>OX419741.1:15135000-16385000 GCA_948477245.1 Thumatha senex | reverse complement strand
GTTATTTTTTCTATGTTGAATCGTGATCTACATTTGTTTTTTAATTAATTAGTTGTCGACACTCCTCCCTTTCCCTTTATTCTATTTCTCTTTCGCACCTACCTTGTCTCGCATAAAGGAGGAGCGAGACAGCTGTATTACGCGCGCAAGTACCTACGCTCGCGCCGCTAGCCTCACGGGCAGCGGCCACGATTGAAGGCTGGCAGTCTGTTTCTACAATGGCCCGCGCGCGCCCGCATCATACCTTTCGCAATAATCCCGCACCTACTATCGCAATAATTGTATTTTCCATGGATAAATAGTGTTTTCGTGCAAGGAAACCAGGAATTCAAGTCCAGGGACGCCCCCGGCAGCCTCCACCTCAGCATCTCGCAGCAAGCAGCAAGGTAGTGTGCCCATTCCTGTTTTTTAATTTCTTTTTCCGTCGACAATCGCGTGTAAATTCCATTTTTATCTTTCCCCGCAAATACAGTCTATTTTGAATTTATTTATCTCGCCCGCTCAACCATTTTTTGGTCCCAACGATCCGGATTTTATCCACTCGCTTTAGTAGTTTGCTAATGAAAACGCAATAGTTTTTATCCCATAGGGGGTAAACGCATAGGTATAGGTTATAGTTTTTATTCCACCACGGAATAAACGCATAGGTATAGGTAATAGTGTTTATTCTATAGGGAATAAACGCATAGATAATAGATTTATTCCATTAGGGAATAAACGCATACTACTACCTACTGTTTTTCGCATAGGTAGGTACTAAATAGTTGGTAATTTCGACTGCACCGCATAGTAATAGGTAGACCACGCGGGCAGGTACCTAGGCCCGCGCGCGCAAGTAGGTACCTACGCTCGTTCGCGTCGCGTCTTGCTGTCTACCACCGCTCCCATTTTGATCGTTCGTTAGTTTTGCACTGTAGGTAGCTATAGTTGTTTTGTTTTAACAATGCCTCCGAAAGAGATTCCGGATCCACGGTTAAAACTAAGATGAATCAATAAAAGAATTGTTTTTATCCTCGATCGAAATCGTAGATACTTTGCGCTTAGATTTCGAAAATGTTCTCGATAAAATTAACTTGCTTGAATTAAAATTAAATCCCGATTTCTTATTAAGTTATGACGCCATGTCATCTTTCGAAGATTTAATTTGTCGCATAAAACGTGTCGCTAAGTCATTGCAAGCGCCCGTGCCCGTAGTAGTCACCGATTCGAAACCCGGGCCATCCGGTTTTGATTTGCTGAAACGGGACCGACCTAAATTACCGCCCATACAAATACCCGAATTTGATGGCGATATTAAAAATTGGCCTTTGTTTTTCGCTAGTTTCGAAAATACGATCCATAATAATAATTCGTTATCGGATTACGAAAAATTACATTACTTAGTTAGTAAACTAACCGGGAAAGCAAAAACCGTTTACGCCGGTATAACGCTTTGCGCCGAAAATAATAGTTTGATTTTGAATACTTTGAAGGTCAAATACGAAGACAAACGCTTAGTAACAACCGCTTATTTAGATCAAATATTTAATTTGAAACATAGCTCATCGTGTAATGAACACGACTTAGAAAAATTCTTAGATATTTTTGCATCAGCTGTTTGCGCCCTAAAGAATATCAAGGTCAATGACCTCTGTGACTTTTTGTTTTTGTATATCGGTTTAAAGAAATTAGATTCCGAAACCGTTCGCTTATTTGAAATGGATGGACGTGGCCATCAAATACCTATGTTCGACAATTTAGAAACTTTCGTTCGTCATCATATTCGAATTTCGCAACGAACTTCGTTAAACCACGGAGTAGCGAAAAATAGTCCGACTAATCGTAGTAAGCCCACGAAGTCCACGCAGTCTTTTAATTTTGAACCTACAACTTCGCAATCGCAAGTGTTGCTTTCGAGAAGTTGTTCTTTGTGTCAAGGTCACCATGACCAACTTTATAAATGTTCAGAGTTCAATAAACTCACTCCTAGCGATCGCTATAAATTTGTTTGTTCTAGTAATTTATGTATCAATTGTCTCAGTGGGAGGCATCGTGTTTCATTCTGTAATTCGAATCATTTTTGTCGCAAGTGTAATGGTAGACACCATTCATTATTACATTTCGAAAACAATAATGCCGCGTCCAATTTAAACTCAGTTGGTGCCTCGCGCGTTAATCCTAACCGTCCGTCCGCTGTGGGGCCGCCCGCGCAGTTGAATCGCGACGTGGAGCGCTCTCGCGTGTTTTCGTCCCCGTCCGCGCCTAGCGACGGCGGCGCCACTGCTACGAACGATGTCGCTTTGTGCTCGCTATCGGGTTTGCACAAAAGCCCTGCTACGGTACTTCTTGCAACCGCTCGAGTTGCTGTTTATGATTCGCATGGTAAGGGACATAGTGTTCGCGCACTTTTAGGTAGTGCTTCTCAAAGTAATTTTATTAGTAAAAATTGTTGTAGTCGTCTTGGTTTGCATATAAATAACCGCCCCGCCTGTAATGTTGTGAAAGGTATTGGGAGTTCCGCTAAAGCCGTTCAAGGTTCTGTAGGAATTAAATTCCACTCGCGTTTTGATTTTAATGTTAGTTTTTCGATGGATCGTCGATAAGGTTACCAAACTTTTACCAAATGTCGCAGTCAATACCTCATTATTGACTAATTTTAGAGATTTGCCGTTGGCCGATGATACTTACGCCGTTCCTAGAGATATTGATTTTTTAGTTGGCGCTCCGATTTTCCCGCACCTCCTGTTGCAGCATACGGTTCAAGGTCACGCATCGTGCCCCGCGCCGCTCGCCTTAGAGACGGTTCTTGGTTTTGTTATTGTTGGTTCCGCACCCGCTTATTTTGATTGTAACTCGACAGTGTCATATTGTTGCACCGTCGAGCCGCTGGACTCCGCTGTCCGTAAATTCTGGGAGATAGAAGAGGTGAACGTCCCTCCTATTGTCAGCCCGGATGATAAACTTTGTGAAGCGTTTTATAGTCGCACGATTACTCGCGATAGTGATAGTCGTTGTGTTGTCGCACTCCCCTTTAAGGGTGATGTTGGTTCGCTTGGAGATTCGTTTCAGTCAGCCGAAAAACGCTTCCTTTTGTTTGGAACGGAAAGTGCAGACGTCTCCAAAGTTGAAGGAGGCTTGCGATGGCGTAATAGTGGAATGTTTGGATAAGGATTTCATTTCACCCGCGCCTCCCGAAACTGAAGAGACAAGGCACGCTCCTTCGTATGCCATACCGCGCCATGGAGTTGTCCGCGAGGATAAACCAACCACCGGGTTGCGCGTTGTTTTGGATGGCAGCGCCAAAACTGGTTTGAATGTTTTGGTAAGCGATGTTTTGCACAGTGGTCAAAATCTCCAAGATAATTTGTTCGAAATTGTGGTTAACTTTCGCTTATTCGCTGTCGCGCTTTCAGCCGACATTAGACAAATGTTTCTTTGTATTGGTGTTCGCGAATCAGATCGCCGATATCAACGCATCAATATAGATAGAATTTTCGCATTCTCGGACTCGACCGTCGCTTTGTGTTGGACACATTCTTCGCCCCATCGTTGGGATACATTTATCGCAAATAGGGTGGCCAAGATTCAGTCGGAATTGGCGCCGCAAAACTTTTATCACGTCTCGGGTACGGACAACCCTGCCGATTGTTTGTCTCGTGGGTTGGCACCTGCACAGATTTTGGATCATCCGTTGTGGTTCCATGGCTCTTCCTGGTGCCAGGCCCCACCTGATGAATGGCCTGTTGGTCCTTTCAGCCCCGCTACTGTGTCCACGCCGCCAGAGGAAGGGAAAGCCTCTTTGGTTGCTACCGCGCCGCTCGAAAAGTCGCCTATCTTAGAGTTGGCTAGCCGTGTTTCATCGTGGTCGATTCTTTTACGTAGTGTTGTTTTTATTTGTAGATTTTTGAAAATCCTTCCTCATCGCGAGCATGTTACCGCCTTTGAATTAAACAAGGCTGAGTTAATCGTGCTTCGACTAACTCAGCCCTCAGCAGAACATCAGCGATTTTATTTTTCGTCTGAAATTAGAAATTTGGTATTGAATAAGCCTTGTAGTCGCGCTTTTCAGCATTTGAAACCTTTTTTGAAGGATGGCCTCATTCGAGTTGGTGGTCGTTTGAGCCAGTCCGCATTAGAGTACGATCAGATGCATCCTATGGTTCTCCCGCGCAAGGATCATATCGTTGATCTTTTGATTGAATATCACCATAGGGTGAATTGTCACGCTGGTCCAGATTTATTAATGTCAATTTTGCGCCAGAAATACTGGATTCTCTCCGCATGCGGTTTGATTCGTTCGATGGTTCATAGACGTATTCCGTGTTTCAGACTTCGCCCGAAGTCAATGGCGCCCGAAATGGCCGATCATCGTCCTTGTCGTGTTGTTCAGGCTGCTAAACCGTTCGTACACACGGGTACAGATTACGCTGGCCCCTTCAGGGTAACAGTTTCTCGTGGTCGTGGTATACGCTCCACGAAGGCTTATGTTCGTCTTTTTGTTTGTATGACGACTCGCGCCGTTCATATAAAATTAGCTGGTGATTTGAGCACGCCATGGCTGCATTTAAAAGATTTTTGTCGTGTCGGGGTTCCGTATCTCGAATGTGTTCATACAACGGTACGAATTGCGTCGATGCTCGTCGTAACCTTTTGTCTAGTGATCCCTCGGAGCCGCTTGCACTGACACGCACACGCACTTTTTGAATGTTACACCGTTAAAATACTTACCCGCTTTTGAAATGGAGGAGGAACGACTTCATCTTCTCTCGCGTCATGCATTATTGGATGGGCTCATTCAATCGTTTTGGAAGCGTTGGAGGACAGACTGTTTGCATACGCTACAGTCACGTCAAAAATGGAATACTCCATCGAACTCTGTTACTGTCGGTACTGTCGTGGTTAAAACACTGAAAATATGCCTCCATTACATGGGCCTCTTGGGGTAGTAGAAGAAGTTTTCCCTGGGTCAAATGGGATCACCCGTATAGTTCGCGTTAAAACCGCAACTGGTTCGTACTTGCGACCAGTTATTCGTCTTTGTCCTTTGCCTAATCAACAGTAACTTCAATAACAAATTTAGCTTGTTCGATTAGGTTTAGTTTAGTTTAGTTCGATGGCATTTTGTTTAGTTAGTAGCTAAAGCTTAGTGGCAACTGTATGGTCAGTTGTTCCTTTTTCGAAGGTAACCCTTCAAGCCGGGGGGAAATGGTTGCGCCGGCATGCGATAAAAGAGTAACCGCGTTATTTTTTCTATGTTGCATCGCTGATCTACATTTGTTTTTAATTAATTAGTTGTCGACACTCCCCCTTTCCCTTTATTCCATTTCTCTTTCGCACGTACCTTGTCTCGCATAAAGGAGGAGCGAGACAGCTGTATTGCGCGCGCAAGTACCTACGCTTGCGCCGCTAGCCTCTCTGGCAGTCTGTTCCTACAATGGCCCGCGCGCGCCGGCATTAAACCTTTCGCAATAATTCCGCACCAACAATCGCAATAATTGTATGCAATATTGCAAATACAGTCCATTTTGAATTTATTTATCTCGCCCGCTCAACCACCATCGTAGCATACGCTGTGGGACGT
This sequence comes from Thumatha senex, assembly GCA_948477245.1. Taxonomy (NCBI): domain Eukaryota; kingdom Metazoa; phylum Arthropoda; class Insecta; order Lepidoptera; family Erebidae; genus Thumatha; species Thumatha senex. Next base: position 16,379,440 of record OX419741.1, on the reverse strand, counting down.
TCTTGTAAACTCAAAAACTCTACACAATGGACACTAATTAAATAGTATATTTATTGGGTTTTAGTATATACATCGAAATATAGTATATACTTTATCTGACATTCATCCAAATATAGTATTGACTGATGTTTTTTTTTTTTTAACGTGTAGAAATCCCCTCGGATGTCATGCCGAGGGGAATTACACATGCTAAAAAAAAAAAGAAAATTATCGACATTCATTCATATATAGAATTGAATAGTATATTTATTGGGCTTTAGTATATACATCTTGTATTGTAGTACAAGTGACAATATAATATATTTGCGTCGCTCGCGATCAAATCTCTGATATTGAAACAAACATGTACCGAACCCAAGGGAAATCTCAGAACTTATTTGGAATCTGAAATAAATCCATTTCAATGTGCGTCTGTATACAAGTGTAGTGGAATGAGTGAAGTTCCTCCGACCAATCAAGGTAAGCGTGTCTGGCGGGCCACATCCCAACGGTTGATGTTGTCTTATTTCAGCCCAAAACTCTCATATTGTCGTTGAGTCACGGGTTTGGGTCAAATAATATAGATGCAGTTCTAGGTCAAAGGTATAATTATTGAATTTTTTACAGGTCTTGTACCCGACCTACTCGTAACTTAACAGTCCCGTGACTAACGAGAGGTAGTGCATAATTGAGCGTATACATAATTGCTGACACTGTAAGCCTGTGTCCATAGAGAGTAATGCGGAAGATAGTGTATTTTTTTATACCATTGAGGTGGCAGACTACCATACCTGTTTGAAAGGGTAAAGGAAAGGGTCACCTTAGCCTATGGACGTTTGCAACACCAGAGGTGCAGCACACGCGCTGCTGACCCTAAACCTTCCTAAACCCTATACACCTTCTAAGACCCTTTTTGAAGAACCCCATACTGTAGACGTTCGCAAAAACCCAGGCAGGGAGTTCATTCTTGTTATATCACCAGAGTGACTTCTATAGCATGCTACACAATTAATACTTAAATTCATGATTAAATATTTAAATTTATATCAATTAATCAATAAAATAAAAAAATTATCAATCAAGTTAATACTTAAATTCATATTAAATACTTAAATGCGCTGATGTCCACACAAAGTTTAAAATCTTCACTTACTATTCTGCTAATCTAAAAATTCGAGACTTACATACGAAAATTCCGGGCGTGAGCAGATTACCCAAAAACAGAAAAGTCAAAGCACTTGGATACACAGACGTGCATGTATGAAATGATTAATGAATCTGTAGGATGCGAAAGAAGTATGCATGGATTGTGATGCCTGGTGATCTGTTGTTAAGGATACAGCGTGATGATATAAAAGAAGAAACCTTTTCATACTGTATAGGCCATTTTTTCGATGAAGGCCCGTCATTCGCTATTATTAAATAAAATGGATAAAATGAACCAGAGCTATAACCATGAATGTCAATCAGGCAGATTTCCGTTCATAATTACAATACTATCAAATTACGGGCATTTATTGAATAAAGGGCTACGACGGGTGTTCAAAATACCTACGACAGAGATACTTCATGTTAAAAATATATAAGTATGATTGTAGAAAGACTCATCCGAATATAACCAAATGATAATTTTTAAAAAAGCATGTTTCATTTTTAATTGGCAGTATGCTAACCGTTACATTTTTTTTATTATTTAAGTGGCAAATGTTTGCAATACTGTTCATTAATATCAGGCTTGCTATGTAGCTCCATAGATGACTCTGGCCTATTACTCTGAATAGCGCTTACAAATATAGTGAAGAATTACTTCATCTTTCATTACGGTTCTGGTAGCTCAGTGACTTAGATCATTGCCTTGGCTAAGTAAAGGTCACGGGTTCAAGTCCCGTCCTGAACCGAGTTGTCTTTTTCACTTTATAAAAAAATGATAGCACCAGTGCTTCGGAAGGCATGTTAAGCCCTTGGTACCAGTTTTCAGTTATATGGGAATCGATGAGTCTAGTTGAAGGCCTTATAGGCACTTTGAAAAATTTTCTATAGGAGGTTGCCACAACCTACGCCTGTCCATTTCAACACGGTAATGGGCTCAACACCTGTATGCAACCTGTATACAAATGCATACAGTGAAATGTGGACAATTACCTCAGCCTACTCCTATGGGGATATCGGCGTGCCTATATGTATGTATGTTCCAAACAACAAAAAATAAACTTGTGCCTTTATTAATGAAGAGACAATTTGCATGTAAATCTTTTAGAACCTCCACCACAATTCGCTACTTTTCGCTCCAAAATCTTCAAAGTTGTTAGCAGTTCGAACTTCAAGCACTTCAAAGTCATGCTTTAATTAAGGGAGTTCAACCACTTCTACCTTAGGCAGTCGTTTCGATAGGTATTTTATATTTATATATAACATATTTATAATTTCAATAGACAGTTTGATTTTTTTTTTAAATTACCAATCTTTTTTCTACAAATTTTTGTGTGTTATTATTTGCTGTAGACCTATATTATTAATGGTAAATCCGGAAGCGCGGTAGTTCCCCCGCCGATAGAAAACAACGGAAGAGCAGAGTAATAATTTATTCACTTATAGGGATTTGGTTTTGACAGCGCTAAAAAGTTCAAATTTATCAAGATTAGGTTATGATGACACTACTTAATTAAACGTGCCAAATTTCAAATGTATAACTATATTACTTAATATATTAATAATATGTAAAATATCTAGATTTCATCACTTACCAACTGATTAGTGATCTTCAATACTGAGTAATTCCTGAAGTTACTGTTATATGATAGGAGGAGGTCGTTATATAAGAAGGACCTTAGAGTAAGTTGATTAATGTTTAACGCGGATAGCCAATGGCCTCTCCATTGAGCGAGTTTTTGAGATTGCCAGTATTGAGTTTCCGCATTTCATCTTGTTAAGTGTATACAGTCCCCCTGATGCTCCTTACATTAAATTTGAAGAAAAGCTTGAAGAAGCACTGTTCAAATGCCAATGTTCTAAGAAATCTATAATAGTTTGTGGAGATTTTAATGTTGATATACTAGATACATCATTAACTCCATCAGAGAGAAATAAAATGAAAAATTTATTTAAATCCTTTAATCTGCATAGTTCATTCTTAGAACCTACTCGTATTACAGCCACCAGTGCAAAATGTATTGATAATATTTTTACTGATATTAAACCTATAAATAAAGGTATTGTGGAGTCAGATCATAGTGGCCAATGAATAAAGTTTCCTAAAACTAGTAATAAAGTTTGAAAAAACAATTTAAATATGTACCAATTAACCAAAGTCGTCTGAATATTTTTAAAGAAATTATAGTAAAGAGATTGCCATATCTACCTGACTTCACTTGTGTAGACCAGTCTTATTTAATTTGCTTAATGATGAGTTTGGCAAAGTTTTTACCTCAAAAACTCTACAGATTGGCGGTCGTACTGTTTTTAGTGACTGGGCTACACCAGGTATCTTTAAAAGTAGAAACAAATTATTTGAATTATATTCAGAAAAATCATATAATTTTAACCAAACCTTTCAGGAATATGTTAAAAATAATTCTAAGATATTTAAACAAACATGTTATCTTGCAAAGTCAAACTTCATTAAAAATAAAATTTCTAATTCTGTTAATAAAATAAAAATGACTTGGAATATCATTAACTCGGAATGCGGTAGATCTATGGTGACAGAAAGGAATTTCCACTTAAAAGTAAATGGTTGCCATGTTAATGGGGACCTGGAAGTGGCGACGGACTTTGAACATTTCTTCAAAAATGTACCTATTTTGACGACTAAATCTCTCCAAGCGTCTTCCAGTTCTTCTGGACATTTATTAGAAGAATCTGTTCCTTATTGCCGGGATGCATTTGTATTCACAGATATTTGCGCTCCGGATATTATAAAAACTTTTAAATGTATTGAAATTAAGAAAACCGCGGACCTTTGGAGATTATCAGTCAAAACTGCATCATGTATAATTGAGGTCATTGCGCCCCATCTAGCAACTGTGTTTAATGATTGTGTTTCTAGTGGTATATTTCCTGATTTAATGAAACACAGCAAAGTCATACCCTTGTTCAAGGCTGTCAGCGCTACAGACCCGTCTAATTTCCGACCAGTGTCAGTGCTGCCAACTTTGAGCAAAGTATTTGAAAAAATTATCTTTAATCAAATGCTATCCCATTTTAATGTTCATAAAATATTTCATATGAAACAGTTTGGTTTTACGAAAGGGCACTCAACTTCCGATGCTGGTGTTGAGTTATTAAAATGTATTTATGATAATATAAAATAAATTAGATATATTCTGCGATCTATCCAAGGCTTTTGATTGCGTTCAACATGAAACGCTGTGTAAAAAATTACATCACTATGGAATAAGAGGCAAAGTTCTCGACCTTCTGTCTTCATATTTTAACAATAGAATACAAAGGGTCGATATTAATGGTACACGTTCTGTAGGATCCATGGTTACAATGCGTGTGCCACAAGGCTCGATACTTGGGCCATTCTTGTTCCTCATTTATATTAATGATTTTCCATTTTATGTAGGAGGAATAGTTGTTATGTTTGCAGACAGTCATTGATTTTTAAATTTAGAAGACAATTAGATAACTATGACGATGTAAACAATGCAATCACGAGAGTAGTTCATTGGTTCAGCTCAAATAATCTTTGCCTAAATGAAAACAAAACTAAATGTATTAAATTTACTCTACCAAATGTAAAACAAGTTACGGCCAATGTTCAACTGAATGGACAAGTGTTAGAGTTTGTGGAATCAACTGTGTTCCTTGGTATAACTATTGATGCCAATTTGCAGTGGGGCCCACACATAGAAAAGACGGCATCTAGGTTAAGTTCGGCTGCATACGCTGTAAAAAGATCAGGACTCTAATAGATGTGGATACGGCTAGAATGGTTTACTTCAGCTATTTTCATAGTATTATGTCTTACGGTACTCTGCTTTGGGGGATTGCTGCAGATGTAAATAACATTTTTGTTCTTCAAAAGCGGGTTGTACGCGCAATTTATAATTTGGGCCCGAGAGTCTCCCTCCGAGAAAAATTCAAAGAAATAAATATTCTAACCGTAGCATCACAATACATTTTTGCCAATCTTATGTATGTTCAGAAAAATCTATCACAGTTTACTAAACTCTGTGATATACATGATATATATACTAGACAAAAACTATTTTAACTTTACTTTAACTAAGCATAAAGATATTTTTATTTTATTTATTTACATTACAGTATTCTTGCGGCAATACTGCAAAATATGTATAGCTCTACTGTCACCATCGCTATGATGCTCGTGTACCATGCTTCTTAATCTTCGGGAGACGTGCCGGAGGCTTGGAAGCAGGTGAAAGGCTTGACCAAGGCTTGACCAATTTTAGTGGAATTTTCGCTGGCAGACAACTGATGTTATAACCAGTAACTTTGGTTACATTTTATCCCGTATTCCCTCGGGCTCTATGCGGATGTAACTGCTCTAGTCAATAATAAAATAAAAATGTAAACATATTTTCTTAGTTTATATTAATAAAAAATGTTACTAAGTCTTTGTTTAAGCAATTGTATTCACTTTGGTGTTACTTTACATAAAAGATTTTTAGTGTTCTTAATTAAACCTTGAGTGATTGATGATAAATGTTTTAAATATACTCTCATTTAATTTCTTTGTGTCCTATAAGTATAATACTATAGTGTCGCTATAAGTTCCTAAAATGAAACAGCAATCTCTCATTGGATTTTACGAAAAAATCTTTCCATTTTGTTATATTATTTTAAGACGAATCACATGATTTAAACAGCACAAAACCTATTAATCCCATGGGACATCTTTTTTATATCTCTGTAAAAAAGCATCAACAGACTTATTTCGTTTCGTAAATTAAATTAGTCTGCCCTCGACGTTCACAATCAACGAATATTGCGTGGCGAATTACTAAATACGTTCATTATTTATCATTTTGCTTGAGAAATATAATTTTATTTGTGACCTACTGAATTATATAAGAACTAGCTGTGTCCCACAACTTGTACCTTTGAACCTTGTAGCAACTTTTTAACCCATATAATATAGATACTATATAATATAGATACACAGAGATGAAAATAAATCGCTATTGTTTTCATCTCAGTATATAGAAATTTGCCCGATTTGTTGGCATTTATTGTTACTGCCCTTGATTAATAAAATAATAATCCATAGCTTAAGTTTATTCTGAAAAACTAGCCTCTCTTGAGTGTTTTGGTGAGTTTAACAGGTCCCAAAACACCTCCATTAGGGCAGAAAGGTAGCCGAGGAGTTTTAGTGGGTATTCCCAGCATAACCACGAACAGGTGCTGGGCGCTTATTACACATTATTTACTTTTTTATAACATTAGTATTGTATTGGTATGAAATGGAATGAATTTTATTCATACAAGGCAACACCAGCAAGCAAAAAAATATTCTTCGTAGAAACGTGATTTCCCGTGGGAATAATATTTTTCCCGGATGTAATATACCTATGCTCTATAGATTCGCTTCTATCCAGATATCGACAATCATATCACTATGCCGCCTCTTTTTCCAAGAAGTGGTAGCATTTCACAAATTATGTTTTGCCCCACGCAATAGGTGGAGAACTTATTGCCGTGTAGAAATTACAGGAGTAGGTTTTGGCTACCTGCTATTCATATTTTTTGCCGCCCTTTCTTTCGACTTGGCATAACGACACCGCGTTAGTAACAGCTTCCAAAGCAAAAAAAATAAATTGCCACAAGTAGTCACTTATCTCAGAACCGACTATGGTATGGTATATACTTTACGCAGTGATGGTTTACTGACCACAGAGCGAGATAGGCTACGACCACTTCATCACATGTTTTATTTAAGGTGATGTGTGTCATGACACATACAACGCCCTCAATTGTCCGCCCGCGCGATTGACTCTTTTCATACCTGTCCGCATAATAAATGACCATTGGTTGGTTGGTACCAAGATCTCCAGAGCCCCAGTGGCCTCACTGGTAGCGATGCACCTGCTGATTGCAACAATGCAGGCGCCCAAACGGCAGGCACTTGTAACCATGGCTTTTCGTCAAAAAATAGCTTAAAAGGCAAACGATTGCTGCTCCTAGCTACCAAATAACAGAGGATTTCAGGCTCCAAATCCAGGTATGGATTTGAAGCAACTGAGACATAAACCACAATGAAAAAGTAGAAGAAACTACCAAAGCTACCAAATACTACAATAACTGTAGGTCTCTTAAGATACATCAACCAAACATTACTCCATAAGTAGCTTAATGGCAGTGTCAATAAATCATCGATATCAATGCGAGAATGTTGTTGAATCACGCAGAACGGTTAACGTATTAGTGCGGTCAACAAAATTGAGTATAGTGTATATGTCGTACATAAAGTAAGGGCTATAGGACAGGGACGAATGAGTGGAACGAAACGACGAATGAGTGGAACGAACGGTGGCTGCTTACCGAAAACTAAGTAAGTGAAGCTACGAGTGACGAAATACGAAAGAAAACGAAACACAAAGGTTAAGGTTTCTTAAGTTTAGTAAGTTCAAATGCATACTTTTTGTATTCTTTAATTAACTTTTCATAGTCGTAGGGAACTTTATATCTTACGTTTATACCAAAATAAAAACATGACGTCACTCTTTACTATCATTTAAACTGTCACGTTGCATGATACAAATAAATATGAAACACGGGTTTAACGCGAGCGTGCTTATTTACGTTGAATTCAGTTTGGTCACAAATCACACGTGACAGCGTTATCCCGTGTTTACAGGTAGTCAGCTAGTCACCATGGCTTGTGCAACTCATTCAAAACGTCAAGCTAACTCGAGTAAAATATGTGTGTGTGAACTACGGGACCATGCTCGTACTTCGGGGAATTTCAAGACCTTCGGGGCCCAAGTCAACCTCTCGTGCGGGTTCCTGTATTTACTGAATAACGGACGAGGCTCTGGCGTCAGCCCAAAGGTTTGAGAGTCAGAGAACAATCGCTCCCTTAAAAGCCCATCTGCCAACACTAAAATGGAAAAGGGGAGGTAAAAAGGTAGGAAAGTGGTCCCCGGGCGCCGTGAGACTCAAATGGGACAGACGCTCGGATGATGATGAGTAGTGGACTTGAAACAATTGTAGAACAAATCTGGAACTTTGTAAAGAAATATAAAAAAAACTACACCCCTCAGTACACACACACGTGAGTAAAATAAGCAAGATTGTGTTAAAACCTGTATTACTTATTTATTTTACGTCATCCTTAGCTAATGATTCATTGTATGTTTTGTCTGGATTTAAAAGCAGTGAATCATCACGAAATTTGTCAGTATGTCTACTTCGCTGAAGAATTTGGCGTCAACTCTTAAACATATAATACGTGATTTTGTGTTTAATAATGGTGGATTATGGTACATAAAGTGTTTGAAAATGTGCAAGAGTTATGGAAAATAAAATGTTGCAGTGAACAGCGGTGTTCTTTGTGTTAGTGTCAAATCTTCATAGAAAGCCCTAGTAAAAGTTCAACTGCTTTACCTACCTAGGACCTAGGACTGAGGACTTGACATCGACAAAGGACTAGACATGACTAAAACTAAATAATAAGATTATGTAAATACTGAAGAAAAGGCTGTATGGACTAAGTTTCCTTTGCCTGCCTAAGATGGGTGAAGACAACTAACAACAACTACTTCGCTGATATACTATTGCATTCTCTATTCGAACTCGAACATTCTGTCGAACTTCAGTCGAAATTCTAAAATTACTCCACAGTTAACTGTCAGTTTGCATACCACTTAAGTTGAATTTAGAATGCCAAGTAAGATCCGAGGAGGTTCTTTTTTATCGGATTCGAGTAGGTTTCATTCCTAAATCATTCGATAGACATCTTATTTTATAGCTAGCTGACTTCTTCGGTTTTGCCCATGACGTACTTCGAACCCCATGGGCCCGTCCTTTCTTATTTTACAATGTAATGTAGTAGGGTAGTATCGTGATGATATATATCGTCTATAGCCTTCCTCGATAAATGAGCTAACAAGCGCAAAAAGAGTTTTCAATTGGACTCAGTAGTTCCTGAGATTAGCGCGTTCAACCAAACAAACTCTTCAACTTTATATATTAGTGAACTTTGATAAGAATATATGCTTTGGAACGAAAGGGGGTCAAGTCGTAAGTATTTAAATATTACAAAAATAACAATTTTATTTTGATTCGTCTAATTTTCGTCATATTTGTGTTACAATAACAATTGTTTTATCAGTATTGTGGATATTTCCGTTATTGTCATATTTTGCAATGATCAAGGGGTACAATGACGTTCTTTCAGAAGGAATGTTGGTTACATATACTTCAAAAAAACTTGAACTTAACTATCTCCACGCTGTATTCCTGACGGGGTAGTCAGAGAGGACAGATCGCCAGGCTTCGCGATCCATGCATACTTTCGCTTCTTCAAGATTCATCAATCGCTTCATACACGCACGTCTGAGTATCCGAGTACTTTTGACTTTTCCGTTTTTGAGCAATCTGCTCACGTGGTCTTCATATGTAAGTTTCGGCCTACCCTGACTTCTTCTACCCTCTGCTGTCGCACAATATATATTCTTCGTCAATCGTTCCTCACTCATTCGTTGGACGTGTCCAAACCAACAGAGCACGCCCTTTTCCAGCTTAACGCTGACACTTTCATTAAAACCTGCCATATTGTGTATCACTTCACATATACTTCACTTTATGATAAAATAGGTAAATTAGACTATATTGAACTTTCCCCGTACTTGTTTACCACAGATAAAAAATATGTGATGTTTTCTTACAGAATGTCAGCTATTTGCATACCATTTTTCAGACAAATCAGTTCACTTATTAGAATCTGATTGAATGACAAATAAATACATTTTTGAACTTCTAATATTAGTATAGGTTACTGTTCCCTATCATTTAATAACGAGTACAAGTACTCTTTCACGAATACTCCATACTTTATATACTATTCGGGAATTCCCGCGAAATAATATTTACTAACATACACCGACATTTCAAACGAAATTCAGTCTAGCTGTAGCTGCAATGTGTATTTTTGAACATAAAATATTAGTATAGGATACTGTTCCCTATCATTTAATAACGAGTACAAGTACTATTTGACGAATACTCCATACTTTATATACTATTCGGGAATTCCCGCAAAATAATATTTACTAACATACACCGACGTTTCAAATGAAATTCAGTCTAGCCGCGACCATGGGCATTGCAATGTGTTCGAAACGTCGGTATATGTAAGTAAATATAATTTAGCGTAAAGTCCCGAATAGTACAAGTATAGGTATTTATATTTAGATATACGAGTATATATATATATATATATATATATATATATACTCGTATATCTAGTATGAGTATACACCGCGAAAGTTAAAGATTACCCCAAACTATCTAAGTAAATTTATTCATTAAAAAGAATTTTAAAACATAAATATATCATCGCAATATTACCGCTATCATAGTGTTCAAAATCTTAGTCAGCAAACAAAATCATCAAACTCAATTCAATAAAGAAAGAAAGAAGAGTTTTAAAAACAAAGAAAGAAAGAAATATGATTGAAAAAAAAGAAAATTTTACATACATAATCATGACAATCAACATAATAATCAAGTTCAAATTCCAATAACTAAACAACTCTCCTTTAAACAAATCTTCAAAATTCAGCCTCTCACATTTAAACAAATCTCAAAAAGCGGGAAAAATATGAGTCAGTCGTATTCTCCACTTAAAGGAAAGGCATCATGGCATATTCACGACCTACATCCGAACTAAATGGAGCAGAACAGCACTTTATACAATGTTTATGCATATTGATACTACACGTACTAGTAGCTCATACTTCCCGGCGTGAATCAGCCGATGCGCCTCACTCATAGACTATTGAATTAACAACGCTACTAAGACACGACCTTTCTTGTAACTTAGTGACATAATTGTATTGTAAACTTGACCTATAATAGCCTATAATATATCTTTTTGTACCTACATTTACCGTAAAAGTATTAATATACTGATTTCAATACAAAACCCTTGCGATAACTCGAATTTTCGACTTGCAATATAAAATATTGATGAATAAATCGCTCCAACTGTACAAAAACAATACGCTAAGTACCTTGAACTTTATCAAAAAACGCACACAGTTTGTAAATATGTTACTTGATATCAAACAGCGTTAATCAAACTCTATTTATCTGATATCAACTGAACGAAACCGTCTCTAGAACACATAAAATCGGCTATAGCTAGAGTGTAGCTACGTATAACGAGTTGTGTACACCATGTCGATAAAAATCCTTTATCGTTTTGGTTTTATCAATATAACCTAACTACAAACAAATTTATTTATATAGATATTATAGAAACCTTTGAAAATAACACTATAAATGTGAGTGAATATAAAAAACGCGTCCGTAACGACCACAAATAGAGGTAGGTGTACACCATGTCTTTTAAAACACTTTAGCGTTTAGGTTTTGTCAATATAACCTAACTACAAACAGATTTATAATTGATTGTTATGGAATCCTTCGAAAATATCACTACAAATGTGAGAGAATATAAAAAATATAAAAAACGCGTCCATAACTATCACAAATAGATGCGTAGCGTAACACTGGTGTATTAGCACGTTAGTAGAGACACAACACTATGTACCTGTGACGCTGAGTAAGGACATCATGGGACGAAGGTCTGTCCAGCCTGGCTGGCCCGTCGACCCGAGGCGGTCGGCGGGGCCGGCGCCTCACCGGCCGCCTTGGGGCGCCATAACAAGACCACGCGCGCCAGCAAAACGCGCGGCCGGCGACCGACTGATGCCCGGCTTACCACTCCACTCACTACAAAGCACCAATCGGAGTCACGCATGCGCACTCGCCAGCTACTGACATCACCGGCACCCGGATTATTTTCGCCCGGCGAGGTAAATACCCTCACATCGATCGGACCCGGTTAAACTTGGATGCAATTATTGCACTGGCCTAGTCCTTAAGATGCAGTTTTAACGATCGCCACTAAGCTCTGTCTGTCTTAATAGAATAGATATTCTTTATTGTATACTAAGCGTTATATAAATACTAAAATTTACACATATGTAAATATATTTAAGCACATCTTTATCCTCGAAGGGGTAGACAGAGGTAATTGACCTGCTGTTGAATTTTTTTATACCCCACATAAGGCCTTCAACTTAACGATTGCCAAGTTACTGGCAATCGGGCCCAATGTCTTAGCGTGCTTTGCGAAACACGGAAACGCTCGGAAATAGAAATGCTACAAAGCGTTCACCCATTCGTGGACCAGCCATAGCGAAAGTTGCTTAACGCGGTGATCGTTTACAGAACACTGAGTTAGCAGGGCTGTGAGCCCTTCTTTGTCGACGTTCGGGTTCAAATCTCGGGTCAAAAAAATATTCAGGTATAAAAAATATTTATTTATTTATTTTTATTTACACTTAAATTTATTCAATTCTCCATTATACTCTTACTTCAAAAGTAACGACAAAGGGTTATGAGTTATTTTCTAACATAGTAACTGCCTAGGCTGTGCCATTTCCCGATATAATTTTGTTCCTGTGTTTGTTAATATTTTGTTACAAAAGTTCTACGGACTATGGTCTACGGACGTAGAGGTCTACGAGACATTCTTAGCTCCGTACACCCATGCTACGAAGTAGTAACGAGCTACGAGTGCTTTGAAATATTAGTGGGCGGTTCGTAGTACCTCACGCTGCGAACAAAGTAAGCGAAAATGTGTAATTTTCATATTTTATGTACTGCTCGGGACATTCACCAACGTTTCGAGTGCGTTGCAGCGCTCGTGGTCGCAACTGGACTGTTGGTGAGGGCCGAGAGTATGCATGGAGTTACAGTAGTGTGTATCTACCCTCCATTATTATTATAATACAGGATAAGGCCGGCGATACACCACACTGACTATGTCAGTTTTGTTTGGTACAGGTTTGCTACGATCAAGTTACTTTTGTATGATAAATCGTCTTTCGTCTTTGTATGATAAATACCCTTTTGTGGACAACTAGGCAACCCACACGTGTTATATTCTCACCTTTATTATTACACTAGCGGACCCCCACCGGTTTTACCCGCGTAGTTCCGTTCCCGTAAGAACACAGGAATAAAATGTAATCTATGTTATTCCTTATAACATCAGCTATCTGCGAGTGAAAGTCCCGTTCAAATCGGTCTAGCCGTTATAGAAATTAGTCGAAACAAATTATTTTACTGCTCAGATGGTAAATGGTGTGATCCTCTCAAAACGAAATTGCGTCTAAGATAAGGTCGCCAATTGTAAAACTAACACTAACACACAACAATAAATAATAACTATCTATCACTCTGTCCGTGCTAGTTTAAGGTCCGTGGGTGGCATCCAATGATTGGGAGTCACGTACTGGACGGCGTTGTGTGAATGTACGATCAAAGTTACTCGTACGGACTCAACATATGTATATACAGCAAAGACGAGGGGTATCGAAGATAATATAAATTGTACTACATAGTGGTACCTAAAATATGTGATAAATAAATAAAATAAATATTGTTAGGACAACTTACACAACGTCATCTGATTCCAAACTAAGCAGTATAATGCTGGTAACCAGATAACTGATAAATATACTTTTATATTTCTAAATACATACCATATTATAGATAAATAACACCCAGACACAGTATCATCGTACCTCATCACACAAAGTTTTATCCTGAGTGGGAATCGAACCTAACTGCTACGCAAGAGGTCGTCTCTTGTGTAGCAGTCGGATATATTCCCACCGCGCCACAGAGGCAGTCTAAATGGGTGTAAGGTAGAGATCTAACACCCATTTATCATACATTAAAGGCCAAAGGGGCCCCAGGGATATCTCTGCTAGCGGTGTACCTGCTGCTCAAGGACGTGGCAACGATTAATGCGCCCGGGAAGGTAATAAGGCAGTCTCTTCCAGCGTTAAAAATTAATTGCCAAATGATAGCTGCTTCTAGCACCAAATAAAAGTGAACTTCAGACTCTATACTTAGGTTCGCATTATAGATTGTCCTGAGGTAACAGGAAGCCGTGAGCCGCTGGCGCAGCGTAGAACCATAGCTTCCTTGGCTGTACTTTACCGTATATACCACGACGAGTGTTCTGAAGATCTCTTCAACCTAATCCCACCCCCTCCTTTTCATTCCCGAACAACGCGTGCTGGGCAGAAGTACCACTCCCATATAGTTTAAAGAATTTTCGCCCGAACGGAACGATTTAAAAGATCGTTTCTCTGTCGAACGATAGTAACCTTGGACGCTCTGCCACCGCACGTGTTTCCTTCCTACAATCCCGGGTCCTTCAAGCGGAGCGTCAACGGCTTAACGAACTTTCTGAAGCACGGGAACGCTCGTAAATGGAAATGCCATAAAGCGATCACCCATCTGAGGACCAGCCATAGCGAAAGATGCTTAACGCAACGACCGTTACAGAACACTGAATCAGCGGGGCTATAAATACAATTGAGTTGGTATTTACATTACGACTTAACTCGGTATTCGGGCATAAATAATTCAAATAGAAATAAATATTGGTCTGAAAACCTCCGTTTTATCTCTTGAGGAAATAACTTATTGTCTTTGCGAGTTCACCTTGATTTATACGGAGAGATTGCAATTCAGATTTGTCTAAGTCGTAGCTTTATTTTTTTTCTTTGTATTCCTGTCCGTAAATATCCTAAGTGGCAATATTAACATGTCAAAGCATGTTTTATCAATCGTATACAAACTTCGTGTCCACATTAATTCAAGTGAAGACTTTTTTATTTGTCTTCGCCCTAATGTTGGGCAGGCAGTGGAAACTCTTGTCCATGCAGCCTTGCCTTATTTTATATTCTCATATATACATACATACATATTTTCACGCCTTTATCCCCGAAGGAGAAGGGCATATTAAACGCCCACATTTCACCGTATGCATTTTTGTCCCACGTAACTGGTGGTGAGCCCATTGCCGTGTTGAAATAGACAGGCGCAGGCTGCGGCGACCTACTGTTGAATTTTTTAAGCCCTTCTATAAGGCCTTCAACTTGGCTTAACAACTGCCATTTGGCAATTGTATATTCTCACTTATAAAAAAACTAAACTTGTAAATAAAACTATAATTATTAAAAACAAAACAATTAAGGTTTTTTTTAAAATGGATTTCCGCCATGAAACTCCTGATTCAATTAGTTATTTATTCTCACGTAGTCTTTTTATAGTCTAGGTTTAGTCTTTAGTCTAAGTTAATCTTACCCCGGTATAGGAGTGGAAGCTATACTGGATCTTTCATCTTCGTTCGTTTTGAAGTCAAAAGTTTGAATTTTCTTCACTAACAGGTAAATTTTTGTAGATGGCAGCGGATTCGTGCACAGGGTAGTTTAAAGATGTACACCAGTTAAATGGTGGACTTTTTTGGAGCTATCTGTAGATTTTCAAGAGCAACAAAAAAGTCGTGTTCCACTGCCTTGTATCCCTTTTAAACTCTTTTGTACGTGAGAGCTATTGGTCTGCAAGTTAAGTGAAGAAAGATCGTATATGTTGGCTACCGTGCTACACGAATGGTATGAACTTTTCCAACTTATAATGACGGGCAAAATTATGAGAAAGTGACGCGTCGGAAGATGAAAGTAATCATGGCTGAAGAACATCAGGAAGTGGAAGGGTATTGCCAGCGTTGAAGAGCTATTTTGCTTGGCGCAGAATATAAAAAAGTTCACTAAGTCAGCCGACCTCGAATTATGGAGAGGCACTTGATGATAATGCATAAATAAAATAAATTTAAAAAATTCACTAACCTTTTTTTTGCTTTTTATTCGACGTTTCGATGGTTGTCGTCCCGAGGTGATTAATACACGAAGTACGTATTCTAATCTATGGACTAATGCATATGGCAGGATCGAGTGCTGTTGTTGATGTACCCTTTCATTTTCCGAAATTATCAACATCTGAATACTCATTGTAGACTAGACTCACAGTCGAAATATCATTGTTAGTAGGCTTTCTCTCATAATTACTGTGCTAGACTTGTGACTGTATTCGCGGACGCGTTCATCTTGAGACTATTTAGGGTATCCCGGTTGAAAGTCTTAAGTGATTTTATTTCAACTGCTCCCGATCCTTACTTTTAGTGGTGGTAGTGTCGGTCGGTTAACAGTACTTTTGGATTTTAAAACATGTTTCAAACAGAGCTTTTCAGCAATAGTGGATTTAATTATTTGCAGTTAACTGCAGCTATGTTCTTCTTGACCCTTCGAGAATGATTCGTTTTGTTTTTCACTTCTCTCCAGTCTATGAGCAACAATCGTCTCGGGACCACTACAGGTGCAACCCTGTCTAAGCTAGAAGTAAAAAAAATAAGTACGAACTAAACATTTCATCATAAAACATGTTGCCACGCAATATCACGTTCGAAAAATCAAAATTCACACAAAAAATAAATCTGATAGATTCTTGTTTTAACATAATTTCATTTTTAAAGTATAATTTAAAACAGCTTTGTATACTTAGAAATACATATAGATTTGTTGGTAGAACAATTGGCGGGAAAGCTTTGCCGTGACGTGTGATTTCAATGCACTTAATTCGACTGCCTAAATGTGGCCTTATTTAGAGTCGTTTAACCTGAAAAGAAATAATTTGAAAAGCGCCAATGAATGAAAACTATCAAAAAACGTTTGAATTTAGGTCGATACTACCGTACCATCACTGAACTATTTTGGACCAACAAAGGACTTCATAGTTAAGGCATTCCAATCTTTAAACTTTACAAACGTTTCAAAAGGACGAATTGTCCAACATCAATTGACTATTTATTGACTAACATTAATATCCTTTTTCAATCTATTCAACTTAGCAGTTGTACCTATAAACACACATAAAATACTCTACTTGGATATCTATGATTACTGTGGCTCTTATATTGTATTTTTAAGATTTTTTATTAATATAACCTACAGATTTCAGGTAGACATACATAAACCGGTGTCCAAAACTGTGAACATTGTTTGTTTGCGATTGATGACATACATTCGCAACACAAATAATCTTAGTCAATGAGTTGTACCATCATTACGTAACGCGCACGTGGCGCGTCGCGTCATTGGGCTCTTTCCGACCTTTTGCGAGAAGAACCGAGTCCGAATTCAAATATCGATCGGAACAAGCCCGCGAACGCTCGACACAGTAGTGACGTCACACGGTCATAGACAACACAACATCGTACCGACTACCCACTGTTTATCAAAAATCGACGTTATTCATACTGTTTCTAAGTTTGAATTCTATAGTTCTTGGGTAACTTCGAACTGTTTTTGTTTGAGGGGAGTAGGGTGATAGCAGAACTTCGCGTACGAACCTCCTGACCCATATCGAGGACAGTACATAAAGTGTATGCACCTGTTAAGTACGATTGCAGTGTCCATCATCACGCTCAATATTCTATCACGCTATTATTATCGTTTGCGAAACGTTTTAAACAAGGACTCTTTCTGATTGATTTCGTTTTAAACGAAGTACATATACACCTTCTTTAAAGTTTCATCAATTGCTTTCATATTTTTGAAGTCAAATTTATTTACGCACGCTTGTTTTAGAGAGTAAAGAGCGTTACGATAAGTGTGATCAGGAAAGGCGAACGGAGACTGAGAAGGATATAGGTATAATTTACTGAAGATAGCAAGAGTTGTGTTTCATAAATTACTTCAGGGACAAGAGAGACGTGCGAGCACTGATTATTTGTCTCTTTCTATCATAGCCAGTAGAGCCATAGAAGTTTTACTTCAGTCTAAAATACATTTCATTTTATTTTACTTAGGGTTACCGCTACTTTTAGCATTGATTTCGCGACTTTCTGCGTTCAGATACGGTATTAGAGACACGCATTTTAACGGCTCAATCGCGCAGACAGGCGTTTTCAATTTTTGTTTAGCTTCTAAAAATCGACTAATATCCGGTAATTTACTAAACGCATCTAATCTGCGGTGTCAAGATTTTCAGGGCCAAAGTCAACCTAAAAGAAAGTGATGCTCCTGTTGACCAAAGCGGTAACATGGCGGTAGCTTTCATCAATGCCGAAATAAATAGCCAAATAAGCAATAGCTGTTTTTAGCAGCAAAAGAGAACATATGACTCCAGGTAGAGATTGGAAGGATCACCATGATGGATTTAGAATGACGTCACGCAGCTAACCAGCTATACATTGTAATCCAAACCAAACGTGTGTACGACAATTTAGTTAAACCGATTGACGATGTCTGCTTTAAAATGTGATCGCAAGATTCCACTGGAACAAATTGTAGTATTGTATAAAGCTTGTTAAAAAGTTTATGAATTTATTCGTCCTAAGCACAGGGCACTAATTTCTAACTAATAAAAAAAAGTTTATCAATCACGCAATATCCCCGAAGGGGTGGCAGAGGAGTATTATACACCCACTTTTTTACAGTGTGTATTCCTGTTCCACGTAATTGGTGGTGAGCCCATTGCCGTGTTGATATAGACAGATGCAGGTTCTGGCTACCTGCTGTGGAAAAATTATAATACTTAGTCGTATAATAAGGCTTTCAACAAGGGTTTAAAGACTGCTATGTTACTGGCAACCGGGACCAACGGCTTAACGTGCCTTTCACATGCATAGTGTGTATGCAACAAAGTGGTCAACCATCCTTGACCAGCCATAGCGAAAATTTCTTAACGCAGTGATCATTTACAGACCACTGAGTCGACGAGGCCCCGAACGCTTCAAAAAAAAAGTCGAGTTAGAAATTAGGTAGGCTATAGTACAAAGAATATGAGTACGAAGATTTTTCTAAGAAATCTATGGCATTTTACATTACACCAGTTGAGTTTATTTTATCCCATGTACGTAATAGGTAGTAAGTTGAAACTGACAGGCGGACTTTGTCGGAAACGAATGCCGTTTGATCCCTTAAATCCTCTACGTCCTCATTCGTTAATCCGCAGGTGCACTACTTGCAAATGGGGTTTATGCCGAAGATCTAAAGTCTCCTTACTGTCAGAAGATTACATTTTAAATCACACTAAAGAACCAATGTTTGTTATTCTATATTTTGCTACAACCATTGCAGATATGGCCGACGCGACGCTGTCTTTGCCCACATTAAGGATTTTTATGAAAGAATTTTGATCACACTAAAATTCAATCGCTAGGTACCTATATAGTCAAAATTAGTTGCCAAATATTACATTTAGGCGGACACTGGCAATTATGGTCATTTCAAAGGTTTAGTCAAAATTAATCGCCCTGATTCAAAAGTACTTTATGCCTAGGTAGGTACTGCAGACCCTAACTCATTGTTTTCCATTAAACACTCGTTTATTGTTGATTATGTAATATTCAAAGGTCTAAATGGCCGGTAATAATTGTCCATCCATCATACAGTACTTAAAATATAAAGAGTATATAAAACCACTTCAGTTTTCTACTTGGGTAAATTGTAATTTAAGTAGTTTTTGTTGGCGCGATTTCAAGCAGAAATCTTTAATCATATTTAAATCCCATTGAAACATCTATATATTTACAAAACATATCTCACACGCAGTTTTGCTTGCGTCATAACCCGTTCATGATGGGAGCTTTTAAAAAATCCTTTTCTACTGAACTACAATTGAAGCGCTCGTGGCCCCGCGGTCTCAGTGTTCGGTAAACGATCACTGAGGTACGCAACTTTCACTATGGCTGGTCGTCGGATGGGTGACCACTTTGTGGCATTTACATTTGCGAGCGTTTCCGTGCTTCGGAAGGCACGTTAAGCCGTTGGTCCCGGTTGCCAGTAAAATGGCAGTCGTTAAGCCTGGTTGAAGGCCTTATAGGCGGCTTAAAAAATTTCAACAGCAGGTAGCCACAGCCTGCGTCTGTCTATTTCAATACGGCAATGGGCTCACCACCTATTACGTGGGACAGGAATCCACACGGTGAAAAGTGGGCATATAATATGCCTCTGCCACCCCTTCGGGGATAAGGCGTGATGGATATTTATTTATTTAACTACAAGAAAAATCGCATTGGTAGGAGTTAGTAGGTACATACGTACCTTCAGTTCTGACTGACCGGTGGCGTTGGAAAACTAGATACGATTGAGTTGAGTGAAAATTGTGAAATATAGGTACCTAAATGACGTTAGTTTTATTATGAAATTCAATTTATAAATTTTTTTTTTAACTAACTAACTAACTACCTTACAGGGGTCACACTAACCCTGATGGGGTAGTCAGACAGGACAGATCTCCAAGCTTCGCGATCCACACATACTTGTTTCTATTCCTGCAGATTCTTTAATCGATTCATATATGCACACCTTTCTTCTCTATTTTTTTTGACCTTTCTTGTCTAACTTTTAATAGCTACATTTAGTTGGAGCATATTAAATTTCGCCAACTATAATATAGGTGCCTCATCAATATAACTGTGTTAATCATCACATCACATTTTTTGCATAACTTAAAAAGTCTGGTGAAAATAGTAGTAAGTAGGTACATCGATTTTGTACCTAGGTATATTACGCATTTGATCTGGCAAATAAATATTATTCATTGTTTTATTTTGTTCACAGCACCACGGAATCAGTACATAAATATAAAATCCAAAAGCTAAATACGAAATGGATTATTAAACACTGAAACAATTTTTTTCAACTATAGAGTAGTTTCTTAAAATAGCGTAAGTACCTATTTACCAAACAAACTCTTTAGCGTTATAATATTAGAGATGATAGGTATATCTCGTAAATAATAAGTACCTACATTCTATTGTCATCCCTTTTCTTACAGAAAATGTCCTTAAATATTATAGTCATTACGTAATAAAGAAACACCACTGCTATTAATAGCGAGCGAATATAATGCGGCTGCGTGACAAAAAAAATGAACACCATTAATATAGCGTTGCTTGTTGACGAATATTTAGCTCCCAATGTTACGTATATAGGAATAGGGAGTTTTATATGACAGTACGGCGCAATTGAGGCCGGGCCAGTCAATTCAATTTCTATATTTAATCGTGTGGTAATCACCACGTATGTTACGCTAAACTCAACCAACTAAACCCAAACGATCGTGGAGACCCCCGTGTAGTTTCTTCTCAACTCAAGGCTTGAACCCGCGGGCCGAGTCTACTATTGACTTGACAAGCAGTAGAATTGAAGCAGAATCGCTGTTTTTAGCTGTCTAAATGTTAGTAGACTATCAAAAATGCAACTGACTAGCGGCCACTGGCGCGGTACGTGTTAGTAGAACTCATCGGTCGACCGATAGAAGTCTATTGGAGTACGATTGTAATAGTAGACTACGAAAAAAAGTCAAAATTGTACCGGTGGTTTTCTATTGAGCGACAATTAAGATTCTTTTCTGACGCGATTGAAATAGTAGACTTGGCCCTCAGGTCCAGTGTTCATATTGTGTACCTTTGAGAATGCCATGAGGCGAAACCGGTTAGGTTTACTAAGTAAATGTTGCGGAACGGTAGGTTTAAGTGGTGTCATTTAATATGATTATGAAATGGTTGTGAATTAGGATCTCGAATTGCATAATTTATTAAGGGCGGCCAAATTTAACAACAACAGCGTAGGTACCTACTAGCGGCCATTTCGAAATTTCGCCAATCTGCACAATCGAGTCAATTATGTTATACATATGTGAGGCAGTTATCAAGCGCGGATCCACTATTGTGGGCACGAATGGCATACCCACAACCCGAATGACATGTGATAACACACTTTATTGGTCTATTGCGACCTTTTCACCGAATTTGTTGGTCTTGAGTGTGTTTTGATAACCTAGTTGGTTAAAGCGTCTGACCCGGCAAGTCAAAAGACGCTGGTTCGAGTCCAGTTCGAAGCTGAAAATTTTTCCAAATTTAAATTTAGGAATTTGTAGGAATGCACTACATCGATAATGAGCGAGTGCATACAGACTCGTAGTTGGCTGATTCTCGGATGGCTGTGCCCACTTTTTTTTAGGGGTTGCATCCGCGCCTGGCAGTTATGTTATGCATAATGAGGCACTCGTGCTCCCGCTAACTCAGAGTTCTGTAAAAGATATGGGCGGCTTGAAAAATTTCAACAACATGTTGCCACAGCCTGCGCCTGTCCATTTCAACACGGCAATGGGCTTACCACCTGTTACGTGGGACAAAAATGCATACGGTGAAATGTAGGCGTATAGTAAGCCTCTCCCTACCATTTCGGGGATAAAGGCGAGACCTGTTTGTATGAGTGAGGGTTAAGCCATAAAATAATATTCACGATTCAATATAAGATTTTTATTAAGATATAAAATAATTAATTGTCTTTTATTCGAACATTTGGGAAAGGAAATCCACAGATTGGTACCGGGGTAACAATATATCACGTTTTACAAAGTAATATTTAAAGCCAATAAATAAAATCATTTAATATAAGCTAAACAAAAGTTTATAATCAACGTATAATTCACATCGATTGACAAACAACATTTCCCACCAAATAGTTCTCATCTGAAACTCTACCTAGACTCTGAGCACCGCGTTTTAATCACAAGCTTTCTAAACGTTTTTTACTTGACAGAAGAGACAGAACAATATTTAAATAAAAAATATGTGCGTACCAGAATTCATAGGTAAGAAGTGATTTTTTTGACATTTTTTTACAGCTATAAAATTTCTTTCATACGTCGATAAAGAAGTTTCACTTTGAAACTACATGGCGCGTAACCGAAAAATGTGACGATTATGTTTTTACAGCTATAATTATAAATATAAATTTCTCTCAAAGTCGATAAAGAGGTTAGGGAAATAGTGATCTAAACTCGGCCCGATAACGCGAATGCATATTTATAATTTTGCTTTTGGACAACTCTGAAAACAGTTTACTTGAAAGCATCTAATTGAAAAGAATGTATGTCTTTAATAAATGTTAGTAGACCAGCTCAATAAATTTACCTGCATCTATTTTCTTCAAATACATATTCTCTGCGACCGGGCTGTTTATTTATAGGGTTGATTCAAGCTAAAAAATCATCGAAGCAAATTAAACCGCAGCGAATATTCAATTGTAATACGTTATCTAATTCTACCTTATGGCCAAGTCGCTTTAAGTTACCAAGTAATGCACTTATTCTTCCGAGTTATACTTTTTACGAGCATTAGGTATGCCGTGAAAATGCTCTAAAAAGCGGGTATATGTGCATTAAGATTAGAGATAAGGTTTAATTTCCAAGTTTGAAATTCGCTGCAATTCAATGCCCAATTTCGCAAATTCAATATAATCTTAGTCAATCCCAATAGAACATTCTTGTAGAAGTCTCAATTTCAGACACATCTCGTTCACGACTTATATATTTATAAACACTCACGTAACTTGATACCTACAAATGGCTTATTGTGATGTACATTATGTGATTAAAAGACTTATTAAAATAAATGTTATCAATATATTAATTACATAAGATCTTGATTGACTGTAATAAATAAATATATTATTAATTAAAGCTTTAAAATATAATTTTATTTAGAAAACTTAAATGATAATAACATGTCAATTCTATTACTAATACTATAAACTAATTAATTACCCCCTTCCTCATCGTATCCGGTGCAAAGGTGCCCATCGCCCCGCTGAATAGCGTTGGCCAATCTTTGCACGAGATACGACCCAGAACGGGAGTCACCTGTCTGGTCCCTCAGCCGGCGCCCCAATTCGCTCACCAAGTTTTTCGCGTCAGCACCCCAACTGCCCATCGTCTCGACAGCGAAGGTAGCAAATATGTATTGCTCCGTTAGGTCCGCATATTTGCCGCGTTTTTTGTCTGCGGCGTCTTCAGCGGCAGCTGCAAGAGACAGAACGGTACGACCGAGGTGACTAGGAGCGACCGTGCTAACACACGTGGCATCCCATAAAAAGGCACCTCCCATTTTTCTACGGTACCAGAGTCATGCCGTCCGGTCTCCTGCCGTCGGATCTACTGAGGCCGGGTGGCTCCAATAAGCACGGGACAGCCACCGAAATAAAGGCTCTCCGGAGAATGTCATTGAGAGCATGGTGACGCAGAATCTACCTGTGCTTCTACGACAACTCAGTGCATAATCTGCCATGGAACCGCAGGTGCATCTATAAGGGTCACACACCTTGCAGCCCAGGCGGAGTCCCTGCCACCCGCAAGGAATTGTCGTCCAACAGAGTGCCCAGGTGAGGTGAAGGCAGTGCATGTAACCATGCACCTGATTCAGGCTGTGACTGATGTTCTGCAGATTCAGGCATGCGTTTTTTTTTTCTTACAATTTTGAATAAATTAAAATTTTAGATTCTGCGACTAATGTATTACTTATTAATTCTTAAAATATGTAAAAACTGCACTCAATAGACAATTTTGCACTAAAGATTTCAATACTTCTCTGGATATAAAATACTACTTACTACTCATTTTCTAGTACAAGGTAGTATCTAATACGCTAAAACATTATTTAATTTATACATCTTCATATTGCTTTTAAAATAATAACATATAGGGTGGATTTTTGAGACAGGGCAGTAAGGGCAGGTAACCTTAATATTACAGGTAGCATCCATTCCTCACTTTAAGTAGGATTGAAAGGCACAAAAAAAGTTGTGGTTTAGTATTTTTTTTACTAACGTTCATTTTAACCCTAAATATGAGAAAGCATATCTTTCAGAATATCTTTAGTATATATGAATGGTCTTGGTCTCTAAAGAACATTTTCCTGTAGGTAACTATAACTGTTAAGGTATCCTTAGCGCCCTGTCTCAAAAATATATAATAATATTAATGAATTTTAAACATACTTAACAACTATGAAATTAGCAGTGAATAAATAAGCTAATAATTTACATTACTTTATGTCTTATGCAGATGTATATAATTTAATAATTAATAAAATATTATTTCAGTACAGAATTTTTAGATATAGAATAGGAAATGAACTATACGGGTAATTTTAACACAGTGAATTTAAATTTAAAGTTTATTTTATTATCGTAATGTAAAAATACCTCAAAAAATGATAGCACATAATGTGCTTTGGATATTTTTTATAGATTAATAGTATTAAATAAAGAGATAGTGAATTGGTCACTTGAGTCAGGTACTCAATAATAAAAAGTATGCAGCCAAAGTTTAAAAAAGTTCGTTTTGTTCTAGCACTGACCTCTTGAATAATGGAGATCAGCCCAATAAAAATTTAGAATGACAGTTAGTCCTTCAGCTATGTTGGCAATTAGCAAGTAAGCAAATATCATAATATGAAAGTAGCACTCCTTTTGACCTATAACTCAAGACGGGTTCCATACATAGAACTTGTGTAATGCACAAAGAACAGTACACTTGCTTCAGTCTGAAAATGGTATTGGCAACTTCGGTTGTCCATTTCAAATATTATTGCATTTTATCGCAACTCTGTATAAACTGACCTTTATAAAATAATAATAATAATATCCATCACGCCTTATCCCCGAAGGGGTGGCAGAGGCATATTATATGCCCACTTTTCACCGTGTGGATTCCTGTCCCTGACCTTTATAATTTAATTCTTATATGGTCCTATTATGATTTAATTTAAAAAATATAGTAATAATTAGCGAGATTTGGGTAAACCAGGAACGTCTAGGGCAAGTGAATGAAATTGTGTATTTAGGAAGTATGTTTAGCGCGGATGGAAGATGTGATTTGGATGTAGAACGGCGAGTAGCTGCCGGAAACAAAGTTAACGGTGCTTTGTCCCAGTTAGTAAAGCGACAAAGCATCGTAAAGGAAGCACGACTGGCGATTCATAACGCAGTGCTAGTGCCAACTTTGCTTTATGGTAGTGAAACCTGGGTATGTCAGCAGATGCATGAAAGTAAATTGAATGCTGTGGAGATGCGATCACTTCGAAAATTGTGCGGCGTTACCTTGGCCGACCGAATACGTAACGAAGTGATACGCAATATGGCAGGTTTGAATGAAAGTGTCAGCGTTAAGCTGGAAAAGGGCGTGCTCCGTTGGTTTGGACACGTCCAACGAATGAGTGAGGAACGATTGACGAAGAATATATATTGTTCAAAAGTAGAGGGTAGAAGGAGTCAGGGAAGGCCGAGACTTACATATGAAGACCACGTGAGCAGATTGCTCAAAAACGGAAAGGTCAAAAGTACTCGGATACCCAGACGTGCGTGTATGAAGCGATTGATGAATCTCGAAGAAGCGAAAGAAGTATGCATGGATCGCGAAGCCTGGCGATCTGTCCTCTCTGACTACCCCGTCAGGGATACAGCGTGAAGATAGTAGTAATAATTACAAAACCATCTCAAACTACATTATTAAGACCTTCAACGAATTTCAAATATTTCTCATGTCTGTCTGCATAACTATCCAAATCATTCCGTCTCTCCTCAATGAATTTTTTCTCATGACTAAGCAACACATTAAATAATAAAGTTGAATATATCCTATTGCTATCATACCTTACAATTTTAGCTTGTTTCTGTCTCATTTCTTCAATAGTACATTTCCTACATACATTTTTCACTAAAGCACCATTTTGCCTGACCAATTCAAAGTGATCATATATTACAGCTATAATCTCATGAACTATAAAACGCCTATGATACCATAATGTCTCATGAAACTTGTAAAACCTTAATAATTCATTATTCAGAACTAATTCATGGAACAAGATTAGTAACTTTCTTAATTCGAGGGTATTATTTTGAGTACAGTGACAATTTTTAGACACATAAGCTAATACTAAAGTAATAATATTATCGTCCGTATTTGCAATCAATTTTTCTTCTGTTGGTTGACTCATAAAATCATTAGGAAAGTTTTTAACTAGAACTCGGATGAAATTCTTCCTAAGATTTAGATCCATAGAAGTTTCAAACAATCTCCAACTACCTTCAATTATGGTAAAAATATTTTTTATACAAAACTGACGATAATGAAAGCAACTGTAATCTGAAACATGTTTTGATGACCATCTCTCAGAGAAGCCATATTCTTTAATGTAAAAAGCAGTTAAATCGAATTGTTTCCTCATAGTCTTTATGGATTTTAGCAGCCACATTCGATGATTCCAGCTGTGATAGTTATTTGGGCTCTTGTCTGCCGCTAACTCACAGATGCTTAAGTCATCATTAATTAGGTATTCTATGTGATTACTCTGGATAGTGTCATCTGGAACGAAAGAATTTTAAATATGAGTGACTGAATAAAATGTTACTGTATTGAAATATTCAGTGTCCTTCATAAAACCATTATGGGGAATCAATGGCGTTTATTTGGAACTGAAATTTAATTAAGACACACAATAATAATTGGTGCATCTCAGAATATTAATATATTCATTCATCAAACTGCATGCACTGTGTCAAATTTCGATTTATATCTAAAGAAATATTAATAGAAAATAAAGGGTATAGGTTAATATTAAGAGTAATTAGAACATGATGAAGTTAAAAGTACCTGGATACCCAAACATGCATCTGCAGAAGCAATCAATGTATCTGCAGAAAACAAAAGAATTTAAAAAGTATTCATGGATCAGGAACCTGGCGATTTGTCCTCTCTGATTACCCCGTCAAGGATACAGTGTGAAGATGATGTTAAAATAGTAATAATGAATACAAAAACCATTAATAAAGAGAATTCTAAACAGAAATTCATACAATTACCTTTTAATTTTGCTTCAAGCAGCCATCTTCTATAACCAAAAGCTTCATTACATTTCGGCTTTCTGGATAATACTAATTTCGTAAACTGCAACTCTCTTGACTTTTCCACTAAAGACTTGAGTACGATTTCTCTCCTTTTGTTCCATAAAGATGTAACATCAGGATTCAGTAAAATGGTAACATTCAGTAATCTATTTAATCTTTCAGAATTGATGGAGGAGGATTTGGCGATTTTATGCTTTGGCTTCGTGAAATATTTATCCATAAGTTCCGAATAACAATACATATAAACATGTTTCACACACCAAGACTCCAGCCCTAGACTATTTTCTAAATGTAGGACAGGAGATTTGTTTTGATAATTACACTCTACAGGAACAATGTCGAATGAACTCCTGAAACATATTCTCGATATTACTACACATGGTCTTGTCAACAAGCCAAAGTTATTGAAATTTTGCCAATAAAAAGTAAATATTTACAACTCAGCGTTTTTCGACATAACATTATCGAAGTCTTTCAGTATTTTTTCTACCAAGGCAAACTTATCTACATCCATTTTGAACAATGCCGAAATATTGATTCAATATTATATTTGAATATGAGAATGCTTTACACGCCACATAAACATAGTTTGAATTATGAATTATCACAAATTTTAAAATAAAAACAAGTTTGCCAGCCAACCACGTCCAATAATAAAAGTAAAACGTCATGAATGTCAAATTTCTATAGTTTTTTCTTCCCAAAACCAACAGGCTATGGTTAGGATTTATGCTACATAGGGTTTTTATAAGACAGAACTCAGAAAATACCTACACTGTCTAGTGATTTTTATAAAAGTTTCGTCTACTTCAATCCTAGTGCTAAGTTATGTGTTCCAGTCCCAGTAAAGTGGTGCAAACTTTACTGAGGCTAGAGTAATGATTGGCATTGGTTTTCACTGCAGTGCTACTTTCACTTTTGTACACTCAAACACACGAAAATAAAGATTCTTGAGGCGATACAGTCAAATATTACTATCGTTTGCAAGTTAGATTTGGCACCTTACAATACACCGATTCTCATCAAATATATACCTAATGAATTATTAATATACTACCAGATTTTAAAATAGGTTTTAGTATAGTTGTCTAGCATAGCTGGCAGTACTTAAAAATTCGTAAAAATAATAGTCTTCAACCTCTTCAACCTACAACTTGTAGGTATATCTTCTTCTGATGAAACCTTTGAACTTTTCGGATGCCAGTAACGTAAACTAAACTTCGATAACTTCAAGGAATTCGGAAGTTTTAATTTAGAGCGATATGCTCCATGAACTGATAAAAACTACACTACTGCAGCGCTGCAAAATACAAAGCCCTATTAAACCACGATTATTTAAAGGAGATCCCGGTTGTCAATCAAGGCGATACATAACATTTCTTGAGCAGCTTAAAACCAACATCTTACCAAGTTTTATTCCATTAAACAACATGTATAATTGAGATCATCTAGTAAAGTCCACTTAAAATATAAAATTTAGAGTGTAAATATATACAAACCATTTGGATAGATTCGGGCAATACCATAGATCAAAAAAATTATTGTTACTCGTGCGCTCTCTACCAGCCTAACCTAGCCTAACTATCCTAATAGTTAGGCTAGGTTAGGTCTCCATTAGATGCGAACGAATTCTAATCATAAAAAAAATTAAAACCGGTATGTATATAAATAATAATGGGCTTACTACCTATTACGTAGGACAAGAATACACACGTAGAAAAGTGGGCGTATAATATACCTCAGCTTCCCCTTCCGAGTTAAGGCGTGATTAATAAACAAACAAACATGTGTTTAAAAATTATTATAATAAATAAAAGCCGACTCTAATTGCCATGTATTTCATCTTTCAACATGTTAAATACACGATTTATAACTGGAGTGATATCTTTCACTGGTTTGTTCCACACTGTTAGCCAAACTGTACCAGGTGACCCATTTTCGAACATATGAAGAAAAGCCACAACTGCAGATTCGACCCTAAAAATAAAAAAAATAAAATAAATAAGATTATAATACCCCACTTACACTTTCGCACGAGCCACGAGACGAGCGGCGAGACGAGCCGCGAGTTTGAAACAAATGTACCATAATACTGTGTTTACACTCGCGGCTCGTCTCACAACTCGTCTTGTGGCTCGCGCGAGAGTGAAAATGAGGTATATGAAAAGGTATATTATCTTTGATCAGTAATACACCGGTAGGTATCATGAACAGACAGATGGAATAATCGCAAAGTACTTACTTCTGATACTGAACTGCAGATTCGACAACCTTAGCTGCGAATCTTTTTCCGAGGTTTGGTTCATATGATCTAGCCTCCAAATTTTGCAGTAAAGGCGTATCTGTAGGTCCAGGGCATATGGTTAAAACTCTGATATTGGTGCGTTCGTAAAACGAGTCCATCTGAAATAAAATTACACAGTATAAATATGAAAAACCTAGAGTAGCGGGCCGATGAATAACGAACCTATTTTAAAAAGATACTTAATCTTTTTAAAATAGTTACTTAGTCAATTGTAAAAGTCGGTCATACACGTTGAGAGAAAATTCACACTTCTCTACGCTGACTTGCATAGATTTTGAAATACCTAAAATATAATTGACAGTAAAAGAGACGTGTGTTACGTCCCAACCACAGAAATATACTCTTTATCCTCCAAAATCCATAAAAATTTCATCACAGATTGTGGTCCCAACTTTACGAATGCCTTTAAACCTAAATTATTTCTGGTTGCTCAGAAATAAGTTGGAGCCAATGGACCCATGGTTGCCTGCAAAAGGTTTAGTTATCATATTCAAACGTTTTATCTAATACTGGCAAGTATAGGTACGATTGTAAGACTTACCGCAAGACACTGGCTAAAATGTAATACCGCTAATTTAGAGCCGTTATATATCGGAATGAAAGGAAATTGTTCTAGAGCAGCTGTTGAAGATATGTTGATTATGGTGCCTCCAGACCCACCCTCATCTTTTCTCATGTGCTTGATTCCTTTCAATGTAAGAGAAACTAATCCTTGCTGTAATAAATAATAATAATATAATATAATAACATGAGAATGAATTTCCAAAGATATAGTGCTCCATACGCTAGCTGACCGCCTTGCGTAATTGGAGCAGCGAAATGACAAACAAAAGACTCGTAACGAATAGAATGACTTAAATAATCAAAAGGATTCTTTTCGACAAGAAATAACATTACATGTAACAAAATCAAGACTTTTTAGTCATTTAGTATTTGCTATATATTGCAGTAAAGGAACACTTTTCCTTCAACTCTGATTTTTTAACATCAGGGTTTACGCCATTACATTTACTTACCCAGTTAAGATCACATGCAGTTCTCCAGATATGTGGAGCATCACTCATGATTCCAGCATTGTTTATAATTACATCTATCTGCTTGAACTGGGCTAGTGCCGAGTCGAAGGCAGTTGTAATATTTTCTTCCTTGCTAACGTCACATTTTATGAACACCACTTTTCCATCATAGAGCTTGTTAAGACGTTCAGCAGTAGCTTTACCAACTTCTTCAGCAATATCTAGGATGATTATACCCTATAATAAATACTTTTTAAATTCGCTTTCAGAAATGACGATCTAACTTTGTTGAATTTCGCATTTGTCATAGAAACTAGGCAGAGAATGTTGCTGCTTAAAGTTTTGAAAGAGTTTCACTAGACTTTTACTGAGTTACAAAAATAGCAGGGAGACATACCTCAATGGCATGGCAGAAACTGAGGACAGGCAAGGAGATTAGTCTCGTCTACAGTCTAGCTATCATACAAAATAAATACCTTGGCTCCTTTACTTAGAAACGCTTGCGCGTATTCAGCACCTAAACCCGATGCTCCTCCGCTTATTAAAAACGTTTTATCTTTTACTACATATTGTACCATGGCGATTGCGTGTATAGTATTTTAATAATATAAAGAAAGTTTCAACACAAACATATTTATAGTGGATGTTTATCTGTGATCATTATCATTTGTTGTCACACATAGATAAGAATGTGGCAAATAACAGCAGCCTTAATGCTTAATGGTTGTT
Source organism: Thumatha senex (assembly GCA_948477245.1). Taxonomy (NCBI): domain Eukaryota; kingdom Metazoa; phylum Arthropoda; class Insecta; order Lepidoptera; family Erebidae; genus Thumatha; species Thumatha senex. Next base: position 16,347,596 of record OX419741.1, on the reverse strand, counting down.
AAGAGTTGTCTAGCTTATCATTATTGTTATTACGAAAAACATTATTGTTAGACGTAAATCACGCGCAGGTATCTGTAAAGTAAAGGAATTAATGTCAGACAAAAAGACATGAAAGGAACCCAAATGCCTTAGGAATTTTGGATATAAGTAGAAATTAGAATGATAACCAAATTTGCAAAAAAGTTTTTTTAATCAATTAAAATTTGAAAACTGAATAATATAAGATCTTATTCTTTATTAACTATTTGTTTCATCGCTTAGCATCTTAAACACAATATCAAAGACTGAAGTGATATCTTTCGGTGGCTTATTGTTTGCGACTAGCCAAATAGATCCAGGGGCCCCATTCTCAAATATATAAACAACACCCGCAGCAACCAATTCGACCCTGAAATGAAAATTAGGGGCTGTCTTAGACCATAGTTAGATGGTTTAAGGAGGCTGTCAAAATCTTTAGTTGTCTTCTAGTAAAAAAAAGTTCCATCTTATGTGGTACCGTAGTAAATTTTTAGATCCTTCACAACCAAAAACCTTAATGAAGTTTATTATTAGTGCCTAAAAACGTTTATTGGTGTGTAAACTATTTACCTTATGATTTGTAATAACAGTGGTGTTCGAAAACAAATAGTGCCAACAGTATCAAGCCGCTTAAGTATTTGACGAACAAATGAGGTACTCACTTCTGGTATATGACTGTATCTGAATTAACCACTTCTGAAAATCTCTTTCCAAGGTTCAGATCATATGTCCTTGTTTCTAAATTCTGCATCAAAGCAGTATTAGTAGAGCTTGGACATACCGTTAGCACTCTTATAGCAGTATTTTCATAGAATGGGTCCAACTGAAACATAGAAATAATTGCAATAAAGTAATTCACATTGCCACCGCTTGACTTCTGTATAATGTCTTGAAAAGTTAAACTTCCTTGAAATATTATGCGTGGTCCTATTTTTTTTACATGTAGATCGTCACAATCATGAAGCCGCTCATACTATAACAGCCGGAAAAAAAATATATGAAAAACCCCTTAAGTTGATAGCTTCTTAAAACGCCTCTTTACTGTTCTCTTGATGAACCCGGAGTTCTTAGAGAAGGGAAACGTGTGCTCTGGTAAAAAAAAAGGGAGGCAGCCCTAGTCGCCTGAACGTTTGAGTGGATATAATACTCGTTTGATCACTTGGTTCAAGGTACGATCTAATTGACGGTGTGGGGGTGGCAACTATGCTCCGTGTTGTTTTGAGATTGAGAAGGAGGGGTGGGATAAATTAAAAAGAACTCTTCGAAACACATGTCAGAAGAAAGTTGCCAAGTAGGTAGATAGTTTTATTGTTAGCTCTACGCCAACGGCTCGAGGTTTCTGGTAACTTTAGGACACTTATAATGCGAACGGCACACATCTAGAATCAAGGAAATCTAGGATAACAAGTACTGTGCGGAATTACCCCAATGATTCAAGTAGTATTGCATGCACAGGGATGAATCTGAGTCTTGTATCTACGAGTATAAAGGACATCTTTGACCGTGCGTTAGTAGCTGTTACACCTTGGTGAATACTTCAAGGCTATGGTAATATGCCAGGTTTTAAGTACAAGTCACACCGTCAAGTCGGGTTTTTTATATATATTTTTTTATATTTAACCAAAGTTATCTTACAGAAGTTAAAGACACTCACCGCTAAACACTGGCTAAAATGCAAAACGGCTAACTTAGAAGCATTGTATATAGGAAGAAAAGGATATTTGTTTATGCCAGCTGTAGAAGAAATATTGATTACAGTGCCACCAGCCCCACCTTCATCTTTCCTCATATGATTCACACCTTTTAACGTCAAAGAAACAAGACCTTGCTGCAAATCATAAATAAAATTAAAAACACTAAAAGTTAAAAGCGCTCGTGGCCTCGCTGACTCAGTGTTCTGTCAACGATCACTGTGTTAAGCAACATTCGCTATAGGTGGTCCTTGGAAGGGTGACAACTTTGTAGAATTTACATTTGCGAGCGTTTTCCGTGCTTCGGAAGGTACGTTAAGCCGTTGGTACCGGTTGTCAGTAAAATGGCAGTCGTTAAGCCTGGTAGAAGGCCTTATGGGCGACTTGAAAATTCAGACAGCAGGTCGCCACAGCCTGCACCTGTCAAATTTCAACATGGCAATGGGCTCACCACCTGTTACGTGGGACAAAAATGCATACGGTGCAATGTGGGCGTATTGTATGCCACTGCCTACCCCTTGGGGATAAAGGCACGACAATATGTATGTATGTGTAAAAGTTAGACTGAAATGAAGAGATTGTCTTTTTTTATCTTTACGTACCAAATTTACATCACATGCAGTTCTAAACATGTGTGGCGAATCATTCATGATTCCAGCATTATTAATGATAACGTCGATCTGCTTGAACTGCGCGAGTACTGAATCAAAAGCATTTGCGATTTCGTCTTCTCTGCTGAGGTCACATTTAATAAACACTACTTTTCCATCATAGAGCTTATTGAGGCGCTCAGTTATAGCTTTTCCATGTTCTTCGGAAATGTCCAAAATTGCAATACCCTATAAACAATATGATTGTATTATTCTTACCAAACTACCTGAATTATTTTTATACTCTAGAGAAATTGATTTAAAATGAAATGAATTACACAAATTAAAACAATAACTATAGCCACTACTTCCGAAATAAAAACTTCTGTTCGATTACGCAGAAATGGTTTTGGATAGATTGGTTCTGCCTGCCGTATGTAGCCTACTGTGGTATAGCGTTTTGTTTGCCTAACCGAATTTTAGAGATGAGGTGGTTTACTAGCTAAAGTCTAAACGATTGATGATTCTATTTACAGTACTGGACAATAATAGCAAAATGTCACAGATAAATAGGCATTACAACCCGTAGTGAAAAGTTTTATGTAATACAAATTTCGTACAAATAAATAGCGACGGAACCCCACATTGCGCGTCCAACATATACTTTGCCGTTTCTTGCCTATGTTTCTAGTGTTATTTGTTGACTATTGTTTTGTCTATCTACCGTATAAATACCTTAGCTCCTTTACTAAGAAACAGTTGCACGTATTCAGCTCCCAGTCCCGAAGCACCACCACTTATAATCAACGTTTTATCTTTCACAGCAAAATATTGCGCCATTATTAACGTGTTACTTATGTAATAAAGTTCTTACTGATATATTCCAACTATATATTTAATATAAGTGGTTTATCTCAAAATTTACTTCAACCATAAATAGATAAGGAGAGACAAAAATGTCGCGAAAGTAAACAATATGTATAGGTAGAAGTCGCATTAGGTTATCATTTATCACGTTATTGAAATTGCGAAATGCCTGTAATTGGAAATCAATATTTTTCGGCTGTGGCATTATACGAGTACTCTAAGACGGCGGTTACAATAATGCTTATCAGTCACGCCTTTATCCCCGAAGGGGTGGCAGAGGGATATTTTTCACTCACATTTGACCGTGTGCATTTTTAATGTAGTGAATAATTTATTTTTATTTTGCTTCTGTTCAGTTCAGTCACTCAGAACATGGCCCTGATTTAGACGAAGGTCACAGGTTCAAGTCTCATCTGACCCAAGTTGTCCTTGTTTACATTAAAAAATATATAAAAGCTATATTTTTCAACCTGGAACCTGAACAAGTTCAGAAGCAAGACACACAGCCGAGCAAAACTTTTCAACTAACTACATTGAGAGAACTGCTAGGTACAAGAAACACAAATTAGTGACTAAAAAATGTACAGAAGACATCTCAGAAAGATCTTCGTCAGCGTGGGATCTGGGACTGACGGTTTCGCCCTATCAGAGGTGGGGCCCAAAGGTGGAGTCGCAACGTCTTCCCGCGTGCGTTAGCTAATCGACCTCCAAACAACTACCTAAGGACACTAGGGTGCGTGACTAAGGCTGGTCGGGGTTCTAGGGATATATTTTTGAGGGTATGCCAGGTCCTTTGACCGCATGCAGTCATGTAGCAGCCCAAGTCTCTACTCTGCTATAATATTTTCCTTATTGTAGGTATACCTACAAACTGTCTTATATGTCTGTGACCCACTAATTTTTTGCTCTTTCAGTATTCATTTGTCAGTTTTAGGTTACACCAAAAACATCAACCACGATTGAAAATTTTCCGAACGAATTTACCTAGACGAGAATCTGTCAAGACTGTCAACTGTCAGCTTTGACCTATTATTGTTTTGTTGGCATTAGTTCATATTCCTTGCCTCCTTCGTTACTAGTTCTAGCTACGGGACACTGGCAAGTTGCTGCAAAGAGCACAGAAAGCCATAATAAGATTTGAATTGAATTGTTCTCCAAAATATTTGAAAAATTTCAAATATAAATAAGTTATAATGGTATCTAATAGTAAAATGGAAATTTATTATATAGTTGGTGATATTAATAAATTGTTTTCTATATAACTTATTGTATTATGTTTCAGAGTGCAATATTCAATTTCCAAAGTTTGTTGTCGGTAATACTCCTCCTAATATGCACCTGTGCTTACTTGAGATCATTTTTCCCTAGTATTATGGACCGGAATAAGACAGGGTACGTAGACATTACTTTATTTGTTTTAGAAAAGTTAAACGAGATGAACAAAGATCTAGATGCTCTAATCGAATTAGTTTCTGTGTACCATGAAGCCAGAGATAAAAAATGTACAAGCTCCCTTACATGGAGTTCAGTGAAGTTAACTACAACTTTAAAATAAACTTTTAAACTTTAATTTTCTAGTAATTTCGAGCTCCTTAATCTATAAAATTTATAAATCTGAAGAGTTTGTTTGGTTGAACGCGCTAATCTCAGTAACTACTGGTTGGAGTGGGGGTCACCTAGTCTGACAATATTTCAGCTGTAGACAGATCATTCACAATAAAAACTCTTTACTGAGTTGTTTTACTGTACTTAGATAAAATATTTATTTTTCTAACCATTATTAAAATTTTGCAGTTTACTGGGAACATTTTGGAAATGTGCACGGATCGGTGAAAGAAAATCTCCTTATGTTGCCATCAGCTGTGTTATAATGGCATTTAGGATATTATTCCTTACATGAATATGTATTGTCCTTCTAGTGTGTACTGTTGACAAATTATAATACTTGTTTTATAAGTTTGTAAATATAATTACTTTTAAACTTTAATTTTCTAGTAATTTCGAGCTCCTTAATCTATAAAAAAATTTATAAATCTGAAGAGTTTGTTTGGTTGAACGCGCTAATCTCAGTAACTACTGGTTGGAGTGGGGGTCACCTAGTCTGACAATATTTCAGCTGTAGACAGATCATTCACAATAAAAACTCTTTACGGAGTTGTTTTACTGTACTTAGATAAAATATTTATTTTTCTAACCATTATTAAAATTTTGCAGTTTACTGGGAACATTTTGGAAATGTGCACGGATCGGTGAAAGAAAATCTCCTTATGTTGCCATCAGCTGTGTTATAATGGCATTTAGTATATTATTCCTTACATGAATATGTATTGTCCTTCTAGTGTGTACTGTTGACAAATTATAATACTTGTTTTATAAGTTTGTAAATATAATTACTTTTGAAATAACACTCATTCTCATCTTTTACTTCTGCATACCCTGATTCAGGGAATACCTATGGGCTGTAATCATCAGTTAATATCCTAAGTGAAGAGGTGCAAACTTGTTCAGTGTGCACATCTCAAGACAGATCTTAACATATTTTATAATCACATCACCTGTCTCACAGGTAATCAAGTTACACAGTATTGTAAATTTTTCATTGACTTATTAGGACATTGTTTTATTAGGTAGTTGTCTTTATACTACTGAATTTGCCAACAATCCTAGGCCTACTTTATGGGAACTGAGGTGTTACACTTATAGGAAGGAAAACCATTGCAAGAGCTCAGGTAACCAATTTGTTGAATTACCCCTTATTATTTGGACAATTCAACTGCAAGGATCTAAATGATATGTACAAAATAGAGGCACAAATTTGAAGGTATCACTAAAAGTCATATTTATAATCAAAGGGCGTAAGGGGCACCACCACGAGTATGGGGCCCAAGAGACCTCATCTACCGACTAACAGCCGAGGCAACTATGCAGGCTTACATGGTCCCAACAGTGCCGAAAAGCAAAATGATAGCTGCTCCTAGCAGCCAAATTAAGTGGATCTGAGGCTCAAAATTTAGGTAGGGTTTGGAAGCAACTGCGAATGAACTAAGTTGAAGAGAAAATAATTAAAGAGGAATTTATTGCATCATTTTTATACTTTGTCATTCTTACGTGTAAATATTTTTATACTTTGTCATTCTTACGTGTTGACATTTTTATACTTTGGCATTGTTACATGTTGGCATTTTTATACTGTGATTGTAGTCATTATTATACTTCGTCATTTTTCATTCTAAACCAAAGTCGAAAATCCCTCTTATTTAATTTCAAGAGTATGAGTAGGTATACTCTTGAAATGACGATTAAAATATGGTGGAGAATTTCAACTTGATTCGATACGGTTCGGGTAGTTCAGGTGGCTAAAACATTGCCCTGGTTAGGCAAAGGTCACAGGTTCAATACCTGTCTCGAATCGAATTGTCTTTTAACACTTTATTTAAAAAAAAACTTATGAGATATTTAGCAAAATAATTGCTTTAAAAATTTATCAGCCCTCTTATTTATTGATGTTTCACCTAGCAACATGGATAAGCCTAAAACAATGCTAAATTACTTTGCATAGGGCGAGAGCGCAATTCACAGTGTGCGTTTCGATTGCTGACGCTTTCGCCACGGTGTCCAATCAAAAAAAGCTCTCCGTCAAAAATTTGTCGAAATTTGTCAAAACCGAATGCAACAAACCAAAAATTTGTCAAAATAGAAATAAAGAAGATATTAGGGTTTAAATATGGCCGCGCGAACGAAACGTGGAGGATTGCGCGGCCACGGAGATCTCAGCAACTACATGGGTTAGAGACCTAATTCTTTTTATCAATTAAAGATTAAATTTGTCAAAAATTGTCGAAAAAAGAAGAATAAGCTCTAGCTAGAGCAATATTTTACTAAATATTCGCCTTTGAAGTTATGGCCGCGCAATCCTCCACTCGTTGTTTCTTTAATGTAGATTATTTTTTAAACCTTAAGATTTCTTAAAGTACGATTTATACCAGAAGAAGGATCTTAATTTGTCTGTCTGTTTGTTCATAGATTTAATTTCCAAATATAATTAAGGTAGTTCACGCCCGTGTGATAATGCGGCAGCGGGGAATTTACTTATAAATTATGAAATGACTGCTCTATTATTAATGTTAAATTCAGTTGTATACGTATACATTAAAATAATACAACAAATACCGTCTATATGGCGTAATATGACGGTTATTACGCCACATAGACGGGCATTTTCACAGGGTATATAGGTACATATCTACGAGGAATGTTTAATTCAGCTAGATCAGCGAATTGGAATCGTAATCATAGAAAACCCCTTATGGTGCAATGTAACGTATACGATACATCGCTAATATAATAATATCACGACGTACGCGTAGTGCAGTGGTTAAAAAATCTAACAGATTCATTGCATAATATAACACTGACAAACAGATGTGCATTTGATTTTGTATTTTTTCTTCCTTGCCCTTAGTTATAAAGAAAATACTCACATCTGTGATACCGTTGACAATTGTAATAATAAAGTTATAGGTATTGTGTGGCGGGCTGTTTTCCGCAACTCCACGTCAAGGCGCGGTTTTTGCGTTGCATAAATTTTCGAGGCATAACTTAAAACCGCATAACGTTTTTTGGCATACTCTTCGTTTCGCATAACGTTCAAACAGAATAAATCATTAGGCATAGTTTATTTTCCCATAACTTTTTTATAATAATGATATACCCGCATAAAATATTTACGCATATATTTCTTTACAATATATTAGATTACAAGCCATACATATAGAATACCATAATATTAACGAGTACATATTTTTATTTTTACATCTAAGGTTGAACTCTAAGATTGAAATGCCCACTGATTAAAAATGTCGATAGTCACTATACTGAAGTTCAAAATTTCAACACTTATATATAGAATATATAAATAAAATACAAAAAGAAAGTAGATTAAAACGAGCGATTCTATACTGGCGCATCGCCGGTCGCTACCGCGGCCCGCTCGCTTCACTCGCTCGGCTCGCGCGTTTTGGTCACAAGTGACCAAACACTCCTCCTCGCTTCGCTCGTCGTCGTACCTATTTACCACTTTGCTCAAGTCTAGTTTAAAAAAATAACACTTAAAATATCGTTTTATATGTTACAGCTTAAAAACTTGGCTTTGAGTGAGATGATTATTTACAATGGTGTCTTATAATTTCTTAAATATTCTTAGTCAAATTATTATTCATTTATGATTTAAATGGTTATCCTTTACGTTTTGTATTTTATGATAAATTATCTTTAGGCGAATAACAAGTATACCCTTTACATTTATGCTGATTAAAATTATGATAAAAAAAATTAGAGTAAGTTAATGTTATGCCAATAAAACCATTATGCGTTTATAACACTCTGCTTATCATAATTTATGCGAGAAAACTTTATGCTGAAACTGTTATGCCAAACTACATTATGGAAAAAAAAAATGCGATCGAAAGGGCACCCGAAATGGGTGCCCTTTCTCCTCTATCCACCCCAACTCGTCGAAGAACGCCAGCAAACGATTCACGCTGCTGATGATTTCTCGGAGCGTACTTGAATTCCCAAAGTACTTAGCTCTGTATATGGCGGTTGCAGGACAGTATAGGAGTTCGTGCTTTGCTGTTTCTTCCTCTCTCATGCAAGCTCTACAGAGAGGGCCGTGATTCCTAAGACGAAAAGGTGTTTGTTGAAAGAGCCATGACCTGTGATGACAGCTGTGGCTGTGCGTAGTTGTCGTTTGGTCAGTTGTCGGAGACGCCTAGTGAGTCTGTTATCGAGTACAGGGAGTGCTTCCCTGGCCTGTTTGCACTCTATTAGGTTTGTCCAGTGTCTGCTGTGTTGGTCCCTCATTCGTTTGTTTACTGTAGTGCGTAGGTATGCGAAGGGGATTCCAGTATAAGCCCTGAGCCATGCTGTCCGAGAATATTCGGATTGGGTGACCTTCTACTTTCCTGGCCGTGACCGCTGATGCTGCAAGAGTGATTCCCATACATTCTGCTTGAAATACCGTGTTGTGGATTCCTAGCGGTGTTGAGATAGTAATGTTAAGGTCCTCCGAGAAAATGCCCCAGTGCCTGTATCAGTTTTGGATCCATCTGTGAAGATGCTTAGTTCTGCTTGACTTGTACGCTCACAGCAGAGGTCTTCATTGAGCTGGATTTTGTATTTTTTATATTATTTTTTATTATTATTTTTTATTATTATTTTTTATTTTATACACCAATATTTGTTGGTTCTGTTTAAAAATTCTGTTTGAATATTTGCAATGTAGGAGGATGGAATTTCTCGATCAACTCGTTTTCTTAACGAGTGTTGCTTATGTATAGCGCCCACAACTAACTGGACTTCTAAAATAACACTATAATAACCACAGTTGCACAGGCATCATTCCTCGACTCCTACGACGCGGCGTGATAGCCAGAGCCAGCCTTGGGATCTTCAGGTGGAGTTCTCTAGCGTGTCTACACAGATCGAGCGCTTTGTTGAGGAGAAATGAAGTCAGCTGATTCCAGAGGAGACTCCAATCTTTTGGCCCACTTTCGGAGATCGTCGCGACCCAGTGGTCTCCAGCTATGCAATTTACAAATCTCGGATCCAAATCCGCTACGGCGCAAATGTTATTGATATTCGAGTTCTAAAGATTTTTTATTTATTTCTTCTGCCAAAAGATTGGAGTCTGTATGCGGATGGCATGATGCTCGTGGAAGGCCGTCCTGCCCGTTCTATGGCTTTTTTGTGGGACGCTTTTTACACAGCGCCATCTGGCCCAAACTATGCCATAAGCCTGTATTATGGGATCTAGACTTTTTGAGTATGCTACTGAATGTGTACCTGGGAAAAATACCTGTCGCTGAAGGAAATAATGAAAAGCAAGAGGCTGAAAATACAAAATCAAAAGGAAAGCCTTTGATACATGTATTTTGCATAATGACCTACATCGAAACTTGGTCCCAACGACGCAACTAAGAGATAGCTAGCCCGTTGGCAACGTGCCATAGAGAGTTGTATGTTGGGAGTGAGGCTAAGAGATAGGATCAGAAACGAGGACTTAATATCAAGGACAAAAGTAACGGGTATACTTACCAGAGTGGACTAACAAAAATGGAGATGGACAGCCCACTTGTTGAGAAATGCCATAGCCAAATGAAGCAAGCGAGTGACAGTCTGGTATCCTAGAGATGGAAAGCGTAAGAGAGGACGCCAGTTCAGATCATGGGAGGATGAAATCAGCAGTATTCTGGGTCCATATTGGTCAAGAGTTGCAGCTGACAAAGACGAATGGCGTCGGTTAGAGGAGGCCTTTGCTAAAAGGCATACAGAACTACGGGACATATTGTAAAATTATATTATTTTAAGTAAGTTCTGAAATAAAGGCTATTTTATTTTATAGGATCTAATCTAGACAACTGATATGCATACTTATTATATATAGGTATTTTTAATTACATACATATTATACATAGGAAACACCCAAGCTCCGAAAACAACATATGTGGGTCACAAAAATATTATTTCCTACCCGAGAATCACAGCGGCAGTCGCGTAGGTACTCTACCACTGAGCCACCGAGGCAACCGATGTTTGGATGAAGAACACGCACGGCACGCCGACATAAATCACCTTACTCTATCTGTGGAAGCCGGCGGGGATTGAGTCTAAACCATGGCATTAAGGTACTAGACTTGACTTTCTTGGAATTATTTTACTACACTCAAGTGGGAGTAGTAGATATCTGAGTGCGTTTATTAATATTAAAGATATTATTAATGCCCATGTTAATCGTGTGCGTTTCGATTGCTCCGCCACGGTGTTAAATAAAAAAAAAACTCTCCGTCAAAAATGTGTCGTAATTTGTCAAAACCGAATGCAACAAACCAAAAATTTTTCAAAGTAAAAATAAAGAAGATATTAGGGTTTAAAGTTGGCCGCGCGAACGAAACGTAGTGTATTGCGCGGCCACGGAGATCTCAGAAACTACTTGCATTAGAAATCTTTTTTCATATCTCTGCTGTGGATTTCGTTGTGGATGGTTGTGTGTTGTGTGCGCTCCGGTATTATTGGTGGTGCTTTAACCTTATTGGTTCAGTGATATACTTGCAATTCCTGCTTGCACTTGCGACTTCTATATGGAAGAATCACACCTACTGTGCGGACCTAGAAGGGGATAACAACACATCGAGTCTATGCTGCTGCAATTGTAAGCCTTTCATTTGTTAATCGGCCTTACCACCTCTCCGAGGTAGGTTTCGAACTCGCGCCGCGTTGCTTCAACTGGCGTTTGGACCGACCTATACACGGATTGCGCCACGAGACCGCTTGTCGATTGCCGTGAATTTATTACTTGCTACGCACGTCATCAGTGCTACGCGAAATAACGTCATCGTGTTTTTTTCTTGACCGTGCTACACAATACACAGCGTCACTATTGTGCTACGCGACATAGCTGACTACATACACGCTTGCTACGAGTCCGGAGACAGCGGCTACAAAATACGATCTCCGTTAATATACCTTTAGAGCGTAGCTACCAGTAACAACTACTCAATAGTACGCTTTCTGTAGGCGGTTTGGTATAGTCTGAAGAATTGGAAAATGTCTTTGCAGCGTACACCAATATCAACAGTAAAAAAGAGTAAAAATCAGGCTCAATCCGATCCAAATCTTGCAAGTTCAAGTATAGAAAAGGACTTAAATAATGTAAACATACAAAATCGCTCCAAAAGGCCCTGCCCGCCCCAGTCTCCTGGAAGTGAATTAAGCGAATTCAAGAACGACATTAAGCAAATACTAACTGCTTGGAAGATGGAACAACAGGATCACTTAAATCGCGTTTTGGCGGAACAGAGCAAAATCATATCGAATTTGGCTTCTGACATCACCGAACTAAAGAAACAAAACTTGTCTATCCAAAAGTTAAACACAGAAATAGAAAAATCCGTTGCCTTTATAAATACACAGTATGAGGACATGAGGAGGCAAATTGGTGTTTTGCAAAATGAACGGAGGGAATACCTATATACAGTTGAAGACCTTCAAAAGAAAATTACCGATATTCAGCAGAGTGCCCGTGGCTCTTCATTTGAAATAAGAAATATCCCAACACCTTCAACGACAGAAAAGGAGACCACACCGGAGTTAAATAAAGTGGTGACAAATATCGGAAATATTCTACAGGTCCCGATTACCGGAATTCGTGATATTTACCGTATTCCTGGCAAACCAGGAACAAATAAACCTATAGTTGTGGAACTCAACTCAGTGCAAGACAAGGAAAGAGTAATTGCGGCAACAAAAACTTATAATCGAACTAAATCTAGAGAAGACCGCTTAAATACCTCTCAAATTGGCATCCTCGGAAAACCGCAGCCAGTTTATATTGCGGAGTATCTTCCGAGTTCTACAAAAAGGCTCTTCCATCTTGCAAGGGAGTTTGCAAAAACAAATAATTACACATTTTGTTGGTGTGTAAATGGGAAGGTGTTTCTCCGCCAGGCGGAAGGTATAAATCACATGCAAGTCAAATCGGAACAATTCCTACTTGAAATCAAACAGCACAAATGACTAGGAGCTTTTCTAGATGTAACATTTACTGTGTCCTACAACTTTCACTTGTTTCCGAGTAGTTATAATTATTTTCTTTTAATTATTGTTTATTACCATAACGGCAACCAACATATATCTACATTCCCTCAACAATGCAGCAACACTTACACACAACAATATACTCTTACACAACATACTCGAAATATAAAGTATAACAAACCTAACTTACTGAACATAATCTTACGTAACTCTAATTCTTACAATGGTATGCATATGAACACACAACAACACATATTTCCTGGATCTCCCTTCTGTCCACATTGTCGTTTAATGTTCAGAAATGACCTCTATAATTGATATTAATGCTGAGCTGGACTCTTATGACAGCTCTAACTCTATGAAATGTGAACCCCAAGACTGTTACCGACTATTGAGCCCAATCCAGCACACCGATTTAAAAATTTTTCATCTGAATATCCGCAGTGTGAGCAAAAACTTCGATCAACTCACTGTTCTATTGACCGAGATAAAAGTAAATTGTGACATCATAATTCTGACAGAGTGCTGGTTGCCAACGTGCAGTAATATTCCTGTGTTGGAGGGCTACAGTCAGTATGCGTCTAAGAGACATATAAATCAGAACTCAGGAGTCGTTCTTTATGTTAAAACATCTCTTTCCCATACTATAGCGGAGCCTATTTTTGATTCTGCTTGTTGTTTGACTTGTAATGTTGGTAACAAATGCGCAATTATAGCGATATACCGATCACCCTCGTACAGTCGTCAGGATCAAGTCGACGTTTTCTTAGAAAACCTTAATGGTGTTCTGTTGAGTTTGAGACCTATAAACAATATTGCACTGTTAGGAGATATTAACATAGATATTAAACCCCAAAATATAGACAGCTCAGCTAACAGTTACCTAATCTTAAACGCCAGCCATGCCTTATCACCCACGCATGTCTACCCCACCAGATCGGACAAATGCTACGATCATGTTCTTCTTAAATCAAAGCTGCCATCAAGAACATTTGTTATAGACTCTCACATTACCGATCACCTTCCAACTCTTTTGTGTCTTGCTCTCAAATATAATATCAGTTCTCCGTCTCGCACAAAAAATCAAATTGATTCTGTAAGCATCCAGCGCTGCATCGCAAATACAGACTTTAATCACATTCTCCAAGAAACAGATCCTAATACAGCCACAGATTCATTGGTATCAACAATATCCACAATAATTGGTAACCACACTAAAACGATAACGGTGTCTAGACAGCAGAGAATTTTGAAGCCTTGGATCACTGCAGGCCTACTGCGATGCGAAATCTAAACTTTCTCCTGATGATCAAATCGCGGGGCTGATTTACATGCGCTACCGTAATTATTGTAACCTCCTTCTGCGAAAAATTAAAAGAACCTATGAAAAAAATGAATTTTTGAAGAGTAAAAACAACTTGAAAGCCACCTGGAAAACTATTAAATCTATTACCAATACTAACGACGTTCATTCACAGCCACTCGAATTATTTAAAGAGACTTTGGACATCAAATCATCCTTGAATTCCGTAAATAATTATTTTGTTGGTATTGGTAAGGAAATAGCCACAAAAATTATACCCTCATCTGCCGATCTCACTAGATACCTAAAGAGTAGGCCAATTGACTTAGGTAATTCAATGGGGATTCTAGATACAAACGAGCGGGAAGTCGAATCCATTATCCTGGGACTACGCTCCGACTCGGCTACGGGATGGAATGGAATTTCGGCTTCCATTTTAAAATCTGGCCGAAAGTTTCTTGTTCCCGTTGTCACGCACATTTGTAACCTATCTCTTAATAGGGGTATATTTCCAAATGCTTTTAAAAAGGCGATCATACACCCAATTCATAAGAGTGGTGATAAAAGTTCATTGACAAACTATAGACCCATTTCTGTCTTAACTACAATGTCTAAAATTCTCGAAAAGATTATAAACAATCGACTTGTTAAATATCTTAATAAATATAATATATTATCCAAAAACCAGTATGGTTTCAGAGCCGGCATGTCGACAGAAGATGCAGTTGCGGATCTAGCTGAACACATCACTAAGAAGCTAGACCAGGGGCTAAAGTGCCTAGGAATTTTCCTCGATTTACAAAAGGCCTTCGACACTGTCCATGTACCTACTCTTCTAAAAAAGTTATACAACATAGGAGTTCGAGGTATTGCACACCACATCCTTAAGGATTACCTTACTAATCGATCTCAATGCGTCACGATAAATGCACTAAGGAGTGACGAAGAACGTATAGAGTACGGTATTCCGCAGGGTTCTATCCTCGGCCCTTCTTTATTTTTGGTCTACATAAACCAACTGTGCGACATGCATCTACCAAAATGTAAAATTATCACCTATGCAGACGACACTGCCTTAGTAATACATGGATCAAATTGGACAGAAATAAAAACCACTGCAGAAAACAACCTAATAATTGTTAAGAATTGGTTGTCCCAAAATCCATTGTCCTTAAACCTTTCGAAAAGTCACTGTATTCCCTTTACTATGAGAATGTGCACACAGCCACCCCCTAACTATCTATTAAACGTACACTGCTGTACAGATAGCGATAGTGATAACAAATGCAGCTGCTGTCCCATAACACAAATTGCCAGTATTAAATACCTCGGTGTTAATATTGACAGAAACTTGAACTGGCACCTCCACATTGACACACTTACTTCCAGAGTCAGACGGCTCATTCATATTTTTAAGACCCTCCGACAAACTGCGGATCAAGACACAATACACTTGGTTTACTCCGCCCTGTGCACTTCAATCATCACGTATTGCGTTCCAGTGTGGGGCAAAGCCGACAAGTACACGTTAATGAAACTTGAGCGAGCACAGAGATCACTGCTCAAAGTGATATACTTTAAACATTTCAGGTTGCCTACGGTTGAACTATATGCAATCTCTAAGGTACTTACAGTAAAGCAACTTTACATTCACCGAACAATCCTTCGCCTACACTCTAGAGTACCCCGACCGGACCCAAATAAAAGGAAAACTTATATATCGTGCCCGATTCCTACACACAAGACAACATTCTCAACACGACAACTCCCTATCTCCAGTTATAAAATATACAACAGAATCAACCGACTGCTGAATTTACTGATATTAAATAGATTTGAATTAAAAAACAAACTATCAGTATGGTTGCAGAATTTAAGTTACGAAGACACAGAAAATCTTCTTAATTTTTCGTAATCTTAATATTACTAACGTGTAAACAATTATTATTCACAAAACACCTAATCGCATTTATGCACGCACGCACTACCAACACCCACATCACATCACACACACACAAACACACCCCCCCCCCCCCCACACACACACACACACACACACACACACACACACACACACGCGCGCGCGCGTAAGAGAATTTTAAACCATCTTTATTCATCTTGACAGTTACCTACTATTTTTTAAAACTCTTAGTTGTTATTATTATCATTGTTTTTCTTCTATTTTGGTTTTGTTTTTCCCACGATAAATAATCGTGCACAAAACACATTATGTAATGAGCATAAAAATGTCTCCAAAGCAGAGAACTGATGTCCGAAATACAGGTCTCTACCTAGCTTGGACATCAGTATACCTATTGTACTTTAGAAATTAATTTTGAATATCAATAAATTATTATTATTATTGTCTCTTCTTCACGGGTATCTTCTATTTTTTTTTCTTGTGAAGATACCCGGTCTTTTGGCAGGCTTACATGGGGACATATTGGTCCAACACGCAGAGGCCCTTTGAGAATTTTAATCTAATAGGAAATGGGACCCCCACTACAGGCAATCCACGCCCGCCTTATGTAGAAGAACGGTAATGGATCACCTCCAATGGGAGTTAAACTATTGTGAAATGTGCTAACTATGAAATGGGCTATTGGGTTGGGTGTTAAATGGATTGGGTGATTTAAGCTATTGATGAAAACGGCGTCTGCCTTTTTAATATATTATTATATAAAATAGTGGCAGACGGTGACTTGCCAACACACTAGATGGGCCCCCTATACAATCGCCATAGGCAAAATAAGCCTGTAAGGCGACAGAGGGCAACACCGGTGTGAGAGGCTTGGGGTGTCGAGCGGTGCGGCGCCGGTTTTACCTTCGCGGGACAGGCCCGGAGCGGGCTTCCCCGTAGTTATGCCCTTGAAAATGACACTTCCACCCCCGAGCATATAGCTCTGGCTCCCTCCCTCTGACCGGCCAATTAAGGCAAGCCAGAGTTAAGATTTGCTGCACTCCCGGGAGTAGCACTCTCACTGCTCTCCCGTTAGGCCATTAAATCCTAACCGGTGCAGAAGGGCAACAAAACTCTGAGGAATCGGGACCGATGTGTAGCCACGCACATTCAGCTCGCCACAAGCTGCCCTGCGGATGTGAGCTTTTCAATAACTTTCTGATACATTTTTTTGTTGATATCAGAAAGTGGATGACTCAAAAAGCGAATCTACTATGCCCTCATAGGGTTGCGTTAATCCTATAAAAGATAACGACTGTCCTCGAGGGGTTTATTATTATTATTATTATTATTATTGCGCGGCCATAACTTCAATGGCGAATATTTCGTAAAATATTGCTCTAGAGCTTATACTTCTTTTTTCGAAATTTTTTGACAATTTCAATCTATAATTGACAAAAAGAATTAGATTTCTAATGCAAGTAGTTTCTGAGATCTCCGTGGCCGCGCAATACTCTACGTTTCGTTCGCGCGGCCAACTTTAAACCCTAATATCTTCTTTATTTTTACTTTGAAAAATTTTTGGTTTGTTGCATTCGGTTTTGACAAATTACGACACATTTTTGACGGAGAGTTTTTTTTTTATTTAACACCGTGGCGGAGCAATCGAAACGCACACGATTAACATGGGCACAAATTTAATAATATCTTTAATATTAATAAACGCACTCAGATATCTACTACTCCCACTTGAGTGTAGTAAAATAATTCCAAGAAAGTCAAGTCTAGTACCTTAATGCCATGGTTTAGACTCAATCCCCGCCGGCTTCCACAGATAGAGTAAGGTGATTTATGTCGGCGTGCCGTGCGTGTTCTTCATCCAAACATCGGTTGCCTCGGTGGCTCAGTGGTAGAGTACCTACGCGACTGCCGCTGTGATTCTCGGGTAGGAAATAATATTTTTGTGACCCACATATGTTGTTTTCGGAGCTTGGGTGTTTCCTATGTATAATATGTATGTAATTAAAAATACCTATATATAATAAGTATGCATATCAGTTGTCTAGATTAGATCCTATAAAATAAAATAGCCTTTATTTCAGAACTTACTTAAAATAATATAATTTTACAATATGTCCCGTAGTTCTGTATGCCTTTTAGCAAAGGCCTCCTCTAACCGACGCCATTCGTCTTTGTCAGCTGCAACTCTTGACCAATATGGACCCAGAATACTGCTGATTTCATCCTCCCATGATCTGAACTGGCGTCCTCTCTTACGCTTTCCATCTCTAGGATACCAGACTGTCACTCGCTTGCTTCATTTGGCTATAGCATTTCTCAACAAGTGGGCTGTCCATCTCCATTTTTGTTAGTCCACTCTGGTAAGTATACCCGTTACTTTTGTCCTTGATATTAAGTCCTCGTTTCTGATCCTATCTCTTAGCCTCACTCCCAACATACTTCTCTCTATGGCACGTTGCCAACGGGCTAGCTATCTCTTAGTTGCGTCGTTGGGACCAAGTTTCGATGTAGGTCATTATGGCAAAATACATGTATCAAAGGCTTTCCTTTTGATTTTGTATTTCCAGCCTCATGCTTTTCATTATTTCCTTCAGCGACAGGTATTTTTCCCAGGTATACATTCAGTAGCATACTTAAAAAGTCTAGATCCCATAATACAGGCTTATGGCATAGTTTGGGCCAGATGGCGCTGTGTAAAAAGCGTCCCACAAAAAAGCCATAGAACGGGCAGGACGGCCTTCCACGAGCATCATGCCATCCGCATACAGACTCCAATCTTTTGGCAGAAGAAATAAATAAAAAATCTTTAGAACTCGAATATCAATAACATTTGCGCCGTAGCGGATTTGGATCCGAGATTTGTGAATTGCATAGCTGGAGACCACTGGGTCGCGACGATCTCCGAAAGTGGGCCAAAAGATTGGAGTCTCCTCTGGAATCAGCTGACTTCATTTCTCCTCAACAAAGCGCTCGATCTGTGTAGACACGCTAGAGAACTCCACCTGAAGATCCCAAGGCTGGCTCTGGCTATCACGCCGCGTCGTAGGAGTCGAGGAATGATGCCTGTGCAACTGTGGTTATTATAGTGTTATTTTAGAAGTCCAGTTAGTTGTGGGCGCTATACATAAGCAACACTCGTTAAGAAAACGAGTTGATCGAGAAATTCCATCCTACATTGCAAATATTCAAACAGAATTTTTAAACAGAACCAACAAATATTGGTGTAGGTATTCTGAAGAGCAGGTGACCATCTTATCAAATTCGCCGTGGACCATGTTTATTATTCGACAGTGATAAATTCTGTAGTTTTAGAGTAGGATAGTTAGGTAGTAGGTACTCGTAGTTCACCCTAAGATGTGTAAGGCGGAATACATCTATCATTAAGGTGGCTCGGTAGCTTTGTGGACTAAAGTGTTACCCTGAATTGGGTAAGGACGCGGGATCAAATCCCTTTCGACCTCGTGATATCTTTTCACATTAAATCATATGTACATCAATGTATCTCTTTGTATACTTTAAACTTACTTAACAGCCGCACTTAGTTTCCTATTGAAATCCAACTTACACATTACAAGGGTTAGCAAAAAGAAAACGCAACATATTTTCAGTGTCTTTATTTTTATACGTGTCTGGTTTCTAAAAATAGAAAATGCTAAGGGATAGAATATAAAGAGATTACAAAACAGTCACAAAATCTAATACTAATCATTATAATATACCTTGTAATATTTTTTATAACTCAATAGCTATAATACTATCAAATGCTTTGAAAGAATGTAACAAATCAAATAGAATATAATACTATGGGTGTACAAGCGACAGTGAACAGCGAAGTGATATGCGAATATTAACGAGTGCAATCACTTTACCAACTGTGCTGCAAAAAGGTGTGATTAGTAAAAATTACATTGCATTAAAAAATTACGTCAAAATATAAAAAGTTTATGAACAGATGTCATTTGTAAACATTGCAACTCCAATTTCTTACTTTCCTCAAAGTCATAAAATATAATTCAATAAACGTAAATTATTGTAAAATGTTTCAAAATATTAACAATATCAACTCTACTACTATGGATAGATATTATCTCTGAATTTCAGTACAATTTCTTTTTATCAAATGGGCCGAATATTGCATAATCTTATCACTATTTGTAATAATTTTGTGGTAAATCTAGTGCGTAACACTAACATGTCTAAGGGTTTAATTCAGTCTAAACATTGTCCTATCATAAAAGCCTAAATACTTTAATACAGCGACCACACATCCACTAATCCTACAAGCTATATTGCTAAATAAATTAAGTTCGATGCATTGATGCGCATTAATATATAAACTGTTAAGCCCGCTCTACATTCGAGGCGCGATAATAGCGCAAGAACGGAGAAGGGC
This sequence comes from Thumatha senex, assembly GCA_948477245.1. NCBI lineage: Eukaryota > Metazoa > Arthropoda > Insecta > Lepidoptera > Erebidae > Thumatha > Thumatha senex. The sequence goes on along the minus strand of OX419741.1, from coordinate 16,327,219 downwards.
TTCGCGATACAGCGAACACACTAAAGTTCCCCCACATAGGCGCGTTATTATTGGTCGATAATTTGGTCGAATGCGTTATTGCGATAATGCGTTAACCCGGCACACAACGGTTTATCATCCGATAATTCAATTCGTATTCGTTCACACTACTGCATAAATTCCCTACCGGCCCTCGTCTTGACATACTATCTCGCAGCTGTGTGTGGGATCGCATATCGCAGGATGGAGGAACGCAAGCGTCCTATTTCTATTGCGCCATTATTATCGCTACAGTGTGTCTTCCTAACAGTCATTCTAATTACATAATGTACTAAACACAAAAAAAATATATCGTAATAACGCATCAGGTATTAACGACCAAAGAATAACGCGCCAATGTGGTAGAGCCTTAAACGAGGCAATATTCGCGTAGAAGTGTAAGGCGGGCATTATAGCAGAACCGCGGAGCACAGAAAGTTTCGTATATGTTTCGTTGCACGAAATTCTGATGTTGTGGTCGCTAAGTGTATTGAGAGACACTAAGTGTATTGAGAGACAGACGTACTATGCAGAACGCATACAACAGAAAGATATACCTATACCCCTATTTTTGCGTAACATTGGTCGACCGAAGTGATACGCAATATTACAAGTTTGAATGAAAGTGCCAGCATTAAGCTGGAAAAGGGCGTGCCCCCTTGGTTTGGTCATGACCAACTAATGAGTGAGGAACTATTGACTGAAGAATGTTTATACAATATCATTGGGCAAGACCAAGATACGGGTTTGTGCTCCGCGATCTCATGTTTATATACTGAAATGGCATTTGTAATCACTTCTGTATGTTAAAATAGTATGTGATCGTTTGTTCTTCGACAATTTATTTATTAGTTTTAAGAAAGAAGTATCGAATATATTTCGATACTTCTTTCTTAAAACTAATAAATAAATTGTGAGAGGAATCATTGAAGCCTTTGGACCAAAACATAAAAACAAGTCCCCACGACGTCGTATCATCGCAATTTGTGACGTCATATCGCATCACGCATCTTACTACAATGTTATGAAAGTAATTGTTTGCGACACATATCTTAAAAGTTCATGAAAACACGTTGTTATATGTATCAGCCCTTAGTCGAATTAGTCAATATATATTAGAAACGACAATAAAACCTTAATACATTACTGTGATGTATGAAGCGAGTGCTAGTATTATAATAAGTACAGTTTAGTTCATATGGCACTAGATATAAACATCGAGCTTTAATAAACAACACATTCATTGAGCAAGAGAGGAAGGAAATTCGGAATAAGTTTTCATTTATAAGATTTTGCTTTCGTATCTATATATATAAAAGAAAGTCGTGTTAGTTACACTATTTATAACTCAACAACGGCTGTACCGATTTGGCTGAAAATTGGTGGGCAGGTAAGTTTAGAGCCAGGAGACGAATATGGACTTTTTATCCCGGGAACAAGTTCCTGTGGGAAATGGGAACGGGAAAACTTCACTACGCGGGCGAAGCCGCGGGCGTCATTTAGTTTAAAATACAAATCAAATAAAAAAAATGTGTTTAGTGAAAAAAGACAATTTGGTTCGAGCGGGATTTGAAACATTAAGGGGAAAAGCTCTGAGCATTTGACCTACAGTTCCATTTCAAAACCAGTTGAAACTCTTCACAATATTGTAATAGCCTTTTCAGAGTAAAGAGTAAAAACTCTTTACTATATTGTAATCGCCTTTTCATACTAAGGCCAGAGTCATCTATCGCTTTACTGAGTAACTACGATATCGATTGATGGTATAACAACTATTTTTAAACATTATTGCGATGACTATTTAATCTATGGATAAGTTATTTAGAGAAAAACCTACAAGTTTAAGTATCAGAATATCAACAAAATCCAGATCAAATCTTAAAAATACCTCGTATAGTATAATAATGTTTATCACAGAGACTCAATAGTCGAGGTGCACCGATTTAAAAGTAAGTGGTACATTGTAAACCTTTAAGATTGTATCAAAGACCTGCAGCTCCTACTACTAAATAGTTTTAAGGTTCAACTAATGGAATTATTAGTCCTATGATCCGAAATGTGAAAAAGTATGCAATTCACATGCAAAAAATTGAATTTCAAGATAGAGATGAAGAAACGTAGAACGTTAGGAAAATATGATATTGATACCATAACTTTCGCAGAGTATTATACTTGTTTCATATACTTCTCGTGACGTACTCGCGAATTTTCTAACTTACTTGTATAGGTGAATTCAAACATCTTGGTCCCTCTGAGTTGTAGCGCAGAACGCAATATTAGGTGTCATAGGAATGCGCGCGGGGAGCGGAAGGAAGCCCGTGCTACGTAATCACACGAACGTTTCCGAACGCCGAGAATTGGGGGGTGTCATCGCGCCATATGAGCGAGCGCGAAGAAAGTTGAATTAAACGTAGCTTGTTCTCATTGCTCATTCATTCCTAGAATACAGTCGGGAATAGATTGAATAATTAATGTTTTTAAAATTTAATATATTATTAGTCACTTTCCGTGTTTGTTGACTGTTATTGTTTTTAGTTTCAATTGGTTTATTTACTTATAATTATTAGCTTTTTTTAAGATTTTGTTTAGCACTTGTTTTTGTTTTCTTTGATAAGATTATTAAATATGCCAAGACGCAATAACGTTTTACGTCGGCAATCGAGAAAAATGGTGTATAACGTCTTGCAATTCATGAAAAAGGAAGCCGAGGAGGGAATAAAAATTGACCTTAAAGCTATTCAGAGTGGAAACAACAAAAAATAAATAAAAAAATACATATAGAACCTTCAATATCGATTAAATATTTGAACAAAATAACCATACCGTGTTATGGCTGCCACCCTATCATCCGGACTTAAACCCTATCGAGATGGCCTGGGCAGCCATAAAAGGTCATGTAGCGAAAAAAATTGTGACTTGGAACATAACCCAAGTAATGGACCTTATTAAGGAAAAGATAAATATTATGGGACAAGTCGAGTGGACAAAATTATGCTCAAAAGTAAAGAAAAATGAGGAAGAATACAAAAAAAGTGATCACATAATTGATGCCTTGACAGAAGAATTTATTATACATGTCAGTGGAAGTGAATCGGAGAGTAAAGTCGATTCTGAGAGTGATGAAAGCGATTCAGATTCAAAAGACTTAAATCCTGAGGATCCACCATGCTCAATCAAGCAAATCATTAAGTGATTTTATAGACGGTGTATAACTTTTTAACTAGAAAACTAACGTTATTATTACACATTATAAATAAGTAAACGGGATTACTCACGTTTTTACGACCAGTAATAGACCGACCGGTTTCAGCTGTATTTAGACAGCCTTTTTCAGAGGTGCGAACCGTTCGCCGAGCACTCTTTACGCACACTGCGCGCATCCGCTCTCGCCGCTCGCGCGCTGCCCGCGTTTTGTTGTTTGGGTATTCGGTGGACGTAGGGTTGCGCCGAGGCACACGTGAGATACGCTTCACTATCGCTGCCATCCAAACTATTTGTAGCGTCTCTGCATGCATAGCTCACTGTGTCTTCAACAGACTCGCTTTCCACATAACAACGAGCACCACGAAGGCACGGCTTCCATGTAGGAGGTAAACTCCAGCCCCCATCTCTATTAAAATTCGGCCGCCTCCCTATCTCTATGGCTTCTCGAATTTTCCGGGGTACAAAGTGCTTCTCCCGCGTATCTTCGGTAGATACGCCGAAGATACAGCATAATAGATGCTGTATCTTCGGCGTAACAAGTGTCCTACCACATCCGAACTACACGCCGAAGATACAGCATCAAGACCATCTTCCGTCCCCTTACACAACTTCGACATCTATTGCGCTCTCCAAAGGATAAAGGAGACCCTATGGGTGTCCCCGGTGTTTATATGATTCCCTGTGATTGTGGAAAATGTTACGTCGGGGAGACAAAGCGGAACGTTTCTACGAGACTCAGCGAGCACAAAAGTTTTCTCAGATCAGACGATGGCACAACAAAAGTACTTCCAAAGTATAAGAGACGAACTAAATCAACGTATTAAGGAGGGTAAAAGTGACCTTACCATAAAATATATAAGTGGGATTCCAACTATTATTGCAACAACCTCAAAAAACCACCAATAGAAACATTACGAGCTGTACCAGAAAATAATATAAATTATCAGATTCTCTCTAACTATCAAGACATAAAAACTACAAAATCACACATATCGGTCTTTTATCTTAACGCTAAAAGTATCCGAAAGCAAGGTAAACTAGACGAATTGAAATGTATCTTGTATTCTATACCAACTACCATTCACCTTATTTTAATAACAGAAACATGGATTAGAACCGAGGAACAAGTTTTAGAATTAGAGATGCCAAACTACACCCATTACTATAACTTTCGAAATGACAAAAAAGGTGGAGGTGTATCTATTTACGTACACAACAATTTGAAGCATAACTTGGGAGAATCTAAGTACCTAGACGGGAACAATTACCTATGGATACATTTACAAAAATGCTCACTTGATGTTGGTGTAATTTATACTCCTGGTAACACAAATTTTAGTGACTTTTTGGAGGAATTCGATCAACAATTACAACAAAGAAAAAGAGCTCTCGTTTTTGGCGATTTCAATATTAATATTCTAGAAAAGAATAGCCAAGTACGCCGTTACAAAGAGACCATCCGTGAAGCTGGATACAGACTACTCAATAAAAATAATAAGACTCACTGCACAAGGGTTTCAACTACCAGGAAATCAATCATAGACCACATATGTACAAATCTTAAGTCTACCAACTTCAAAATGGCCATTGTTAACTCCTCCATGTCGGACCACAAACAAATATACAAATAGACAAATTTAAACCTCCAAAAAAAGTACGAACAACATATGAAGCCATAGATTATTTGAAACTATATAACGCTGTTAAAGCGGACAACATGGAATATATACAAGATGATTATATATACCTTGAAAATAAAATAAAATATCATATACAAGAAAACAAAGTGCAGAAAACTAAAATAATCAACTCGGCCCGTGAAGATTGGATTAATAGTGATATAATAACTGTAATACGTGACAGAAACTACCTTTATACGTTACACAAAAACGATCCAGAAAACGTAGTATTGAAAGAACAATTTGAAACCAAACGAAATACTGTAGCTAAATTGATCGAATGTACTAAGAACTCATATTATTACAAAATAATTTTATTTAGTATAGACAAGTCTAAAAAGACATGGAATCTAGTTAATTCTTTAGCTAATAATAAAGTTAAACAAAGATGTGCTCCTTCTAAAATTATTATAGACGGGAAAACAATAACTGATAAAAAAGAAATATGTGTAGTATTCAATAAGTATTTCTCGACAGTGGGATCAACTTTGGCAGAACAAATACCGAAAAAATTTCATAACATACAAAAAGTAAATCTAACAAATGCAAAAAATAGATCTGAATTGACTTTTTTAGAACCATGTAACGCTAGTGAAATTTTACAAAATATAATATATAAAATTCCCTTGATTCAGATTCGAGTAGTGGTGTTGATGAAATAACAACTAAAATGCTGAAATGTTTACAAAATTTAATAACAAATGTCTTGGTAAAATGCTTTAATAAACTACTTGCTAATGGGGAGTTTCCAAATTCATTAAAAATAGCTAAGGTTACACCTATATACAAAAGCGGATCAGTTACTGACCCAGGCAACTACCGTCCAATATCTGTCTTGCCGGTAATCTCCAAAATTTTGGAAAAGGTAATACATAAATGGTTAACGTCATACTTGGATTCCTTAAATTTTATTTCGGATAGACAGTACGGTTTTCGACCAAAAAGTAATACTACCACTGCCACAATTGACCTTGTAACTAAACTTAGACAAAACATAGATAAGAAAAACATTGCCATAGGCGTGTTCATAGATTTAAAAAAAGCTTTTGATGTCGTAAGTCATAAACTACTACTACTTAAACTGGAAAGCGTCGGTATCAAAAAACAAAGCTTTGAAGATGCTTGAATCATACCTCAGTAACAGATCACAGATTGTCAAATCGGATTACATTTGCAGCGATGAATCAATTATAACATATGGCGTACCGCAAGGGTCAATACTCGGTCCGCTTTTATTCACAATCTATATAAATGACATACAAGATTTGGGACTTCACGGCCATCTAACTCTATACGCCGATGACACATGCCTATTTTATTTTGGATCACAATTGCAAAGTATTATTTCACAAGCACAAAAAGATTTAGACACATTATCAAATTGGTTTCAACAAAATCTACTAACTATAAACATAACCAAAACTTGCTATATTATATTCAGATCAAAAAATAAACCCATACCTACTCATGAACCATTATTAATAAATGACACACCTTTGCAACTTAAGTCAGCGGAAAAATACCTTGGCCTAAGACTGGATCAAAATTTATCCTGGAAAATTCACATAGATCACGTAAACCGTAAAATGACATCCCTAATAAGTCCAATACGATCCATAAGCAAATGCATTCATTCCACCGAAGCTCCGAATTAATGTATTTAATTCTTTGGTTAAACCACACTTACAATATTTAATTGAGATTTGGGGAAGTAGTACAAAAACCAAATTACAACAACTACAGAGGAAACAAAATAAAATAATAAAAATACTGTTTAATTTACCGTACTTAACACCAACTAAAACTGTTTACAAAAAAACCAAAATTATGAACATTAAGCAACTATATACTTACAATACTTGTCTACTAATAAGAAAAATTCTCAATAAGTCTATTCACACCGATATATCTTTCTTAAAAAAGTCTGAAATTATTAAGCGTAGCACGAGACGAGCAAGTCTGCTTGTTCTGCCAAAAATAAGAACAAATTACGGAAAGAAAGGGCTCACATTTGAAGGAGTTCAACTTTACAATAATTTACCAAAACCTGTGAGAGATGCTAATTGTTTTGAATTGTTTAAAACTAATTTATACCAGTACATAATGCATAATCCAATGCTGTAAACGACACTAACTAAATTCACTCCAATTGTCTTTCTTTGTTGTGTATACTTTAGACGACCGAAGTATGAAACTATTTATTAAGTTAAAAAATTGTTCTCATGTAAGTGACTGTAAGTCTTTTTTGAGAATAAAGTCTTTAAACCTAACCTAAACCTAAACATTTTATTAATGAATATTTATTTAAATAATTACTTTATTTATTATTTGGATTAAAACTACCAGGCTGTATTTTTTTATTTAGCAAAGTTTCAGGAGCTGGGCGTTGATTGTCACCAGTGATTAAGGACTTTACCTTTATATAATACTAGATGACCCGCCCGGCTTCGCCCGTGACTTACTTCGAACCCCGTGGCACCATTTAATCCCGTCGCTTAATAATTTCACAAAAATGTATGAATATTTTCCAAATTACTTCTCCGCTCTCAAGTACCTACGCCCGCACGGCCCGGTCGAATTTGGTTCCACGAAATTAATTTCATAGCGCATTTTTTTTATTTGGCCATATCTTCGTAGATATTCATTCAATTTGCAAGGTGTAAAGGGCCAAAATAATCTTCATAAAATGCTGAAGCCATCTAACATATTAAAATGATAAGGATTAATAATGTATTTGTACCTGGCTGTTCATAGATTTTAATATGGGTGTGAATTTGGGTGACTTTACAGTAAACTGTCTGCTGTACGCTGATGATGCGGTGCTCATGGCCTCATCAGAAGCCGACCTTCAGGCATTAGTCACTAATATGAAAGAGGAGTGTGAAAGTAAGGGTTTTCGCTTGAATGCAAGTAAAACTAAGGTTCTCTCTCGTATTTGAAAGAGGTGACGTAAGAACTAAATGCGAGATTAGGGTAAACCAGGAACGTCTAGAGCAAGTGAATGAAATTATGTATTTAGGAAGTATGTTTAGCGCGGATGAAAGATGTGGTTCGGATGTAGAACGGCGAGTAGCTGCCGGAAACAAAGTTAACGGTGCTTTGTCCCAGTTAGTAAAGCGACAAAGCATCGTAAAAGAAGCACGCATGGCGATTCATAACGCAGTGCTAGTGCCAACTTTGCTTTACGGTAGCGAAACCTGGGTATGTCAGCAGATGCATGAAAGTAAATTGAATGTTGTGGAGATGCGATCACTTCGAAAATTGGGCGGCGTTACCTTGGCCGACCGAATACGTAACGAAGTGATACGCAATATGGCAGGTTTAAATGAAAGTGTCAGCGTTAAGCTGGAAAAGGGCGTGCTCCGTTGGTTTGGACACGTCCAACGAATGAGTGAGGAACGATTGACGTAGAATATTTATTGTTCAAAAGTAGAGGGTAGAAGGAGTCAGGGTAGGCCGAGACTTACATATGAAGACCACGTGAGCAGATTGCTCAAAAACGGAAAGGTTAAAAGTACTCGGATACCCAGACGTGCGTGTATGAAGCGATTGATGAATCTCGAAGAAGCGAAAGAAGTATGTATGGATAGCGAAGCCTGGCGATCTGTCCTCTCTGACTACCCCGTCAGGGATACAGCGTAAAGATAGTTAGTTAGTTAGTTAATAATGTATTTGTTTAAATAGCCTTCAAATTACCGCTTTATAATTACTGTATTTAAAAAAAAACATGTAAAATGGATACAGTATGTTTTCTTTAAGGGATAGACATATACCGTCGCGGACTTTTTTGTAGACCTATATTAGATACACAATTCCACGATACATTATTTTTTTATATCTCAAATGGTTTCGGCAGCGTTTTTGTTAAAAGCTACCAGACGGCTCATTTTTTCCGACGCCGCCAACATATATTGTTATAATTAAGTTAATGTCTACAAAAACTTAACAAATTATACATATAAACCTTCCCTATAAATCACTCTAACTATTAAAAAAACTGTATCGAAATTCGTTGCGTAGTTTTAAAGATCGAAGTATACATAAGGACAGACTGCGAAAAACGACTTTGTTTTATAATATGTGGTTAGGATAAATTCGTAAGCATTTGTATATAACTGTACGTGCGCGAACCGTGCGCGACTCCAACTTCAGAGGGACCAAGATGTTCGACTTAGACTGTACCGACGTTTCGAACACGTTTCAGTATCTGGCAAACGTACGTAAATATGATATCAGATTAAAACAATATTTCCATTTCATTTACTCACACGTTAAATCCTATACATATCATAATTATGTTGTCTCATTTTTGTGTTACTTCCAGTATTGGATTGAACATAGACTGTAAAGATATTGTGATTGTGTTTTGAAATGAATAAATTTAAATATTCATAGACTTTTAAATTCAGCCAAGAAGGCTAAAGAAGTTGGACGTCAACTAAATCCTATAATCTTGAATGATAAAACATTTGTAATATTCCACTTTATTTACTGTTAAACCTGACAAAGGTTGTCACATGTGAAATAGTACAAGTGTTATGATTCAAGATGTGTAGCAAGTTCCACCAAATGAGCACTAAACAGTACTGGCACTATCTACCCGTCTATCACATTCAAACACTTTTACCTAGTAAATTTTTGGTGTCATACAAGATGGTCGATTACGAACATACTTTATCTACACCTAGATACTACTAACAAACTTGGACTATGCAAATACAGAAAAATACAGCATAAACCTATTAATTAAAAAAGACTGATAAATGGCGCTAATAATTTTTGGCTTTTTTTTTAATTTCAGTCATTTTTCGTCACCCTCAAAATTGAACGCGTAATACTTTAGTGTGTATTTGATAATATGGAGAACGGTTTTATTTTTACTGAAGTAAATATATTATTCAGTTGCACAAAACACCACTTAATTCAACTTGTACAGTCACGAACTATAATTTGAGACCAAGTTCCTCAAAACGTTGTTAGAACTTTCACAATAAGATTACTAAGACTCACTCACTCGGTCAATCACTAAGTACCCCTACATAATTATCACCCTACATCAGTATAAACAATAGTAACCCTAAATATCTTCAGTTTGCTATACAATCTTAAGTGGGTCCCAAATTGAAGCTCCCGACCGTACTATGAAAGCGAGATAGCCAACGGCAAAAATGTCTAGAAATCAAATTAACACCACTTTCTCTTTTCAATTCAATTCAATCTCAAAAAATACATTAATGTAGGACTTAAATACTCTAATAATAAAAAAAAATGATTCTTTCTAACCGGTTGTCACATATGAATAAATTTGCCAAACTGCTAATTATTTACGTTTTAACTAAAAAATCTTGGAACCAAATAAGTTTTTGAAAATAATACATATTTGGCAACCAGAATAATATATATTCAACCCAGGAATAGATACGGACACAAGTATCTGTCAAAAAACGATGAATACTATAATAATAATTTTCGTGAACGTCGTTCATTATTACAAAGTAAACGCCAGAGGCAACGCAGTACCAGCGCAGATTCCGACGTAGCTTGACGCTCCGCTTGAAAAAGGACCTCCGTTAGGTCCGAAACTAGTCGGGCTATCCCGAAATTAAAAATCGTTTAGTTTGTAATAACAATAAATTTGTTATAAAAATATATAAATCTATTATCTCGTGACAGTGTTTGTTGCCATACACTTATGTAATTAATTGTGTATATTCGGTAGCCCCGATAAGCGACCGTAACCTATTTTTATATCCCTAAGTGATAAGGATGGCCCTTTATATGGTGGTTACTGAGGCAGATAGTATTTTTATAAACACGATGCATAATTAGTCCTATTCTGTATCAGCGTCAGTTATAAGATAATTGATTAGTAAATTATAGATTACTAGCCCTAATCACCACGATTTATACAATTTCCAGTAAGATAGATTCTCAAAATATTAAGAATTTTAAATTTATTATTGCTCACATATTAATAAACATTATGTTTACTATTTTTTATTTTATTATATTTTTAAACAAACCTCCTGAAAGATTTCATCATACTGGGGGAAAAATGAGGTGGGTTTTTGGAATCAAACAGAATTAAACTATACTATACTTCAGAACGCGTGAAGTGCTAGTGTCCCCGCTGACTCAGTGTTCTGTAAACGATCACTGCGTTAAGCAACATTTGCTATAGCTGGTCTTTGGATGAGCGACCACTTTGTGGCATTTACATTTGCAACACGGCAATGGGTTCACCACCGATTACGTAGGACAAAAATACATAAGGTGAAATGTGGGGCGTATAGTATGCCTCTGCCTACTCCTTCGGGGATAAAGGCCTGACAATAGGTATGTATATATATACTTCAGAACGCGGCTCATTTACCTGATCTCCCATTAAACGTAAATACTTGATGTCTTTAAAGCACATTCTACATATTAATTAATCTTATAATTATAATAAATGCACAAGTTAAATTAGTTATATATCAAAATAAGACATTTTATATTTGATTCATACTCAATAAATAGGTACTACAATCTAGAGAGGCTTCTCTATGTTCTTGTTAAATTAAACTGCATTACATAGAAGTATAAAATTGGGGCAGCACTATAGAAGCAGAATTGTTACTCCATACCAGTGCAGTCCCAGTCTAAGGAAATATAAATACGCACGTTTTGGCACGAATAAGGGCCACTGCAGTCTAGCTACTTTTAGCATTCGCAACCGACGATTATGAGACTGCATCGATGCATTTGGTTTCTAAAAAGAGACAAAATACTAGCAAAATACTAAAAACCTAATAAAGTAGTTAATCTGCGGGGGCTCTAAAGGACATCGCTGGATAGCTGCTTTAGCATGTACACAACCAGCTATGAAACTGTATCAACGTATTTAGCTTCTAAAAAGCGTCAGAATCACCGGTTGCGGATGCTAAAAGAAGCTAGACTGTGGTGACCCTAAATGATATCGCAGACTAACGACTTATATCATCTGCAACCGGCGATTTTGAAGCTGTATCGATGTACTTGACTTCTAAAAAGCGACATAATCACCGGTTGCGGATGCTAAAACAAGCTAGTCTGTGGTGACCCTAAATGATACCGCAGACTAGCGAATTATATCATCCGCAACCGGCGATTTTGAAGCTGTATCGATGTATTTCGCTTCCAAAAAGCCTCAATATCGCCGGTTGCCAATGCTTAAAGTCTTTAGAGTCTTTAGCTAGTCTGCGGTGTCTCTAATCTTCAAAATAACTCAGTACGTTGTCCACAAATTAATACAGTACTAAAGCTAATAATGACTATGCATGAACAACTTACTATGGGAAATTCTTATAACTACTACACGGGAATAAGTCCGCTAACTATTCCAATTTTTCCAATGCGTTACTGCGTTTTTACCCTGAAATGATATAAAAATTGTTTGAAAATAAATTTAATACAGTATGTAAAAGGGGCTTAAAAGACTTGATATGCTCGCGATGCCCCTGCTGACTAACGGACGAAGCAACGACGCCCTTACGAGGTTGGGAGATCAGGCGGCAGTCGTTGATTCTTTTATTTTTATTCTGGCACAGTAACGCGATTGGCAACAACAAAATTTATTGATCTTCCATTATGTATTACATTTTTCTTCAAAAGGACCATTTTCAAGTACATTGAATCTTCTTCATTCAAGAGAAGTAAATTATTCTTGTAGATAACAACGTATTCATGTATAGGTTTGTTCAAAGTTCCCAATGGTAGAAGCGTTAATGGGGGTTTCAGTGGAATTTGCGTAGCATGATATAAAATGGCATTTCACTGCGATATATCACTGTCTTTCACTATAGCACGTTTACACAACTTTTAAGTCTAAGATAATACCATTTTTACAAATAAAACAAGTTTAATGCACTAGTTTAGCAAGCGGCTGCCATTCGAGAAGTTCCGGCGCAAATCCCCGGCAACCGTTACCAACCAACGATATCAAAAGCCAAACGATGCTTCGACCTCCTAGCAGCCAAATAACATTGAACCCCAGGTTTCAAATCCAGGTAGGGTTTGGAAGCAAATGGGAATACAATAAGAAGAAATTGTACTAGTTGACGCCCGCGGCTTCGCCCGCGTATAGAAGTTTTCTCGTTCCCGTTTCCCACAGGAACTCATTCCCGGAATAAAAAGTTGCCTATGTGGTTTATTCTGATGTTAAAGCTATATTATTGTAAAGTTTCATCAAAATCCATTCAGTAGATTTTGCGTTAAAGAGTAACAAACATCCATACTTACAAACTTTCTCGTTTATAATATTAGTAGGATATTTCGGACTTGGTGATAGTGCCAGCCAATGGATACCTTTTCATCTGAATGTTAAGGTCCGGTTGCTTCAGTCTCTTGGTTTTCTGGTCTTCTTTCCGAGGTTTGGTTACATAGGATTTTTGAGAGTCAATTTTTGGTCACCACCGCTGTGTGATCTTAAAGGCGTTTATGACCGTACATACCTGTGTTGTTGTCAACCGTATCCTATCTGATCATCTCTAGATATTTGTGCTTGTGTTTGGTGAGCATTTCGGTGACGGTGACTAGCTTGCGTATCGCCGGCTGAGTCTTGGCCAGTCCTTGTAACTCCGTCAAATGTGAAACGCATATGTGGTGGAGGGTTGCCAGTTCTTTGGCTATAAACACAAATGATTTCATTTAATAGACCTACTTATCGCAGAAGTCAATCTCTTATAGGCCACTAGCAATTGAGTGCTAAATAAATTTACACACATACATTTTGACATCACCTAGCATATTCAGCTTTGAGATATTTTGAAGGATGTTCTAACAGTATTGGAGAATACAAAAACAGTCAACCCGTGACCACGGCTGGTGTAATCCGGTCGAAGCGTCGGGAAGTATAAAGTAGGTTTTATACCTAATAATATACGTAGCGAATAAGACCCGAAATATCGTAATCATCATCTAGACTTTGTTACTAGTGGCTCAAACTGGCTACTTTTAGCACCCGCAACCAGTGATTTTAAGAATGTTTCGATGCTGCGTCGCGTTAGGGCGATACTTTGGCATCCGGGCGCAGCATTGGTATCTTGGCGACTGCTCGGATACAGTTTTGCGAATTAAAAAAGTGATTCAGGCGTGGCTTCAGGTATTTTGAACTGTGTGGTAAGAAGCGCTCGTTCGCAGCATTACATTTGGCTTCTAAAACGCTACTAGTTCGCCGGTTGCGGATACTTTAACAAGGTAGTCTGTGGAGACCCTTATATATTTCTTTTTAAGAGGCAGCAGAATTATTTTTTTCAACTAAATTTAAAATTTTATTTAAACTACAGCATTCGTAATTTTCTGTAAGCATAAATATACTATGAATTTTACAGTATTGTAAAAATCAAAAGATTTACTTACCAATATCAAAGTTATTGTTGGTGACAGGCGGCGGATTGCCAGGATCCGGTACATTACTCAGTTGATCTAAGAACACCACCATTCGCTCCTTGTTCTTTAGAATGAATGGATTTACTACTTCCATATAAGGTTCCTATAACAAAAAGCATATCATAGTAGTTTCTTGCATAGTATCTGTATCTCGGTCTTTCGAAATGCAATAAAAAAGTTTTTTTTTTTCATTTATCAAAGAAAATACATTTACTGCCCGCATTGTTTTCACATGAAATGAGCTTTTGGCATAAATATATACCAAAAGGGCTTGACAGGAAAAAATTAAAACATAAGATTGAATAAAAAATGTATATTAACTAGGTGACCCCCCGGTTTCGCCTTTGACATGTTTCGAACTCCCATCCCAACTATTTAATCCCGTCGCTTATAAATTCTACAATAATGCATAAAAAAATTCCCAATTTGTCGAAATGTATGACTACTGCTCCGCTCTCCAAGGTAGTAGCGTGATGGTATATAGCCTATAGCCTTCCTCGATAAATGAGCTATCTAACACAAGAAGAATTGTCCAAATCCCATCTTTAGTTTCTGAGATTAGCGCGTTCAATTAAACAAACAAACAAACTCTTCAGCTTTATAATATTAGAAGACAAGATTTGGCTACAAGGTCTAAGTCCCTACCAGTCTATAAAATAATTACAACTAAAAGGCATAAAGTGATACGTAATATGGCAGGTTTGAATGAAAGTGTCAGCGTTAAACTGGAAATGGGCGTGCTCAGTTGGTTTGGACACGTCCAACGAAGGAGTGAGAAAAGATTAACGAAGAATATATATTGTGCGAAAGTAGAGGGTAGAAGAAGTCAGGGTAGGCCAAGACTTACATATGAAGACCACGTGAGCAGATTGCTCAAAAACGGAAAAGTCAAAAGTACTCGGATACCCAGACGTGTATGAAGCGATTGATGAATCTTCAAGAAGCGAGAGAAGTATGTATGGTTCGTGAAGCCTGGCGATCTGACCTCTCTGTCACGGAAATGTGGATCACTTATACAACTCATTAGTCAACTTGATTAATGGTGAGTTCAGCTCAATTTTTACTCCTAAGCACTTATCTAAGATTGAAGGCCTAACTTTCAGTGACTGGGCAACTCCAGGAATCTATAATAGTCGTAAGAAATTGTATCAACTATACGAAGAGAAGTCCTATAATCATAATCCAAATTTTCAAGAGTTTGTAAAAAAATACTCAAAAACATTTACACAAACTTGCCTGAAGCAAAATCAATTTATTTAAAAAGTAAAATCAAATATTCAAATAATGTTATTAAGGAGACTTGGAATATTATAAATATTGAAACCGGTAAAACCAAAGTCATGTCAGATTTGAATTTTGAAATGCAGTCATGATTTTCATTTAAAAATAAATAACGTAAATATTATAGATTTTAAAGTTGCAACTAAATTTGAAAAATATTTTTCTAACATTCCTCTTTCAATTACAAGAACTCTCTCGTCTTGCTCTAACGATGCTGAACAACTTTTAAAACAAGGCGTGGAGGAATGTGGCACAGACTTTGAATTTTCAGCTGTTAGTCCTAGAGATATTTTAAAAACTTTTAAGGCAATTAATATGAAAAACACTAAAGATTTGTGGGGTCTATCTGTTAAAACTGTCTCTCATATTATCACTGTAATAGCTCCACATCTGGCAGCTGTGTTCAATTGCTGTGTCAAGTCTGGGATATTTCCTGACCTAATGAAACATAGTAAAGTAATTCCTTTATTTAAAGCCGGCGATAATGCAGATCCCTCTAACTTACGGCCTGTTTCCGTACTACCAACACTAAGTAAAATATTTGAAAGCTAATGCTTGGACAGTTGCTTAGTCACTTTAATATACATAATATACTACTCAGGAAACAGTTTGGATTTACAAAGGGTTGCTCAACGGTGGATGCAGGGGTTGCTTTACTCAAAAGTATTTATGCGGCTTGGGAGGATTCGCAGGATGCATTAGGTGTTTTTTGCGATTTATCTAAAGCCTTCGATTGCACGAAACTCATGTAAAGAAATTACGCCACTACGGTATCAGAAATAAAGCTCTCGACCTTATGACTTCTTATTTAAGCAATAGAATTCAGAGGGTAGAAGTAAACGGTAAACGATCAGCAGGATCTCCAGTTGTAATGGGTGTTCCACAGGGATCAATCCTTGGTCCATTTCTTTTTTTGATATACATTAATGACTTACCTTACTATGTTGGGGATAAACATGAGATTGTGCTGTTTGCGGATGATACCTCTTTGACATTTAACATTAATAGACAATTAATTAATTATGGCGATGTTAACAGTGCACTCTCAAAAGTTGTTTATTGGTTTAACGTTAATAATCTTCTTTTAAATGATAAAAAAACTAAAGTAATTAAGTTTTCGACACCTAATGTGAGACAGGTGGCGACCAATGTGCAACTTAATGGATCAGGGTTGGATACTATTGGGGCTTCTGTGTTTTTGGGTATAACTATTGATTCAAAGTTGCAGTGGGGACCACATATAGAAAAATTGTCAGACAAATTAAGCTCTGCTGCATATGCAGTAAAAACATTAAGACGGCTCACTGATGTTGAAATGGCTAGAATAGTTTATTTCAGTTATTTCCATAGCGTTATGTCATACGGAATTCTTCTCTGGGGAGACTCAGCGGACATTAATACGATATTTATTTTACAGAAGAGCGCTGTGAGAGCAATATACCAGCTTGGTCCCAGGGTATCTCTAAGAGAAAGATTCAAAGACCTTAATATTCTTACCGTTATATCACAATATATATATGAGAATTTACTTTATGTGCACAAAAACATAGACACATTTCTTAAAAAAAGTGATATACATAATGTAAACACTAGGCATAAAGATAATCTTGTATTACATTCTACTCGTCTCGAAATAATCAGCAATTCTTTTATGGAGCAATGTATACGATTCTATAACAAACTTCCCGATGAAATTAGAATATTGTCAATAAATATGTTTAAGACAACAGTCAAGGCCAAAATTTCAGACTATATAAATGATAAAAATGCATGGGAGTAAGTCGCTCTAAGTCAACACACATAAATATACAAATATATTTAATAATAATAATAAAGAAACATTATAAATATAATGAACATTTGTTCAACATCATAAGTGATCTGAAACGTCAGGTTAACTAATATAATTATATGTAATTTGAGTTTGTTATTGTGTGAGCACCGACCACATAGCGTTTTATAAATTTTGAAATTGACATGATGTTTGCTGTGCAGTTTGAGTATGTCATGCTCGCCTAAGTGTCCTGGCAGTGGTGGTGCATGTATCGGGTCGCCCTATTCCCTATAATACGGTTGAGTAGGGCGATGGCTGATATATGCGTCATACCCGTGAACGGGTGCCGTCTGTTGGGACTGGTCAGCTCATAGCTGTTATAGCAATTATTACAAATAAAACAATTTATATTTAATGCAAATTAAGTTTAGTCGACTGTTCTCGCGTAACTCCAAAGGAGCAATGTAAGTTTAATATTGTAAGCCATACCTGCATTTTAAAATAGCAGCCATTTAGTTTCTTGCCGGAGTCTTCCTCATAAGGGTGGGCTACCTTTAAAACTGGCAACTAGAAACGCTCTCATTTTGATTTGATTTGGTTTCTTTTGTAAAGACTCATTACTATATAATTTGTTCAAATATCATGTAAATAAAACTAATGTAATTACTGGCAGTTAGAAAAGAGTAGCCATGAGTTTTATTGCCAGGTTCTTCCTCAGGCTCTACCTATTGCGTTGCGAATCTGGCAGTAAATGTAAATGTAGAAGCAATAATCTTGACGTTTATAAGTGTTACTTTGTGATCTACATAAATAAAGATTTTTCACTTTCACTTTCTCTGACTACCTCGTCAGGGATACAGCGTGCGTGAAGATAGTTAGTTAGTTAGTTAGTTAAAAAGCCTAAAGCCTGTGGTGTTGCGATGTCATACCTTAGCTCCGAACTCGACGAGGTTGGCGAGGTTCTGCAGACACTTGGCAACCATCAGTAGCGAACGTTGAGAGTGCGGCGGAGGTGCACCAGTCACCAATCCCCACGCGCGAGGCTCCACCAGCGCGGGGCAGATCAGGCGCAGGAAGATGAAACCTGTGACGTTCAATTCCCAGGTTGGAAAAAATATTTGTTTGATACACAAGTGTTTGTTTCGGAGTATGGGTGCTTTTTTATGTATGATATATATGTATTTAGAAATATATAAGTATGTTTATCAGTTGTTTAGATCTCATAGCACAAGTATGTATATAGTTTGGACTAGATGGCGCTGTGTGAACAGTCCCACAATATTTATTTATTATTTATACTCAATAACCCAGACAGGGTTTATCAAAACTCATACAGCATTCTAGTGGCTATTCAAAAGGGGTTGTTGCAAGTTAAATTTCTAGCAGACTTACAACTAGAGGGTTCATTCTAGGTAAATTTCTTTTATGGTTTGATACTACACACACCGGCACAATTAGCGGAACATAAAAAATGCTAAATATTTTGTTCAGTGATGTGTTGAATATTTTGTGAGTTTGTTCATTGAAGAGTGTAGAATTCTTTCAGAATCAGAATCAGGTATTTATTTGTGAAACATAGGTAGTACAATAATAATAGATGTCGAATACTATAAAGTCCGCTATGTTTTGTCCCAAGGACGTACAAATATTTTATAAACAGATTTAAACTAATGTCAAATTACAATAATAATCACAAATTAAAACAAAAAAGGTACATTACAACTCAAATAATTTACAATTAAGTCAAAAGAATTCCAATTAAATCAGTTAAATTACTATAAAATAAATTAAATTTATTTACATAATCGACAATAAATTACATTATATTTTTATTATACTATGTCATTATCATTAATAAAATCGTATATTGAATAATAACATTTAGCGATGAGAATTTTAAGAAGTGTACTTTTAAATTTATTGAATGGCTGGTTTTTAATTATGTCAGGTATTTTGTTTTATATGGTTGGCGCCATACCATAGAAACTTTTTTAAATAATGCTGTCTTACATTTAGGGTTGCTCAATTTGTTTTTGTATTGAGCCCGTATTGGACCCCGGCGCACCGATGATACCATCTCAAACAGGTATATATTCTGTCTTACAAACATTGCTGTTTCCATAATATACAAAGAAGGTACGGTAAGTATTTTAAGACCTATAAAATAAGGAACACAGCTATCTGTTACTCTCAAATTACACATAGACCTGATGCATCTTTTTTGTACCTTGAAAATCGTTTCACGTTCAGATGAGTTTCCCCAAAATATAATACCATACCTAAGAATGGAAGCCACTAGTGCATGATAGGCTGTCACCAGTGTCTCACTGTTCACTTTTTTCGAAAGTTGTCTTAGTGCGTATGCGGATCTATTTAGCCGCCCACACAAATCCTCTATATGAGGTTTCCACGTTAATTTATTATCTATCGTAATGCCTAAAAATTTAATATTATTCACCTCGCATATTTCCCAATCATTATAGCTTGCTTTAACATTAGAAATATCACATCTTTGATGAAAATGCATTATTTTTGTTTTATTGAAATTAATTACCAAATTATTAAGTTTTAGCCCATCTATTATTTCCGATAGGGTTGTATTAATATTATTTTGATATTGATACAGTTCATTACATTTTATTACAGCAGTACAATCATCTGCAAACAAAATCATCTTTTGTTGTGTACTTTTTGGCAGGTCATTAATATATATTAGAAACAACAAGGGACCCAGCACACTGCCCTGTGGAACGCCATATTGAACTAACCTTGATTTTGACAAATAAGTAGTAGTTATTTTAGTTTTTGGGCATATTCTGGATATTTCGGTGCATTGGTGCCTATTGCTTAAATAAGATTCTAAGAGCTTGAGAATATTGCCTCTGATACCATAACCCTGTAATTTCGACCGCAGAGTTGTATGTTTCACATATTCGAAAACTTTTGTCATATCAGTATACAAAGCGCATACCGGGAGCCTTCTGTCTACACATGTTATAATATTATTTAAAAATTCATATATTCCCATATTTACACTCGTATGCTTACGAAAACCTTTTTGCTGGTTACAAAACAAATCGAACCGAGAAAGGTATGAATATATTGAATTATACATGACTTTCTCGAATATTTTAGAAAAAACTGTACATTTTGCTATTGGCCTGTAATTTTTTATATTACTTTTGTCACCCTTCTTATGTAGAGGTCTAATAATTACTTTTTTCAAACTGTCTGGATATATACCATCTGATATACATAAATTGATTATGCGTACTAATGGAGGAGTTATTATATCACCAACTGATTTAATTACCTTCGTAGACAGACCATCATATCCAACGGTATTGGTATTCTTAAGGCCACTAATAATACGTTTCAAATCATTATCCATAACTGGCATCATGAATAAAGAGTTTGATGTCAAGTTCTTAAAATTATTATTATTAATATTATTGTGTGATTTTATACTATTTACTATTTCATCAATGAAATTATTATTAAACTCATTAGCAACTTCAAAAGGATTAGATATTAGCATGTCATCTTTATTTATAAATGGTATTTCGTCTTTTGGTAAGCATTGTTTTGAATTATTTATTAATTTCCACATTGCTTTTGATTTATTTTGAGAGGTACTAATAAAGTAGTTATTTTGTGCTTTCTGAGTCAACCGTATTATCTTTTTATACCGCGTGGAGTAATTTCTTAATATGCGTTTATTTGTATGATTCGGTTTCAAGCGATACTTCCATAGTAATTCCCTCTGTTTTCGACTACACAGCTTTATTCCACGTGATATCCATTTAGTACGCCTATTTGTTTTTATCGTAATCGTTCTAACAGGGAAACACAATTTATAAAATAGTGAAAAATCTTCAAGGAAATTATCGTAAGCCACATTTACATCGCTTGCATTATATACATGCCCAAAAGATAAAGAACCTAAGCATGACCGAAACCTAATTATATTTTCCTTACTAATGTCTTGTTTTTTTTTCTTTCCAAAATTTTAAGTAACAGGTTTTATTAATTGGGATTTTTAATGTTTGTGAAGTGTGATCAGAAAGCATCAGATCAATACTTTTGGATTTGCATGTGTCTTTATTGTAATTATGTGCAAAATTATCTAGGCAAGTCCCCTTGCTCAATCTAGTAGGGGTGTACAATGACAGTCGCAGATTATGACTGAGAAGAAATTGTTCCAGATCCAATGTTATTTTGTTTCTTTTTAAAATATCAATATTAAAGTCTCCTCACAAAACTATCCTTTTATTTGAATTGAGGTTATATTTATTTAGAACATTAAACAACCTCTCGTAGAAAATAACAAAATTTCGTTTAGGTATTCTATACATGCAAATAATAACAATATTATGGTCTATCATTTCCACACCACAGCACTCAAAAACACCTAGAACTGATTGTTTCGCAATGTGTGTTAGTTCTTTAAACTGCAAATCCATTCTTACAAGAATGGATTTTGTATATGAATTTGAATTAAATCAAATTGATGGACGTCAAAGATTATGGAGACGTGAAGGGGAACGATACAATCAGTTAAAATTTAAAACTACGGTAGCATACGGCGGAGGGTCCACAATGGTTTGGGGGGGGGGCATATGTTTGGGAGCTCGCACGGACTTAGTGGTGTTCGATAGAGGGAGTCTGACTGCTGATCGATACATAAGGGAGGTTCTTAAAGAAAACGTGGTATCTTTTGCCCCCTTTATCAGTGACGGCATTGTGTTGATGCAAGATAATGCTCGGCCTCATACCGCACTGCGAACTCGCGAGTACCTTAATCATGTGAACATCGCAGTAATGGAGTGGCCAGCAAGGTCACCAGACATGAATCCGATTGAATATGTCTGGGACTTACTAAAACGTGGGGTGAAAGCCAGAATACCCGCTCCTGTGACTTTGGATGAACTGCGAAATGCCGTATTGGAGAAATGGCAGACACTTTCCCAAGAAACGATAGACAACATCATTCTTAGCATTCCAAGACGGGGAGAAACTTTGAGAAGGGCACGTGGAGAAATACTCGATACTGATTTATCCTTTATTCCAATAAAAATAAAATGTTTGTTTTCTTTAAAATTTTTTAGTCACCATGTTCAAAAATATTTATTTTTCTGTAATGTTTACTTTTCTCAATTAAATTGCTCTAAACAAAGTACCTTTTAATTTTAAAATTTGGCATTTTATTTATGACAGCGAATGGCGTTTATTGGTATTTAAAATAAAATAATTATGAAAAATATTGAGCATTTTTTTATGTTCCGCTAATTGTGCCGGTGTGTGTATGTCGTACACTGCATGATTATTAAAAGAAAAGGAAAGTCATATCACATGTCTCTGGACTCGAAAATAGAGGTATTGAATGTAACGAGAATGAAATGAAGTGTTGTTACTAGGTACCCACCTGACACAACCCTGGTCCGCACAAACCGCTCGTTGGGCCACTTAGCCACCGCAGCGCGTTGCAGACAACCGCACAGGTACCGCACCGGCCGCGGACACGCTTCAGGCGAAGTAAAGATGGATAGCGTTATCTGAAATATACAACCATCTTGTATACTCGATTGAGGCTTTTTCACTAAAAAGTAAAATTATGCGGCATTCTTTGCTCGATTGAAGGAATAAATTTAAAAAATCGAGTTATATCCCCGAAAGGGTAAACATGGTACTGTTACCATGTTTACAAGCACGGTATACAGAAACATTTTACCAGCAGTATTTGGTCCCACATAGGTGGTGAGGTGAGCCTATTGCCAACTTTTCAAGGTTGTGGCTGGTCTGTTATTGCAATTGTCAAGGCGACCTTGAATCTTTCAGAAGAAAAAATACTGAACAAGTGCGATTCGGACTCGCCCACCGAGATTTCCGTAAAAATATTTTTTTTTGCGTCATAAACGGCCATACCTTTTTTGCTTAAAAGTTTGAGTTTTTCACAGTTTCAAGAGTTCATAGACCCGAGTTTATATTTGATTTCATATAGTTATATTTGATAGTTTATATTTGATAGTGCTGTAATGAAAGCCATCAATTTAGTGTAGACAAGTGTCGTACCATTTTACATACATACATACATAATGTCACGCCTTTATCACCGAAAGCGTAGGCAGAGGCACCTATACGCCCGCATTTAACCGTATGCATTTTTATCCCACGCAACAGGTGGTCAACCCATTGCCGTGTTGAAATGGACAGGCGCAGGCTGTGGCGACCTGCTGTTGAAATTTTTCAAGTCGCCCATAAGGCCTTCAACCAAACTTAACGACTGCCATTTTACTGGCAACCGGGACCAGCGGTTTAACGTGCCTTCCGAAGCACGGAAACGCTCGCAAATGTAAATTCCACAAAGTGGTCACCCATCCAAGGACCACCTATAGCGAATGCTGCTTAACGCAGTGATCGTTTACAGGACATTGAGTCACCGGGGCCACGAGTGCTTCCGCGCGCGTCCATTTTATAAATAAAATATTTTTTATATTATTTACCTGATCCAATATCATAAGAAGAAATTCAGCATTATTACACGCGTCGTCTGGGGAGTCCATCTTCGTGGGATTTAGTTCAGCCGACTGTTTTGCATCTATTAATTTCTGGACAGTTTCCGCTATAGCCGCCTGTAAACAAAGTGAAATGATGAGAATATTATAGAGAAAATGAAATGAGAACCAATTGTGAAATGACACGCTAGTATTCTGTGATAATTATCAGTACGGGAAATAAATGCTCTTACAGGCTTACAATGCGGCTACACATGTACTGAACATGTACTGTTGTCACCTTTGGGCTGGTGCAACTGTATACCAGGGGGCCGAGTCTGCTATTTCAATCGTGTATAAATAGAATCGAAATCGTCGCTCAAAATATAGCCAAAGTTTCAATTTTGACAGTTTTCGTAGTCTACTATTACAATCGCACTCCAAAAGTCTTCTATCGGTCGGCCGATAGAATTCTACTAACACGTGACGCGCTAGTGGCCGATAGTCAGTTGAATTTTTGATAGCCTACTAATATTTTGACTGCTAAAAACAGCGATTCTGTTACTATTCTATGGCTTGTTGTAATAGTAGACTCGGCCCCCAGCTTCGATCTTTCGACTCGGTACAAAGCCGTACCATGAGGATTGTCAATGATCCTCTACTAGCAGGCAGTGTCAAGCACCTTTGTGACAGGAGAAACTTCGTCTCATGGTTATTCTATCGCATGTTCAACGGTCTGTGCTCTGAGAAATTGTTTGATATGATGCCCACGCTACTTTCTATCATCGCACCGCTCGCCATAGACAGGGTGTTAAACCTTCAGACTTTGCGTCCGGAGCGTTAACGTGATACGGTTAGGTCCGTCTTCATTCCGCGTACGCTTAGATTGTGGAATGAACTCCCTGGGTTTTCCCGAACGTCTACAGTATGAGGTTCTTCAAAGAGGTCTTAGAAGGTTTTTACTCGGTCGGCAACGCGCGAAAACGTCCATAGGCCACGATGGCCACGATGACCACTTTCCATATTGTTACGCCTTTACCTGCACCACCCGAAAGAGTAGGCAGAGGCATACTATACGCCCACATTTCACCGTAAGCATATTGCCATGTTGAAATAGACAAGCACAGACTGTGGCGACCTGCTATTGAAATTTTTCAAATAAATAAAATAAAGAAATAAATATCCATCACGCCTTTTCCCCGAAGGGGTGGCAGAGGCATATTATATGCCCACCTTTCACCGTGTGGATTCCTGTCCCACGTAATAGGTGGTGAGCCCATTGCCGTGTTGAAATAGACAGACGCAGGTTGTGGCTGCCTGCTGTTGAAATTTTCAAGCCGCCCATAAGGCCTTCAACCAGGCTTAACGACTGCCATATTACTGGCAACCGGGACCAACGGCTTAACGTGCCTTCCGAAGCACGGAAACGCTCGCAAATGTAAATTCTATAAAGTGGTCACCAATCCAAGGTCCACCTATAGCGAATATATACATCTCGTCAATCCAGGGAGCGTTCTTAGCTTTTTTATAGAGCAAGCAATACAGTCATGTGAACGGCAGGCGTACTCTGATTCGGCTTTTATATTTTTTATAGGATTTTGGTTTTGTTGTTTATAGATCACGTCTTATACCAAAAGGGGTGGCAGAGGCATTATATACGCCCAAATTTCACCGTGTGCATTCCTATCTCATGTAACAGGTGGTGGGCCCATTGCCGTAAGCTTAATCTTAATAATATTATAAATGCGAAACCTTGTGTGGATGTTTGTTACTCTTTCACGTAAAAACTACTGAATGGATTCTAATGAAACTTTACAATAATATAGTTTATACATCAGAATAACACATAGGCTACTTTTTATCCCGGAAACAAGTTCCTGTAGGAAACGGGAATGGTAAAATTTCTCTACGCAAGCGAACCCGCGGGCGTCAACTAGTATATAATAAAATACCAGACGCAAGTTGTAGCTAACTTGTAATATTTAGCTAGTACCTTGTGATTTTGATTTTGACATGCATATTTAAGTACCTGCAGGAAAGCCTTGCAATGCGCACGCATGAACTCGTCGACTAGCGCAGTGGCGAGAGAAGCGCCTCTAAACATGGCGCGGTGGTCTAACTCACGCGCCACTTCCGCGCTCACCAACTCACGCGCTAGTTCTGCGCCGCGACCGCACTCCGTGAACGCGTGCAGCAGAGCTAAGGACAACAAGTAATATTATTATTTATCAATCACACCTTATCCCCGAGGGGGTGGCAGAGACACATTATACATCCACATTTCACCGTGTACTTTTTTGTCCTAGCCTGTGCTGTGTGTCAAATAATATTGTTTGTTAAGTTATGGAGATGTCCTGAAGTTTAGGGCCACTATTTATGGGGTCCGTATTGGGTTGCATAAATTAAAGAGGCATAATTTAAAACTGCATAACGTTTTTTGCCTTACTCTTCGATTCGCATAACGTTTAAACAGAATAAATTGTTAGGCATACTTTATTTTCCCATAACTTCTTTTATAATAATGATATACCGCATAAAATGTTTATATATTCTTTTTACAATAACGATATTTTACACAACATTTATTGGCATCTCACTTTATGGCATAATGATTATAAGTCATACATATAGAATACCATAATGTTAACGAGAACATATTTTTATTTTTATATGTCAACTAGCTGACCCCGGCGGACTTCGTATCGCTTTAAAATTAATAAGCTTTCTGTTTAACTTTATAACTTTTGTTGTAAAGTAAAAAATCAAATAAGTCTTTATATTGACTAATTCCTGCGATTCCATAACTTCTCCTTGCTGTAGTTCCAGGCCGCACCGCTCTCCATCTCTTCTTTATTATAGTTACCTTCCCGGTTAATTGCAATCCCTGATTGAATTTCGCGACTGTGGAGACTGAGCCACCTTACGCATGTTGTATCGCCTGTATATTATTTTGCTCTGAGGAATTGTTTGACATGATACCTATAGTCACTTTTTATCATCGCACTACTTGGCATAGACAGGGTGATCATCCTAACACTTTACGTCTGAAGCTTTAAAATACGTTAATGACTGATAGAAGCTTGTGCCATAGCCTTCCTTGTTCTTAACATGCCTCGATTTTCTAAAATGTCTACAGTTGGGATTGTTCAAAAGAGGTATTAGAAGGTTTTTGCCATTTCAGTAGCGCGAGTGCAGCACCTCTGATTTGACAAACGTTCGTACCGCAGACCGTAACCACTTTTGATCATGGGCCACCTCAGTGGTATAAAAAAAACTTCTATCCAATCTGCGGTTGGTGTAAAAAATTATGTAAATTTCTATTGTACAGCAAATTAGATGATATATAGACAGCAGTTCCACGTACCAAGTCGAATTGTATTTTCAAACAATTCAATAACCCATCGAAACATACACACATAATTAAAACTTTGTTTTTTGACTACCAACTTCAATTTTTTGTACTTTTTTATTTCTCAAACAAAACTCTTTGAATTCCAACAAAACAAATCAAGGAGTTCGAAGCTCATACGACAAATTTCTCAACGCACTTATAAACATTGACAAACAAGTGACTCTATTTTTAAATTTCTAATCAAAAAACAAAAGGAGACTCAAAGAACATCTAAATTTTACAGGCAGGAACATTTTGTATTGAAAAATTTAATTTTTATTTTTTTTTTAGCTCGCCAAAGTGACACCGCCCGCCTGATGGAAAGCCATAGCGACATCTAGCGAATTGAAAGCCACTGTTGCAATCCAAAACAGGACTAATAACAGTGGCTCTCAAGTTGGCGGCCCAATGATGTGCCTCTTCACGCTCCGCTTGAAGAACCCGGGATTATAAGAGGGAGGAAACACGTGCACTGGCAAAGCATTCAAAATTTTTATTGTGCGACAGAAAAACGATCTTTTAAACCGCTCAGTTCTATCGAAAATTCTTTCCACTGTATGCGAGTGGCACCTCTGCCCGGCACGCGTTGTTCGGGATCAAAAAAGGATAGGGTGGGATTAGATTGAAAAGCTCTTCAAAACACTCGCCGTGGTATATACGGTAAAACGCAGCCAGTGAAGCTATCATTCTACGCTGCGCCAGCGGTTCAAGGGTTCTTGTTACCTCAGGACAATCTATTATACGAATAGCACGTCTCTGCATAGCGTCTAGTGCGTCCAACAGGTACCTCGCGGAATCATCCCAAAGGTGAGAACAGTATTCAACGCATGGACGAATTTGCGTCTTGTACAGAAGACATCTCTGGTGCGGTGTGAAAAACCGCCTTACCTTATTTAATATTCCGAGCTTCCGCGAGGCCAGCCCAATACAACTCTCAATATAGGTTTTATGATCGAACTCTCGACGGACGTCTATGCCGAGGATATCTAGATTGTCCTTCATTGGTATTGAAACGTTCTGAAGAGAGGGTAGAGGAAGGAAGGGGGATATTTTAGCGGTAAACGCACATGCCTGTGTTTTGCGAGCATTGAAATCGACCAGGTTTTCAGAACCCCATTGAGATATGCTGTAAAGGTCCCGGTCGAGATCAGCCACAAGTTGTCTTCTCTCTCCCTCGATGTCGGTTCGCCTCGCCGCTGCGGTACTCCGGCATTAACCTGCAAAAAGCACGAAGCCTGGCCATCACAGAGAACCCGTATACGTCGCCCCTGCAGGAAGCTGGCCATCCAGCTGCACAATTGAGGCAGTAGACCGTATGCCGGGACCTTGGAAAAAAGCGACGCATGCCAAACTCTATCGAACGCTTTGGCAATATCCAGGCTAATAGCCAAGGTCTCGCCGTGCTCTTCCATAGCCTCACCCCAAACATGTGTTACGTACGCTAAAAGATCACCCGCAGATCGTTTCGGCTTAAAGCCATATTGCCGATCATTGATTAGCGAATGATCCTCTAGGTAACGCAAGAGCTGCTTGTTGATGATAAGCTCAAACACCTTGCATATAACTGAGGTGATGGCTATGGGGCGATAGTTGGCCGGATCTAACCGATCCCCTTTCTTGGGGATGGGTTGCACGTTCGCCTCCTTCCAAGCCTCCGTACAGGCGCGTTAGCGCTGGAGACAGTCATATTTAGTTTTTGCTTTATTTATTATGTTTGTTTCTAATCTTTTAAACCTACTCTGAACCTTTACAAACCTTTTAAGATGAAAAAAATTAGCGAGCACATCAATATATAATATCACAAATATACTCACATCATAAAATATAAAAAAGAAGCAGGTAACTAGATTAAAACGAGCGATTCAGTTCTGGCGCATCGCATAACCTAACACTCCTCGCTTCCCTCGTCGTCGTACCTATTTACGGCTTTGCCCAAGACTAGCCTAAAATTAATAACACTTTTAAAATATCATTTAATATGTTACAGCTTACAAACTTTGCTATAAATGAGATGATTGAATTTAAAATTGTGTCTTATAATATCTTAAATATTCTTAGTCAAATTTATTATTCATTTATGACTTTAACGGTTATGCATACCTCCATTATACGTTTTGTATTTTATGATAAATTATCTTTAGGCGTATAACAATTATACCCTTTACGTGTATGCTGATTAAAATTATGATAAAAAAATTAGAGTAACTTAAAATTATGCCAATAAAACCATTCTGCGTTTATAACACTCTGCTTATCATAATTTATGCGAGAAAACTTTATGCTGAAACTGTTATGCCAAAGTACATTACATGCTGAAAAAGATTATTCAATCGGAAGGGCTCCTTTATGTGCAGGGCAGGGCAAAGTATTAAAATAAATAAATATTGTGGGACATTTTTTATTTACACAAGGCAATCTAGCTGTAGACCACTGATAAACATACTTATATATTTCTAAATACATACATTAAACACCCAAATTCCGAACAAATGTTTGCAAGCAAGATGGCTGTTCGAAATTAGTAGAAATTTGTGTGCATTTGCGAATACCAAAATTGATGAATAAAACTTCAGGAAACTTTTTTTTTTTTTCGTCAGTGATACAGCGTGAAGATAGTTAGTTAGTTTTAGTTTATGAATAAAACTTGATTATATTTTGATTTAGTTTAAGACATTGTGTAACTAGACAATATAAGCTGTGTTTCTGTCAAAATTACATCATGATTAATTGCGTTTTTAATTTAAAACAAATAGGCGAAAAATATATCGTTAATGTCGAAAATTTACGAAATATAATCGCATATATTTTTAAATAGGTAAATATTTTTAAGAAAATTTTTGAACCGAAACATTGATAAATACTTTCTTAATCCGAATGCGAACAGCGATGATATACCGAGATATTCTCAAATTGAAAGTGATTTTGGTATTACGTTTGTATGGGAAATTAGCATTAGTTCTGAAGTATTTTTTTTACAATTCTATTAAAATTTTCAGCTTTCGTAGCGCTCGGTACCTAATTACCTGTATTAGGGCCTGTTCCATCTGCTACAAATGAGTAACTCGTGGTGCAATCGATGGTAATCCTACTGTACAGTCTCGTGGCTGTACATACAATGCTGACGCGACATTATACGTTACAATGACGCTCAGTCGATATTTCCTAATATTTACTATATATTGGAACTATAGAATACATTATTTTGAGTACCTAAAACGACGTCACATTGTCAAGGGAAGATAAGCCACACATTTTACACTGTTATTATTTTACTTGTAAATATTAAACAGTATCAACCTACGGCTGTCTTTCCATTGGGACTCCAATACAACTATAACAAATCTGGAAGTGTATCGGGTAACTAACTAACTAACCTACTAATATTATAAAGTTTGTAAGAATGGATGTTTTTTACTCTTACACGTAAAAACTACAGAATGGATTTAATGAAACTTTACAATAACATAGCTTATACATCAGATTAACACGTAGGTTACTTTTTATCCCAGAAACAAGTTCCTTTGGGAAACGGGAACGGGAAAACTTGTCTACGCAGGCGTCAACTAGTGTTGGCTATAAAACAATATCACAGTTTTCTTCTATATGGACTTTAGGAACTGTTGCTGAAAACAAGGTTCATTGCGACACTGCAGCGCGTGTATATACGCGCTGCAGTGTCGCAGAAAGGCGAGTGTTCAATTTAGACTCAGCAAAATAGTTTGATTTGTATGTCACACTAACATAATGCATTATTTGCATGAGCAAGATGTTTCAATGGTGAAATAGAGAGTTTATAGATATTGGTTTCAATAATCCACATGTTACTTATTATTATTTTCTTGCCTGCAAAATTAAAAAAACTATTTTGTTGAGCATACATAAATAACTATCTTCACGCTGTTTTCCCTGACAGATAGTCAGAGAGGACAGATCACCAGACATCGATGCAGATTCATTAATCGTTTCATACATGTCGTCTGGGTATCTAACGAACGGAAAAATTACAGCAGACGATAATATCCTACTAATATTTTAAACGCAAAAGTTTGTAAGTATCACAGATAATATAACATAATTCTTATACAGATGCACGAACAGGAACAAAAAATGGTCACGGCCTTAACTTTCCAAGCAGGCAGGCAGTACGGGAGTTTGTACATAGATGGCGACAATGTTTTGGCAAACTATTCTTATTATTTACTACACTACACTAGATGTCACTATAAACAGAAATACTCTGCCGTATGCCTTTTCTAGCTAATTGACGTTATCAATATTCTGTACTTTTGGGCATGATAAAGGTCATGTTATAAAGCAACAAATGGGGGTTTTACTTATTTGGATATTTTATCTCTAGATACTAATATTATAAAACTAGAGTTAGTTCATTCGGTGTTTTTTAGTTACGCAGGTACTTGTAAGTGACCTTTTGTAATTTCCATGCATGGAGATTGTTTGTAGAGGACACTGGAAGGTGGCCATAGGAACTTCTAAAATAAACATGATAAACCCATTCCAGGGTTCATGAATGTTCAGGGGCCATAATCCAAGGTCGAGGATGTAAAGCCCATATTCTCAACACGGGTCTGGGATCCCGTATTCCGGCTTCTGTGTCTTAGAGCGAGAGTCCAAGGTCAGCTACTCCAGATCCTGCATATGCAGTAGAGGCTCTAGAGACCTCACATTACAGGGGCTAGGATCCAAGGTTAAGGGCCTAGGGTTCATGATACTGTTCCCGAGATCCGGGGTCCAGGGTCCTGAGTCAAGATTCCAGGGTCACACAGTCCAGGCTTCTGGGCTAGAATCTGAGTTTGTGGGCTTAGAGCCGGTAGGGCCCCGAGACCTTAGATCCTGAGGTGAAGGTCAACTGTCTAGAGTCAATGGATGTCTATAGCCCCTGGCTCTGGGGTAGCTAAATCTATGGTCGAGATCTCGGGGTTTAGGTTGTAAGATATACCTATTGTCTACAGTGCAGAGACCGAAACCAGGGGTCAAATAAACCCTTAAGTTCTATAATATAAGTAGATAATCTATTGTATCAAGCCTCCGAACGTAAAATTTATAATTAATGAAAGCAAAATAAAATAAAGTACCTAGATAGATATGATTATCTTAATGTTAATAATATTATAAATGTGAAAGTTTGTATGGATGTTTGTTACTCTTTCACGTAAAAATTACTGAACGGATTTTAATGAAACTTTACAATGTGGCTTATACATCAGAATAACACATAGGCTACTTTTTATAGCCGGAACAAGTTCCTGTGGGAAACGGGAACGGGAAAACTTCTCTACGCGGGCTAAGCCGCGGACGTCAACTAGTTTAATATAAATATTTTAAGATATCAATATTATAAAGTGGAAAGATTTGATGTATGTTTGTTACTCTTTCACGTAAAAAGTACCTACTGAATGGATTTACAACATACAAACTACTTTTTATACTGGGGATATACCCATCACGCGAGCGGAGCCGCGGCCGTCAACCAACTTTTTAATATTTTTAACTTTTCAAAGCGCAATGTATCATCCTTAGATTATATAAACACGGTGTTTATATAATCTAAGGTATCATCGTATACGATGCAGCGCTAATAATATTTTGACGTAAGAGTATTGCCGGCGCGGCGGTCATACCACTTTGAACCTTATTATAAGGTTGACAGAGACCGACAGCTATAACGCGCTTCTATTTTGAACTTTATTTTAAGTGAAATATCGTTATTTTGGCGGATCGGATCACTGGATTTGTTTTGATTACAATTTAGATGCCACATCGCGTTTTGATATAGAATAAAACGATTTAATTTCTGCAATAAAAAAAAAATGTGGGCCAGAGAGGCAGTGATAGTATTTATTTTTAAATGAAACTTTTCTAAATCTGGTACGTAATAAACACTATATTTAGTAAATTTCTATAAAACCAAAAAAAAGTTTACTATTTAAATTTTTTTTTAAATGCAAAAACAAAAATCAAAACAATGAGGATTCGATCTTGGGACTCTATACTTGGGAAAAATACTAAAAATCTAACGTCTATTTCTCGCCATTAACCACCAGACCACACACACGGTTACGATGATGAATTTATGTACTACTTGATTATTGCGGAGCAATCCTCGTCGTCGATACCACAATATTTTTACAAATAAGTTTATTATTCTAGCGTGCATCGCTGTGACGTGCGCGACCGAAAGAGATAGAATGCTCTTTTTTTTTTACAGGTACTATTGGCATAGAGAGACGAATGTTGGTGGAGAACTGTTCAACTTATTACGTCGCCATCTATTATTATAAATGAACAGTATCGAGAACCAATTATTGACGCAATCTACTTTAATTGTATTATTAATGAGTTTAATATGTTAATATCACAAATTATAATATGGTTTTTATTTTAGAAATCTATTACCGGACTTTAAACAGCTAAATAAGATTTTTATTTTTTGTAAATTTGAATTTGATACCATTACTGCTATCTAGGGATAATTTAATGTAATTAAAAATATTTTGTTCGCATTGGTACCCCCTGGTAAGTATGGATGTTTGTTATTCTTTCACGCAAAAACTACTGAATGGATTTTGAGGAAACTATACAGTACATACATACATATTGTCACGCCTTTATCCCCGAAGGGGTAGGCAGAGGCATACTATACGCCCACATTTCACATAACTTTACAGTAGTACAGCTTATACATCAGAATAACACATAGGCTACTTTTTATGTCGGGAATAAGTTCCCGTGAGAAACGGGAATAGGAAAACATCTCTGCGGGTGAAGCTGCGGCCGTCAACTAGTAAGGAATAATTAAACACACTTACAAGTCGCCAAAGGTTGTCTGTCTGTGCGACACAAATCGGATAACGCTTTCACTGCAGGCAGTCCCGGTTCTAACAGCAATTGACGCAGAGGGTTGTACTCTTCACGAGGCATAACCAACTCTTGCATATATCTAGAAATATAATAATATTGTGGTTCAGAACACATATAGAAGCAGTTGCCAGTATTTTTAATTATCAAATCCGAGACCTTTGAATGTCAACTAAAATTAACTAACTTCACGCTGTATCCCTGACGGGGTAGCCAGAGAGGACAGATCGCCAGGCTTCACGATCCATGCATATTTCTTTCGCTTCTTGCAAATTTATCAATAGCTTCATACATGCATGTCTAAAATTGAAGAGTCTATTTGTATTTTTTTTACTAAATACATGTGTATTGACACCAAAAATAAATATTGTGACACACTTTTTACACAGCATAATACATACATATTACACATAGGAAACACCCAAGTTCCGAAAAAAAAACAAACATTTGTGAATCACACAAATATCTTTTCTGACCTCAGCTCATACACGACCACTTACGCCACAGAGACAGTCAAACAATTCAACATTTTTTATCTCTTTTTTTTTTTGGGTATATCCCGAAAGGCTGGGCTGATTTTGCCAAGAACTTTACTATGATTGTTGAATACAGACCTAATTCGCAGTCTTAAAGATCCCCACTCTCCTATAGGAGTCATCCCCACCAGAGGGTACCACTCTTCAATTTCCTCGCCGTTCGCAAGATTCGCTAGTTCTATTGTAAGTTCTGCAACCTGCAATGCAATAATATATTAATTAGGCAATTATAGTTTTTAATATGTTTCCCAGCAACTTTGATCAAACCATTAGTGAAATTGTAGAACATGCACTATTTTGCTTGATGGAATATACTTTGTGTTGTACATCATCACATTTTCTTGATTAAATGTATATTTTATCATACATTTTTACAAGAGATTTGAAGAAGACTGTGGTTTGAGCTGCAGGCCCTCTATCGACACAAACGCCAAAGCCTCGTTCGTTAATGAGAAGGTGTACCAGCTTGATGAGAGATCAAAGTCCCTTTACAATGAAATATACAAAATAAGATTTTTATTTATACCACTGAGGTGGCAGACAACCATACGGCCCACCTGATGGAAAGTGGTCACCGTAGCCTATGGACGTTTGCAACACCAGAGGTGCAGCACTCGCGCTGCCGACCCTTTTAAAACCTTCTAAGACCCCTTTTGAAGAACCTCATACTGTAACGGGTAACGGTATGTACGAGTAACGGACGTTCGGGAAAACTCAAGCAGGGAGCTCATTCCACAACCGTTAAGTGCGATGATAGAAGGTAGCAGGTAGTCAAAGGATGTAAACCAGGTCTTACCTCAGACTCCTTGCCTCTCTTCCCTGTGTTATGGACAGTAATCGTGAACGAGGTAACATCTGGAGGCACATCGCTGTAAAATATAAAGAATATGTATCAAATAATTCTGTTTTCGAATTCCACAATGAAATGCTTAAGTCTATATTATAAGCTTTGAAACTTGCACTTTAAAATGCCTTATTTCAATTTAAACTCTTCATTCACATATCTTTATTCTGAACTCTGTAGTCTCTCACAATTTTCAATAAAAAACTGAGCAATCTCCCACAAATTATTAATCTAAACTCTGCACCTTATTCACATTTTCTTTACATTGAATGCTAGGACGATTTAACCAATGGACGCGCTATCGTACCGTTTGCGCCTATACTTTTCATTCTCTATAAACATTATACAAAGAGTTACTTACCATCTCAAATTAGCCGTCTAGTCATCTATTATTTTTCTATTTGCAGTTGTATTTTTATTGGTTGTTAGACAGTGACAACACTTCATGTAAGACTAAGAAAACAATATGTGTGTAGTTTCCCCACCGCACGAAAGTTGTGAGAACGTGATTTCATACTTTATTGAGTACATTACGCATCCATTGGTTAAATCGTTCTAGATTGAATTTCAAAGAAACACCTACAGAATTTGAATAGCTATTCTCTTCATTTGACATATGTAATTATAAATAAATAAACAAACATACTCACTCAAATACAAACTCGTCGTCCCAATGAGGGTCTGGTGAAGGTCTAGGTTTGGTCCGGGCCACTGGCGCGGCCCCCAAAGTCAGACGAAGGTACGGACGAGGAGCTAAACGTGCTGGTAGGCGATGAGCAGTTAGACAACGGACGCGTAACGCTCGCAACCATACTACGCGGGCCACCTGGAGATGAAAAGCTAGTCGTCAATAATGTAACTAACTAAAACTACCTATCTTCACGCTGTATCCCTGACGGGGTAGTCAGAGAGGACAGATCGCCAGGCTTCGCGATCCCTGCATACTTCTTTCGCTTTTTCAAGATTCATCATTCGCTTCATACACGCACGTCTGGGTAACCGAGTAATTTGGCTTATTCGTTTTTGCGCAATCTGCTCACGTGGTCTTCATATGTAAGTCTCGGCCTACCCTGACTCCTTCTGCCCTCTACTTTCGCACAATATATATTCTTTGTCAATCGTTTCTCATTCATTCAACTGCGGACGTGTTCAAACCAACGAAGCACGTCCTTTTTCAGCTTAACGCAATAATGTATAGTGTTGAAAAGCAATGTCTTCTATCACGCTTTATCCCCGAAGGGGTGGCAGAAGCATATTATACGCCCACTTTTCACCATGTGTATTCCTGCCCCACGTAATAGGTGGTGAGCCCATTGCCGTGTTGAAATACACAGACGCAAACTTGACTTAACGACTGCCAGGTTACTGGCAACTGGGACCAACGGCTTAACGTGCCTTATATATAATAAGCACGGAAATGCTCGCAAATGTAAATGCCACAAAGTGGTCACCCATCCGTGACCAGCCGTAGCGAAAGTTGCTTAACGCAGTGATCGTTTACAGAACACCGAGTCCGCGGGACCACGAGTGCTTCAATGCTTTGCATTCTAAATCAAAAAGCAATGTCTTTAACCATCAAATAGCAAGATGACTATCACCTGATTTAAAACGAAACCTGATATATTTCATCAATACAATTGTAACTTGAGCTGTTCCATTTTTTTTGGATTTACAACATTTTTTTACCTCATCACGACTAAAGATAATTTAAAGGAGATTCTTTTAAATCTCGGAAGTATTTAAGACTGACACTTTTGACAACCTTAAATTTAAAAATCGTAAATATTTTCTGTGAAGATGCCATATATAAATATATATATATATATATATATATATATATATATATATATATATATTTTATTCTTTTATTCATAATATTTTTATATTCAGTGTAATGTTGTCAAAACATAACCTGTTATTGAATAAATGAACTACGATAATTCTTGTAGAATATAGTATCGAAAAAATAACAAATTTCAACAACTGGTCGCCACAACCTGCTCTTGTCCATTTCAACACGGCAATGGGCTCACCACCTGTTACATGGGACAAAAATGCATACGGTAAAAAGTGGGCGTTTAATATGCCTCTGCCTACCCCTTCGGGGATAAAGGCGTGACAATATGTATGTATGTATGTAAAAAACAATGCTGGCCTATAGTTGCTATATGGACAGCACAGTGGCGCCTTCGTTAATATCTACTCTATACATAATAAATCAGCCACTATACCTTGGACTGATGTCTAGCTTGCTGCGGCACACAGAGTGGCCTGAGCGCATCGAGCCAAGCGCGCTCTTCGCTGGCTGAGTTGGCAGCCAGGAACGTGTGCGTAGATAAACATGGAAGCGCCCTCTCCACAAGTTGGAAACAGAATTCACGCTCCCATAAAGACTCGTGGACCTAGACAACATTACAGGAAAGAGTTATGCACGTCAGACACTATCAGTATTAATGACATTACCAGGGGGGAGTTACTCCGCAGTTTAGGTATATTCGGGAAGCGCACCTCTCTGAGCGGCCAATTACATAGGGCTGCCGCTCGGCTCGCATTACACGAGCGCTCTAAATATATCAACTAGGTACAAAAACTTCATAAGTGATAACCCCGCGCGGACTTCGCAGCTCGGTCATAAGACTCTGGCGCGTAAGTAATAAGTTTCAATTTTGCTTGCAGTCTGAGAGTCTAGTCTAGTATGTTTTCATACCCAAAACTGACTTTTGTTAGGTAGCGAAACTTCAGTAAGTAGTTCTATTACTTATTCTGTGACATTGCATTCGACCAATGTCCTTTTTGATTGCCATGGAGCCTCACCAACGGACGAAAAATATAAGAAGACACTTTACAAAATATGACCACACATACCATCATGGTGGACAATTTATTTTTCTACTGCATCATTCTATGGAGATTTTATTTATAGATTATTATTTATCTATCACGCCTTATTCCCAAAGGGGTGGCAGAGGCATATTATATGCCCACTTTTCACCATGTGCATTCCTGTCCCACGTAGGGTATAGGTGGTATGCCCATTGCCGTGTTGAAATAGACAGACGGAGGTTGTGGCTACGTGCTGTTGAAATTTTTCATACTGCCCATAAGGTCTTCAACTTCACTTAATGACCTCACATATTACTGGCAACCGGGACTTAACGTGCCTTGCGAAGCACAGATGTAAATGCCACAAAGTGATCACCCTTCCAAGGACCAGCCATAGTGAAAGTTGCGTAACTCAGTGATCGTTTACAGAACACTGG
Organism: Thumatha senex; assembly: GCA_948477245.1. Taxonomy (NCBI): domain Eukaryota; kingdom Metazoa; phylum Arthropoda; class Insecta; order Lepidoptera; family Erebidae; genus Thumatha; species Thumatha senex. Next base: position 16,288,454 of record OX419741.1, on the reverse strand, counting down.
GTCCGCGAGGCCACGAGCTCTTCTATTATTTATAGATGTGTAACATTTGTCTTAATTTTGGTTCGAAACACTGAATGGAGGCTTTCTTCTGTATGTGGTGTTCTATTACGTGGGACCGTGGGTGTTTAAAAAGTTCGAAGATCATTATAATTTCAATACACGTTACCCAGATAGATTATTATTACCATCGATGAGAACAGAACAATATAAGAGAAGCTGCTACCCCATGACAATTAAAATATTTAATAAATTACCAAAATATATAAAGGACCTGCCTCCAAACGCTTTCTGCAAAACCCTTTATAATTGGTTAAAGGAAAAGTGTTTGTTTAGTATCCAAGAATATTTAGAATAGTGATTTGAATTAAATTTTGCCAGAGAATATTTATTGTGATAGTTGTATTTGCATTTATATTATTGTTTCTTTTATGAATTAACATTAATTTGAATAATTTCTGTATAATTTCTGTTGGTCTATTGTATGATTGTAGAATAGTAAATTGCGACATTTTATTGTTAAAATAAGTATTATTTAAGTATAATTTATCAATGTAAGATTTGCAATGATACTAAGGAATATTTTTTGGCATGTATACTATAGTCTCACATACCAATTATGGTGAATATGAGGATGCAAACAACCGATTACTACCAAATGTTTATTTTAAACCTCATTCTTTGTGAGCAAATAAATGATTTATGACCTACGAAAATACTAGTAAAATGAGCGTGTGTATGCACCGCTGCCTCTCCTCTAGGGGATATAAGACTGATTATATGAATGTATGTTCGTTCACATTAATAAATCCACCTAGCGGGTGAGGATCATGGCCAACACTGACAGTAGAAAATTATTTTGTGAGCATTAGGAAATTATAAAATTAAAACTGTGTGGGTGAACTATTGATCGCCATTGATAATTTAAATTTATAAAAGATTTCTCTTCTCTTAACATTTAATTATGATTAAACTTACTTGATATAGATAAGCACACGACAAATCAATCAAACCCTTTGGTTTAGTCCTCTTTGGTGAATCGTAGAAGTACAAATGCGTATCAGTACCCTCTTGCAACAATACAAAGTACAATGCCTTCCATTTCTTCGCTGCCTTATCTGATTTCTTGTTCAAATAACCTTGATGTTTAATGCCTTTGGTCTTTTTAAGACCTATCTGGTCTCGACATTCCCGTAACGTCGCATAGATTTTCTCAGCTGCAGCCCCGGATGTGTTTTGCTGTGGTTCAATTACATGCCCCTCTGCAATCAACTGAAAAAGAAATGAAAATACTGTTAGGATTGCTCTAAAAAATACTATGTTGGATTCAAATGTGGTTGATACAAACAGAAGAAGAAAATTACCCTATGATAATGATAACTTGAGAGCCCCACTAATTTCTTTTTATACCACTGATGCAGACAAGCATACAACAATATATAAGCCCACCTGATAGAAAGTGGTCACCATAGTCTATGGAAGTTTTTTTTTTATTTTCGAGGCCCAAGCGACTTCAACCGTTAGTGGTGCACCTGCTGACTGACGGACGAAGCAGGATCAAGATACCCTTACAGATTTGGGAGATGGGAATGCCTAAAATCAATTCAAGTTATTTTCCTATAAATACTTCATATTATTTTAGGGTTGCATGTGCAAGATTATGAGAAAATTTTTACTGAACTCCTGAATAATAAATTTAATTCCATCACCTTATCTCACTAAATAAAATGAGACTGAGGTCTGTTGAACACAAATTTACGCGTTAAACGACAGGTAACTGCAACTCCATGACCAGAAGTTTTACGTACTTTCAAATAGAAATTAAACGTTAATCACACTACAAATTTAGATTGCGAGCCATTAAACACCACTCTGCACTTCAATCGACAGGTAACAGCAACCCCATAAGCAAAATTTAAAAAAAAAACAGGAACTGTAAAATAAACCTCCATCACTTTGCTGGATAAAAAGAAGTTGCGGAGAATACGTATGAAAAAATATCCATACCCAAAGCACATCCTTGAGCTCAAAAGACATTTGTATGAATGAATAAAAAAAATATTCAATGTGTACGCCGTTTTGCTTCCACAGTAAATAAAACTGACACAAATATATTATCACACTTATTATCTTAATATCTACCTTATTAAGATAAAAATTCATTAAACAATCTTATCGTTAAACAGTCAAATATTCTGATAGCAGTGTATAAGAATTATCAGTTGCACCCCCGTGGTTTGTAGTAGGGATTTATTTTCTAGAATAAAATGAACCACTAATTTTCGACCGTACAACTAGGTTAATTGCCTGGCTGTACTCACTATTACCAGATATTTGAATTGAAAACTTCTTTTGGCGCACCGCACACAGATTCTTCCGTAGGTAGTAAGTTAGGCTGATCCGTCACGCTCTGAGGTGAAAGGCTCGATCAGATGAACTCGGGAACGCAGAGTGTACCCGAGCGAGAAAAAGATACAGTCAGCTTCTCTATGCTGTTGTGTTGCTGTGTTTAGTATATTCAATTCATACGTAATAATTGATTGCGATGGCCAATGAAGTTTTCACTTCTGCAGTGCAGTCTTAAGCACACTCTTATTTTTTTTTAACTGTGCCTCAGTTATAATTTCCATAAATAACTGCTTTACTCATGATAAAAAAAAATCACAAGGTACAATTACAAAAATGGGGTTTTGAACATTAATTAAAAAATGCATACTCACTGGCTGTCCCAAAGTATGTCCTTCAACTATTTGTTCTTTTCTGTATCGATTGATAACAGCATCCAAACACTCAAATGTTCGGCCACCCATCAAATACCTAACACCTTTCTTCTCTATCCTGAACCTCTGGATCTGGTTGTTGATATGGAAGAACAAGGAGTAATCCCCGGGCGAGTTATCCGAGGGCCTGACCAGAAAACTCCCAGGACCAGCCTTGACTAACATGTCAACTGCCTCGCTTTTGGTGCAGTTAGGATGGAACCAGGAGAATACTGTGTTCGGATCAATCGAAGGGTCTAGATCCTCGACTAACTCTCTGAAGATCATTCCTTGTTCGCCCGTCCTGAAAAAGAACCGAACCTGTTTAAAATGCATTAGATATTGAATCAAATCAACCAGTTACATTCCACTCCTATACATAGGTCCTAATTTGGTTTCTCTCTTCAACCACTCGTACATTGTCGATCAATCTGACATTGGGTATTCTTAATTGATTTCATTTTCCCTAATTATCATACTCTAAGTTCGCCTAATTGTGAAATATGTGGTAGACTTGACGACGTGCAACATGTACTCACGGAATGTGTTCACAACACCGATATTAGCTATCAAATAATAGATTTTAAATTAAATTATTATAATGAACCTAATTCGCAAGCAGCTAGAATGCTGTATAATTTAGACTAATTAAGTTATATATGTAATTGCAATAGGCTATATAGAATAAGTACGATGGTATTGGCATCGTCGATTTTGTACGAAAATCCCTAAATAAACTTAGATTAAAAAGAAAAATCACACACTAAAACTGAACCCAAAACGTTTAGAAAATCCAATATAGCCTATATGTTACCCACGAAGAATGTTGCTTTACTAATGGTGAAAGAATTTGTAAAATTGGCCCTGTAGTTTCTGAGCCTATTCATTAAAAACAAACTTCCAAATCTTTCCTCTTATTATTTATTATTTTCTAGTTGGGGACGCCGGCACCGCCGAGCGAGCGATCCGACCGCATCTCTTGCTGCCCACTTCGCTCATTTCCCCGAAATCTCCTTCTTGCGGTTTGGATTGGATATCCCAGCAGTCTTCACGGCGCCCCGTCGAACCTTCTTGTTTCCTTGCAGAAGCTTACTATCTGATCCACTTTCAGATGTTCTATATCTTCTTCTCCTAGTCTGTCGGTGCCCATAATTTCCCATCTTGTTAACGAATACATGGGGCACTCAGCTAGTAGGTGGAAGCTGGTTTCTTCTTCCTCCATGCATTCTGGGCATAATGGGTCATCCATTACTCCTATCACTGTTGGGTGCCTGTTGAGGCGACAGTGTCCTGTGATGATCTCTATGACAAGCCTCATATTTGCTCTGGTAAGTTTGACCAGTCGGCTTGTCCTTTTCGCATCCATTCCTCTGATGAAGATCTTCGACTGTCTCATGCCTATCGAGGACCTCCATCTGAGGTTGGTTTCTACTGTTATGCTTCTGGTAATTACTCCTTTCGTGATCTTGGAAGCCATGGCTCCGGTCCGATCACGCATTCGTCAGCCCCTTCCCGGGCTAGTTTGTCCGCTAGTTCATTGACCGGGACTCCCTCATGTCCGGGGACCCAGGCAACGTAGACTTCAGTTCTTTCCGCCAGCTTTTCGAGTGATTTTTTGCACTCCTTGACTGTTGCTGACATTGTCTCTACTTTATTTAGGGCTTTCAATGCTGCTTGACTGTCTCTGTAGATAGTCACCTTTTTTATGTCTGTATGGCTTATGGCTATATCTTTCCTCTTTATAATATTATTACTAGTATAGACAAAATAAAGCAATCCTTTGCGTGTGTCTGAAATATCCTGTCAGTTTCATCATTATTTGGTAAAAATAGGAACGTACTAAAATTAGTTTAAGTAGCATGCAAGTATTGAGTAGATTATTTGTTGCTTGGTTTTCAAATAAGTGCTTATTTTTTTTTTATTGGAGCTTCGTGTTCACTTTGATTGGTAGGAGTAGCTGTAATATGGCTAATTTGTTTTCAGTATTGTTTAAAGCAACTGCAGTCTAATCTTCCAACGTCGTAACAGGTACCTATTCAGTATACTCGATAGTCAGGCAGCAGGTGCAACACTTGCAGATGAGATTGGCCTGAATCTGAATTCTGGTGGAATTCTAGAAGCTAGACCCATTGTCAGGTAGTCTTCAGATCAGCCAGTAGGTCATCATGTAGTTTGGTAACAATCTGATCAAAGGAATTTTATTTTATATTCTTTGCTGTATGTCAACTATACTTGCGGCACGCTATGATGGCCGATTCGACATTGTCTTTGGATGAAACATGGCTATGGCTTAATGCTAACCATACTGTAAGCGTTCTTGGACAGATGACACTGCAGCATCTACATCCAAAGTTCTTGTTGGAAAAGAATTCACAAAAGGATTTTCAAAAGGATTTCAGTGCCGCTAGTATAGTGCAGATCTATTACATGAGTTGCTTGAGTTGCTTGCTCTTCGCTCGAGCTAATTAGGATTCGAATGAATCTTGTGTTATATTATCTACTTGTCTTGAATCTGCATATATATGTTGTATTTTTTTTTACATACTCCAGTATAAATAATTTTAAACGCCAGGCAACTAAAGGTATGGCTGCGTTTAGTCCCGGTAATAACTAATATACATAATTATATGTAATTTGACTTTGTTATTGTGTGAGCACTATGTAGACTTATTTATAATTTTGAAATTGACATGATAGTTGCTGTGTAGTTTTTGGGTATGTCATGCTCGCCTAAGTGTCCTGGCAGTGGTGGCGTATGTATCGGGTCGCCTTGTTCCCTACAATACGGTTGAATAGGGCGATGGCTGATATATGCGTCATACCCGTGAACGGGTGCCGTCTGTTGGGACTGGTCAGCTCATAGCTGTTATTGCAATTGTTACAAATAATATTATTTAATTTTAAGGCAAACTAAGTTTCGTCGACTGTTGTCACATAAATTCAAAGGAACTATGTAAGTGTAATTTTAATGAACTCAACATTTATTTTGTCTTTTTTTTTTGTATAATATCTTTACTGTATAATTGGTCAAATATCATGTTAATCAAACTGTCAAATGGCGGTTAGAAAAGAGTGGCCATGAGTTTTATTGCCCGGTTCTTCCTCTGGCTCTACCTATTGCTTTGCGAATCTGGCAGTAAATGTAAATGTAGAAGCAGTAATCTTGACGTTCATAAGTGTTACTTTGTGACCTACATGAATAAAGATTTTTGATTTTGATTTTGATTTCATACATACCTATGTGCAGTAACCCAGAGCCAGCCATCGCCCATATCATTGTGAAGAAAAAATATGTCACCCTTTTGAAAGGTGAGCTCATCAGTGTCAGGCATCTTGGTATACGGTAAAATTGCAACTACTCTCTGTGAACAAAAAAGAAATGCAAATCCTTAGTTAATTGAAGATGAGAAATTTTTATCTTCAATGGCAATGGTCTGCCACCACCTGTTAGGTGAAACAAAAATGCATACGGTAAAAAGTGGCGTAAAAAGGCGTATAATGCTTCTACATACCTCTGCATACCCCTTTTGGGGATAAAATAAATAGGTATATTTATTAGGTCAAGTGTGACACCTGTCAATCTACACCTGAACTCATTAAGTGGTGTGTATATGGATAGGTAGGTTAAGCGGACCCCGGGCGTTGCGAGACGCAACTGGGACAGACGCTCGGATGATGATGATATATGGATAGGTAGGTACGTTGATAGAAAGCTCTATACATACATTCTCACACTTGCATCCTAATATACGTTTAGGTCAGATATGGGCGTCATTTTGCATAAAATGCTCCCCGCCTCGGCCTTACCAAGTCTACAGAATAGCTTTCTGTGAGAAATATAACAAGATTTTTCTAGGTCGTTGCAACGTTGAAACAGAACCGGCTTATGTTAAGCTACTCTAGTGTTGCAAACGTTATAAGCTATGCTAAGTGAAATGTATGGGGCAAAAAGTCGGCTGACAAACTAAGTGAAACATATGGAGATTTATATGGTTTGTTTACCAATTCAATTATTGATCGCTTTTTATGCGTCTGTAACTGTGTGTGCTAGAATCTTCTTTTTAATCCTAATCTCATAAATAACAAAAGGAAATTGTCCGAATGGCTATCCATCTGCCGTAAAACTGTAACTTGTAATTTCAGTACCTAGGCAGAATGGGCAAAGTAACGTGTTATCTTGGTAATATTTTTTTAAGTTTCTAAATAACGTTTTTGCGTAACTTTAAACGTTTACGCAGCGTTCGCAACGGAAGCTGTCAAAAGGAATATTTTGTCCCCGATTTTGCCACATTTATCATTGATGTTCCGCAGCTATTGGTCGTAGCGTGATGTTATACCTTTTTATCGTTGACAGGTTCTGGTGGTGGGACAGGTTCCACAAGACGTTCTCGTTTTAGAAGATCAGAGCAGTGACTGTAGAAACCTACTAGGTCAGTCAGAGAGTCGAACTGACGACCCCCAATGTAATAGTCACCGCAAACAGCAGTTATTCTAGAAAGACAGTACATGTTATTTTAGTTGGTAAAGTTAGCTTACAACATAAAGAATGGACAAATAAAGAACATAAAACTGATTAATTTTAAAAATTACATGATCAAAAACAACTACGAAGTGCTTTCCTTCAATACATGTGATGATATTACTCATATGAAGTCCACGTGGGCAGATTGCTCAAAAACGGAAAAGTCAAAAGTACTCGGATACCCAGACATGCATATATGAAGCGATTAATGAATCTACAGGAAGCGAAAGAAGTATGCATTACTATATGTATATGCATGACTATACATTCCATGAAGGAAAATTTGAACTCACCTAAAATGATTAATCCCTGTACGACCCAAGTAACTCAACACATATGAGCCAGGTTTTCTGTCACTCTCGCGAACTGAAAAGTAATAAAAAATGTTCAGTCTTAGAAGACGTTGTACCTAATGCTGCAGTGATTGCGGATTTCGAAAAAAAAGTTGATCATGTAGCTGCCATTGTATTTATTGCACTTGAAAATAATTTCAATCCAGATTCTATAAATAAATGAATACTAAACTGTTTTAGCTTCCAAAGTTTACAAGAATAGTGATTACTTGAAAAAATATGGATGCCTTTTCACAACCTATTTCCAAAAAACTGTCCAACATACATAAATATTGGACCGTGCCCCACCAGAAGGATCATCTCTTTGTGTGTATCAAACACGCCTTATCACAGAAGGGGTGGCAGAGGCATTTTATCCACCCATTATTCACTTTGTGTAAAAAAAGAAAATTAATTTAATGTTCACTTTTTACCTCCCTTTGGGTCAGAGGAGGATTCGGCTGCTAGGAGATCTTGTTTGGTTTCCATTTTTACCATTTTGGAAGTGACCTCCTAACCCAGATAAGGCCGGTAAGGAGAATCTCCACCCATTATTTCACAAAGCTTTTTAACCACTTTTAACCTCTAAAGTAACATGTGTCTTAAGCACCTCATAAATATCACAAATTCAAATTACCCACAGACTTACAATTTTCCATATATTCGAGAGGTTAAATTACCATCCAATTTGGTAAAATGTTAATAATTATATACATTAATTTACTTTGTAATTTTCTCATGTTCTCAAGATAATACTAGAATAGGTAATTAATTGTCAAAAAAGCTTTTTAATTTTCTACTACATTGTTCCTACAACATTTATAGGTATTATAACTGTTGTAGATTACAAAACATAATTGTATACAACAAAAACGGAATGAACAAAGTGATTCCCATGATAAATTCCCCAACCATGGGAAGTGTTTCATTGGTCATTGTTAATAGTAGGTACAACATTTATACAAATACAAATAGGTTTAATTGGCTTAGGAAAATTATGCTAGCACTAGACCTCAGTTGCCTCAGGCTACAAATCCAAATGGCAAAATAAAATATAATTAAAATAGTTGACGATCGCGGCTTTAATGGATTTTAATGAAACTACAACAATATAGCTTATACATCAGAATAACACATAGGCTACTTTTTATCCCGGGAACATGTTCCTGTGGGAAACGGGAACGGGAAACTTCTCTACGCGGGCGAAGCCGCGGGCGTCAACTATCTTATAAATGTGAAAGTTTGTATGGATGTTTGTTACTCTAACTACTGAACAGATTTTTTATTTTTAACGTGAAAGAGTAACAAACATCCATACAAACTTTCTATTAAGATTATTTTGCCATCATATCCTGCATTCAGTCTATTAACTATGAGTAATGTATGATGGGTTGTTGTTTATAAGATAAAAAGAAAGTTCTCCCAGGCAGAGAGTGCCCTTGTTAATTTGTTAATCTATAACATAAATAAAAATTAATAGCAATGTTTGTTGCTAAGCGCAAAATCGAAGACGGCTGGACCGATTGGAGTATTTTTATTTTTTATTCCTTGCCCTGGCTTTAACTCTAAGGAAGGTTTTAATGCAGGGAAAAATTAGAAAAATTACACAGATAGGAAATGGAAATCTTAAAATCTTAATTACGCAGGCTTATCCATGTGCGTTACTTTATTTTCCTACTTTCTTAAATTATCTTCTGACTAATTTTGTTGCGGGTTCCAAGACATGCTAACTTCTTCTGGGACCTCACCAAGATCAAGCTCGGTGTAACTTTTCTGGTGTTTTGGTCATTGCTGTAGATCCTGGTTTACAGGAATCACAGTAATGGGAATGCGGGTGGAATTAGACCCAATAAAAAAAAGGCTTAGCCATGTGCATATCAACTAGTTGTAAATAAATAGAATAGTTATTTTTGTTATTAGATATCAAGCAATATTACCAAACATGGAAAAATACAAAATAGTAGGCCCACAGTTTTTCTTATTAATTTTAAGGTTTACAGTTCTCTATTACTAAAAGTTCGTCTTTCATGTAAAACAACAGGAATGCTCATGCCAAAATAAGCTAAGAACTACCAAGGCTATGCTTTTATTTTAAATAAATAAATATCCATCACTCCTTATCCCCGAAGGGGTGGCAGAGGCATATTTTATGCCCACTTTTCACCGTATGGATTCTTGTCCCACGTAATAGGTGGTGAGCCCATTGCCGTGTTGAAATAGACAGACGCAGGTTGTGGCTACCTGCTGTTGAAATTTTTCAAGCCGCCCATAAGGCCTTCAACCAGGCTTAACGACTGCCATTTTACTGGCAACCGGGACCAACGTCTTAACGTGCCTTCCGAAGCACGGAAACGCTCGCAAATGTAAATGTGCTTTTTTTTTCATTCTCGCATATGCTATTTAAAAAAAAAAAAACATTAAAATAAAAATAAAATAAAAATATCTTTATTTTGCATAGACCATTTTAACGGCGCTTACAAAATGTCATACACTATTTAAAATATTTAAAGCGACCACCGGTTCGGAACGCGGCCCACCTGAGAAGAACCGGCAAGAAACTTAGGAAGGCTTTTTTTTTGATGGCCTATTTACAATTTAATATTATTTCACTATGCCAGCAGATCATTTCCAGGCGTCACTGTCCTACAAATAGTCTGTAACGGAGTAAAAACCTTTTTCACAAAGCTTGTTTTTAATAAACTTTTTAAATTTATTTAAAGGTAAATTTCTCAGGTCACAGGGAAGCTTGTTGTAAAAGCGTATACAGTTACCCTGGAAAGAATCGCCAATCTTATGTAGTCGACTGTGGTGGACTGAAAGATTATTTTTATTTCTAGTGTTTATATTATGTTTATCACAGAGTTTAGAAAACTGTGATAGATTTTTCTGGACATACATAAGATTGGCAAAAATGTATTGTGATGGTACAGTTAGAATATTTACTTCTTTGAATTTTTCACGGAGAGAAACTCTGGGGCCCAAATTATAAATAGCGCGTACAGCCCGCTTTTGTAGAACAAAAATAATATTTAAATCTGCAGCACTCCCCCAAAGGAGAATACCGTAAGACATAATACTATGAAAATAGCTGAAGTAAACCATTCTAGCCGTATCCACATCTGTTAGAGTCCTGATCTTTTTTACAGCGTATGCAGCCGAACTTAATCTAAAAGAAAATTAGACGGCTCTGTAGCGCTGCCAGCCTTGAACAAGGGAACGACTTTGCTGTGTTTCATTAAATCAGGAAATGTACCACTAGAAACACAGTCATTAAACACTGTTGCTAGATGGGGCGCAATTACCTCAATTATACATGATGCAGTTTTGACCGATAATCCCCAAATGTCCGCGGTTTTCTTAATTTCGATACATTAAATGTTTTTACAATATCCTGAGCACAAATATCTGTGAATACAAATGCATCCCTGCAACAAAGAACAGATTCTTCTAATAAAAGTTCAGCGGAACTGGAAGATGCTTGGAGAGATTTTGTTGTCAATATAGGTACATTTTTGAAAAAATGTTCAAACTCCGTAGCCACTTCCAGGTCCCCTGTAACATGGCAACCATTTACTTTTAAGTGGAAATCCCTTTCAGTCACTAAAGATCTACCGCATTCAGAGTTAATGAAGTTCCAAGTCCTTTTTATTTTATTTACAGAATTAGAAATTTTATTTTTAATGAAGTTTGACTTAGCAAGATGACACGTTTGTTTAAATATCTTTGAATAATTTTTAACATATTCCAAGGTTTGCCTAAAATTATATGATTTTTCTGAATATAATTCAAATAATTTATTTCTACTTTTAAAGATACCTGGTGTTGCCCATTCACTGAAAACAGGACGACCACCAATCTGTAGAGTTTTTAAGGTAAAAACTTTGCCAAACTCATCATTAATCAAATTAAATAAGTGTTTATATGACTGGTCTACACAAGTGAAGTTAGGTAGATATGGTAATCTCTTTAATACATTTTCTTTAAAATTATTCAAACGACTTTGGTTAATTGGTACATATTTAATATGTTTTTTGCTGACTTTGTTACTACTTTTAGGAAATTTTATCCATTGGCCACGATGATCTGACTCCACAGGATCCACAATACCTTTATCTATAGGTTTAATATCAGTAAAAATATTATCAATACATTTTGCACTGGTGGCTGTAATACGAGTGGGTTCTAAGAATGTACTATGCAGATTAAAGGATTTAAATAAATTTTTCATTTTATTTCTCTCTGATGTATCTAATATATCAACATTAAAATCTCCACAAACTATTATAGATTTCTTAGAACATTGGCATTTGAACAGTGCTTCTTCAAGCTTTTCTTCAAATTTAATGTATGGAGCTTTAGGGGGACTGTATACGCTTAATAAGATGAAATGCTCAAACTCAATACTGGCAATCTCAATAACTCGCTCAATGGAGAGGGCTACTAAATCCTTACGTTCTTTAAATTTTAAGTTTTTATTAATTAATATTAAAGCGCCTCCACGTTTAGAATGTTTTCTATTGAACGAGCTAGCAACCTGGTGATTTCCGAAGTTCAACAATGTGATTTGATAATCTTTTAACCAGTGCTCTGTAGCACAACAAAAAAATTAATAGAATTTGCATTAATGTATAGCTCTAACTCTAAATCTTTACCATTTATTAAACCTCTAATATTATGGTGCACCAGGTTTATAAAAACAATATTTTTACTAAGATTATTCTCAGGGGCCAAAGTCAACTGGCCAGATTTATTATCTGTTGTCCTATAAACTAGTTTTTTGGAATTTCATTTTCCAAATGTGAAGTATCAAAGCTATCCTGCTCAATAAAAGCAGTTGTACTTGCCAATAATTTGGCTTGAAAAATTAAAAAATTAGATAGCAACATACTGGTGATATCTAATTTTTTAATTTTTCAAGCCAAATTTTTGTAGAAAGCCTTTCGTTGTAAAAATTTTGATAGAAAATATCTATCTAATGTCAACAAACTATTATTATTGAAAATTATGTTCCAATCGAACAATTCAATTTTTTTGGAATATGATACCATGGTATGTAGTTTCATATTTAATTTGTATCTTAAGTGTTTTCCTTGTGGCTCATAGCAGTGCTGTATGGCAAGGTGGACAAAATTACTTGTTTTACTTGCAGACTTGATAACTTATCAAAAATTTTTAAAAGTTTGTCACTATTAATATTGCCTCTTCTGCCAACCAGCACCACTATAGTAGACTGCATGCAGTGTGTACCAGTCAATAAAAAATCTATAATTTGAGAGTATGAAGCTCCTGGATATGTATGATTTATTACAGAATGACTTAACTGTGATAAATAATGTCCAAAATTTTTACCTATTTCATCGCAATAGACTATGGTCTTTGCATCACTTTTTATTTGCAACTTTTCTATTATACTTGTAGATGCCTCGCAATTACTACTTGAACTTAATACACTATTCAAGCCAAATTTGTGTAGAAAGCCTTTCGTTGTAAAAATTTTGATAGAAAATATCTATCTAATGTCAACAAACTATTATTATTGAAAATTATGTTCCAATCGAACAATTCAATTTTTTTGGAATATGATACCATGGTATGTAGTTTCATATTTAATTTGTATCTTAAGTGATTTTCCTTGTGGCTCATAGCAGTGCTGTATGGCAAGGTGGACAAAATTACTTGTTTTACTTGCAGACTTGATAACTTATCAAAAATTTTTAAAAGTTTGTCACTATTAATATTGCCTCTTCTGCCAACCAGCACCACTATAGTAGACTGCATGCAGTGTGTACCAGTCAATAAAAAATCTATAATTTGAGAGTATGAAGCTCCTGGATATGTATGATTTATTACAGAATGACTTAACTGTGATAAATAATGTCCAAAATTTTTACCTATTTCATCGCAATAGACTATGGTCTTTGCATCACTTTTTATTTGCAACTTTTCTATTATACTCGTAGATGCCTCGCAATTACTACTTGAACTTAATATACTATTATCCACACTGCACAGTTTTATCATTGCATCTAATTCTTTCACAACTTAAGGGTGAGGAAGGAACATGGCCTGCGGATGTCAATTGGTCATTTTGACAATGACATGAATTTACCTATAGCTAACACCTGTTCCCTACTCTGTTTCTCTGCTGTTTCATATTTATATGAAATTGATTTCAAAGAGTCTTGAAGTCGGTCAATCTGACATTGAAGGGCCTGTGTATCAGTTTTGTACTGTTGTGCAACAGTATCAAGTTCTAACATCTACATATTTAACTGGTCAATCAGTTGCAATCTCTGTCTATTAAGTGACATGCTATTTATAAAAAACTTGTATTTATGTATCATTTTTTTAGATTTAGTAATAAACTTTTTAATTTTTAAATATTTCTTTAACTTATTCTTACTACACTTAATAATTTTTAATGATTTAGAACAGCCCCCGGTTTCATCATCAGAAGTGAGGTCTATGACAATGGCAGGGTGAGCTGTAGCAGTATCTAAGATTGTAGCCATCAGTTCATCGAACAAACTCTGATTATGGAAAGATGTATGCAAGAAAAGACAGAGATGCCACATCGGGAAGTGGAGCTCACTTCGATGCTCCGGATCCCGATGTCATTGAAGTCATTAGTATGAAAGAAATAGAACAAGCAATAAGAAGTATGAAATGTGGTAAGGCTGCGGGAAAAGACAGAGTTACTGCTGAGATGATCAAGTACGGTGGGTCGCGTGTCTGGGACTTTGTCTGTTATGCAACTTGTGCTGGCGGACGGGTGAGGTCCCAGATGACTGGCGAGTAGCAGTTGTAGTACCTCTTTACAAAGGGAAAGGCTCGCGCCTAAACTGCTCCAGCTACAGGGCGATCAGCTTGGTCAGCTTAGCTAGTAAGGTGTATGCAAAGGTTATAACGGCACGAATGCAAGAAAAGTCTGAAAGGTATTTATGGGAGGCTCAATGCGGATTCCGACGTGGAAGAGGTTGCATGGATCAAGTGTTTTCTCTCCGCATGATCGCGGAAAAGTTTCTGGCTCTTAGCCAGAAGGTTTTCTGCGCTTTTGTGGATCTAGAGAAAGCATTTGATAACGTTGTGAGAGAAACGCTGTGGGACTTGCTGCCAGGATATGGTGTGGACGGCTCGCTACTGCGGGCAATACAGTCGCTTTATAGGGACTGTAAGGCTTGCGTGCGAGTAGGGGGGGATGTGTCACCTCTTTTTGATGTCTGTACAGGCGTCAAACAGGGATGTGTCATGTCCGCCTGGCTGTTCATAGTGTATCTGGACAGTTGCCTGCAGAAGTTGAAAGATTTTAATATGGGTGTGAATTTGGGTGACTTTACAGTAAACTGTCTGCTGTACGCTGATGATGCGGTGCTCATGGCCTCATCAGAAGCCGACCTACAGGCATTAGTCACTAATATGAAAGAGGGGTGTGAAAGTAAGGGTCTCCGCATGAATGCAAGTAAAACTAAGGTTCTAGTATTTGAAAGAGGTGACGTAAGAACTAAATGCGAGATTAGGGTAAACCAGGAACGTCTAGAGCAAGTGAATGAAATTGTGTATTTAGGAAGTATGTTTAGCGCGGATGGAAGATGTGATTCGGATGTAGAACGGCGAGTAGCTGCCGGAAACAAAGTTAACGGTGCTTTGTCCCAGTTAGTAAAGCGACAAAGCATCGTAAAAGAAGCACGAATGGCGATTCATAACGCAGTGCTAGTGCCAACTTTGCTTTACGGTAGTGAAACCTGGGTATGTCAGCAGATGCATGAAAGTAAATTGAATGCTGTGGAGATGCGATCACTTCGAAAATTGTGCGGCGTTACCTTGGCCGACCGAATACGTAACGAAGTGATACGCAATATGGCAGGTTTGAATGAAAGTGTCAGCGTTAAGCTGGAAAAGGGCGTGCTCCGTTGGTTTGGACACGTCCAACGAATGAGTGAGGAACGATTGACGAAGAATATATATTGTTCAAAAGTAGAGGGTAGAAGGAGTCAGGGAAGGCCGAGACTTACATATGAAGACCACGTGAGCAGATTGCTCAAAAACGGAAAGGTCAAAAGTACTCGGATACCCAGACGTGCGTGTATGAAGCGATTGATGAATCTCAAAGAAGCGAAAGAAGTATGCATGGATCGCGAAGCCTGGCGATCTGTCCTCTCTGACTACCCCGTCAGGGATACAGCGTGAAGATAGTTAGTTAGTTAGTTAGTTAACTCTGATTAGATTGAACCACTGTGCTCTGTTCTAGTTGCGATATTTTGATTTCCGATCGTTGTAGCTCCTCCTTTAGTATTCTAATTTGGTGCAGAGTTTGTTCATAATGTTCCCTACATGAGTCAAAACTGTCAACTATAAGTTGTAACATATCCCGATCCTGTAAGGTATCAGTATACAGTGAATGCAACTGTGCCAGTTCTTTTTTGAGTTGTCCGTTCTTACTTAAAATACCTAGCAGTTCTAACTAATTTTCGTCCCTTTCCTTGTTCAGTTTATCACACTTCTCCCTAAAAATCTGTAATTCTTTCAACGTTAATTGAAGCCTTGTCTCTTGTTGATGAGCCAAGGCCTTACGCGTCATTATCATGTTATTAGTATTCGACATTTTGTTATAATTACGTGCTACAGAATCAGTAATTATTAGCAAAGTAGACTTAGAGCAAAGAAATGCGAAACAAAACGAGGTTATGTTTTATTCATAGAAAATTACAAAATCACACTATTAATGGACATATGAGGATGTAAAAGTAAATAAACTCACAAACCTTGATTGAAAAAACTATTAGTTTTATAAATCTTGCCAAATCCAAGTAGTAAGTAATTTCAAATATTGAAAAATTTTCCGATGTTCTAACTGTCGCTACACCGGTACAATTTTTAAGTTTATATTTATCTACTTTTAGCACAATAAATGGTGAAAATGATTATTTAACACTCAATATGGTATTATTTGGCAATGATGAATTGGTTTTTAATTAAAATTATAATTATTTTTGCAATATTAGAATATAAAATACGGAGCCAATTCAAATCAGCTGTTATACCTAGGGTTGCCACAAGGAAAATCCTGCAACCACAAAAAAAAAACCACCACAAAAAAAATTGTCAAGGAATGTAAGCAGGAATGTTTAGGATTTGGGACTTGGTGTAAATAATGGTTCAACCCTTAATAGCATATTAAAGTAAGCTTAGCTGCTCTAGTTTTCCTATCCAAATTGCATTTATACATGTTCCAAAACCTCTATTAGAACACACAATAATAGAAACGCTTATGGCCCCGCGGACTCAGTGTTCTGTAAACAACTGAGTTATGCAAGTTTCACTATGGCTGGTTGACCACTTTGATGTATTTACATTTGCGAGCGTTTCTGTGCTTCGGAAGGCACGTTAAGTTGTTGGTCCGGGTAGCCAGTAACATGGCAGTCATTAAGTCAAGTTGAATGCCTTATGGGTGGCTTTAAAAATTTCAACAGCAGGTAGTCACTACCTGTGTATGTCTAATTCAACACGGCAATGGTCTCACCACCTATTATGTGGGACAGGACTACACATGGTGAAAAGCGGTCATACATTTTATATGCCTCTGACACCCCTTCGGGGATAAGGCATGATAAATAATAAATAAATATTGTGGGACACATTTCACACAGCGCCATCTAGCTCAATGTAAGCTAATATTAGCTTGTGTGATGGAATCTAGAAACTGATAAACATACTTATATATTTCTAAATACATACATATTATACATAGGAAACACCCAAACTCCGAAACACATTTGTGAATGACACAAATATTTGTTTTGACCTGGGAATCGAACCCAGGACCTCTTGCATAGCAGTAGGATACACTCCCACTGCGCCACAGAGGCAGATAGATAAACAATAATAGAAAAGAAGACTAAAATGCAGAAGTACAATAAATGAAAACTCTTACCTAGGTAGCTCCCTAGTTTTCCTGCAGCCCAGAGTCTCTCTTCAGAAGTGTATCTGTCCAGTCGACCATGGTACCATTCAGTCTCTGGTGGAGCCAACACAGCCTGTCTTTCACCTGAAGCAATATGCATGAGCATAAATTTAGAATGAAAGTCTGATTATGTTTATAGTAAAAATTTACATTGCTATTTAGACCTTCAGTTTTCATGCCAACCTAAAATAGTGTTTTTACCATTAGTGCTTGGTCCATCAGCCTCATCAAGTTCCAGATCAGCTGCTAACTCCGCGATGTCACCGCCACCGTCCTCGGATTCCGTTGACGGAGAGCCCAACTTATCCTTTACAGGGGGTCCTATCGGAGCTCCGATAGCCCGTATCAAATCGGCCATCTTAACAAACACAAATAATAATATTTCAAAGCACTTCACTTGCACACGTTCGAGTAAAAACAGTGAGTCATAGTTTAAACCACAAATTTTACGAATTAGCAAGGTATTTAAAAGATTACTTTATATAAACACACAAACAACTACAAAATTTATACGTATCTAAAAGGTTGTAATAGATATATTTACTAATTATTTTTAGTATTTTCTATGATATTTCAATAGATAGTTCTCTATTTTCAAACAAATGGGAAAATTGGAATTTCTATGCCCATATTTCTTTTTATTTTTACTTTTCTTTCCACCTCCCTACCCAATCCATTTTTTCTTAATAATTAGTTTATGGCCTGGTTACAAATACCTTTTACCTAAATCTTATTTTGTATATCACATCTTCAATCTTATCTTCTAATTAGTCTTGTCCAGTCTTTGTCGATGTCGTATCCTCAGTCCTTGGTCATGTCCTTGCCCTCAGTATAATGGTAATGCTTATACTGAGGATTTCGGTGGACTTTTCGCGGCAAGAGAGAAAATGGCATTACACTGCAAATATATCATTGTCTTTCACTATAGCACGTTAACACAACTTTTATGTCCAAGAAACCACCACTCCCGCACATAAAACAAGATCAATGCACTAGTTTTAGCATAATATAAAGCAAGCGTCCACACTTGTCACTCTTCCCCGCCATAAGTCCTACCATATCTCTACGCTCACTCCTACAGTAGCGATGTAACGAATATATTCTTAATAGGTATAAATATTATAATAAAAGTCACATGTAGTCATAATAGGTAAACGAATTTCATTTAATAGGTTACCAGATATTAGATTGTTGCATAGCAACGTGTCGAGGCCACGTGAGTGAAAAAGACAACAATACGATTCGTGTTTTATACAGCGTTTGATTCTGTAACGTATTTGGAATTACCTATTTACACTAATACGAATTATGCGGATATTAGTTTCTATTACTATTATGATGTATTTGGAATTACCTGTGATATACATGAATATTATCGAATATTTTAATTTATACTAATACGAATTATGCGGATATCAGTTTCTATTATTATTACGCATTGTTCTTGTATTATTGGTTTAGTTAGTGTGATTTTTGAACTCGTTGCAAGTAAAATTTTATAAAATTTATTCAATATGGCCGCCACGCCGTGGTTATAAAATATCATGTCGGGTATCACATTTTGAAAAATTTGTAAACCTTGGCCCGGCGGCCATATTGAATTGCAAAATTAATACAAAATTCGTAGGTGCATACCAAAAAACCCCTTATATGATACCCATTATGAAAATTTATACCAGAGGTGCGGTGGCCATATTAGATTGCAAAGTTAACATAAAATTAGTACTCAGTATACCAAAAAAAGCCTTATATGATACCCAATATGATATTTTATGACCACGTCGCGGCGGCCATATTGGATTGCAAAATTAACACGATATTCGTACTCAGCATACCAAAAAACCCCTTATACGATACCCAACATGAAAATTTATAAAAACTTTGTATTGCAAAGGCGTCACGTTAATAGTAAAATTTCTCTCTTAAAGCTGAGGTAATAGTACTACTATTTATTCTGTGGTAATAGTTACATCACATCGATTAAAATACGTACTTCGTACAACAATGTTAATAGCGATTAAAAAAAGCTACCCTATTATTTAACTAATACCCAGTAATAGGGTATGGTATTATAATATGACTTAATGAATATATTCAAAAATATTTAAAATATCCATTACGCCTTATCCCCGAAGGGAGAGGCATATTATATGCCCACTTTTCACCATGTGGATTCCAGTCCCACGTAATAGGTGGTGAGCCCATTGCCGTGTTGAAATAGACAGACGCAGGTTGTGGCTACCTGCTGTTGAAATTTTTCATGCCGCCCATAAGGCATTCAACCAGGCTTAACGACTGCCATTTTACTGGCAACCGGGACCAACGGCTTAACGTGCCTTCCTAAGCACGGAAATGCTTATATTCAGTAATAGGAAAATGAAAATTTCACCCTAATATAACACCTCTATCCCACAGTAGAGATGAAACGTATTATTTACGTTACCAGGTTTTAAAACCAGGGTTTCCCTTCGAAGTATGGCGCCCTGGTACGAGTAAAAAATACTTGCAAGTATGAAACTACAATAAATGGGATCTGATACAAATAAGATTGTGTTTAAGAATGCGAATAAGAAACACAATCTTATTTGTAAATAAAAATACTTTGAACTTAAAGTAAAAAAATACTTTAAACTAAGTATTTTTTATTTATACGATTTTCACACAGTTTTTATTACGAATACATGGAATACGGCTCAAATTCTTATGCAAGTATTTTCAAATATTGACGCCGTAGCGGCTAGACACTGCTCACGCACGTTCCCAAGCAGCGCGGGGCTCAGGTGTGTGGGACGCGCAGGGAGGGTTTGCAGTGTCCGAGTGCGCCCGAGTATTTGTGATAAAGACCGAACCCCTGACTTTCAACCGGAATCTGTGTATGTACTTAATGCACGTAGAACGTGCTTTTCGGTTAATCAATCAAATAAGCTGACGTAGGAATAACAAAATAAGGAACATGATTGCATAAACTTGCTAAACGATATAATTCATCCCAGCTCGCTTATAATTTTTTTCGACTATGACGCGCTATTCACCCTTATATCTTTATAATAAATACACACTTTTGCTTGTATGAAAGTATTTTATTTAAACATTTTAATTAATAATAGCTATGTTTATATTCGAGGAAGTATTAAGCTCTGTTTCGATTTTTTGTCAGTTCAGTTATTGTGGTGAACTAATTACGTCATTCAAATCAAACCATTTTCATCTGGCGGGCCGTGAGCTTGTCCATCACCTAAGTTGTATAAAAAATACAAAGTATTCTATGCTTAGTTACTAAATATTTAAAGTATGTTTAATATGCATAGAAGTTAGCAGTCCTCTTTATATTGTCAATCTTCATACTTATGAATACTTTCAAGTATTTTAAAACCTGGTTTTCGACCCTGGTATTTTTATGTACTCGTACTTAGAAGCCCTGGTATGGGATTTTGCAAGTATGTCTCATCTCTATCCCACAGTATAAAAAGAGTGAAGTGAATTATAAAGGATGAATCGAATGAATGAATTAATTCAGCCTTCTTTACAAAAGAGAATGTAATCACAACGTTTATAATTTAAACCGAATCTCATATGTTGATTTAAAATTCATCAAAATGTAGGATGCAACTTTTCAAATAATTTCCTGAAAAGGTATGTCATCAAGGTTATGATTTGAACGGACTATGAGACTGGAGACCTCAATATTTTCTCTGGAGTTTGTAAAAAAACTACGTACAGTCTGCTAAAATTGTGGTCCATTACCATACGGTTAACCTGGTTAACCAGGAACGCGGAGCTATATGCAATAGAAGCTATATGCAATAGGTAAAAATGGTAGATTCCTAAACATAAAAGTTATGCCACTGAAAGCTACAGTGATGCTTTACTAAGTTATTGGGGTCAGACTGATATTGACATGACTACTACGAAGCAGACCGAGTTTTTAGATAGGACACGGTAGGTAATAATATAAAACTACGAAATAATAACTTAAATATTTCACCAGACCATAAAATAATTTCAAATGAAAAAACCCAAAAAAAAAACAAATTTAGTACATTTTCATTCGATACCTACTGCTTTGTTTTCATAGCTTATGCTTTGTTCCAAAATTATAGCATTGGTATCGTAGACAGAGAATACTATAGACACACAGTCAGCGTGCCGCAGAATGGGACAGGTAGTGTTATAACTGGGTTACCATGTAAAGAAATTTTCCCAAAATTTTGTATTATTAAAATGCTAAGTATCCACCTACGCTCCTTAGATAAAAAGACATTATTACAAGACCCACCAAGATAGTGTAGTCCAAATTAAGACACACAACTGACAAACGTACTTGAAAGCAAACATTTAAATAAATGAAACACGTTCTCTTATAACTTAGTATAGTATAAAGAGAGAAAACCTGTGAGGCTGTGATATTAGTGTCTGTAAACTCTAGTCTAGTAATAATAATAATAATAATAATAAATCTTTATTCATTTAGGTCACAAAGTAACACTTATGAACGTCAAGAATATTGCTTCTACATTTACATTTACTGCCAGATTCGCAAAGCAATAGGTAGAGCCTGAGGAAGAACCTGGCAATAAAACTCATGGCCACTCTTTTCTAAACGCCAGTAATTACATTAGTTTGATTAACATGATATTTGACCAATTATATAGTAATGAATTTATACAAACAAAAAAAAAACAAAATCAATGTTGTGTTTAAATCATATCAAAATTGGAGCGATCATAGTTGCCGGTTCTAAGGGCAGCCTACCCTTGAAGAAGAAGAATCTGGCAAGAAAGTCAATGGATGCCATTTTAAAATGTAGGAATGGCTTACAACAATAAAATTACACTTACATTGTGCCTTTGGATTTATGTGAGATAATTAATAGTAATATTTCAGGGTCCACTATTATTTCATTGCTAAGTGCAGCTATCATTTGAGGAATTGTGAGCGACTGCTGTCTGACCTCCTAATCCCGTATGGGCGCCTGCGTAGTTGCCTTATCCATTAGTCAGCAGTTACACCGCTAGCAGGTGATATGGAAACACCCTTACACTCACATAGAAAATACCTGAACTCCTTAACAAACATTTGCTGATCAAACAAATATTTGTCCCTACTGTTGCATACACTACCAACTGCGCCACAGAGGCATGATGATAGGTTCTAGTTTTCGTGAGTAAATAATACAGTATTTTATTTTTTTTTATTATGTTTATTTAGTTTTGCAGTTCATTGACGTAATAAACATTTGTAAGCAAGCAGATCCTGTTATAAAATAAAGTTCCCAAAAAAATAATTATCTCTTAAATTGATTACGATTATTGCCAAGGGGTCTAGCATCTCGAGTAATAGAGTCATTTTCTTCTTGTTAAATAAAAAAATCTTGTAGGTGGTTTTTGTGACTAATTGGATCGCTGTTATCCAAATCTGACGCGTTTGGTCACTTTAAGCTGCAAGAAACCAATAAATATTTAACTAAACACAACACAATAAAAAACATAACAAGTGCACTCATTCACTGCTGGATCCCGTACCATATGCGTTTTCTTTATTTATCGCACTTGCGTATTTCCGCAAACCGAGTGTGATTTGGACAAACAAGCAGCGTGTGTGTCTTTTTGGGACAAAAACGCACCGGGGTTGGACATCATCATTGATAATAACATAAACTTAAACATTTTTTTATTAGATAACAATATAAAGCTTTGTTTGTTGTAACAAATATGTGACAATACAATAGGGCGGCACCTTTTAAAAAAAAATCTACCTGATTTGTAACAAAGACATACAATCTTTTCAACAAAAAGAAATTGTAAAAAAAAAATAGTGGCCGCCAAAATATCTATTGTTCTAAAGAAAAGGGTTTTAAAGTTATAAATCTTTTTTATATAAAAAAGGCCCGATACCAGCCATGTCGGCGCCGTTCCGTGGAGTGAAGTGGTGGCCACATTTTTAAATCGATTTTATTTATCCTGTTGTTTTATAAAAAAAAAACAATTGTGTCACAGATATACTTCTTACTAATATTATGAATGCGAAACCTTGAAAGAATGTATAGATATAGGTTTGTTACTCTTTCTCATTTAGAATAAATTAATATAAATATTGTGGGATACTTTTCGCACAGCGCCATCTAGCCCAAAGTAAGCTAATATTAGCTTGTGTTATGGGGTCTAGATAACTGATAAACATACTTATATATTTCTAAATACATACATATTATACATAGGAAACACAAAAACTCCGAATTACATTTGTGGATCACACAAATATTTGCTCTGACCCGGAATAATATAGCTTATGCATCAGAATAACGCACTGAAATCACTCCTGGTGCGCCGATGTTAGCATAGCTATTGATTCGCAAAAATGTTCGGCAGCTGCCAAAGTGGTATCTTCACATGCAATGCAAGCTGATACATCTGCTCACAAACGAACAAGGTAGAGGCATACAGCATTACAGCATTGGCAGTTAAATATACTTAAAATGCGCAAGAAAATTTAATAAATATTATTAGATATGAAATTCTCAGCAGTTCCATAGCTGAGCATATATATGCCTCATCATCATAGCAATATTTTCGATTGCTGTTGATACTATGAAGCACAATGTCCACTAATTGTCTTGTACTCAAGCCAGAAAGCCGGCTAGTTCATGGTTTAGCAATTGTACAAACTAGCATTGAAGCGCTCGTGGCCCCGCTGACTCAAAGTTCTGTAAAACAACTTTCACTATGGCTGGTCAGGGATGGGTGACCACTTAACACAAGCATTTACATTCTCGAGTGTTTCCGTGCTTTGGAAAGCACGTTAAGCCGTTGGTACCGGTTGCCAGTAACATGGCAGTCGTTAAGCCAAGTTGAAGGCCATATGGGCGGCTAGAATAAATTCAACGGCAGGTAGCCACAACCTGCGTCTGTCTATTTCAACACGGCAATGGGCTCACCACCTATTACGTGGGACAGGAATACACATGGTGAAAAGTGGGCGTGTAATATGCCTCTGCTACCCCTTCAGAAATAAGGTGTGATTGATGAACCAACTGGCATATGGGGTTGATTTGGGCCTGGAACCACTCAAGCCATACATTCAAAACTATTAACTAAATGTCAAAACTAAAAGGTAAAACTTACAAGTACTACGGATTCAGAACTATCATTGTCTACTTCCATTGTTAAAGTCGATGGCAAAGAATTCTCATTCGTTATTGAGGCTGTACACTTTAGGAACTGGAATAAGCATTGAAACTTTTAATAAAACTTCCATCTAAATTATCAGATTTAATAATAAATACATAAACGTAACAATTGCTTAAAATAAGTACTATTATAGTGTGTCAATGTAAGTAAATATTATCAATATAGGCAATCACCTTGTTATAAAAAATAAATGTAGGCACCTTAGTTGGAACAGCATCTGAATCTAGGTACGACTTGTTTGTTTTCTTTATTGTAAAAGCAGTATCAAAATGTTTACTGCATATTTTGGAACTTTTTTCGGTACCCATCCATTACGACCAGTGGCAGCTATCCATATTAAACGTGATCTTGTCTTAGTCGGGAAACTGTAATAAATAATACATTTATGTAACATTCAAGGTAATACTAAATTATGTAATATTGGAGCAATTTATAAAAAAAAAAAACCGGGAGTTTATATTGTTATCGGATCCTGGCAATAACGAATATAGGCTATGAAATAATATTAATTAACAATAAAGATTGTTTATTCTGTTTATATAAACACATCTAATACTGTAATGTTTAAGAAATCATTATAAGGTTAAAAATAGTAAAAGGATGACGTTTTTACAAAGTTTTCAGTCAACTTACCGATGGAAAGACAATCCGAGAATCTTCCTATCACCATCACTTTTGCAGTCAATAATACTACAACGCACAATTGTAAATATTAACGTAATAAGTTTCTATACTTTTTACACGGAACACAACACTTGTAATTTGTAAAAATATAATATTTTGATCCGCACAATTCCGAAACGTTAAATTTATTTAGCTCCAAGCTGGAGCCGGCCTTGTAAAAACCGGCTCGCGAGCTGAGATGGCCATAATGTCATACTATCCTTTTCTTTCTCCAGAGTAGCATGTATTTGCTTTTCTTTCTTGTGGGAATGAAAAGGAATTATACCGCAATCTATAGTATTCTCTGTCTACGATTGGTATAGATTGGTATATTAGAGTAACTAGTTTGTATATATACCTACGAAATATGCGTGTATACCTACTACTCATAATGAGAAACTAAATTGGCGCCTTTCCGTAGTGCTGCCCTATTGTGTATCGATATATTTAAAGATGAAGTTAGAATACAGTGTGTCCGGGTTTCAACCGGAGACAATTTTAGGGATTTTATTTCATCCAGTTGTCTAAATCTCTCCTTCTTGAAATGGCAGGTATTTAATAATGTAAAGATGTTTTTAACGGTTTATTTTAAAGGTATTTAAGATTTCGATATCGCCTATCAAATTAAATACAGATCAATTCAATAATATCTTGTCATAGGGATAAAAACTGAGTAACAAGAAATTTCACTGGAAAATAGCTAAATTAACCAGATTGTATACGTGCTTTATTTTTGTATAATGCAATGCATTTTAAGACTATCTGACCTAAGATTTTGTCCAATTACCCATTGTAAAATTACAGTACAGTAGCTCCTGAAGTTTGTCACCCAAAATAGTGAAATTAAATGAAAAATCTTTATTCATGTAGGTCACAAAGTAACACTTATGAACGTCAAGATTATTGCTTCTACATTTACAATTACTGCCAGATTCGCAAAACAATTGGTTGAGCCTGAGGAGGAACCTGGCAATAAAACTCATGGCCACTCTTTTCTAACTGCCAGTAATTATTATTAGATTTAAAGTAGCATATGTGTTATTCGGGTGTATAATACGAGTATACATGTCATTTGGTTTCGTTTTATTATTATCTCAAAAGCACAGACTTATTTCTTGGAAAGGAGTGAAAGTGGCAATGAAAGCGACATTAGTATGGAAGAAATCGTGGAAGCATTGAATAGTATGAAACTGGGCAATGCTGCAGGAATTGATAGGATTTCTGTCGAGATGCTGAAGGCGGGACAAGGCGTGGTAGCTTGCCAGTTGAAACGGGTCTCAGCAAGAGTGCAAAAACTACCGCGGCATAAGCTTGCTCAGCATCGTCGGCAAATTGTATGCTAAAGTTTTGATAAAAAGAGTGAAGAATGAAACTGAAGGAAAAATGTGGGATGTACAATCAGGATTTATGAAAGGAAGGGGATGCACAGATCAGGTCTTTTCCTTACGATGCATAGCGGAAATACTTGATGAAAAGTCAAAAGGTCTATTGCATATTTGTAGACTTGGAAAAGGCCTATGACAGAGTGGTGAGCAATGAACTGTGGTCAATACTGGCCAAGTATGGAGTAAACAGCTATTTGATATGAGCACCTCTCTAGAGAAACCTCTCTATGACGGCTCCAGTGATTGTGTCAGGATCAACGGAGCTTGCACAGACTTTTTTCCCATTGAGACAGGGTTGTGTAATGTCGCCGTTGCTGTTTAACCTTTACATGGACAGTTGCTTGATAGAACTGCAAGAGAGTGCGTATGGTTTAAAAAGGATGGACGATAGCGTGTATGAAAACACTCATGAAAGTAGAAGAAGCGAAAGTGGTGTGGCAAGATCGTAGCAAGTGGAAAACTTTAGTCTCTGCCTACCCCGATGGGAAACAGGCTTGATAATTTATATGTATGTATGTATGTAAGAAAATAAAAGGTAAATAAAACAAGAATATCCATTGCAAAAACAAATTATTTTTATACACCAAGGATTAGCTTGATTTTCCTTTTTTTTAAACACGTCATCACTACATCTCTGTCTTTGTCCCTACTCCCTATGTATGCTTATAATTTGTTAAGTTTTTGTATATATTAATTAAATTATAACGATATTAGTTGGAACATAGCAAACACCCAAACTCCGAAACACACATTTGTGGAAACCACAAATATTTGTTCCGACCCGGGAATCGAACCCAGGACCTCTTGCATAGCAGTCTGATACACTTCCACCGCGCCACAGAGGCAGTATATGTCTATATTTTAAGGATAACATATTATATCCATTTTCATACCGTAAATACCAGAAATTATAAAGCAGTAATTTTAGGGCTATTTACACAAATACGTTATGAATTCTTATCATTCTTAATATATTAATTGGCTTCAACATTTCGTGAAGATTATTTTGTCCCTTTACACCTTGCAAATTAAATGAATATCTTGAAAAATAGATGCGCGATAGATAGTGCGGGCGTAGGTACTGGAGAGCGGAGAAGTATTCAACTGATTTGAAAAAAATTCAAACATTATTGTGGAATTAATAAACGACGTGATGAGATTAAACGGGTGCAAGGGGGTTCGAAGTATGTCACGGGTGAAGTCGGGCGGGTCATCTAGTTACAATATGAATTACAAAGAGAATATCCTATTTCTACCATTAAATTAATTCCGAGAAATACTCAAGGAACATGAGGAGGTGCATTTATTTTTTTATTCCACAAAATTTTAATAAATTTTGAAATGTAATATTTACCCAAGTAATAAAGATATTTTACATCATCTGTAATTAGATTATGTAAAATAGGTTTATTTAAATAAAATAAAAAAATATAAACAAATATTTTAAAGAGGATTTGAACTAGAAGTATGTACTCTTTTATAACTTTTGGTCAGATTTATTTACTTGAAACTTAATATTAATTAAAAGCAAAAATTCAATCCCATTGGAGCAATTAAAGGGGCAAAGTATATTATAAATCTTCATGTTATACCTTTGGGATAAGTAAAGTAAAATACTTGCTAAAAATGTTCGTGATGGTATGGTATCGGCTCGTTATGTCGTAATATCTAGAGTTCGATTAAAACATGATTCATCTAAATAAAGAAAGCAAATAAAAATAGATTTTAAATGAGTTTGTAACTTTCCCATTACTATTGTATCCAGTCATATTTTCTTTTACTGTAATTTTTAAGCAATCTAAAATAAAAAAGCTCGTTTTTAAATTATTGCACTACAATTAACACTTAAAAAATCGATATGAATAATGATTTGAAGGGCAGCTCGAAAGACTCACTTTGACAGTTAAGAGATGAGAAAATAAAATGGCGAACGGCCACGATCAAGAATTGCTATGACGTCACGTTTTTATGTTGCCAAAACTAAGTCGTATAAATATATCGTTATCTCTTTTTACATGGGGTATTACGCGTAAGTTAAAGCAAGATGGCTATAAGCTTATGAGTACAATGTGGATTTAGATCATTTTTGTGGAACCGATAGTTCATTAGAACAACATGCTCACTCCATTGGTATCATTATTGGTATTAGTTCTATTCGATCATTTCATTCACGTCGTTCATCTCATCCGTTCTTCTGGTCTTTAGTTCCTCGTCTTCCTGATTTTGCATTTTATTCATTCACATTCATTCATTATAACTCGCGTTGACTTAACAGCTGTGTGCATCTATAAATTGAGTTTCCCTTGTTTTGTAGTTTCTGAGCCCACATTAAATTTGTAAGTATTTATTTGCTAGAATTATTATACTTGAAAGCTACTTTTAACTTTAAACAAAGAAAATTTAAACTATTATTCGATAATTAAATGACGTTGTCATTTTAATTTTATTCGACGCCATTTTGTGTTCACGAACTTTCTTTGTTCTTTCTTTGTCCTGAATGTCAATCAATCAAGTCATCTTACAAATTATAAGTGATATCCGTCCTCCTAATAGGCCTTCTCTCTATTGCTACAGATTCACTATGCAGATTTTTGTGAAAACGCTAACTGGCAAAACAATCACCCTTGAAGTCGAGCCATCGGACACCATCGAAAATGTTAAAGCTAAAATTCAAGATAAAGAAGGCATTCCCCCAGATCAGCAGCGACTGATCTTCGCTGGAAAGCAATTAGAAGATGGTCGTACGCTCTCTGATTACAACATTCAAAAGGAATCCACTCTCCATCTCGTATTGCGTCTTCGTGGAGGTATGCAGATTTTTGTTAAAACCTTAACTGGCAAAACAATTACGCTCGAAGTAGAGCCTTCAGATACTATCGAGAATGTTAAAGCTAAAATCCAGGACAAGGAAGGTATCCCCCCAGATCAGCAGAGGTTGATATTTGCTGGAAAGCAACTTGAAGATGGCCGTACCCTATCAGATTACAATATTCAAAAAGAATCTACTCTTCATCTTGTACTACGACTTCGCGGCGGTATGCAGATCTTTGTTAAAACTTTAACAGGCAAAACAATAACCCTTGAAGTAGAACCTTCAGACACCATTGAGAATGTAAAGGCTAAAATTCAAGACAAAGAGGGAATTCCACCAGACCAGCAGCGACTTATCTTTGCTGGCAAACAGTTGGAGGACGGACGCACTCTCTCAGACTACAATATCCAGAAAGAGTCAACTCTACACTTGGTCCTGCGTCTTCGTGGTGGTATGCAGATTTTTGTTAAGACCCTCACAGGTAAAACCATCACGCTTGAGGTTGAGGCCTCAGACACCATTGAGAATGTGAAGGCCAAAATTCAAGACAAGGAGGGAATTCCCCCAGATCAGCAGCGACTTATCTTTGCTGGCAAACAGTTGGAGGATGGCCGCACTCTCTCAGACTACAATATCCAGAAAGAGTCAACTCTACACTTGGTCCTGCGTCTTCGTGGTGGTATGCAGATCTTTGTTAAGACCCTCACAGGTAAAACCATCACCCTTGAGGTTGAGGCGTCAGACACCATTGAGAATGTGAAGGCCAAAATTCAAGACAAGGAGGGAATTCCCCCTGACCAGCAGCGACTTATCTTTGCTGGCAAACAGTTGGAGGATGGCCGGACACTGTCTGACTACAATATACAAAAAGAGTCAACTCTACACTTGGTCCTGCGTCTTCGTGGTGGTATGCAGATCTTTGTTAAGACCCTCACAGGTAAAACCATCACGCTTGAGGTTGAGGCCTCAGACACCATTGAGAATGTGAAGGCCAAAATTCAAGACAAGGAGGGAATTCCCCCAGATCAGCAGCGACTTATCTTTGCTGGCAAACAGTTGGAGGACGGACGCACTCTCTCAGACTACAATATCCAGAAAGAGTCAACTCTACACTTGGTCCTGCGTCTTCGTGGTGGTATGCAGATCTTTGTTAAGACCCTCACAGGTAAAACAATCACCCTTGAGGTTGAGCCCTCAGACACCATTGAGAATGTGAAGGCCAAAATTCAAGACAAGGAGGGAATTCCCCCAGACCAGCAGCGACTTATCTTTGCTGGCAAACAGTTGGAGGATGGACGCACTCTCTCAGACTACAATATCCAGAAAGAGTCAACACTACACTTGGTCTTGCGTCTTCGTGGTGGTATGCAGATTTTTGTCAAGACCCTAACTGGCAAGACCATCACACTTGAGGTTGAGCCATCTGACACTATCGAGAATGTGAAGGCCAAAATTCAAGACAAGGAGGGAATTCCCCCAGACCAGCAGCGACTTATCTTTGCTGGCAAACAGTTGGAGGATGGCCGCACACTGTCTGACTACAATATACAAAAAGAGTCAACTCTACACTTGGTCCTGCGTCTTCGTGGTGGTATGCAGATCTTTGTTAAGACCCTCACAGGTAAAACCATTACGCTTGAGGTTGAAGCCTCAGACACCATTGAGAATGTGAAGGCCAAAATTCAAGACAAGGAGGGAATTCCCCCAGACCAGCAGCGACTTATCTTTGCTGGCAAACAGTTGGAGGACGGACGCACTCTCTCAGACTACAATATCCAGAAAGAGTCAACTCTACACTTGGTCTTGCGTCTTCGTGGCGGTATGCAGATCTTCGTCAAGACCCTCACGGGTAAGACCATCACCCTCGAGGTTGAGCCCTCTGATACAATCGAAAATGTAAAGGCCAAAATTCAAGACAAGGAGGGAATTCCCCCAGACCAGCAGCGACTTATCTTTGCTGGAAAACAGTTGGAGGATGGCCGCACTCTCTCAGACTACAATATCCAGAAAGAGTCAACTCTACACTTGGTCCTGCGTCTTCGTGGTGGTATGCAGATCTTTGTTAAGACCCTCACAGGTAAAACAATCACCCTTGAGGTTGAGCCCTCAGACACCATTGAGAATGTGAAGGCCAAAATTCAAGACAAGGAGGGAATTCCCCCTGACCAGCAGCGACTTATCTTTGCTGGCAAACAGTTGGAGGATGGTCGCACACTGTCTGACTACAATATACAAAAAGAGTCAACTCTACACTTGGTCCTGCGTCTTCGTGGTGGTATGCAGATCTTTGTTAAGACCCTCACAGGTAAAACCATCACCCTTGAGGTTGAGGCCTCAGACACCATTGAGAATGTGAAGGCCAAAATTCAAGACAAGGAGGGAATTCCCCCAGACCAGCAGCGACTTATCTTTGCTGGCAAACAGTTGGAGGACGGACGCACTCTCTCAGACTACAATATCCAGAAAGAGTCAACTCTACACTTGGTCTTGCGTCTTCGTGGCGGTATGCAGATCTTCGTCAAGACCCTCACGGGTAAGACCATCACCCTCGAGGTTGAGCCCTCTGATACAATCGAAAATGTAAAGGCCAAAATTCAAGACAAGGAGGGAATTCCCCCAGACCAGCAGCGACTTATCTTTGCTGGCAAACAGTTGGAGGATGGCCGCACTCTCTCAGACTACAATATCCAGAAAGAGTCAACTCTACACTTGGTCCTGCGTCTTCGTGGTGGTATGCAGATCTTTGTTAAGACCCTCACAGGTAAAACAATCACCCTTGAGGTTGAGCCCTCAGACACCATTGAGAATGTGAAGGCCAAAATTCAAGACAAGGAGGGAATTCCCCCTGACCAGCAGCGACTTATCTTTGCTGGCAAACAGTTGGAGGATGGCCGCACACTGTCTGACTACAATATACAAAAAGAGTCAACTCTACACTTGGTCCTGCGTCTTCGTGGTGGTATGCAGATCTTTGTTAAGACCCTCACAGGTAAAACCATCACCCTTGAGGTTGAGGCCTCAGACACCATTGAGAATGTGAAGGCCAAAATTCAAGACAAGGAGGGAATTCCCCCAGACCAGCAGCGACTTATCTTTGCTGGCAAACAGTTGGAGGACGGACGCACTCTCTCAGACTACAATATCCAGAAAGAATCAACTCTACACTTGGTCTTGCGTCTTCGTGGCGGTATGCAGATCTTCGTCAAGACCCTCACGGGTAAGACCATCACCCTCGAGGTTGAGCCCTCTGACACAATCGAAAATGTGAAGGCTAAAATTCAAGACAAGGAGGGAATTCCCCCAGACCAGCAGCGACTTATCTTTGCTGGAAAACAGTTGGAGGATGGACGCACTCTCTCAGACTATAATATTCAAAAAGAATCGACGTTGCATTTAGTTCTCCGTTTGAGGGGTGGTATGCAGATTTTTGTCAAGACACTAACAGGAAAAACTATCACGTTAGAAGTTGAACCATCTGATACCATTGAAAATGTCAAAGCTAAAATTCAGGATAAAGAGGGCATTCCACCTGACCAACAGCGTCTCATTTTCGCTGGTAAGCAGCTTGAAGATGGCCGCACTCTTTCTGATTACAACATCCAGAAGGAATCTACTCTTCACTTAGTTCTTCGTCTCCGTGGTGGCAACTAAATTTCTGGTTAGACTCCCTGAAATTACCTACTACTAAATGACTTATTCAATTCTTTCCACATACTATCCTATTGCAATATGTTTACTTATTAAATATATTTCCTTTCCTATGACTGTGTTTTATTATCGAAATTATTCCTATCAAACTAGAAAAATGTAAACAATACAAATGCGGTAATCGAGTACGGGTGGCTTCCAAATCGTGTGCGTTTCGATTGCTCCGCCACGGTGTCCAATCAAAAAAAGCACTCCGTAATAAATTTGTCAAAACCAAATGCAACAAACCAAAAATTTGTCTAAAGTAGAAATAAAGAAGATATTAGGGTTAACACTTTGGATGCTGCCGAACATTTTGGCGAATCAAAACAAGCTATCCTAACATCGACACACCAGGAGTGATTTCAGCACCTACGGGTATTTATTAATATAAAAGTAAGATTGTGAGTGGATATTAGTAGTCATAGTAGGGTGTCTCTACTATTTGCACTTCAAAAACCTCTACTTATATTTACCCATTTTTACTATTTAGTAATTTTATTACAAAAGTATTTACTTTCTCACTTTGTTACATGAGTCGAAGTTTACCGATATACCTACATATATATTTACTAGTTGACGCCCGCAGCTCCACTCGCGTGGAGAAGCTTTCCCGTTTTCCACAGGAACTTGTTCCTAAGATAAAATCATGCGTTATTCTGATGCATAAGCTATATTATTCCGGGTCGGAGCAAATATTTGTGTGATCCACAAATGTGTTTCGGAATTTGGGTGTTTCCTATGTATAATATGTATGTATTTAGAAATAAGTATGTTTATCAGTTATCTAGATCCCATAACACAAGCTAATATTAGCTTACTTTGAGCTAGATGGCGCTGTGTGAAAAGTGTCCCTTTATATTTATATGTTTAGTATATAGTTTTATTTATTCTAAATGAGAAAGAGTAACAAACCTAAATCTATACAGTCTTTCAAAGTTTCGCATTCATAATATTAGTAAGAAGTATATCTGTGACTCAATTGTTTTTTTTTTTATAAAACAACAGAATTTCAATAAATGAAATCGATTTAAAATGTTCCGTATCCAAAAATTGATATGAACATGTGGCCACCACGTCACTCCACGGCACGGCGCCGACATCAGCCATGTATATCGGGCCTTTTCTTATTATGTAAAAATCAAGATTAGTTAATAACGTAATAAATCAACAAATAAAATAAATGCGAGCTTTATTAAATTCGTGGTCATTGTGTTTGTAATAGAACCGAAATATCTGATACTTGATGAAAGAGTAAAATTAATACATGGTAAATATCACGTTACTAGTCAAGCGGCGTATGGACTTTGCGCGGCAAACCATCGCACATTGGCGATGAACCAGCCAGTGTCGGTTTTTTAAAGCGCGGTAAAGAAATATCATATTTTATCTAACGCGCGTGGCGAAAACATGGAGAACGACAAATGTCGTACCTACTTTAATTAGATTGCATGGTGCTTGACAATTTGTATGGAACAGTAAATGTAGTGATTACCGCAACATATATCACAATAACATAATGAATAATGACAAAAGCGGGCGCTGCTCGTCGCCGTACAATGTCCACGCGGCTTAACAATCACCATGTCATGAATTAAAAATATTTGCAGATCCTATTGCGCGGGTCAGGTTTTTTTTTTTTTTTTTTTTTTTTTTTTCGTGTGGAAATCCTCATGGATGCTTTGCCGGACTCCTACCGACTAAAACCACACGTTACCCTTCTATCTGTCTATGGCCAGGAGTCCCGGGTGAGCCCTCGGAAGGATATGCAGTGTATATATCGCAGTCATCAGGTTGAATATGCTATTTGATTGAACGCCTAGCGCGTCGTCTTGACGTAACGTCATCTAAAATAGTCGTTGGATGGGATATAGCATAGCCAATGTTTGGTTAGGGTTTTGTTATTCAAGGCCTCGATATTATCGATATTTATTTCTCATACTCTGCTTGCTCTGCCGACTCTGCACCTTTAAGCTTGTAGTCGTCGCTCCAGGGTGCACATCTTGCAAACTTAAGCTAGGTTAGGTTAAGTTAGAGCAGTGACCATGATCCCCTCTATGTTTGCTTGCATCATTTTGATTTGATTCTTTTTGGGAAATTTTAATCATCTGACTGATTTTACGTCCACTCTGTTCAAAGGGCTATGTTACAATCCGCTAACTAGTTGGACGTTGAGTGACGCTTATTTAATCAAATTTCGGCCTAGTCATTCAATTGAATGACGTCATTTAATGAACGCGCTAGTCATTCAATCAAATAGCAGATTCAACCAGATGACGGCGACATATACATAGATATTTAGAGTGTAAAGTGAGGTCGATAGAAGGAAGTTCTAACGCTCATGTGAGAAAACTACTGCGACTCACCACCACCGCTTGTGCGACATCATGATGTTGCGGCGTGTAACGTCCTTAGCTAAGATAGTTCCAGCTTTTAGTAACATGATACAATATCTTAGTGGTGTTTTTTTCTTTAGTTTTTAAGGGAACTTATGTTATAATATAATATATGTAAAGTACGTTATGCTATTTATATATTTTTCTTTCTTTTTTGGTGTCATTTGCTTACGCTTATGGCCTTTGTATGTGTTCTAATTCTATGGTCACATGATGGTAAGCCAAAACTGCCGCTGATCGACATGGGTCTGCAGTCTTCACATAGATGGCCTTAGGTTACTGATGCTTGTGATGATTGTTTTAACTCATTCCATGAAATTCCATGGCTATCAAATTACAACAAAATGTATGAGACATCATTATTTTTGATTTGTCACGTGTTGCAAACTGTTTTGAGGGTAAAACAATATGTCATTTTAATAAGGTTAATATGCCGAATAAATGGAAGTTCAAACCAAAATCCTAGCAATTATAGGTAGTGAGATATAAGCCTACAAAGTAGCGTCTTGTTCGCGCGGCCACGGACTTTTTGTTTTACCGATATCACCTGTTTAACTAAACTTTAGTAGTATTTATTGCTTTCATTAGTTTCGACAAATTAAGATCCTTCTTCTTGTGTAAATTTTACTATAAGAAATCGTAAGGATTAAAAAATAATCATCATTAAAGAAACAACGAGTGGAGGATTGCGCGGCCATAACTTCAAAGACGAATATTTCGTAAAATATTGCTCTAGAGCTTATACTTCTTTTTTCGTCAATTTTTGACAAATTCAATCTTTAATTGACAAAAAGAATAAGATCTCTAACCCATGTAGTTGCTGAGATCTCCGTGGCCGCGCAATCCTCCACGTTTCGTTGGGCGGCCAACTTTAAACTCTAAAATCTTCTTTATTTCTACTTTGACAAATTTTTGGTTTGTTGCATTCGGTTTTGACAAATTTCGACAAATTTTTGAGGGAGTGCTTTTTTGCTTGGACACCTTGGCGGAGCAATCGAAACGCACACTCCAAATCGAGGACATATTCATGAGTCCCTTATCGCGTGCTGCTAGCGTGGTGCAGTACCTACACACTACTGTAAGTTCAGAACATCTCATCTCCCTTGGAGCCCGCTACGTCACTTTGGCTTCTGTCGTTTTGGTTTGTTGCATTCGGCTTTGACAAATTTCGACAAATTTTTGATGGAGTGCTTTTTATGATTGGACACCGTGGCGGAGCAATCGAAACGCACACGAACATTTTCGCGAATCAATATCTGCTAACTTCGACGCACCAGTGTGATTTCAGTACCTACGGAAATTCTTTAATAAACAAGTCCGTGTGTGTGTTATTAATAGTCGTGTTTTTCTAAGGTGCATTCGCGTAGAGTAGGGCGAACTCTACGCAGATACCATTACGTACACACCATACGCACCACACATTCAATGCCGCGACACGCAGCACCTTTAGTGACTCTAACATAGGTGTTAGACCCTGTCCCCTCTGGCCGGCATTTTTGGGTCAAAAATTGCAACTTGGCTTACGCAACAGCAATGTGTGTATTGACGGCACAATCGATGTCACTGGACGTAATTCAGGTATTTAAACTTGTTCGTGTGCTTGCATAAGTCATCGCCTATGACGACGGACGTGGGACTTGTGAGTTTTTGGAGTGCCAAGTAGATACTCTGTCTTGACCACAATAAAGGCCTACGCAGACCGGGACGGCTTGGCAAGGGATTTTGCCCATAGAGCGACTTCAATGGCGTTTGTAACACCGGGCAGAACTTCGCCATTTCTTATCCGTTTTCGGAATTTTTTTCTGCTACGGAAATCTATGCAAATTATGCAAGTCGTGACGAAGCCCAGATTTCAAAATTCGATCTAATAAAAAAGTTATCCGCTAAAATCATGTTGTCTATGGGAAAATACTTAGTTTGATTTAACGCTTCGCTCAAATTTATGCTGCTAGCATCGGTTAGACCTTTGCGACTGCGGCTACCTAGTAATAGGGATAGAAGCACCCCGCAGTATAATTATCACTACGAGCGCCGGAGTCCATGGCATGCCGTTGCCTACCGCAGTATGCCACCGGAGCCTGTGGCGCGTCTTTTAATGCCGTGCGATAAAATCCCTTTCAATGCCACGACATCATTTTAAAGCATAGCAATTTATGTCGTATTACTGTAACCGTACGGTTGAATGTCCATTAGTAAAAAATCAAATCCCTTGCCATGCCGTCCCGGTCTGCGTAAGCCTTAAGAGTACCTGATACTGAACTGAACAAAAACCGACTATAAGGACCGGGGTACATCAGCAGATCGAAACGATT
Source organism: Thumatha senex (assembly GCA_948477245.1). Classification (NCBI taxonomy): domain Eukaryota; kingdom Metazoa; phylum Arthropoda; class Insecta; order Lepidoptera; family Erebidae; genus Thumatha; species Thumatha senex. Next base: position 16,250,441 of record OX419741.1, on the reverse strand, counting down.
CGATTAAAACTTTTCGGCCTCAAATTTTTTTGAAGCGCATTAGATCAGAAAGTATGCTTCATCATTCAGGCCCTAACGACGCGGTTATTAAAAGTTAGAGATGCTTGGTCAAGTCGTTGATCAATTTCGGGTAGTAATTCTGTATATAACACAAACATTTCTAAATATACCATTACTGACCGTTATGAAGAAGTCTCTCTCGTTCCTTGTGACCTTGTCGGGGCTTCGCCAAGTTCATTTTCTGTGGGGCTTTTTATTAAAGTAAGAATTCATTAAGAAGAGCCTCTGCGACTGGAAAAAAAAAATAATTAGCTCTGTGCACCACACCATAAAGACCAGATTTCACCGCATCGTTGTAGTCCCACTTTAGTGGTACCTAAAGTTAACTAAAATATAACAACGTTGTAGTGAGCCTTAGCAGTGCTGTGTAATACCGTTACTATGTATTTATACACGTTCTCAACTGCCTCGTCAAAGCTTCGCGAGGTCGAGGCATAGGTACACTTGAATCACCTACAGGGACTTGTCGGTGAGCTTTAGTATTAAATATGCTACCCGAGTCGACTCACTGCTGAATTCCGCAATTCTGCTAACAAGGTCCTCTTTCACCATACAACAGATACTGAAAGTAGAAAATTTCACTGGACGCAAGGGTTAATGTGTCCTCCCCCTTTCTTCGGAGCTCGCATAAACTCAATATGGGCCAGTTTTTATTACCCAGTTCTACCTGAAGTTCGGTAAGACGCTCGTCCTGCCGTAGAGTATTTCTATAGGTAGCCAAAGTCAATCATGTATCGATCCCTATCGTAATCGGGAAGAGCGGGAGTGCCGGGAACTGAGGCCCGTTTCTAGTATATGCCTTCATATTGGGAGGCTTAGACCTTACTATATCACGCTGGCCAGTCGGTATTTTTTTAAATAAACCAGTAACGTATAGAACAAGTAAATGAAATTGTGTATTTAGGAGGTATGTTCAGCGCGGATGGAAGATGTGATTCGGATTAAGAACGGTGAGTAGCTGCCGGAAACAAAGTTAACGGTGCTATGTCCCAAATAGTAAAGCGACAAAGCATCGTAAAATATGCACGACTAGTGATTTATGACGCAGTGAGAGTTCCAATGTTGCTTTTCGGTTGCGAAACCTGGGTATGTCAAAAGATGCATGAAAGTAAGTTGAATGCTGTGCAGATGCGATCACTTCGAAAATTGTGCGGTGTAACTTTAGCTGACCGAATACGTATCGATACCTAGACTAAACGGTAAAGTCAAAGGTACTCGGATAACCAGACGTGTACCTATGTGGCTATGTATGAAGCGATTAATGAATCTACAGGAAGCAAAAGAAATATGCATGGGTCGCGAAGTCTGGCGATCTGTCTATCTCGTCAGGGATACAGCGTAAAGATAGTTAAGTTTAAGACCTCGTCTGTTAGACAGCAGGTGCAATACTAGAAGGTGAGTTGACTTGGACCCCGAAGATATAAATCCGCATCTAATATCTGCTAAGAACGCTTAAATTATTCTGCGATCTATCCAAAAATTTACACATTATTACTATTGGAATAACTCCCAAAAAACGAAAACCTGGTTACGCCAGTGCCTAACGGGGTAGTCAGGGAGAACATGATGACGATGTGAGAGATAAATGGTGAATAGTAAACTCCCGATCGAATCTTGCAGCCCAGGATCCGCAATGAATTTGCAGCAGTGTTTGGTGACTGCCATCTGACTCCCACTTACCTACTAAATGAGGACTCCAGTATCAACCTCGCTTTTTTTACACAGTCGGGTTACGCTCAGAATACTTACAGAATAAGGACATTTTGCCCGTAGTTTGTAATGTTTAGGGGCCCCAACAAACAAGATCTCCGGGGCCGCGGGGCCTCCAATTTCAAATAGGGTTTGTAAGCAACTGGGAATACCTTATGAAGAAGAGTGTTGTAGTTAGCCTATAAGGTACCTATATGTACTATTCATTATGAATGTCCAATTTGAAGATAGATTCAATCACAAAGATTAGCAAAACAAAACCTACTGACATAACTTATACGTATTCCATACTAAGTAATATCTTTACTAATATTATAAAGCTGAAAAGTTTGTTTGTTTGGTTGAACGCGCTAATCTCAGGAACTACTGGTCAGATTTAAAAAAGACTTTTTGTGTTGGTTAGCCCATTTATCAAGGAAGGCTTTAGGCTATATGTAATCACGTTACTACCCTGGAGAGCGGAACAGGAACCATTAATGTCGACAAATCGGGCATATTTTTATGCATTGTAGAATTTATAAGCAACGGGAGCGACGGAATAGGTACGATGGAAGTTCAAACTATGCCACGGGCGAAGACGTGGGGTATTATCTAGTAATAATATATCCCGGAAGACAAAACTAATAATTTGTCTCGGCTTAGTGACTAAGAAGTACGAGCAGGAATTGAAATTGTTTGTTGCATGACCTTGTTTTAATAATTAGGTATAAGTACTTATCTACCTCTAATTTGAAAGAGGTACCTACGCTATCGCTTACCTATACCTAATATCTTCTTTTTAAAGGTAATAAAGCGCTCGTGGCTAAGTGGTCTCAGTGTTCTGTAAACGATCACTGAGTTACGCAACTTTCACTATGGCTGGTCCTGGGATGGGTGACCACTTTGTGGCATTTACATTTGCGAGCGTTTCCGTGCTTCGGAAGGCACGTTAAGCCGTTGGCCCCGGATGCCAGTATAATGGCAGTCGTTAAGCCTGGTTGAAGGCCTTATTGGCGGCTTGAAAAGTTTCAACAGCAGGTAGCCACAACCTGCGTCTGTCGATTTCAACACGGCAATGGGCTCACCACCTATTACGTGGGACAGGAATCCACACGGTGAAAAGTGGGCATATAATATGCCTCTGCCACCCCTTCGGGGATAAGGCGTGATGGATATTTATTTATTTTATTTAAATAAATATTCATCCATGTGGCTACCTGCTGTTGAAACTTTTCAAGCCGCCAATAAGGCCTTCAACCAGGCTTAACGACTGCCATTATACTGGCATCCGGGGCCAACGGCTTAACGTGCCTTCCGAAGCACGGAAACGCTCGCAAATGTAAATGCCACAAAGTGGTCACCCATCCCAGGACCAGCCATAGTGAAAGTTGCGTAACTCAGTGATCGTTTACAGAACACTGAGACCACTTAGCCACGAGCGCTTCAGTCAATTCGGATATTTATTTAATTTTATTTATTTTTAAAATGAAGTCGCTTCCGCTGTTCTTTGAAACTACTCAGCTGGATTTTAATGCTATTCTCGTCGATAATACATAGTGATTTAAGAATAAAGTTTATAAGTATAATACTTACCTACACGCATAATAAGTAGTACGTAGTACTTTACATTGCACCCGTACAGAGCCATGCCAGCCATGTCGGGTCGCTAGAACGCAAAACGATTGAGTTTATTTATTTTAAAAATATGTATACTACTTTTGCACTAGTATCATCTTCACTACATATTATAAAACTAAGTCATTTTTCGCTGTCTGTCCCTATGTATGCTTAGATCTTTAAAACTACGCAATTAATTTCGATGCAGTTTTTTTTAATACTTGGAGTGATTCCCATAGAAGGTTTTTATGTATAATTTGTTAAGTTTTTGCATATATTAACTTAATTATAACGATATATGTTGGGGGCGTCGGAAAAAATGAGCCGTCTGGGAGCTTTTAACGAAAACGCTGCCAAACCCTTTGAGATATAACAAAATAATGTATTGTGGAATTGTGTATCTAATATAGGTCTAAAAAAAAGTCCGCGACGGTATATGTCCATCTTTTAAGGATAACATACTATATCCATTTTTATACTTTAAAAAAACAGCAATTATAAAGCAGTAGTTTTTAGTCCTTATCATTTTTAATATGTTAGTTGGCTTCAGCATTTTATGAAGATTATTTTGGCCCTTTACACCTTTTAAATTAAATGAATATCTTTGGAGATATGTCAAAATAAAAAAAAAATGCTAAGAAATTAATTTCGTGTTACCAAATTCGACCGGGCCGTGCTAGCGGAGGAGTAGGTAATCAAGTAATTTGGAAAATGTTCATCATACATTAATGTTAAATTAGTAAACGACGGGATTAAATGGGTGCCACGGGGTTCGAAGTATGTCACGGGCGAAGCCGGGCGGGACAGCTAGTAAATTATACAACGATGCCTAGTAGAACAATTCCACTTAGTATGTACATAGACAACAATAATACCTACCTGTTTAAGGTCGTTACGGTCTACAACGTATGGAGGTGAAGAAATATGTTTTGTAATGATTATTGCGGTTGTAAGATCGAATATTGTTATCAAGTCGCAATTTTAGTCGGTGTGTAATTAAAAATATGTTAGAGCCACCGCAAACTACCTACTATTAGTAGGTAGCCGCAACTGGCGATTTTGTCGTTTTTTAGAAGCTAAATGCATCGATGGTTTCAAAATCACCGGTTGCGGGTACTAAAAGTAGCTAGTCGCAACTGAAGATTTTGTCGCTTTTTAGAAGCCAAATCAATAGTTTCAAAATCGCCGTAAAAAAAAGGGGATGAAGAGTAAAAGCGTGCCCGTCGCCATCCCTGCCAACCAAGGCTGCAATTCTCTTCCAACACGAGTGCTACGAGGACAATTAATGTTAGGGTGTGCCGGCGGCGTGTCCCCGAGGCGACGCGCACCAGTTCGTCCCCGCTGGTGCTAAAAGTGTGTGCCAGAGCGGCGTAGGGGACCGCCACCCTACACGCGCGGCCCGACACGGCAGGAAGTGGAGGATGGAGTGCAGGGGGCAGGAGTCAGGGTAGGGCGAGACATTATATATGAAGACCACGTGAGCAAACAAATTGCTTAAAACGTTACAGTCAAAAGTACTCGGATACACAGACGTGCATGTATGAAGCGATTGATGAATCTGCAAGAAGCAAAAGAAGTATGCATGGATCGCGATGCCTGGCAATCTGTCCTCTCTAACTACCCCGTCAGGGATACAGCGTGAAGATAGTTGAGCTAAAATATCCGGTTGCGGATACTAAAAGTAGCTAGTCTGTGGAGGGCCTCAAAGATTTTTTCCATACTGGTACAAGCAGGTACACAATACTTTTAAAGTGGTTTTTTAAAACAGAGATTAAGAGTCTCTCGTGTTATATTCCACCATTTATGATGGAACGTTTTGCAATAAGTAGGTAAATAACTACTAGTGAACTCATGCGTGAATACAGGTAGGTACCTACCCGTTTCCCGTAGGAACCTGTTCCCAGAACAAAAGGTAGCCTATAATCTATTTTAGTCCAGGGTGTCAGCTACCTCCACACCAAATATAATCCAAATTGGCGCAGCTGTTGGAAGCGTGTAGAAGTAACAAACATACACACTCATAAACTTTCGCCTACCGTTTTTTTGTTGACTCTTACCGACTAAAACCACACGGTGTCCTTCCATTTGTCTATGGCCAAACTTTCGCCTTCCTTACCTATTCATTGTTTCTACATAAGCGACCGGATAGGTTCTAATAAATTCCGAGGATTAACAGGTGCTACGGGTACGAAGTAAGCCACAGACGAAGTTGTGGGCAATAGCAGTCACATAGGCGTTAATTTATTTTTCCATCTCCTTCAAATTATCTTCTGATTAATTTTGATACGAGTTCCAGGACACAAACTTCTCCTGGGACTTCACCGAGATCGAGATCTCTTGCATACCTACTTATATTGTAGGATGGCCCTGTACAGGTACTTATATCCTTTGCCCATACCAGGACATGGTATTTTTATATCCTATTCTATGGGTGAAATATTTTGTGTAATACCTAATTAAGAATTAAAACGATGTCAAGTGTTTAATTGTTAACATTTTATTAGGAGGCGAAAACGAGCAATTATTTTCAGGATATTTTTTTTAAATACAAATCAATAATATTTGCATTACATCTCGTTAATCGTCAAGTTTATATCTATGAAATTACAGTACTTTAAGATTACAGTAACATGAACAAGATTAAGAGGTACACCATAACAGACATGTACTTAGGTTAGGATATCCGCATCAATAGCAAAATATTTTACGAGCCAATATAATAACGAGGACATTAATATCTGACACATAACTATTCACAATATAAATATTTTTACGTACATATAATAAACCTTCCAAAGGGTCAAAGGTCATTTCTAACTATGTCTTTTTACATAATCGAAACTTTTGTATTTTTATAGGTTTGGTGTAGAAAAAACAGAATTGTTTTTTTCTGTATCAAAGATTTAAATAGCTTAGACTAGACCCTACATTGGACGTATTGCTCGGAACGAAAGGTTGGCTAAAATAAAAAGCTTGTATAAACTGTCTCTTCTTTACACTGTTCGTCTTTGTCTATGAAGCGAAAGTCACGTCAGAATAGAAGAGATGTATTTCATTAACAAAGTTTTTATTTATCTATTTTTAGTTCTGGTTACGCACGGTAACGCGATTGCGATTGCAAAATTTATTGATCATGTATAGTGACAATTTTCAAATACATAATGAATCTTCTGCATTCAAAAGAAGTAAATTATTCTTGTAGATAGCAGCGTATTCATGTTCAAAGTTCTAATGAGTTGCAGTAAAATGATGAAATATATCACTGCAGTTATGTGGATTTTGGAAGGTAACAGAAAATGCCACTATGTTATCCAATTTCACAACACTCGTACACGTTTTCGAAGCCTTTATGTTTAAGAAGCTATCACTCCTACACACAAACACTCGAAAATACACTAGTTATGAAAAATTAATAACGGAGTGGCGACCGCGTCCTTCACTGTTCCCGCCAAAAACCCCTCATAAAAAGTTATACGCTACAAACAATCACGGAGAAAAAAGTTATATGCTTTTTTTCACGCGTGGGGCTTTATCTGAGCTGTTTAAATGTTTGACTATAGAAGGACAAAGGTTTCGAATACGGCACTAAAGTGACAATAACGTCAGTGTCACTTAGCGTCTTGAGTCTCAATTATCATAACCACAGAAATCGTAAAAACCTATAACCAAAGTAAAAACAGTTATCCTGTTGTTACGAATTCTACGTCTTTGCCTTAATATACGACATACCCCAATCACAGCTGCTTTATTTTCTACACCTAATGGGAGCAAGATTTCTTTTTCTACCACTGTGTGAACTTATTCTAATGAATGCAACATTGAATACTTGGAAGTATCATTACCATCTTTGACTAAATAAAAACTGAGTAAAAATTTAAGCAACACTGAACCGTCCCCATAAAAATTAGAGTACATCGAGGACATTAGGGTTGAGCTACATGATCTAGCTGCACCGAATCGCACTTATCTATGCTTCTATCCTTTTCTGTTACTTAGAACAGTTATTTAATAAAGTGAGATAGAGAGGGTATGCGACAGCACGCGGCGAAATTGACGACATACTAGCACTTTCGCTCTCTTTCTCGCTATCGAAGACATAGGTACAGGTAACTCTCTCCAAACTCGACGACCGCTCTGAACATAGTAACTAGATTGACTTATATGCGATGAGTCACATCCGAGTGGGTACTTACTGGTAATACGTAACCAAGAAAAATAACATAAGAAGTAACATTTCGTATTAATCGTATTAGTAACCTTGATCATTCTAGCTCGAATTAATCTCCTCTTTAAGGCATACTGAAAGAGATTCTGTGGAAATAAGTAGGCCGTCCTTTAATATCTTACTTGTTATTTTTTTTGTCTTTTATCATCTGTACGTCTTTAAACTAAATAAATAAAAATAAACTATTATAAGCTTATAGTATGGGAACGTCTAAACCTGCAATCATTTTCAGATCACACAAATATTTTAGAATAATAACTATCATGAGCGTTGTTCAATCGTAACCGTTTAGTTTGTAATAACACACAAATATTGTTCCGACTTAGCAATCGAACCAACAGCAGTCGCATATATTACTACGCTACAGAGACAATTAAAATTAATAATACTACATAATTTAAATTTCTTGTTTCGCTGCTCTATTCAGAGCGATCACGGAGTTTGACGAGAGTTATACCACTTTCTACGTAGCAATCATAGCTTAATGTACACTAAAACGTTTTCATATACCTCGATCTTACATATATTCCCAAACTTTATACACATAAATCAACAATAACTAAAGTCTAACCTATAGCATGTATGGTAATGATACAATTTTTTCTGTGTTTGAAAACAAGATTGTTAACCACTGGTTCTTCGGCGAGAACAATCTTAGACGCAGGGATAGTAGAACTAGTGATATAAAACATCCAATTATAAATTTAGTTTAAATCGCAGAACTCTGTTTTTTTCTATAAATTTAAAGTGGAATAATTTTTCAGCCCCGAGCAGGACTCCTAGTCTCGAACTCGCGACTTCTCTTAAAACGTGAATAAGTGGAAAAATGCGTTAGTTTCGACTTTCGAGTACCAGTAGCTTAAATGGTTAACCAGTTCCTCAGTTGCGGATTCGCATTCGAGTTGTGAATTCGCATACAAGTCCCGCTAGGGTCTGAAAATTTTTCCACTTTAAGTCTATACTATAAGTTAGCATACTAACGGCTTTTTAAAATAATTTCATAGGTTTTTGAAATCACTAAAGTGGCCGACAAGCATACGGCCCCCCTGATCGAAAGTGGTTATCGTAGTAGCCTATGGACGTTTGCAACGCCATAGCTGCATGCTGAAATAAATTGAAAACATTTGGAAGGAACAATTTAGTTTTTATTTAGGTGTACGCGTTGTATACAGTTGATGACACATTTGACATTAAACATTGAAACATGACGAACTCGCAACATTGACGAATATACATTATATACTCGAAGTACTTATATTAAGAGACACTTGAAGATAGAACAATTATTTATGAACTTACATACAACTAACATTAGAACTAGGTATTGTCTTTTGTATGTCAGAAACGCGATTCAATGGGGTCCGTTTACGGTAATGATGCGATGAATTATTTTTTTAAATTTTACTTATGTTCAATTTTACTGCAACATCGATATTGAATATAGACGATTTTAAGATTTTAATACATAGGTGCATCGATAAGGTAAATGTAACATTACTATTGAAAAGAGGCCATGTACAATTACTAATTTTAGATTTATTTTTGGTATCAACCGTACACTTTAAAATATAATTAAAATAATTAGCTTAGTTAAGGTAATGACTAAGGTACTATTATGCGAAATATCGATAAAATAAAATTAGTGATTTTTTCTAAATAACAATGTCAATAAAAAGCAAAAGTAGGGTCTGCACCAACAGTATGACATGTATAATTATCACAAATATATAATATATATATTCTATTAGAGTACGCCAATAATACAACGACCATCAAAACGCCACAAATTGGTGGCGACATATCAACAACTCTTATTATATGACATCGTCCGACAATTTCAATAATAATTATAGATAGTTACTATTTAAATAATGACTCGCAAACGACATCTATAAAATTCTAATTGCATGTGTTAACTAGTTTAGGTATTTTAGTTCTAATAAACAACTATACTTGCTCATCTGATTTCAATATTAAAAATAATGTATTAACTAAATAAAATTATTATACGTCAAAGTAGAATATTATACAATGAATACTACGCATCTATCAGATGCCTGATATCAACTAAACTAAAATGTAGATTAAAAATATCACTTTACTTACATATTTTTACTGCATCGTGGCAGAGCATACGGCAATAATATATTGCGATTGACAATTACATACCTACACCAATCTCAAGCCTTACCATCTATAGGTATCGCCAAACTAGAACGGCGTGAAGTTGGCAACGCATTCCGTTGAAAACGGTTTTTAAATAGTTATTATATAACGAGCACAGCTATGTTCAGACCGTTCTAGAATTAAGACGTATACTTCAAATGCAAATACAAAATAAAAATATTCACAAAGCTCATAATGACACGAACTAGGAATATGGTCCTTTGATTGCAAAGTAAAAGTAAGGCTAACTAAAATTGTTGGAATATTTGGCGTAACAAAAGTTTTAAAACTAAAACACTTAGACATAAAATAACGACTTTAACTTCACATTCAACTTTTTACATTTATCGTCATGTAGTATAATGGCAACTTGATTCAATGATTGTCTACAATAACTTTTATAGTAAACAGAGAATTATTTTGGCAATAAATGCAAACAGTACTCGTAATTTCATAATTTGTAGAATTATATCTTTGATGTCAACTACATTGATTCCTCATAGTATGAAATTCTGAACATATTGCTATTATGTTTAAAATTTCATACTTTAAACGATCGAAGTGAGAAAATCGAATCGAGTATTTTCATTTAAGAAATAAATTGATTGCATGTTAGCGGAGAGGGTAAAAAAAGTCACGGGAAGACAATCTTGAATGGATAAAATAATTTAATGCATAAAATTATATTTCCATGAATGGTCTAGATAAGTCTATACATTGAGCTTTTGACACAATAAACGGTTGGAATCTAGGTAATACTGTATAACGGAACGTTTGAGTGAATGGGTCAGTGTAACACAACCTTTATAGAGATGTACCGGCCTTTTGTATTATGTAGAATGAAAGTTGAGATTCTTAGAATAAAATAAATGCAATAAATATCGGGTTTTAGAGGTTCCCCGTGCTCAATAATTGTAAAATATTAGTGAATAAAGCTACCAGCCTGAGGACAGACTTCTGTATTGATACTGAAGACAAGAACATTCAACGTCATTAAATATACCATATACGACCAATTAGCATCTGTTGTAAAGACATTAGCTAATACTAGAAATAAAGTCCTCTCTACTTCGGTTGACTGTAGTCATAATACCAGAAATATAACCTCAAAACGCCACGTGGCGCGCTTCAGGCGATCAGACAGCGCACCATTAGTGATTTTTGAATTTGACGCGCTATGTTATAGTTGATCGGATCGGCGTATGCCACATTGCGTGGCGTATTGCTGTTACATTGCGTGGCGTATTGCTGTTATGTAACTGGTTTAGAACTTATTACGGTTCTGTTCGAGTTGTGTTACACGTGTAGGTATTTAAGGGCCGTAGGGAATAATGAATACATTTGTGGTGGATAATGAATATTTGTTTACATGTTAGGCAAGGGTACGGTAATTTGAACGTAGCTGATCGGGAAATAGCCGGTTTTGCCGTTGACAGAACCTTCAAACCAATTATCGTCGACTTTGTTGATCAATGTAATGACATCGTTCTCCTGTAACAAAATATACCGAATTATTTGTTTTTACAAATCTTTCTACAGGTGTCCTGTGTAAAAGGTTCGAAACTTACAGAACAGACTGTTCGGGCCAAAGGCATGGCAACACTGCCATTAAAAAGTTGACGTTTGACGTTGACAGCAAAAAGAGTTAGTTAGTTTTTTGCCTCAATGGTTTTTGTAATAAGTAGGTAGTTACTCTTCTTCTAGTTAGACTTCTGGGTAGTGAGGTTTTAATTTTCTCGCGCGGATACGATATAAACCCCTCGGTACAGTAATTAGCACCGATTTTTTTCTTTGTTAGCATGCTTAATTGTTTATTGTGGGCCATTTTTTTTACGCACCGCCGTCTATCCCAAAGTAAGCTTATATAAGCTTGTGCTGGGATCTAGCTACTGATAAACATACTTCTATATTTCTTAATAAATACATATTATACATAGGAAACACCCAAACTCCGAACAAACATTTGTGGGTCACACAAATATTTTTTCCGACCCGGGAATCGAACCCGGGACCTCAGATGCGGCAGTCGCATACACTACCACTGCGCCACCGAAGCAGTCCTCTTTGTAAATTGAAATTTGAACGCCAGCTGTAGATTATAACTTGAACTACCACGTTTCAGGAATCATGCATGTTTCATCAAACTTGACAAAAAAACTACTAACCTTGAAGCCTAGTTCGCCTTGATTCTCCGGCTCGAAGTCGTAGAGAGCAGTGCAGCAGGGTCCCTTGTTGGGCGCCATCGGAGTTCGTGCGGGAGACTTAACTGGTGATGGCAACGGGGATGCTGTGGAACACTGCACTTCAGTGACAGTTCGCTAACTGTATTGGAATTTTAAAAGTGTTACCAGACAAGCAAGTGTTATTAAGTTGAAATGTTTTTTACACGTAAATGCCTTATTTAAATTGTACTAGTTTCTTTTTAAACTATGAGAACAAAGTATCAGGTTTCGTGAACTGTCTAGTTGCAGTTTTTAAAACCATTTGTATAAATTGACCATTTAGTTTTTGTGTAGAAAGAAAATTATACAAATCAAACTTGCTTGTCAGGCATACACCCTTGATAGATACTACGTTCTACAAGTCTACAAGCAATTAATATGAAATAAAACTATAGAGCACTATTTTGTATTTTATATGAAATAATCAAAAAATGAAAGTTTTAAGTGAGTCGTAGTATCTATGGAATTAAAGAGTTTGCACACAAGGCGGAAATGACTACTAACAGATATTGTTATGGAAGTGCGTTGTAGCATATAAATCTGCAAAATATCTATTAATATTCAAACATTTGTCGAAAGTTGCGAAAAATAGAGGAACATTTTTTCTTCTAAAGAAAATACGTATGGTCTAAGGTGTTTATGAGTTAAAAAAAGAAATCTTTAATGATTTTAAACACCTTAAATTATTCGTGTAATTGCCAAAAATTAATTCATGATTGAGAAGCAAAAAAAAACATTGTTAACTAGTAGATAAATCGACTAGACTCAAAAATTGTTGAATTTTTTTTTTTCAGGAATTAAAGTTAAATTAAGCATATTTTTAAACAGTAACCACTTTTTAACCGTTCAACCGGTTACAAATATGGTTAGTTTATATATTAATGGGCCTGGAAATAACTCTGTTTACCACTCTATCTATCAGCGCTGAGTTGCATTTTTGTATTATAAATTTTCACAACAGAAAAAAACCTTTAAGAAGTAGGTAATTCGACTAAAGACAGGTTTGCATTGAATGTTACGTTCGCTACGGTATACATAAACTAGTGTGCAAACTCCTTAGAGTTATAAACTCTTCTAATAATTTTATGATTAGAATTGATATGATCAGAAATTAGTTATCACAACTACATACATGAAATATGACAGGTAAATGAAGTTTATTATGAAAATAACGACAGTAAATATGTTAGCAATGCTGTATGAAGTTAAGCAACACATCACACATTCAGAATGTTCTATGAATTTGGTATAAAAATAATTTGAAACTATGAAATACGGTTTAAGCCGAAAATACAAGGCGTCCCAAAACTAACTCTTCAGACTTTATGAGGTTACGTAGTATCGGAAAAAGAATTGGCAAAAAATAAAAGAATTAACAGCGTATGAAAATACAATAGCCGAAAAATTGTGTAATTACCAATAATGCCAAAACAAGCGGGCCGGGTGTATATACTGTGTAATACCTGTTTACAAATTACGTAATCTTAAAAAAAGTGCCTAAAAAGGTTCTTCCATGTACAAGTTGGCACGCTGTCCAAATTTTTTTAAACTCGTTTTTTAAAAAAAACCTTTATTTTATTGTCGTATTTGGTACTGATTTGCAATGGCAAATAGCTTCACAAAGTTTGAAGAGTTAATTTTGGGACACCTATATTATGTATTACCAATATGTGACGAGTCATAACGCATGCTGCTCTCAACCAATCAAATCGTATTATTTCACTTTTGTAAATAATGCTCTGATTTGATTGGCTACGAGTAGTGCTATTTTACGCTACATATAGCATTCAATATCAAGTCGGTATTAATGAAATTTTATTAAAATTGACATGCACAGCAATGAAAATGAAATACTAGAACATAATAGCTATTTAGGAGCCTGAAAAATACTGGTCTAAGTTTAATAGCAAAAAAAAAGGCCTTAAGTACAGTACACAAAAAAAGAAATAAAAAATTCACACGCTGAAACCGCAAAAGCAAAGAAAAACTACCTACGGATATGTATTTTTTGTCTAATGAAAAGCTTGTGTACTATTGTATAATCAGTTTTACTAAGCATTTCTAATTATTGTTTTATATAAGTGACGAAATACGTATTATTTGTGTTATGTTCGGCGTAAGATTGAAAGATTGCATTAAATCTAACGGTAACGCTAGCGATTTGACGTTTAAAAACACACACGGTAAACTTCTGCTGCTTTGTTGAAAATTTTGTTAGAAATTGAGTTAAATTTAGTAAGATTATGTTATATTATAGCCATAATTTTAAAATTCTTATAAAAAGTTACATTTTAGCTTAAATCATTAATAAAATAGGACAAGTTCAAGTAAATTCATATTGTTTTATTAACAAGTTTGTATTTGCAATCTTTCAACATTGTATGATGCGTGAATATGTATGTATGTGTGTGTGTGTGTGTGTGTGTGTGTGTGTGTGTGTGTGGACGCGTGTTACCGTTGGTTGAGCGCAGCGAGTTGCCTGATCCGCCGCCAGGGAACAGTTCCAGGTTCGACGGAGGCTTGTGTTCCGGGGTACCGGCGTGCGAGCCAGCTTTGTGACGACAACACACATCAGTACAGTCAGCGTCAGAAGTAGATTACAACAATCAAACGATACAAAATACAATCATGAACATAGATTTGCCCGCTAGTATATCTTTGTAACAAACTATTTAGTCAGAAAAAAAAAATTAATCAGTAAGTATTAAGATTTTATATTTAAAATATTTATTGAACTTCGGTTATGTTTAGTGACTTTAGTTGCTGACCGTACTATATGTTTACTATAGTAATAATGGTTCTTTTAAATTTTATTTTAATCTTTCTAGTAGTATGTTTACTAAAATTTGTAAGTATACATTCTGTATAGTGTATATTTACTTTATTTGTATATAAGTGATGGTCTTTGGAAGTCTTTATATTTGTTCAATAAGGAGTTAACGCAATGTTTATTATACGAAAAATTAATAAAGTCTCACATTTTATATTTAATATTTAAAAATGTTGCCAACGCTAAAAGGTTCTAGAGGATTGAACATCGATTTCAGTAAGAGAGCAGAAACATCAAATACCGACTACCTACTCGACACACATATATAAGAATAGGATTAAAAGAGAAGAAACATTGAGTCATTGCCAGTTAGTGTTGCCAGATCTAAAATATTATATAATTCAATTTTATTAATATTGGGATCATAATTGAATAGCCTTTTTCACTACTCAATCTATGTAAAGTACTCAACTAACAGTCTTTATTTTCTTTTTTATCTAGTAATTTAAAATAGAAATGGCCACACTGACACATATTATACATCCATAAACTAGTAGAAGATATTCTTAATTTAAATGAAGGAGGAGGAATTTAGGAAAGGGATGTTCGGCAACCTGTAAGAAAAGGTTTATCTTGTCACCCGGTGGTGGACGCACCCAGACTGTTTAAAAAAGAGCAATAAAAAGCTTCAAATAAATCAATAAAAAAAAAAGGATTAAAGCGTGACTTTTCAGTCAAAATGACAAGCCCAAATATTTTAAGAAATAGTAGGTATGTACATACTTAATTATTGTAACAAAAAAGCAAAAACCGTGTCAAGTCAATGATTTATTTTTATTTACAACTTCCTACCTTGCTTACTACCTTACAAAGAATTAGCTATTCAAAGGGGGAACGCTGCCAGTATCTTCGGAACCTTGCCTAAAGGGACCTTTTTTTAATAATATATTATAGTTATGTATCATATTTTTAAGGTTATATTTAATGTTAACATTAAGTTAATGTATTTATGATAATATAAATTCAATATAACTAGCTGCCTTGTGTGACTTGGCCCACGAGGATGTTCTACATAACAACAGCCCCTAACTCAGACTCGCAACAGTATTTATAAACTATCTCTGAACCTACTCGGAGCCACACACAAAATTTCATTAAAATCGATCACGTTTTGTGATTCATTTTTATGTCTAATGATCTCAGCGAGCTTTTATTTTTTTATGAATTTTACAACTTAAAACAATCGAACTTCTTTGGAACAAGAAAGAAAAGAGTTGGGAATACAGACTTAACTCTGTTATCTTTAAGCCGGGAGATTCCAAATTCCATTTCGATTCCACATTTGTCAGGAAAATCCATACATTGTGTCGATCTGTCGGCCACCGAGGTCTACTATTAAATAAATCGAAGTATCTGCCAAAAGATTTGGTACCGGCCACCATTTTTATCAAACGTTTATGTGTAAGAAAAATAAGTAGGTACTTAATTACAAGAAACACAGAATGAACAATGTTATTTTCCCACTGTCCTATTGAACGTGTTAGTATAAAATTTAATTACATTCTTAAATTAATGTCTGTACATATTTACAAAGTGTTTCTAATTTTTTTAATGAAAATGTCTGAGAGAAGACTTTAGGATAAATTGTACTTTCATTTCAGTACTAAGCCAGAAAGTGTTCAGCAGTTTCTCCAATTTCTTATCTGGCGAGCCAGCCAAGTAATGTAATTTGAAAATAGAACGAAATTTTTAAATTCGATTATAATGGTTTAAATTGAGTTGGTTTCAACTGAGGTTCTTCTTGTGCACGTTTATGGTGCAGCTAATGCAGCAGATGGCCCACTTTCGTGAAATGTGTACTAAGTTTACAATGCCATCAAATAAAGTGTATTGTGGTTAAAATAAATCGGTACCCATTGGAAGTGAAGAAGAGAAGGGAACTCGAAAAGAAAGCATATTTACAATACCCTTAAAGAATCACTCTTCAATAGGAAAATCTCCAATGAGCGGTGATTGAATAATTAAAATGCCTTATTCCGGTTTTTTAAAGTAAAAAGTCGATGTAGGAAGGCGGTAGTTATTCAGGAATAAAGTTATTATATTGATTATATCTTTGGCTTGGACGAAGAAGAAAAAGTCTTAATTCTATACCTATATGCCAAAACTTTTACAACTTGTATACGAAAATTGGGTTTGTTATAACATTGACAGAATGGTCCAGCGTACCAAAATTTTTTAATACCGTTTAAGAGAGCAGATTTTTGTCATTTTTATGTTTAAAAGTCTGTTTACTTATACGAAAACTATGTTTTGTTTTATTTATCTATCACGCCTTATCCCCGAAGGGGTGGCAGAGTCATATTATATGTCCACCATGTGTATTCCTGTCCCACGTAATAAGTGGTGAGCCAATTGTCGTGTTTACCTGCTGTTGAAATTTTTCAAGCCGCCTATAAGGCCTTCAACCTGGCTTAACGACTGTCATGTTACTGGCAACCGAGACCAACGGCTTAGCGTGCCTTCTGAGGCACGGAAACGCTCGTAAATGTAAATGCCACAAAGTGGTTACCCATTCGTGACCAGCCATGGCAAGAGTTGCTTAACGCAGTGATCGTTTACAGAACACTGAGTCCGCGGTACCACAAGCACTATGTTTTCATAAAATTACATACACATATAGCCTATTGCCGTATTTTTGTAAGCGTTAGGTATTATTTAAAAAATAACGCACATTGCCATTTCATTAATAATGCTGGCACGTGAAGTCACAAGCGCTTAATTTCAGTATCACATCTCTAAGTTCGGTAACGTAGTCTTTATATTTAGTTCGCCAAAATGACGCCATCTGCCTGATGGTAAGTCATACACTAAGTAGAATTTAGTACTTTAGAGCTTTATTTACGTTTGATGAACAAAAATCTTCGAAAAACAAAACCAAAATGATGATACAGTCATATTTATTTTTCATAATGAAGACAGGAGATATTTACAAGATCACTATCATTTCCAAGTGTTTTAAAATAGTTATAATTATAGCCGTCGTACTAAATATGATAGTTAGTATTTAATGAGTAATAAAATAATTTGATATTCCACAATAAAAATGATAATTTTGATGTAATGGTGTGCTAAATATGCCCCGAAGCGTGAGAATGTAAATGAAAACATAAAATTGTGCAGCAATTCAGATTTCGATCATGGACTGCAGTTTAAAGGTTCTATTCCGAAAGACACTGTCAACAGCAACTGCTGACTGTCAGCCGCAGCGGTACTATGGGTTTGTTTGTATTTGTATGAAATAGCTTCCGAATGCTGCAGCAGCGACGGTAAACCAGGCCGCCAATTCTCAACCAAATTGACCAATGAAAAGCGCAGACGAAAATTTAGTTGAAATGTCTTTGTTTCATATTTTGTCGATTCAAATATGAGACAAATGACATTGCGCAGTACTTAAATATTCGTATATGCTTTCAAACCGTATGGCTAAGAATTGGCGATCCATAGTGCCGCGCCTACAAAACGTGACATTTTTTTATAACACTGGGGTAGGACAAGCATATAGCCCACCTAATGAAAAGTTGTCACCATAGCCTAGGTGCGATTGCAACACCAGAAAAGCTGTACTTGCGCTGCCTACCCTGTAAAAATCCTCTAAGATTCTCTTTGAAGAACCCAATACTGAAGACGTTAGGGAAAACCCAGGCAGGCAGAGAGCTCATTTCACAATCCAAGCTTACGCTGAAGAAAGCCCTTATCGGTGCTTACCATAAGCGAACGCTCCGGATGCAAAATGTGAGGTTGAACACTGTCTATGGTGAGTGGTGCGATGATAGAAAGTAGCTGTGGGCATCATATTCCATTGACATTAAAGTAGACCAAGAACAAGTGTTGCTACATTCAGAACCACACATACTAACAGCAATCGCCAACAGTACATAACACAGCTGCGAACTGTTGCAGCCTGTCGACACCACAGGCTGCAACAGTTCGCAGCAGTTGCTGTTGAATGCAACCTTCGGAATAGCAGCTTAGTTCAAAAAAACTTTCACCAAGACCCGATTTGAGAATAAACTCCTGCGAATATACACAATAGTATTAAAGAAAACTCGTGCAGTATCATTTTTTTTTATGTAATTTAGCAACTAGTGCGATCCTAATAGCCATAATACTCCATCACCATTTGAACGCAATCCAGAACCAAAACCGAACAAAGAAATATACAGCAAATAAAACCTAATCACCTGTCCAAGGGTCCCTTCCATTGAATTGATTTCTCGGCGCCGGGTGCGGTTTGAACCCTGGCGCTGGTTTAGCAAAGGTACGTTTTGGAGAAGGTGCTTCCCAAGCCTTGAAAGGGTCCGTAGAGCTAAGGTCACCGACTGAGGACGAAGGTGGGATGGGTTGTCTGGGACGGGACAAACTTTGGGTGGAACCGTACCGCCTACCATTGTACAGATCGTTGATGCCCTCGATGTTAAGGTCAGCCAGAGTCTTTGGTACGAACTCCATCTTGGGACGGTTCACTGCTTCTTCTTTCCTGAAAATTTAGATTTAGTGTTACGATGATAAACGGAGATTATTTGCAGTGGAAAGAAAATTAACAAATTTTAATTTATGAACAAGCTAATATGAGTTACAAAAATAGAATACGGTAAGTATTACTATACATTTATATCTATTTATAAAGCTTTTTATATTAAGCTAAAGACAATTCAATTCGAGACGGGGATTGAACCCGTGACCTTTGCCTAACCAGGGCAATGTTCTAGCCACTGAATTACCCGAACCTTATTGAGCCAAGTTGAAAATTTTCACCATATTTTAATCGTCATTTAAGAGTATGAGCAGCGCCATCTATCGAGCTACTCAACAACTCGATGCCAATGAACAGTGTTACAACCATTTTTAAACATTGATGCGATGGACTCCACTCAGTCTATGGATAAATATTCAAAGCAATTATTGTGCTAAATTTTTAAAAGCATTTTGAAGCAATACATTTTAATGCAATTATTTTGCTAAATAATTTCTCATAATTTTTTCTTTAAAATTTATCCATAAAACAAAAGAGTTTGTTGGTTTGTTTGGTTGAACGCGCTTATCTCAGGAAATACTGGTCGAATTTGAAAAAAAAATTGTGTTGGATAGCTCATTTATCGAAAAAGGCTATAGGCTATAAATCGTCACGTTACTACCCTGGAGAGCAGAGCAGTAATCATAAATGTCGACAAATCGGGCAAATTATAATCGATGGGATTAAATTGGTTCGAGGGGAGTTAGAAGTACATCATGGGCGACCCCCCACGTCACTTAGTTTGAAATATGCCCCTTCACTCCTATGTCGTTCACCCGATCAATCTACCCTGCCCACACTTCCTGTGTAGCAGCGGATGGCCTTATCTTCCGAAAAATCTCAATTTAAACTAAAATTCAAAACAATTTCAGATGAATGTGCAATGTAAATTAAAAAAATAAGAATACATTAAATAGTGTAAGTACGGGTACGAAGGTACGTATGAATGTGCGCGGTCGCACTTGATTCGAACGTAGTTGGTTCCGAAGGCCTTTACCAAGTACCATAGAAGCTTAAACTGTTAGATAAGAGTTAGTAAATGAATAAGGGCTTACTATTAGGATGATAATATCATTTTGACATGTTATACAGTTTAATAAAAACTTACTTGTCCATAAGTGCAGAGACGAGTCCTTTGAGGATCTCTGTACATTGCTGGTGATACTCCAATAAGCCCTCAGCAAAGAATGAAAGCTGGGCTACTTGTTCAACCTATAAACATAAAGCCAAAAACTATAAATACCTAATTAATTTAAAAAAAAACATAGTTGTTGATGCCCGTGATTGTGGTTTCGCTCGAGTGGTAAAGTTTACATGTTTCCTACAGGAACTTCTTCTCGAGATAAAAGTGACGCCTATGTGAGCTATCTGTTTACTAAGTTTAAACCAAATTGGTTCAGGCGTTGGAGTGTGATTGGGAATGGGAACAAACATCGAAACATTTTCTCAAACTTTTACATTTATAATATTAGTAAGAATTTTAGGACATCTTTAAACAGTGCTATGTGATCTAGAATCTAGTCCATGGAAAATAAAACAGACTTACATATATTTAAATACACTAACTCTGAAACAAACATTTGAGGATCACATAAATATTTGTTGCGACAGCAAGCAGCTACAGCTCATGATCAAGACATTTTGATGACAAGATCTTTTTTATTTTCAAGTTAGGGCGAAAAATAGTAAGCGGTTAAGATCACAGACTCCAAATAGACACTTTGTTTCATTTTCTACCGACGAACAAGTTTTTTTGGCGCTAGCTGTGTTTTGATTGGTTCTACACATACTGTGTTTTGATTGGTTCTACAAAAGGTAATAATAAATCTTTAATAGTGTTTTATGTGACTATACCAAGTTCTTATTAAATATTTTATGTCATATGCCTTGCGAGAAATATGTCCCATGTAAATGCTAGTATCGGTTCACTGTGACGCTGATGCCGTTTATTTCCTACAAGTTTTTATGCCAAATTTGGTGAAACACGCTAAGCTATCATTAAGTATTAAGAATTGTACCATATTTTATGCAAATAAATAAATAAATAAATAACTTACATCATTGTCAAGTAGATTGAACATTCCAATCTGGGCGAGCTGAAGCGACTCCGCGAATTTGTCCTCCGCCTGTCGGATCTCGTCGTCTGCAATATGAGCACCTGATGTACGTATGCTTCACAAAGTTCATCGTAGGCACACATAATCAATGCGATATTAGTTACAAACAACAAATAAAAAAAAAAGATACAAACAAAAAATGTGTGCATACAAACCAAACGAAGAAAACGATACTCAGGTTATGAATGATGAAGAAAAAGGCGACGCAGACGCAGGACAGGAACAAAAACATGAAAGAAACGAGCTTATATTATACAATTTGAATATACAAACTAAAAAGGCTTAAAAACGCGTATTAGCTTTGCACTACAGGCCTAATGTGTTATTATAAAGATGTAATGTTTAGTGTTCCCCACATACCCTGTCTCGTAGTGGTGTGACTTGGACTCATGTAAGGGCTGGCCCTACCGGGGCCTGGTCAATACATTTGGAAAAAAAGAAAATAAGAACTTAAGAGATAGAAGTTGACAAGAAAATAACAAAATATGAACAAAAAGAGAATAATGAAAATAATATGTTGTATGTAATCACCTTTGGCCTGCCTTCGTCGTTTGCAGTCGAAATCTAATCGCCTTCCCTGTAGTTTCTTTCGGTGATGCTGCAAAAGAGTATTACAATGAAATATACTTCGCTTTTTTGGAACGAAGTTCCTTAAGGCAGGCTTGGAGGAGATAGGGATTTTGCTGCGCGACCGAACTGAAAAATATGTGATAGTAAAACCGTAAGAAAAATTCCGTGGAATAAAAGCGTTAAATGAGACGTGCGCAGGCGCGACAGTCGTTTGTTTTGCAAATTGTGTCGATTTTCAAACTGTCTATTTACCTCAGTGCAGTGAACACTAATTTGGAAATTGCAGTAACGTAGCTGTGTGGTTTGGGTGGTATCCTGCTCGGCTGAGACGCAAGAGCTGACGGCTGAGGCCCGAGTTCGAATCCTAGTACAAACGGTGACTTTTTGTATGATTAATTGAATCGTGAACTTGTTAACTTCGTTCCTACCTGGCGTCCCACGACACCACATAATCTTTTTTTTTTTTCATTTTAGATTTACCTTTACCTCGGCTCTGCTCAAAT
Organism: Thumatha senex; assembly: GCA_948477245.1. NCBI lineage: Eukaryota > Metazoa > Arthropoda > Insecta > Lepidoptera > Erebidae > Thumatha > Thumatha senex. The sequence continues at coordinate 16,227,929 of OX419741.1, read as the reverse complement.
TTAGGCTCGTTAAGCCAGGTAAGTATTCCGTTGGATGCCATCCCTGGATGGCTTTTAGGGCGAGAAATCAGCTTGGCATGAACACAAAAAGAGATTGACAAAAAACAGAAGGACTGTATTTTAGATACAAAATAAACCAATTTATTATATAAATACCTTCTAAAATTAACTTGCCTCATCTATATTAATAAATCAAGTACATAAGCACTTTTTCTACCTGTAGACCGACCATCAACATCAATCCAAAAAGCTTTATGTTAATAATTAAAGGCAATTGGCCTGCTTGCTCTTAGAATAAGCATCTTTGAAGTCTTTAAAGTCTTTCCTTCTTCTTCTTTCAAGTCGAAGAAACGATGTTGGACTGAGCAGACGAGTTTTAGAATAAAACAAACGTAAGGTAGGCATATGCTTATAGGCAGGGGACCTGGGACAAGATGCGGACGACCGTGTGTAATGTGTGACTAAGAAGAATCTTATATCCAATAGCACATTGTAATTGAATTTATATATTGCTTCTAAAAAAATTAGGTACACACCATAACTTCCTTTAGATCTTTCGTCTGCAAGTGATGAAGTGGCTCGAGGAAGTTCTGCTTGATGTTGTCATCGAGTGAATATTTTACATCTGCCATTTGTTTCAGTGCTTCGCCCATTTCGATAAGGCAATTCGCTACAAACATCATTCACAGTTTTAGTTAACAACGACAAACTTTCATTATTTTATTACAGAACGTAATACTTCAATAATATTTTCTTTCAGCCTTAGCATTAATATCTCAACCTTGGATGGAACCAGATATCTGTTTTAATTGACTGTTAAGGTCGACCGTGATTTTGCTGTAGGCGGATCATTTGCAGGCGAGGTTAGCTGTGGTGCTGCAGATAATAATGGTTCCTCTCCTGAGTACAAAAGGGCCCAGGTAATATCTTTTATAATTATTATTACATTTATAATTTCGTTGCCTGTAAAATACCAGGGATTCTAAGCTTTTGCCATCAGTTTCGTGCTAGCTTTTCTATCCAAATTCCTTGACTACTTAGTACGACTATCTTGTTAGTTAATACAGGATAATCTTCTCAAAATGTGAACAATGATATTCATTGGTCCATTGCGAATAGAGTATGTTTATTATCCTGCACACACTTTTAATATGGTCTCTACATCTCTCTCAAACCAACAGGCAGAGATTTCTATAGAAATAATTAAGAAGTTGCTAGTACAAGATTATTTTGCAGTTGTTATCTTACTTTAAATACTTATCATTTGTATGTCTAAAAACTAATGAAGAAATTAAACATTAAAAAATTAAAGAATGGAAAATATATACAAGTTTGACTTACAGAATACTGTATCTTCACCAAGCTTCTTGCCATAATGGAGCATACAGTCCCCAAGAACACCTTCTGGCTGAGGGTAAGTGTTACTTTTGGCTTGTCCACTTAATTTACTGATGCCTTTCACAGCTGCCATCTTTGCTCGTGCCGTGGGGTTCGGCTGTAGGAATTCTTTCGTTTTCGTTTGTAACTCTTCCACAAGTTCACATGTGACGTCCGTTTTCTAAAAGAACATTGAAAGTTATAAATAGTAATAAAGTATTGTATGCTCCTACAGTATTATTCACAACTAAGATACTGCTTTCTATTCGTGTCATCATCGGTTGCTTTTATCGACTACGTAACCAGACAGAGAGTCAGAAAATCATCCTGTCAAAAATCTGCTAATAGGTCGTTACCTATTAGCAGATTTTTGACCCGCCGATTATGAGCGCGTTTCAAACGCTGATCGTTATCAGCGTGACCAATTAAAACGCGCTCATAATCGGCGGGTACTTGGCAAGATCAACAAAAGCGCCCTTATGGATATTTTGCTGCGTTTCATACCTCCGCCAGCTAGATGCAGCCAGAAAAATATATTCGTGAGATATGGACTACGTATCTATTTGGATGTGTGGAAAAACTTAACAATCGTTTAGCACACATCAGGTTTAGGTGAAGTAGACTACGATTTTCAGACAGCTTGGTCCTTCTGTATTAGTTAGGTAATGTGTTTTTAATTTAGTTAAAGACATCAGGGAAGTCGTGGAATCTCGTAGCAACGACTTCGGAATAAAATAGTCCCATAATGCAAGTGTTAAGGCCGTATTCCAGAACGTTAATCAACACTCAAGAAACACTTGAGAGTAGATTTTATAACGCAAAATCTAGTCTCAAGCGTTGATCAAGTATTGAGAAACGGTCTGGAATCTAAGATAGGCAATAACAAATTGTGACATTTTATTGTAAGATAAATCTGAAGGATTAGTCAAGACGTACTCGTAAATCATATTTAGAACTCGGAGGCAAGGTAACATAAGCTTACACAATTTTATTACATTCGTCCTCCCAAGATCGTGTCTCTCGCGTTTTGCTTTACAGCTTTATTGCGTTTGCGTACAACACAGTTGTTGATATACTTACTCTTTCCATCTCCACAAAGTCCAAATCCAATTTCGTGCCTTCAGCACCACCCATTTTCTCTGTGACATACTGCAACAAAAGAAAGACTATTTAGAGCTTAGACCTTAAACATATACAGCTATGTGTGTACACAAATGTTAAATACATGAGATGTTTGCAGATGTTTGTTGTTATTTTTTACATAATTATACTCCAATCTGATTTTAGGAATTTCGCTGCCTTGTCGTAGTTGTGTGTTTTCAATGTATTGTATTAGTTACGAGTAGAGTGTATCAGAGAATCAAATACCCTCACGGCACCGATGCATATCGCCTCAAGGACAGAGAGCGCAGGGTGTTGGCGGTTGAATGATAATTATTATTGTTTCTTCTTTACACGAGTATCTTCTTTTTTTTTCCGGTGACTCGCCAACTCACAAGATGGGCACCTTATACAATCACCAATGGCTTTATAAGCCTGTAAGGCGACAGAAGGTAACACCGGCGTGAGCTGCTTGGGGAGTCGAGCGGTGCGGCGCCGGTTTCACCATTGCGAGTCAGACCCGGAGCGGGCTTCCCCGAAGTTATTATTATTATAACTGACAAATTAATGTGATGAAGGGCGAAGGCCTTGTTTTTGATTTCCTCTAAAGGTTGCGTTTTTTCTAAGGACTTTTATAGGACTTGGATATTTCTTGATATATTACTTCCCTCAGCTTTCTTGTTGATTGAGGGAAAAATAGCAAAAGAAAGCAAGAATCTAGTTTGTTTTTCAAATTAAACGATGCTCTACTGCTAACACAGAGAGACCTAAATGATCTAATTTGAAAAAATAAACTATTTTCACGCTGTATCCCTGGGTAGTCAGAGAGGACGGCTCGCCAGGCGATCCATGCATACTTTAAATAATAATTAAATAAAAAATCATCATCCATAATTTAATATAATGTGTTAATTCACACAAACTATACCTAACTCCTTTGTTATGGTGTTTTTGGCGGTGAATACGAGAGTTAGGGTTAGGGTTTAATAAATATACCTAACTGACACCTGTGAGAATGCAACTATTTACAGACGACTGCATAACTGTATTAATTCAATAAATGGACAAACTGCAGAAGCTGCAATGGAGAGATGCGAACAAAAGCTCAGGTCGAGGTCTAGCCTTGGCCGAATTGTGCCGCGCTCTGAACTCTCTTTTGATAAAATGTGTTGAAAGAATGGTGCAAAGTTGTGCACCATTCTTTCAACACTTTATAATAAGAACAACATAATATTAAAGGAAAGACTAAGTTCAGAAAAATTCAATCAGTATGTAGGAAATTGTAATAGCTTTAGAAAGAAGAGAAAGAAAAATGAAACAAATTAATAAAAAATAGATACGTACATCAAAGGACAGAAATAAATGGAAATTTTGAGAGAAGGCCTTTTTCGAAAGATTAGCTGTTAAGAGGGGAGATGAGTCGATTGCCAAGATTAGGATTAAAAATTAAGTTAATATGTTTACTTACCTGTATAGTTAAAAATTTATAAGTATTTCGAATAGGGTAATAAAGGCATAACATAAATAGAGGCGTATATATATATACAGCAATAAAGGCGTATTTATTTATATTTTTTACGGAAAGGTCAAAAGTACTCGGATACCCAGACGTGCGTGTATGAAGCGATTGATGAATCTTGAAGAAGCGAAAGAAGTATGCATGGATCGCGAAGCCTGGCGATCTGTCCTCTGTGACTACCCCGTCTGGGATACAGCGTATTTTAACAAGAACATGAAATATTTTCAACCAAAACTAGTACAGAGGAGAAAGTTTATCTGAAATATTATAAGCCGTAAAAGTGCTCGAGCGTCAAGATATTTCAGAGTAAACACAGTTAACACGAAAAGTTTCGCGGCCATAATTTCTGTAAGTGCCGGAAATATGTAGCAACTGCCATTGCCAACTTAAAATTGGCGAACTACGAAGGTGGCTTTGAAGAAGTTTATTTATTATAAAAAAATATTTTTGCTCGACAGGTAGTCAAGTTTTATGCTCGTTAAAGATGTATTATGGTATGCGAATATAACGAACGGGCCACGGGATAAGCGACAATGAAAATTCTAGAGGTAACTTACAATGGTATCGTGGAGAGCTTTGAAATGTTTTTGTATGACCGAAAGGTCACATTTGATATCTCAGCCTCCTGCTGATTTAGGATTTTAACTTTATGAGGAATTCTACATATCAGGATTTCAACTTTTTGGGAAATTAAATAAGTTGACATTTTGGGAAATCAACTTGCTGAGAATGCAACTTTATGCGAATTCAACTCAATGATCCTAAATCAAAATCAAAAATCTTTATTCATGTAGGTCACAAAGTAACACTTATGAACGTCAAGATTACTGCTTCTACATATACATTTACTGCCAGATTCGCAAAGCAATAGGTAGAGCCAGAGGAAGAACCTGGCAATAAAACTCATGGCCACTCTTTTCTAACCGCCATTTGACACAGTTTGATTAACATGATATTTGACCAATTATACAGTAAAGAAATTATACAAAAAAAAAACAAAATAAATGTTGTGTTCATTAAAATGACACTTACATAGTTCCTTTGAATTTATGTGAGAACAGTCGACTAAACTTAGTTTGCCTTAAATTTAAATAATATTATTTGTAACAATTGCTATAACACCTATGAGCTGACCAGTCCCAACAGACGGCACCGTTCACGGGTATGACGCATATATCAGCCATCACCCTATTCAACCGTATTGTAGGGAACAAGGCGACCCGATACATACGCCACCACTGCCAGGACACTTAGGCGAGCATGACATACCCAAAAACTACACAGCAACTATCATGTCAATTTCAAAATTATAAATCTACATAATCTACATAGTGCTCACACAATAACAAAGTCAAATTACATATAATTATGTATATTAGTTATTACCGGGACTAAACGCAGTCGTACCTTTAGTTGCCTGGCGTTTCAAATTATTTATACTGGAGAATGTAAATAAAAATAATAAAAAAAAAAAAATTCAACATTTATATGCAGATTCAAGACAAGTAGATAATATAACACAAGATTCATTCGAATCCTAAATAGCGAAGAGCAAGCAACTCGTTTCCATTTATTTTTATCATTCAATTCATCATTAATAAATTTCAAACATCCCCTAAAGGATTCAAACATCCCCAACCGCGCCCTCCGCCTCCGCTGCCCTACGGCTAAGTATCGGTTCGAGTACTTGCTCAATGGGATGGTAGTTATTGCGTTTTATAACGTATTACGTTATAAGTATTAAAATAAAGATTGTGAGCTCTAACGGACCTTCAACCATCACTGATGCTATGACAACAAACATGACTAAATGTATCCATCATGCCTTATCCCCGAAGGGGTGGCAGAGGCATATTATACGCCCACTCTTCACCGTGTGTATTCCTGTCTCACGTAATAGGTGATGAGCCCATTGCCATGATAAAATAGACAGACGCAGGTTGTGGCTACCTACTAATGAAATTTTTCAAGCCGCCCATAAGGCCTTCAACTTGGCTTAACGACTGCCATGTTACTGGCACCCAGGACCAACGGCTTAGCGTGCCTTCAGAAACATGGAAACGTTCGAAAATGTAAATACCACAAAGTGGTCACTCATCCGTGACCAGCCATGGCGAAAGTAGCTTAACGCAGTGATAGTTTACAGAACACTGAACCCGCGGGGGCCACGAGCGCTTCTTCATTCTTTTTTCATGACTATTGTCAAAAAATATATTTTTATTATCAGTACAAGCAGCTATCTCTATATAGACGAAGGCCATGCCGAAATGACCGGTTTTTAGAAAATATGTACGACAAAGGTAATACAATAACATTTATCTTCATTGTTTTTTCGAACGTCTACAGTATGGGGTTCTTCAAAAGGGGTCTTAGAAGGTTTTTAAAGGGTCGGAAGCGCGAGTGCTGCACCTCTGGTGTTGCAAACGTCCATAGGCTACGATGACCACTTTACATCAGTCTAGTCTGCCACCTCAGTGGTATAAAAAAAAAGTATATATATATATATAAGTATAAAGTATTGTCCGTGAAAATAGATGCACCTTTGCATTCGTTCAAACCAATTATTGTAACAGTAATATCTGTCTGAAGTGGACATAGTCGAAACGGTCGAGTTGTAAGCTTTGACTGCCTCTCTGCACCTTGAAACTGTTGACCACCTAGTAAATCTTTAGTTCTTGAGAATAAATATATAAATATATGTGTTTAGTATATGTAAAGTAATCATTCAGGCTCAGGTCAGGGCTGTATGGAGGATGGTCCATGAACTCTCACGTTCTCCTGATTTAAAAATGCGATCGTTTGCCGAGCGGTATGTGACCTCACATTTTATGTAAATGTGGATTAAGATAATGATAGCAATAGTAGACTAGAAGTAGTAGAAAGTAGAAATAGTAAATGTTGGTTTAAAAATTATGAGGAATTACGAGTAAGAGAGTATATTTTGTATGTAAGGAAATCTAGTATGATCCAATTATAGCTAAGATTAATTTATCAAAGAACGGACAATATGAAATAATGTGTATCCTACAAAGTCCTTCCTAACGAAGAAATAGGATATTTACTGTAGTATCTCGGGGCTACTATGAAAACTGAGCTGGAATAATAAACGGCTCTCTAAATCTATCTACGTAATAGCGGTAGCTTTAATTTTCACAAGGAATTTCATACCGGCTGATATACATGACAATAATACTTCTTTATCAATTCAGAAGAGATGTGCCAATAGCTCGCAAAGGTTGTTTCCTCAGTCTCGATCGCTATGTCGATGACTGTGCAAAATGGAGGAGAAGAAGACCCTGGGTGCCGTGAACACAACTAAAACAGATTCTCGGATGATGAAAAATTTCGTACATTGTATAGTCCTACCTAAGTGTAGTACAACCCTGGGTAGTCGCGTGATGATATATAACCTATAGCCTTCTTTAATAAATGGGCTATCCAACACAAATATATTTTTTTGATGGAACCAGTAGTTTCTGAGATTAGTGCATTCAACAAACAAACAAACAAACAAACTTCAGTTTCATATATTAGTATAAATATATAAGTCCTTTTTATTGAAATCCATTGTGTAAATAAAAAAAATATACGTCATAAAATAGTCCCTTATTGTTAAGTGCAGGAACCATCGAGCAAATTGAAGGACAGAATGCCACACCCCTTTAGTAGACTCGCTAAATGAATTCACAGCCCAATGCCGCAGGATTCGAGAGCTGTGCGAAGGTCGTAATAATTGGGGCGCATCGTAGATGTAGGGCAGGGCAGGCTGCACAGCCTGTAGGTCACGGACGTACTGTCCCCGGCGCGTATCATCTGTTATCCTTCACCATCCAATAGATTTTCACTACATTAATTCGATTTCACATAGTATTGTACGGATTTTTATCTTAAGAAATATATATACCTGAGAGCTTATTCGTTCAACGAATCAAATACTAAAAGAAATCGTTAAAATCTGATCATAAATTTCGGAGTTAATCGCGATTCGTGAATTATATTTTTATAAACAATTTTGAAAAGCAATCAGTATGCTAACTTTTTCTAAATTTAAAGACTGGTGCGTTGAACCAGAAGACGCTGGTTCGATTCCGCTCGTGACTGAAAAAATCGCTTTAAAGTTTATATTTTTATGTTTGTAATATTTCTTTATCGATCACTTTAATAGACAGACGCAGATTGTGGCTACCTGCTGTTGAATATCTTCAAGTCGCCCATAAGACCTTCAACTTGGTTTAACGACCACTATGTTTCTGGCAAAGGCTTAACGTGCCTTCGAAAGCACGGAAACGCTCGTAAATGGAAATACCACAAAGCGGTCACCCATATGAAGACCAGTCATTCGAACGTTGCTTAACGCAGTGATCGTTAACAGAGCAGTAAGTCAGCTGGGCCAGGAGCGCTTCTTTGGTTATTTTATATATTGATAGCCATTAAGATAAACCTACTAAAATAGTTGCATAAGTCCTGGGTTTTGGAATATTTCACCTTGATGGATCCCTAATGTAAATATGATTACAGAGAATACTACGTATAATGTTTGGAAAAGATCAGTGAATTTGACTTCCTTGATGGCGTATTAAGGCTGGGAGTCTCACACATACTGTTGATTGATGGCACTTGGCGGAACTAGCTACACATATTGAATGTAAACACTTGTACTATTCCACATAATTTTTCATTCAAGATGTCACACATAACTTCCCTGCTGCCACAGCAAGACGGTAGGTATTGTTCTAAATGGCATTACACATGGGGTAACTGCAAAAAAACATTGATTGATGTTTTACACTCGTAACAAAGGGCACAAGCAAGTTGAAGTATTAGAATAGTCGCAACCTATTTCTCCGGTTTAAACCTAAACGCAAAAGAAAGCTAACAGTTCAAGATAAAAAACTATAATACTATAATTTTTGCAATATTCCGCTTTTTTAAAATTGTTCAAGATTATTTGTCTAGTTTATCTAAAGATTCGATCAAAGTAATGCATGTTGTCCAAAAGTAGTATATATTATGTACAACAATTTATGTAATACGATGTGATTGCTTGTGGCTCACGATCAAATGTTATTTAGATAATGTAAGTATTTATTGTGAGCTTGAATTTTCTTTTACTTCATCGCAATTGCTTCTAAAGACTACTTTGATTTGGAGCATAGGGTCCAATTTTGCTTTGCTAGAAGCAGGTATCGTTTGGGGTCGATTGCCGCCAGACCTCCCTCCCTGTAAAGGCGCCTGCGTCGTTATCAGCAGGTTAGGCTGTTTAGGCCCCGGGGGTCTTGGTGGTTACACCTTTATGAGCTTGAATGTGGCCCGTTACTGAGCTTGCTCCTTAACGTTACTGTGTCTTTGATCCCGTGGTAATTCATAGAATTTATTCATTATCATCATCGCCATAGACAAGGTGTTCACCATTACACTTTACGTCGAGAGCGCTCGCATATGGTTAGGTCCGATAGAGGCTTTATTCCCCGTACGCTTAGATTGTGGAATGAACTCCCTGCCTAGGTTTTTCCGAACGTCTACAGCCTTGCACCGCTCGATGCGTTTGCCTTTGAGCTTCACGCAGAGGTCCATGACAAGGAGACGGAGTTGTGCAGTGAGACTCTCTCCGTATGGTATGACCTTGCAGTTGGTCACCGAAGGTTGCCAACTGCAAGGTCATACCCAGCGAAGTGTTTCGCCTAGTGAAATCAATCTGAGTTGTGCGCCTCCCATTCTTGTGGGTGATGAGATGTTCGGATTTAATTAATAGAATTTATTATTAGAGATTAAATAATGTCTATAAGATAGACTGAAGACGCTGTCTGCAGTCACGCTGCTTGGTCCCAGAGATTTGATGACAATCTATTTATAACAAAAACAAGGGAAATAAGAATGTTGTGGGCCAGAGAACGATCTCAGATAAGTCCCCTGCTTCATCCTTAATATAATAGAACCAGAGTATTTTTATCTTTAAAAAAGGAATGCCGTTAAAGCAATTCCTTTATTCTGTAAGCAAATGCGATGAATGGAATCCGAAATATTTGTGGCTTTCTGTGAAGACGCAGGCACGTAATCGAGACTTTGTGAAATTCTATTATAAACTTGTTGTCATCACGTTCTTGAGATGGATTTTTATAAGAATTGTTTGTATCGTGCAAATGGGATTACTGCTTGGTGAGTACAAATTATTAATATTTTATCTCGTCGTCCTTACAGAAGCAGGCCATAGATGGTGGCGTGGCGGGACAACTACGCGTACGCCTTTCACCCTCTCATGGAAGTAGTAGAGCACCCGAATCCTCCCCAAAGAAACGGAATTATAATCGAAACCCCCAAAGAAGCGGGAGAACACCCGAACCCCCCGACGACGAGACCGCGTTGGCGGATAAAGTCTGTCCGGAACCCTGGGGCTATTCTTTTGAGGGCTCACCCGGAACTCCTGGCCATAGACATATGAAAGGATACTGTTTGTGGGTTTTAGTCGGTAGGAGGAGAGAGCATAGCATCCATGAGGACTTCCACAAGTAAAAAAAATATATATATATAGAAGAGATTGTTGTTGATTGAACACGCTAATCTCAGAAACTACTGTTTCTTACATTAACTAAAATGGTGACTATAGATAACTTCAGGGTGTTTGAAAACTACTTTGAATGTAGTTATAAGTTGTCATGGAAACACTTATCAGCTAACTTCATGGTGTCGGTTTTTCGTAACGGTGCCCGCGCGCATCGTAAAATTTTTAATAGTAAATTAAATAAAATTAATATCGTTGGGCCAACTCACACAACACCATCTGATTCCAAACTAAGCATGGCTTGTACTATGGTAACCAGATAACTGATAAACATACTTACATATTTCTAAATACATACATATTATAGATAAATAACACCCACACACAGAATAAACCATCGTGCTTATCACACAAAGTTTTATCCTGGGTGGGAATTGAAACCACGACCTCTTGCGTAGCCGTCGGATACACTCCTACCGCGCCACAGACGCTCATAATTTTTCCCTTACGCGCCAAAAGAAGTATAACAATTTTTTTGTATTTAGATAGTCTATTTATCCAGAATAGCTCTAAGCCTATAAGAGAGCGGATCAGTAATCATAAATGTCAACAAATCGGCCAAATTTTCATACATTGCAAAATAAATAAACGGCAGGATTCATTGGGCGCCACGGGGTTCGAAGAACGTCACGGGTGAAGCCGCGGGATCGTATATTATACGGTCATTTATATATTATGGTCGCGGGGTTTGTATACATACCCCTACGACTGTTTGCAAAAAGCTGTAAAGTACTATTATTTTCCGCAAGGACTTATTAAAAGCATGCTAAAACCTGACCTAACTTATTGCGAATCGTTTCTTGAATTAGTTTTAGTGGCTACGTGTCTCGCTCGCAGACGATATTTACCGGAGATGGAGCGAGTTAACTTCAGTTTATTTTGCATCAGCGTCTAGAGTACTGAATAAATAACAACCCTGCGAAGTAATATTTTTCAACTGTTAAACATCTCATTCATTAGCAGGAAACAAAGTCTTAAATGAAGGAAACGTGGAGCAACAATAGAGGCTGTTTCATCTAAATATTTCCGGAAAATAACTGAAAACAAGGTCTGGGGGCCGGCCTAGTACAACAAGAAATTTAGGATATTGACACCCACTGTTAGGCATAGACCTCAACTTAACATACATTTTGGAGAGTTATTTTTGGGCTTCCTATACGATGGAAATGGTCAAAAAAGTTGGTATAGGGTTTTATCGAGATTATTGACTCACGCAATGCGTACTTTTGCGAGAGTTAATTAAGCCTTAGTCAATTTTTATGACACACACGGAGTGGTGACATTTGTACGCTATCCTGTTACCACAGGGATCATTAGATCATGCTAACTCTATAAAATAGATTAAAAGGTATAAAACTGACATTAACACATGATACGACACTTAAATTGATAGAAAAACGCGTGGTATCAAAACGCATATTTGAAACAAACGTCACCGAACCCAGACAACGCCAAAAAAATAACAATTTTGACAAGTAAATATGAGATGTCATAACGAAAGCGCGAGCATCAACGAGGGCACAGTAGAAAATGAAATGAATGGCAGATTTCAACGGTTTCCGACAATTAATTATGAGTCAACGAGACCGCTCGGATTTAACTGATAATTTTAATTTGTGTGGTGTCAGCAGTTTACTTGCTACAGCATCAGTGTCAATTCGATTAAAACGTTTTTTAATTAACCGATTGGATAGGTCCCAGGATAACAATGTTGATACACATGGCAACATTTTTTTAATTGATAATTTAGCTACCGATACTTCACAACATCAGAGTATGAAATTTATTTATATTTTAATCGATTATTATTAATTTAACTACGGGTAGTAAGTATCGCAAATGAAAATCTATACTAATATTATAAAGCTGAAGAGTTTGTTTGTTTGTTTGGTTGAACGCGCTTATCTCAGGAACTACAGGTAGGATTTGAAAAAATCTTTTTTTGTTGGATAGCCCAATTATCGAGGAAGGTTATAGGCTATATATTATCACGACAACTTTTTATGCAATATTGTAGAATTTATAAGCGACGGGATTAAATAGGTGCGACGGGAGTTCGATGTATGTCACGGGCAAAGCCGGGAGGGGTGACCTAGTTAATGATAAAAATCGCCGCGTTGTTTCTACCCTTAAAGTTATGAACTATGGCGAAACTTAGGTCTAGGAAAGTAATGAAACTTAATATTCGCTCTAATTGACTTGAAAGAAACTATCAGGAATTTTTAGCAACTATCTTATGCTATAAAATATTTCCGGCGCCGGCACGTGCCTCTTTGAGACACAGGAAAAGCCCATAACAACGGGCAGGGATGGACGGTCGAGGCACAGAAATTTCCTTTAGTGTGGGTACATCTAGATTTGGTGGCGTGTCAACAGAACTTGTGTTACTAACACAAAACGTAGCGGATATGTAAACACGCAACATTAATATTTACACTATTACAAGCGGAAAAAGAAATAACTCGCATGACAATAAACAATTAATTACTGTCTACGACATTTTAATCTTTTAACCAAAAGTTCTCTTATCTTACACACAGTTTTGGATTTCTAATTCAAATGAAAAACTGTGTGTACGATTTTGAGAAATTAGGACATTTAAGTATAGTTTTTGCACTTCTAGGCATATCTTTAAACTATATAACTATGTTTAAGTATAAAGGTATATCTCACTATACCACTGACACACGTAGTGATGGGTAACCGTAAAAAGATTTACCTTCTTTAAAAATTTTATACAATGTTTGGCTAGTTCTGAATTTGATTGCTAGCTGGGCGAATCAGGCAGGTTAGGTTATGTCGTGTTGCCTTGCTAGGAAATAACAAATCGACAACTAAGAAAGTAACATAAAACTGGATTTTGTATATCCATAATCCAGTAGTAATGGACGAGCATAATTCTTGTCCATTTTTGACAGACTTCAAAAGAGAAGGATGTACTCAATTTGACAATTTTTTTTGTATGAACCACGGATTATTGGAAGATGCCTAAACTGATTTGGAAAATTATTATTTTGTTTCAAATGGTATACTTCCCAGGTTCCAGGTCCCATTACAATTTTATCAAAATCGATCGCTTGGTTTTTGGAAAATCCAAAAAAAGAAACCGTATGGGATTGATAGTCTCCGCATTACGCGGTCTTTGTTGTAATTTGTCCTGTATTTATTTTTTTAGGTCTATGTAGTGATTTTATTAGGATTATTTTTCGTTTTAATTAAAACTTGCAGATCACCAAGAGGTTTTATTCATACTTATATGTTGTATTTTTTCAGCTTGGCACCGACTTCAATCTTTGAAGATATACTTCTTTTGGCGCGTTAGGGAAAAATTATGACAGTAAACGTTTACGATGCGCGCACACACCGTCACGAAAAACAAATACTATGTATTTTATATTATAAAATAAAAAAAATAAAAATTCTACTTTAAATTAAAAATTTAGAAAAAGTTAGCATACTAATTGCTTTTCAAACTTGTTTCTAATGTTTAGGCAGGTGTCATCACAAATCGAATGATTATAGATGCAATTCTATACATTCGTACCGTGCAACTTTGCTAAGTGCCGGTAGATGGCACCTTACGTCGCCTTAAGACGTAAAGAGGTAGATTAATTCGTCAGTTACGAGCAGGTCACGATGGTGTAGTTGGTAACGCGTCTGGTGCGTTGAACCAGAAGACGCTGGTTCGAGTCCAGCTCGTGACTGAAAAAAAAGTTTCCACCTTAAATTTAAAATTTAGAAAAAGTTTGCATACTAATTGCTTTTCAAAATTGTTTCCGATACTATGAAGTTAGCTGATAAGTGTTTCTACGACAACTTCAACATACTACAATCAAAGTAGTTTTCAAACACCTGAAGTTAGCTATAATCAACATTTTAGATTTTTCTACAAACGTAGGATTTTTGTTTTAAAGATTCTTTATCTTGTTACTCCAAATAAGTATAACTTCTAACGCGTGTACAAGTACACACCTACTTGTTTTGTTTGCTCCTATTAACTTTTTAAAAGTTTATTTATACATAAAGCTACGCTTGTTATTAAATAAAACCACACGGTTCTCTCCCTTCTGCTTATGGTCGGAAGTCCTAGGGAAGCCCTAGGAAGGAAAACCCGAGGGCTCTCGACAGACTTTATCCGTCGACGCGGTCTTGTCCTCGAGATGTTCGGGTGTTATCCAGCTTTTTAGGGGGGTTCGGGACGCTTGTTATTAGGTAGCTTAAGTTTTTAATCTCGGCTTCTTATATTTCTCAGCACACGATCTGAAAGTTTCTTGAATAATATTTTAATAATAACTTTTCTTACCTGATTGGCTTTGTTAATTTGTTTTTTCAGTCCAGCGAAAGCCATGTTGTTGCGTTGAATTTTTCCTCGTTCTTATTAATCTGCAAAAAACAGAAAAATGTGTTTTAAAATCTTATTTTTATGCAAACTATAATAAGAACCATTATAAATACAAAGGTACTAAGGATTTATAAATATAGATTTCGACCATTCGACAGCGATTTAGTAGTATTAGACCTGCTACACACAATAATCGGTTTTGATAGGCAAAATGTTTCCCTGTTGAATGGGAATCCGTTAACGTATACGATTGTTATTCTTGTAGCTTGTAGGAATAGGATTAGGTACCTAATAATACTTTGTTATGTTAAGGAGACCAGTGACGAAAGTAAACTCCAGGCAGCAAATGGCGGGGGCAATCTTAATCAATTTTATAGAGTCACGCGTGTTGAAGTTTTCCCGTTGCTGTTTACCACAGGAACTTGTTCTCGTAATAAAAAGTAGCCTATGTGTTATTCTGATGTGTAAGATATATTATTGTTAAGTCTCATCAAAATCCATTGAGTAGATTTTGCGTGAAAGAGTAACAAACATCCTTACTGACAAACTTTCGCGTTTATAATATTAGTACGATGAGACCATCATAATTTATCTTTGACTCTGTCATGCCACATTTTTTTTGTATTCGCCTAACCTGGAAATCAATGGAAGAAACGTCGTGGTTTGCCTTGGTCTAGACATTGGTTTCCTACGATCCGGGTTGAACTACAAAACACATAAGATAGCTTTACTTGTTATCAAATCTATACTAATTCGCACAAGTAGTTAGGCTTTCAGACAAACTTTAATAATAAAGATATGTGGGCATCAGCTATTATTGATTAAACTATGAAAGTAAACGCTGAGCTTCGCATTCCGTAAAGGCGCCTGCGTCGATAACTTGCAGCATAGTCGCAGGTGAAAAGTATACTAAGGCATTATCACCCTCCTAAAAAGCGAACCTCAAGCTCTAAATTCTAGTTTAGTTTTCGATATAACCTTACAGTGAACTGAACAAATTACTAAATTTACATGACAACGACAGACACGCGCCACATTGCCGTCCTTGGTTCACAACGAAACAAGTAGTACAGTTCTTAGACATTAGTCCACCAATTAAATTATCTATTTTAACTCATTTCTTTTTTCATGAAAATATCCAGGAACATTATTTTGAAAATCTCATCAAAGTTATGTAGTGATTTAGAGGTGAAGACATGACTGATGACGGGGAGACAGGTGACTGACAAAAATATATAATAGGTGCACTTGCCATCCCCGGTAAGTCTAAATGGAGCAAAGCGTTTTGTTTATTTTATTCCTCCTTGGTTTGTCCGATTTTCGATTTTATGTTTTCTAAGCCATCTATGGCTGGATGTCGTATTATGGGTTAACTTTGATCAAAAAGTGTTGAGTGGTTTTGGGAGGAGTTCGAGGACAAAGCGAAAATCCGAATCGGGCATGAATGGATTTAAATATGAACAATTATTGATTAAAGAAAGATATTGTTTTGCCTAAACTATTTTTATTCCATAAATACGTATATTTCGTGTTTACTTGTGCACTAGGTACATAGTAGATGGTATATAATGCGTTATTCATGCATTTTATGACTCTATGATAAGTTGGTGTCCCCTTAGTGTCTGACACATTCTTTTTTCGCTTTATCTTAATGTATTCCCAGTTGCTTCCAATCCTATCTGGATTTAGAGCTTGAGGTTCGCTTTTTTTTGGATAATAGGAGCCACTTTTGGTCGGTTTTTGTTTTTCGGCATCGTTGGAAGCGACTGCGCCGTCTGAGCTTGCCATACCGTAAAGGCGCCTGCGTCGATACCTTGCAGCATAGTCCCAGGTGAAAAGTATACTAAGGCATTATCACCCTCCTAAAAAGCTGTGGAGTTCAATAGGTTGATTTGATTCTTTTAATGTTATTACATTACCAAAGTAAAAGGAACAGATGATACTGTCATCTGTTCCCACTACTTCGGTAACTACCATAGTTTCCCCCTAAGCCAAGCTTACTAAGTAAATGTTGTGGAACAGTATAAGTTGTGAAATTTATATGTTATTGCGATGATAGATCAGCTAATTATTACAGTTTCAGACTCCTCATATTATTAACTATCTTCACGCTGTATCCCTGACGGGGTAGTCACAGAGGACAGATCGCCAGGTTTCGCGATCCATGCATACTTCTTTCGCTTCTTCGAGATTCATCAATCGCTTCATACACGCACGTCTGGGTATCCGAGTACTTTTGACCTTTCCGTTTTTGAGCAATCTGCTCACGTGGAAATTAAGCAACATATTATTAAGATTCTCATATTATTAAGCAACATCGTAGAATTTTAATAGCGGCAATTTCATCCCAGAAGAAACACAAATTATCCTGTATAACAAGTGCCAGAAATGAGCAGTTAAACACATCTCAATTGTAGACGTGTTTTAACACCAAAACTTTTATCATTGGGGGCACAAGTCCCTCTTCTAGAAGCGGAGTAGGGTAGCCGAGTTTGTTACTGGCACAGTGCCCACATTAATGGATCGATACGGTCACGAGACATGTATGTAATGGAACGCTTATGCAACATTAACCCTGTTATGGTAGGCACGATATTGCGCGCCGTGACCGATGATTGACCCCACTCACCCTACATTTGTATGTAGTAGGTTGATTATGGACTTAATATATGCTAACTTTTTCATATAAATTTTATTAAAGTCAAAAAAGCAACTTGGTTCGGGACGGAACATTTACCCGTGACCTTTGCCTAACCTTATCCCCGAAGGTGTGGCAGAGGCATATTATATGCCCACTTTTCACCGTGTGGATTCCTGTCTCACATAATGGGTGGTGACCCCATTGCCGTGTTGAAATAGACAGACGCAGGTTGTGGCTACCTGCTGTTGAAATTTTTCAAGACTACCATAAGGCCTACAACCAGGCTTGACGACTGGCATTTTACTGGCAACCGGGACCAACGGCTTAACGTGCATTCCGAAGCACGGAAATGATCAGTATATGAACAGTATTACAAGCATTTTTATACATTGAAGCGATGGACTCCACTCAATCTATGTTCAACCACGTAATAATCAATATTAAATAACGACAATGAAGAATTTCAGCATGTTTCGGTACGGTTCTGGTAGCTCAGTGGATTAAAGCATTGGCCTAGTTAGGCCCCCTTGCCTAACTAGGCCAATACACTCTCACACTAGACAACTTGGTTTGGGACACCCGTGACCCTTCACAGGTTCAAGTCCATAACCAAGTTGTCGTTTTTCACTTTAATCAAATTTATATGAAAATATTTATATAATAAATTGTTTTAAAAAGGTATTTATTAATTTAAGTCTCGTGTTGAAATTCCTCAAAAAGCTTGATGGTGTTATCTCACACCATTTAGTTGAAGTCATTAATTACAAACCTACGCTATTCAGCATGATTAAAAAAATATTTTTTAGACTATTGAGTAACCCACGCAAAGTATAAAGTAGATTTAGGACGATTCAAAATAAAATTTTTGAATTCAATTCTCTGGTAGCTAAGTTAAGTAGAAGTTTAACAATAAGGTGCCTGCGTCATCTTTTGGGGAAAGATAATATAATACTTAGTTGCTATAGGATTCATTTGGGCAAACAAAAAAAATCTATTTCAGCAAAATGAGCAGTATGTTATTATACTCGTATCACTCAGTCTCGCTTTCCAGGACGTTACATTATCCTACTAATATTATAAACGCGAAAGTTTGTAAGTATGTATGTTTGTTATTCTTTCACGCAAAATTTACAGAATAGATTTTGATGAAACTGAACAATAATATAGCTTACACATCAGAATAACACATAGGCTACTTTTTATCCCGGGAACAAGTTCTTGCGGGAATCGTTAACAGGAAACTTAACCACGCGTCTCCGCACGCGTGGTTAAGTTCGCAGGCGTCAACTAGTATATAACAAAATACACGTACAGATTATGGGTATGATATTTTACAGCCTGTTCCAAAAACTTCAGTGTAACCAGATCTGCGACTTTTTTTCTTACATTACACTGATACAAATACGATACCCCTTTTTACGCCCAGTTTTATTTAAATTTCTACGCAACTTATTACGTTCAGTTTAATTTGTTGATGGGTCTTAAGGAGGCGAAATAAGTATGTATGGATCGCGAAGCCTGGCAATCTGTCCTCTCTGACTACCCCGTAAGGTATACAGCGTGAAGATAGTTAGTTTAGTTATAAATTTTCGACAATAACATTTGTTTAGTACAAAAAAAAAATCACGCCTATCATTCACCGGGGTAAGCAGAGACTTCTTCCACTTCTTTTACTTTAATTAGAATTGTCGGTGTCACACACATTATATACCTAATTCTACATTCTACATTAAAATTTAAATTTCTACGCAAATACGCGACTTACTCAAATTTTATTGTGTGTTTAGTAGTCATACTAATTATATAGGTACATCTCGGGTCAATACTTCCATATGATCTATACTATGTAGGTTTGTTTGTAATGAATTAGCTCAGAATGTACTGGGCCGATTTCTAAAATACTTTCTCCATTAAAAAGCTACATTCTATGAGAATAACATAGGCTAATAGGTTATTTTGGTTTTTTTTTTAAATAGGTTACTCAAATAGGAAAAAGGTGAATTTTTAGTGAATTTTTAGTCACTAAGTTCCAAAACCTCTATAATAGAAGTATATTTTTCACAAAATGCCCAAATATCAGATAGAAGTTTTTAAGACACTTAAAACATAAATAAAAAGCAATAGAGTTTACCCTTGGTGTACCCTATACAATGCCGTATGTGAGTGCATTAGTCGCTTTCTCAGCGCTCTACTCCAAAAACAGTTAATATTACAGAAAAATGCATTTAACATTTTTTGTAGATCATTTCACGACAAACAATTTTATAATGACCCGTATTGACCTCCGAGCAATAGGTCGCGAGATATTTGCAAAAAACTGATTTTCGTGACCTTTTGACCTTCATAACTTTATAATTTTGTATTGAACGGGATTTCGCGCGGCACTATATTACAACTAAAAGGTTAGTATACCTTTTTATTCCTCGAAACGTCGAAAAATTATGTGTTCAACGCGTGTTAGTTTAAAACTTCATAACTTTTTTAGCCGGCACGATATTAATGTCGATTTTTCACATCTTCATTACAACGCCGTAATAAAGGTGTGTACAAAAATTCAGCTCACTAGGAATTATTCCGCAGATTGGGGTTTAAAATGCCTAAAATGACTGGGCTAAGAAGTAAGTCAAATTTAAAGAATGTTTTATACAGGCTGGAAACTTTCAGCGGGGCAGTAAGGAGAAGTACCTACCTTATCCGTCGAAGCTATACGAAAATGGTGTTAGGAGACTATCCATATTTATTATGGAATTTTGAACACAATTTTTACAAAAAAAAAGGACAGTTAGCAAGAAAATAGCCTGTCTACATAAAAACATTTTTGATGCCAATCAGTCCTGTTTCTAATACTGATCAAAAATTTATATGGGACCAACCATCGTTGGAGTACTCAAAAAGTCACAAATTGCAAAAACAACTTTACCCTTACCTGTACCTATATTCATAAACTATTGCAATAGTAATGTAAATTTTAGAACTTTTGTTTGTCTATAACGCCTTATCCCCGAAGGTGTGGCAGAAGCATATTATATGCCCACTTTTCAACGAGTGTATTCCTGTTCAACGTAATAGGTGGTGAGCCCAAAATTTTTCAATTGGCCTTCAACTTGACTTAACGACTGTCATGTTACTGGCAACCGGGACCAACGGCTTAACGTGCTTTCCGAAGCACGGAAACGCTCGCAAATGTAAATGCCACAAAGTGGTCACCCATCCGTGTTAGCCTTAGCAAAAAATTGCTTAACGCGTTGATCGTTTACAGAACACTGAGTCCGCGGGACCACGAGCGCTTCATTTTTTTAGATTAGAACTCCTGTTAGATTTTAGAACTCCTGTATACAAACTTCTATCTTAAGTGTTTTACCAGTTGCTTCCAACACTACCTGGATTTGGAGCCTGGGGTCCACTTCTATTTGGCTCCTAGGAGCAGCTATCGTTTAGCTTTTAATTTTCAACATCGTTGGGAGCGACTGCCTTATATTTTTGCTGCCGCCGTGAATTTGGTTCTCTATCTTTCCTAGTTCTCTTTCGCTCTTCTCCCTATCTATGTATCTATCTTCACGCTGAATCCCTGACAAGATAGTCAGAGAGGACAGATCACCAGTCTTCGATCTATGCATACTTCTTTCGGTTCCTGCAGATTCATTAATTGTTTCATACATGCACGTCTGGCTGGGTATTCAAGTACTTTTGACCTTTCCGTTTTTGAGTAATCTGCTCATATGGTCTTTGTATGTAAGCTCCGGTCTACCCTGACTCTTTTTCCCCTTTACTTTCGCACAGCAAATATTCGTCGATAATCGTTCCTTACTCATTCGTTGGTCGTGTTTGAACCAACGGAAGCACGCCCTTTGGTTCCCTTTCTCAATTATTTAATTTCTGCTTCTTTTGTGTTAATAGGTACTAGTGACCTGAGAGAGCACCAGACCTCTATTAGTATTCTACAAAGTATTTTTTCACTGGCATCCGTATCGATTTCCATATGTTACAAAAATACCGTGCGCCACTATTCCTGCATATCAGATTTGAAAAAGTTGCCCATTTACGATCAATTCCGATAAGATACAATCGTGATAGGTACATTAAACTACAATTGCGCCAAAATAATACGTGAACCGATCAATAGACTGACACGTCATAAAACTATTGTCGTAAACCAGGTGAGGAAGGGGGAAGGAAGGATTTCCAACGTCATTAATAGGACAGAAGCCGATTGCGACCTTCACACAAATCACGTCAATATTTGGTACGACCTTTGTCCCCTGAATTATTGTGATAGAACTTTAAACTATAATTACGGTCTCACCACTGAGGATTATATACGTAAAAGAACAAGTTTAGTTTATATATGGAGGCTATCTCTTATAGCAATATTGTTTCAATATTGCTTCACTTACATATCAGACGCTTTAACTTTCAAAGTCCTCCTTCACGAATATTAAGTATTACGGACGATAGCACGATCCGCATTACATCATGAAAGTTAAGGTAATATTTTCCTATATTGCTTTAAGAATAGAACAGAATAAACTTTATTGTACACCTAATGTAAAAATAAATCATACAAAAAGAGAACAATTTTATACATATACAGAGGGCTTTGTCGCTAAAAAGCGATCGCTTACAGGCAACCTTTGGATGAAGAAAATTGTTAAAAATTATGTAAGATGAGAATGAGTAGTCATTACTGTTCAATATTGACTGTGATTTAGGAAAATAATAAACGTATAAATTTACATAGCACGTATATTAAAGCGAAGCGCTCGTGGCCCCGCGGTCTCAGTGTTCTGTAAACGATCACTGAGTTACGTTGCGTAACTATGGCTGGTCCTCGGATGGGTGACCACATTGTGGCATTTACATTTGCGAGCGTTTCCGTGCTTCGGAAGGCACGTTAAGCCGTTGGTCCCGGTTGCCAGTAAAATGGCAGTCGTTAAGCCTGGTTGAAGGCCTTATGGGCGGCTTGAAAAATTTCAACAGCAGGTAGCCACAACCTGCGTCTGTCTATTTCAACACGGCAATGGGCTCACCACCTATTACGTGGGACAGGAATCCACACGGTGAAAAGTGGACATATAATATGCCTCTGCCACCCCTTCGGGGATAAGGCGTGATGGGTATTTATTTATTTATTTATTTATTACATATATTAAATAACAAGTTTTACGTTTTCACAAAATTTACTTTTATCTTGACCAGTTTCGCATTACAGCATTTTCAAAGGTTGACTAATATTTTATATACATTTGAAAATGCCGTAAGTCGAAACCGGTCAGGTTAAAAAGTAAATTTTGTGGAAAATTACAAGTGTTTTTATTCAAAATTTTAATATACATTAGCTAAAATATAACGAAATTAGTTGGAGATGTCGGAAAAAATAGGCCGCCTGGGAGCTTTCAAGGATACCGCTGCCTAAATCTTTTGAGATACAACAAAATAATGTATTATGGAATTGTGTATCTTATATAGATCTACCAAAAAGTTCGCGACGGCATATGTCTTAGAGATAACAAACTAGGTTACTATAACACTAGGGAAAACGGGTACCGTACAACTTCACGCGGGCGAAGCTGTGAGCATCAGCGAGTTCTCTATAAAAGCTATTGATCTGGGCTTAAAGTAGAGAAGACCGCTGTGTCCCTGTATGCGAATGATAAACGCTAATCCAGAATTATGTAAATCGCTGAGGTTTAATTCTATTCTATTCCAAGTGATTTAGATGTTAATGCAAATTTTTAATCTGATGAAAATGCCTTTGACGAAAAGTAAGAAGGGCAAACATTTTTACATATCTGATAGGTAATATTATTAGCGTCGGTATGGGCCCTTCATGAAATTCTATTTTTTTTTCTACCCCATGAGATAAAAACACTATGATAGACAAAAATTTAGAAATATTTAAGGTTGAAAAAATTTAGAATGATTTTTACCAGTGAATACTGATTTGTGAGCAAACATACTTTCTGTGAGACAGTTTTTAATAACCACACCCGCATTTTGTGCTGGATAAGTCGAAATTATTTACAATGTTTTCAGGGTTCTCTAGTAAACAGAGAAACCTATTGTAATTTGGCATGGGCAAATTACAGTATAGATAATAGTCGTACATGCAAAAAAATTGATTTAAAAGAGTATGAGGTTATCTTTTCTACGTGTAAAGTGTGGAAGCCATTTTTTGGTAAAAAAAAGTAAGACTTAAGTGCAAGTTTGGGTAACCCTTTGGTTACCCATACAAAAAGGTTTGGTTTGGGTCTAGAGCAAGTGAATGAAAATGTGTATTAGGGAGTATGTTTAGCGCGGACGCAAGATTTGATTCGGATGTAGAACGGCGAGTAGCTGCCAAAAACAAAGTTAACGGTGCTTTGTCACAGTTAGTAAAGAGGCAAGGCATCGTAAAAGAGCCGCACCTCGCGATTTACAACGCATGAAAGTAAATTGAATTCTGTGGACATACGATCACTTCGAAAATTCTGCGACGTAACATTAGCCAACCGAATAAGTAACGAAGTAAGACGCAATGTGGCAGGTTTAAATTAAAGTGGAAGCTGGAAAGTGGCGTGCTCCGTTGGTTTGTTCACGTCCAATGAACGAGTATGGAACGATTGACTAAGAATATTTATTAGACAGAGTAAAAGGGGTTCCGGTAGACCAAGATTTTTTTACGAAAACAAAGAAGCTGATTGCTCTAAAACGGAAAGGTCAGAAGTTACTCGAATACCCAGACGTTATATGCACGTCTGCGTGAAACGAATAATGTATCTGCCTGAAATGGACGTAATATTAATAATTTAATTTCTCTCTAACTACTCCTTCAGGGATACAGGGTGAAGTTAATGAGTTCTATTTTTTTAAAATGTATTCTGGTTAACGCTACGGTGTAAACATTATTGTTGGAGAGGTCTTTAAAAATATTGATAAAATCATTCGACAAGGAATCTATTTATGAAATATTAAGCATTTAAAAGCTAATTTAGTTCCTCCTACACACTACCAGCTAAAGAATTATATCAGGGCGCGATAACAAATTCAAATATATATTAT
The DNA here is from genome assembly GCA_948477245.1 of Thumatha senex. Lineage (NCBI taxonomy): Eukaryota > Metazoa > Arthropoda > Insecta > Lepidoptera > Erebidae > Thumatha > Thumatha senex. The sequence continues at coordinate 16,203,352 of OX419741.1, read as the reverse complement.
GAAAACAAAAAGAAAGCACCACAGATAAGAAGGCTTTCTACAAGTTTCCGAGTATTAATAGTCTGAGTAAACAACATTCAACGTAGGCAGATAATGTTTCATTAAGTTCTTTCAACCATCATTGGCAAAGACAGTTTGAGAACAAATCGATTAAGTGCCATCAAAGGCTAAAACGTAGACTCATTAATTCTCTAAAAAGACAGACAGAACTACCATGAAACTCCGGATATTAGCCGGCGACGATTGCAGAAAGACTAATGGTATTAAGAATGATAGTTCTTTTAAACCTAGTCATAAGTAAGGACTAAGGACTTAGTACCTATATCCGGATTATTAATTACGATACCTATTAGGTTATAGGACACTGTGCCGCTCAACAAATGAGACCAGACTTTTAAAGAACATAAATGCAGAGTCAAATCGTGAATCCAACACCCATTTCAGTTTTTTAACATAAACGTCAAAAATAAAATGTATAACATAATCACCAACACAGCTGATGTCGTCTAGGTACCTGCAAACAGGTCACAACAATTGATAACCTTTTTGAAGTCGGCTTATAATGTCTGTATTTACCTGAGATACCCTTAATAGACCCTTGTATGATTGTGAGTTGAAACGGATGTCAACCTACACAAGTAATTTCATTTAATTGGAGAGCTTAACGAGGGTAGTAGCTATGTGTCTAAAGGCCGTTCGGCCTTCTTCGATGTTGTGTAATCAATTTCGAAGAAGGAATTAGTGAGCCCTGTTCTTACATGGGATCTATAACAAGGCAATACGATACAAGGGTTCAATAAAACAATCTTTTGTGAAAAAAGAAGTAATAAAAGATTTTTCACTTCATTGACTCGGAAAGAATCTGTAGACCTTATAATTTGATATAGGTACGACTGGAAAATTGCATTTTATCTCCTAGGTTGGAAAGTGGATATTTCGAACTTGTCCACAGAATCTTCTGAAAATGTATTAATACTTATTTCATGTGTACTGTGGTGTTTGTCCTATATTATGTATGGAGAACGCATATCACGGTATAGTATCAAGCGTGCTGGCTAGGCGCAGCGATAGCCATTAGTAAATAAATAATACTTTAAAAAAAACTAAAAAAACACGCATTTTGAAAGTTCCCCATCTTATTCCTATGCGTAAAAAAAAATTAAGGGCCAAATGTCAAAAAAATGAGTCTTCCGCGATTTTCAGCATAACGGTTAGTTTTATCATAAAATACTTCAGACAAAATTGTAGATAATAAAATTATCTACAAAAAATGTACCTATACTTTTATTTCCGGTGAATTTATGTAGCTTTTCTCTTGTTTTGGTCAAATTTGGCCGGACTATATGCTTTATATAATACTAAGAAAACACGAAATAATACTATGCTTATAGCGTAACATCCAAAGTAAGTAAGCGGTGACACTTCAAGATCCTTATTGCGTGACCGTCTCCTGACAGTTTTATTAAACGTAGGATCTCTTCAGAATATCTGTAGTGTCAATCTGCAGCTAAGGAGGTAATAATGTAGATGATATTTGATTTCTTTCTTTTAATTTAGAAGCAATCTCATTGCCCAAGTCTGTCATAAATTAAGAATTGGTCACAGTGTATAACATTCTTAGTGTAGTTTTCAAACAATATTAAAAGGCACGCAGACATGTGGGCGTACCTACTTAATAAACAACCTCTAATTTTATCTTGTAACGTGGCCTTTATCAATGTTTACATATTTCGTATCCCACTTACAGTCGTACATTACTTAGTCATACACGCCTTAGTAATATGTTTTCCCACTGGAGAGCGTATTTGGAATAAGGTTCTTTATTTTACAGTGTTTGTACTTAAGCTGAAAAGCACTGTACAATGTACGGTTGGCGCCTACAGTCACCACTTAGGATTTGACACAGAAAACATGTGAATAATAAATCTAAATATAAAGTGTATCGTACTTCTAATGTAAGATAAAAAAATCTGTAATCGAAACAAAAGTGTGTTGTTTACTCAAAATGCTCATCTGATTCGTTCTTCAAAAAAAATCCGGTTCATATATCGTCAAAATATTTAAATGAGGCCAACTACTATTGATGCTCGCTACTTAGGAACTTTACACAGAAACTTTTTCACGAGTAAAGCCCATGGGTTATTTTATACATATTAGCAGTACCCAATCTTAACCAAGTTCCATGGTTCCATGGGAGACAAATATCTGCAAAAACATAAAATAATTTATAACCCTGACCCTATAGTGTTTTCCAATATGGTATTCGCGCGATATCTTCGCGGAACTGAACTGGCGATCATCACTTAGGTAAACGAATGCGACCAGCGTGCATGGTGGAGCTCATCTCATCGCGCGTACATCAATTAGGACACCTGTTGAGGATCAAAATGTGTGATCACTAGTTAGTACGAGTAAACATGTTCGCGCGAACTTGCTATGACAACATATTCGCAATAACGACATCCCGTTATTGTTGTATGTTAGCAAGATAAAAATTTGACTGCTTCGGTAGCGTAAGTAATAGGGCATACGACTACCCGATACAAATATTTGTGTGATCCGCAAATGTTTGTTTCAGATTTTGGTTGTTTAATATGTATAATACGCATGTGTTTAGAAATATATCAGTATGTTTATCTGTAGTGTAGATGTCAATGGCACAAGCTTAATTTAGGTTAGACTAGGCTAGGCGCAACTGCGTGAGAATGTCCCAAAAGATTTCTTTAGTAATATTATTTACTAGTTGACGCACGCGGCTTCGCCTGCGTACAGACGTTTTCCGTTCCCGTTTCCCACAGGAACTTGTTCCCGGGATAAAAATTAGCCTATGTGTTATTCTGATGTATAAGCTATATTATTGTAAACTTTCATCAAAATCCATTAAGAAGAAATTGCGTGAATGAGTAACAAACATCCATCCATACTTACGAATTTTCACGTTTATAAAATTATTAGGATTTAATTAGGACGACGCAACGCTAACGCCTTAAACTTTATCTTTGTTTATTATCATTAATGCAAGGATAAGATGAGATGAAAGTGCTACTTGATGTTTATATTAAGGGTAACTTCACCGGTGGAAACGACGTTTGTGCTAGAAAGAGCTCTGTGACCGACATATTGGTTTCTTTGTTTTAAATTAAAACCACAGTTGAGATAATAATTAAATAATAAATAAAATAAATAAATATCCATCACGCCTTATCCCCGAAGGGGTGGCAGAGGCATATTATATGCCCACTTTTCACCGTGTGGATTCCTGTCCCACGTAATAGGTGGTGAGCCCATTGCCGTGTTGAAATAGACAGACGCAGGCTGTGGCTACCTGCTGTTGAAATTTTTTAAGCCGCCTATAAGGCCTTCAACCAGGCTTAACGACTGCCATTTTACTAGCAAAGATAATAAATACAGCGTTAACATTTCATATCTAAGTCTGTCAGCTTTGCCGTTTTAGTTTACTAGTAACTGAAGTTATTACCTATCACATTAGGATTATCCCTAACTAGGTGACCCCCCCCGGCTTCGCCCGTGACATACTTCATACTCCCGTCGCACATATATTCTACAATAGTGCATTTGCCCGATATGTCAACATTTATGACTACTACTCCGCTCTCCAGGATAGTAGCGTGATGATATATAGCCTTATAGCCTTCCTCGATAAATGGGCAATCTTACACAAAAATATTTTTTTAATCCGACCAGTAGTTCCTGAGATTAGCGCGTTCAACCAAACAAACTCTTCAGCTTTATATAATAATAAGTATAGATTTGTTACATCTTGTGTATGCTTTAATAAATGTATGCACACTAATGTTTAGTTGAACTCCTTGTTTAAAAGTACTAGTTGAAGCTCGCAGGTCCGCCCGCGTGGTCAGGTGTTCCCGTTCTCGTTTCCCACAGGAGCTTGTTCTCGGGATAAAAAGTAGCCTATGTGTTATTTTGATGTGTAAGCTATATTATTGTAAAATTTAATCAAAGTCCATTCAGTAGCTTTTGCATGAGTAACAAATATACATCCATACATTTTTACAAACTTTCGCATTTATGATATTAGTAAGATGGTTTCAAGTCATTACAGTCTGGAATTCGTAATATATCTTTGTATTTCTATTTCGCCCTAAATAAGATTAAAACGGCTTCCATTGTCTATGACGAAATAACCACCCGTATAGATTATTACAAAAAATAATCCTAATGACCAAATCTGTTTTGTATGGAATTTCTACAACCTTTTAATTGTTGTGTATGCTAATTCTCCAATAATATCTATTTTCAACAACGTCTTTTCAGTCAAACTTTATATAGCTTTAACAAAATAGAAGCACTCCCGCTATAGAGCTCCCATTGTATTATTGTACATCAATGACAACATTGTTTGCCTTCCGTATGACCTATAACTAAAAAATACATAAACAAAAACATTGTAAAATAAATAATATATGTACATAAATACGATAGATAGATATAGAAAAATATCTCTTTCATTGTCATTAAAACGTCGCGATGCAATATCGTGTTACCAGTTCGTAATACAGATTTACTTTTTACAATACGAACGGATACTAATATCGGACACAAATTCTAACATCGGTATTCTATCGCTTTCATTTCAACACGTTATGTACATAACTTATACATTTGTGGATAATCTCCAGCAGAGTATTACTTACTGCATTAATATCGTGACTCAATATCAAGCGTACAAAATTCAAGTACATTTATGTGTTGAACATATTTACCTTATGCTCCTTAAATCTTTCGAGAAGATATCTCGACTCCTTTGAGGTCACGTCACAGATCCACTTTGACGGTATAAGAATAGAATGACAGTTTGTAACCGTAGTGCTACGGCGTAGCATTCGGTAGAGGTCGTAGCACAAACGCGACTGAAGCGCCCGTAGCGGTACCAAATCGTAGAGGTGCGCGCGCAGACTCGCCTCGCCCCTCACATGCAAACCCGATATCAATCCACTTCCATACAATTTCGAAACGATTTGCAATTATTCGACATAAAATCATAAAGCATCAACATGTGGGAGCTTTAACATTTACTCTATTAAGAAGACATACGAGGAAAGTCAAGATACGAGATGTGAAATTTTCTGTTGCGGAAATAATTTCAAACCAGTTACACAATACACAAGCCATTTTCATATCCATTCATGGATTTTACCAAAGAATTAAATGGAATAGAGTAGCAACATGGACCACATTACGCTTCTTAATTACGGGAAAATATTAGTTATTACAAAAATAATGAACTATTGCGAAGTAGATAACGCCCCTTATATTCCATTTCTAATAAAACAGGCTTACGATGGGTCGATTCGAATTACTAATGATTCTAAGATCTCTTTGAACCTTACCGGTAAACGGTAAAAGGTAATTTTGTAAATTCTCATGTTTCTCTGTAATTCTGTCTGTGAAAACAATATCGATTAAGAAATTTACGGAGTAGAAAAAGGACCATACAATTAAAATCAAATGTCTTTGCTATTTGATTTCCAAAAGTGGTCGAACACTAGAGCACTCTCATTATGTCTATCTCTATTCGATTAGGTCAAAACAATTGCGAAATTAAGCTTCATTTTTAGACAATTTTATTTAGCTCGACTCGTATATACCAGTACTAGTTGAAGTTTGCAGCTCTCAGCTTTTCCTGTTCCCATTTCCTCATAGGAACTTGTTCCCAGGATAAAAAGTAGCCTATGTGTTATTCTGATATTTAAGATATCATATTGTAAAGTTTCATCAAAATCCATTCAATAGTTTTTGCGTAAAAGAGATTCAAACATACATTCATATATTCTTACAAACTTTCGCATTTATATTAGAAGGATTAAGTCAGAAATTGAACGCGTAGCAAGATTTGAAGAACATATCCCTACGCTTCATATCGTGCGACGGTCTTATATGCGAAGTTACATAAGAAAGTAGTTGAATTAACTACCTTCTAATGTAACTTTTTCACGTGACATTATTATTGTAGACTAGTTGACGCACGCGGCTCTGCACGCGTGGCGAAGTGTTTCGTTTCCCGTTTCCCACAGGAACTTGTTCCCAAAATAAAAAGTAGCCTATGTGTTATTCTGATGTGTAAGCTATATTATTGTAAAGTTTCATCAAAATCCATTTTAATGAAATAAGAAACAAAAAACAGTGGAATGGAGGGATTTTTGAATGATATTAACAGTCTATATAATGCCTCGTGTGTAGGCGAAACACGTGTCGACATCGTACGACATTTTAAAAAAGCGGAATATTTCAAAAATAACATTTAAAACAAAATAATTATAGTTTTTATTTATTAATTTTGCGGATTTAAAAATTCAGGCTTCGTCACGATTTAGATTTTAAACTGTAAATTCGATTTAGTAGTGAAATTACGAAAATTGGTTAAGATCTCGAAGAGTTATGGCGTCGCATACATTTCTATACATAAATTTGTACACATCATTGTAGAATTTATAAGCGACGGGATTAAAATAGGTGCGACTGGAGGTTGAAATATTCCACCGGCGAAGCTGTGGGGGTCATCTAGTGTTAGTTAATAAACCCCTTAAGCGTATTACATTTCATTGTAAGTGCACAAGGGAATAAAGAACCATGTCGAATACCAATCAGCGCTGCACCGCGAACTTTGTCCGCTATGAAATAAATTCGTTATCTCGTACAACATCCCAACTTTTTAATTTGAAAGTTTTGTGAAAAATTGCTAGACCTTAATGAAATAAGTAGAAGTTCTATAAATATACTAAACTTATGTCTTGAGGGGGTTCGGGTGTTATACCATTTCCTAGAGGGGGTGAAAGGTATGCGTGTAGATCTCACGGCACGCGATTGTCCAGGTCATCCGCCGTCTTCTTGCCCCTGGTCTTGGAGGACGGTAGTCTTGGGTGAAGACAAGTTTCAAGTCAAGAGTTCTCTTCCGTTCATTCTACGCCGCCCGTTTTGCGAGCATGACCTGCGAAAAGACGCAGCAGCGTCCCACTTGCTCCGGCTGGAGACCATCACTATCTCATCATGATCTCCAACATGAGAGCCCGCACCGATGACTATACTGGTTATCAAAATCACGGCAGGAATTAATCAATGTCGCAAGACATCGCCTGAGATGAATGCCCTATATATTTTTTCTGACGTCATTGCTTTGAAAAAATTTTTCATTTATGTATTAACTTATGTAGCAAATTACTCGATTATCACAAAATATCTCCAAAAATATTAATCGCTAAAAGCTACTTCCGTACTAACTTCCTAGTTGCCTACCCTTGATTGCTAACTAATGTATTTAGAATCTACCCACACAGAAAGGAAAAATGTCAATAGTATACTAGTAATAAATAGGCCACAATAATTTATTACGTACTTGTTCCAAATTACAAAGATTTGTTTGAAGGTCACGTGATTATACATAAGTACGGGTGTCAGGATGAAGTGTTATATACCACTAATTATCTAACTAACATGATTTTTTTTTAAGTACGGCATTACCCCCGTAACTAATGCCACATCGGTCTTGAACCGAGTAAAACCACACAATCCCTACCTAAACGTCTAGCAGTTGCCGTAGAATAAGTAAAACCTTCCGATTAGCGCCGGCAGTTGCAGTAAAATAAGTAACTACATTGATACGTATACAAATAAACTTGTATAGAGCCAAAGGTGCCTTTGACCCTATACAAGTTAATTAGCATATTTTAAAATTATATAAATTTCTCATTTTTGAAGTTAAACTTCTTTATTGAGAAAAAAAATATGGATATATAAAAGTGGTCACGTTTTTCGGTTGCGCGCCTTGTTGTTTTGAAGTGAAACTTCTTAATCCTCAGTGAAACTTCTATAACGACGTATGAGAGAAATTTTAAAGCTGATAAAAAATGTCGTAACGACGTTTTACTTCTTACCCGTGTAAGAACACACACACACACACATGCTTTTTGTTTCTTTTTCAAATTTCGGCATTTATTTTTTACAAAGGGTAATTTGCGTGTTAAAGTCATTTTGAGTAATGAAGATATCGTGCACACAATCCATTTCACTAATTTCTGTTTTGGTTCTTATCAAGCGTTGAGATTACTAATATAGCAAAGAGCTCCATTATCACATAAGAACAGATAAGGCATAATCGTAGGTATGTGCGTATCACAGAACACATAAAGCAGTTAGATAGAAGGTTGTTCATCGCAATTTCATCTAGTTTGTTTCTTCAGACGTATGAGCATCATGCAAAGCGATAAAAAAATCCGGACAAGTGCTAGTCTTATACTGTAGACCGCTGACTAAAAATATATTTGACAGCGGACGCCCCGCAGTTTTACCCGTAGGTGGGTGGGTGCCAGTGAAAATTCCGTTAAAATCAACCCAGACATTTCAGAGATTAACCGGAACAAACAGAAAGATACCAATCGAAAAGTACCTACTTACAAATGCATAAAAGTACATACCGTATATACTTTCTTGTGCATTTAATGAAGAGCTGTTAACTTGGAATTGCAAACAGAAGCTTCAATTACATTTGTCTTTATAGATAACAGTAGAAATCTTTAAATTCCATCAATCAAATTAGCCTATCACAGTCCACACAAGTTTCACCCATTTTGTCATACCTATAGATATCTTAAATTATCTATTTGTGGTTCTTAAGGTACGCCCAAGCGGATCGGAACACCCACGCTCCCCTGAGGGCTTTATAAAATGTTCTTAGATGTTCCAGGAAGTTCGTCCTTCAGAAATAAATTTTTATTTATATCCCTTTCTTTGTGATCGCGATAGAATGAATGAAAAGCACCATTCATAATACGAATAAATTATAATTTGGCAAGGTACAAATTTGAATTCTCATAGTGAAGTCTACATAATAAAATATTCATTTTTCTTTTCAACATAAATTTTGTAAGTTACGCGCACGAACCATAAAGAGGTTTGTATGGAGTGTCACAATTTCATTTGTGTTATAAGAACTCTTCGCATATCTATCTATGTTTATGTATAGCATCTATAGTATATGTATGTTTAGTATCTACTATAGCTAGGTCAAAATGTCGCTTTACACCTTTTTGAAAGTTGCCGTTACTGGATTTGTAGCCTATTTATTTATTTATCCATCACGCCTTATCCCCGAAAGGGTGGCAGAGGCATATTATATGCCCACTTTTCACCATGTGTATTTCTGTCCCACGTAATAGGTGGTGAGCCCATTGCTGTTTTGAAATAGATACGCAGGTTGTGACTGCTGAATTTTTTCAAGCCGCTCATAAGGCCTTCACTTAACTTAACGACTGCCATGTTACTGGCAACCGGGACCAACGGCTTAACGTGCCTTCCGAAGCACGGATACGCTCGCAAATGTAAATGCCACAAAGTGGTCACCCATCCGTGTCCAGCTATAGCGAAAGTAGCTTACCGCCGTGATCGTTTACAGAACACCGAGTCCGCGGGACCACGAGCGCTTCAATTTGGAGCCTAGGTACGTTAGTTTTCTGCTAGGGCCGGTTATCATTTGGTTTTGGAATTTCGGCATTGTTGGGAGCTACTACCATCTGAACTCTAAACCCTATAAGAGGTAGCCTGCATCGTTGCCTCATCCGATAGTCAGCAGGTGAGGTCGCTTGGGCCTTGGAGATCTTGGACCCCCTTACACGTTCCCTTATACCCCAAATTGCTGCCATTACACATAGCAAGTGACTTAATAAACTTTTTTATTGCAAGCGCAAACAAAGTGGCTGCCATTTCATGATACACACGCCTTAAATCGAAGTTATATTTCAACACTTTGACAATAAGACTTTCATACTAAGAAAGTATATTATATGTACACTGTAAATACTACTAATGTATAAGTTCAGCCAAGATATAAGATACCAGGTGACCCCCGATTTCGCCCGTGACATACTTTTAACTCCCGTCGCACCTATTTAATCCTGTCGCTTATTAATTCTAGAAAAATACTTAAAAATTTGCCCCATTTGTCGACATTTATGATTACTGCTCCGCTCTCCACGGTACTAGCGTGTTTATATATAGCCTTCCTTGTAAATGGGCTATCGAACACAAAAATAATTATTCAAATCCGACCAGTAGTTCCTGAGATTAGCGCGTTTTATAATATTAGTATAGATATATATCCAGCCGCAGACAACCTAGGTGTTTTCCATTGAGTAATAGCAAACACTAAAGTAAACAATTATCTACAAATACACATAGATTTAATGCCACAGCAACCCCAATCGCTCATTCGATGATTCACACAATTAGTGTGATAAAAACCAGCTGAGCCGACACAATGTTTTGTACCAAATTCACATTTATGAAAACTGCTTATTTTCGTTTAAACGTTTATGTTACATGCATGTGTGGACCAGTTACCGAGTTGTAAATCTATACTATGTAGGACAGGAATCCACACGGTGAAAAGTGGGCATATAATATGCCTCTGCCACCCCTTCGGGGATAAGGCGTGATGGATATTTATTTTATATTTTACTAATATTAAAAAGCTGAATAGTTTGTTTGTTTAGTTGAACGCGCTAATCTCAGGAACTACTGATCGGATTTGTAAAAATATTTTTGTGTTAGATAGCCCTTTTATCGAGGAAGACTATAGGCTATATATCATTACGTTACTACACTGGGGAGCAGAACAGTAGTCATAAATGTCGACAAATCGGGCAATTTTTTATGCAAATGTAGAATTTATAAGCGACGGGATTAAATAGGTGCGACGGGAGGTCGAAATATTCCACGAGCGAAGCTGTGGGGGTCATCTAGTATAAATAATAATGTAACGCAAGAAGGCGAGACAACACCACATTGCCAAATGCAGTACTACTGCCATAAACCAGGAACCAGTAGCGGACAACAATTCAATACTAACTAACTAACTATCTTCACGCTGTATCCCTGACGGGGCAGTCAGAGAGGACATATCACCAGGCTTCTCGATCCATTCACACTTCTTTCTATTCCATCATACATTCATACCGTTTATGAGAATTCAAGTACATAAGACCTTTCCGTTTTTGAGCAATCTGCTCACGTGTCTAGTTCTTTAAAAAGACATTTTCGACGCCTATAAATTTACTCGAACAGATATAATATATAAAATAGTCAAAAACAGAAATAAAAAATAAAGGAGGCGAGTACTTAAACATAGAATCGTTCAAAACATTCTTCGCAAACTTTTAGCAGCCGCTCTTACTTCACTCAGCAACACGCTTCTGAGTAGGAAATTAGAGTAAACTGTGACAGACACATCAAAATGTCACACAGTTCGCAACTACACGGAGTAAGTTCAGTCTACTGATTTGAATTTAACTTGAGCCACTATTTTAGAATACTATATCTTCGACTGCCTCTGTGGCGCGGTGGGAGTGTATCCGACTGCTAGGTAGTGGGTTCGATTCCCACCCAGGATAAAACTTTGTGTGATGAGCACGATGGTTTATTCTGTGTCTGGGTGTTATTTGTCTATAAAATGTATGTATTTACAAATATATAAGTATGTTTATCAGTTATCTGGTTACCATAGTACAAGCTCTGCTTTGTTTGGTATTGGATGGCGTTGTGTGAGTTGTCCCAACGATATTTGTTATTTATTATTAGTTATCCATATTCTCGCATCGCATACGCTAGCTTGTAATTTCAAGTTTATTAATTACTAGGTGAACCCCACGGCTTCGCCGGTGACATACTTAATCCATGTATTTAATCCAGTCGCTTATAAATTCTACCAAAATGTATAAAAATTGGCCGATTTGTCGACATTTATTATTACTGTTCCGCTCTCTAGGGTAGTAGCGTGATGATATATAGCCTATAGCCTTCCTCGAGGAGTTCCTGAGATTAGTGCATTCAACCAAATAAATAAACAAACGAACTCTTCAGTTTTATATTATAGTAAAGCTGTGACACACTATCCGAACCCGCGTACAGCCTGTTTCCGTAAGAATACGCGGATAAAATGTAGCTTTGGTTGCGCCTTAAAACATCCGCTATCTGCCAGTGAAGTCCTATTAAAATAGGTTTCAGAGATTAGCCAAAACAAACAAACGTACAGACAGAAGGACAATCAGAGAAAAAGTATGATTTTTTTATGTGATCTCGTATAAAGAAAAAATAAATACTTAGCATTTAATAAGGTTAAGTCCGTGATAAGTTATGTAGTTCAAATAAAAAAAAAATGGTTTTAATTAAGTATCTGATCTATATTGCCTCTCTATGAGCCAAAAATAGCCTTTAGCTCAGTATTATGCTACTCATATAATATTAACTTTTAATATGCATATAGTGAAAAGCAGTTAATTTTAAATTATAAACAGACAGGTCAATTTTATTTATCTACAGTATAAAAGTGTAGATACGATAGAATACCGACATCATAAAGTTCTATTTATAAATAAATTCAATATCCAATTCTAAAAATATCACAGTGAAATGGGCTATTTTTAGGTTAGAAGAGGTGCCTACATCGACAACCGATTTGATTCGTTGAATAATTTATGTTTTAGGAATAATATTCAATTTATAAAAGGCCCATAAAATAATGTCTATTTTTAAATTATGGATCAGTGTGGATAATATATTAGTAAGTATATAAATTATATAAGTTATGTAAGTAAGTAAATATAAGTAAGTAATAGTTAATATATAAGTTATAAAGTTTGTAAATTAATCCGAACATAACTAGCTTCCGTACGCTCGCGGATTTCAGATCGCTTTTTTGTCAAGCATTGAAATGCTTGAGAAAAAGGCATCCACACGTCCTTACTTTTTACAGTATATTTATTTGTAATTTGTACGAAATGTGTGAAATTCACAATAACACGAACATACAAACATGAAAAGTCCTATGCAGAAGTCATTATACAGGTTAATGAATTATATAGCGTGCCCATATAAATCGTCTATCAGGGTATTATGAGCTGTGTAAGTAAAGCTGACTACTGGATATATTTTGCTCACTCTTATCTCGATTATTATCGCTAATTCATAAATACATACGGAAATTCTTATAAGGTCGCCATTAAATCATATAAAATAATGTATTTCTTAATGTTATACAACAGGGTTATTGAGTATATTCAGAAAGGGATATAAAGCTAGTCAGTAAAGGAAAGTCGATAGGTTAACGAGCGACTCCCACAGATTCCACCCACATTAAAGAAACATTGAACCCTTATATTGTGATAACATTTATGTTCCCAATAAAGCTATAAATAGAAAAATTGTAACAAATTATTATAAACTTTAAAGGATAATTTATTTCGGATTGTTTGTAAAGCAGCTAGGTGTTCCTGTCGACATGATTTAATAAATAAAATTGAAGTATCTGTTTGTAATTAAGCAAATGTCCAGCTTTTCACTAAATGCATTTTATTTTATGAAAATATATAAGGAAACAGAATTTTTTTTTTACTTTCAAAATTTTCTGTTTTACTGTTGTTCGGGCTAATTTTTGCAACGGCTGGAACAATTTTAACGTAACTTACGATAACATATGGCTGATGTTACAAGGTGAAACCGAGAGGCATCCGCTAGTTATAAGAAAGCAACAGAGAACTGTGGCTCATGCACCACAGTTGAACGGAGCACTGGCGATATAGGGCGGTGGCTTCTCTAGTACGTAGTACAATATTCACTCAATGACAATAACATGGTATGTTTATTTACGTTTACCCCACATACAGCAGTCATTGACTCGTTATCGCTTTAGCTACTATTATAAGCTTGGCTAACATGTATTGCAGGCTTAAGGGGCTCGACGAGTACCGTGTACTAATTTTAAGTAATCTTTCCCAAAAGAACCTTACAAAGATATCTTAAAGATACCAGAAATAAAAAGTCATTTTTACGGTATAATGTGTTGGTACGTTATAATGTTTGAACGTGGTCTTTAAGATTATTGCCTTAACCATTTAAAAGTTTATATGTAGAGCAGTTATTGTATAAACATGCCAATTCACACATTGTACGTACATATCAATTACCAAATGAAATAACCCATATTTATACTAACTACTTCGGATCTGGTGGATGTATTTCAACAGATGTTGATGGCACGCGTGCGTTTACCTATCTGTAATAGGTATGCTGGAATAAGTAGAAGACAGCAAACTGCGTCGGAACACGGTTAATAGGCGATACGCCCATTGCCGTGGTGAGATAGACGCAGGTGGTGGTTACCTGCTGTTAAAATTTAGCGGCTCATAAGGCCTTCAACTTGGCTTAAGGACTGCCATGTTACTTGCAACCGAGACCAACGGCTTAACGTGTCTTCTGAAACACGCAAACGCTCGCAAATGTAATGACACAAATTGGTCAACCCACTTGTGCCCAGCCATAGCGAAAGTTGCTAAACGCAGTGATCGTTTACAGAATACTGAGTCAGTGGAGCCACGAGCGCTTCATAAAGTAAATTTTATTTAATACTAGTTGAACCGCGCAACTTCGTTAGCACCACCAAAAATGTGATATGTGAAGAACCGCTCGACCGATTTTGTGCAAACTTCACATAAACCATCTACTAAGTAGTCCGAACAAAGCCTAAACATTAGGTTTGGATAGGTGAGCCTGTTCTTGAGTTATAAAATTACAACGAAAAGTGGCATTGATTTTTATATATATTGATATCCCAATATTGTAGCTGAAGATCAGACATAGCGGTAAGGTAGGACTCCTGCAGTACGGCTATCTTACAGGTTGGTGTAGCCGCGCAGGTATCAGATATATTGCTGCTAGGAGCAGTCGCAGCAGCGAACTACTGCTGTACCTACTCTTAAAACTGTTCTATGGACTCAGTACAAAATACGCTGGAAGGATCCTAACGGATTAAAAATAGGATTACTTTTTTGAAGTCGGAAGTAACACTTGCTGAGCAAGCCTGAAGAGACACTAGACGGGTTTTTGACAGTTCGATTCCCACTTCTTTGTTAAACCCCAGTGAGGTCGAGGCATGGGACTCTGATATGACAAAGTTTCACTACCTATTCAGCTTCCGTTATCTGCAAGCCTCCTGAAACTACCAAAGTTTTCGTCACGTATTTTGCCTTGCAAAAAGGAAGACGGAAGTATAGGTAGTTTAAGAAATAGCAAGTTAATTGTGAATGGAGGGGAATATTAATGAAAGAATATGTTACGGTGCATTGCGTCTAGGCAGTACGGAACAGTACATATGAGCTGTAAGGAAACTAGTGCTCAGATATATGTACTATGCCCTAGGGGATGTCGGGACACCCTCTTAAATAAAATATTTCATCAGTAACTGTATGTTTCCTAGTTTCTTCCAAACCCTACCTGGAAGTGGAGCCTGGCAGCTTTATTGGGACCTACTGCCATTTGATCTCCCAACGCCGTAAGGGCGCCAGCTGCGTTGCCTCGTCCGTTAGTCAGCAAGGACACTGCTAGCAGGTGAAGTCGCTGGGGCCTCGGAGACCTTGGTAGAGCCCTTTCAACTAAATTGCAAATTGGAACATTTGTATAATAAATCTTAACTATCTTCACGCTGAATCTCTGACGGGGTAGTCAAGTCAGAGTGGACAGATCGCAGGGCATAGCGATCCATGCACACTTCTTTTGCTTCCTGTACATTAATTAATAGCTTTATACATGCACGTCTGGATATCCAAGTACTTTTAAATTTTCTGTTTTTGAGCAATAAATAAATAAAAATAAATGAAAAATAATAAATGAGAACATAAATAAATTAAAAAATTTGAGCTGTAAATAATAATAATAATTAAATAGATAATAAATAAATATTAATATATATTAAAAAATAATTCAGAGCAAATCTGTGTTGTAGCGAACACTAACCATATACTTTTTGTATACGAGTATAACGCAGATATCACAATTACAACTAATTGTCTTATCGCGTAATGTGCGTATAATAATAACGATAAAATGTGAGTGTTCAACAAAACTTTGATAATAAAGTTGGGGACATTGATCCACCTCTGTTGACCCTTACATACCTCTGCGTTTATCTGTCACGGTTATTAAATTCCGGAAATATTGTATGGACAATCTCGGGCAGAAATATGAGCAAAATTTACTATAGTAGTATGTTGTCATTTTTTGTCATTCTCGATATAAAAATAAAGTCGAAAGTCAACGTACTGATAATATTACAGTGATATTACACGTATCATACGCATTGATACTAATTAAATTAGTCATTATTTTTAACACTGGAAATTTCTACATTATACATTCATCAATAATTTTGATAACATAAATCAAAAAGTGATTGTTTTTGTAAGTATAACTTAAAGATTATTTTCACTTTAATACGATTATATTATGTATGTAAACATATCGTAATGAATATTTGACAAGGACTTATTATCGTATCAAGCAAGCTAACGACTGAGAAAACAATAAACGAAATAGTAGGAAACTTTCAGATGTAGCCGAATAAGATTAAGGAGTGGGGAATTCATTGATATAATCCAATATGTACGGTCTGTATGATGGCTCCCATACACGTACATTCGGTCAGAGTGGCCGCTCTTTTCATTCAAATGTCTGGCTTGTTGGATCGAAGCGACTGCGCGCGCATCTACAGCGCCATTCGTGACGAGAATACACACTATTTTGTTATGCTGCTAAAATAATTAGAGTGGCGATGTATTATTTTATCTGTGACTAGAGTATGGCTTGCAGTTTCGAACCCACACATTATATTATCCCTTAAACAACGTAATTTCCAAAAACCCTTTCTTAGCGATTGCCTACTTTATAAACCTTTAGTCAAATCCTTTAAGAGATTTGAGGGTAAAGCAGCCAATCGATCAGTTACAGTAATATCACATGATTAGATATTGAATAATTGACAATTATTATTAGAACATTCTGTACACTGGTAATGACATAGGTACGGCTTAATTCCTCTTTTTTGTAGAATTCTACGTGACTTGCAATTGGTTTTCTGTCATTGTTTTCCTCAATTTAGATACAGAAAATGAGAAACTGTTTACAAGTAGAAATCTCGCCCATCTAAAATATGACTGTAGAAGAGTATGATTTTGCTAAATTCTACCCCTAAAGACGTAAATAAGGGATAAACGGTTGTATGGAAAATTCTCATTTTCAAAGTTAGTAACATGAACTTACGTACACCTGTTTTTGGTTTCGCAAAATTTCACGTATAAGGGGGTAAATAGGGGTTGTAAGTCTATATACCTTACATATCATATATACACACACAGAAATTAAAAATAAAGACGCTTTAAAGTTTAATGCTTATATGTGGTCACGCAGATACATACAAAAATGTTATGAAACAGGTAATGCGGTGGTTTATAAAACGGGTCGAACGAACCTAATGTAAGTCAATGTGTCAGGGGCGCCAGCACATAAAGAACCGCTCGGAAATTGGGTCGCGTTACAGCGTAGGAATCCGACCCTGCCTCATTCACCCCAATCGACTCATCACGTTCAAACGGCTAATGATGATATTAATATCTGATTAAAATACGAATATACTATATTTTAAAATGTCCGATAGAATTTTAATTATTAATGAAAAACTTAGGAACTAACCTTTACAGACAGCAGATTATAAACAAAAATAGGTCAAATATGTAAAGCAATATGTGGATGGGATGATCTGTTCTACTATTATAAAGGGGAAAGATTTATAAGTTTGTTGGTAATGAATAGGCCCAGAAACTACAAAACCAATTAAAAAAAAAAATTACCGTTAGAAAGTTTTCAGAGGGATTTTCAAAAAGCCCTGCCAGCTACGGCTGCAATTCTACTCCAACACGAGTGCACCAGGGCGATTACTGCTAGGGCGTGCCCCCGAGGCGACGCGCACCAGTTCGTCCCCGCTGGTGCGAAAAGTGTGAGCCAGAGCGGCGTAGGGGACCGCCACCCTACACGCGCGGCCCGACACGGCGGGAAGTGGAGGATAGAGTGCAGGGTAGCTGCGTGGAATGTTAGGGGAGGAATGACAGATAAGATGAATGAGTTGATGAATGTTATGAATGAGAGAAAGTTAGATGCAGTGTGCTTGACAGAGACCAAGCGCAAGGGCAGCGAAGTCTTGGAGCTCCCGGGTGGGATGCTCGCGCTTTGGTCTGGAGTACCAGAGAGCGAGCATGGCAGTCGGGGGGTTGGAAGTTTGCTGTCCTCGCGATTGGCCTCCGGTATGTATGAGTACAAACTGATAGGTCCTAGAATCCTCTGGATCCGTGTAAAACTTGGTTTGACGAAGATTTTCCTGGTAGCTGCTTACGCGCCAGTATCTTCGTCGAACGCGAGTGAGCTAGAGGACTTCTGGGAGAGTATGAGAGAAGCTCTAAATGTGATAGAAGGAAATGAAAGACTTATAGTATGTGGAGACTTGAATGGATGGGTGGGTACCGCTCGCGATGGTTTTGAGTCGGTACTCGGGAAGTATGGGGATAAAAGGGTGAACGACGCTGGCAAGCTAATACTGGCATTTTGTAAGGAAAAGGATTTGTTTGTGGCGAACACAATGTTCAACCACAAACAAATTCATATGTATACGAGGAGATGTAAGTCAAAGAGAAGCATGATAGATCTATTCCTAATGGATAGTCGGCTCCGTAAACAGGTGATGGACACAAGGGTTTATCGAGACGCTGAGCTGGGATCAGACCACTACCTAGTCATAACTAGGATTAGGGGTCTGTTCGCGGGTTGGCGTCATCGTACCGAGTGTCCTGAACCTGAGCCGACTTATAGCATCAAAAGCTGGAAGGATGCATCCATTAGGGATAAATATAATGAAAGGGTAGCCGAAAAGCTTGGCGATGTCAATGTAAGCAGTGAGAATGTGGAAAGTGTATGGCAGAACCTTAGGGATAGTATGATAAATGCCGCTGTGGAAGTGTGTGGAGAAACGAAAAGAGGCAGTAGTAATAAACGTGATGCATGGTGGAATGAGGAAGTGAAAGAAGCAGTTCGAATGAAGAAGAAAGCATGGCTAGACTACTTAGCCTCGCGGAATGATTTTAATATGAAAGAGAGATACAAGCTGCAGAAAGTTAACACGAAGGCACTTATAGAAGAAGCTCGTGAAAGGTGCAGAATGAAAGCGGATGAAAGGTTGTCGTCTAATTTCCGGGATAATGCCAAGCTCTTCTGGAAAGAGGTAGGCAAGACCCGGAGTTGTTCGGCAATCTGCAGTATGAATAAAGTGCTTAGTGTTAACAATGACGTCCTAACAGACCAAAGTGACGTCCTGCAGAGATGGAGTGAATATTATGGAAAGATGTATGCAAGAAAAGACAGAGATGCCACATCGGGAAGGGGAGCTCACTTCGATGCTCCGGATCCCGATGTCATTGAAGTCATTAGTATGAAAGAAATAGAACAAGCGATAAGAAGTATGAAATGTGGTAAGGCTGCGGGAAAAGACAGAGTCACTGCTGAGATGATCAAGTACGGTGGGTTGCGTGTCTGGGACACACTATGTCTGTTATGCAACTTGTGCTGGCGGACGGGTGAGGTCCCAGATGACTGGCGAGTAGCAGTTGTAGTACCTATTTACAAAGGGAAAGGCTCGCGCCTAAACTGCTCCAGCTACAGGGCGATCAGCTTGGTCAGCTTAGCTAGTAAGGTGTATGCAAAGGTTATAACGGCACGAATGCAAGAAAAGTCTGAAAGGTATTTATGGGAGGCTCAATGCGGATTCCGACGTGGAAGAGGTTGCATGGATCAAGTGTTTTCTCTCCGCATGATCACGGAAAAGTTTCTGGCTCTTAGCCAGAAGGTTTTCTGCGCTTTTGTGGATCTAGAGAAAGCATTTGATAACGTTGTGAGAGAAACGCTGTGGGACTTGCTGCCAGGATATGGTGTGGACGGCTCGCTACTGCGGGCAATACAGTCGCTTTATAGGGACTGTAAGGCTTGCGTGCGAGTAGGGGGGGATGTGTCACCTCTTTTTGATGTCTGTACAGGCGTCAAACAGGGATGTGTCATGTCCGCCTGGCTGTTCATAGTGTATCTGGACAGTTGCCTGCAGAAGTTGAAAGATTTTAATATGGGTGTGAATTTGGGTGACTTTACAGTAAACTGTCTGCTGTACGCTGATGATGCGGTGCTCATGGCCTCATCAGAAGCCGACCTTCAGGCATTAGTCACTAATATGAAAGAGGGGTGTGAAAGTAAGGGTCTCCGCTTGAATGCAAGTAAAACTAAGGTTCTAGTATTTGAAAGAGGTGACGTAAGAACTAAATGCGAGATTAGGGTAAACCAGGAACGTCTAGAGCAAGTGAATGAAAACACAATTTCATTAGGAAGTATGTTTAGCGCGGATGGAAGATGTGATTCGGATGTGGAACGGCGAGTAGCTGCCGGAAACAAAGTTAACGGTGCTTTGTCCCAGTTAGTAAAGCGACAAAGCATCGTAAAAGAAGCACGACTGGCGATTCATAACGCAGTGCTAGTGCCAACTTTGCTTTACGGTAGTGAAACCTGGGTATGTCAGCAGATGCATGAAAGTAAATTGAATGCTGTGGAGATGCGATCACTTCGAAAGTTGTGCGGCGTTACCTTGGCTGGCCGAATACGTAACGAAGTGATACGCAATTTGGCAGGTTTGAATGAAAGTGTCAGCGTTAAGCTGGAAAAGGGCGTGCTCCGTTGGTTTGGACACGTCCAACGAATGAGTGAGGAACGATTGACGAAGAATATATATTGTTCAAAAGTAGAGGGTAGAAGGAGTCAGGGTAGGCCGAGACTTACATATGAAGACCACGTGAGCAGATTGCTCAAAAACGGAAAGGTCAAAAGTACTCGGATACCCAGACGTGCGTGTATGAAGCGATTGATGAATCTCGAAGAAGCGAAAGAAGTATGCATGGATCGCGAAGCCTGGCGATCTGTCCTCTCTGACTACCCCGTCAGGGATACAGCGTGAAGATAGTTAGTTAGTTAGTTAGTTATTTTCAAAAAGTTTAGGATTCCGCACGAGATCTCGAATAATGTAAACTAAAGTGTAAAAAAAAAACCTGAAATTCCTTACATTGCGTGCGCTGCGAAAACTATTGACGATAAAACAAAATAAATAATGTTCTACAATTTTAAGGTACACATTAAAATCTACAAACTAGTCCACGATAGCATATATATAGGTATAACTATAATTGTTTCTTCGCTTAACTACTTTTTCTGTTACATAATTATTAAAATCGGTAGTAAATTTTCAGATCAATTTTTTGGTATCTTGCTTTGTATTAATTCTTATCCAAATAAAATGAAGCGCTCGCGGCCCCGCGGTCTCACTTTGTGGCATTTATATTTGCGAGCGTTTCCGTGCTTCGGAAGGCACGTTAAACCGTTGGTCCCGGTTGCCAGTAAAATGGCAGTCGTTAAGCCTGGTTGAAGGCCTTATGGGCGGCTTGAAAACCTTCAACAGCAGGTCGCCACAACCTGCGTCTATCTATTTAAACACGGCAATGGGCTCACCACCTATTACGTGGGACAGGAATCCACACGGTGAAAAGTGGGCATATAATATGCCTCTGAGGGTGTCAGAGGCATATTATATGCCTCTGACACCCCTTCGGGCATAAGGCGTGATGGATATTTATTTATTATTATTTATCCAAATAAATTACTTTATTTTCGAGTATAATAAGGTACATACAGATAGCTTTTTAAAGGAAAAAATCGTGTATTCCATGATACTAATATTATCAACCCGAAAATTTGTAAGTATGGATGAATGTATGTTACTCTTTCACGCAAAATATATTACATAGATTTTGATGAAAGTTTACAATAATATAGCTTACACATCAGAATAACACATAGGCTACTTTTTATGCCGGGAACATATTTCTGTAGGAAATGGCAAATCTTCGCCACACGGGGTTAAAACGGGGGTATATTCTACGGATAGCTAGTAATAATAGCACTCAGAAATAACACTTTTTTAACAGTGAAAGAATATGGAAATTGTTTCAGTAGATTCAGAGATTACCCCAATACCTCACATACTTTACCTCTTTGTCTAGTATCTCCATCTATACAATTTATGGAGATATCTTGAACACAGATAAGATATGATTTTCTTAAATGACGTCAAGCTGATTAAAATACTTTAAAGCTTTTGTGGTCTGCATAAAGATTAAAGGGGTTAAAGTACTTAGTACAAAGTGCGACCTAAATCGTAGGGCAAAGACGGGATATCAAAGGCTTTACACAATAAAACGTTCCAAGTCTACGCGTGGGTGAGATGCCATTACCCAGTAGTTCAACGTCTCGTGGCGCCCGTCTGTCTGCCGTCATGTACCCGCAGAGTAAACGAGCCAACTAGGTCAACAGAAACATCTAATAACAATAGCTAGCGAAAAATTATACTAGACACGTTTAGGAAGGATAGTGGTGTTGGTGTTTCTTAAGATATATTTGGTCAAAGCTTGGCGTTATGTAAATAGCTCTTCTTACTTGTGATTGCAAACCCTATCTAGATTTGGAGCCTAAAGGTTGGCCGCAAAGCGCAGTAAACTTTGCGTCCGGAGCGCTCACATACCGTTAGGTCCGAGGCTTATTCCATGTACGCTTAGGTTGTGGAATAAGCTCCCTGCGTGGGTTTTCCCGAACGTCTACAGTATGGGGTTCATTGAATGTTTTTAAAGGGTAGGCAGCGCGACTGCTTTCTGGTGTTGGAAACGTCGCACATATTTAATCCCGTCGTTTATTTCTATTAGGTACAATAATGCTATTTATGTTTACTGCTTCGCTCTCCTGGATATTAACGTGATGATATATAGGCTTATAGCCTTCCTTGAAAAATTCCAAATAGGACCAGTAGTTTTCTGAGATTAGCGCGTTCAATCAAACATACAATGAAACTCTTCAGCTTCATACATTAGTAAGTAGTATAAGTAACATAGAATGAATAATAATACTTCATACTATCTTTAAGAAATAATACTGATATGAGATATAATTAGATGTAGATTTAATAGTAAATGTTATTTTAGTATATAAATGTTATTTTTTAATAAATCGAGCAAGCAGTACGAAGGCGGCACTGAAAATTTCGGGAATCAAAAAAGTGACACAACATTACTATTTAAAAATGTATTTATTGCTTTTCGAAGTATTCTCTGCGAAATTTGACACATTTTTCCATACGATGGAACCAATCATTGAAGCAACTATTCCATTCGGAAGTTGGGGTATCCAAAATGGCCGTTTTGTAGGCGTCCACAGCTTCTTCAGGTGATGAAAATCTCTGACCACGCAATTTATTCTTTATTAGTTATATTCTTAGGTCGGGGCTGTACGGCGGATGGTCTAATAATTCTATGTTTTCTTGCTCTAAAAACTCTTTTGTTCTGTGCGCGGTGTGAGAACTCGCATTGTCGTGATGGAGTTCAGAAACGACCTGTGGCAAACAAATGCTAGCATACCATTCTGCATTAACCGTTCTTTGTCCCTCAAGAGGAATAGTCGCAACATGGCCGGTTTTGGAGACAAACGTGGCCACCATTTTTTTTGTAACACTCTGTGAACGAACAATTTTTGTTGGCTTTAACTCATTTTCGAACACCCAAACTCGTGACTGGTTTTTTGTTTCGGGTTCGTACGCGTATATCCAGGATTCGTCATCTGATACGATGTTGTATAGAGCATTTCAACAAGGATCCTGTGTGGAATCTTTCGAGAGTTCTGACGCACCAAGTAACGCGAGCCGCTTTTTGCTCTTCACAGAGCGAATGCGGTATCCATCGGGAAAACAACTTATTTACACCTAGATGTTCATGCAAGATGTTTGTATTTGTATTTGACTCATGCCAATGCCTAAAGTTGCCTGAATTTCGCGGTATGTCACATGTCGATCTTCCTCAATCAGCTTACGCACAGTATCAACGTTTTCTTGGGTGACTGCAGTTTTTGGACGACCTTGACGGGGATCATCACTGAGCTTGACACGTCCACGTTGAAATTCAGCAAACCAGCGATAAATTGTGGTTTTGGATGGGCCTTCATCACCAAATGCAGAAATCATCCGGTCAACACAGTTTTTGTGTTAAACCACTTCGAAAGTCATAATAAATCATTGCTCTTGAATTTTCTCGAGTCAATTCCATTTTCTCAACGACTAAACAAGTTTGACCAAACCTTATGACAAGACCGAGTATCTTTTTTTTAAATAAATAAATGGTATTCGATTTTTAAAACCAAGGAGTTTTTAATTAAAAACGATTTTAATATGACAGGAACAGTGGAAATATTCCATTCCTGATACTTTTAGTGCAGCCCTCGTATCATATTCGTTGCTGTAACCGTTTTTTGGAAACTTACTTTTAAACGTGTGGAAATCACCACGGATATGCTGGACTCGAACCGGCGAAAACCACACGATCACTGCCTAACTGTCTATTGCTGGACGCCCCAGCTTACTCTAACTTATCACCTTGACAGTGTAATTATAATAGAGTTTTATACTCTAGACACATGACCAAATACACTCATATATAAAACTTTAGGTCGTTCGTTAGCATAACTACACTACTATTATAGGTAAGTCATGGTAATGTGGTTAATAAGTAGTGAAAGTTTAATGGATAGTTTACTTACGGTACAATTTGCTCTAGCTTGACATCAAAGTTAATCGATATTCGTTTAGAAATTGAATACGTACACGAACATAATGGAACTCTCGAGACTTGTCGCGTCTATTCGGGCAACCAGTTAAATTATAAGGTAAAAACTAAAGGTGAATAGGAGAAATTTAAATCCGCTGCAATTCCGACCCGTGGAGAACTGCCAAGAGTTTTACAACGGCAAAATGAAAACAAACCTAACACTACAGTATATTCTTATTCAATTTAAAGAATACAACTTGGTTCAGATAGGACTATAACACGTGACCCGTGGCTTTACTTTTACATGTCGGTTATTAATAAATAAAAGTTAGCAACCCTCCATTATTATTTACGCGAGCAGATTGCTCAAAAACGGAAAGGTCAAAATACTTGGATACCCCAACGTGCATGTATGAAATAATTTACGAAAGTATTGTGGGACATTTTTTTTACGCAGCGCCATCTAGCCCAAAGTAAGCTAATATAAGCTTGTGTATGGGAATATTGGATTTAGACAATTGATAAACGTACTTATATATTTTTAAATACAAACATTATACTTGAAGTATATATGGATCGTGAACCCGATCTGTCCCCTGTGACTACTTCGTTGGTGATACAGCTTAAAGATATTATAGTATATTATATATTATAGTATATTATATAGTATAGTATTCCATTGAGATTAAGATACGTCTACTTTCTATAATCGCACCGCTCGGCATAGAGGGTGTTGAATCTCACACTTTGCGTCCGGAAGGCCTTTATTCCGCGTACGCTCCCACCTGTTACGTGGGACTGGAATGTACATGATGAAATGTAGGATGAAATGTGGGATCACGCCACTACTACCACGTGCTACCTCAATCAACGGATTGAGATAGCAGATAAATATAAGGCCCACCTGATTGAAAGTGGTCACCTTAGCCTATGGACTTTTGCAAACGTTTTAAGACAAGGGGTCTTGAAGAACCTCATACTGTAGACCAAAGGTTCCTAAACTTATTTTGTATACTGCCCTCTTTGAGACTACATAAATTTTTAGCGGCATTTTTTTTTAGCATGCATTTTTTCACCTACTTAAAAACCACATTAACTTCAAATTAAATTAATTAATTGTTGTGAGCTATATTATCGGAGATTAAACATTCTTTCTAAAATAGACTTTTACTATAATCCGCAAGAGTTAACTTGAGACCTGATCACAGTAGGTAGTACATAACGACGCTCAGGTCTCAAATTAACTCTTACGGGCTACACCTGCCAATGAGAATGATTATTGAAACGCAACTTTATAGTATTCTGACAGAGTATCTTTTATTCAAAATAAAACAAACATTATCGATTCTTAAATAAAAACTAATCTGAAGGATGAATCTGATGCTGTTTAATAAGTTTGTTGATATCAGGTTCCAATTTACTCAAGAACAGCCGCAAGTCGCCACGTTCGGTAACATGCAAACGATTTCTCTTTTTAGTAAGCAGCGTGTAAATCCACTAAATCCACGTTCACACAAATATGACGATGGGATTGCTATCAAGAATCGTTGAACGATTGACCACAATCCAGGGTACAATTGCGGGAATTTTTTAACTTGATTTTTATTTCCTCGTTTGTTGTCAATTCTATATGTTCTTCTTCCAGCTGAGGTGAGATTGCTGTGATGACATTTGAAAACGAATCTAACGCCCAGCCTGGTATTTCCAAGTTCAAAATGTCCTGGTATCGTTCGGTGAAGTCAATGTGGAGGTTTTCCAAATGTTGGCAGTAGGCAAACAAGTCGTCGTTACAGCAGGATACTGATAAATTCGGAAAATTGTTAAACTCACGTCTGCCCATATTCTTTTTGTGTAGAAGCAGTTTGGCTGCGAAAGCAATAACGACATTTTTTGTTTTAATTAAATTTAGTTCATCGCCTTGCAGTTGGAGATTCATGTCATTTATACAGGTCTGTCATGTAAGCTATATCATTTTTGATAGCCAACGAACCTCAGTATGAAGCAACAAACGGTTGGAATCTTCGTCATTAGAAACACAGAGCTGATGAAATAATCTATCATTTAAAGAGCTGGTACGGATTTTATTGACTGCTTTGATGACATTCACTTAAGTTTCTAGCAACCAAATGTCTATGAATAACGCAATGTACAGCAAGGACATCTGGATTTTTTTTTAAGTACGCTATGAAGCCTTTATGGCACCCTGTCATAGCCGGAGTGCCATCCGTAGCAACTGATATAATATTTTTCAAGGGAATCTCTTTCTCAACACAAAACTTTTCCAATGTATTGAATATGGTTTCGCCTTTTGTATCGGTCTCTAAATTTCTAGCAAACAATAGTTCTTCACATATTTTCTCATGTTTAATAAACCTCACGTAAGACAGCAACAATGCTTCATTAGTAGGTAAAGTGGACTCATCGAGCTGAATTGAGAATTGACTAGTCTTCAGATGATTGCACAATGATCCTTCAAGGTTTTCAGCCATTTCATAAATTCGTCTTTGCACTGAGTTATTACTCAAAGGAATTTTTCGGATAATATCTGCGGCCGGTTTATGAAGTACAGTAGTTATTACTTCCTTTATTGCTGGCAAAATTAACTCTTCTCCGATGTTGTGTGGTTTGCCTTTTTGAGCAATTAACAAAGAGATATTGTACAAAGCTCGAAGTCCGTCGTCATCTTGCTTAGCAGCTGCCGAAAATAGTTTTGCTACACTTGGCTGAGTATTATGCTTCATCTCTAGGTCTTGCAATATGCTACATTCTTATATTTCTCATCTGGATGCATTTTATTCAAATGATCTTGCAGTCTTGAAGGCTTCATTGCTTCATTCGAAAATGTTTTTAGACATAGAAGGCACTGAGGGGACGATGGGTTTGTGGGATTTTCAATAAATCCGAATTTAATATATTCCACAGAGTATTGCCGTCTCTTCTTTTTTACTTCCGACATTGTTTTGTTTTAAGAAATACGTAAGTAAGTGTTGAACTCAAGTACTGCTTATCTATTTATATTCGTGGACAATTGTGTGGGTTGCATGATTGTTAATATTGTTTACCTAGTATTTAATAATTGTATAACTTTTAAACGTTTTAAATTTTATCATGTAACTGTTTTTTGTCCCCAATAAATAAATAAATAAATAAATATTACGCGCTAAACCGCAAATGAAAATAAAATAAATATTCCGTTCTTTATATAGGATTGCATAAGCAGCACGCACCGACAGGAATAAGACAAACATGCATTAACTCGTTTATCTCATTCGACGCTCAATTGTACTCAATAAGTAAGAACAAGTATTCTATGAATCAGCCGATTGATACGGGAATGCACAAATCGGGTTATTTAACAAAAACTTGTTAAAACATGATTGCCCGCGGTCATCGACGCTCATTCGACGCTCAATTGTACTCAACAAGTAAGAACAAGTATTCTATGAATCAGCCGATTGATACAGGAATGCACAAATCGGGTTATTTAACAAAAACTTGTTAAAACATGATTGCTCGCGGTCTATTATCTACGAAAATTACCTATCTAGGAATACTAATAACTATTAAAATGCTAAAGTGTGTCTATTGCCTTTTTATTTGTTTGTTTGTGTCTACTTTCATTTCGAAACTGAGCGACCGATTGACATGATTTTTCTTCTATTTATTGAATAAAACAGGACAGATACATGAACTACGCGGAGAGAAATATCGAACCGAGTTTGAGCAATCTCTTAATTAATATTAGTTGATATTCACAAGTTGTAGTCGAGAGTCGAGAGCTCTGTAGGTGTCTATGAGTCCTCCTAGCTAGATGAAATTACAAATCGCCCCCCGAAGCCTACACAACGCCCCCATTATTTTTCTGGGTCTCTTACCGCCCCCTTTAGGCCTGCAGCGCCCACAAGGGGGAGTTATCGCCCACTTTGGGAAGCGTTGCTGTAGACCTTCGGGAAAACGTCAGCAACCGTTTTATTCCACAATCTAAGCGTACGCGGAAGAAATCCTCTATCCGTATGCGAGTACTCCGGACGCAAAGTGTGAGGGTGAACTAATAATTAAAAACAATAAATTAGGTTATAAAAATTGATTTATTCATTGATATACACATTAGTATTATAGTTTGACTACGACCGCTGCGTTTAATTTTATACGCAGTGAGCGGTACAGCGGTCTACGAGCTTTTATGAGTACGTTACGTCACTGAAGCTCACTTTCAATTGACAGTAACTATGTATTTCTAATTTAGTACAGGGAGGCAATTCTCGTTTTCTTCGAAATAATCTCGAATTTGAGTTCACTCTTCGAATCCTTTTTTTCGACCATAAAATCTCGTAAATCGAGAGTTTTTTCGAATGTCTTATTCTCACCACCATTCGAACTAAAGTTCGAGATTATTGTGTGAAATGTTGCCATTTAAGAACCATGTCACATTACGATGCGTTCCGTTCGACACTTTTCATCCGGTTTGAAAACGGTTACAACAAGACTACTCTTACAAAATGTTCTAAAAGTTGTTTAAACTTATTTTACACGTTATAAACAATTACGTATTTTATATTAATTATTAAAGGAAAAAATATTGTAAACTGCATATAGTCCATTATATATACATTTGGAAATGCAAATGAACCGAGAAAGCCAAATCTTGGATATAACGTGGTTGGGGGAAGGCTGAAAAGCTTAAGTTCAAATTGTCAACCAAAATAACCTGATGGGATTTCCGCCATCTTGAAAAAAGTAAAAATAATAAAATAATAATAATAATATTGTAAAAATAAAAAAAAAATTAAAAATATAAATAAAAAAAAAATTCGTATCTCAACGGGGAACCGAGTTATGATGAAAAAACAGAATATAACTTTTTTCAAGATGGCGGAAAACCCATCAGGTTATTTTGGTCGACAATTCGAACTTAAGCTTTTCTAGCCTCCTCCCACGTAATATCCAAAATTTGGCTTTCTCGGTTTATTTGCATTTCTAACCCGATTTTTCCGACGTAATGACTGGACTAATAATAAATGTTACTTAATGTATATTTTAAAAATTGCTTATACCGTCCTGTAAAATTAAAAATATCTGAATGTGTCACTGTCACTGTGTGTTGTCTATATTATTGAAGACTGTGTTATTTGTAATCACAAATCAAATTGCTGAAATTTCCACATTGCTGAAACATCGGCGACGACGTGTTTCAAATTGAAGCGAGTTGCAATATGTTTTGCACGTATTAAACTATTAATTTATCAATCATTTTGATATTTATTAAATGTAAAATGTAATATAATGCTAATTTAGGGTCGGTCACTTAAGAAATGTCCAAAGATTATAGTGATTCGACTTCGAAATCTGCGTCTCGACTGCTACCAACCATTCGAAGCAACTCGAGTGGCTTCCCTTCGAGAAAAGTCGAGTTCGAGATTTGCAGAATAGCTAAACGTCAATAAAACTCGAATAAAGTTCGATTTCGAAATTTATCTCGTAATCGAGACTGTTTCGAAGGCATGAGAATTGCGGCCCAGAACGTACTCAACGACACGTTTCAATATTGAATGGATTCGTCCGAAAATAATTATTGCCTATGTTGTTTTCGATGCCTCCTCAGCCAGATACAGAAAAATTCATTTTCCGGAATACCGCATTGCGCTAATTGGAGAGAAGCATAAAACTTCGTGAGATAAACAACCAAATTTAATTATATAAAACCACATTACATTAAATTACAATTTATTATTTGTAAAATATGTAGGTACTTTTTCAGGGAAAATCGTTTTCAATCGATCCAAAATCTTAGGAAAGATAGAGAACATTAATTTTACTTCTCTTCTTCCAGTATGAAGAAGATTATCCAATGTCCTGCACTCGTTTTTCAAAAAAAATATAATATTTTTTTTTTTGTAAAACAATTTTTTATTAGAATTGGTTTCAGTACACTGTTAATGTCTAGTAAAACTCAAAGTCTACATTGAAAGATTATTGGTTAATTTAGTAATTGTAACCGATTAAGGTTATTCTTTACAGAAACTGCTGTTAATTTGGCTACCTAAAAAAGGGGGCCTATGATTTGTCTTTTCACAAACAAACTGCGAGTGAGAGTAAAAATCGCCGGCGAATACAGCATATTACGCAATCAGCTGTGTCCTGCCCTGTTTTCTCTAATAGTTTATTTATCTATCTATCACGCCTTATCCCCGAAGGGGTGGCAGAGGCATACATATTGTACGCCCTCTTTTCACCATGTGGATTCCTTGACGTAATATGTGGTGAGCCCATTGCCGTGTTGAAATAGACAGACGCAGGTTGTGGCTACCTGCTGTTGAAATTTTACAAGCCGCCCATAAGGCCTTCAGCTTGACTTAACGAATGGCATGTTACTGGCTACCGGGACCAACGGCTTAACGGGCCTTCCGAAGCACGGAAACGATCGCATATGTAAATGCCACAAAGTGGTCACCCATCCGAGGACCAGATATAGTTAAAGTTGCGTAACTTAGTGATCGTTTACAGAAAACTGAGTACGCGGGGCCACGAGCGCTTCAATTTTTCTCTAATAGGTACCCTTATATTCAATTAAACCGTACTTATCGCTGCGTTATCTTTTCCCTTCTTTCCTTTTCTTAGATTATTCGCTTCGGCTTTCAGTTGATCAATAAATCTTCAGTTGAAAACAGTGGCACGAAGTTTATAAATATCGGTGGAAGTTAATGCAATTCCTTAATCTGGCACAGTGAGTTTTTCAATTATGGTGTTTGGACCGTAAATTGCTTAGTAATGGTTTATGGTACACAATGAAATAAATTAGTTAAAGGGTAACTAAGTAACTACTTTCACGCTGTTTCCCTAACGGTTGATGTAGTGAGGACAGCCCGCCAGGGTTCGCGATCCATGCACATTTCTTTAGCTTCATGCAGATTTATTAATCGTTTTATACATGGAGGTATGGGTATTCAAGACCTTTCCGTTTTTCAGCAATCTGCTCACGGGTCTTCATATGTAAGTGCGGTCTACCTGATTCCTATACACGATATTCACTCCCGGACACCTAAATCGAGCCACCTTGATTTTTTTGTGTTTTGAGTGCCATTGTTCTAAATTTGAACTACGGTTTATTAAAAAAGTCGAGTTACGTTGAAACAAGTCCATATTTGCTTTTTTTAAGGAAAAAAATCTAATCGATTTTTAAATAAAGACATGTTTTACATGAATAGAAATGTTTATTTAGTAACTTGTATTGCCTCCCAGTGCGTTTATGGCAGCTCTATATATAGAATTAATCAATGTCGTTATGACATGTTGAGGAATGTCCTCCCATTCTTCCAAAATTACATTTTTTAGCTCCTGCATGGTTTGCGGGGCAGGATGATGAGCTCGAAAACGCCTCTTCAGCTCATCCCATAGATGCTCTTTAGGATTCATATCAGGACTTCGCGCTGGCCATCTCATAACAGTGATACCAATGCCATTTAAGTACTCCCTGACGATTCCCGCAGTATGGGTCCTTGCATTATCATGCAATAAAACGAAATCTTGGCCAATAAATCCAGCATATGGCATCACGTGGTTGTCTAAACATTGGCGAATGTATCTATTGCCATCTAGGGGCGGCAGTCGTGGTCCCGTCACTACCTCTAACTCAGTTTTGCCTTCCATAGAGATTCCTTCCCAGACTGTCCATGATCCTCCACCATAACTCGTTTTCTCGTCAATACAGCATTGCGCGAAACGCTCTGTCTTCGGTACACCTTACTCCTTCCTTCATTACCGTATAGCATTATCTTGGACTCATCTGTGAAGAGAACCTGGCTCCATTGATGTCGAGTCCAATTTAGATGTTCGTGCGCGCGCACACTCTAGACGGGCTATTCGGTGTGCTCGTGTCAATTTGGGTCCATTGGCTGGCTTATGGGGCTTTAAACCACGTTCATTGAGTCGCCTTCTAACGGTCCGAACACTTACAGCCACTTCGTGAAAGTCCCTGAGCTGTTCTTGTATCTGAACAGAGTTAAGGCGTCGATTTCGTAAGCTAGTAGTGACTATGTATTGATCTTGTCTCGCCGTTGTCACTCGGTAACGAGGTCCTCCTGTTCGCCGAACGAAGCCGTGAGTCTCCAGGTACTCTTTGAACAGCGGAACGACTTATGTGAAGTTGTGAACTCACATCTCGCTGACTTAGCCCAGATTGAAGAAGTGCTACAGCTTGCGCGGCTACTTCAGGTGAAGTATCCATAATTTTATAGCCAAAAACGGTTCAAATTATAGAAAAATAACTAAACTAAACTTTGGTTAACAACAATTGCGAAAATTCAAACCAAATCGACATTAAATTGCTTCAAAAGCAAATTTCAACCGTCATTATTTTTTTCAAATCAGTGACCAAGCTCGGTTTTTTTTTTAAATTCTAAAATTCAAATTTGGAATAATACATACGGGAAAGACGATGAAATATGCCAGCATTAAAAATGCATAAAAACTTTTTTGTTATACTGTATATTTTGTGTATTGGGCTTTTAGGCCCAGGAATGTAAGGTGGCTCGATTCAAGAGTCCGGGAGTGTATAAATAAAAAATAGACAACGTGTGTCATACAGGCACTTCAATATATTTGTTAGGAAAATAAACGTTATGTACACGACGAAACTCATGAATTAGGGCAAAAACATCTATGCATCTTTTACTTGAAATTTTATATAGATTGTAATGTGAACAAAGTGGCTTAAATCGAGTCAACGAAGCAATATGAGAAATATGTTCCGACTGACCTTTCAAGTTTCTCACACAGTAAGAGCGTTAGAGCAATAAAACCCCTTTTATTGGTTATCCGCGGGCTAGAAACATGTTAGAGCGCTCTTTACGGTTCATACACAAAAGGGAAATCAATGCAAACCCATTACTGAGGTCAAGATATCGAGTTAAGGGGCAGAAAATGCGTACTGGTTTAATTTATGGTTCCGCATCGTATTTGGTAACAATTCGGATACAACTTTTAAATAATAGATCAGTTAACAAGTCACCAACTTCTTAGGACCAAATCAAGCAAACAGCTTTTGAGAAAAGAATTTCTTTTTGTTGGTCAATTTTATTTACAAACATTAACCAAACAGCAACAAAATCGTACCTTGGACTAACAACATGACAAGTCTTTTCTCTGTCCTCGTACTCGGCTCCACCACTGCACATGTTTTCCTCCTATTACCCAGTTCTCCCGAGTTAGCGAAGCGTCAAGAGACATATTAGTAGGCCAACTTGAGAGCCACTGTTAATGGCATTTCCAACTGTAATAATGGTTCTCAATCTTTGGATGTAGCACATCATTTGACGAGGTTAATAAAAATAAAAACTGGACAAGTTCCGTACAAATTTGTAGTTATTATTAATAATAGATATTATTAATAATTATTTCCAACACATTATTTTTTATGATTGAACTACAACTTGTAATTAAATAATTTTTTTTTTCCTATTCGTGTAGTAGAAATGGTATTACTTGCCAAATTTCATAGTTCTGAGTGAATGGGAAATCCTAATAATATTATAAACGCGAAAGTTTGTATGTAAGGATGGATGTTTGTTACTCTCTTTCACGCAAAATGTACCGAATGAATTTTGATGAAACTTTATAATAATTAGCTTACACATCAGAATAACACATAGGTAACTTTTTATCCCTTAAACTTCACTACGCGTGCGGAGCCGCGGGCGTCAACTTGTACCTTATATATTTAGAATTCCTTGACTGGTGATACGTTTACCTGCATAACAAGTATAGGACCTTGTCCTTCCAAATATATACGTTCGTGAAGAGATCTGCACTCGCATCGGTTCTACAAGGTAGAGAGCCGAAGAGGCTCGTGGGCTGAATAGGCTGTCAAGAAAACCCACTACAATCTTTTGATCTCTGCAATTTTA
The DNA here is from genome assembly GCA_948477245.1 of Thumatha senex. Lineage (NCBI taxonomy): Eukaryota > Metazoa > Arthropoda > Insecta > Lepidoptera > Erebidae > Thumatha > Thumatha senex. Next base: position 16,168,872 of record OX419741.1, on the reverse strand, counting down.
AATCTTGGCCTTAAAACCTTGCATAAGTATCACATATTTTAAGCGACTTGATAGAAAAAGAGGCATGTACGAGTATACATATTTTTCGTATGTTTGAGATTTCTTTTATATGTATAGGATTCTGTTTAACTCCAAGATGGTTACTAATTGATTTTTAATTAGTATTTCCGTACTATATTACTTATTGATTTTATATAATTTTCATCTTTAAAAAAAAATACGCTCAATAAGCCCTCGCGGCCCCGCGTAATCAGTGTTATGTAAACGATCACTGCGTTAAGCAACTTTCGCTGTGGCTGGTCACGGATGGGTCAATGGGTGACTATTTTGTGGCATTTACATTTGCGACCGTTTCCATGCTTTAGAAGGCATGTTAAGCCGTTGATTCCGGTTGTCAGTAACATGGCAGTCGTTAAGTCAATCTGAAGGCCATATGGGCCGCTTGAATTTAAAAAAAGTGGGACAATACACATGGTGAAAAGTGGTCGTATGCCTCTGCCACCCCTTCGGGGACAATGCGTGATAGATAAAAATATACCAGCAACCTTAATTTGTCATACTCTCTGGCTAAGTTAAATAATATTGTTTGTCAGGAACTGGTTTACGTCGGTAAGAGTTTTATTGAAATATAAAACCCCAAAAAAAAAACTGGACACCTGAAATTTGGCAGTACGTATGGGAAAAATAAAGAATATCCGATTGCAAAATGCCGCCATTTTAATAAAAGTTTTTTTTTATCTATCTATCTATCTTCTCGCTGTATCCCTGACGGGGTAGTCAGAGAGGACAGATCGACAGGCATTGCGATCCATGCATCCTTTCGCTTCCTGTAGATTCATTAATCGCTTCATTCATGCACGTCTGGGTATCCGAGTACTTTGACTTTTCCGTTTTTGAGCAATCTGCTCACGTGGTCTTCATAATATGTAAGTCTCGGCCTACCCTGACTCCAGTCCTTCTATTTTTTTTTAAATTATTATACTCAGATTTCTTCACCCAGATGAAACATACGACACCTTTTTCCTGGGAAAATAATTCCTATGGAATAATGTAATTTTACACAAAGAAAGCATCAGTTTGCAACAATGGCGGTACTATCTATGCTAGTAAAGAAACTAGTATAGCAGGTACTACGCATTATCATGGTAGACTAATTCCGTCATCAGCTGTTATTAAAACAATCACGAGGTTTCTGACCTTATTAAGCGAATCATGTATGGAGCAACACATAAAAACATGCTCTTTATTAATACATTTGTAGTCGTCAAATTAAATAGGGCTGAGGGAGCATTGTCTGTCTGATACTAAAATAAACAGACCCCCGCATAGCCTGCGCTCTCTTTATGTAGCTCTTACAGGCGCTTTATAAACATCTACCGCAGATGTGGGTTAATGGGCTACTTTTAGACAGTTTTCGAATCACAATAATCTTTATTCTTAAGGTTAAAATACGTAATTTTCTCTAGCTCGCTCCGCTGGTAAATATTTGTTATAGAAATAAGCAGCACAATTGTGATGTCTTCTTCTACTGTTATTATATTCCTTGTAAACTTAACATTCATATATAGATTCCATGATGTATATTAATACTCTTTTTTTTTTCTTAATAGGACTGCGACAGTGAATTTGACCAGTAAGAAACATGACCAGTTTGTTACTGGTCGGGTTCAATGTCATAATTAGAAAAAGGTGCGTGTAAAAAAATGTAACACGTTACACTCTCAGTTTGGCGGCTTTTGGAGAATATGTGCATAAGTTACTGCCGTTTATCTTCTCTATTATATCCAAATCCTAAACCAACTTCCAGCCCAAGTCCACTTTGAAGAAATTGCTGATGTACCTATCTACTCCTATATAGGCGCCTAGACATTGATTAGTAGCAGGGGGCCGAGTCTTCTATTGACAAGCAGTAGAATAGAACCAGAATCGCTGTTCTTAGCTGTCAAAATGTTAGTACCTAGTCTACCAAAAATGCAACTGACTAACGGCCACTGGCGCGGTACGTGCTAGTAGAATTCTATCGGCCGACCGATAAACGTTTATTGGAGTACGATTGTAATAGTAGACGAACGATTGTAATATGGACTACGAAAATCGGTCAAAATTGTACCGATGGCTTTCTATTGAGCGACGATTTACAAAATTAAGAGCGTAAGCGATAGTGTACCTCACATACTAACAGTACACTCAGGTATACTACTCGCAGGTGAAGTTTGTCTTGAACCCAGAAATCATAGAGGCCCCTATACGCTCAATTTTTTTCAGTCAGTTTAGTAATCGCAACCTTCGAGTATGAAATTTTGCATTATCATCGTCAGATAAGCTATCGAGATTATTTACAATAAAGATAAAAATGTTCGTGGACACGACATTAGTGATGATGCAACGACCGCTAGGACGGACGTTTTCAGTTTTCAGAGGCGATTTGTAATACAGCTGAATACGAGTATAGTAAAGTAGTTACGCATACGCCAGTAACATGGAAGTCATTGAGCAAGTTGAAGGCCTTATTATAGGTTTGAAAACTTTCACCAGCAGGTTCCCACAACCTGCGCATGTACATTTCAACACGGCAATGGGCTCACCACCTGTTACGTGGGACGAAATGGTTACGGTGAAATGTGGGCCCCTAACTGATTTAGCATTATCATACGAATTTTAGGTCAATACATCTGATATCCCGACGACGCTATCGATCTCTGTCTATTAAATATGTAGATGCTCTAGATTCCTTTTCTGACTGGTGTTCTATTTATTAGGTCCAATTTTCCATTTTAGGATATGGCCTTGAAGTTGACGGTCATTAAGGCAACTATTTTACGTGAGAGGGATATAGAACTCACAGTGTGCTTATAACAACCCCAGTACCTGCAGGTAGCCTACCAGGCCATAAAGTTGTTAACCTCCCTATAACGTTTCCATTCGTTTTTGAGGGAATAAGCAGCAAAGTACTATAGATCCACAATGATAGCACAATATCAACATCACTATGATACTCTAACAACTCTAGTCACATATCTGACATAAGGGCTCTATTTACAGACAGGATGGAAAAACCCGCGCGAATTTTCCTACTAGCTCCAAGTAAATAGAACTTTATTACTATATGTTTGTACGCGCGCGTCGATCTTATATTCACGAAAACCTCTATTTTTGCGTGGTAAAATTAACTCTTATTCCAATGGCAGCAGTACAAGTACAACCTTCCAGAAGGCCAAGGCCTATTCATTTTTTTTAGCTCATTTAGGATTTAAGTTTTCCTGTATTCCCCAATATGTTCCCGTTTTCCAAAGGAACTAGTTCCTGGGATTAAAAGTAGCCTATGTGTTTTTCATATGTGTAAGCTATATTGTTGTAAAGTTTCATCAAAATCCATTCAGAAGACTATGCTTGAAAGAGTAACAAATATCCATCCATACTTACAAACATTCATGTAAGTAGGAAGTAGGATTTTCATTCATAATCAAAAAATGTTACCTGTGGTGGATATTAAATAAAAGGTGTAGCAAATCCTGCTTTATAGTGTCTTGAGTCCATAGAAGGTGACATCACCCATATAGGGCAACTTGAAGCCATGTATTAAAGAAAAATAGTATTTAAATGTTCTTATTCCACTTGTTTTAAGGTTCAAAATCTCTTGAAACCTTGTGCAGTAATTTCATATGTACATCAATCAGTCGGTTATTAGCCTCAATTAGGAACAAGTGTCTGGTCAAAAATAAAACATCATTTATGATGAAAACATAACAGGCGGGAAATGGCAGACTGATTTAAAGTTATCATATCAGTCAGAATTGATAATGTATTTACTTATCTGCATAAAATTTACAATAGAATATAATGTTAAAGAATATTTAAAGCTATGTAGATATTATAATATTAGAAATTTTAAACTACTTCTTTAAGATTTATGGCTCTATGATGTAAAGTAAATAAAATAGTTTGAGGTTTAGTTATGAGAGAAATGGTCAGTGAAACAAAGTCATTAGTTATGATCTTTTTTTTTCAGCACATTAACCCATACCAACAGCTCATAGCAACAGAAACGCATTTGACAGATACCAACAAGATCACAAAATTCATTTATTTTGAGTTATCACAGGGTGTTATAAAATAACTTCTGTCTCTCTCTCTCACTGTTCCTTAATTTTAGTATATTCCCAGTTAAAGGCGTGACAATATGTATGTATGTACCCGGTTGGTACCAATTCTATCTGAATTTGGAGCCTGAGGTTCACTTTTATTTGAATGCTAGAAGTTTTTGGTTTTCAATTTTCAACAATGTAGAGAACAACTGCCATTCAACCTCATAACGCTGGTTACCTACCTCATTACTTCATCTGCTAGTCAGCAGGTAACATATATCCTGAATAGCAGGCTCTGGAGATCTTGGTGGCCAAAATTATTTAAGATAGCATTGCCATAAAAAAGGTTATGTTATAGTATTGTTAGATTCAAAAATAAGTTTGCACTAGCCATCAGTACACCCAAGCCGGCCTTTATAGTCACTTCTGCCCTTTCTGTGTATATTTTCATGGCATGCGGTAACTCTGCCCATTATTGTCACTTTAGCTTGCATTGCAATTTCTAAATAGATTTCTTAAAACTAGCGATTAGCCATATATTATTTATAACAGTACATATTTTTAATAGAGGCAAGTTTCTTATTTATGTTCCAATTTAACTCAATATTGCATACAGTAAATATTAATTGTGGTATATCAAATCACTTATAATAAGGTCCAGGTTATATATTGTGCGAAAGCAGAGGGTAGAAGCAGTCAGGTTATACAGGGTAATTTGAGTTTCTTCTGGGATGAAATTGCCGCTATTAAAATTCTACGATGTTGTTTAATAATATGAGAATCTTGATAATATGCTGCTTAATTTCCACGTGAGCAGATTGCTCAAAAACGGAAAGGTCAAAGTACTCGGATACCCAGACGTGCGTGTATGAAGTGATTGATGAATCTTGAAATGGCGAAAGATGTATGCATGGATCGCGAAGCCTGGTGATCTGTCCTCCCTGACTACCCCATCAGGGATACAGCGTGAATATAGTTACGTTTAAGGTAATATACAACATTTTGAATTTAGAGCCCAGGATTTGATTATTTTTGGAGCAATATTTGATGTTAATTAGAAAAGTTAGTGATATATTGTAAAGGTGTATTCCATATTTTTAATTGGATTATATTTTTTACTGTTATTGGTTATAAAAAATGTCAGATATTTTCATTCCTCAATATGCTTGAGTGTATATTTCTATGAAGCTCAAGGTTCTTGGTTTCACCAAACTAAAGATTCATAAATTACCTAAATGACAAAATGTAGAGTATTACAATGTCAATGCAATTTTCAAGTGCTGGGATCTATGAGGATTTTGGAACCTGGGCAATCTCACCTGTTGACTAAGCTAAGCTAAGCTAAGGCTTTGCGATAAGTGACCTTGAGGAGTTTGTAGGTCAGATAGCAAGTTCTTACAACAAAACAGAAAATAAAAGGACTTCGGGCTCTAAGTCCAGGCATGTTTGGAAGATACTGGGAAAACACTAAGATGAAGAAGAGCAACAATAGTAAAAGTTGCTGAATATTCTGTCACTATCCGATATTCAAAAGTAGATCTTGTGCTCATAAATAAAAACTTTGAATACTTTTAATGAGATGTTAAAATATCAATTCATATAATATAACCATTATACCAGTATGTGTACACAGCATAATATGTTTTAGGTTCTATATACTTAAAAAGGGGCTGGTCCTTACTTATTATTACTTGCCTGTAAGACATTATCCCGCTAAAGATAGATAAAATTAAAGTATAATACTATAATATCAGCACAGCGGCACAGCGCCTTTCTCTTCAATATAACAAATATAAAATATAGTATATGTTTTATTAAAGACTTTCAAGATAAAAATTCGATAAAAATGAGAGGAATAACACCACTACACTGTATGTTATGTTGTGTTTATCACATCCCTTTCAGTTTATACCATGTAATGTAATTTGCAAATTTTAAACATTTTTCACTTACCTCCTATGCTATTCCTCTCGTACACACAGTTGTAAACAAAACAGCAACAACAATAACAAACCAACACTTGTAATTCAGAGAACAGTTCTTCAAATAAAATATCTAACAATCCCAATTTGTCCTTGATTCATAAATAGGATCAATACAAAACACTTCTTACAACGATAAACGAGCGATCGTTGGCAATTTGGCATACGCACACACAAGACACACACAAGACAGAGTATGTCAACGTCAAAACTTCAAATGTCAAAAATGTCACACACTGGTGTCAGGTGTCATCTTTCTGCGGCTAAACTGGGCTACATTGCTACATTCAACTAAATTAAACTGTTTGTTATCAACCTTAGTTCTCAACTCAGGTTTTCAAACGCTATAATGAAACTAGCTGAGCCCCACGGCTTCACTCGTGACATACTTCGAACGTCTCGTTCGAACGAATCGTCTTCATTTATAAAAAATACAATACGAAAACAACAAATCCTTCAGCTTTATGTATATATTAGTATAGATATAACATATTGGAACAGACCTGCTTACGTCTAGCTGGACTGTCCTATGCTGATTCTATTGACTGATATATTAGTCACGCATTATTTCCAAAAGGCGTAAGCAGGGGCAAACTGAATGCCCACATTTCACTAATTATTATCTTTAACGCGCCTTTTGCTGTTTGCTACCTGCTGTTGAAAATCAATCCGCTCATATGGGCATTGAACATGGCTAAACGACTACCATGTTACTAGCAGCCAGAAACATCGGACAAAGATAATAATATGTATAGAATAAAAAGGTGATAAAGGTATCATAATGTATTATTCTAATGTGTAAGCTACATTATTGTAAAGTTCCATCAAAATTCATTCAGTTGTCTTGTGTGAAAAATTTCCAAACATACGCCCATACATTCTTAAAAACTTTCGTGTTTATATTAATAGGTAGTAGGTAGTAGGATAATACAATGGCTAACATTTTATCCATCTATCTTCACTCTGTATCCCTGTTGGGGTCGTCCAGGAGGACAGATCACCAAGTTTCGTACGCACATTTCTTTCGTTCCCTGCAGAGCTTGAACTTTCCCAGCTTTATGTTGACACTTAAATTCAAACCTGCCATATTACGTATCACTTCATACGTAACACAGGACAGGAATCCACTCGGTGAAAAGTGGGCATATAATATGCCTCTGCCACCCCTTCGGGGATAAGGCGTGATGGATATTTATTTTTTATTTTTACTTCATACGTATTGGGTCGGCCAATGTAACGTCGCACAATTTTGTAAGTAATCGCATTCAATTTAATTTATATTTTTAAAATAAATATGTATTGTAATGTAAATGATAGAGATAAGGAAAGATCGATTAAAATTGATTGACTTTGGAAAAATCCTTAAACCGAGACAACATAATTAAAGGAAAAAATATGTCCAAATAATGTTCGAAAACTAAATTTTGTTACAAAATGTTATAAAATGATTAAACTACAAAGTGTCACAAACTTCTACAGTCATCATAAAATCTATTTTTTTTTCTGTTTATCCTACAGCATAAAAGTGAAATTCAATATTGATGGACGTGAAAATCATGAAATTTCAAATGGGTTTCAAATTCATATTTTTTATTGATTAGTGACTATTAAGCATTCAGAACGAACTTTATACTTCATCTCTTTTTCTCACTACGTCATTCTCTCACGTTCGATGTGAGGTGTCAGTGAAATAGGTATTCGTAATAAAAAATAATTACATCTTGAAATGTTTGGAAGGTTTATTTCTTTTTTTAATTATGTATTACGTTAATAAAGGCAGACCAGTGACTTGGGGTTATCTGGGCAAAATCTAGCAAATAATTATTGTTTATTGGGAACTATCACTATGAACTGTCACCAAGTATTAAGTGGTGCCTGTAATTCAGGAGATCAATGTTTTGCTGTTGGTTCTGTGGAAGGAATACCTTTTACAGTAAGTATTATAATTACCAAAAATGTCCTTGTGAAGTCATGATCAGGTCTCGTGACTAGAATTGCTTTTTCGCAGGAATTAATTTAGGAAAATAGGTCCCTTACTGAAAAAAATAATTTAGCACAAACTGATAAGTATAAAATGTAAGTTTGTTAGAATATACGCTGTATCTTTTGTTGTTTTGCAATGGATTCTGGCTCATTACTTAACTTTAGTTACAGAGATCTATACAAATGAGTAATTTCCTTGAATATTAATTTGCATCATTCACTTCAAGAGATTTGCATGACAATATTATAGCTAGCAATGTTTGATATCTGAGCAGATAATGTTATATGACTCAGTAGTTCTTGCATGAATGGATCTGTGGAACACATTTACTAACTTCACATCATAATAATTAAAAAGTAAATATCAGTGGATGTGCTAAAAGGTAGTCAAGCAGTTCTTTATACTGACACAGTCAACACAATATTATACTTTAATACTCTATAAACAAACATTATAACTAACATAATTACATGAATAATATTCTGAGATATATTTGGGGTATCACACAAAAAAAATGACAATGAAATGGTAATATTGATTTTTATTTTAAGTGAAAAAAGACAAGTAGTTTCAGGCACAATCTATACTTGTAAAGGAAGAATTTTACCTTGCATCAGCACCATTCTATAGCTATGTAGCTAGAGCATTCCTCTTAGGAAAAGGTCACGGGTTCAAGTCCTGTCTGAATCAGAATGTCCTTTTTTTACTTTAAATAAAAAAATTCAAAGAATTTTTTTTAGCACACTAGATAATTTTTTTATGACAAGGCAAAACATATTAGTGTATGCAGTAGATGCTTGTGGAAGCAACATTGCAAAGCTTTTTTTTTAATTCCTTTGTTATTATACAACACTGAAAAATAACAACCAACTAGTCTGAATTCTAACCTCATATGTTTCAAACATTGTTATTTTGAAACTCTGATTCTTATTACAATTTAACTTGGTATTTGGTAAAATATATTGCATGAAATCCAAATTCATTGTTATTAAGAGTGTTTTAACAGTTTCATGAGCAGAGCGAAATGCTTGTGATTACATGAATGTAAGGACATGGTATGCTAAATATGATAGAAGATGAACCATTTTATTATTAGTACTTCTAGAGCTTGATTTTCTAGTTGCATAAGTTGCTTTACAAAGTTATCATAATATTGAGATTTTATAAAACTTAAAAAAACTAACTATCTTCACGCTGTATCCCTGACGGGGTAGTCAGAGAGGACAGATCGCCAGGCTTCGCGATCCATACATACTTCTTTCGCTTCTTCGAGATTCATCAATCGCTTCATACACGCACGTCTGGGTAACCGAGTACTTTTGACCTTTCCGTTTTTGAGCAATCTGCTCACGTGGTTTTCATATGTAAGTCTCGGCCTTCCCTGACTCCTTCTACCCTCTACTTTTGAACAATATATATTCTTCGTCAATCGTTCGTTTTATAAAACTTTCTCTGATATATTATTATTTTTCTTCATCTTCTTCGCTATTGCTTCCAAGCTCTACTTCTAAGATTCAGAAACTGGGGTCCGCTTCTGTATTCTCATGTGTTGGCCAGTAGTGTACCAATTGTAAGTGATGTTGGCTTATGCCCCAAAAAGCTTTATATAGCACCAACACATCCACAACAAAATATGTTAATTACTTTGCAATGCATTTTACTGGTGTTGAATGGTATGGTAAATTAACAGCTGCCTATTAAAGAGGATATTCTGTCTTCTGATGGTTAAAAAGCAGTAATGTAACATTTTTTCTAGCTTACCTGCTGTAGAATTTTTTCCTCTATCTTTTAGTCTGGGTCTTAATTATATGATTATTCTTTATTGAGATGGCGAAACCATGTGTATAGCTAAGTATGTACATCATTTTCCACATTTTTCTAATCATAAAAATTCACATTAAAATACTATGTTAAACATATGTTTTCTCACTTAAGGGCCTTATAGTAATCGGACAGCAGTTTTATACACACACAATACCATTTAGGCTTATACTACGATTATCTTAGTTTATGGAAAATTAAAAATTTTGTTTTTATATATGTCAATAATTTTCTTTTGTAAAAATGTATATAAAAATCTGACAGACCATTTACAGAACACACAAATATTTGTTCAGACTTGGTTATTGAATTTGGAATCCTCAAAACTACAGTTAGCCTACACTACCACTGCATCACTATAGATTATACTGTGTTTTCAAAATCATTTCTTTTACTCCATAGGCATATGCAGCAGGTTGTAACATAGTAATCTTGGCATCCAACTTTGAAAGAGTGCAAATTATTCCGGGTGCAGTACACAGCTATGTGCGCATTGGTTCACTGGATTGTAGCACTGACACGGGGAAAATTGCTGCATCATATGGAGCAGAAGTGTGTATATTTGAACCCACACCACTTATACACACAGCTGCTACCACACATGTAAGTATATTTGACTATTACTTAGCTAACATTGAAGAATTGGTATCTGTGAAAAAGAAACAATACTCCTCATAATATAAGAATATTCCATCAATTTCGGCCCAGCCGTTTTAATGACTTGCAGAGTTAACCAATAGACAGATTAATTTTATTTATTTGTATTCATTAGATGACCCATTGAATGTTTAACACCTTAATTGTTATAGGCAACTAAATGGTTGTACTTACTTAAATGTACTGGTGTAAATTTCGAGAAATAATAATTCGAGTTATCACGAAAGTTACATTTTCCAAAGTGCCCCGAACAGCCACTTTGAAAATGGACCTCCATCAAAACTAGTCAGACTATTTCGAAAATTTTCGAAATAGTCTGACCTTTAGATACCTAGTAATCATGGTTATAGATCGCGAACATTATTATTATTAAATTTTTTCAAAGAATTTTGTGAAATATCCTATTTTTTTTTATAAGTGTCCTGTAAATTTATATTTATTTTAAATAACGTTTTGTATGTTCATTGTGTATAAATAATATAATATTATTTTTTTTATTATTAGATTTTTCATTAGACATTGTTCAGTTTTAAATTGACTGACCCCTGCTTGACCTTGCTTTATGATATCTGCTCCCAAATGCCTTGACAAATATCCAGGCTTCTTACTGTACTGCTGCAAAACAAGTTCACGAAACTCAACACGAACAATACAATAGATTGTAATAAAAGAAAAATGTAGAAAAATACCGAGCAGAGAACGTATGTAGGCTGGGAGTCGTGGTATTAAAACTACTGTAGGTTAAATACTCAAAACATTAAGATTCTGGTGATATCAATTGCGAAATCCCGCATTACTGCCTCTTTGGTAAATTGGTGTACAGTTTGGCGCTAATTTGGCCATAAGCCAACTGAGTCGGGTTAAATTGAAGGGGCACTGGGCCGGTCTAAATAACTATCATTGTCTATCTTATATACAGCTGTTTATTGATTCATGATCGTACCAGTCAAAATAAGTTCGTTCTTAATACACAATACATACTTACCTAAACAATTTTCTGACCAAACTGCATCCACTACCAACAGTAGAGTTATCGCCAATGTGGCTCTTCACGTAATGCTCCATGTACACAAAAATTGTGTGGTCAATGGCTCTGAAAAGGCAACCTTTTATGTATAACATGTTCCGTTAAGGCAGGGGCCGCAGCGCCAATTTTTTAAATAACTGACCCGATGAATCGTTTACATATTATCCATTCGTAGCGTAGAAAATATTAGCGCGTTTTTCCTAACAAAACTCTTCGGCCACGCCCCTAACATGTTAGCTGACACGAATATGTTGCAGAGGCCCAGCTTAAGAGAAAATGTGGGTGGATGGTCTTTTGTTTTTAGGTTTCCGTACCTCAAAAGAATAACAGGAACCCTTATAGGATCACTTAATTGTCCGTCCGTCTGTCAGTTAAGCCCCTTTATTTCGGGAAGACGTTAAGGTATCTTATTAAATAAAAACTAATATTAATGTAAAATAAACTTCTAAGTTAACGTAAAAACAATATGACCGTTTATGACGCAAAAACGATTTTTTACCGACCCTATTTTACGGAACTCTCGGTGAGAGAGTCCCATTCGCACTTGACCGGCGTTTTTTCATGGATGCTATGCTACCGACTAAAATCACACGGTACCTTTCCATTTATGGCCTATGGCTGGGGTCCCGGGTGAGCCCTTGAAAGAATAACCCCATAGTGCTCCCGACAGACTTTGCCCGCCCACTGCGGCCTCGCCTAAGGATGTTTGGTTTGATCCCGCTTCTTTAGGGGAGTTCATAAAATCCTCTCGCTGTTGGTTGATTTTAATCCCTCTCGAATCCAACGAATTTTGCACCACACGGTGCAACATAGAAGAAATGGTTATTATAAATAAACGCATTTAATCAATTGTTTTATACGAAGTCTTTCCTAATTTTGTCAGTACTAGAGGTGTTTACTCTGTTATCTAGCTAGCAATAACATTAACATAGTTTAAATGACACTGAAGTGTAAAGAATGTTTACTCTTATTGTTTGTAGTTTGTCTGTCTACAATTAATGCCACTTTTAATTGGTGCTATAATTAGCTTTGTCCAGAGAATGTTAAACATTACAAAGAATTATTTTTATGATGCGACATATACATTATCTATTTCATACTTTACACTGTTTACTTGACTTCGGGTGGCATTGAATATCACGCTGTTTGGTCGAGCCCGCTTCGATTGGCTGCTGATTTGATATTTTATTTGGCATTATTATACAACTGTGTAAGGGGTGTAAGGGGCCCCACCAAGATCTTAGAGGCCCAAGTTAACCTCCCGTGCTAGTGCGTGCACCTGCTGACTAACGGACGAGGCACTGGCGCTGGCTTTCCCCTCTGGGGTTGGGAGGTCTGAGGGCGTCGCTCCCATAAAAGCCACTCGCCGAAAAATTAAAAAAAAAGAACTGTCAGAAAAGGCATGCTGCTAGGGATAGGGCGCCACTGCAAAACGGCGCGCAGGAGCCCCGCCCGACTCCTGTGGCTAGTGGGCTAGGGCTGCCGTGTGTCGGGCCAGCACGGCTAAAGAAGCTAGCCCCAACCCGAATCCGCTTCGCATCTTGGAACATTGGCACGCTGACTGGGCGTGCGGTAGAGTTGGCCGAAGTACTCTCCAGGCGGAGGGTGGACGTGGCGTTCCTGCAGGAGACTCGGTGGAAGGGCAACAGAGCCCGGCCCTTGCAGAACGGCTACAAGCTGTATTACACGGGTGCGCCTGGTGGGGAGAACGGGGTGGCCGTTGTGCTCTCCGAGGGGCTGCAGAATGGCATCTTGGAGGTGAAACGCTGTAGCGACCGGCTTATGATCGTGAGGGTGCTTATCGATGGGATTATTACCCACCTGATGAGTGCCTACGCGCCACAGGCCGGTTGTAGCGACGCCGATAAGGTGTCGTTTTGGGGTCAACTCGAGGGAGTGCTTCGGAGCATTCCGTTGTCACAGGGAATCGTTTTGGGCGGCGACCTAAACGGTCATGTGGGTGAGAGGTGTGAGGAGTTTGAGCGTGTTCATGGGGGTTTTGGATACGGCACCCGCAACGCTGAAGGAGAAACTATCCTCAGAACGTGTGCGGCTGCCGATCTGGCCATTGTGAACACGTATTTCGAAAAGAAATCCGAACATCTCATCACCTACAAGAGCGGGAGGCGTACAACTCAGATCGATTTCCTACTCACTAGGCGACACAGCATCGGCAAGGTGGCCAACTGCAAGGTCATACCCGGTGAGAGTCTTACTGCACAACACCGTCTCCTTGTCATGGACCTCTGCGTGAAGCCCAAAGGCAAACGCATCCAGCGGTGCCAGCGCCGCATCAGATGGTGGCTGCTTGATGAAACTAGGTCCCAGGAGTTCGTCTCAGCTGTCGGTGACAAGTGCACCGACACTGAAGGCGAACCAGTTCAAGATTACTGGGACAAAGTTAAGGCGGCCATCCTTGGAGCGGCGAAGGTGGTGCTCGGTGAGTCTAAGGGTGGACGCAAATGTGACAAGGAAACTTGGTGGTGGAACGACGCAGTCCAGAGGGAGACTAGGGAGAAGAAAGCCCTCTTTAAAAAGTGGCAAGCGACCGGATCTCCTGAAGACCGCGACGCGTACAGGGCTGCCAAGCGCGCTACAAAGAGAGCTGTAGCCAGAGCCAGACATGACCACTTACAACCTCTGTATGATAAGCTGGAATCGTCTGAGGGGCAGAAGCTCATTTATAAGCTGGCGCGCTCCAGGGTCAAAGCGGCACAGGATATATCCAAGTGTCGCTGTGTAAAAGACCCTGAGGGCAACCTGTTAAGCGAAGACCTCGCGGTAAAGGAGAGATGGCGCTCGTACTTCCACGAGCTGCTTAATAAACAGCACAAAGAGGTGCAGCCTCCGGACCTCCCTCCGAATCAGGGACTAGTGCCACCGGTAACGCCTGGAGAAGTCCTGACTGCGCTTCGCCGCATGAAGAATCGGAAAGCTGTCGGACCCGATGGAGTCCCCATCGAAGCCTGGAAGGCGATGGGTCCCCGCGGTGTGGGCATCTTAGTAAACCTTTTAAACCGCATACTCCTCAGCGGGCAGATCCCAAACCAATGGAGACTGAGTATTATTACTCCAGTCTTCAAAGGTAAGGGGTCAGTGCAGGAGTGCGGGAGCTACCGCGGTATTAAGGTGATGTCCCACACCATGAAGATCTTCGAGAGGATTATAGACTCTCGGATCCGGCAGGAGTGTACTCTCTCGGAGTGTCAATATGGGTTTCGCCCTGGTCATGGGACCACGGTCCCTGTTTTTGCTCTGAGGGTTGTCGCAGAGAAATACAGGTCGAAGAACACGCCTCTGCACTGTTTGTTTCTAGATATGCAGAAGGCCTTCGACTGTGTTCCTCGTGCGATGATCTGGTGGGCACTGCGGTCCAAAGGGGTTCCAGAGGTCTATATTGACACTATCCGGGACATGTACTGTGACTCCGATTCAATGGTTCGGACTGCTGTTGGCGACACGAAACCCTTCCCTATCACCGTCGGGGTACACCAGGGTTCGGTCCTTAGTCCGCTTCTGTTTAGTGTAATATTAGACGAATTGTCGGACAGCATCAGAAACCCACATGAGCAGCTTCCATGGTAGCTCATGTATGCTGACGATATTGCGCTGGCAGACGCGGACAGGGGCAGATTGGTGCGACGTGTAAAGGCGTGGAAGGAGACGCTTGAGAACGGCGGTCTGAAACTAAATGTGGCGAAGACCGAGTACTTGGCACTAAACTCGACAGATCCCACATCCGTCCGCATAGGCGGTGATTTGGTCGAGCGCACGGACCAGGTTAAATACCTGGGATCTGTTTTTCACACGTCCAGTGACATCGATTGCGACGTCAAGTCATGCATTGCTGCCGCGTGGGCCAAATGGCGGGAGATGACCAGTGTCATTTGTGACCCTAAAATGCCGATCCGGTTGAAGGGACAGGTCTACAAAACCATTATTAGACCTGTCCTTTTACATGGCAGTGAGATGTGGCCGATATTGGAGGGACACAAGCAGGAGCTGCGTGTCACGGAAATGAAGATGCTGCGGTGGATGTGTGGGGTCACGCGGATGGACCGCGTGAGAAACTCTCGCATCCGCGGCAGCCTTCACGTCCGTGACATTGCAGACAAGTTGCAAGAGTGTCGCCTTCGTTGGTATGGTCACGTCTTGTGGCAACCGCCGGGCTACGTAGGTAATAAATGTCTGGCCATGTCAGCCCCGCCGGGTCCCGGTAAGAGGGGAAGACCCAAGAAGTGCTGGCTTGACGTCGTAAGGGATGACATGCGTGCCAATGGTCTCACTACAGGGGATGCCGAAGACCGTGCGAAGTGGAGGAGAAAATGTAGGAAAGCGGACCCCGGGCGTCGCGAGACGCAACTGGGACAGACGCTCGGATGATGATGATATTATACAACTGTGGACTGATTCAGTGACCTTCCTATTGTAGTCAGAAGGTGGACTGGAACAAATTATTGGCCACTGACAATATGAATTCTGATTGAATATTACTTTAAGTTGTTCAACAGATGAATAACTAGCGACTCGACGGCTTCTTATAACGGTTTCACACAATTCAAATAGCATAAAATAAGTAAAACATTCAGGTTGACCAAATGCAACCTAACTGTCCTGGCGCAAATAAATGGCACATCCGCCAGTGGCTGTTGCACCTTAACTCGTATTTTGTGTGGCGTGACACAGCCACCAGTGTTCAGGTGGCCACGTATTCGGTGTCCGCAACTTGTAAAGCCGGTGGCATCCATAAGTTTTTAGTCGGCACAGCCACAATGTACGAAAAACCATGTCACCTGCTTGTGTCTGGCCCCAGTTCGCTGTGGTTGGTGGTCCGCTTGCAGTAGACAGACCAATGTCTGGTTTAATGTTAATCTGTTTGATAAGGGATTAGTTAAAATGAAATATTTAGCGTATATCATTACGCAATTCAAACATCAAAGAGATTTTCTAAATGGTTCTTTACGTTAAACAAGAAAAGATTAAAGAAATAAGTTAACAATTACATCACTGAGAAAAGTCCTAGTCATTTATCAATTTTTTTTATTCTATACAGGGTTTAGAATATCGATGGGTGCAAACAGGCAAGTTGGTGGCAGATGGGCCGATCACCGCTCTATCGTGGAATCTCGAGGGCACTCGACTACTCACGGGCGGCAAGATATTGCAATTATGGCACCAAGCGTCGCTTTATCAAGATGATAGCCAGCGTAAGATGTATATTCAGATTATATTAGCTGTATTGCCTGTTTCATCTCAAGTAGCATTATCTCTATGTCAGGTATCTGAATTAAATTAGATTCATAAATGGTATAATTTTCTTAAAAACATAAAAAAGGATTAAGAAATAATAAACGTATTTGAGACTGTCACACACATTTGACATCATCTATTCGGCATTCTTTTTTTAATGAAATTGACTGAAAAAATTAATATAATATCGAAAAACCAATATTATAAAGAGGAAAGATTTGTAAGTTTGTTTGTAATGAATAGGCTTAGAAACTACTGGGCCGATATTAAATATTCTTTCACCATTAGAAAGCTACTTACTTCGTGAGTAAAGGCTATATTGGATTATAAAAAAATTTAGAGTTCCGTACGAAATCTTGAATAGGAAAACTTCACCACTCGGGCGAAGCTGCGGGCATCAGCTATAAAGTTTCATAAAAATCTATTCAATAGTTTTTGCTTGAAAGAGTAACAAAAATCTAGTGTGGTGTGATGAAGTAGGTACTATGAGTCAGAGCTCAAACTTCGTGAATGTGTTTTTGGAGAAAACATTTTTCCAAAATTCGTGTCTCCGTACGAAAGATACCTATTCATATATGCGAACAACTTGAGTATGCTTCGACTATGCACGACTGTATGGAGGTGTTAATTAAAACCTAAAAAAATAATAGTGACTAATTTACATGCTCTACTGATTGACCGTTACATACTCTACGTAAGGGGAAATCCCTCAATTTATGATTCGACCTTTAAAAATGAAAGCAGCAACAGTAAAACGACTTATCACTATGGCATTGTTGGTATCAATGTAGGTATTTCTATAAACTACCTTCCCTAACTAGTGAGTCGCCTTCTACTAGAAATACATAAAAACCAGCTGTCGCGGTGTATGCAGTTCTACATACAACTTACACCTTTTATAGTATTGAGGATTAACCCTAATTATGTTCTTGAATTCGTATTTTATTATATAGACCAGCTGACTCCCTAGGCATCGCCTGTGACCTACTTTAAACCCCGTGCCACCCATTTAATCCCGTCGTTTATTAACTTTACAATACATACTAAATGAAAATTTTCCCGATTTGTTGACATTTATGATCACGGCTCCGCTCTCGTAGGTAGTAGCTTGAGTATTTATAGTTTACAGCTTTCCTCGATAGATAAACTTTTCAACACAAGGAGAATTTTCCAATTCAAACCAGCACTTCCCGAGATGAGGGCGCTTAACCAAACAAATCAGCTCCAGCTTTATATATTTTATACATAGATTCATTTGTTTTCAGCGAGTTCAGGTGTGACATTCCAGATCGGAGGCGACAAAGATGACAAACCGAAGCAAGTTGAGGAAGACGAGCCTGTGAGTTGAACGTACAGATTGCGATACTCTATACTTGTGATAAGATAATAACACACAAACAATAGATTCCTTCGCCGTCCATTCTTATCATTGTTTTGTTTATCTATTATGGTCTGTATAACTAAGTATATTTAGCGTGGAACAATGATCAATTAGCTACATGCTTGTGACTGTTCTCAGTGGCACGTTATTTTATAATTTTGATATAGTCATATACTAACCTATATCTGAAGATTATGTTGCTTTCAGAAAAAAATGATACATACTTACATACATATTTGTCACGCTTTTATCCCCGATTTATCCCCGCAGAGGCATACTATACGCCCACATTTTACCGAATGTATTTTTGTACCACGTAACATAAGTGGTGGTGAGCCCATTGCCGTGTTGCAAATGTAATGATACAAACTCACCCATCCAAGGAACAGCTATAGCGAATGTTACTTAACGTAGTTATCCTTTACAGAACACTAAGTCAGCGGGGCCACGAGCGTTTTTATCACAATTTTTGATAATGTCTCATTTAATGAGTCGGTAATAATTAATTATTTTAATAAAATTCATTATTTTTCTTTACTTACTAATCATTCCCGCTTTTATATCCGAAGGGTGGCAGAGGCCGGAGGTATATTATGCGCCCACATTTCACCGTAATTTAATTTAATTTATCTTATATTTAATTCGTTACAAAGTGATGGCGTCCAAAGACTGAGGACTCCCATCACAGTTGGAATGATCATTAATAGACACTCTCAAGTTGATGGCCTACTAATATGCCTCTTTACATTTACGCTTGAAAATTCCACGGTTGTAAGGGGATCGAGTCCGGCCGCAAAATTTCAAATTTTACAGAAATTTGACATAGAAAAGACTTGTCAGGACGCTGGGTTCGTGTTTGGTATCCAGTATATCAAAAATAGATCTAAAAAAAGATCTTTTAGTATCCATAATGGATCTACTAAAACTGATTCCTCCGTGACGTTGTCCCGTACTAGTTTCGCACTGGAACCTTGGGATTTAAAGTAGCCTATGTGTTAATCCAGGATGTCAGCTACCTCCACACCAAATTTTATCGAAATTAGTCCAGCCATCTGAGCATGAAGAAATACAACAAACACACTCTCAAATATTCTCCTTTTTAATACGAGTAATTAATACTGATGTAATATTTTAAAATTTGTTGTTTATTTACGTTTTATTTTACACTTGTAGGGGTGGATATGTGTGTGGCAATGTCATACCGCTACTCCTGCACACCACCTGGCGTTCTCTCCTGACGGTGTGTTGTTCGCCACGTCCGGCATCAACGACAGACTTGTCAAGATCTGGTATCAGAATAAAGGTATTATTTAAAATTATCAGTAATAGTTAAAGGCATTTTGTAAAAACTTATAATTTATAAACACAGTTTTCTCCAGAATTAGAATCTCATTCATAAAACCATAACCTAAGTGTGTAGATTGTAGTTTTATTTTAAACTAGCTAAAGCTTTCTTATTCGAAATTTCGTACGGAACCTTAAACTTTTTTAAAAACGCAATATTATGTTACTCACTTTCACTTCACTTCACTCAGAAAGAATGTAGCTTTCTAATGGTGAAAGAATTTTTAAATTCGGCCCTGTTGTTTCTGAGCCTTATTCATTACAAACGAACTTACAAATCTGTCCTCTTTGTAATAACAATATAGAAGAATTGTTTTAAAAACAAGGCTAAAACACAACGTGTTTTAACCTTGTTACAAAACACACATTATCAACTCGAATTATAAATTTTAAATTAACTTTTGGTATCTGACTTCTTTATCTTCGGGCCGTATTCCAGAACGTTTCTCAATACTCAATCGACGCTTGAGGCAAGTTTTTCTCTTATAAATACTACTCTCAAGTGTTTCTTGAGTATTGATAAACGTTCTGGAATACGGCCCTAATTGTATTTCCAGTTATTTCCCAGTTCTAGATTTGTATCCTGGATATTACTTTGGCCTGCCTGCTAGGAGCTGCTATCGCTCGGCTTTTGGGTGTGGCTACCATCAGACCTGCCAACTCAATAAGTTCGCCTTCGTCGTCGCCTCGTTCGTTAGTCAGCATGGGGCTAAATCTACTATAGAGAACCCGTAAAATAGAACCAGAATTGCTGCTGTCAAAATGTCGGCCGACCGATAGAAGTATATTGGAGTGCTAAAGACAACGAAAACTGTCAAAACTGTACCTTTGGCTGTGTATCACATGTGTTATAATTCGTAGTGGCAAGAAATAACACGTATTTCAACTTGCCTAGACTAAGCCACGTACACCAGTCTACTATTGACAAGCTGTAGAATAGAACCAGGATTGCTGTTTTGTCAAAATGTTAGTAGACTATCAAAAATGCAACTGACTGACAGACCGATAGAAGTATATTGGAGTGCGAAAGACAACCAAAGCTGTCAAAATTGTACCTTTGGTTTTCTATTGAGCGACGATTTCGATTCTATTCCGACACGATTGAAATAGCAGAATCGGCCCCCAGGTGCACTGCTAGTATGTGGGGTCGCTTACCCTTTTAATTTTGTAGTGTGTTTTGTAGGGAGCTCTGGGACATCTTTCCGAGGAGTTACCCGGGCGTCCGGCAAAAGACAGTTAGGCAGGGACCGTGTGGTTTTAGCCGGTTCGAGTCCGGCATGACATCCGAGGGGATTTCCACACGAAAAAATAAATAAATAAAAGCACTTAAAAGTAACAAAACAATCGAATACTATTACATCCACGTTACCACGTAGCTGTAGTTTTACGTAAAATGGTGCGGTTTAAAAGGGGATGTCCCTCCACCCCAACCGCATTAGTGCGTGATGATGAAGATCAACACGACTATTATCCAACTTTATGATATCTGTATTATCGCGATATGTCATTTTGTAGATAAGTGCAAGTAAACTTATGAATGATATGTTTTATCATGGCTACACAATCAAAACATGCAAAAAATGTAATTCATAATTGTTAAGTTTTACTGTTTTCAGTGAAAAATTTAGTTTGAGTGCAAATACGAATATCTAAATTTAACATGAAGTAAGGAAAACCAATGTTAATCATTGCAATGGTTGGTCCGATTTTCAAATGATTCGATGAAATTTGAAATTTCAATAGAGTTTTTGATTTTGGAAGAGCCCAGCACTAGGTAAGGTTCATTACTTTACCTAATATGGTCTAATACCTTCTAATATCTTCGTGGTCGGAAGCCAACCTCAAGCAGAAGGCTCACTGACTAACAGAGATAAGCCCTAGTACATTGTAAACGGATTGGAATTTAGAAAGCAATTGCTTCTATGAATTCCGGAAAAATAAACAAACCTTGAGTTCCTGATTAATGTAACTTTAGATACGAAAAGATCTTGCTTGAAAAAAACTAAGATTAATATATGGAGATAATATGATAGAGATAATATAAGAGATAATATGTTTGTATGTATTATATATTTAAAAATATTGCATTTATAGATGACATCATGAGTACAGCGTCTACAAAAACCATAAATAATATTAAAATAACGGTAAATTGTTTCAGTATTAGTTCAAACGCACAACGAGCACTCTGCGCAGGAGTTGAACTATACATTCATTTACGTAGCTCACCCACGGGCCGTCACGCACTTATCATGGCGGAAAACCAGCAAATATATGCCCAAGTAAGTCATGGAAATTGATTTTGATTTCGTTAGCGAACCTATCTTATGCTGTCTTTTTAACTCCCGACGCAGAAGCAAGGGTTTTATAAGTTTGACGTCGATATCGGTGTGTGTGTTTGCCTGTTGCATCTCAAACGAATGAACTGAATTCGATGCGGTTTATTCCTTAAAAAAGCCAGTTTCCTGACGGTGGTTCTTAGCTATGTTTGGTTAGTATCGGTCCAGTAGTCAGAGTATCAATTCTGTGCCAAAATTATGTAAGACATTTTTGGCGTATGATTATTCGATCAGGTGCTTAACGCGTGCCAATATAAGCGTTAAATTACTATTAATTGATAACTTCGACCTGATGCTGCAACCAGATGTGTCTCTAGAGAAGACGACTCTTCGAAAACTTGGGTTCAATAGTACTTTTTTGGGTTGATCCTTATTCTGTTAGTATTTTTGGTATCTACAATTTTTTTATTTAATTTATTGCATGCTTTTATTAAATTTGCATTGTTTTGTTATTGTCAAATCTTGCAACTGAATTTACGCTGTTATCTTCAACTGGAGAACTCTAAACAAAACTCTAGACCAATTTGTCTGGCCAGTGTGATACAGTAAGAATAATCACCCTCCCAAAACGAATATTAAAAAATAATGGTTTTATATGTATATTGGGACATTCTCACACAACGCCGTCTAGCCCAAACTAAGTTAATATAAGCTGAGCTATGCGATCTAGACAACTGATAAACATACTTATACATACACTTATGACTGCCTCTGTGGCGCGGTGGGAGTGTATCCGACTGCTACGCAAGAGGTCGTGGGTTCGATTCCCACCCAGGATAAAACTTTGTGTGATAAGCACGATGCTTTAATCTGTGTCTGGGTGTTATTTATCTATAATATGTATGTATTTAGATATATATTTCTAAATACATACATATATAGTATGTTTATTAGTTATCTGGTTACCAGAGTACAAGCTCTGCTTAGTTTGGAATCAGATGGCGTTGTGTGAGTGTTCCAAAGATATTTATTTATTTATATTAATACCTGTAATTTATTCTTTTATTCAGGGGCAGCGTAGGCAACGTACTAGTGACGTCATGCGTGGACAACATCTGCCGCGTGTGGGCGGAGACCCTACTGCCAGAAGACGAGTGGGCGGGTGGCTGCGTGACGTCACACTCGCGGTCCCCGCCTCGCCGGCAAAGGGCTACTCATCGACATAAGCATCGGTTCATGCAGCGGCTTAAACACATGAAGTAAGTGGTGTAGTATAGTATCCTGAACATTCTAATGACATTTGATAACAAAACATACAAACTATTGCTTTCGTGGACGTTTAGGATTATTAATAGTTTAGTATAAGGAATTTTTGTAAAAAAAAAAAAGCACGTATTTCCTGAGAAAGAACCTAAGAAGTTTATGACAGAAAATAACAAAAATATCTAAAAAAGTCATCCCGCTCATTTCTTTGTTTGTAAATAAATCAAAACAAGCACTAAATGGATTAAAACTCTGAAGAGTACTCTTTTTTTTTCAAATGCGCCATTAGTTGTGCAAAGTAACAAACTGCTCGATGCTTCTGAATACTGCATTAACCACACTTATTCACTATTATATACAAAGCAAGTCGAGTAAATCGTTCGTTTCGTTGAAGTTCTTGTGCTGGCTTGAAAAATCGACAGCAGGTATTCACAACCTGCGTCTGTTAATGCCTTAGTAATGACATAGTATTGATAGAAAGCATAGTGTATAATCATTAATACTCGACGTACTCAATGCGTTACGTATTACAGGACATGTTTCCACATCCGAAGGACGGCGCAGTCTTCGAAGCAGCCGGGAGCCCCAATCCCCACCTTACCGTCTACGTACAGCGCACACGACTTCCACAATCCATATCACGCGAGTTCCTACACTGGAGGTAACACGACTTTCTAAATAAGAGTATTTTATTATATTCTGGGGCGACGGCCTTACCCTAGCACTTGCGTAGAATCACTACGAAGTTATGTATGCTCTTGAGGGGGGGGGGGGGGATAAGCCTGTAGTCTTCTGGTGCCTGCCCATTAGACCCTATCTTCTTGTTCAAATCAGGGTGTCATTATATACCTACTATTCTCACATATTATAACACAAAGTTTTCAGCCGCGTGTGTCTGTGTCAGTCAATTCGCTATAAACTTAAAAACTATTGAACGGATTATCATGCAAGTGTCCCCAATAGACAGAGGGATTCATGAGAAAGGTATATAATTTGTAATTGTATCGTTTTCCACCAGGTTTACACTTTCACTTGGCAGCGTCAATCAATGCGGAGACAGATATTCCTTTGGTACCATCTTTGGCCGGCGGCGGTCGCTTCATTTTACATTGGCTTCATAATAAAGAAATGCACTTCACCAGTGAGGCAGAGGCTATACTGCATGATTTAACTAAAAAAGTAAGTATTCTATTATATTTTGGTACAACTTCATGTTGAACTTAAACATTAGATCTAATGTTTATAACCATTTACATTGTATTAGCCAAGTTCTTTTTATGTGCGGGGAATGCGTTTACGCGTAATCATTCAACGGTGTGTGGGACCCCCGGCCTTTAAGGGCCGTCGTACCCACTAAACCACGCGGTGTACCGCTGACTTCCCAACCGGGTCGTGGGATAGGCCTGACGTAAAGGTTTGTAAGTATGGATGGATGTTTGTTAGTCTTTCACGCAAAATCTACTGAATGAATTTTGATGAAATTTAACAATAAAAATTAACAAACACATCAGAATAACACATAGGCTACTTTTTATCCCGGGAACAAGTTCCTGTGCGAAACGGGAACGGGAAGACTTCACTACGCGTGCGGAGCCGTGGGCGTTAACTAGTAAATAATATCGTTAAAAATAGGATTAATATTAGAAGAAATATGTTAATGCACGCTTCAAGAAAACTGATCACGACAACTAAGGTATCTAGTCTTCCCATTTCTTATGGCAATTTGTGATATTTCAATCTATACTAACATTATAAAGCTGAAGAGTTTGTTTGGCACGCACGCGCTAATCTCAGGAAATACTAGATCGAATTGAAAAATTCTTACACTACTACCCAGAACAGTTGAGTAGAAATCATTTTCATACACTACTAGTTGACGCCCACGGCTTCGCCCGCGTAGAGAAGTTTTCCCGTTCCTGTTTCCTACAGGAACTTGTTCCTGGGATAGAAAGTAGCCTATGTGTTATTCTGATGTATAATTCTGATGTATATTCTGATGTATAATATTATTGTAAAGTTTCATTAAAATCTATTCAGTAGTTTTTACGTGAAAGATTAACAAACATCCATACTTACAAACTTTCGCGTTTATAATCCATCATCATCATCCGAGCGTCTGTCCCAGTTGCGTCTTGCGACTCCCGAGGTCCGCTTCCCTACATTTCTCCTCCACTTCGCACGGTCGTCAGCATCCCCTGTAGTGAGACCATTGGCACGCATGTCATCCCTTACGATGTCAAGCCAGCACTTCTTGGGTCTTACCGCGACCTGGCGGGGCCACATGGCTAGACATTTGTTTCCCACGTAGCTCGGCGATTGCCGCAACACGTGACTATACTAACGAAAAGGCGATACTCTTGCAACTTGTCTGTAATGTTACGGACGTAAAGGCTGCCGCGGATGCGAGAGTTCCTCGCGCGATCCATCCGCGTGACTCCACACAGCATCTTTATTTTCGTGACACGCAGCTCCTGCTTGTGTCGCTCCACGTCCACGTCTCACTGCCATGTATAAGGACAGGTCTAATGATGGTTTTGTAGACCTGTCTCTTCAACTAGATCGGTATTTTTTGGGTCACAAATGACACCGGTCATCTCCCTCCATTTGGCCCACGCGGCTGCAATGCATGACTTGGCATCGCAATCGATGTCACTGGATGTGTGAAATACAGATCCCAGGTATTTAACCTGGTCCGTGCGCTCGACCAAATCACCGCCAATGCGAACGGATGTGGGATCTGTCGAGTTTAGTGCCAAGTACTTTAGTTTAGTTTCGCGTTTATCATATTAGTAGGATTATAAACCTAATAAATTATGGATTAAGTTCGAAGTCGTGGGGCACAGCTAGTAATTTTCAATTTTTTTATGTATCTGTTTTGTTTTAAGTAACCTGTCAAGTTTGAAGTCTAGCATACGTGATATGAATAATTTATTTGTAAACATTGTATTAATTTGTAATGTTGTTTAGATATTAGATAAAGAAGAAACAGACGAGGGCGGTTCCGGGTCGGATCACACTGCGCATCACGACGGAGAAAACGAAACGAGTAAGTTGAAGTAATGTAACCTTCCGTTTGCTTCATGTCTTATTAGTAAAGTTTCATCATCATCATCCTCTTGCCCTTGTCCCAATTTACTTGGGATCGGCGCAGTATGTCTTCCTCTTCCATTCATTCCTGTTATTCGTCATCTGATCATTCACTCCTTTCATATTCATATCAATCTTTACACAGTCCATCCATTTTTTCTTCGGCCTTCCTTTGGTTCAAGTAAAGTTTCATGTAAACTATTTTACTGAACAATCGTGCAATTTAAATTGATTGTATTTGTATATGAAGCAAAGAGTAATTTATGTGACTCACGGTGAGTGGGTTATCGGGAGTTGCGCGGCAACTGTTTTGATTCAAATTCACATAAACACGCTACATGACGAGTCGCGAATACGATCGCTAAATATTTCTTGGCATTCTGATTTCACGGCATATGGTACCAGTTTGATTTATATAATAACTATCTTCACGCTATATACCTGACGAAGTAGAGAAGACAAATCACCAGGATTCTCAATCATTGCATACTATTTTCGCTTCAGATTCATTAATGATTCATACAAACACGTCTGGGTATCCGAGTACTTTTGACCTTTAGGTTTTTCAGCAATCTACTCACGTCTTTTTCTTATTTAAGTTTCGGTCAACCCTGACTCCCTCTTTCGGCCAATAAATATTCTACGTTCCTCACTTATGCATTGGACGTGTAAATCATCATTTATCAGCTAGTAAAACAATGTAAGTAGATAGTTAATCAATAAATATTTACTACCTACTTGATAGATATACAGGTTTATTGATAAGTAAAATTTAAGTTATACGTAGAACCACTAGTGATTTGTAAGAGACGCTTCCATAACCAGTGTAATCGCATTATAGGCGTCGACGATGCCATAAAATGTTTATCAGAAGCTTCAGTACTAAGCCTTCTTGCTTTTTGAATTCATACAGATTTCCTTTATCTTGCAGAGCAGCAAAATATGATTTATTTTTTGTATTAATTTACTGCTGATAACTCTCTGGAAACGCCAAAACTTTGTAGTGTTTAAAGTAAAAGTTACTACCACCTTCTCTACCGACACAATATATTATACTATACATTATATTAAGAAGCGCTCGTGGCCCCGCGGTCTCAGTGTTCGGTAAACGATCACTGAGGTACGCAACTTTCACTATGGCTGGTCGTCGGATGGGTGACCACTTTGTGGCATTTACATTTACGAGCGTTTCCGTGCTTCGGAAGGCACGTTAAGCCGTTGGTCCCGGTTGCCAGTAAAATGGCAGTCGTTAAGCCTGGTTGAAGGCCTTATAGGCGGCTTAAAAAATTTCAACAGCAGGTAGCCACAACCTGCGTCTGTCTATTTCAAAACGGCAATGGGCTCACCACCTATTACGTGGGACAGGAATCCACACGGTGAAAAGTGGGCATATAATATGCCTCTGCCACCCCTTCGGGGATAAGGCGTGATGGATATTTATTTTTCATTATATTAAATACGAATTGATTGGAAAATTTCTTTGCAGTTTATAAGCATACACATTAAATTCATTATATTATATACTGCTTTATTGTATATAAGCACTCGTGGCCCCGCTGACTCAGTTTTCTGTAAACGATTACTGCGTTAAGCCACATTTGCTATAGGTGGTCCTTGGATGGGTGACCACTTTGTGGAATTTTACATTTGCGAGCGTTTCCGTGCCTCGGAAAGAACGTTAGGCCGTTGGTCCCGGTTACCAGTAAAATGGCAGTCGTTAAGCCTGGTTGAAGGCCTTATGGGTGGCTTGAAAAATTTCAACAGCAAGTCGCCACAGCCTGCGCCTGTCCATTTCAACACGGCAATGTGTTCACCACATGTTACTTGTGACAAAAAGGCGTATAGTATGCCTCTGCCTACCACTTCGGGGATAAAGGCGTGACAGTATGTATGTATGTTTATTGTATTATTGAGAACGATATTCATAGTCAACTTTAAATGGCAACTCAATGGCACAAAAAAGATTTAATAAGTAGGATACACGAAAGTCGTTATTCTAAAATGAACTTTGTTTAATGGAAATATGGTTAAATTCTTTTAGTTGTATGTGATGATTTTGACCAGTATTTTCCCCTCTATTATAAACGCTGATAGTACGCTAAATGTACGTGCCGAGCTCATTGTTACATGTAGCCTTTCGTTATGCTGGTTGTAACATTTTGTAACGCTGCTTATTCGCTTTATTGCAACATTTATTTCACGCTGCGATTTAGGACATAGACGGCCAAGTCAACATCTAACTAAAATGCAGTCTGAGGATAATAGCAACAGTGATGAACAACCAGGTATGTGGCCTTAAAAGGCAGTAGTCATGCGTTCTCTAATACGACATAGATGTGTTTGATTGAATTAATGGTGAAGAATGGTTTCCACGTGCTGTGTGCTAGGTATCGTAGATAGAGGGAACACAAACGACCGACAGTGATTGGGACTTGCGATCGAGAAGTTTTGGGGAGTAATCCTAATATATGGATAAATGAACTACGTTTTTCTATCGATTTTTTTATTGATTGATTTTAATTACATCATCATCCTCTTGCCCTTGTCCCAAGTTACTTGGGTTCGGCGCAGTATGTCTAAATTCCATACTGTAAAATGTTTTGGCTTTGTTATTATGGTCGGCCGCCAGCCTGACACCAACCCTCCTTGGGAATGCTATCGTTTGGTGGTTTTAATTACATCTACATCTATAATTATAATCAGGTATAAGTATATTTAAAATGCTAAATAAATTAATAAGATAAACTTATTTTTTAAATTATTTTTACCCTAACACACGTATTGTTTTGTTGTACGGAAATTCACGCGTGTTATATATTATATTGAATAAGTGGAATCACAAAATATGCGAAAACCTTAGATTATAATTCACAGTGCCACACGAAAACTTATTTGAAAACAACAAAACACTATCAATCTGAAATTGACCTCCTTTACTTTGAAACGTAAAAACATAATTAGCGGCTGTTGTATCACAAAAATCGTAGTATATGCAATAGGCGAAGTACAATCCGTCTAATAAACTTCCTAATATAAATCTATAGCGTTCTCTTTTAGCCAATGGAAACCACAGTCATCCAAGTTTATCCAACACAACATCAATAAATTCCATCGCAACGGACGTGACGTGTACACATCTACCGGATTCTCTTGACGCGAAGATTGAGTCGTTGTTGAGAGACTGGCACCAAAGTCCCGATCTACTGTTCTCTATACATCCCGTTGATGGCAGCTTCCTTATATGGTAAGTACCTTCTTCATCTTAATGTGTTTCATGTTGCTTTCAAGCGTTACATGGGTTTGGAGCCTGGGGAGTGCTTTTATTTGACTACTAGGAGCAGCTAGAAGCGCTCGTGGCCCCGCTAAGTCAATGTTCTGTAAATGATCACTGCGTTCAGCAACTTTCCCTATAGCTGGTCCTTGGGTGGGTGATCACTTTGTGACATTTTAATGTGCGAGCGTTTCCGTGCTTCGGAAGGCACTTTAAGCCGTTGCTCCCGGTTGCCAGTAAAATGGCAGTCGTTAAGCCGTTGGCAGGTTGAAGGCCTTACGAGCGGCATTAAAAATTTCAACAGCAGGTCGCCACAACCTGCGCCTGTCTATAAATCACGACAATGGGCTCACCAACTGTACGTGGAACTAAAAAAATGCACACTGTGAATTGTGGACGTACAGTATGTCCCTGCCTACCCCTTCGGGGATAAAGGCGTGACGATGTGTATGTAAGTAGGAGCAGCTTTCGTTTTGCTTTTGGTTTTCGGCATTGTTAAGAACGACGGCCGTACAACCCCGTCGCGCCTGCGTCGATGTCATGCCCGTTAGTTAGCAGAAGCACCGCTAGCAGATGAGGTTATGCTTGGGCCCCAGAGGTCGTATCTACCAGTTTAGTCTATAACATCGGTCCAGCCTTTCAAGCAGATTACTCGGCATAAACATACAGACAACAAAGTTATTATTTACTTTTATGGTGATAGTCGTCGTTTTGTGTTACACGAGTGTTCATTCATACCTATTTTGTTCACAGCATTCAATTTTAGAAAAAAAATGTAAAGAGTATGGATAGATAATCTGAATAATTATTTGTATTTCGTCTTTTAAGCTATTTTTCAAAAGCCTGATAATATTTTATTGTCCAGGGTGTGTGAATGGCTAGACGAATTACAAGCGGGTGCAATTCGCCAGGCGCAAGTGTCATTCTCAGCGCGGATACCTTCAGCGTTCCCTCTCGGGGATGCCACCACTATGTGCACTCCTGCAGCGCTTTACCACGCTGCAGCGCAACCTCTGTACGTGAGACACAGGACTAAGCCCGTCGTGTCCGGTAAGTTGACAAAATTATATCGAGATAGAGCGTATAGCACTAGGCACTTGTGCTGTACGATTTTTCCCAAGCAATTCATCTTACAAAATAAAAAAAAAATTCTAAGCGTTTTTATGTCGGTGTAAGTAAGTAAAAATTATTTCACGGGAAGTGCCGAGTAGGATATATAGTATGAGTAATAAATAACATTTTTTAAGTTAATTACGGAATGCCTTAAAAATGTACAGAGTTCATTGACATGGAAGTTGTGTACTACAATTTAATGTATGTCATGTTTCATTCATAGTTAAAACGGTGAGAATTTGATCGTTTCGAGAACAAGTATGAAGCTGGAACGATTTTTAATCACCCAATGAGGACTTTCAATCGTCATTCAACTACCAACACGATTAAAGTATCGCTAGTTCAGTTGCGCGGTGAATCTAAGGGCTGTATGAATTGGCCGAATGTTTCTCAAAACTTAAAAAACTCGCATAATTATACAATTATAAAACGAAATTCAAACGTTTATTAAGTATTTAGTATCATTTTCTCATACGGCTCGAACTCCTCTATTACACCTTTGTCTAATAAAATCCATTTAAAAAATTCACCATGGTTATTTTTTATGGATTTTAATGGACAAGGAGTACTAATACTATCTATCTTCACGCTGTATCTCTGACGGGGTAGTCAGAAAAATTGTCAGATAGTGAACACCTTATTTATTGCCTTTGAATGCTTACATTAAAATTTTATAAATAATATGACGAACTAGGTATTTTATTTACCAGTGGGTCCTCCACAACAGCCTGAATCGGTGACGACGCCATTGGCTAGTGTTCAGGAAGAGAAAGAAGATACGGAGTGGCCTCAAGGCGAAGAACCAAACGAAGCACAGGAAAATGGTAACCTTTGAAACATGTTAAGTTCTAGTATACACAGATACAACAGTTAATCTTCTTTTTATACCACTGTGATGGCAGACAAGCATACGGCCTACCTGATGGAAAGTGGTCACCGTAGCCTATGGACGTTTTGAACACTAGAGGTGCAGCACTCGTGCTGCCAAACCTATTTTAATGAATTTATGTGTATAGTATAAACATTGCACCCTTGCAAACTGGCCAGGTTGCTAGTAATATTATACATCTAGAGTTTGTTAAGATATTGGAATGTTTGTTAACCAATTATGCTCTGTCATATGAACCTATTTGGCTGCAACTTGGTATACAGCTGTGTAAAACGGGTACGGGCAAACTTTACCACGCAGTTGGAGCATCAACTAATATACAATATAAGTCAAACAATCATTCGTTTAAAATTCTTTCGGTTATAAGGCGTGATTGATAAAATCACGCCTTATAACCGAAAGGGTGGCAGAGTCATTTTATACGCCCATATTTCATTGTGTGCATTACTATCCCACGTAATAGATGATGAGCCCATTGCCGTGTTAAAATAGACAGACGCTGGTTGTGGTTACCTGCTGTTGAAATTTTTGAAGCTGCCCATAAGGCCTTCAACTTGGCTTAACGACTGGCACAGACACCCATCCGTGACCTGCTATAGTGAAAGTTGCCTAACGCAGTTATCGTTGACAAAACACTGAGCCAACGGGGCCACAAGCACTTATAATTAACATATCTAGGCCCGTTTTCACCAACAATCTCTAAACCATTCCCTAAATAGGTAAGTGATCCCCTAAACCGACCATTTACCTAAGTTCGTTTTCACCGAGCTAAGGTACTCTTTGTTAGGGACTACTTTGTTAGGTGTCGTTTTTTTTTGACACCTAAAAGTTACGGGTTGGTGGTGAAAACGGGCATTAATCTACTTTATTGTTATTTCGCCAGGAGGTCGAGAAGAGAACAATAACGATATGCAGCGTAAAATGAGCATTGCTGCGGAAGATTCGGGAGAGAACCAGGAAGGCGATGTGTTGGACTCTGCGCCCGTCATCTCCATGGTCACCAATCACACCAACGGCACTCTTAACCTGTGGCAACTCACGTTTGACGACAAATCCAAGTTTTCACAGGTGTTTATTTTTATCAATTGTTGTTGTTGTTAGTTGCCCATCTTGGGCAGGCAAAGGAAACTTTGTTCATACAGCCTTGTCTTTAGTGTTTATAGTTTTCTTATTATTTAATTGTCATGTCTAGTCACTTTGTCGATGTCGAGTCCTTAGTCCTAGGTCCTGGTCCGTGCTCTCAGTATTAATGGTGGTTCTTATACTGAGGTTTACTTAGTATTTACCCCAGAGCAAGCCATCTATGTCACACTGGGACCCCTACTAGAGACGAAAAAAACCATACCGCGTGCTAATTTAATTCAGAAAGTTGGCGAAAATCGCGTACACAGCCTGTCATTCGTCATTTGAGCATCGTGGAGTAAACTTGGTAAAAAAATGTAAAAAGCTCCAGTGTGTGTGTAATAATTATAGTAAAAAGGTCAATAAACGGAATTTTGATGTAACATATTACAGATAAGTAAAAATAACAGATTTATGGTATATAATTTCAATCATCTTGGAACCCAAAACTTCAACGATGCGACGCGTCACCATTTAACTCGTATGAGAAAATGGTGAAGCCCCCTTACACACGCCTCTAGTAGGGCCTACGTGTGACACGTGTGTTAGATTTTTTGCTTTGTTATATAAATATACGGAATACTTCAGGAGTAACAAGAAGTTTGATGAGTACTCTAACATGGCGAAATTAATTCCCAGACGGAGAAATGGCAAACTAAATTCTAAGGCGGTACGAAGATCTCGGGGGCCATTATAAGTAAATAATATGTGTATTCAAACCCGACAGTCGCATGCATTACCACTATGCGTAGCCACTGACTTCCGTATTCTTAAATTGTAAATTTATCTTTAAAAGATTGTCTGTAGTAATTACCTACTGCTGTCTATGTTGGCGCCACTTCATGTTAAGTTTTGTCCATGAAAAATTTATACATATCATAAATTGTTTTATTTTTTGTAGGTGTTATCAATAGGTCACGCTTCAAGAGCATCCGGTCATAGGTTTAGAGTAAATGACATTACATGCCATCCAGTATTACCACTTCTACTTACTACTAGTCATCATAATATATCTGGTGAGTTTTATGCATTAGTACTACAAGTAACAACAAAATCTTAACTCAAACTAATCTCACCTGTGATCCTCACACAACACTAGTGAATTTGATTTATATAATAGGATGAAGTGGCCCCGCTGACTCAGTGTTCTGTAGACGATCACTGCTATAAGCAACATTCGCTATAGGTGGTCCATGGATGGGTGACCACTTTGTGGAATTTACATTTGCGAGCGTTTCCGTGTTTCGGAAGTCACGTTAAGTCGTTGGTCCGAGTTGCCAGTAACATGGCAGTCGTTAAGTCGAGTTGAACGCCTTATGGGTGGCTTTGAAAAAATCAACAGCAGGTAGTCACAACCTGCGTCTGTCTATTTCAACACGGCAATGGGCTCACTACCTATTACGTGGGATAGGAATACACAAGGTGAAAAGTGGGCATACAATGTGTATGCCTCTAAAGGGTGGCCTTTAGGGGATAAGGCGTGATGGATAAATAAATTAAATTAATAAAATTATTTTGTAATAGACCCTTTACATTAACAAAATGTGTATTATTTCTGTCATTTGATTGAGGATGAGTTATATGAGTGATGGTACAGACAGCGAACGCGATACCCACAAGTACGAAGACGATGCGGCAGCAGGAGGGCTATGTTCGGAGCTGATCATGTGGAGAGTGGAGTGTGTGGGGCCCCTCGGCAAGTCCGGTGGAGTTTCTGAGCTGGCGAGGGTCAACTCACCGCACCTGTCTGCTTTTAGTAATGTCGCTTGGCTACCCACTTTATTGCCCAGGTAAGTAGTATTGAGATTCTTTCAAATAATTGTAGTCGAATCAAAGTCCCCCCCCCCTCTCCCTCTCTCTCTCTCTCTCTCTCTCTCTCTTCGTCTTAATGTACTCTTTCTAGATTTGAAACCTAGGGTCCACTATTGGACCGCAAGTGCAGCTATTGTTTGGATTTTAATTTTCGGTATTTCGGGAGTGACTGCTTTTTGACCTTTTAACCCCATAATAGTAGGGGAGGTAGCGTTAATGCTCACTAGGAATTTTATACCGTCTGATATTCATAACACTAATAGTTCTTTGCTAGTACATAACAAATCTGACCGTCAGTCAGTCTGATAGTGGTGAAACCAAAAGTTATACTCGTATGATGCCAATTAAGCTAGACCTCCAAATTGTATAAGCGCTAATACAACTCAAAGGTCTATGTCAATTGGTATAAACTATGTATGTACCACTATCAGACTGACTGACGTTCAAATCTGTTATGTATTGGTAACATACCATTAATCTTATGAATATCCAGCCGGTATAAAATTTGTAGTGAGCATTAACGCTACCTCCCCTACTATAAGGGCGCCTGCGTCTGTACCTCGTCCGTTAGTTGGCAGGTGCACCACTAGCAGGTGAAATCGTTTGTGCACTGGAAATCTTGGTGCCCTTACACTAAGTCGAATCTAAGACCTTGACCTCATTATTATTTAGTTCGTTAAAGCTGCTCCAGCTTACTACAGCTTACAGCTCTGGGGACATTCTTAAGTTTTGGTAAGAGGTATAGCAGGAACCAAAAAATCTTTCCTATAAACCTAGCAAGTTCTTAAATGAATTAATTCAATGTATTTTTGATATTTTTAGTACAACTCTGGGTAACCTATCAAATTCTCCGTCCGCGTGCTTCGTGGCGAGCGACGGAGAGAGTCTGAGGGTGTACCAAGCGGTGATAGACGCGCGCACACTGTTAGCGGAAATAGCCACATCGGAGAGACGACACAAAGATGTACTGGTAGTTATTAAAATCATAACTTTACTTTCATTCTCATACATTTTTAATAAAGTAAAAAAACACAAATTGATTCGAGACGTGGATTGAACCCGTGACCTTTGTCTAACGAGGGCAATATTCTAGCCACTGAACTACCTGAACGTTAAGCCTGGTTGGAGGCCTTATAGGCGGCTTAAAAAATTTCAACAGCAGGTAGCCACAGCCTGCGTCTGTCTATTTCAACACGGCAATGGGCTCACCACCTATTACGTGGGACAGGAATCCACACGGTGAAAAGTGGCCATATAATAGGCCTCTGCCACCCCTTCGGGGATAAGGCGTGATGGATATTTATTTTATATTTTTTCATATTATTTTTCATATTAGTTTTTCATTTATTCTTTTATGTTTTTTTTAGTATACATGGTATATTAAGACGTCTATGTATAATATTATGGGGCGTTATTGAGATGTTCGGAGCCTAAGTCATCCTCATCGGGACGTGATTGCAGAT
The DNA here is from genome assembly GCA_948477245.1 of Thumatha senex. Lineage (NCBI taxonomy): Eukaryota > Metazoa > Arthropoda > Insecta > Lepidoptera > Erebidae > Thumatha > Thumatha senex. Next base: position 16,133,042 of record OX419741.1, on the reverse strand, counting down.
ATTTTTCTTTTCTTTTTAATTCTTTACATACCACATATACCTTTATAGGATTACTATTAGAGTTACCGGGAAGTTTTTAATATTTTTGTTGCTATTGAGGTGGCAGACAAGCATTACGGCTCACCTAATGGAAAGTGGGCACCGTAGTCTATGTACGTGACTTCCCGATATTTTCAGTACTTGCAAGTACTGAAAATATCGGAATCTCATTGCAAGTACATACATTTTTGTTAAATCCGTTAAATCTCTATGGGAGCCTGAGTTACTGCCTCATTGTTTAACCCCCCAGATATGGGAGTCTGAGTCCAAACCGTTACACTTTAGCCCAACACAAGCTAAGTGTAATCAAAATTCTCTTCAACAGCACGACACAATGTCCATGTCATCGGAGTCCACGCTTGAAGAAGGTTGCGGCGTGCCTCTCCACGACCGCATCAAGATAGTGTCCCAACAGTCTACAGCGAGGCCGGGCGCCATCATACAGTTGCACGCTATCGCCGATGCGACTCATGACTGGCACAACACACAACTGTTGCACGTGTTCCAAGAACAACTTATTACTGGTACGTTTCTTTTTTTTTCTGACTATAACTAGTTAGTTAGTTTAGTTTTTCTTTTACCGATGCGCTCGTGGCCCCGCTGACTGTGTTCTGTAAACGATCACTGCGTTAAGCAAGTTTCACGGATAGGTGACCACTTTGTAGCATTTACATTTGCGAGCGTTCCCGTGCTTTGGAAGGCACGTTAAGCCGTTGGTCCCGGTTGCCAGTTTCATAGCAGTCTAAGAAGAAGTAGACCAAACTGAAGGCGGCTTGAAAAATTTCAACCTGCGTCTGTCAATTTCAACACGGCAATGGGCTCATCGCCTATTTCCTGGGACAGGAATACACACAGTGAAAAGTGGACGTATAATATGCCTCTTTCACCCCTTCAGGGATAAGGTGTGATGGATAAACATCTTTTACCTGTTCCCTGTTGCCATCACAGTTTTCGTTGGATTTTTATTATGGATGAATGCGACAGCAGTCTGACTTTCCTAAGCCTCAACATTGCCTCATTCATCAGTCAGCAGAGGAGAGAAGGAGACTGGTATGGGACCAAATCTTCATCTTGGTACTGGTACGTTATAGTGTGTTCAATACAATACGCCTGGCTCCGATTCTTGATTACACGACTTGAAAGCGTAGACGGAAACTTGTTCGTGTTTCGCCGTTTCTAAATATGAAACAAATGACATTTCACCATCAAATTTACGTCTACGCTTTCAAGTCGTATGGTCGGGAGCATACGACTTAAAGGTGTAAACATAAATTTATAGTGAGATGTCTCTTGTCTCGTGTTTCGCCCTTTCTAAATATGAAACAAATGACATTTCACTAGCAAATTTCTTTCTCCAGTTTCCAATCTTATGATCGAGAATTGGGGCCCTGAACTGACAACCCACAGAGATTTTAAACATTACTGTAAACATCACTCTTTAAAACGATAACAAATGTGCACGCAATGTTCAACCCTATAGTATAGTGTATTTTTTTTTTCTAAAATAATATTGTTCTCATTATCAGGTGAAAGAAGATCAGCAGAACCAGAGAATATGGACTCTGGTATAGAGAACTGTGATGTTAATACGATTACCGAGGCTGGACTCGAGGCTATTGTTGATCTTCGGAAAGCTGCCATCTTCAACGAACCATTTTATATCGTGGTACTGGAAAGGACTGATGGAGGGTCGACAGTGCATATGTGGAGATTGACTGTGTCTTCACAGGCTGATTCTACCGGTGAGTAATTTCTACTTAATAACGAGGTCTATTATCTACTAAAGAGAGATATTTGTCGAGATGTCATACTCTTTGGGTATGGCATTGTACTTGATGAAGACGAAAAACGTCGTACATAGGTCTTGACCAAAAGCAAATGAATCTTACGAACATATTTTTATTGAACTGTCAAAGGATTATAAGCAAACAGAGTGGATGGTGTACCCTATGAGGATTGATCTTCCTTTTTATTTCAGAAAAGTCTTTTTTGTATAGTACCAGAACGGAACAATTTAAAAAAACGTTTCTCTGTCGATCGATAGTAACCTGGAACGCTCTGCCTGTGCACGTGACTCGGAGCGTGAAGAGGCACATCATTGGGCCGCCAACTTGAGGGACGCTGTCCGTAGTTATGTAGACTAAGAGAGTGCCCCTTAATTCGCTAGATGTCGTCATAGCTTTCTATCAGGCGGACGACGTCATTTTGGCGAGCTAAATCAATATATTTATATATATTGATTTCATGAAATCATAATAACTCAAGAATGAGCTCACCTATCCAAACCAAATGTTTAGGCTTTGTTCGGACTATTTAGTAGATGGTTTATGTGAAGTTTGCACAAAATCGGTCGAGCTATTCTTCAATTATCACATTTTTGGTGGCGCTAACTAAGTTGCGCGGGTCAGCTAGTATGTATATAAATAAAAATTTATGAGTACATAAATAGGTGTACGTAATGAGAGGGATGTTCAATTGATTGACTTATATCGTATTGTCGGTAGATGACCTAACGAACAGCATGATGTACGTGCCTGATAGTGCGTTAATACAAGAAGATGATGGAGAATCGCGCCACAACTCCGTGTCTATGGACAACGACCCGGCACCACATCAACACAAAGATTCACACATCTCTATATCTACGAAGAAGGTAAATTTAAATTTGTTTATATGAAATTTTTCGTGGCTGTATGCTGAAAATACGCTGTACAAGATAGACGAAGTTATTTATTTAGTATAGCCCTATATTGGTTAAAGTAACATTAATGGCCAGATCTACGTTTAGGTTAGTTTAAGTTTTCGAGATCCGCTTTGCAATAGGAGTAACTTTCATTCAAAATTGCTCAATTTATTCTCTCATTAATTTTTGGGGCAGATTACAATACACTTTGCAGTAAATATTGGTCAAAATAAATATTTGTGTGATATTTGTGAATCACACAAATATTTATTTTTACAAATATTTATTTCAAAGTGTATTGGAATCTGTTTGTTTAGTATTTAGAAATATATAAGTATGCTTATCAGTTATCTAGATCCTATAGCACAAGCTTAAAGCTTAGTTTGGGCTAGATAACGCTGTGTAGTTTTTTTGTCGCGGGCAATTCGTTTACGCGCCGTCATTCCTACTGCAGGGGCAGCAGGAATGGTGTGTGGGACTCCCGGCCCTATGGGGGCTAGATATAGAGATAACGCTGTGTGAAAAGAGTCTTACAATATTTATTTATTATTTTTTTCTTGGGACTGAGTTTGAGGTCGGTGTAACTTTTCTCCATTATTACAGGGTATCTGGGAACCGTGCACGTAGTAATAAAAGTAGTTGATATTATGATAAAGGGTCTGACAAACGTTTTTTACTTTAAATGACTGAAATATTTACGATCAAAGGGCGTATAACGCGGGTATATGTCACAGCACTGCTCATTCAACAGTCGCGCTCTCGTTCGCACCTGAACGCCGCGCCGCGCCTAGTCGCAGTCTATACAATGCTGTGACGTCATAATGGGCGCGCCTAATCTCGGAAATTCAAAAAAGGACTAAAACTTCTCGTCGTTATAACTTCGGAAATACTGCATGTATTGAAGTGAAATAAAAACTAATGTAATGTTCATTAGCTACGCTCTAATTTTAGCTGTATTTGACAGTAATGTTTTGACCCTTTTGTGCTCTCCATTGTTGTTGTAGGTATGTGAATGTCCTTTATCTCTACCCGATGGCGTTGATGTGATTCACGCCACTCCCGCAGCAGGACATTTAAGCTCTGCCTCAATCTATCCTGCTTGTCTGGCGCCCTATATAATGGCGACCGCTTGTTCCGACAGCACACTTAGGTAAGCTAGTCAATTTTACAACAGTATTTCATTTCTTATTTCATAAAATAACATTTGCCTTCATTTCTTTCCAACTTGGTATCAGCTCAATTCAGTTTCAACTCTTCTTTTCAACTGAATTAAGGTGAACATTAAGGTTCTGTTATAAAATATACATAAAATAAAGAACTACTTCTAGGTTTTTGAAATGAAACTTCTTTATCGACGTTGAGAGAAATTTTAATTTTATAGCTGTAAAAGACGTCACGTTTTCGGTTACGCGCTTTGTTGTTTTGAAGTGAAACTTCTTTATCGACGTATGAGAGAAATTTTGTACCTGTAAAAATATTTTGTAAAGAAATTTCACTTCTTACCTGTGTACTCTGGTACACACACATATTTTTTTATACTTCTAAAGTAGCAGACAAGCATACGGCTCGCCTGAAAGAAAGTGGTGGACGTTTGTAACTTCCACATGCTATGATAACCATCCTCCTCATCTACTACCGGTGCACCTGCTGACAAACTGACAGAGGTCCTGACACAGGCAGGCAGGCAACGAGGTTAGAAGGTCAGACGGCAGTCGCTCCCAGCCATACCAATATTCAAAGCCAAACGACAGCTATTTCTACCAGCCAAATATATTGATCTGCCAAATCCAGGTATGATTTGGATGAACTGGAAACACTCCGAGATGAAAATTATCACAAATTCAGTCAATAGTTCATATACTTTATAATATATGTTTATCAGTCTGGATCCCATAGTACAAGCTTATGGCTTAGTTTAGTCAAGATGGCACTGGTGCTAATTCAATTGTTGAAACCACTAAATTAAATTTCTCTAAAATTTTCTTAGTTTTATTAAGAGATTGCCAAATGCTATTCTGTTACTACTTCGAACTAAACTTGGTGATATTATAAACAGCACTAAATTTGTATCTGACATCATTAAAATTCCTTTTATGTGATAAAATTCAACAAAACATGTATTTAGATGCCAAATAACTTAGTGATTGAACTGTCTATGTACATTTCTCACTTTTTTTAATTTTATCACATAAAATGAATTTTAGTGATGTGAGATACAAATTTAACGTCACACAAAATTTAAACGTTTTTACTAAAATTAGACGTTTATTAATTTTATTAACCGTTTGAAACATGAAAACTTTTAAAACGTTGTAACATGAAAAATGTACATAGGCAGGTCAATCACCATGTTAGTCGGCTTGTATTTACATTCGACTGACTATATACATTTTTCACGTCTTATTCAATTTTATCACATAAAATGAATATTAGTGACATCAGATACAAATTAAGTGCTATTTATGATATCACCAACTTTAGTTCGACTTAATAACAGAATAGCATTTGGCAATCTATTAACAAAAATTAGAAAATTTTAGAGATATTTAGTTTAGTGATCTCAACAACAGAATTAACACCATTGTGTAAATGTGTTCCACAATATTTATTTATTTTATTTATTACTTATATTTTTTAGGTTTTTCAAAAACACATAATTTAAAAGCGCTCGTGGTCCCGCGGCCTCAGTATTCTGTAAATTCGCTATGGCTGGTCACGGATGGGTGACCATTTGTGTGGCATTTACATTTGCGAGCGTTTCCGTGCTTCCGAAGGCACGTTAAGCCGTTGGTCCCGGTTGCCTGTAACGCAGCAGTCGTTAAGTCAAGTTGAAGGCCTTATGGGCGGCTTAGGCGGTGCTAGGCCACAACCTGCGTCTGTCTATTTCAACACTGGGCAATGGGCTCTCCACCTATTACGTGGGACAGGAAGGCACATGGTGAAAAGTGGGCATATAGGGGTGGCCCTTCGGGAATAAGGCGTCATAGATCAATAAATAAAAACACATAATTTCAAATACTTCACCGATTGATTTGGTTTGTAGGTTTTGGAAATGCCACGTGACTAAAAAAGAAGACGGTGACTTTGCATATGCTTGGCAAGAATGGGAAATGATGAATAAAGATCAAGAATCTGCAATAGACATTCCAGGTATTGATTAATGTTATTATGACTTAAAATTGAGAATGCCCTCTGTTTAAATAGTTATTGTCAGATACTTGTATCTTTCTGTTCGTCGGAGCGTGATTTAAACTCTGCTACGTCTCATCTGAAGTACTACGATATTTACAAAGTATACTGCCTTTTAAATAAAGTAATAAAGCAAAATGTAATGTGTAATAAAGTTTACTTAGAAATAAATTTATGTTTATCAGAATCATCATATCCCATAGCGCAAGCTAAAGTTAAATTTGGCCTAGATGGCGCTATGTGAAAAGTGCCCCATAATATTGAATTAATTAATTTATTTATGTAATATTTAAACTCTGTCAGGTATCACCTGAAGTGCCGAAAGCCTTTTTTTTATAAAGTATCTTGATGTACTTCAAACCTACCAATTTTATCCTGTCGTTTATAAATTTTACAATACTGTATGAAAATTTGCCCGATTTGTTGACAATTCCCGCACAGCTCTGCTGGGTAGTAGCGTGATAAAATATAGCTTTACTAGTTGAGGCCCGCGGCTCCACATGCGTGGTGAAGTTTTTCCGTTTGCCACAAGAACTTGTTCCCGGGATAAAAAGTAGCCTATGTGTTATTCTGATGTGTAAGCTATATTATTGTTAAGTTTCATCAAAACCCTTCAGTAGATTTAGCGTGAAAGAGTAACAAACATCCATTATTACAAACTTTCGCGTTTATAATATTAGTAGGATAATCTTCCTACATAAATGTACTTCTACTACCACTATCCAACACAAATATTTTTTTAATTCGAACCATTAGTTCCTGTGATAAGCGCGTTCAACCAAAGAAATAATCAAACTCTTGAGCTTGAAATGTAATATGTAAAAATTATATGTTCCAACTCAGGTCAACCCCTCCACATAAGCGCTGCATACTCCGGTCGAATCGCTTGCGCGTACAAATGCGGCCGATCCTTCACTCGTCCTAAAGGCGGCACTACTACCAACAACTCGGACGCACGTTTCGTCAACCTGTGCGTTTGTGTGTACGAGTGCGAAAGTACAGGTGGCGCCGAATGGCTCTTAGAAGACACGATTCCACTGAGAAATGTCAGTCTACCGAGGGTAGGGGTCTGTACTGATACGCAGATAGACTTATCCTACTTGCACGATACTTCGTTTATGCAGAAGAAACAGAGGCTAAATCAGGTGGGTAAATTCCTAATATGTTGATTTAAAAAAATATATTGGTTGGTAAAAAAAAATGGGTTAGGAGTGTTTCTAGTGTTCTATTAATGTTATTACAATGAAAACTTGGGACCTAATTGCCCAAGTAACCCACCTAATTATGCTAAATTCTTTGTACGCTGAAGTGGTATAAATAAAGACCAGGATTCATTCAACAACATTTTATAGTATATGGTTTAATACACTCCACAACTAAATATCTTAGGGATGTAATACATATTTTTATACTTATCGGAAAGTATAAAAGTGTGTGAGTGTGAGCTTGACTTCCAAAAATTGATTTCTTTTATAATCAGGTTCTACAAACATTATCGTCTGACGAAAGCCGTAGTATACGTAACGGAGAAGGCGATACGGGTAAATCGGCTGGTCTATTGGCCGTGCCTTCGTTCAGCACCCTACAATCACTACGTAAAAGTATCATGGAGAATGGCAACACTTGTCCGCTGACACAGAAACACTTGGTACAGTTAGATTGGGTTTCTAAAGAAGACGGCTCGCATATATTGACTGTGGCTGTTGGTTCGAGAGTTCTGCTGTTTACACCGGTGTCTAGTGATCTAGCTCAAGCAAATTTAAAGGTACGATTTTTCCTACTAAAAATAGATAGATTGTGAAGATAAATAGATGATTGTTCGTACTGTTTTAAAACATAACATAAATCTTTGAAAAAGCTTATTACGTAATGATTTTGTTGCTTTATAATACTAATCGTTCTTTAGAAAACCTCATTAAATTACACAAGTGCAAGTGGAACTGTATTCAGATACGTAAAGTAATCAAACTGGCATTTTACTGATTAACGATTATATTATTTATTTATCTATCACGCCTTATCCCCGACGGGGTGGCAGAGGCATATTATATACCCACTTTTCACCATGTGTATTCTTGTCCCACGCAATAGGTGGTGAGCTCATTGCCGGTTATAAATTTTGCAATAAAAAATTGTTACTTACGACAAATCTTTATGCATCCTTAAAATAGTTTCTCAGTGAGAACTAAAAATAAATATCAAATAAACATTCACATAAAACCATGATTGTTTCATTAAATTTTCAGGCTATGAAAGAATCAATAAGCAACAACCGTCCACTCTTGCGCAAGGCTTCATCACTCGCGGCGCCACTATTTGTCGAAGAAATCCGATGGATGCAACTCCGCCGCATAGAATTAAAGACAGCCGATGGTCTACCGCCATTGCCTATGCAAATGTCTTGGGTGCGAGATGGTATACTAGTTGTGGGCATGGACTCGGAAATGCATGTTTATTCGCAATGGAAGCCTGAAAATCAGCAGTCGTATGGACAGATGGGTGTGCCGGTAAGATTCAATCTAACATCATGTTTCTTAAATATCACTCTCAAAACAAAAAAAAACATCTCATTATTTTTCACCTAATATTCGAAAGGGAGCCCTTTCGATCGCATAATTTTTTTCAGCACAATGTAGTTTGGCATAACAGTTTCAGCATAAAGATTTCTCGCATAAATTATGATAAGCAGAGTGTTATAAACGTATAATGGTTTTATTGGCATAAGATTAACTTACTCTTATTTTAATATCATAATTTTAATATGCATACATGTAAAGGGTATAATTGTTATACGCATTTAACATAAAATACAAAACGCATAATGGAGGTATGAATAACCGTTTAAATCATAAATGTATAATAATTTGACTAAGAATATTTAAGAAATGATAAGACACCATTGTAAATAATAATCTCACTCATAGCCAAGTTTGTAAGCTGTAACATATAAAACGATATTTTAAGTGGTATTTTTTTAGACTAGTCTTGAGCAAAGTCGTAAATAGGTACGACGACGAGCGAAGCGAGGAGGAGTGTTAGGTCACTTGTGACCACAGCGCCAGAACTGAATCGCTCTTTTAATCTACCTACTTCTTTTTGTATTTTATTTATATATTCTATATATAAGTGTTGACATTTTGAACTTCAGTATAGTGACTATCGACATTTTTAATCGGTGGGCATTTCAGTCTTAGGCAGTTCGAGCTTAGATATAAAAATTATAATATGTAAGTACTCGTTAACATTATGGTATTCTATATGTGTGACTTGTAATCTTTTTGCGAGAGTGACTGAGATGCCAATAAATGTTATGATTAGTACTCGTTATTGTAAAAAAAATATGCGTGAACATTTTATGCGGGTATATCATTATTATAAAAAAGTTATGGGAAAATAAAGTATGCCTAATGATTTAGAATAAATCATTATCGTTAATCGTTTGAACGTTATGCGAAACGAAAAGTATGCAAAAAGATGCAGTTTTAAGTTATGCCTCTAAAAATTATGCAACCCAATTTGAAACACATGTGACTTATAGGATAAGTCCCATTTACCCGTTAAATGGGACTTATCCCAACAGTAATAGGAATGCAGCGAAAACTTATCGTTAAGAACGGGTAAAGACTATTTTTATGATCCTTAATTTGTTTTATTAAATTAGTTTACATATTATATTAGTTAAAACTACATATTAAATTAGTTTGAAGCGCTCGTGGCCCCGCGGACGTAGTGTTCTGTAAACGATCACTGCGTTAAGAAGCTTTCACTATGGCTGGTCCTCGGATGGGTGACCACTTTGTGGTATTTATATTTGCGAGCGTTTCCGTGCTTCGGAAGGCACGTTAAGCCGTTGGTCCCGGTTGCCAGTAAAATGGCAGTCGTTAAGCCTGGTTGAAGGCCTTATGGGCGGCTTGAAAATTTTCAACAGCAGGTATCCACAACCTGCGTCTGTCTATTTCAACACGGCAATGGGCTATTACGTGGGACAGGAATCCACACGGTGAAAAGTGGGCATATAATATGCCTATGCCACTCCTTCGGGGATAAGGCGTGATGGATATTTATTTTATTAAATTAGTTAAAACTATTTTCGCACTCGGTGATATTTTCTCGTACCTGTTTCTCACAGAAACCTGTTCTCAGGATAAAAACTAGCTTGTGTTCAGTTGATCCATGATTTCTACACTAAATTTTGACCAACCTTTGGTTTCATCGTTTGACAGTGTAGACTAACAAATATACATACTCTATTACTACATTTACTATATAACGGTTGACGGGCTTGGTAGGGGTGGGGCGCACTAGGTAGCAACAACACCTACCCATCAGGTACGGTTGGTAATCCCTAGAGATGTGTAAGGAACACCATCTCAAAGAATCACCGGTGCACCAGCTAGCAGAGCATGAAGTGACTATGGACCAACCCGGAGCAGAGAAATACCAGAATTTATAAAGAGAGGGCGCCAGTTATCTCTCCATCAAACGAATGATGCAATTAAAAACACACAATAATATTATTAAAAAACACACAAAATAATATTACTAATTACATTTATTCAAACTATATCCATATGTAGACATAAGTATGTATATATGAAAGTGAAAAGAAATGGCTTAGTCATGCATAGTGGGATCCATATATATGGCCACTTAAAAATAAGTTTATGTTTAGTACAAATAAAAATTTAAAGCAAAGTATGGAAGTAGGCGTGGCCTAAAATGCCAAATATTAAAGCAGTTGTCAGATGCCTTAAAAATATCTAAATTATATACAAACATACAATTAAACTATCTCCGAGTTTAGTTAAACACACAACGCCGCTTCCTATCATCATTATCATCATCGTACATTACAACATAACAAGGTAAAAATAAAGTTTCACATTAATATTCCTTTGTGATAATAAAAAGATTATTAAATATGTGTAACTGGAACGTCACATCGGTAGTCCAGTATATTAAAGTAGTATATACATAGGTAACAGAGAAATGAATATTTGAAGTTAAAATTTATTCCTTTTAAACTATCAACATCAGTCGGCCTTTACCGAGTTGTTATACATAAAAACTAATTAAGGATTACTACTTATCTGGGTATAAGGTGGAGGAACGTCCAAATCCTTCACATTTCTTCCTATTTTAGATGTCCAGGTAGTAGGTAACCAGAGTAGAGAAAAATATCCTCTTCTTTGAACATTGTCTCAGTTTCAATAGAGGTGTCTTCTTACAGACATTCACAAGGAGTAAAAAAAAGTAGCATACTTAGAATGTTAAACTATAAATATCCTCAAGATCCAAGAGAATACTAACTAAAACAAAAACTGTAAATAAAAAATAAATAAAAATCCCCTGTAACAATAAAAAAGTTACAGATATTAGTTATTTGTAATAAAAATCACTTCCACCCTCAACTTTCTGTTAAGGAATATCGTCTAAAAGATTATATAGTTTTAACTTACCACTTATTTCAGTGGGGTTTTAACTAGATCATTCTACCAACGATCTTTTTCATGGTATCTGCTAAGTCTCTTGATAAGCAGACTGAAATACAAAGTACAACCATTGTAAGAACATATTATTCGCAAACGCCAAGTAATCTTACCGATTACGAAGAAAACAAATCAAAACAAACACACTCACACACAACTCACCTCATAACAACACTTATTGTGTCTACATATTTGCTATGAAGACTATTCGGTTATTAATCCGAATTAAATCACCATGATCAGGCGTTTTTCTCTTGACGCCATCTGGTAGAAAAAAAACGAGCTCCTTTCTTTACTTTCGCTCGATTACGGCAGGCTAAAGTCATACGCCATACAGCCTTGACAAAACATTGGCAGAATAAACAAAACCAACATAAAAACCTTACTATTTCTGTTTGTCACACCGCACGCCATACATTATGTGTAGATGTGAGTCAGGACAGCTAATCTATCTAAGTTCAATGTCCAGCACCAAACTGAAAGACACCATAGACAGCACGCGTTAATTCTAGAACGCGCCCAAAAACTCGAAATGACCGTGACAGTTTTGACAACGTCAAACTCATGTCGTTCAAAACAAAAACAAACAGAATGAAATGTTTTAACATATTAAATAATTAGACAAATAAGTTTAGAGTTATAACTAAAGTATTGTGAAAATTGAGTTTGTTTCCACAAAAGGGATGTATACAGAAATAAGGTTAGTAAATCAAATCTTATGAATATGTAACCGACACTCAGAAGTGTTACAACAACTACTACTACTACAAACTTTCACTTTTTTAATATTAGAACTGACGTGTATAGGAATTGGAAGAAGGCAGCGAATCACGCGCTCTCCGCGACTCTGATCTGCGCATATCCGCGCCACACCTGCAACGCGTGTCGTCTATCAACTTGCAGCTACTAGAGCGAGATGCGAGAAGACGTAACAAAACTCAGCCCGATCAACCACAGGTAAGTCGGTATATTTGGAGTAAGAAATAGACAATGAACAGACCCCGGGGTTTATACTTATGTAGATGGTGAAGACACTCTGGTTAAGAATTTATTCTCTGCAATTATTTTAAAGGAAGTCTATGGATGGTAGATACGGAACGTAGTTTCAATGAGATTTAGGACAGATCGGAATCCGTCAAATTACATCAACAAGTGATTGTATTTTCTTACTTTAAACTTAATAATAGAATAAAGTAGGTATGGTTGAATCACATACCACATAGACATCGTACACTGGATCCCAGACGTGGTGGCCAACCTGTGTGACTGAAATGTGATTAATTATAGTTGCTCTAGAACGACTAAAGCAGGTAGCCATGAATTTGTTAATCAATTCGACCATATTAAGCAACGGTAAAGTTTTCGCTTACAATTTGTTCACGTTAAGACTGCAGCTAGTTATAGGTCGCACGGCGAATGATGAGCTCTGTAAGAAAGTAGAAGGGGAATGCGCAGTACTCATAAATTAGATCTAATTGGCGGGTTGACAGGGGGTGAAGGGCGGGAGAGTAGGAGCGTGGACGCAGGAGTGGTCGAAATCCTACACGCACACTAGGGCACACTACTCCGCGATACGTCGGCACGTGTTGTCATTAGTCTCGGTACTGTCACGCACATAAAATATTCTACTCTTTTTGACAAATCTTTTAATAGCGTATTGAGGTTTTGATGCCCCGAGAAAATTGTATGTCCAATATAGACAAGAAAGAAAAATGGTTTATTATGTAAATTGTTTGAACAAATATTTATACCAATTATAATTATATAACGCAGTGATAGTGCCAACGTTGCTTTACGGTAGCGAAACCTGGGTATGTCAGCAGATGCATGAAAGTAAATTACATGCTGTGGAGATGCGATCACTTCGAAAACAGTGCGGTGTAACTTTGGCCGACCGAATACGTAACGAAGTGATACGCAATATGGCAGGTTTGAATGAAAGTGTCAGCGTTAAGCTTAAAAGGCCGTGCTTCGTTGGTTTGGACACGTCCAACAAAGGAGTGAGTAACGATTAACGAAGAATATATATTGTGCGAAAGTAGAGGGTAGAAGGAATCAGGGTAGGTCGAGATTTGCATATGAAGATCACGTGAGCAGATTGCTCAAAAACGGAAAAGTCTAAAGTACACGGTTACCCAGACGTGCGTGTATGAAGCGGTTGATGAATCTTAAGGAAGCGAAATCAGTATGCATGGATCACGAAGCCTGGCAATCTGTCCTCTCTGACTACCCCGTCAGGGATACAGCGTGAAGATAGTTAGTTTAGTTATAAATTTTCGACAATATCATTTGTTTAATACAAAAAAAAATTAAAATCACGCCTATAATTCACCGGGATAAGCAGAGACTTCTTCCATTTCTTTTACTTTAAATAAGTATTGTCAGTGTCACACACATTTTATACATATTTCTACATTAAAATTTTACAATAAAAATGTTTTATTTTTAATACAATCACTGAAAAATAAATGAAATACCTATCATGGTTTAATATTTTAACGCAAAACACTTTGAACTCACTTGTTGTAAATAATATAAACCTACTTACGTACCCACCTAACCAAGTTATAAAAAAAAAATGTTTAATGGTTCAAAGCAGACTCGTATTAAACTTGATTCTTTGTGTAAATATATTGTGCGCGATTATACATGCGCAAACTATCCTCACTAATTTTTGTCAGGAGTTTTGGCGGAACAGTAAAATTGACCATAATTTTACTGCAGTAGAACTTTAAACAAACCTATACATGAATACGCTGCTATCAATAAGAATAATTAACTACTTTTGAATGAAGAAGATTAATTATCTACTTGAAAATTATCTGTACAGAAGAAAAATTTAATACGCAATGGAAGAGGGAAGATCAATAAATTTTGTTGTTGGCAATCGCGTCACCTAGAAATTAGAACTTTAAACAAACCTATACATGAATACGCTGCTATCAATAAGAATAATTTACTACTTTTGAATGAAGAATATTCATTATCTACTTGAAAATTATCACTATAAGAAAAAGTTAACATAATATACGTCGTGGCTAAGTCCAAGTCGGACATCGCAAAAAAAAAAAAATATTTTTGTTAGAGCTCATCATTCGCCGCCCGACCTGTACTTACTATTTTAAAATCTTACCATTTGTTAAACACAAGGGACAACAGTTTCTTACGAAAATCCGCATTCGACTATCAACTGTAAATCCGACTCTAATTTTGGGCGAACCTGATATGGGAGGCTAGGTTGAGAGATATTGACGATTCACTGCATTCTTCACTCGAACAAATTTTATAATTTGTTTATTACTCTTTTGTTACTAGCCTCTTCTGGACTATATGCCTGACTACGGTTTATTCGAAGCTTCGCAAATGGCGTGTCCTGTGCTACCTCAATACCACCCGAAACAGTTGATGGAACTTCTCAACAGCGGTAAAATACGATGGGTCAAAGCCATACTAGCTCACTTAGTCCGGTGAGTAAGTAATATAATTGAAATTACTGTGTCATTGGTTTTATAAATACAGGCAATACTTTGACTGTATTATAATATTGCAATGACATGTATAAAGGTGTTATGAAGAAAGTTTTATTACAATAAAATTTCATCCATTCAGTCCAAAATCCATTCAGTAGTTTTTGCGTGAAAGATTAAGAAACATCCACCTATACATGCACATGAGAGCGTTCATATTCATAATATTATTTATCAAGGGGTGGCAGAGGCATACTATACGCCCACGTTTCACCATAATCATCTTTTTTATTTATTAGCAATTTATATTTATAGATTTTTTTTTTGTTTTATTTATAGAGAGCGGCATAATGTTCGAATACATAATTTTATTCTCAGATGCATAGGTGGCACATATACTGGACGTAGTTCGCAAGGAGACGAAGACAGCGTATCAAGACAGGTATGAATTTAAATATAACTTTATTTCTTGTTATAAGGCAAGCTGTGTTTTTAAATGTGGTGTTCCTATTGTTTTTATAGCAATTCGGAAAGTATAACGTTCCTTTCAACGTTCGTTTCTTCACCATATCATTACTACATAATGTTATGAGACTCCAATGCATAAATGCACTCTGAATGTAATTATGAAAGTTTGTAACAGAAACGCTATACTACTAAAAACTTTACACAAAAGCTTTGAATGTGCATAATGTACACTTGCACACACGATTAACTCTTTTTAAATATAAGGGTATGCTTAGCTATGAATATATCCATTGACAGGTTTTGAACTGAGAATTTACAAAATAGTATTTGTGTCTTATGCCGTAAAGTACACAACAGCATGAATATTTCAACATACAAATTCTATTCATTTACTTACATACACTTTTGTGATTTATAGTATATTCGTGGGTTTGTTTGTTATATTACTTACAGTCATTGAAAGAATTTTGAAATTAATCAATAAGCATAATTTTTGAACCACCAAATTATGATTAATACGTTTGTTTTTATTAACATTTTTATTGTTACTAAAACTAATTTATCTAAGTTGTTCTATACACGGACCCGACACTATAAGTAATAATGATATTGCAAAGAAAATTATATTAAAAAAAATGTATATAACTCTAAATCTCTCTCAACACCGGGTTCTGTAAGCGAAGCACTAAGCGGCACATCGTAGAGCCTTGAAAGACTTGGTTGACACTGTCAGTAGTCTTGTGCACGGTGAGACCCTCAATTCGCTTGATGTCGCCATGGCTTTCCATCAGGGGGCCCAGTGTCAATTCGACGAACTAATTTTAAAAAAATTGGGACATATTAAAGATTTACTTGCCAAATTCAAGAAATATCATCACTGAAGACAGATCGTTGTTGAAATAAAGAATTGGCGGAATTCGATGCAAATATTTCGTCATAACTTCATACCAACCAGCAGCGCACACTGTCAATAGTTTAATAATAACTTAAATGTAATGTCGTTCATTCATTTATTCAGTCATTCACCCAGACGTGCTACATGCACGATTAATGGATCTGCAGGAAGCGAAAGAAGTATGCATAGACCGAGAAGCCTGGCGATCTGTCCTCTCTGACTACCCCGTCAGGGATACAGCGTGAAGATAGTTAGATAGTTAGTTAATGTCATTATCATATCATCATTATTTATAGTGTTGGGACTTCGAAAAGACGACGACCTGTATTTTTTTCTTCTGATGAAATTTTAGAATAGATTTTTTTGGGATTTGTTACTATCATAGATTAGATTATTTGGAGAAACATCAGCCATCATTTCAAGAGATTATAGTATAGCTTGGCAAAAAGTCTGAAACATAAAATTTTAATATTGTGGAAATGACCACAATAGACGGAGACCAGAAGAACAAAAGACGATGGAAAATACCCTATAAATTTTGATTCCCTTGAAAATGTGTAAAAACTATATAAATATACAGTTTTGGCAGCATAAACAGCGTTTTACGTTAACTTCTAAGTTTGATTTATTTACAGTTTTAAGAGACTGTAGTATACCTGAGTATATGATTTTAATTTTATCTCGATACCGACGAACGGACAGACAGGCAACAAAGTTCATTTCCATCTAATTGTCATATAAACCCTTTAGCCACCCCTTATTATGAATAGCACAGAGGCGCCCCCATTATTTTGCACTCGTCTTTGCCAAGCTGTACGTACAAATAACACTCACCCTTTAGTGATGAACAGTGCTCACAGGTGCGATAATACTATACATCGCATAGCTATTGCATGTCGCACGTGTGTTGCAGCGCGGCTGGTCTCGCTCGCGCACGCTGTCCGTGTCATTCGCCGCCGGCGCCGCCTCGCCGCTAGATGGCGTTGCACAGGTAATTGTTGCTTTTATACACGGGCTTTGTATCGAGCTATGTGTACTATTTAGGTAGGTATGACGTATAATCTTTCTCACTTCCACTTTCCACTCTTCACTCTAATGTAACTATTGTACTTCTTATACTCACTTTTAGGTAAATTCGTAAGTATAAGATAGAAACGAAATGAGCTATACTTTACATGGACTGCTTAACAATAAAATATTATTTATTTGTTTATACCACCGAGGTGGCAGACAAGCTTACGGCCCACGTATAAATTTAGATCGCCTAATACACACCATTTTGAAATTGTTGATAGCTTACATCTGACTATAGGGTGCCCCAGGATTATTCTTACTAACTGAAGCATCCAGCTTTCTGCCTAAAATGCCCCAAACTCCGTATTAATGTGACCATAAAAAGCAATATGCAACTAATGCGCGTCTTTCTACCTATTCTCTTATGGATTTAAGCGTCTCAATATTGTTTTATAATTGTATTAAATCATTTATCATTTATTTATTATCATTTATGTATACAATATAAGCTAACAGTTCAAAAACCAACACGCTTACACTGTGAACTTAAACATACTTAAAACAACTTAATTAAAACTTAAAATAATTAACCCAACTCAGAATTTTCATTTTACAACTGTACTCAAGGGCAATAGCACTGCAGCAGTTACTTGATTAAGAGTGTCAAAGAACACGTCGATATCCCCATT
Organism: Thumatha senex; assembly: GCA_948477245.1. Classification (NCBI taxonomy): domain Eukaryota; kingdom Metazoa; phylum Arthropoda; class Insecta; order Lepidoptera; family Erebidae; genus Thumatha; species Thumatha senex. The sequence goes on along the minus strand of OX419741.1, from coordinate 16,115,109 downwards.
CGCAAGCATTAGATCATTAAGCAATTCAATAGCTCTGGCAGTAGGAGTAGAAGTTACGGGTGCCGAGTTCCACGATGGCGGATAACTAAGAAGTTTTCTCTGCCTTCGTCCAATTGCACGCATATACTGATTCGGTACATAGAGACAAATGCACTCACGAAACCTGTTAGTCAATATAAAATAATAATGCATTATATGTAGGTATTTGCGTCTGAGCTCCAAGGTTTCAAGACCGACCAATCCCGATACGAACATGGAAGGGTACAAGTATGGATAATAGCCATACATGCGCTTGTAAAGGCATCTAGCCAATTTACGTTGAATACGTTCCACCATCAAGGTGTATAGTCGCTCTCTGGGATGCCATACTATTACACCGAATTCTAACTTACTGCGCACATAGGCATTGTAAAGTAACTTTAATATGTTAGTGTTATTAAACTCGTAGGATGTTCTAATTATAAATCTCAACGATCTATTTGCTGCCTAGTTCTTACAGCTTGTCTACAAGAGTGCAAGTTAAAATCTCCTAATATTAAAAAATCTAATTCTGAGCATAGAACTCCATTGGCAAATGCATTGGCAAAGCAAGTACCTGGATGTTTTAACCTGTATACAGGTTAAAACATCCAGGTACTGTTTATCGTTATAGCTTGGTGGCAAGTACACAACACAAACCAACATCTTTACGCTCCTACATGAAATGACAACGAACATCAGTTCTTTATCAGGGGTTAATTCATCAATATTTGAGATAGTCTTGACTGTATAACAGTCTCTCACCGCTAGTAATATACCACCATAGCCCGCATTACCAGTGCGATCATGCCGCAACACAACATAGTTTGGTGAAAATAGTTCAGCGTCGTTAACGGAATCAATTAGGAAAGTTTCTGTAAGAACAATAAAATCATAACCGCTAGACAACACACCATTATAAAATACAGTTTTTTTGGTTCGAAGATCCCTTACATTCTGGTAATAAATCATCAATTTCTTGATTACATTTCTCTTAGAAAATTTGGTATTTTTATATTTCGTGACTGCAACTTAAAGAACCATGCAAAATGTGTACCTCACATAGTAAAGCAAATATTCTAAGATTGTTTTTAAAACGCAGATAACGGAAGACGTACAACTAGATTATGCTGAGTTAACTTCTGTGCCACCTCTTCCACTGTGGACGTTGTTAGTTGCTGATAAAGAGTCTCCACATCATCCGTCTACTATGCAGGAGGCTAAGGTATTATTTATTTATACTACCTATATTTGTTGTTAATAAATTGTGTAAAAATATGTGTTTATTAACCACCAAGCTTCCGGCAAAATACCGCCTTGTTGAGTACAAGGCGGTATTTTGCCGGAAGCTGTGTTGAATTTTGAAATAAATAAACAAATTAAATCAATGCTACATTGCATTGATAATTCCTAAACCTAGATCTTCCAAAACCGATTATGTAGCCTATATTCAATTCGCGGACCTTGTCTAATAAAATGACAACTGTGTCGACTAGCGCCATCTAGATGACAGCAATTGAAATAAGTTTTCTCCTTTGGACATACACAAAAGCGCCAAAGAGCTCGACTTTTTCTGGTCGATGGATCCTCTCTTATTGCGAACGTCTTATCTGCGTCGTGATTTCAACGTGTTTTAATTCCAATAGAAAATGTATCGGCATTTATTTCGTAATTTACTTGTAATCTTATATCTACAGGACTATAAAGAACTTTTCGAAGGTACGATACAAGATACCGACGACGATCTCGATGCTTTATTGTTAGACGAAGGTGACGGCGTTGATCGAAGACCCTCGATGCCAGAAAGACAACCGCTATCGCATTTTGGACCTCGACAAGGTAATATTAATTAGATTCGTTTATGGTACTCGTTGTATCGGCCGTATGGTGATGGAGTTGGGTGCTAATGTCACTACCCTCTTTCATACCGTACGTGTCGTAAAAGACAGAGTAGAAAGCCCTAAATAAAATCTTATCCCCACCCGTATGGCCAGCGTGGTATATTGTAATACTCGCGTGGTAAAGACCTGTTTCCCACAGGTATTTTTTTTAATAATAAATAAATAAATATTGTGGAACACTTTTCACACAGCCACATCTAGCCCAAAGTAAGCTAATATTAACTTGCGTTATGGGATCTACATAACTGATAAACATACTTATATATTTCTATTTTCTATTAAAATATACATACATATTATACATAGATAACATCCAAACTCCGAAACACACATTTGTGGATCATACAATTTTTATTCCGACGTCGGATACACTCCCACCGTACCACAGAGGCAGTCTTTCAGTCAATTGTTCCTGGTGTGTAAATTAGCCTATGTATGAATCCAGGGTGTCCACTATCTATATGCCAAGTTTTAGCTAAATTGTTTCAGAGGTAAAAGCGTGATTAAGTGTCAAGCATCTACACAAACTTTCAAGTTTTATAATATAAGTAAATCTCTTTTTCGATAGCTTGAGCATGATTATGACCTTTCAAAATATAAAGAAAATATAAAATTATAAATTTGAAACAATATTCTGTAGTTACTAATATCTAACTAACTAAATGTAAATTTTCTGTGTTAGTATATAATACAACTTATGAATATAAGCAAAGAATGCCTCAAGAACGTTTCTCAATACTAATTTTATTTTCAGGTCGTATACTATCACGCCTTCTCACTCACACTCACCTGCCGGGTCTGAGTTCACTGGATCAGATGCACCTTCTCGCTCTAGCCGACACTGTGTCAACTTGCGATGCAGATTTTGCTGAACGGTTAGCTAGTACCGCACGGATCGATGTCGCTCAAGTCATGGGACAGGAAGTGTTGCCCGGTGAGTTATTGTTTATTCTCCATTTGTACGTGCTAATCTCATAATTAGATACAAAAGAGTTGAAATAAGAGTTCAACAGGGTTTATCGAGGCGCTGAGCTGGGATCAGACCACTACCTAGTCATAACTAGGATTAGGGTTTTGTTCGCGGGTTGGCGTTATCGTACCGAGTGTCCTGAACTTGAGCCGACTTATAGCATCAAAAGCTGGAAGCTGCAGGATGCATCCATTAGGGATAAATATAATGAAAGGGTAGCCGAAAAGCGACGGCGACGTCAATGTAAGCAGTGAGAATGTGTAAAGTGTATGGCAGAACCTTAGGGATAGTATGATAAATGCCGCTGTGGAAGTGTGTGGAGAAACGAAAAGAGGCAGTAGTAATAAGCGTGATGCATGGTGGAATGAGAAAGTGAAAGAAGCAGTTCGAATGAAGAAGAAAGCATGGCTAGACTACTTAGCCTCGCGAAATGATTTTAATATGAAAGAGAGATACAAGCTGCAGAAAGTTAACACGAAGGCACTGATAGAAGAAGCTCGTGAAAGGTGCAGAATGAAAGCGGATGAAAGGTTGTCGTCCAATTTCCGGGATAATGCCAAGCTCTTCTGGAAAGAGGTAGGCAAGGCCCGGAGTTGTTCGGCAATCTGCAGTATGAATAAAGTGCTTAGTGTTAACAATGACGTCCTAACAGACCAAACTGACGTCCTGCAGAGATGGAGTGAATATTATGGAAAGATGTATGCAAGAAAAGACAGAGATGCCACATCGGGAAGTGGAGCTCACTTCGATGCTCCGGATCCCGATGTCATTGAAGTCATTAGTATGAAAGAAATAGAACAAGCGATAAGAAGTATGAAATGTGGTAAGGCTGCGGGAAAAGACAGAGTTACTGCTGAGATGATCAAGTACGGTGGGTCGCGTGTCTGGGACACACTATGTCTGTTATGCAACTTGTGCTGGCGGACGGGTGAGGTCTCAGATGACTGGCGAGTAGCAGTTGTAGTACCTATTTACAAAGGGAAAGGCTCGCGCCTAAACTGCTCCAGCTACAGGGCGATCAGCTTGGTCAGCTTAGCTAGTAAGGTGTATGCAAAGGTTATAACGGCACGAATACAAGAAAAGTCTGAAAGGTATTTATGGGAGGCTCAATGCGGATTCCGACGTGGAAGAGGTTGCATGGATCAAGTGTTTTCTCTCCGCATGATCGCGGAAAAGTTTTTGGCTGTTAGCCAGAAGGTTTTCTGCGCTTTTGTGGATCTGGAGAAAGCATTTGATAACGTTGTGAGAGAAACGCTGTGGGACTTGCTGCCAGGATATGGTGTGGACGGCTCGCTACTGCGGGCAATACAGTCGCTTTATAGGGACTGTAAGGCTTGCGTGCGAGTAGGGGGGGATGTGTCACCTCTTTTTGATGTCTGTACAAACGTGTACGTCAAACAGGGATGTGTCATGTCCGCCATGGCTGTTCATAGTGTATCTGGACAGTTGCCTGCAGAAGTTGAAAGATTTTAATATGGGTGTGAATTTGGGTGACTTTACAGTAAACTGTCTGCTGTACGCTGATGATGCGGTGCTCATGGCCTCATCAGAAGCCGACCTTCAGGCATTAGTCACTAATATGAAAGAGGAGTGTGAAAGTAAGGGTCTTCGCTTGAATGCAAGTAAAACTAAGGTTCTAGTATTTGAAAGAGGTGACGTAAGAACTAAATGCGAGATTAGGGTAAACCAGGAACGTCTAGAGCAAGTGAATGAAATTGTGTATTTAGGAAGTATGTTTAGCGCGGATGGAAGATGTGATTCGGATGTAGAACGTTGAATAGCTGCCGGAAACAAAGTTAACGGTGCTTTGTTCCAATTAGTAAAGCGACAAAGCATCGTAAAAGAAGCACGCATGACGATTCATAACGCAGTGCTAGTGCCAACTTTGCTTTACGGTAGTGAAACCTGGGTATGTCAGCAGATGCATGAAAGTAAATTGAATGCTGTGGAGATGCGATCACTTCGAAAATTGTGCGGCGTTACCTTGGCCGACCGAATACGTAACGAAGTGATACGCAATATGGCAGGTTTGAATGAAAGTGTCAGCGTTAAGCTGGAAAAGGGCGTGCTCCGTTGGTTTGGACACGTCCAACGAATGAGTGAGGAACGATTGACGAAGAATATATATTGTTCAAAAGTAGAGGGTAGAAGGAGTCAGGGTAGGCCGAAACTTACATATGAAGACCACGTGAGCAGATTGCTCAAAAACGGAAAGGTCAAAAGCACTCGGATACCCAGACGTGCGTGTATGAAGCGATTGATGAATCTCGAAGAAGCGAAAGAAGTATGTATGGATCGCGAAGCCTGGCGATCTGTCCTCTCTGACTACCCCGTCAGGGATATAGCGTGAAGATAGTTAGTTAGTTAGTTTTGTAAGTAATGGATCTTTAAAGGTGAAGCGCTCATAGGCGTTAAGCATCTTTCGCTTGTATTTCCATTTACGAGCGTTTCCGTGCTTCGGAAGGCACGTTAAGCCGTTAATAAAAAACTTTATGGACAGGTCGCCACAACCTGAGCCTAACAATTATTACACGACAGTGGGTTCACCACCTGTTACGTGGGACAAAAACGTATAGTAGAATAGGCGTATAATAGTACTCTGTCACCCCTTCCCCATAAATGCGTGACGTATCTTTAAATTTATTGTTTATATTTTACTAGATCGTAGTCTTAAGTCTAAGTATGGTATAAAGCCGCCAACGAGCGATCCAATGAGCGAGACTGGAACGCGACGTTTATATGCCTCTTAACCAAACAAAAATAATTACATATCGGTACTGGTATATTTTTTTAACAAAAGAGTTATATTTAAAAAAGATAGCACTAATTACTAAGTACGTAGCAAGATACCGACATATCGTATTCATAAACCTATCGTCCTTTCTAATAAATATAAATAAAAAAATAAATATCCATCACGCCTTATCCCCGAAGGGGTGGCAGAGGCATATTATATGCCCACTTTTCACCGTGTGGATTCCTGTCCCACGTAATAGGTGGTGAGCCCATTGCCGTGTTGAAATAGACAGACGCAGGTTGTGGCTACCTGCTGTTGAAATTTTCAAGCCGCCCATAAGGCCTTCAACCAGGCTTAACGACTGCCATTTTACTGGCAACCGGGACCAACGGCTTAACGTGCCTTCCGAAGCACGGAAACGCTCGCAAATCTAAATGCCACAAAGTGGTCACCCATCCGAGGACCAGCCATAGTGAAAGTTGCGTAACTCAGTGATCGTTTACAGAACACTGAGACCGCGAGGCCACGAGCGCTTCTACATTTTAAAATTTGAAATATTGTAGTCACAATAGTATTTTTTTTAGATTCTCTCGACGACTGCGGGCTTCGTTTCCTTCTAGCTATGAAGCACTATGGGTACCTTCTACGCTGCTTGCCCTTAGCGCAGCGAGCTAGCTTACAACGAACAGGTGTCGGTACCTGCAATCTGGTGTGGGCCTTCCATTCAGAAACACACGAACAATTGCTAGCTTTAGTGCCGGGATATACTAAGGGACAACCTAAGTGGAATACTATGAGAGAATTAGGTAAGTTCATTTGAAGCAATACTCATTTATTGCGCTATCGTACACAAACATGACAATTTATTTATTTTATGTACTGTACATTAACTTTATGTACACGAATTTTACAAGTATTCAGACTGTCGAACCACCAACAGTCTCCAATCCTGGATTTGCGTAGTAGGCTTTGATACAAACACACAGCCATACTCGCTCAAGGGTCCGTATTGGGCTGCATAAAGTTTAGAGGCATAACTTAAAACTGCATAACGTTTTTTTGGCATACTCTTCGTTTCGCATAACGTTCAAACACAATAAATCATTAGGCATACTTTCCCACGTAATAGGTGGTGAGCCCATTGCCGTGTTGAAATAGACAGACGCAAGCTGTGGCTACCTGCTGTTGAAATTTTTTAAGCCGCCTATAAGGCCTTCAACCAGGCTTAACGACTGCCATTTTACTGGCAACCGGGACCAACGGCTTAACGTGCCTTCCGAAGCACGGAAACGCTCGCAAATGTAAATGCCACAAAGTGGTCACCCATCCGACGACCAGCCATAGTGAAAGATGCGTACCTCTGTGATCGTTTACCGAACACTGAGACCGCGGGGCCACGAGCGCTTCAATTTCTTTATAATAATGATATACCCGCATAAAATGTTAACGCATTTTTTTAACAATAACGATTACTAATCATAACATTTATCGGCATCTCACTCACTCTCGCATAAAGATTACAAGTCATACATATAGAATACCATAATGTTAACGAGTACATATTTTTATTTTTATATCTAAGCTTGAACTGTCTAAGATTGAAATGCCCACTGATTAAAAATGGCTATAGTCACTATACTGAAGTTCAAAATGTCAACACTTATATATAGAATATATAAATAAAATACAAAAAGAAGTAGGTAGATTAAAATGAGCGATTCAGTTCTGGCGCATCGCCGACCGCTGCCGCGGCCCGCTCGCTTCTCTCGCTCGACTCGCGCGTTGTGGTCACAAGTGACCTAACACTCCTCCTAGTCGTCGCTAGTCGTCGTACCTATATACGACTTTGCTCAAGACTAGTCTAAAAAAATAACACTTAAAATATCGTTTTATATGTTACAGCTTACAAACTTGGCTATGAGTGAGATGATTATTTACAATGGTGTCTTATCATTTCTTGAATATTCTAAGTCAAATTATTATTCATTTATGATTTAAACGGTTATCCATACCTCCATTATGCGTTTTGTATTTTATGATAAATTATCTTTAGGCGTATAACAATTATACCCTTACATGTATGCTGATTAAAATTATGATAAAAAAAAATAGAGTAAGTTAATGTTATGCCAATAAAACCATTATGCGTTTATAACACTATGCTTACCATAATTTATGCGAGAAAACTTTATGCTGAAACTGTTATGCCAAACTACATTATGCTGAAAAAAATTGTGAAGCGAAGATAAAATTATAACTAAGCCGGCTTTCAAAACTTTATTGTCGAAGCCAAACTGCCAGGCATAGCTCTTCCCTAATTTCTGGAACAACATCCTGCCTTGCACCAAATTCGAATTCTGGAATTCCACTTTCACATTTACCTTCCAGGTGTTGGTTGGTGGGTGCGAGGTGAGCTTCTCCGCACCTGTGTAGAGAAACTAGCTCGTGCCTCGTACAAGCTGAAGCAAGACCCTATGGACGCGGCGCTGTATTATCTGGCTATGAAGAAGAGGATGCTGTTGTGGGGCCTGTTTCGATCCAACAGGGATGAAAAGATGACTGCGGTAGGTATTTTGTATGCATTTATGATAAACTTAGTACCTAGTCAGGTCATAAATTCTGTCACATGTTTAATATAAAATAATTGAAACAAGTTTATTCATTATGTAACCATTTATATACCAAAATGAACTTAACAAAACATAGATTCTTATGACAATAAAGTTTATTCAAAATGGCCTCCGTGATTTTGAATACAGGCCTTCAATCTGCGCGGCCAGTCGTCTATCGCAGCACGAACGAGGTCCATGTCAATATCGGCGGCTGCCTTAATCAAGGATGTCTTGAGTGACTCCAAATTGGGATGAGGCTTTGAGCACGCCTTTTCCTCCAAGTGTTGCCATATCTTGTAATCTAACGGACTCAAATCTGGATTGGAGGAGGACCAATGTTCGTGCCGGATGAAGTCGATTTCACGCGCCGCCAGCCAGTCTTGTGTGCTCTTCGCCCTATAAGCTGGCGCCGAATCTTGTTGGAATACCCAGTGCCTGTTATTGAACATGGTATGAGAAACAGGTTCTACAAGGTTCGTCAGGACTGTATTTTGATACACAACTGCATTCGTTTTTACACCTTTCTCACAAAAATGTACCTCTGTTAAGCCCCAATAAGAAACTCCCAACCATACCATGAGCGAGGGTGGAAAATGACCTCGTTGGACACGCGGAATACGGTTGCTCGCTTCTTCACTACTGTGTGCGTACACCTTATCATTTTGTTTGTTGTAGCTCTCTTCTACGGTAAAAATTTTTTCATCCGAAAAAAGAATTTCCCGATATTTTTTTCCCGCGAACCGCTTCAACTAAGCGCGGCATCTCTTCAGTCTCAGGTCCATTAGACGAGCATTTAAACGATGTCCTGTTTTTCTTCGATATGACCGAAGCCCTAAGTCTTCATTTTACACCCTTTTCACCGTGGTTCTGCTTAACCCCATCTGAAGGGCCAACAGTTTCTGCTTACTTTTGGGATTTCTTTGAATTCGCACCTTCACAGCTTTTATCACTGCTGGAGTCCTAACAGACCGAGGGCGACCACTTCTTGACCTGTCATCTACACTAGAGTCTTCATTGTATCGTTTGATGGTACGATAAACGAATCTTTTGGTTATATTCAAATTTTTCAGTAAGTCAGAAATTTGAATTGGCGCGTAACCGCAACGATGCAACGCAATAACCGCAACATGGTCTTCTTTAAGCGTCCACTTCATATTTAAAAATGAGTAAAATTCTAAAAAGTATACACTTTTATTTTCATGAACAATTCGAAATTCGAATTTAATAAACTTTTTTGTGGCCAGCATTCTAAATCAAAAGTTTTTACTGTGTGACAATACTTATGACCTGACTAGGTATAGCTGGAGTGAAGTTGATTGATAAATAAAGGAACAGCTCAAAATGGGAACATTGCGGTATGACTAAAGATGTAGTGACTAAGATAGAAAAAGGGATGATTAGATGGTTCGGACACGTGTAGAGGATGGATGAAATTAGACTGACGAAGCAGATTTATGTGGCGAGAGTGAATGGGCAAACTGGTAGGGTCAACCTCGGCGTACGAATGTTAATCAAATCGAAGACCTTTAGGAAAAAGGCCAGGTCAAGAGTACTCTTAAGCGGCGAGCGTGTATGAAAACACTCATGAAAGTGGAAGAAGCAAAAGTGGTATGTCAGGATTGTAGCAAGTGGAAATCCATAGTCTCTGCCTACCCCGATGGGAAACAGTGTATGTATTAAGATAAACTTAATTGTACGAAAACATAAGTCAAAGCAGCTACAATAAAAATCCTTACTAGGTAATTCATTTACCATTTGCATTATAAATGCGAAAGTAACTTTGTGTGTCTTTCGCGATTTTCTAAATTTCTTCGATGTCAACCACTTTCTTACTAAAACATTTACGGTTTGAGAGCGGGTCAACTAGATGAACTAAATTGAATTATTTCAACGGTTTGCTTGTAATTGGAGTATAAGACAAATCAATTTTTTTTATTAAATTAGAATGTGCATAATTATTTGTGTACATTTCAAATACAAATTGCTCTAATTTGTGTATCTGTTTTTGTAATTCATGTATCATCAATTCAAATATAGGTCTTTCTCTGTCTAGTTCTTCTCAAATGACTTCACCGAGGATCGCTGGCGTAAGGCGGCTCTGAAGAATGCCTTTGTACTGCTCGGTAGACAACGGTTCGAACACGCAGCAGCATTCTTCTTGCTCGGTGGAGCTCTTAAAGACGCGTTAGAGGTAAGTCTGTCAGTCAGTCAGTTCATTATATACCTTACAGTTTTGTATAACTATTAATTCCGACGCAATTTTCGTTTTAGACAGTAGAAAGTAAATATTGAAATAGATGTGCAATAAAGTTCAACAGTTCAATATCAAACATGTAAAGAGATAACAGTCTCATAAATTTACAAATGATGGCCTTATCGCTAAAGAGCGATCTCTTACAGGCAACCTTTAGTTTTAGAAAATAAATAGTAATTATTGATACACAACAAGTTATTTTTATAATATAGTATGTCCCAGAAACCCCGCAGAAAAGCAGAAAAGCAATCAGACTCCCTTAAAAGACTTATTACTATGCCAGCTTAACCAGTGATAGACTAACACTAATAAGCAGCTTATTTTCACTTGCAAACAATTAGCTAGTAGGATTGATATCAGGAAGTTCTTTTTTATAAAGTTATTAGCTGACCCCGGACTTCGTATCGCTTTAAAATTTATAAACTTTCTGTTTAACTTTATAACTTTAATTGCAAAGTAAAAATAAGTCTTTATATTGACTAATTCCTGGAATTAGTCAATATAATATCGTTTAGAATTTACTAAAATAATAAATAAATAAATATCCATCACGCGGGGATAAGCCCCGAAGGTGTGGCAGAGGCATATTATATGCCCCTTTTCACCGTGTGGATTTCTGTCCCACGTAATAGGTGGTGAGCCCATTGCCGTGTTGAAATAGACAGACGCAGGTTGTGGATACCTGCTGTTGAAATTTTTCATGCCGCCCATAAGGCATTCAACCAGGCTTAACGACTGCCATTTTACTGGCAACCGGGACCAACGGCTTAACGTGCCTTCCGAAGCACGGAGACGCTCGCAAATGTAAATTCCACAAAGTGGTCACCCATCCGAGGACCAGCCATAGTGAAAGTTGCGTAACTCAGTGATCGTTTACAGAACACTGAGACCGCGGGGCCACGAGCGCTTCAAAAAAGTACTATAAACATTTGTTTTAAATTTTGCGATTCCTTAACTTCTCTTTGCAGCAGTTCCAGGCCACACCGCTCTCCATCTCTTCTTATTTATCTTAGTTAGACTTCACGTTTACTTGCAATCCTGTTAATTGAAATTTCGCGACATGGGAGAATGCGCCACCACGCGCGTCATGCATGTTGTATCGCCTTTATATTATTCTGCTCTGAGGAATTGTTTGACATGATACCTACGATATAGCCGCTTTCTATCATCGCACCACTTGGCATAGACAGGGTGATCATCCTAACACTTTACGTCTGAAGCTCTAAAATACGGTAATGACCGATAGAAGCTTGCATTAGCGTTCTATCCAATTTACTTTTAAAAAAATCTATCCAATCTACGGTTGGTGGAAAAAAATATGTAAATTTTTATTGTACAGTATATAAGGTGATATATCGACAGTAGTTCCACTTACCGAGTCGAATTTTATTTCCAAACAATTCAGTAACCCATTGAAATGTATACACAAAATTTTAACCAAATCAGTCATGGATCGTTTAGGAGTTAGGCAACAAACACTAATTTTATTTTTTCGATTACCAACTTACAATTTATTTTTGTACTTTTTATTTCAATATTTATAAACCAAGGAGATCGAAACTCATTCGGCAAATTTCTCATCGGACCTATAAACATTTGAAAACCAAGTGACTCTATTTTTAAATTTCAAAACAAAAAACAAAAAAGAATCAAAGAACATCTAAATTTCACAGGCAGGAACATTTTGTATTGAAAAATTTAATGGTCATATTTCGTTTTTGCTTTGTTTTTTATGTTTGTTTCTAACCGTTTAAACGTACCATGAACATTTACAAACCTTTAAATATAAAATTCAGTCAAATCGGTCCGGCCAATGTCGAGTGCCAACAATAATATCAGCTCCATAAAGATTTGTGTTTTAAAATTTGTGCAGTGAAAGCTAAAAGTGATATAAATAACAAATAAAATTTCTGGTGAATTTTTGTCAAGAACTTCAGAAATAAGAGGGAAATCACTTCAAATACGGTTTGAATCACCTATAATTCTTTCAAGAAGATCCATCGTAAGTCCTAAATTGCAACAAAAGTTTAACTATGCAAATTGTTAGTAGTGAAAACTTTTTCCCTCGAAACGAACAGTTAAAGGTTTGAATTTCTTCACAAAAAATTGGTATTCGAAACACAAGTGGTGACATCTACTGATGAATGGTGAAATACTCGACCTTAAAACTGTTACGAGTTTTTCGATAACTACCAATAGTACGATCAATAATTTAAAATCGTTACTACTAATCATAGTAAATCATAGAATTGGTTGCAATGGAGGGGATAATGCAATGATATCATGAATATTATTAATCTATTTACAGAATTGAATTGAGAACAGCGCCATCTGTTGCAAAGTAACTCAGATTGGTTGACATTACTTAACATACTAAACTAACATTTTTACGAAAGTTTGTTTCCCAATTGACCCAAGAAATCAACACTTTAAAACACTTATGTCATTCACCGATATCTTCTATAAGAAAAAATAAATCTCATAATAAAAAAAAATATTAACCGACGCCGTCTTACTGATAGCTTCGATCAGAATGTTGCAGTATTTGACGGTCCGACATGTTCCCAGATGAAACAAACCGACCAGGAAAGTAAACATTCAGATACAGAAAAGATAACCATTGTGCCCAGCGCCAAACCCTCTATGGACAACCAAAATGAACGAAATTTCGCGCTTCGGGACACTGTGACTGTAAACGAAGAACCTGTAGCGACTGATAAGCATAAAATATTTATACTGGGAGACCAACAGGCCCAAGGCCTGGCGCAATCAATTTTAATATCAAGAAAACATAAATGGAATGATAAATATATAGTTTCATCCTTTATAAAACCAAATGCGTCGACAGCACAGGTCTTAAGTAGCTGCACCGACAAGTTTCTACAGGGCCTCACGTCAGAGGATATCGTAATTTTGGCAATTGTATCAAACGACAAGCGACCTTATAACTTCATAACTGAGCTTTGTAATATAATGTATAAACTGCGTGACCACAATGTTTATCTAACAAATGTACAGTGTAATCCTTATCTTAATGTAAACATGTTAAACCATAACATTAAGCAAATAGCCCTAAATTATAAAAAATGTAAATACCTAGAAATACCACAGACCATGAATTGCTACCGGGATTTGTTTGTATACTGTCATTACTCTTTCATTTACAAGCTGTGTACTAGGCTGAATACCGAAATTGATCACCGTTTTTATCAAAGCCAGATATTCGGGTGGGTTCACAGCAATCGGACAAGCGCCGTGATACCGCATTATCCGTCCAAACACGACGTAAGTAGCCCACACCATCTCAAAAAAACACAAACAAAAATTACTTCTTACTTTGCCACTAAAGCTCTATCGACTAAGTTTTTTCGGAAACACAACCAAGCGCAAAACCCTCACATTGTTCCACCAAAATATTGCGGGACTAAAGAATAAACTAGATTCACTCGAAATTGCGCTAACGGACATAAAGAATGTTCAAATTGTTTGCATATGTGAGACATTTATTAAGCGAGGTACCGAAGTAAACTGTTACCTGAACAACTTTAGAATGGTATCATCGTTTTCTCGTTTAAATAAACGTAGAGAAGGCACATGTATTTTTCTAAAAAATGACTTGCAGTATAGCGAGATTAGTAATTTGTTTCCACCCATACCATTCCACTTTGAATACTGCACAATTGAAGTGCTTAACTATAACCTAATTGTAGGTTGCATCTACAGAACTCCAAATTCTAACTCACGTATATTTTTGGAAAAGTTGGAGCTGCTGGTCGGTAGACTAGGTAGAAAAACAAATAAAAAAATTATACTATGTGGCGATTGGAATATTGACACGCGCAAGAGCAACACGAAGACAAGTAAACTTAAATCTATTTTACATTCTAATAACTTAAAAAGCCATATACAATTACCTACACGCGGTAGAGCCTGCTTGGATTTGATAGTGAGTAATATTCCTGACGCCACCATATTCACTATTTGTGTCTCTCGGACCATGAGACAGGTCAATCAACTTCCTTTACACTTGAAAAGTTCGACATTCAACAGACGCCCAAATTTTGGTTTAAAAAAGTCAGAGACTTAAGTGACGAAAATATTAATAGGTATAAAACATATCTAGCTCAACTATGCTTTTCAGAGGTCTTTAATCTCGAACATACCAGTGACGCCTTTAATGCATTCCATGACACTGTTAAGCTTCTTTATGATTTGTGTTTTCCAATAATAAAGATTAAATGTACGAATAAGCCCGTTAAAAATAAATGATTGACAAAAGGAATTAAAAAATGTTGTGTGAAGAAAAGAGTCCTCTATACAAAATACCGACTATGTAAAGATAATAAAATAAATAACAAACTAAATTATATGCCTTACTCTAAAATATTGCAAAAATGTATACTTAAAGCACAACAAATCAATAGCCACCGGTACATTGAATCGTCAAAAAATATCAGCAAAGCTGCGTGGCAATTAATCAAAGAAAAATCTAACACACTACAAAATCAAACCGAAATTGACTCGCTGCTCATTGATAATACACTGTATAAAGACCCCAAGGAACTGTGTGAGCTATTTAATAATCACTTCATTTCCTTAACTAACATACCTATTTATGGACAAACCGCTGACCAGGACTGCACGACGGCGACGGCAGGTATAACTCAGAATACCAAGAGTATATTTTTGACTCCAGTAGATGAGTTTGAAGTTCACAAAATAATTTTAAAGCTTAAGAATACTAACTCTACGGGTAATGATGATATCAACACAAAGGTGGTCAAAAGGTGGTCGTCAAGTTTAGTAGGTCCTCTGACACATATTATTAACCTTTCGCTTTCAGAGGGAATATTTCCAGAGCGCCTGAAAATGTCAGTTGTGAAGCCCTTATACAAGAAAGGGGAAAGGACAAACATAAATAACTACAGACCTATTACCTTGATCCCAATATTTTCCAAAATTTTTGAAAGGATTGTGTGTACCAAATTGCAGTCATTTGTAACATCATGTGATATACTTCATAACCAACAATACGGATTTAGAAAATCAAGCTCAACTTCTCTTGCGTGCTTCTCTTTGATTAAACAAGTCACGCAATGTCTAGAGTCCAAATCAAGGATTGCTTGTATGTTCCTAGACATGACGAGGGCTTTTGATTTTGTCTGCCATAAAACGCTATTATCCAAATTATATAATTATGGTATACGAGGAACTGCCAACGATTGGATAGATAGCTACTTGGAGGGAAGAATGCAGTGTGTTGAAATCGTAAAACTTAAAAAACACCAGCAAAACAAATACAGATCCGTGTATCGTCATAATAAATGCGGTGTACCTCAGGGTAGTCTGCTCTCTCCTCTTCTGTTTCTGCTCTACATAAATGACTTTCCGAAGGCGGTAAAGCACGAGTGTATTCTTTTTGCCGACGACACAACTATAATTGTCAAAAGTGAGACGAATGAAACACTAGAAGCTGAAGTGGCAGAAGCTCTAAGTAGTGCAATCGTCTGGCTAAGGAAAAATAATCTAAAAATAAATTTAACAAAAACGAACATGATTCAATTCCAAACTTATAATTCTAATGTATCGAAACTTAATATAATGTATGAAAGCAATATTGTCAATAATTGTAGCGATTGCGTATTTTTGGGTATAAGTGTGGACAAATTTTGTAACTGGAAGTCGCACATTGACAGACTTCTTATCAAGGTGGAAAGGTTTGTTTTTGTTCTTAGACGAATCAGCCAAATAATTAATTTACACACAGCAATCATGACATAGCATGCATACGTCTCTTCCATTCTTCGCTATGGAATTATAATGTGGGGCAATTCAGTGGAAGCAGGTAAAGCATTCATAGTTCAAAAAAAATGTATCCGAGCAATGTGTGGGGTTGACTACTTGACGAGTTGCAAACCTCTCTTTAAGCGTCTTAATATTTTGCCTCTACCTTGTTTATACATCATGGAAATATGCGTTTTTGTTAAAAAGTATCCTTCATCTGTTTACAAAGTTAGGTGATATGCCAAATAGTCGAACGAGGCACAAAGGTAGATTACACATCCCAAAGGTTACCCTGGAGACTTCAAAGAAAAATGTAAATTGCATGTATATTACACTTTATAATCATCTGCCAGATGAATTAAAAAAACTAAGAGCATCCTTATTTCGCAGTAAGCTATGTGACATACTGAGAGAAAAAACATATTATAATGTTAATGAGTATTTGGAAGATAAAATAATATATTCAGATATTTAATTTGTATTTACATAGTTTCATAATTAATTAAGTTTTAATGTAATTGACATGCACTCAAGAATTCGCCATTATTATAAATAATTTTAATGAAATTTATTGACATGTACTTAATTTATTGCATAAATTTTATATATTTTAAACACAATTTTTCCACGCTTCACATGGCAGAATGTGCTGGAAACAAAAATAATGTAACACCTATGCATGATACCATATTCTAAGGAAATAAAGATTTGATTATGATTATGAGTTTTAGCGAGACTAACGAACATCAATTCATTTTTATATACAAGAGAATAGGCAATTCTGTGCTCAGCTATGACTTGCAGGAGACCTAGTCCATATGGATTGTTACATATATCCGCTTACACAATTCGTAATACACACATTCAACATAGAACCTATTTTTTTTTTAACCTACGTCTGACAAAATCGCTCGAGCCACCATACTATAGCTAACATAAGTACTCAAACATTTTTTTAAGACTTAAAAAAACTTAACTATCTTCACGCTGTATCCCTGACGGAGTAGTCAGAGAGGACAGATCGCCAGGCTTCGCGATCCATGCATACTTCTTTCGCTTCTTCAAGATTCATCAATCGCTTCATACACGCACGTCTGGGTATCCGAGTACTTAGTACTTTTTACTTTTTTAAGACGGTTCTTTATATTTCTGAAATTTCATAGTAAATACATTTTTTACATTCAGTGATATTATTTCTTTGCAGGTTCTAATAACACGCTTGGGAGATTTACAATTGGCAATGGTGGTGGCTCGTTTGTATGAAGCTGACAGTACACTACCTACAAGCCTGAGGAAATTGCTCATGGATGAAATATTAGGGTGAGTATTGGCAGACATTTTATTACTAGGTTTTGGATTGATATGAATCCAAAACTCTCTTTTAGATTTATTTATTTTTATTGTAACACGGCAATGGGCTCATCACCCGCTACGTGGAAAATTGCATACGTTGAAATGCGGTTATACCTATAGTATCTAACCTACCCCCTCGGGGATAAAGGCGTGACAATATGTATGTATTTATGTACTTTGTTTGTATTTCCAGTTGCTTTCTAAATCCTACCTGTATTTTAAGCCTGGGGTCCACTTTTATTTGCCTACTTGGAGCACCTATCATTTGGCATTTTCGGGAGTGACTGCAATCTGACCTCCCAACTCTATGAAGGCGTCTGCGTCGTTACCTTGTCCGTTAGTCATAAAGACAATTTTCATTTTGAGGCGTTGCGATGTTTTCTCTACGAAATCAAGTTTTATACAATGTACAACTTCTCTATTTACGTCTTAGTTTATAGGTTTTTTTGTTTTCAAATTCAAAAATTGAGTTTGTTCATTTCCTAGCCCATATAATACTCATGAATGAAAGTGTCAGCGTTAAGTGGAATAGGGCGTGCTCCGTTGGTTTGGACACGTCCAACGAATGCGTGGGGAACGATTGACGAAGAAGATATATTGTGCGAAAGTAGAGGGTAGAAGGAGTCAGGGTAGGCCGATGACCACGTGAGCAGATTGCACATAAACGGAAAGTCAAAAGTACTCGGATACCCAGACGTGCATGTATGAAGCGATTGATGAATCTGCAAGAAGCGAAAGAAGTATGCATGGATCGTGAAGCCTAGCGATCTGTCCTCTCTGACTACCCCGTCAGGGATATAGCCTGAAGATAGTTACTTTGTTATTGATACCTTTTTTTTAACAGTGGTGAGACAGAAGATGGAGAAGTGGACTTAGAACGCGCCCATCCCGATCCGTTCGTTCGTTCAATGGCGCTGTGGGAGCTAAAGAGCTATGGTGATGCGCTAGATACGCTGCTAAGTCCCGCTGGAAGGTTACATGCAGCCCGTGACAATGAACCAATGCCTAGCGTGTTTAACTTCTATGTGTATCTAAGGACACATCCTCGACTGAAGCGACACAACTTACCTAGTCAGGTTTGTCTGTTATTATGTAAATAGTAATGTAGTAGTAACCTATTTTTGTCCTGTATGTATGTATGTTTGTTTGGGTTGTTTTGAAGATGTGTGTATGATTGAGCTGAAATTTTGAATACACTTTTAGTTTGGATAACAATTCATGGTTAGCTGTCAGACGACTTTCTAATTCGAACAGGGTGAAACATCCCAGATGGCGGGCTATTTATTTTTAATACCATACTGCAATATGGGACTCTAATAAAAGAGCTTGCTTAGAATAAGTCGAAAAGTAAAATGACGTCACTCTAAATCCAAAAAGGTAACCTACGCGGCGAGGCTGGTCTAAGCTTTTATGGTTTACTAAAAGTAATATTAGTATCAAATGAAAGAACTTCTGATAAAATTTATTCTGTGTGTTCACTTTAAAGGGTGGAACTCTAGCCCTCCTACAACAAGAGCCTGAAGAGGGAATCACACGTCTAGAGCGCCGTTTATACTTCCAAACGGCTCATGGCCACTTCAAGGCTGGTTGTCCGGCCCTCGCTCTTGAAGTGTTATCCAAGTTGCCGGCAAGGGTTCGTGACGAGAAGCCCAAGGAGCCAGTGGCGACCCCGTGTCTAGACAATTCTGTTATACACACGGGACAGTTCGGAGTGGACACTACTGACAAAAGTATGCAACGTTCAACATTGTTTGTACGTCCTATATTTTTTGTTCTGTGTGATTTTATTATTAGGCAATTGTATAGCTTTTATCGCGGGCTTTGAGCGCGGTGACCGAATCAAGAAATTCCGTAACGAAAAAAGCCTAACACCCGAGCTAACACTAGCTACACCGAGCTCGGCCGATCTTTCGCTTAACGTGTATGTGTATGGTACGACTGTACGAAACTCGCACGAATCGAGACGAGCTGTAGGAATAATATTATATTATATTTTATAATATAAATATATATTAATAAATACAGTATAAATAAATAATTATGATTGCATAAGTTGATAAAAAATGTTATGCAATAGCTTTACCGCGGCAGTCCCCGAGTGCCACACGTGTTTTATTTTCTTTTTATATCGATAAGACTGTTCAATATGTTAATTGATGAAACTTGCTACACACACATTAAAAAATAAACAATTGTAATATTTCACATTATTTACTTTTTAACCTGACTGGGGATTAGTACAAGTGATTTTATTTAGAAGAGAATTTAGATGATCCAAGAAGACCCCTATTTATTTATTGAGGGACGCTAATATTATGAAGAATAAATTAATAACAATTAACATATTCGAAAATGTATTACATTTTGAAGTATTCGTCTCCCCGCTGATTCAGGTTCGTATTCCAGAACGTTTCTCAATACTCAATCAACTCTTGAGGTTAGTTTTTGCCTTATAAATACTACTCTCAAGCGTTGATTGAGGATTGAAAAATGTTTTGGAATACGGCCCTGTGTTCTGTAAACGATCACTGCGTCAAGCAACTTTCGCTATGACTGGTCACGGATGTGGGATCGCTTTGTGGTATTACCATTTATGAGCGATTCCGTGCTCCGGAAGGCACGTAAGCCGTTGCTCCCGGTTGGCAGTAACATGGCAGTTTAGCCAAGTTGAAGGCTTGAAAATTTCAACAGCAGGTAGCTACATACAACCTACGTCTATTTTAACATGGCAATGTGCTCACCACCTATTAAATGGGACAGGAATGCACACGGTATAATGTGGGCGTATAATATGCCTCTGCCACCTCTTCTGGGACAAAGGCGGGATTAATAAATAAATAAAATCATTTTGTTTGAAACACCGCAGACTAGCTACTTTTAGCATCCGCAACCGGCGATTTAGTCCCTTTTTGAAATCTATAAATCTTACTAGCCGGTAGCGGTTGCTAAAAGTAGCTAGTATGTGGTGGCCTCTAATTAAAATTTCTACTAAGACATAAGTTCAAATTACTAAGCATAAACTGCTTTAGGCGTTAAGTCGCCCGTTGTACTGCTACTATGTATCAATTTGTTTAAATGGTTATACTATCTCGGCGTACAATAAAGTATATAATAAATAAATAAGTTCGTATTTGACTTACAGGCCAGACGACGAATCGAGAGGAAGTAGCGAATATGGAATGGGGTTCATCCGCAATGGACTGGGGCGCACCAGTTCCCTCCACGAATAATGATGATCTAGTCCTCAAATGGGACGATGATGATGACGACAAAGGGTAAGTGATTGCTTAACCAATTTTGTTTTTTTTTTCTGTTTGCGAGTTTTTCTGTAAATTCTATCTGAGCCCGCGACCTCACCCGTGCGTGACAGACTTCGAGCCACTTATTATTAATTTTATAATCTTCATATTTTAGTTTGAGATTTTTGTTTCACTAACTGAATTAAACAGAATAATATTGTCCATTTGAACACGGCAATGGGCTCACCACCTATAACGTGGAATAGAAGTGCACACGGTAAAATGTACCCGTATATGCCTCTGCCACCCCTTCGGGAATAAGGCGTGACTATATTGTTTTCATTAGTAAATTATGTGGGGGGATGAAGAGTAGAAGCGTGCACGTCGCCATCCCTGCCAGCTACGGCTGCAATTCTACTCCAACACGAGTGCCACCAGGGCGATTACTGCTAGGGCGTGCCCCCGAGGCGACGCGCACCAGTTCGTCCCCGCTGGTGCGAAAAGTGTGTGCCAGAGCGGCGTAGGGGACCGCCACCCTACACGCGCGGCCCGACACGGCGGGAAGTGGAGGATGGAGTGCAGGGTAGCTGCGTGGAATGTTAGGGGAGGAATGACAGATAAGATGAATGAGTTGATGGATGTTATGAATGAGAGAAAGTTAGATGCAGTGTGCTTGACAGAGACCAAGCGCAAGGGCAGCGAAGTCTTGGAGCTCCCGGGTGGGATGCTCGCGCTTTGGTCTGGAGTACCAGAGAGCGAGCATGGCAGTCAGGGGGTTGGAAGTTTGCTGTCCTCGCGATTGGCCTCCGGTATGTATGAGTACAAACTGATAGGTCCTAGAATCCTCTGGATCCGTGTAAAACTTGGTTTGACGAAGATTTTCCTGGTAGCTGCTTACGCGCCAGTATCTTCGTCGAACGCGAGTGAGCTAGAGGACTTCTGGGAGAGTATGAGAGAAGCTCTAAATGTGATAGAAGGAAATGAAAGACTTATAGTATGTGGAGACTTGAATGGATGGGTGGGTACCGCTCGCGATGGTTTTGAGTCGGTACTCGGGAAGTATGGGGATAAAAGGGTGAACGACGCTGGCAAGCTAATACTGGCATTTTGTAAGGAAAAGGATTTGTTTGTGGCGAACACAATGTTCAACCACAAACAAATTCATATGTATACGAGGAGATGTAAGTCAAAGAGAAGCATGATAGATCTATTCCTAATGGATAGTCGGCTCCGTAAACAGGTGATGGACACAAGGGTTTATCGAGGCGCTGAGCTGGGATCAGACCACTACCTAGTCATAACTAGGATTAGGGGTCTGTTCGCGGGTTGGCGTCATCGTACCGAGTGTTCTGAACCTGAGCCGACTTATAGCATCAAAAGCTAGAAGCTGCAGGATGCATCCATTAGGGATAAATATAATGAAAGGGTAGCCGAAAAGCTTGGCGATGTCAATGTAAGCAGTGAGAATGTGGAAAGTGTATGGCAGAACCTTAGGGATAGTATGATAAATGCCGCTGTGGAAGTGTGTGGAGAAACGAAAAGAGGCAGTAGTAATAAGCGTGATGCATGGTGGAATGAGGAAGTGAAAGAAGCAGTTCGAATGAAGAAGAAAGCATGGCTAGACTACTTAGCCTCGCGGAATGATTTTAATATGAAAGAGAGATACAAGCTGCAGAAAGTTAACACGAAGGCACTTATAGAAGAAGCTCGTGAAAGGTGCAGAATGAAAGCGGATGAAAGGTTGTCGTCCAATTTCCGGGATAATGCCAAGCTCTTCTGGAAAGAGGTAGGCAAGACCCGGAGTTGTTCGGCAATCTGCAGTATGAATAAAGTGCTTAGTGTTAACAATGACGTCCTAACAGACCAAAGTGACGTCCTGCAGAGATGGAGTGAATATTATGGAAAGATGTATGCAAGAAAAGACAGAGATGCCACATCGGGAAGGGGAGCTCACTTCGATGCTCCGGATCCCGATGTCATTGAAGTCATTAGTATGAAAGAAATAGAACAAGCGAAAAGAAGTATGAAATGTGGTAAGGCTGCGGGAAAAGACAGAGTCACTGCTGAGATGATCAAGTACGGTGGGTCGCGTGTCTGGGACACACTATGTCTGTTATGCAACTTGTGCTGGCGGACGGGTGAGGTCCCAGATGACTGGCGAGTAGCAGTTGTAGTACCTATTTACAAAGGGAAAGGCTCGCGCCTAAACTGCTCCAGCTACAGGGCGATCAGCTTGGTCAGCTTAGCTAGTAAGGTGTATGCAAAGGTTATAACGGCACGAATGCAAGAAAAGTCTGAAAGGTATTTATGGGAGGCTCAATGCGGATTCCGACGTGGAAGAGGTTGCATGGATCAAGTGTTTTCTCTCCGCATGATCGCGGAAAAGTTTCTGGCTCTTAGCCAGAAGGTTTTCTGCGCTTTTGTGGATCTAGAGAAAGCATTTGATAACGTTGTGAGAGAAACGCTGTGGGACTTGCTGCCAGGATATGGTGTGGACGGCTCGCTACTGCGGGCAATACAGTCGCTTTATAGGGACTGTAAGACTTGTGTGCGAGTAGGGGGGGCTGTGTCACCTCTTTTTGATGTCTGTACAGGCGTCAAACAGGGATGTGTCATGTCCGCCTGGCTGTTCATAGTGTATCTGGACAGTTGCCTGCAGAAGTTGAAAGATTTTAATATGGGTGTGAATTTGGGTGACTTTACAGTAAACTGTCTGCTGTACGCTGATGATGCGGTGCTCATGGCCTCATCAGAAGCCGACCTTCAGGCATTAGACACTAATATGAAAGAGGGGTGTGAAAGTAAGGGTCTCCGCTTGAATGCAAGTAAAACTAAGGTTCTAGTATTTGAAAGAGGTGACGTAAGAACTAAATGCGAGATTAGGGTAAACCAGGAACGTCTAGAGCAAGTGAATGAAATTGTGTATTTAGGAAGTATGTTTAGCGCGGATGGAAGATGTGATTCGGATGTAGAACGTTGAATAGCTGCCGGAAACAAAGTTAACGGTGCTTTGTTCCAGTTAGTAAAGCGACAAAGCATCGTAAAAGAAGCACGCATGACGATTCATAACGCAGTGCTAGTGCCAACTTTGCTTTACGGTAGTGAAACCTGGGTATGTCAGCAGATGCATGAAAGTAAATTGAATGCTGTGGAGATGCGATCACTTCGAAAGTTGTGCGGCGTTACCTTGGCTGGCCGAATACGTAACAAAGTGATACGCAATTTGGCAGGTTTGAATGAAAGTGTCAGCGTTAAGCTGGAAAAGGGCGTGCTCCGTTGGTTTGGACACGTCCAACGAATGAGTGAGGAACGATTGACGAAGAATATATATTGTTCAAAAGTAGAGGGTAGAAGGAGTCAGGGTAGGCCGAGACTTACATATGAAGACCACGTGAGCAGATTGCTCAAAAACGGAAAGGTCAAAAGTACTCGGATACCCAGACGTGCGTGTATGAAGCGATTGATGAATCTCGAAGAAGCGAAAGAAGTATGCATGGATCGCGAAGCCTGGCGATTTGTCCTCTCTGACTACCCCGTCAGGGATACAGCGTGAAGATAGTTAGTTAGTAATTATGTCATATTTCCTGATAGAAATTTTATTTTAGTACGAGTTTTTAAATAAAATTTTTATTCTTATTTCAATACTGGTTCCGAAACTCGGTTTCCAATGTGGCTGAAGGGGAATCTGCATCCTAACAAAATTTGTGACTGTATAAAATTTTTACCCCCGTGAGCAGATTGCTTAAAAAACGGAAAAGTCGAGAAGAAGTATGCATGGTCGCGAAGTCTGGCGATCTGTCCTCTCTGCTTACCCCGTCAGGGATACAGCGTGAAGTTAGTTAGTTATAAAATTTTTGTTCTTTAGGTCGGAAGGTTCCGGAACGTCGACTCCACCGCTAGAAATGAAGATGGATAAAAAAGACGCAGAACCTACAGTTAATGGCGCCAATGAGAAGGAATCTGAAGACGCCCCGTCTGTAGACATCATGGCGCAGCAGCTGAAATTCGTGGCCTGTCTAAAGATTTTGATGGAGGAGCTAAGCACGCTAGCTACTGGATTTGAAGTAGATGGTAAGATACTTTTGTAAAATTTTTTTTGTAATTTATGCAATTGTTTTTAACTCACTCACATACATTTTTTGTAATTTATACAATTGTTTTTGACTCACTACCTAAGACAAATATACTAACGGAGTACTCGATACTGTCTGCATGCACAACGTTTTGTTACTACACCGGTAGCCATGGTTATTGGATGTATAAAAAGATCATATCTCTGTTTTTTTACATCTGAAAAAAAAAGCCTGGCCCCGTTGACTCAGTGTTCTGTAAACGATCGCTGCGTTAAGCAACATTCGCTATAGGTGGTCCTTGGATGGGTGACCATTTTGAGGTATTTACATTTGCGAGCGTTTCCGTGCTTCGGAAGGCACGTTAAGCCGTTGGTCCCGGTAGCCAGTAAAATGGCAGTCGTTAAGCCTGGTTGAAGGCCTTATGGGCGGCTTGAATAATTTCAACAGCAGGTCACCACAACCTGCGCGTGTCCATTTCAACACGGCATTGGGCTTACCACATTTCACCGTATGCATTTTTCACAAAAATACCCCTTCGGCGTTTCAATATGTATGTATGTATTTCTCAGGTGGTCACCTCCGCTATCAGCTGTACATCTGGTTAGAGCGCGAAGTAGAAGCGTTACGACGTCTATGCGGGTACCAAGCGGCAGGTGGAGGCTCTGGCGGAGCTCTACTATGCGCGGAACCAGAGCTCCCGATACTACCAGACCGACCCACTTTACATCAGCTGTTGATCAGAGAGAAGGCTGACTTTGAAGCTAAAGTGCAAAGAGCGCTGAATAGGAAGAAATGGCTCAAAGGTTAGTATTAGAAAGACAAACAAACAATTTTACTTATATGAAATTAGATTCTGTATTAATTATATCAAGACCACGTGAGCAGATTGCTTAAAAACGAAACGGTCAAAAGTACTCGGATATCCAGACGTGCATGTATAAAGCGATTAATAAACCTGCAGGAAGCTAAAGAGTATGCATAGATAGCCAAGCCTTGCGGTCTATTCTCTCTGACTAACCCATCAGGGATATACCGTGAAGATAAGATAAATTTTATTTTCATTAGCATTTTCATTAGCAATTTGCCATCGGCCATTTTATTTTAAACAATGCACAACGGTTTTGAAAAAAAAATTGTCTTAAGATCATCGCTAGAAAACGTGCTTTTAAATAAAATAGAGAAACCGCGTTTAAACTGGTTAGTTGCGGTTTTTTATAGCATGTTTACTACACTAGTGGCACGCTATTATGGCCGTTTATTTCACATTGTCGTCTCGAGAAAATAATATATTTCAGATTGATATTAATAAAAATACCATAAATATAGTATGCTTAATACAAAATATTTTAAAGTAACTACCCCGCGGTCTCAGTGTTCTGTAAAGAAGCGCTCGTGGCCCCGCGGTCTCAGTGTTCTGTAAACGATCACTGAGTTACGCAACTTTCACTATGGCTGGTCCTCAGATGGGTGACCACTTTGTGGTATTTACATTTGCGAGCGTTTCCGTGCTTCGGAAGGCACGTTAAGCCGTTGGTCCCGGTTGCCAGTAAAATGGCAGTCTTTAAGCCTGGTTGAAGGCCTTATGGGCGGTTTGAAAATTTCAACAGCAGGTAGCCACAACCTGCGTCTGTCTATTTCAACACGGCAATGGGCTCACCACCTATTACGTGGGACAGGAATCCACACGGTGAAAAGTGGGCATATAATATGCCTCTGCCACCCCTTCGGGGATAAGGCGTGATGGATATTTATTTTATTTATTTTACTTAATACAAAATATTTTAAATTAACTACGTAAGGTATTTCATAAAAATCGTTTTTTTTTTTTGCATTATTGTAATATGTCAAACGGCCATAATAGCGTGCCGCTAGTATAGTGGTGGGCTTCATCGTCTTCAAACATGTTTTATCAAAATCTTTATAGCCATTTAAATAATACATAATCATAATAACATAATTCTAACATCTTGTCCACCAAATATTTATAATAATAAAACCTTACTTATCTAAACATCCTGACAGCGAACGAAACTCTACTACGCACACTCCTATCCTATTGCTCCCTTCACGGAGCGGGCGGAGGTGGGCTAGCCTCGGTCCGCATGGAGCTGGTCTTACTCCTTCAAGAGTTGGGTCAGGACAAACAACACCAACAACTGCTCTCGCCACTGCCGTTCCCAACAACGCTGCCGTTGTTGGCCGCTGCCGTCGCTACCAACAACACGGTTGTTGCCGACCCTGTTAGACATTTACAGGTATGTTCAAATTTTTACTCACAAATATAATTTGCCCCCTACTTTTAGAAAATATAAAAAAAAATAACTTTATGTGGTCCTTTTACTTTTTTAAACCTTCTTACAATCTTTAGTGGCCAATACTATTTTATGGGAATATAATTTGTTTTGTAAAATTTTATTTTTAGAAATATTTTACTCGTTAGTTGGTTACCTCGGTGATATTATATACATTGCAACTATTTTAATAACTGGGTCTACGTGACTTTTGGGCAGATAAAACGTCCTATAGAGAGCTATTAAATATAGGCTTTTTATTCGCGTTATGTGACGCTGAAGTAAGTAGTTGATGGATACACTTTGTACTCATGCTCTATTAGTTGGTGTTATACCCATGTGGCAAACGCATTCACAAAAATTTGCAACTTGCATAAACAGTAATAATGTTTTATATCGAAAATAAAAGGCTAAATAACAATGAGTCTCTATCGAAATCCATATTGAAATGAAAAGAACACTTGCAACCCTATCTAATGTGAACGAGTTCCGCTTACACCGCTGCTGTAACGCCATTAAAACGCCAATATGTGACAGCGAAAATATATGTAGAAGCGCTCGTGGCCCCGCTAACTCAGTGTTAACGATCACTGCGTTAAGCAACATCCGCTATAGCCACCTACCTACCTATACACCACCTCCTTGGATGGGTGACCACTTTGTGGAATTTACATTTGCGAGCGTTTCCGTGCTTCGGAATGCACGTTAAGCCGTTGGTCAAGGTTGCCAGTAAAATAGCAGTCGTTAAACCAGGTTGAAGGCCTTATGGGCAGCTTGAAAATTTTCAACAGCAGGTCACCACAGCCTGCGCCTGTCCATTTCAACACGGCAATGAGCTCACCACCTGTTACGTAGGACAAAAATGAATATGGTAAAATGTGGGCGTATAGTATGCCTCTGCCTACCCCTTCGGGGATACAGGAGTGATAATATGTATGTATGTATATGTGAAAGCGATAGAGTTGTGACAGATTATTTTTTATAAAGTAATATATTATAATGTCTTGTTCTGTAGTCTGTGGCCCACGACATGTTGGGCACAGTGGGCGAGCTGGGAATTCCCGGCGGTTCGGCCACGAGAATACTTCATACGCTGAGAGAGTTAGCCGTAGCGCTCTCGGCGTGCATTTACCAAAGCTTGTGCGATTCTGACACGTTTGGATTGAAGCACAGTCATCACCATGATGGGTGAGATTATTAATCAATATTGAAATTTTTACTAAAACTCTTTAAAAGTAGTAGTTTTCCCTAATTGATATGTACATTTTTTTATATACCACTGAGGTGGCAGACAAGCGTACGACCCATCTGATGGAAAGTGGTCACCTTAGCCTATGGACGTTTGCAACACCAGAGGTGCAGCACTCGCGCTGGCGACCCTTTATAAACCTTCTAAGACCCCTTTTGAAGAACCCCATACTGTAGACGTTCGGGAAAACCCAGTACTTGGTTTGTGGCTGCAAAACAGTAATTTTTTAACCTAATTAGAAATTTCATTCCAAGGGTCTTCTTCTTGATTATATTCAAAATTAAATTAAACATTAATTTAAAAAAAATACCAATAATTAAAATTGGGAAACAATTTGGTACTTTATTACTTCAATACTTTGTTAAAATTTATTTATTCATCTTAATATCAATTTGACTATTATATTTGAAGCGCTCGTGGCCCCGCGGTCTCAGCGTTCGGTAAACGATCACTGAGGTACGCAACTTTCACTATGGCTGGTCGTCGGATGGGTGACCACTTTGTGGCATTTACATTTGCGAGCGTTTCCGTGCTTCGGAAGGCACGCTAAGCCGTTGGTCCCGGTTGCCAGTAAAATGGCAGTCGTTAAGCCTGGTTGAAGGCCTTATAGGCGGCTTAAAAAAAATTTCAACAGCAGGTAGCCACAACCTGCGTCTGTCTATTTCAACACGGCAATGGGCTCACCACCTATTACGTGGGACAGGAATCCACACTTTGAAAAGTGGGCATATAATATGCCTCTGCCACCCCTTCGGGGATAAGGCGTGATGGATATTTATTTTAATATCAATTTGATATCGATTCTATTTGCAAGAAAATTCTGTGTAGCAATTCCTTTTACAATAAAAATATCTTGTTATTGCAGCATAATAGCCGACACTCCGGCAACTAGTCAAATAATAGCTCGGCCAAGGCGGTATTCGACTGAGGAACTCACAGTCACTACTCCGCCGAATAAATGGCCAGGTAATACCAATTTTTGCTTCGAATTTTAATAATTTACTTCGTTATTATTTATTTATTTACCGGGTGTTGTGTGGGTATACAAAGTGATTTCACTTTATAGTTATACTGCAAAGTATAAAGATTATAATTGTAAGAGTTGTATCCGGTTGCCATAATGGATATCATTAGCACCGGCACTGGGCCGAAGCTAATGATATCCCTATTAATATCTGCCAAATATATAAAAAAACTTCTCTTTCTTACCGATCTTACTATAAAATAGAAACTTCTTAATCTTATTGTGTTTACTGTTTCGAAATTTTCAGTAACCTTTCTCAAACATTTAATTTTTTTTATCAAAATCCTTATCAGTAGATAAGTATTAAAAGCAAAGATCTTCGCAAATGTAATATTTTTCTATCACCAACCATCAGGTGTATCAGCCCTCCGTGGTCTAGCCCTCCGAGCCGCAGAAGAAGAAGACGCTCCTCGTCTAGCTGTCCTTCTAGCAGAAGCCTTCTGTGCCGTGTACTTAGCATTATTGGGATGGGCGACAGCTGCGAGAGACGCTCACTTACTGTATCGACTGTCGGCACACTCACCCCTGAATCCAGACCACGCGAGATTGTTTGGTGGAGGTGTTAAGAGACTGTTGACTACCGCACCGGCTCCTGTGCAGGTTTGTGGATATACATTCATATTGTCTCGCCTTTATCCCCGAAGGGGTATGCAGAGGCATACTATACGACCACATTTTACAGTTTTTTGTCCCACGTAATAGGTGATGAGCCGATTTCCATGTTGAAATAGACAAGTGCAGCTTGTGACGACCTGCTGTTGAAAACTTTCAAGCCGTCCAAATTTTCATGTTATTTGCAACCAGAAAAAGCGGTCACCCATTTAAATACCAGCCATAGCGAAAGTTGCTTGACGCAGTGATCGTTTACAGAACACGGAGTTGACGGGGCCACGAGTGCTTCTTTTTTTTGTAGATATACAACCAAATATTATTTACCTCACTTTTACAGAAGGAGGGTTATTTCTTGGCGTAGATGTTGTTAATAAAAATTCATGTGTAAGTTAGCAAACTAATTGCTTTAAAAATTTATGCATAGATTGAGTGGAGTCCATCGCATCAATGTTTAAAAATGGTTGTAACACTGTTCATTGGTATCGAGTTGTTGAGTAGCTCGATTGATAGACCTGGTCATACTCTTAAATGACGATTAAAATATAGTAAAGAATTTCAACTTGTTTTGGTATGGTTTGGGTAGCTTAGTGGCTAGAACATTACCCTGGTTAGGCAAAGGTCACGGGTTCAATCTCTGTGTCGCAACCTTGTCTTTTTTTAACTTTAATAAAAAAATATTTGAAAGTTAGCATACTAATTCCTTTAAAAAAATATTTATACTCAAATAATGTTATTGTACAAATTAAACAAATTTAGAAAATGGTTCTCATCGGTACGCATGGCGTGAAGTACATATCAAATGGTACCCCATTACGTTACTTTGAAATATCTTACTAAAATTTTTTTTACAGCCTAAGTTAGTCGAGCGACCTGAAGGCACTTCTGTGTGGTCATCCCTTAGAGAGAAGCGAGCTTTACTGAATATGCGGTTACTTGGGTTAGGGCCCACAGCGCCGCACAAGAACATTCAGGAAGGCCGTCCTACGTACAGGGAGCAATTTGTACCGCCACATTGCAGCATACTCACCTATCTGCTTACTAAGGTATTTAAAAAAGTAATTCTAGATATAACCTAAAAAGATACAATAGAAATTAGCCAGTCTACAATGTTATACAACTAGTTTAAGAGGCAGTGGGTATTATTATAACAAATTGTGGCACATTTTTTTTACACAGCTCTGTCTAGCCCATAGTAAGTTAATTATAAGCTTGTGTTATGTGATCTAGACAACTGATAAACATACTTATATATTTCTAAATACATACATATAACACATAGGAAACACTTAAACTCCGAAACAAACATTTGTGGATCACACAAATATTTTTTTTCGACCCGAGAGTCAAACCCAGCACCTCAGGTGCGGCAGTCTTATACATACCGAGGTAGTCAATTACTACTTTGTCAATTATTTTGTCAACTCTGTTTAATGCCTAACCATTTATTTAAATTTTATATAAAATGTAAATATGAAAATATCATATGAGTGACGTATGGCATAAAAAGAAAACGGAGAAGTATTGGATGATTCAGATAGAGTAGTGAGTAGACGGATAATTTATAATGTATTTTTAATGGGGCGTACAAGTTCAATAAATAACAAATATTGTGGGTCAACTTTTACACAGCGTCATCTAGCCCAAAATAAGCTAATATAAATCAACCGAGGCTTATTTGCATAAAAACAAGGTACTTTTTTGAAGGATGGACAATTTTGAAACTAAGGATGACTCAAAGGTGACACGAGCATAATTTTGATGAAAACGAATGACGACGTTCAATAGGACGTCTTGAGACATTTACCCTTCTGTAATAAATATGTAGGGACCGCAGCTTTTACGCTTGGGTGTTCCAAATCCGATGTTATTTTTAAATTATTTGTTTTAATTTTTATGACGTTAGGTGAATCCTACCGCTCCGCAAAAAAAATTACTATAAATATTTTTCTGCTAAAATGAAAAGGTAATATATATATCGTAATAAATATCGTTGGGACAACTCACACAGCGCCATCTGATTCCAAACTAAGCAGAGCTTGTACCATGGTAACCAGATAACTGATAAACATACTTATATATATCTAAATACATACATATTATAGATAAATAACACCCAGACACAGAATAAACCATCGTGCTCATGACACAAAGTTTTATCCTGGGTGGGAATCGAACCCACGATCTCTTGAGTAGCAGTCGGGTACAGAGGCAGTTAATATATTATTCCCCTGATGCTCTGTCTAAATCGTACCTGATTTATTTATAGCCAACTGCTGAACAAGACCCTGAAAATTACGACTACGACTCGGCGGAGTCTGGCACTGAGGATGTAGATGAGAGCGGTAGTGAAGCCGACGATGACGACATCTTTGACACGAGTAATACCAAGTATGTAAAAGTATCTTTATAAATAGCTCAGTATTTTAGTATGATTCATAATATTTCTCTCTTATATCCTCTCTTTCTTATATCTCCCTGTCTTTTTCTCCCAAGTAAAAAGAATAATAAAAATTCCTGTATTTGTTATTTTATAGTGTTTGCATATGAGTCGTGATTTATCTAAATGATTTCTGTACCTTGTAACGTTACTAATTTCCGGGAGGGGAAAAATGTAAAGTTTAGGAGAAAACTATCACCAGGACTGGAGAAGTCCCGGCTTAAAAGGTAAAGTTAATTTAATAAATGTTAAAAATATAAATTTAAAGCCAGGGAAACCGGGGGTAAATGAAGGTCTTGAAGGTTTCTTTAAAAGAGCAGGTTATCAGCTCACGTCGCTAAGAAGGGGCCTCGAGTAGGCCTCCCGTTGCCAGGAAGGGGCCTCAAGTAAGGCCTCCACGTCGCTATGAATGGGCCTCCAGTCAGGCCTCCACGTCGCCGACCTCGGAGAAGCAGGTCGCGGTAAATCAAAGCAAACAGAGGGCTGAAAATAACCAGCCGTCGGCGTCACAAGCCACTGCAGACAATCACTTTATTATTTCAGAGGGCAGAACCCTCTCACTCAGCACTATTCCTCAGAACCTCATCACAAGGCGAGCACAAAAAAGTAGACTGATTTGACGGCCCCGGCTACCTTCTTTTACAGAGCATTTCAAAATTTAAACAATAATTCTAAACATATTTTAAAAATATAAATTTATAACAAGGTCTAATATCTATACAACCTAACCTACTGGCAGCTCTAGCAATAAATTAAAAATAAAGCCTAGGCTTGTCATTAACTGACATTAAAAATTACAAAAGGTAAACAAACATTAAGAGAGCATAAAAACTCTCGAAATATAAAGGCCTAGGAATGCTACAGATAATGGCCATGCAGATAATTTGAGAGAACGTATAATAAAACATTTAATTAAAATAGCAAAAAAAGTAAGTAAATACTGATATATATATAATAAAAATATCACATTAAAATCTGTATTATTATTTTCTGTAACCAGAAAGAACACATAGGTTAAATATCCCATCATTAACTTTGAATGAAATAAAGTAGCAAATATAATATTCATATGTTATTAGACCAGAAAAGCGTCGGAAAGGCATAAATAACGAGCACTCAGATCCAGATTCGTACTCGTGGCTCGTGATGCGTATTGCGGTGCTCCGACTCGCCCAACAGAAACTGCAACACTTCTTACAGCTTTGCGGGATAGAAATGTCTGGTGAGTACACTATTCACCATCATTTCAGCTGGATTCCCGGTTAAATACTAAGGCCTTGGTTTAGTGAACAAGATCTACTACTGTAGCGATTCCAATCTCGATCGCCCTTAGCATCCATAATAAACAATGTCATATGATAGCGAGCTACCAATGTTCGCGACTGCTTTAATATAATTATGTACTATACTCATATAATGGATCAATAGTATGAACACAGTATAAATATTAAAGCAGTACGGAAACTAGCCCTAAATCTAAAATAACGTACCTATTCTCCACTGTAGCGTTAGTGTTGTATGTGTTATTAATATAAAATCGAAAATATTTTGTATATAATTATTTACTGAGATAGATAGCACTGGCACCATAATGGTTATATTTTTGATTTGGGTTAGGATGGATATATATATATATATATATATATATTACATATCAATAAATTGGGTGTAAGGGGCCCCACCAAGATCTTCGGGGCCCAAGTCAACCTCCCGTGCTAGTGCGTGCACCTGCTGATTAACGGACGAGGCTCTGGCGCTGGCTTTCCCCTCTGGGGTTGGGAGGTCTGAGGGCGTCGCTCCCATAAAAGCCACCCGCCGAAACAAAATGGTAAAGTATAATAGGAAAGCTGCTAGGGATAGGGCGCCGCCGCAAAACGGCGCGCAGGAGCCCCGCCCGACTCCTGTGGCAAGTGGGCTAGGGCTGCCGTGTGTCAGGCCAGCACGGCTAAAGAAGTTAGCCCCAACCCGAATCCGCTTCGCATCTTGGAACATTGGCACGCTGACTGGGCGTGCGGTAGAGTTGGCCGAGGTACTCTCCAGGCGGAGGGTGGACGTGGCGTTCCTGCAGGAGACTCGGTGGAAGGGCAACAGAGTCCGGCCTTTGCAGAAAGGCTACAAGCTGTACTACACGGGTGCGCCTGGTGGGGAGAACGGGGTGGCCGTTGTGCTCTCCGAGGGGCTGCAGAGTGGCATCTTGGAGGTGAAACGCTGTAGCGACCGGCTTATGATCGTGAGGGTGCTTATCGATGGGATTATTACCCACCTGATAAGTGCCTACGCGCCACAGGCCGGTTGTAGCGACGCCGATAAGATGTCGTTTTGGGGTCAACTCGAGGGAGTGCTTCGGAGCATTCCGTTGTCACAGGGAAACGTTTGGGGCGGCGACCTAAACTGTCATGTGGGTGAGAGGTGTGAGGAGTTTGAGCGTGTTCATGGTGGTTTTGGATACGGCACCCGCAACGCTGAAGGAGAAACTATCGTCAGAACGTGTGCGGCTGCCGATATGGCCATTGTGAACACGTATTTCGAAAAGAAATCCGAACATCTCATCACCTACAAGAGCGGGAGGCGTACAACTCAGATCGATTTCCTACTCACTAGGCGACACAGCATCGGCAAGGTGGCCAACTGCAAGGTCATACCCGGTGAGAGTCTTACTGCACAACACCGTCTCCTTGTCATGGACCTCTGCGTGAAGCCCAAAGGCAAACGCATCGAGCGGTGCCAGCGCCGCATCAGATGGTGGCTGCTTGATGAAACTAGGTCCCAGGAGTTCGTCTCAGCTGTCGGTGACAAGTGCACCGACACTGAAGGCCAACCAGTTCAAGATTACTGGGACAAAGTTCAGGCGGCCATCCTTGGAGCGGCGAAGGTGGTGCTCGGTGAGTCTAAGTGTGGACGCAAATGTGACAAGGAAACTTGGTGGTGGAACGACGCAGTCCAGAGGGAGACTAGGGAGAAGAAAGCCCTCTTTAAAATGTGGCAAGCGACCGGATCTCCTGAAGACCGCGACGCGTACAGGGCTGCCAAGCGCGCCACAAAGAGAGCAGTAGCCAGAGCCAGACGTGACCACTTACAACCTCTGTATGATAAGCTGGAATCGTCTGAGGGGCAAAAGCTCATCTATAAGCTGGCGCGCTCCAGGCTCAAAGCGGCACAGGATATATCCAAGTGTCGCTGTGTAAAAGACCCTGAGGGCAACCGTACTTCCACGAGCTGCTTAATAAACAGCACAAAGAGGTGCAGCCTCCGGACCTCCCTCCGAATCAGGGACTAGTGCCACCGGTAACGCCTGGAGAAGTCCTGACTGCGCTTCGCCGCATGAAGAATCGGAAAGCTGCCGGACCCGATGGAGTCCCCATCGAAGCCTGGAAGGCGATGGGTCCTCGCGGTGTGGGCATCTTAGTAAACCTTTTTAACCGCATACTCCTCAGCGGGCAGATCCCAAACCAATGGAGACTGAGTATTATTACTCCAGTCTTCAAAGGGGTCAGTGCAGGAGTGCGGGAGCTACCGCGGTATTAAGGTGATGTCCCACACCATGAAGATCTTCGAGAGGATTATAGACTCTCGGATCCGGCAGGAGTGCACTCTCTCGGAGTGTCAATATGGGTTTCGCCATGGTTATGGGACCATGGACCCTGTTTTTGACCTGAGGGTTGTCGCAGAGAAATACAGGTCGAAGAACACGCCTCTGCACTGTTTGTTTCTAGACATGCAGAAGGCCTTCGACTGTGTTCCTCGTGCAATGATCTGGTGGGCACTGCGGTCCAAAGGGGTTCCAGAGGTCTATATTGACACTATCCGGGACATGTACTGTGACTCCGATTCAATGGAATTTCACGGAAATGAAGATGCTGCGGTGGATGTGTGGGGTCACGCGGATGGACCGCGTGAGAAACTCTCGCATCCGCGGCAGCCTTCACGTCCGTGACATTGCAGACAAAATGCAAGAGTGTCGCCTTCGTTGGTATGGTCACGTCTTGCGGCAACCGCCGGGCTACGTAGGTAACAAATGTCTGGCCATGTCAGCCCCGCCGGGTCCCGGTAAGAGGGGAAGACCCAAGAAGTGCTGGTTTGACGTCGTAAGGGATGACATGCGTGCCAATGGTCTCACTACAGGGGATGCCGAAGACCGTGCGAAGTGGAGGAGAAAATGTAAGAAAGCGGTCCCCGGGCGTCGCGAGACGCAACTGGTACAGACGCTCGGATGATGATGATGATTACATATCAATAAATATAACGTGAACACTGCGACAACCGCTTCTGCAATCTTGCAATCCGCTTACTCGACCTATAGACTGCCTCGGTGGCGCAGTGCATGCGATGATATTATGTAAGTATTTAGTAATATATAAGTATATTTCACAGATTTAGAAGAGTAAGCAGATCAAACATATTCCTTTGTTTATGGTGTAATACTTCATCCTTTTCACTCTTTATATTTCTTGTATAACGCTACCTTCTTTTGTCTTGTGTAGCGACATGTAACTCACACATAGACAGCGAACGAACGTAATTTTCTACATAATGTCAACAAAAGGCGCCATTTTTGAATCAGGAATTTGTTAGTGTTTTATGCCGAAGGGAAAATATTGTGTATATATATTTAAATAAAGGTTATAAAAGTATAAAAATCATAGTGAAGTGTTGTGTAAAATGTTGTGATATCTCCAGGTTCACAAGAAATCACCAGGAATAACTTTTCACAGGTAATTGATGTTTTAGTTACGACTACGTGTTATTATTCTAAGATTTTTATTCAAAAATGGTGATTCTTCTACACGAACACTTGAAAAGTTGTTAATATATGGTTCATTGCATTTGTTCCATAAACCGTTTGGTCACTATCGTCCTCTATATCTAAGATGTTTGTTAATTTACATACATTTTGTACTGTTACGGCATGTCAAGTACACAAGGACGAATTCAGTTCAGCAAATTGTTTGAAATGACAATATCCAAAGTCAAGCTAAATGTAGTGCCCGATTTAATTAATTATGTTAATATTGTTTTAGGTTTCCTAAGGATACCATTAAACAAGATGTTTGGTTAATAAACATAAATTATGATAGATATTACAATGATATGATAGCTGAATGCGACGCTGGATTAATTACCTGTCTATGTGTGTGAAATAGGCTACGCTATTTTTCTCTAACGTTTGATCTGCTTACTCTTCTATATCTGTGGTATATTTATCAGTCGTCTAAATCCCATAGCACAATCTTATATTAGCTTACTTTGGGCTAGACGGCGCTGTGTAAATCCCACAATAGATGCGTGCGTCTGTGTGTGTAGCCGTTGCGCAAGTTTGAATGAAGTTTCCTTACTGCTTATATATGTACTGTGGTATGAGCGAGCAACAATAACAGATACGAATTAGAGTCTTGGCGCTACTTGTTTAATTTTCTTTTGCTATTAAAAGAGCGTCATATTATACGTTAACTGTAAATTTACAAAATTTCTTAAGCGAGGTTAATTAGCGTAGATGTAATGGAGTTTATTATAGATACTATTTGTTGACAGAATTGGCCACCACGAGTCCAATGGTGCACGGTGCGCTAAGACGCGTAGACCAGTGGCAGCAACAATTGACTGAGACCCTTGATTCAAGAGCGCCACCACCAGACTACATACCTGGCTGTTTCCCAGATCAACAAACTACTGGACCTCCCATCAACAAATACAGGTATGGAAGTAAAATGGACAACGTGTACCTCATAAAGATAGTGTTTATATCTGTGGATTTATTGCACTAGAGCTGGAACTAAATTAGTGAAATTGTTGATTATATACTTACTAATAAACCCAATTGAAGCTAAAAACACCGAGTGTTCCATAAAAATAAGCCGCTTTTGCGTCAAAAATCTTGTAAGTTTGATTTTCAGCAGGGACCGTAGACCTGAGAAATTATTTTTAATTTCAGCTCGATACCTTCACGCTTTCCCGAGATAAAGGTCTTAACAGACAAGCATACAGCCCACCTGATGGAAATTGGTCACAGTATCCTATGGACATTTACAACACCAGAGGTGCAGCACTCGCGCTGCCGATCGTTTAAAAACTTTCTACCCCTTTTGTAGAACTCCATACTGTAGACGTTCGGGAAAACCCAGGCAGGGAACTCATCGCACAATCTAAGCGTATGCTCACGCTCCGGACGCAAAGTGTGAGGGTTAACACCCTGTCTACGGCGAGCGAGTGCAATGATATAACCCATTACTGCTCTGACTACGCTTTGCAAACTATTGCTTATTATGTATGACAATTTGTTTCTTTCTATTACAGATGTTTAGTAGAGAAGCATAATACACCATTCAACTCCGCATTGTTCAGTACAGCTCCGGCGCGAAGACTATGGAATTTCCTCGTGCGGCAAGAGCCCGTACAGGTAATATCAGCATAACAATATGAAACTCTCTCTCTCTCTCTCTCTCTCTCTCTCTCTCCACACATTTTCAAGCGTTCATGATATGGAACTCGAATGGAGCAGTTATTACAAAATTGAATTTCCTTACAGGACTTATTCATCCGCGCTGTGTTCTCTCGCCGACGTACCCAGTCAGTGAGTGCAGATGCAGCGGCAGGCGAGACCCGGCCCGGGTGTATTCCACAACAGCAGAGGGACCGCGATATGGAACTTCATAATCCTGTGCGAATCATACACAAGGAACAGGACTCCATCGCCGCTTTCTGTCTCAACAAGGTACATTCATTCATTATTCATTTATCATACATTCATCACTCGTTCATTAACATCATACCATGGTATATGCGTTCTCCATACGTAACACTAGGTGACCCCACCGGCTTTGACCGGGACATATTTCAAACTCCCGTCGCACCTATTTAATACCGTCGCTTATAAACTCTACAATAATGCATAAAAAGACCGGTTTGTAGACATTTTTGATTACTGCTCCGCTCTCCGGGGAAGTAGCGTGATGATATATAGCCTTCCTCGATAAATGGGCTAACTAACACATAAACATTTTTCAAATCCGACCAGTAGTTCTTGAGTTTAGCGAGTTCAACCAAACAAACAAACACATTCTTCAGCTTTATAATATTATAAGTTCTGTTCCGTAACAGAACTTTATTATTGGAACGAATACCACAGGACGTAAGATCGCGTCGTCTGCTCAGTTCCTGCAAACAATATTTACGCTAACTCGTTGGACTAATACAAGATCTCTTCTTTTTCATCTTTGGGTATGCCCAGTTACTTCCAAATCGTACCTGAATTTGGAGCCTGGGGTTTGCCTTTATTGGCTGCTAGTATCAGCTCTAGTTTGACTTTTTACCTTGTCCGTTGATCAGCAGTTAGACCGCTAGTAGGTCAGGTCGTTGGGCCGTAGGGCCCCCCTTACACACCAACTAATTACTGATCACTCTTCTATTCAATCAACATACCGCATAACTCATTGTGGATAGAGATAAAATACCAGCTCACGTTATTCTGCACTGCACGACCAATGAGCAAGGCTTATTAACGCAAGCAGTAGTTTAATTAAATTTAGGACTTATCTGAGATCGAATGAATGATCAACGTCTTCCCAGTTTGATATCATACTTACGAGGGCATTGCACTAAAAGTATCGGGAATGGAACATTTCCACTGTTCCTGTCATATTAAAATCTTATTAATTGAAAACTCCTTGGTTTTAAAAATCGAATACCATTTATTAATTTAAAAAAAAGATTCTCGGTCTTGTCACAAGGTTTTGTCAAACTTGTTTAGTCGTTGAGAAAATGGAATTGACTTGAGAAAATTTAAGAGCAATGATTTATTATGACTTTCGAAGTGGTTTAACACAAAAACAGTGTGTTGACCGGATGATTTCTGCATTTGGTGATGAAGCCCCATCCAAAACCACAATTTATCGCTGGTTTGCTGAATTTCAACGTGGACGTGTCTAGCTCAGTGATGATCCCCGTCAAGGTCGTCCAAAAACTGCAGTCACCAAAGAAAACGTTGATGCTGTGCGTAAGCTGATTGAGGAAGATCGACATGTGACATACCGCGAAATTCAGGCAACTTTAGACATTGGCATGAGTCAAATACAAATAATCTTGCATGAACAATTAGGTGTAAAAAAGTTGTTTTCCCGATGGATACCGCATTCGCTCTGTGAAGAGCAAAAAGCGGCTCGCGTTACTTGGTGCGTCAGAACTCTCGAAAGATTCCACGCAGGATCCTTAAATGGTGTATACAACATCGTATCAGGTGACGAATCCTGGATATATAGGCGTACCAACCCGAAACAAAAAACCAGTTACGAGTTTGGGTGTTCGAAAATGAGTTAAAGCCAACAAAAATTGTTCGTTCACGGAGTGTTGCAAAAAAAATGGTGGCCACGTTTGTCTCCAAAACCGGCCATGTTGCGACTCTTGAGGGACAAAGAACGGTTAATACAGAATGGTATGCTAGCATTTGTTTGCCACAGGTCGTTTCTGAACTCCGTAAAGAGAACTGCAACCGCCGCATCATCCTCCATCACGACAATGCGAGTTCTCACACCGCGCACAGAACAAAAGAGTTTTTAGAGCAAGAAAACATAGAATTATTAGACCATCCGCCGTACAGCCCCGACCTAAGCCCAACTCTAAGACCAAGCCCAAGGATGGATCCGTCTATGTGCTGGGGGCAGATAATGTTCGGCGCCGTATAGGCTCTCTTGCTGAGCTTAACATCGTATGTGACGTTCCACCAAAGGCCGTGGCCACCACGTCAAAAGCAGCAGTGACGAAGTCTAAACGCACTATTGCCTCAAAAGTGAAGTAATCTTCAACCAAACATTTGCACGGTTCAGGTAGATCCACATGCCTTTGTTTACATTTAACTTTTCTAAAACTTTCCTCAAATATATGGCTCCGCACTTAGGTTAATACTAATCATTTTCAAAAGCAGTTCGTTTGATTTCTTTTAATTTTAACTATTTATTTTTTGTTTGCATACTACAAATTAGAACTTATTATTATGTAAATAACAAATACAAATAATGCTTCCATATTTCCAATCCAGCAGTCCAGCTGTCAGTGTCTTTTTTTTAGTAATAATTTTATGGCCTGGTTACTAAGACCTAATGTTTTTATTATTTTTTTGTTTTTTTTTTCTTATTGAAAACTTGTTTAAGGAGTATATTACACTACGTTTAACATGTTGACGGTTGCACGGGTTAGCTGCCAATACTTGCATTATTTCTTATTTTTTTTTTTTTTTTTTTGTTTTATGTAAATTTACAGCATGACAAATAATTTTTTTAGTATTTTTATCTTTTGTTTGGATGAGGAAAAGCCTGGACTGTAGCAACTTAACTCTCCATATTTTTATTTTTTTTTATTTTATCGTAATATATTTAATGTTGTCTTTGTTAACATGCAGCCGGCAGATGAATTTTATGATTTGCGCTTTGATATTGAACGTTATACTATAATAATTAATTAATTTATTTATTATAACCTGCGTCTGTCCATTTCAACACGGCAATGGGCTCACCACCTATTACGTGGGACAGGAATCCACACGGTGAAAAGTGGGCATATAATATGCCTCTGCCACCCCTTCGGGGATAAGGCGTGATGGATATTTATTTATTTTTTTATAATTTATTTATTTATATTTATTAATATAACTTTTTTTTTTGGGTATATTATTTTTAACTATATCTATGCTTGACTATAGTACTGACACGGATGGTAGTAGTGATTATGTTTCTGCTTGTAGTAACACTAGCTCTCAAGGTGAGCCTTTACTGGCAGATTTTCTTTCATCACAATTCTCTGATGTTCCCGAAAATTTCAACGTAGTGCACATAAATGCCCAAAGTATTCCGGCTCATTTCACAGATATGTTGGCATCGTTTGACTGTACTCATTTACATGCTATACTCATCTCTGAAACATGGTTGAAACCTTGTTTACCTTCTGCAGCTTATACCCTGCCAGGATTCAACCTCATTCGACATGATCGCGGACCGGACGGTTATGGTGGAGTGGCAATTTACCTGCGCAGTCATCTTTCGTATGCTGTTGTTGATTCATCTCCTCAGCCACCTCCACGACTTGCTGGTGAGCATCTATTCGTTGAGGTTGAACTCCTTCACTCTAAGTTACTCTTAGCGGTCTTTTATGGTCCTTCCTCTGATGTCAACTACTTTACCTCTTTCGAAATACTTTTAGAAAATTTCAGCCCCAATTACAGTCAAACTATAATCATGGGTGACTTCAATACCTGTCTTCTTAAAAATGATTCTCGCTCGTCTACTTTCCAATCCATTATTCAATCTTGTAACCTCTCAATTCTTCCTTCTAGAGCTACACATCATTTTCCAAACCGTACTCCTAGTCTACTTGATCTCATTATTGTATCTTCTCTCGATGGAGTAGTTAGGCATGGTCAGCGAACGGCTGATGCATTCTCATACCATGACCTGATATTTCTTTCATATCGTATTCGAACACCTAAACCCAAACCTAAATTTCTACTACATCGTAATTTCTGTGGTATGAAACTCGAGGATTTGCGCAGGGATGCTGACAATATTGACTGGGGACCGTTATTCACTTCCATTTGTATTGATGAGAAAATTAGTTTATTCACTTCCCAATTAATTGCACTGTACGATGTCCACGCGCCTGTTCGCAGAATTAAAGTAAAGCACGGGCCTTCACCTTGGCTAACTGATGCAATTAAAGCGCTCATTGCCAAAAAAGCCACAGCCAAATCCAAATACAAGAGACGACCTACATCCTCGAATTGGGAAAAATATGTTCTAATAAGAAATCACTGCAGCAAAGTATGTAGGAACGCACAACGCCAACATATCCACAGCTCTGT
Source organism: Thumatha senex (assembly GCA_948477245.1). NCBI lineage: Eukaryota > Metazoa > Arthropoda > Insecta > Lepidoptera > Erebidae > Thumatha > Thumatha senex. The sequence continues at coordinate 16,071,712 of OX419741.1, read as the reverse complement.
CCAAGACGGAGATCCAGCCAAAGTCTGGAAATTTCTCAAATCTTTGGGAGTTGGTAAATCACGTCAAGATTCTGTTTCAAAAAGTCTTAACTTAAATTCACTTAATCAATTTTTCACTTCTAACACCAATTTTAATATGGAAGCTAAAAAAAATACTCTTAAACATCTTTCAACAATGTCCACTCCTGACTGTGCTCCTTTCTTTTTTAGTCAATTCACTGCTTGTGATGTTAAGAAGAGCATATTGTCCATTAGTTCTGATGCAGTAGGTATCGACAGTCTTAGCCGTAAGATGATTATCCCCATAATTGATGAAATACTTCCTGTTCTTTGTCATATCCTGAATTTCTCTATAATCCACAGTGTCTTCCCAATTTCTTGGAAAAATGCTCTAATTATTCCTATTGCCAAAAAATCCAACCCTTCCTCGTTTTCTGACTATCGTCCTATCTCTATTCTGCCATTCTTGTCTAAAGCTCTAGAACGACTTGTTCACACTCAGCTCACTAATTTCCTTTCCCTTAATAAACTCTTAAACCCTTTTCAATCTGGGTTTCGTGCAGGACACAGTACTACAACAACCTTACTACATATTACTGAGGATATAAGGGTGGGTATGGAGAACGGCATGTTAACAGTTTTAGCGCTGCTAGACTTTAGTAATGCCTTTAATACGGTAGACTTTGACGTCTTGCTCAGTACATTGTGCTCAATTAACATATCTCCAACGGTGATTGATTGGTTTCGTAGTTACCTGTTTGGCCGCCGGCAGCGTATTAGTGTCGAAGATGTCTTTTCGTCTTGGTGTAGTACGTCAGCTGGGGTGCCACAGGGCGGCGTTTTGTCACCTTTACTTTTCACAGTTTTTATAAACTCTATCACAAAGGACTTATCTTCTTCCTACCACTTATATGCTGATGATCTTCAAATTTATTCCCAAGCTTCAATGGATAACTTGGGCATAGCTATTGGCAATGTCAATACAGACTTGGATAAAATTTGCAGATGGAGTGAATCTCACGGAGTTAAGGTTAATCCGATCAAGACTCAGGCTATAATAGTTGGCAGCCCTAGAATGATTTCGAGAATCGACTGGACACTGAGTCCTAAACTTACATGTAATGGAACAGCTTTATCGTACAGTAACTCCGTCAAAAATCTAGGAATTTATATAGATTCTTGTTTATGTTGGGGACCTCAATTGCAGGAGCTCAGACGCAAAATATTTGCCGCTTCAGGATCCTTGCGCAGACTGAGAAATTTTCTACCAATTACAACTAAAATTGCGCTAGTTCAATCACTTCTTTTTCCTATCCTTGATTATGCCGATGCCAGCTATCTAGATCTCACTGAGGACCAACTAAATAAACTTGAGAGACTTCAAAATTATTGCATTAGATTCATATTTGGATTACGCAAATATGATCACATTTCTGAGTATCGTAAAAGACTCAAGTGGTTACCTATCCGCTTTCGCCGGAATGCTCACATCCTCTCCTTATTGTATAGTATCCTTTTTAACCCTTACACTCCGACTTACCTAAAGAAACGCTTCAATTTCTTGAATCTCTCCCACACTAGAACTTTGCGATCATCAGAGAATTTGAGGTTGAAAATGCCTGGCCACTCCACTAACTTTATGGACAATTCTTTCACTGTCCAAGCGGTTCGCTTGTGGAATGCGCTACCAGTGACAATCCGACGTGCACAATCGTCGAACACTTTCAAGACATTAGTCAAAAACTATTATTTGCGTGCAGCTGACAATTTATAATTTATTGAATTTACTTGCAGAAATACCAAAAAAAAAGTATGTGTATATACTGTATTTATTATATGTATACAAAATGTAATGATTGAGTATATATATGTATGTGTGTGTATGAGCGAGTGTGTGTGTGTGTGTACGTGCTATTTTCTTTTTTTTAAAAAGAAAACTGTATATATATTTGGATATGTTTAATATAGGTAGGTATATATCAATTATGTACACCAAAAACTGCCCTATAATATCTCCCACCCTGTAGTCTCCATCCAAAGGTTGCCTGTAAGAGATTGCCTCGCGCGATAAGGCCGCCAATTGTTATACCATTAAGTCTCGTTGTCATGTTCATTTTGTGTTTCCTGGTGTACAATAAAGAGTTTTTTACTTTTACTTTTACTTTTACTAAGCCCTAATGATTTCTATAATTTCCCTAAAATAAGAATAAATTGCGTGGTCAGAGATTTTCATCACCTGAAGAAGCTGTGGACGCCTACGAAACGGCCTTTTGGATACCCCAATTTCCGAATGGAATGGTTGCTTCAATGATTGGTTCCATCGTATGGAAAAATGTGTCACATTTCGCGGAGAATACTTCGAAAAGCAATAAATACATTTTTAAATAGTAATGTTGTGTCACTTCCTTGATTCCCGAAATTTTCAGTGCCGCCCTCGTAATAGGCTAAACACTATCTCTATCCGTGCTGAATCTCTAACGGTAGTCAGAGAGGACAAAAGGCCAGGTTTTACGATGCATGCATACTTTTTTCGCATTCAATGCATTGTTGATATGAAACATCTAAAGCTGCGGATGAAACTGTTTGGTAGTGTATCGACGCCTCGCCATGGTATACGATGGTTACACAGGGAGGCAAATTTTATGTCGCTAGTACGGTCAACTCTGAAACTATAAGACATAGTAGTCTTAGACCCATGTCACTGATTTTGATCAAAAAAAAAACTGCATTCATAGATTTAAAATAATACTTGTTCTCGAGTCGAGAATCGAACCAGGAATTATCGAAAAATAAAACTTGTATAATTTTTATTTGAATATCGATTGTGTAGATCTTAAGCAAAAAATCCGAAACATGACATCTATAATGACTAAAAGGCATCGTTCTTAATATCATTTAATTTAATTTAGCTTGAAAAGGCCGTGCTCCGTTGGTTTGGACAGGTCCAACGAATGAATGAAGAACGATTGACGAAGAATATATATTTAGCGAAAGTGGAGGGTAGGTCGAGACTTATATATAAAGACCACGTGAGTAGATTACTCAAAAACGGAAAAGTCAAAAGTACTCGGATACCCAGACGTGCATGTATAAAGCGATTAATTAATCTACAGGTAGCGAAGAAGTATGCATGGCTCGCGTAGCCTGGGACTCTCCCGTCAGGGATACAGCGTGAAGATAGTTAAATTAATTTAGTAAGTGTTCGAGTTTACCATCCTTTTTTTCAGTACGATGAATACAAAATTGTTTTTATAGGTGGGCGGTTGTCTATTAGCCGTGGCGACAGCGCGCGAAGTGCAAGAAATGGACGTGTCTCTACTACTAAGGGCGGGTTCCTGGTGGGCCGAGGACGAGTGCGAGCTGGACTTGCTGGCACTAGCTTCCGACCCCGCTGCCTTACCTGACACCGGCTTCTTACTCATACAGCATCATGATACCAGGTCAGTAAACTCGCTTTTCTACTTATACCACACTAGGTGGGCTTCGTTCGTGGCGTACTTCAAACTCATTTCCCGAAGTTTATTAATTTTATTTTTTATTTATCTATCACGCCTTATCCCCGAAGGGGTTGCAGAGGCATACATATTGTATGCTCACTTATCACCATGTGTATTCCTGTCCCACGTAAAAGGTGGTGAGCCCATTTCCATGTTGAAATAGACAGGCGCAGGTTGTGGCTACCTGCTGTTGAAATTTTTCAAGCCGCCCATAAGGCCTTCAACTTGACTTAACAACTGCCATGTTACTGGCAACCAGGACCAACGGCTTAACGTACTTTCCGGAGCACGGAAACGCTCGCAAATGTAAATGCCACAAAGTGGTCACCCATCCGAGGACCAGCTATAGTGAAAGTTGCGTGACTCAGAGATTCGTCCGCGGGGCCACGAGCGCTTTAATTTTACTATACCTACTATATGAAAATAAACATATAAGAAAGTAGGAGAAACGAAAGTTGTTTGCCAGGATCGTAGTAAGTTGAAATCCATAATCTCTGCCTACCCCGATGGGAGACAGGCGTCATTATAAGTATGTATAAACTAAATGAAATATTTGCCCGATTTGTTGACATTTATGATTACTGCTCTGCTCTCCTGGGTGTTTGCTTGATGATATATAGCCTATAGCCTTCCTCGATAGATTAGCTATCAAACAAAAATATTTTTTCAAATCGAACTAGTACTTAGATTAGCGTTTTACCAACCAAACAAACAAACTCTTCAGCTTTATAATATTACTATAGATATTTGGGAGACAAGCATGGAAAGAGTCACCGTCACAGGCTGTCAGCTACCGCCCTATATTTTTTTAACCAAATTCATCCAGCCGTTTGAGTATGAAGAAGTAACAAACACACACACTCACAAAATTTCACTATTAATAGGACATACATACATATTTCTAATTTTAAGAATGTGATTTTTGTATGTAGAACCAACCCTGGTTCAGTGCCAGGCACCGGCAATAGTTCACCGCTTAATCCCAATACACCTCAAGTGCCAGTGGGCATGGCCAGCCAAACCGGACGCGGCGCTAGTGTCGTAAGTGCCATTTCTTTCTTAACTATATATTTTTTAACATAACTAATATACAGTATGGATAAATTTTTAAAGCAATTATTATTATGCTAAATTTCTCATAATTTTTTAATAAAGTGAAAAAAGTCATTCGATTCGAGACGGAGTTTAAACCCGTGACCTTTGCCTAACCAGGGCAATGTTCTAGCCACTAAACTACCCGAACTGTATCGAATCAAGTTGCCATTCTTCACCATATTTTAATCGTCATATTATAAATGACCAGAGTCATCTATCGAGCTACTGAACAAGGCAAAGGCACGGGTTCAATCCATGTCTCGAATGGAATTGTCTTTTTTCACTTTATCAAAAAATTATACCTAATTAACATTCATGAAAATTTGCCCGATTTGTTGACATTTATGGTTACTGCTCCGCTCTTCTGGGTAGTAGCGTGATGTTAAATAGCCTATATTCTTCCACAATAAATGGACTATCCATTACAAAACTAATTTTTCAATTCGGACCAGTATTTCCTGAGATTAGCGCGTTCAACCAAACAAACAAACACTTCATTTTTATATATAAGTATGCCACTATGGTTAATTAACGTACATAGCGTTTCTGATGGCAAGCGGTTACCGGCAAGCTATATAAATCGCCAAAAGGAAATGAACCTACTATTTGACGGTCCGACTTGCGTTTAAAAATTGAGGGTAGTTTAACTATTATGCAAACAACTATTATTAACGTCTGTCTGGCATTTTTAAACATACATTATGTACATTAGGCATTCTTAGTTTTATATCCCATACTAGTTTTGCCCGCGGCTCCGTCCGTCTGATATTGTTTTCCCTCCGTTTCCCGAAGGAACTTGGTCCCGTGCAAAAAATTGCCATGTGTTAATCTAAGGTATTTTTTTTCAGCGTGATTGAGTAACAAACATCCACACATCTTTACAATCTCTCATAGTTTTACTAGTAGTAGTAGTAATATTAGTAGGTTAAATAATGTTGTCCTTTAAACAAAACACAAAGTACAATAGGAGTTATAACTTTTTCAGGGGGTTCCTTAATTTTGCTAGTTAACTAACTAACATATTCACATAACTTACTAACAGAGGATTAAATATAAAAATTAAAACCTAAAAATAAATTTATTTATTTATTATAATTATGCATTGTATAGTGTAGTCAATACACTATACAATGTGTTAAGAAAATCCTGTATAATAATAAATCTTTAATAATTTAGGTCACAAAGTAACACTTATGAACGTCAAGAATATTGCTTGTCATTGTCCGATCCGAAAGGGGCACATAGGCATTACAATAACATAATCAAAAATAAAATTAAAATCATATTATTTATAAGTATAAAATAGTTACATTTTTTTTAAATGCGTGTTTTTAGTATCAGAATTAGTCAATTTCCTTAAAATATAGCAAATTTTAAACTGACAACACCTTTGTTGGCATGCGACGACGAGTGTATGTGTGATATCAAAAGAAGCCGCTGGCAGGTGTAAGTTGACCTTTTGACCTTGCATTTCCGAATAGCCCTTATCTTTTGTTGCCATGTAGATTACCACATTATATTAATTTTTAATTAATGTTTTTTGGGGTAATTTTTAAAAGGATTACATGAATATAATCACATCTCGATACCTACCAATACCTTCATGGATCGGACAGGGTTTTCTTAACACATTGTATACTGCTCCCTATATACTATACAAGTTTGTACAAACTTTAGTATATCTGTAGGAAGAGACTGCTTTTTAACTCGGAATTTCACCCGAAATAATATTAACTTACAGTCTCGTTTTGTACAACAGTCCAGCCACGTCGGTGTAAGTTAATATAATTTCGATATAATTTCGCGTTTAGTAAGTAGTATATAAAGTATTAGTTGACGATCGCGGCTCCGCCGAGGTGAAGTTGTCCCGTTCCCGTTTCCCACAGGAACTTGCTCCCGAGATAAAAAGTAGCCTATCTGTTATTCTTATGTGTAAGCTATATTATTGTAGTTTCATCAAAATCCATTAAGTAGATTTTGCGTTAAAGAGTAACAAACATCCATATTTACAAACTTTAGCGTTTATAATATTAGTAGGATGACTTTGGTATACAGGGTGGATTTTGAGACGGGGCAATAAGGGCAGGTACCTTAACCGTTTTAGTTACAGGAAAACGTTCATAGAAGATCATCAGGTATTCTGAACTGCATTCATATATTTTAGAAAAAAGTTACTATTAGCAAAAAAAAATGCTAAACCCCAAACAATTTTTGTGCTATTTGACAATATTTTATGTGGATCGAAAAGCCTATTGAACCATTTAAGGTGTGAGTTCTATAAATTACAGAAATCACCAAAAATTTTTCCACGATCCTTCTTCTTCCCGTTTGGCGCTCTCGTCCCTTATCTTATAATTTATATTCAAATATATTTTATGCATCTCATGTGTGATTTTTGCAATAATAATAACATGGATAGTAATAATACTGTGTAAATTAATTATCTGTCCTCTCTGACTACCCCGTCAGGGATACAGCGTGAAGATAGTTAGTTATTTAGTTTTAAATTAATTATTTATTATTACTTAAATTACCTAAATTATATTGAGCTAGTGTAACTTAGGGCCGTATTCCAGAACGTTTATCAATACTCAAGAAACACTTGAGAGTAGATTTTATATGGCAAAATCTAGTCTCAAGCGTTGATCGAGAAACGATCTGGAATACGGACCTTAAAGTCTGGCTGCCGAGACAATGCGTTTGAATTCACCAATGAATCACACTGTCCCTCTTAAATGACATTATGTGTAACTTGTAGCATCTTTGTTATCTCTATCAGTAACGCATATTCTGGGCGGCCGGGCCGGTAGTTTACTAAACATAGATCAACTAACTTAACGAAGGGGGTCCAATTGTGTTGCATGATTCACTTAACTAAAAATACGAATGTTTTTTATAGACTCTTTCCAAGTTGAATAATCTAATAACCTGTTTTTTTGTGTTGACGGGCGCTTAATTTAATGTCACTGATTTTAGTTTAGTGAAATGTCAACTGTTGAGTAGTAAGATTTTAGTTTAGTGAAATGTCAACTGATAAGAGATATGTACAGAAATGGTTTTAGTTAGATATTATTGTGGATATCTACTTGTCGGAGTCCTCATCTCATTCCTTGGTATTTTTTTTTAATAATTACTGCAGTATGAACTAACAAGGTACCACCCACAGCAGGAGCGGCGTGCCAGTACGGCCCCAACTGGATATGAAGCGTATATTGTGAATGTACGTTCACATAACAATTTTTACGCTAATCAGAAAATACTGAATAAATAAATGATGAATGTCATTAATAGCTCTTTTTTCGATGTGGTATAGAGCCACCACACACCGCAACCGCGACTTTGTACTGTGTCAATACTGTGTCGCGCTCCGCTCGTTCGCTGCATCTGGCTTCCACAAAGCTACTAAGTCGCTAGTTGCGGATACTAAAAGAAGCTAGTGTGCTGAGGGCCTTAATCTTGTCTAGTTAAAACTTGTTTTTTCTATAAACATATATAGACATATGTATATAGAAAAAACAAGTAGATAAACTAAATAAAGGCTTCAAATTAACATCTGTTTGTCCTATTACTATTAGAGTGAAAAGCACAATGTCATATTGGGTGTATCAATTTAATTTTCAGTTACAATTGTTTAATGTCATCGTATACCATATACTGTGTATGGCTTAAGTGTATTTGTCTCTTCCAGTATCTGGCCAAATGCATATATTTGACCAATTGTGTATTTTATTTGATAATATTTCCTACAGATACGATGTATCAATGTAAATATTGCAACATGTGCTTATTATAAATCAGTTTTAAACTGTTATTTAGGTCTAGATTTGATAAAAAATGCATTTATTCATTCAGTAATGTTCTAGTCATGTGGGGTTATGGCGTAGTATGGTTGTGTTCGTACAAAACTGTCTTTATATACTTTTGTCCGTGTCGCCTTGGGCTTGGCTCTCGCTTTCCTTCATAATCTCAATCAGGTGTCTCTGATACTTTAAAGAGACAGAGGGATTTAATAATATTAAGATCTATGCTATAAGTTAGAACCTTATGAAAAGTAAAGCAGGTCTACTTGGACTCATAAGATCTTGTTAAAACATTATAGATGATATTTGTTCGGTTAATTAAGATATGGTAGTAGATCTATACTACCATTAAAGTATATTGCCAATGTATGATTGGGTATAGCAGAGTGTTGGTCGCAGGTCAAGGGCCTACAGTTCCCGGGTTGCCACGACCCGAAATACTGTCGGCTGGTGCTGCACCGTTCGAAGCTTCTCATGAAACCGGTCAGTGATCCCCTTAGACCACCTCACCTTTAAAGATGACGTCTCGTCGATTCGCACTTCCTTGCGTTTTCACAAAAATTATAATTTTATTACTTCGTCATCGTTATTTTTTTTTTATTTTCGTGCTAATATACTTAGTTCTTTTTGCTAGACCGCTCACAATTTTATTTTCCCATCGTATTTGATTTGTCAGTGGTTCGTCACATCCATGGATTTTTGATTAGTAGGTGACGTTTTATTTTCATGGTAGCGTCTTATGTCGTGCATATATTACGATGTTCTAGTCGATGTTGATCGATTTTTGTTTCCTTTCTTTGATCCTATCGCTATATATGTTGTATGTTGCGTTGTAATTAGCACATATATATTTAACAAATTGTGTCAAGCATGATCTGTTGATTGTTGTCATGTACTAACCTGTTTGCTAACATGTCAAATAAAGACTGCAGTCAATACTATGCTCTTGAAAGGCGGTCCTCTAATAATGAATTTTACTGTAGGTGCTGAAACACAAAATTGACAATATCAAGAGAATGGCGGCCCATCCGTCGCAGCCATTATGTAAGTATTCTCTAAGTTAAGGTTTTGAAAGAGGTATCGATAATAGACACAATATAATACTTGTCTCGATTAAAAAAGTCAAATAAATACATTGTCACCGTATACACTTCAACGAGTAAAAAAATAGTATAATATAGGTATTATTCGTAACCCACTTCAGTCTAAACATCAAAATGTTTATAATGTAATTTTCCAATCGATACGATTTTTTCTCAAACTCATGTTTACATTCAATTTTCTTAATCGATTCTCTCATTCATACGGATTGCAAAATATTTCGTTCAAATAAGGTGTTCTAAGCCCTTGAAAAAGAAATCATAAAATTAAGTTCTCTTAGAAGGGATTTTTTTAATAATTTGTGCATAGGCATCCAATTGAAATTATTTTAAAGTTTGAATATTAAACTTATAATGGTTGTATTACAATATAAAAAATATATTTAAATAAAAATTCGCAATAATCAACTTTCGCTTGTCGGTAAACTTTTCATTTTAGATAACTATTAATTATTTTTAACAAGACATTTTTTTAATTATTCATTTTTTATAATTATCTTCGTTCCTTAGACCTGACCGGTGGAGCGGATGGCTCCGTTCAACTCTGGGAGTGGGGTCACCCATCATGCGTGTGGTCACCACGCGCGCCCGGAGCTTTCGCTAAAGTCACACGCGTGAGGTTCTCCGATTATGGAAACAAATTCGCCGCCTCAGATGCTGATGGAAATTTAGCTATGTGGCAATTGCATCCTGCACCGAACCAGCCTGGCCAATCTCAGGCTTCTCCTAGGCCTTTCTTTGTGAGTTTGTATACTTGTGCATTTTCTTTGTTCAGTCCCCAATATAACTTAACTTACGATCTTGTTGTGTAAATTAATTATCTTTGTACTCATTAAATATAATATAGTGTGGCAAGCCTTTTCCGGTTTCGACCCTCTCTCTCTGTAGTATGTACTCTGTGTGTGTAGCAACCAAAAATATGTTACTTGTATCTTCCAATAATAAATACTAAAGAATATCCGACTATTGAACTCGAGCAGCCTACTTACAGCAAGACACGGCTATATCTCCAAGGAGGCTGGTTTAAAATTTAACACTTTGCCGGTAGTTTAGTTGATCCGTGTAATAGAGGACAAGAATTGACGTCTCTGGGTTTTGCTTTATACAGGAAAAGTCTATAGTCATTCTATAATCCCAACCAAAATTCCATCTGCCAGGACTTTATGTTTTTCATCCACAAATACAATCTCTGTAGTCTGAACATCTATTTCTACATAACCGTATCCCATAGCAAAAGTGCCTAGTGTAGTGTAGTACCTATATCTTATTAAAGGTTACGTGAAAATTTGGACTCTTTGTGATTTTAATTCTGTTTACATTATTGTTATCAATATGTTTTTTACAGACTCATCAGTGTCATAGTAAAGGGATTAGCGATTTTGTTTTCCTGGGTTCTTGCAGCTTAGTTGCGACAGGTAAACGATGTTTTATCTCATAACAGTTTTTAATGGTCGTCATGTTTCTAATCTGATATCTTGCTTTTTAGCCGGCCACAGTTCGGAGAGTAAAAACGTTGCTATATGGGACACGCTGATGCCGATCAAGAAAGCTTTAGTAGTTTGTGAGTATTTTAAACCAATATATTAAATCCAATACAAAAATGTAAATACTGCACTAGCCGGCCAAAACTCTTATTACCAAATAAACACAAACGATGTGGAAAAAGACCAAAAAACACACAGCATGTGACCATCTCTTTCAGTACTACGCGTTCGGCATTATTTGGAAAGAGATAGCTATTAAACTCGATCTCGTTGTTTTTTTGTAAAATGATAAGTTTAAATTGGAGGCGAGGTACATAATTCTTTATTTTATCTTTAAAAAACGAAGTTGTGTCTACTCCATCCTGAACTTACTTTTGATGCATCGTCGATCCGATTTGTTTTGTGATATTTGTAGGGAACTATGCGTCTAAGGCTATTGTAAATCCATTACATACAATATATATGTAAAGCTATATGAATTGTATGTAATGGATTTGGTCATTGATCATCAAGCTAGTCAGCTTGTAAGTGAGGTTGACTTGGGCCTCAGAGATCTTGATCTGGCCTGTTTACACCAAATTAAAACCTTATTGTTGCATGAAAGAGCGTAGATACAATGGGCAAAGGATTTAAGTATACAGAGCCGCCTGATAAGGATATTTTTCTAGGTACATGAAATTTTTATTATATTTTTATGACATTTGCTAAGGTTATTTGACTGCCTCTGTGGCGTGGTGGGAGTGCATCCGACTGCTACGCAAGAGGTCGTGGGTTCGATTCCCACCCAGGATAAAACTTTGTGTGATGAGCATGATGGTTTATTCTGTGTCTGGGTGTTATTTATCTATAATATGTATGTATTTAGAAATATATTTATAGTTTATCAGTTATCTAGATCCCATAACACAAGCTAATATTAGCTTACGTCGCAAGTGGGCATTTTTGTCTTATTATGCTTTGATCTCCATTATCCTCAGAAGATAAAACTGACGCCCCATCGTAAGTTTGAGCAACTACTTTATTTAGGCAATTAATCCTCTAAAACGTTGATAATAATCGAGCTTAAAGTGACAGCTCTCCGATCAGAACTAACATCCATCACGCCTTATCCCCGAAGGGGTGGCAGAGGCATATTATATGCCCACTTATCACCGTGTGGATTCCTGTCCCACGTAATAGGTGGTGAGCCCATTGCCGTGTTGAAATAGACAGACGCAGGTTGTGGCTACCTGCTGTTGAAATTTTTTAAGCCGCCTATAAGTCTTTCAACCAGGCTTAACGACTGCCATTTTACTGGCAACCGGGACCAACGGCTTAACGTGCCTTCCGAAGCACGGAAACGCTCGCAAATGTAAATGCCACAAAGTGGTCACCCATCCGACGACCAGCCATAGTGAAAGTTGCGTACCTCAGTGATCGTTTACCGAACACTGAGACCGCGGGGCCACGAGCGAACGAAGAACTAACATCGATCTATTATTTCTGAGTCGCGAAAATATCTTCAAACAAAAGCTAACTGTTCACGACCGCTGACATCCGGAGTTTCGTCAACAATAACAGCAACAAAATCAGATTGTGTTATTTCTTTTTTATCTCATTATACATTAGAGACGCGACGCTAGAAATCAGATCATTTTGTGTTCTATTCGACAACCCCGATAATGATCTACCAGATGTCGATTGTAAATGAGTTGTTCCATAAAATTACTTTTATTATATGATGAAGCGTGTTCATCATGACCACGAAAAGCTAATTCTTGTTTACCGAGAAAGCAAACTACGTCTATCAATTGTTTAAAAATATTTCTATTCCTATCAACTTTTGCGTTGTGCCTATCAACGTCTAATTTGAACTGGCTATTCAAACTAGACTATTCTACTTTTTCCAAAAATTTGGAACTTTAAACAAGAATCCATATGTTTTTCTGACAAATCGTGTTTAGCAGCCGCTTTGTAAAAAATATTTAAATCTTAATACCCGATGTAAAAGACCAAACATTATTTTTATCTTGTTTTGAAAATAATATACAAGGAAAACAAAATAATTTATTTGTGTGTACACAGCCCGCTAGCCAGTTATAATTATCGTAATACTTTTTATTAAAATAACGTATGCAATTACCTTTTTTCTGAATCAGATTCAAATCGCTAACAGAACATCCTCTAACAATAATATTGTTTCTTTTTTATCAAACGACGACGTCGAGAAAACACGAGTTTTTAATTAATTTAAACACACATCACCAGCACAGATCTCACAGCTATAATTTTCCATAATTCGCAGTAATTCTAGTAAACTAATTAATTAATTATTAATTAGATATCAAACACGGCGCTTAAAGTCACTCGACAGCTCTTTGTTGTGAAATAATATTTTAATTACAAATGGCGTATTCATATAATACTACCTAAAAAAATTGATCTATATTCGAAACCACTATTCTATTTTTGACAACTACTTAAATATGTCGCTTTATACTCAGAGGCAGTGCTTGCTCCGCGACTCATAATTTCGCACACAATCGTAAAATTGACACACACAAACAAATGATTTGCCCTATAAAAATATGATTACAAAAAGCAAACATCAGCTTTGCATAATCCGCGCGCAGCGCTGCTTGTCGCAGTCGCGCCGCGCGCCGATACGATACGCTGATAAGGCACTGACCTCCATACATACTGCTAGGTGTTAGGTTAGTAGTTCCCTCAAATACTGATAGATGGCACTAGCACATATTTCATTGTATAGGGAATTATTTATACAATTTGTAGTATTGGGATTGGGCTAGGGTATGCAGTGCTTATTTGCTTGTATGAACCGCACGCGCCTGGATATCTGGATTTATGAGTATTATTGTCACCACTGTTAAGATACTGGATTGAAATTTGATCAAATGGATCTCTGATTGGATTTGATGAAAGATTGCCGTAGCGCGATAAGGCCGCCAATTGTACCTACAACTTACATATATAATGTATTTTTTTCATTTTATTATTGTAAATTTGGTGTACAATAAAGAGATATATTATTATTATCTCTGTAACTCTTCTTTATCAAATGCGTTGAGATGATAGAGTTGTAATTTAATTTGTTACTAAAATGGACGCAAATCAAGAGCTACCATTTTCATACAAAGAGTGGGAGACTTGTATAAACACTGTGGTACTTTTTTGGGTATTTGATAAATATTACTGAGTCCTATTAGATCAAATGTCAATCCAGTAACGGCACGGCGGTCCACGGCAATGGGCTTACCACCTGTTACACGGCAATGGGCTCACCATTTGTTACGTGGGACAAAAATACATACGGTGAAATGTGGGCGGTTATTATGCCTCTGGTAGATAAAGGCGTGACAATATCAATGTATGTATGTCAATCCAGTATCTTAACAGTGAAATCAATAATACTCCTAAATCCTGATAGTTCCACTTATTTTGAAGAATGGAGACATGAGTACTGTCAAAATCCTGTTAGAACCATTTTCACAGTAGTGGAGACAAAAGGATTCGAAAATCCCGTTAACCCATCAATGGAACATTCCAATTTAACTATATAGCCCTAACCCACTTTGACCATATCGTGAAGTGTCTCATTCGTGAATAAGTGCACTATAGTTGAGTCAATTTAAGAAGCCACATTTGACACTCTATCAAAAATCCCCAACGTATCCTTGTAACGGCGGGTATAAAAAATCATAAAAATTTTCGAAGTTAGAACTACACAATTGCTGAACTTTTCTCAGCTATACACATACATATTTTATTGCCTAAATGCCCAAAGAAGGCTATTTCACTATCTAATTTCAGTAATAATTCATTGTAAAGAAAATAAACAATTAATGTTCTAAAGAACTAAACGTCATTACAACGTTGCGGCAGTAGACCCTTTTCCTTTTAAAACACTAGGGAGGTTACCAAGAAAATCGAAAGTTTATTAGCAGAATCGAATGTAATGAGACTTATTTGAAATATTCCACCACATTTGAAGTTTTGTTTTAATCATACCTACTCATCTTCGTAATTTCGTCTTTCTTATGTAGTACTAGTTGACGCCCGCGGATTCGCCCGCGTAGAGAAGTTTTCCCGTTCCCCACAGGAACTTGTTCCTGGGATAAAATGTAGCCTATTTGTTATTCTGATGTATAAGCTATATTATTGTAAAGTTTCATCAAAATCCATTTAGTAGATTTTGCGTGAAAGAGTAACAAACATCCATACTAACAGACTTTCGCGTTTATAATATTAGTAGGAAGTAGGATTATAGATATAGATTACTTATGATATTTGGTTTCTTAACATGTTTAGGTCTAATCTATGCAACATTGCCCCTTCAACACAATTTTTCCTGATCACCTAAAATATGATCTTAACACAGTTCTATCAACATAATTTAGCGAGTGCTTTTTAGCACTTTAATACAATTGCGGGGCATTCCAGAAGTCTTGTTCATGATGTTGACAGTAACATCGTGGAAAGTTTTCATAGCGTGGTAGCCATATTTGTGGGTGGTAAAAGAGTGAATTACTCGTGCAGGCGTGGATACCAAACTCGATGTTCAGCGTCTGCAGTTAATTTTAATACTAAAAGAAAACCTGTTTCCATATTGTATAACACAATTGTCAGGCAAAGTCCTAAGGGCAAAATGAGCACCTTAGATAACAAGTATCGCAGAAAAAGAAATTTGTTAAAACATATTTATTACAAAAAACGACAGACACATGGTGCCGTAAATAAAGATTATGGAGAACAAACCATAAGGCCCGATGTGAGTGATGCGATGCTAGAACAAATGAAGGAGAATTTTCTATCCAACTTAGATAAAAGTGAGGAAGAAAGAAGACAAATTGAAAGACAAACAATTTTGCAGAGCGAGTCAAGCGAATGGCTCGAACTCCGGCGCTCCTTGTTGACGGCTTCAAACTTTGGAAGAGTTATTAAAATGAGGCCCTAGTTGCGCCAGCGTAGTCAAACAACTGCTCTACAAAATAAATATAGGTGCTGCGCCTATACAGCATGGAAGAGAACACGAAAAAAAAGCGCTAGATCAGCTATCTATACAAAACGATGTTGAAATTAGACCATGCGGACTTTTTATAGATCCCGAGATTCCATATTTAGGAGCTACTCCAGATGGGCTTATTGGAGAAGACGCGATAGTAGAGGTGAAATGTGCCATCTCAGCGCACAAGATACGACTAGACGAAGCCATAGCTCAAAAAAAAGGAATTTTTTTGGGTTAATGATAACTCGGGCATTTTGCAGGTTAATAAAACCCACAATTGGTATTACCAAGTTCAAGAGCAATTGCATGTGACTTGGAAAGCAAAATGTTTATTTGGAGTATGGTTTAATGAGTCAAAGCCTCTGAAAACAGAAACAATAACTAGAGACGATGATTTTTTTGAAAATGAAATGAATATAAAATTATGTACATTTTATTTAAATTGTATTTTGCCGGAACTTTTGGGTCCGCGGCACAGTCGAAATATGGTAATTAGAAATCCGCCATATATTTTACAGGCAATAAATAACAAGGAAAACCGGAAAAAGGTGCATAACTTACAAAAAACAGAAGACGAAAATATGTGCGTACTTCAAGAAGAAAGCCTACATGCACCACTTTCACCAACACTTATCCCAATAAGTGACCAATCGACCTGTTCACGATATTTAAATTTCAGTGACTTTAAACGGGAAGAGTTTGAGATTTTGTCATTATTATACAATTAATTAATAATTATAATTGTAATAATTGCTTGACAGTGATAAAGAAAATAAAGGTGATTATTTATAGCTTATTGTTTATTTTGATAATAACCCTAACTATTTCAGTTACTGAGATCCAATAAGCACTTACCTGGTCATCATTAGACCTTCAGAATGTATCATGTAGTAGCACTCGTGCTCAATTAGATAAATGTTGAAAGCTAGGTCATCCTTACTATTTCCGTTACTGCGAACCAATATCCACTTACCTAGTCATCATCAAACCTTCAGAATGTACCATGTAGTATAGCCAGTGCTCAATTAGATAAATGTTGAAAGCTAGGTCATCCTTACTATTTCTGTTACTGAGAACCAATAAGCACTTACCTGGTCTGTGCCTAGTGTCTAGAAAATCAGCTCGCTACTCACATCCAGTTGTCCCAGATCTAGTGCTCTAGAGCTTCGACGTATGAAGGTCGGACGTATAAAACAACCACCTTTTCTCTAAATACATACCTACTCCAGGACTTCTTTTGCTTTTTTTTTTAATTTATTCTGTGTAACTAAACGTAATATTGCTACTGTCGCATCTTTTTTATTTATTTATTCACTTATTATTTCATTTCTAGTAAAGAAATACCTGGCATTTAAATATCCATCACGCCTTATCCCCGAAGGGGTGGCAGAGGCATATTATATGCCCACTTTTCACCGTGTGGATTCCTGTCCCACGTAATAGGTGGTGAGCCCATTGCCGTGTTGAAAATAGACAGATGCAGGTTGTGGCTACCTGCTGTTGAAATTTTTAAGCTGCCCATAAGGCCTTCAACCAGGCTTAACGACTGCCATTTTCTGGCAACCGGGACCAACGGCTTAACGTGCCTTCCGAAACACGGAAACGCTCGCAAATGTAAATGCCACAAAGTGCCACCCCTGCCACCCCTTCGGGGATAAGGCGTGATGGATATTTATTATTTTATTTATTCTTTTTCTGTTTTTGTGCAGGAATATATCATTTTTAGAAGTCAATAAATTGCGTACTGGACCAAATCCAAAGTAGACCAAACTGGAATTGGACCAAATGCGAAATAAAAATGTTATTTGAGTAGTGAAAAAAATATGAAAGGATGAAATGCTACGAAAGGCGACTTTTCACGCACTCAAAGCATACTTTTCGTGGTGAAGAGGGGGATTTTGAATGAATATTGTGGTAAGCTGTGTCGTGTTGTGGCGCAGCGTGGACGTGCCACGAAGGCGGCGCGGCGTGCGTGGCGTGGGCGGGGTCGATGGGCGCGCTGGTGTCGTGCGGGCGGCGCGGCGACGTGCTGGTGTGGGACCTGCGCGCGCGCGCCGTGCGCCACCGCCTGCACGCGCACCACGCGCCCATCAAGTGCGTGGCGCTGTCGCCGCGCGAGGACTACTACGCGATAGGCGCTGCCGACGGGGACATCAAGGTCGGTGCGCACACACACACACACGAGCGCACACACACACACACACTTTATGCCACTTCCTCATTTCATATGTATGTCCTCCTAATACACTTATACACAAACTGTCCTATAAATACACAAGTCACACGCCCTTCTTACGTAGCGAAGGAATTAGACGACTTCTAAACCGAAACCAGTTTCAAAACCGGAAGTGTCCTGAATCAAATGCCGTTTCTGTTTGTCTCTATCTCTTATGGTTTTTGAACCTTTAGGGCTCTTTTAACTACTAGGGTAACCTCTTTAAACTTTAGGGCTTAGAAGTTTTATAATAACTTTTACTATCTGCACGCTGTATCCCTGACGAGGTCGTCTGAGAGGACAGACCGCCATGCTCGAGATTCATGCATACTTATTTCGCTTACTTTAGATTAATTCATTAATTGCTTCATACATGCACGTCTGGGTATTTAAGTATTTATGACCTTTCCTTTTAGCATTCTGCTCACGTGGTTGGTGGCATACCCCTATTCGTTTTCTTGTAATATCTATATAAATAATTGGCTAACCACCCTTATATATTTCGAAACACATTTCGCAATATATATCACTTATACTATTTTACAGGTGTTTTCGTTGACGACGCATCAGCTGTTATACACATTCGCTGGGGAACACGCTAGGAGTTCATTCTTCAAACATATCGGCCAGGGTGTTACGCAAATACATATAGGTAAGTTAAAGAAATTTCTACAGAGATTATAATCGTACAGATTTCCAGCCTTTTGAGCTTTTACGCACGCCACGCACTGAGAAATACCTAGTGACGTTATCAATAGAATCCTAATTTATTTATAAAGATAAATAAAACTGAAGTGTCTGTTAGTCATTCCAAATAAGTAGATTTTCACTAAATGCATATGAAAGTAGGTATATACGCTACTTACCTACATGAAAAATATATTTTTTTTTTTTTTTTTCTGTTAAAGATAATCTTTGAAAAGCTGGACTTACTCTAACGGCACTTTCACTGGCATATAGCTGATGCTATAAGGAGTAACTTAAGCTGCATTTTATCCCCGTATTCCGTACAACGCGAGTGACACCGCGGGGCGTTCGCTAGTTAATCATAAAATGAATATACTTCATGTTTCTTTATAGATAACGCTGGTCGACTATTCTCATGCGGCGCGGATGGTACTATGAAAGTGCGGAAGTTACCCGAACGGGACTCGCCGCTGCCTCATCAACCACAGTACTAATTCTCGCCGATTCTTTGCGGT
This sequence comes from Thumatha senex, assembly GCA_948477245.1. Lineage (NCBI taxonomy): Eukaryota > Metazoa > Arthropoda > Insecta > Lepidoptera > Erebidae > Thumatha > Thumatha senex. The sequence continues at coordinate 16,052,314 of OX419741.1, read as the reverse complement.
ATGGACCACAGATTGAATGTTTTTCATTTGATGTATTTTACGATGGTGATTATATAGTCATGTTGTAAAAATGTTAAATAATAAAATTGTCCAAAAAGATTAATGTACCAACATGATTTAAATTGACTAATTTGGCAATAGTCAAATGATAAACTTGTCCTAACTACAAAATAATTTAAAACTAATATGCCGAACCACTAAAGTTTTGAACTACTTTTAAAACTTTTTTGGGAGTCTTTTATGTAACGTCCCAGTCGTGTTGCTTTCTCGTAACAGTCCTTTGGTATTACTAGGAGTTTTGATATTTAATCGAAGTAGGTTCATTTAAGTATATAAGTACTACTAGTACAATTGGACATATTTCAGCCTAAACATTATTATATCTGGTTGGTGTTATATATATATATATACAGTTTGACATTTTATGGTTGGACGTTTTTATAGCTTGTCATTTTTCTGGTTGGGTACGTTTTGAGTTTGACATTTTTACAGGTGGATAATTTGCTGAGTCTACTATTGATAAGCCGTAGAATGGAACCAGAATAGCTGTTTTTAGCTGTCAAAATGTTAGTAGACTATCAAAAATGCCACTGACTAGCGGCCACTGGCGCAGTACATGTTAGTAGTATTCTATCGGCCGACCGATAGAAGTCTATTGGAGTACGATTGTAATAGTAGACTACGAGAAACTGTCGAAATTGTACCGGTTGCTTTCTATTGAGCAACGATTTCAATTCTATTTCGATTTCGTCCGAAGAGAATAGAAATCGTCGCTCAATAGAGAGCCGACAGAAAAAACGTAGTCTACTATTACAATTGCGCTCCAATAGAATTCTATCGGCCGGCCGATAGAATGTTATTAGCGCTCCAATAGAATTCTATCGGCCAGCCGATAGAATGTTATTAACACGGGTAGCGCCAATAGCTCTTAATTTTGTTAGTCTATATTAATGTTTTGATAGCTAAAAACAGCTATTTTGTCTCTATTGTGCAGTTTGAGAAGTGTGATTGTATATAATAGTTTTAGTAGACTACCTAGTTTTAGACTAATCGCAATAGAACTGCTATAGATGGGAATAGAATGAATTTCTATTAGAAAATAGCAGACTCGGCACCCTGGTCTATTGTTTCTATTGTTGGAAATTTTGATAACTTGTCAAGTAACTGATTGGACTTTGTTATAGGTAGGCGAGACGCAGTCCACAGTGCATAATCGTCCGGCGCGTCGAGTCGCGTCTAGCCTTACGCACCATTGTGATGTACCTATTTATCGTTGTTGCTATTCACTGTTACAATTATGATAATTATACGCCGGTAGACTAGTCACTGAGTAGGCGATGTTGTATCTTATAATATATTTAAAATGTTAATGAATCTTTAGTTATTTCTAGTGTGAAATATTCGCTACTTTTAACGTAATAAAAAAAAACGTGTCCTAGATAAATATACAATTTATTTATTTTGCATTCGCTGTCGGTGTCACCGGCTCGCGACAGTGGCTGGCCTAAATCGCGCTAGTAACTTTAGTATAACATTGTATTGTATGATGTGGTGTATTTTAGTGTAAAGATGCAATAAATCGGTGGTAACTTATGAATCCGACTACTGATGACGTCGAAGCCTTCAATAGATAAATGTTTAGCCCTTTAAAAAGGATTTAGCTTGTGATACGAGTGCATATAATTTGTTTACGCATAATAGATATTGTTTTTATCTGTATAAATATATATTCTTATGGCAATATGTAAACCGTCATGTCAACACAAATTAGCGACAAAATGCTGGAACTTTTCATGCGATAGTCAAATATTAACCTAATTTATAGTGTTGAATATTTGTTATTATAAAGTACACTCAAAATATAGCTCAGTTTGCAGGCAACAAAACTACAATTAAAAATAATGTGGATTACTTACTAAAACATAATAATAACATTTTTTGTTTATCACTCAATCACGCCTAATCCCTTCGGGGCAGAGGTATATTCTACGCCCACATTTCACCGTGTGCATTCCTGTCCCACGTAATAGGTGGTGAGTCCATTGGCTTGCTTTAAAAGCCTCGCAATTTCACTGATTGAAACGTTTGGATTATGCACACGACATTATATTAGTGTGGCCTGCAAACCGAACTATTTTGCTAAGTGTACATCACTAATGAAGACTCAGCGCGCGTACCAATATTAAGTTTTCAGCCTAGAATTGGATGCAGAATGAAGTACGACTTCAAGATGGGTGAAATTCTGAAGAATAGGAAACGTGAAACATAAAAAAAATAAAAATGATTCATATACAAGCTATTGATTTGTGTGCTGTAGAGTTCTTACGAATAGCAAGCAAATGCAAGTATCGTTTTGCCATGTAATTTTGACGAGTATAAGCAGTAGAGTCGTCTCCTAAAGTACTTTGCAAATCAATAGCTTACATAATTGTCACAGAAAAGTTCCAAATTTTTTCGCCATATTTCTTACTTTAACGTGTGTAATACCTATTACTTTGACTAGTTTTCTTGTGTCATAGGTATAGATCATTTCGACGGCATCGTATTATATTGCTATACTTATTCCCCCCATATATATCAACTAATATTGTTAGAGATAAGTATTATATTATCTGTGTATTCTATGTGATGTATTCGAGATTAAAAATTATAATTGTTCGTGTTATTTTTAAAGCAATATCTTGTTCCATAAAAGCATTTCTTTAAAACGAAGCAATATAAAATATAATTATTATATTTCGTGTACTTTCCTGTGCTTTTTAACAGTATTATACGCTTGCGGTGAAGGAAAATAACGAAATTATTATTAATATTTTTTTTGTAGATACCCATTTATTGTATGGTTTGTATTTTTAAACTGTGCTCTTGTGATACATACGGTGATCAAATAACAAAAAAAATATAAGATTTTTTCAATAAATTAACAATGAATATTTTGATTATTTATTTATGTATAGTGTTGAACTAATGTGAACCTATCAATATTTTATCCAAGTTTTTATGTACGATACTAACCGTAAAACATATTAGTAATAAATAAATCACTAAATAAATAAAAAGCACAATATCGATATATTAGTCTTAGATCTCTTGACAACACTATTCTTTCAAACGAAACCCTATTCAGATTGTGTTAAAAGACATTTTGTTTCGTTATTTTTTTCTTGGGTTGACTATTTGTAATATTTTTTAGGTTAATAATGTAAACACCAAAGTTAATTCTATCGAACATAAATGTATAACTTCATTCGATATGGTAAGTTTAGGTTTTATTAAAAAAAAAATTCGCACAATATTGTCTTGGAATTCAAAATAAGAAATTAGTTGGCAGCAGCGAAATCTGAAAGTCGCGTAAAATAAAGAAAACATCTTATATAGCGGTAGTACCCACAGACGTAACATCGAATTGTCGTTACAACAATAAGTATACCAATCGCAGCCCATTAATGTGTGCGTACAATTAAGGGATTATTATCTATTAAACGAATGACGACTGTTTGACATAACTTTTTAAGCTGTTTCTCGAGGTCCCAGGATTTTATCCTTCTAATGGGACTACAGTAGAGTGTATCCATTTTTACAACTGGAAATCCTATTTCCTTTTTTAAAGATACATAGACCATATCAATAAACTTAATATCAAACAATTTATATTGAAACAACGAGAAACAGTTCTCCCTCATAGTACCATCAATTGGGCAAATTCCTGGGACCACGAGTAAAAAGCTACGTTTTGTCTATTTGATGTATAACCTAGGTCTTGTAAATGATTGAAACTTCGTTAAAATCTTGATACAGGACGTTCGTACTTCTTAAAAGAAATACAAACATTATTCTTAATTCGCAGGAATCTTGATTTTTCGCAGTAGGCACTAAGCGTCTCCTTGGTCATCGTTACTAGTAAGCAACTACGTATAACAGCGCTTTGATGGCAAAAGAGTACACGTCTTTAAGTAAGACCCCATGTAGGCTGCCGTGTAGTTATCCTTCATTCTTCTGTCTGATAATTTTGTAGCTACCGTCCTTGTCCCACCCACCCTTGTCTATACCGATTACCTGCCTTGATACGCTAAACCAGTTCAATGCTTACCACTATTCGTCGGTAGTCAGTGGGTTCGCGGCAAAATTCACGTGTTCGAATTAAGGTTAAAATAGTCCAAAATAACTCTTAAAAATTTATTCAGTTTGCGACAATTAACAAGCCCCCTCATCACACTAATATTTAAAAGATACCTATAATTAAATAAAAACCTTAATTTCTTCAGCGTCAACTTTATTATTTTCTACAGGTGGTTTGCATGTAATTGGTTGGATGAGGTTAGTTACAAGGGGTTCGCTGTCATCAAGAAACTTTACAGAGGTTCGTGAAGCCAAAAGTTAGAGAAACTGCGCTAAACCATCTTTCCTTATTTGTGTTCGTGTTGGCGGTCAACAGCTACCGGCTTTAGCTACACAATTCCGTTGTTTTTTATCACGTGCTTGGTCAGTAATGTAATCTTTGTTCTACTTTAGTCGCACGACATTCGGAGAGTCAGTGAGTTCTGTTTTAGATCTGGTTCTACAAAAATGTTAACGAAGTCTAACCGCCATTGATGGTGTGATACTTAGCATTAATTACACGAATCCCAAGTTATATGACTTGTCATTTTAACACGTTACTATAGTTTAACCGACACCGCATGTATAGCGGTTTAGGTTTGCGGCGAGGGGAGTTGGGGTATCGTGACCGTTAATGGCGTACTGACAGAGCTGAGGGGGTTGCGCATACCATAATGCGGAGTATTTCGTTTCAATTAAATTATAATAACTTCTTGGTTCATTTATTTTATCCGATTTTCTGATCTAACTTCCTGAAAAAAAATTCTTAGATAATCATTTAGGGTCTGAGGAATATACTGCGCACACATGTATTTCGTTGATTCTCCATTCATAGTTTCAGTCAATGTATGAATGACCTTACAAGTTCGAATGAAGATTGATTTACGTTACTTATTATAATAAATACCTATCTATTGCAGATACCTTTACATTTTCCTTGACACGTTGATATGAAATAAGTTTGTACACAGCACCTGTTAAGGTAATCGTTGAATGAACAATGTTCTATGCTTATTTTGTTTTATTTATGAAAGGAACATTTAATTAAAATAAAGTTTAACTCTTAATCATTTCGTTTTATTTCAGACATTCTAAACCATACAGAATTATTTAAAATGTAATAAATAACTTGCCTATTTCAAGGAGCAGCTTTGTATGCATAAAATGTAGGGTATGATGTTAACTATTTTTCACTATTCTAGGATACATGGTCGAAACATAGTTATAAAAACTAAAGCGATCCCTTCAGTCTCACCAGTGGTATGGTGGGTCTAAAGAGAAGGCAAAGTATTGAACAGCACTTGTTTAGAGTAAAACAGTAACAGTTATACATATAATTTGCCTATACCTAGCTAAAAAATATACGGCAACTGTCAAACATTACAATTACAATGACAACACATTATGAGCAAAAAACAATCTACTTTTAAAAAAAACCTTATAGTTTAACCTTTTGTTTAAAATTCATTTGAAATTATCGCACCGTAGGCATTAATTCACATAATATAAGTATTAGGTGTTTACAGATGTATTAGTTTCCACCCTTATTCAATTACACCAGGATTATTTAACAATAATAAATTATTTACCTACTGCTACATGAACAATTGCAATGAAAGTGATATTCCTGTTTCCGTGTGGTAATAAGGTAAAACATATGATTTTAAACTGTTTACCTGTTCAAGTCGACAAATTCTGAATCTGGTGGAATCTAAAATATTTTATCTCTGGGACAGATGTAGGCCTTAATGACCCTGCTGATGGATAGCGGGCTCGCCACCTATGACCAATGAATGAGACTAAAATACAACTGACAAAATCTGCCGCTGTACTTTGCACAATTTTGGGTATTTAAAAGAAGTGACGTCCGTCTTTACCAGAAGGCCAATTCTCGTAATAAAAGCACGGTTAAAGTTAAGTTCCGATCTAAGCTCAGACTCCTAAATCTTAAAAAAGGTATTCTCGTAACAAAGTTTTATGCATCTAACATTAACTGTAAGTTGATAAAATCGAATTGAGACTGAAAGTTGAAAATGACAAAATCAGTATTCTGCTAGTCTTATTCTTTGAGACTCAATTTTGAATGAAATGTATTTGGTATTCTCGTCATAATTTATGTGTCAAATTTGACATTTATATGAGTTTGAATGTATATCGACGGTAGATCGACGGAATACTGCGGAAAACCTGTTTTTGTTCGGTTAAAACGCGATTCGTGTTAAATATGAGCGGATATTTACGATGGTGGTAATGAAATTCTTTATTAATTGTCTCTGGGTGATGTTTAGATGAAGTATACTTCATGGAATTTGTGTGAATGAATTTGCGGTGTGCTATATGTACATGCATAATGCACACACTATAGCTGTGTATCGTAACGGTGTAGCGAGTCCAGAGATTTTATCTCATTTAAAAAATTGCGTACCGCGCTAAACGAGGCTTTCACTTTAAATAGTGACCGGGATCGACGTTAATGATGATGATGATGAAAAAAAATTCTACACTGAAAGAGTCCTAATTGATTACACAATATTATTTAATAAGACCTGTAGATGACCGGGATCAACGTTAGATGATGATGATGATTATAGTCGCGAGTCCAGAGGTTTTATCTCATCTAAAAATATGCATAGGTACCGCGCTAAAAGAAGTTTTCACTTCAAAATTTGACCGGGATCGACGTTAATAATGATGATGATGATGAATAAAAAATTCTACTCTGTAAGAGTCTTAATTGATTACACAATATTATTTAATTAGACCTGTAGATGACCGGGAGCAACGTTAGATGATAATGATAATTATAGTCGCGAGTCCAGAGGTTTCATCTCATCTAAAAATAAGCATAAGTCCGCGCTAAAAGAAGTTTTCACTTCAAAAATTGACCGGGATCGACGTTAATGATGATGATGATGAATAAAAAATTCTACTCTGAAAGAGTCTTAATTCATTACACAATATTATTTAACAAGACCTGTAGATGACAGGGATCAACGTTACATGATGATGATGATTATAGTCGCGAGTCCAGGAGATTTTATCTCTAAAAATATGCGTACCGCGCTAAAAGAAGTTTTCACTTCAAAAAAAAGTATACTTCATGTAAGGGGTGATGGGTGCACTGTGTGTTTTATTCTGTAACATGATGTTTTTCTCGCGAGATTGACACGAGTCTGAACTGAAATCATACCTATCATTTAACTAAAACCTAACCAAGATGCTATTGTAATTTTGGTTAGGAGAATACCGATTTTCACTCACATAATAATTCAGTTTAGATTCAATAACAGTTTACTCTGTGATGCTTATTAATTAGGAGAATTGGCCTTCAGATCTCGCTGCTTTGCAATTATTATTAGAATAATAACTTTCGTGAGCGTCATTCATAATTTGCGATAGTATACATGTCTGTTTCAGGATAGCTCATATTTTACCAATGATAATGTTGAGCTGGAGTTATTTTGCTAAATTGTCGTTGCTGCTCTCTGAAGATTTGAATAAATTACTATATAAAAGACAACACAAACAGAGTTTATCAATAAATTAGTTTAGGTTAAACTTTGAAAAATAATGTAGACGCCAAAGAAAATATTATTTTTACCTACTTGTTGTGCTTCTTTGAAAATCAAACAAAAATCAGGAAAAGAAATATGCTCGAGTGAACGCATCAATAATACCGACAAGTCAGTCGTCGAACTTAAAATAATTAAATTAATGTCAGACTGAGATCTCGAGTGTTATAAAGTACCAACTAGGATGTTAGAAAATACTATAATGTAATTTGAGCTATGTGTTTTTTTACACAAATAGTAGGAAAGTTAATTTCCCGGCCGCGTAATCATTACTATAAATTCATTGCACTGCTGTAAATACACCCAATACAAGTGTAATGAGTATAATAAACGTTCACAAGTAAGAAAGTACGCTGAATGGTACTACAGTCATTTCTAACATAGCATGTTGTCTTCAAATTGAAATTTTAAGAAGTTTTAAAGTTGGAACACTTATTTAAGAAGTTTCTTTTCTACATCCCCAGGTTTAACTCCTAAGTAACTTGTAATGAATTTCAAAGCATCACTTTCATTTAAAGTCTCCTTTTGTACTGGATTCTCTAAGAACATAGTTACTGATTTGGTACCATTTGATATATTAACAAATTTGCAGTAAGCTGTCGTTTTATTTTCGCAAGCTTTTGGTGTTGTTGGTGAAGCTATAATTGTTTTAGAATTCAATGTGCTTGTATCTTTTACTTCTGCGCCATCGCACCATAAAATAAACTTCATACCGTACAAGCCAAAAAGTACAGTCACCTCATGATAAAGTTGATTCAAGTTAATGAATTTAAACATTTTGTCCCTAAGAATCACGCACCCTTGATTACTAGAAACTCCAAAACGAGGCTTAATGTCTTGTAGAACTACATTAGCCCAAGGATTCGCAGGCATCTCCACGCCTTTTCTCCATGTGATTACTACTTTTAATGAAGAGCCTTTAAGCTCTTGAGTTTCTTCAATGATAACCGGCAAAGATGCTGTCATTTCTGTTATTGGTCTCAATGGAGCTTTAACCGTGGATTCAATTAACTCGCGATGTGAATTTATAATACGTAATATATCACTTGACTTGTTCACAGAATAGTAAACATTTACGTCATCTGTTGGAACTAAATGGGCTTTCTTCCGCAACTTCTGGACTCTATTAATTATTTCTCTAGAGAATCCTTCATCAAGCATATCTTGATCAGGTGTAACATTAAGTAGTATCAGTACGTCATTATCGCTATGAGCTTCGTACTGATCGTTGCCTTCAGCTTGGAATATGATCCTGACTTCAGATACATCAATACGCTGACCAACTAGTTCTATAAAACCATCAGCTATAAGTTTTTCACATTGGTCATTGGTTAAACTCTTCAAGCCTTGTGTGACAGCTTTGAAATCTCCTTTCAGTCGGGCTCCAAGTATTTTATGATCTGGTTCAGCTCTTAATTTGATACCATATTTCTCTTTGTCGCTTGTTAAATGTAATTTCTTTATATTCATCTCTTCTAAAACATATTTTTCCAAAGCTTTCACATCATCCAAGTAGATGGGGTCTTGATGAATCACTGTCATTTCTGGTAAAGGATATTTTATAGGTATAGTTTTTCTGTCTCTTAGTACTCTTCCCAATTCAATTACAGTCTGCATCCTCTGAACTGCTCTTTCAATATCAGTGTCTACCAGTTCTGCTTTAGGATCCGCAATCATATTGAAATGCACACTTTCCAATGTTGAGCCAGGTAACAGTTGTCGTAACGTCTTATACATTAATTCGGTAAGGAACGGTGTAAATGGTGACATCACTCTAATCATATCAAATAAGACACCAAATAGAGTGTCCAAAGCGACTTGACAATCTTTGACACCGTTTTCACCCTTTAGCCTCTTTCTGTTCATTCTTACATACCAGTTGGTTAAGTGGTCGATAAATTTCGTTAATTTCGGAACTACTGTATACAATCTATATGCTGCCATCTCTTTCTTTACAAAACTAATCAGAGATTGTGTGAAGGATGTGATCCATTTGTCCATGACATTTTCTCTTACTGCCTGTTCATTAAATTTATAATCAACTTTATCTTCTTGGACAATGCGTTCAACATTTTGCATCAGAAATCTAAAGGCGTTATACCATGGTAGAAATACGTCTTTAATAATATCTCTAACACCTTCCTCTTTAAAACGTAGATTTTCAGCCTTGACTACTGGAGAATTTACAAGGTAGAGCCTCAAAGCATCAGCACCATATTTTTTAACTACTTCCAAAGGATCCGGGTAGTTTTTCTTTCTTTTTGACATTTTCTGTCCATCACTTGCTAGAACTAAACCGTTTGCAATTAAGTTTTTAAATGGAGGTTTTTGATACAATGCCGTTGACAGTACGATTAGAGTGTAAAACCACCCTCTAGTTTGATCGATTCCTTCGGCAATGAAGTTAGCTGGAAATATATCTTCAAACTCTTTCTTATTTTCGAAAGGATAATGATTTTGTGCATAAGGCATTGATCCTGATTCGAACCAACAGTCGAAAACCTCAGATACCCTTTTTAACGGCGGGTGTCCGGGTCGCGCCGACGGAATTTCTAAATGATCAATATTTTCCCTATGTAAATCTTTGATTTCTGCACCAGTCAAAGCTTCCAATTCGGCAATACTGCCAATACAAACGACCTCATGTCGATCGTGAGAGATCCATAAAGGAATTGGTGTACCCCAGTACCTATTACGACTTATAGCCCAATCACGTGCGTCTTTTAACCAATTCTTAAACCTTTTTTCTTTGACATATTCTGGGACCCAATAAGTCTCTTCGCACGATTTCAATAAACCTTGAGTAATTTGTTCAACTCTTACAAACCAAGACGGTACTGCTTTATAAATAAGAGGAGTCTCTGATCGCCAACAAAACGGATAACTGTGTTTAATTTGTCCAACTTGAATAAGTCGGTTTCGAGATTTCAAATTAGCAATAATGTTTTTGTCAGCGTCTTTTACGTACTGCCCTACAAAGTCTTCGACTGGCATCATAAACCTGCCGCTCGGATCAACAGGGCAAATAATTTCTTGGTCCCTGGTTATAATTCCGGCAGCGAGGCAAACCCTAAAATCGTCCTCGCCAAAGTACGGCGCTTGATGTACAATGCCTGTTCCAGAATCATCTGTGACGTAGTTATCAACCAAGACTTGAAAAGCTTTAGGACACCTTTCAACAAAGTAATCAAAAATAGGCGTGTATTTGACACCTCTTAGTTTTTCACCCGGGAATTTTTCTAGGACATCGAAATCTTCAACATTCTTAAAAATGACTGGAAATCTATTTTCCTGAAGAACATAACAATTTCCAGTCTTCTTTTCTTTTACTTTTACATAAACTAATTTAGGATTTACACATAGAGTTATGTTACTAGGTAATGTCCATGGAGTGGTAGTCCATGCAAGTAGTGAGTAGCCATTTGAAGTTGGGAATGTTACTACAACTGTGGGGTCTACGACATCTTTGTAGTTTTGTCCAGATTCAAAATTCGAGAGAGGTGTGGAACAAGCTGTTGAGAAAGGCATCACTTTGACTCCTTGATACACTAAACCTTTGTTGTAAAGTTCTTTAAACACCCACCAAATAGATTCCATAAACCATGGATAGAGAGTTTTGTAATCGTTCTTGAAATCTGGAAAACAAATAATTATTATAAGGACTAATAATTTTGTTTTATGGCTCTTCATGAATGAGTACAACTGACTACAGCTAGACCTGCTAGAACATATCGCTTATTTGTTAGTAAAATGTTATATATTACTGTTATATTACATTTATTCAATTAAACAAGAGATGATTTAATAATTAAAGTTAAAATTATTCAAAGGTTAGAAATCACTAACATTCTGGCATTGTATATTCCTGTACGTACTGACTCTATAACATGAATATTTGTTTAATGTGAATCTCATCCAACGATTAATTTTCAGTTACAGGTGCTATTTTTTTTTATGTGTGGCATGTCAAAATGCAAAGCAACGACGACGACCCGTGACTGGAGCCGCTATCTCAACCCGCAGGGCTATAAGGCCGTATCTACCCTCATCTTGGTGCATTTTCACGCTTCTTTTAAAGGACCAAGGATTGTAAGAGGAGTGAAACACATGCGCTGGCATTACTTTGCTGCTATTACTATTTAGACATTTTTTTGTTTATTTACTTTTCTACTTGAACCAGACAGTAGTCTGTCTCTACTGCCTTCGAATTTTCCAACACTTTACAAACCACTCAGTCAGAGCTTCATCTGGTAGGAAGCAGGTGTATCTGCTAATGGATAGTCTTATTGGACCACTGTGAACATGATGGGACTCTCTACTCTACACTTTGTCATACAACTAGGTTACATGGTAAGTAAAAATATTGCTATCTCACCAATCCATCTCCCCATTCGTGTGATAATCATTTCCCATTCATCAGCATACTTCATAACTATCTTACGGCATTCTGCATTGTAATTAGCAATGCCCATTTTCTCAACATCTTCGGGTCCTTTGATACCCAATGCCTTATCAATTTCAAACTCAACAGGCAACCCATGGCAATCCCAACCGAATCGCCTTTCCACATGATAACCCTAAAATAACAAAAAAAAAATTATAAGCTACTAAACAGATCTTAATTTTAGTTGAAATTTATTACAATATAGCTAAATACAGATCATAATTTGTTAATTTATAGTTACATTTAGAGTTAGTTTTTAATTTAATATTATTTATTATAAACAAGTTTGAAAGCAATTAGTATGCTATTTCATAATTGAAATTAGAAAAATTTTCAGCCTAGAGCTGGACTCAAACCAGCACCTTGTCACTTGCAGGATGAAACGCTTATTCAACTAAACTACTAAGGACACTCGAAACTGACGAATTTATCCACCTCTTGTCATTGGCACAGTGACATGGTACACCTTAAGTGAAAAGTCAGTGGTAGAAGAGCTTGAGGCTGAAAATTTCCCTTTCAAATTATTACTATATATACCTGCTGGTGTGCATATCGGGTAACCACATCCTTGATAGTTCCTGCTAGGATGTGGCCATAATGTGGAAGACCTGTGGCAAAGGGAGGCCCATCATAGAAAGAATACCTGAAAAAAAAATTATTAGAGAGGTTATTTAAAGGATGGACCATTCTACTCTACTGCACATGTAAAGATTTATTATTATTTTTAATATGTGTAATGTGCGAAATGGGTTACAGACGCACGCATCTATAGATCCCAGAAGTGTATATAGCAGTGCTATTTAGTTTTATGAAACTGATGATCCTTACCCTTATAAAATAAATAAAATAAAATTGTAGTGTGTATTTGTAATTTCAAACAGCTTTTCACTGAATGCATACGAAAAGTATACAGGTGAATTTTTCAAGTGGGCCTTCAGGGCCAAATTCTAAATTATAAGGAATAGTTGCAAGCCTGATTTTAATGAAAATAAAAACTGCATTTGAAATTTAAATAATCAATAATCCTAGTCAGGAATTGATCCCAATGATTTTGAAAATAACAAAAACAGCCTGGATTCGATAGTGTTGTTAATAAGGATCGATTTTCTTTCGGCATTTTGCAATATTCCGTATAGTTTAGGATTTAGCCCTGAAGGCCCACTTGAAAAATTCATCTATATGCTTACATAAAATAATCAACCTTTAATTTTTTTGTCTGTTTGTTCCAGCTCATCTTTGAAAAGGCTGAACTGATTTTAACAGGACTCACTGGCAGATAGCTGACGTTATAAGGAGATATCCCTATATCCCACAGAAACAGGCACTATGGAAGGGAATCTAGTTAATTATATAAAAAAAACACAATTTTAAATTAATTATGGAAGCAAACCTAAGCTTTAGTATAGAATAAATAAATAAATAAATATCCATCACGCCTTATCCCCGAAGGGGTGGCAGAGGCATATTATATGCCCACTTTTCACCGTGTGGATTCCTGTCCCACGTAATAGGTGGTGAGCCCATTGCCGTGTTGAAATAGACAAACGCAGGCTGTGGCCATCTGCTGTTGAAATTTTTTAAGCCGCCTATAAGGCCTTCAACCAGGCTTAACGACTGCCATTTTACTGGCAACCGGGACCAACGGCTTAACGTGCCTTCCGAAGCACGGAAACGCTTGCAAATGTAAATGCCACAAAGTGGTCACCCATCCGATGACCAGCCATAGTGAAAGTTGCGTACCTCTGTGATCGTTTACCGAACACTGAGACCACGGGGCCACGAGCGCTTCTATATAGAATATATATAATATAGTATAGAATAGGTATGTTATTTTAGATTTTAGCTATTTCTTACTGCTAAAGCTCTATATATCTGTGTATCTATCTATATGTAATGTGATATAATGTAGTCCACTCTGCACGGAGAGGTTTGCTGTGTAGCTTGGGCCTACAGAGAGAACAAGTCGAAGTTTTTCCCAACACATCGAAAAAGAAAATACCATTCAAATCAGATCACGATGAGTGAAACCTCTTTGAATAGCCATTATAGTTTCTACCTGGCATCTGGAAGCGCAACTTTTATGATTTCTCATTATTGCACCACTTTTGTAAATAAAAGTACTTACTTTATGTATGACACAGTGACTTTAAATACCTCAAAATATAACTAGACTATGGTAATAGGTACACCTGCACATTTTTATAACTAACCTAGTTTTATTTTTTGACTGTTTTAAACAACTCTGAAAGGCATCGATCTTTTTCCAAAACTCTAGGATCTTTTCCTCTTCTTTCGGAAAATCAATACTTTCAGGCACTCTTTCCAGTTTTGATGCCATGATGTTTATTCACGATTTATCAAAATTTTTAAATATTCCATCCACATCATTTATTTTTTTATTTTTTAGTTTTCTTCGCCCATCATGGGCAGGCAAAGGAAACTTAGTCCATACAGCCTAGTCTTCAGTATTTGTTATTTTCTTGTTATTATGTTTCAGTCCTGTCTAGTCGTTTGTCGATGTCAAGTCCTCAGTCCTAGGTCCTAGTTCGTGCCCCAATAAGGCAGTGGATCCCTTTTGCAACTCTCTATGGAAATTTGGCACTAACACAAACAACACAGCTATTCATTGCAATATATCACTTTCTTTAACTAATGCACTTCCGAACTCTTTATGTATAATATTCCACCATTATTAAACACAAAAACACGAATTTTACACTAGTTTTTGAAAATAATATACGACAAATGTGCGTCACTGCTCATCTTCGCGCCAAAAGTCCCCTCCACATCATTAAACGCAACCACACGTGAAGTCTGAAGTGACATCTGTGACGTGACACTGACATATTATATCTATCTATTTAAAAAAATGAATCCCTATTTCCCTTGGTCACACAGAGTACTTTATTAAGTATGAGGCTTGGTCACGCCATCACGCGTAAACGGTTGGACCGATTTGAAAAATTCTTTGAGTTAAACAGCCCATTCATTGAGGAAGGTTCTAAGATATTAGACCTGTGTCGATCGCGATTGATCGAATCGTTTTGATTCGATCACAACCTGTGCGCGAGTGATCGAATCACAGATCTTTAAAAGACCCGATTATAATTGACCTGATGGGTTACACAACAAACTAAATTGAACTTTATTTTCACATCGTTACCCTAAGTAATTGCTTGCAAATAAAACTGATCGAGTCTTGCATTCAATCACGTAATGAGACGTAACAAACTAATGTTTCTATCTCTTTCGTTTACTTACATTTTAAAACACGTTCGTTTCGTTCCCACTCTTTCTCGATAATGGGGATTTTTTTTCACTCGTGGGTGGTGAACGAACGAACTCAAACTGTCGATCGCGTTTGAATTTTTGAGATCGAATCAATAAAATTACATTAGTTGCACCGGCGACCTATGTATGTCCCGCGACATGCGCGTAAGATTGGCTAGCTGTATTGCGGTTGCTTACGTATTTTAGTGGATTTATTAATGATTGATATTTATATTAGGATAAGTTGACAAACAATTTGTTGTTCAACTCCCATAAAAAAAAAATGTGTGTACCAAAGTACACAGATGAAGTGAAACTTCTTTCCGACATTTTTTTACAGCTATAAAACTTCTCTCAACGTCGATAAAGAAGTTTCACTCCAAAAATGTCACGGCGCCGACTCTGAGTGATCCGGAGTGATCTGATTATAGAATTTAATAAGTAGGTATAACATACAGACAGTCGACATGCCCCTAGGCGTATGTACACAAAATGGTATAGAAAATAGGTAATGTTATGTCATGATTCTATCTAGCAATAACCTGCTCTGCATCCTTCACTCTGTCGTACGAACAAAACTAAAGTTCTGTGTGTGACCCAAACGATCGAATCATTTTAATTCGATCACCACCCGAGTGGGTCGTGATCGACCCGGGTTACGAAAAATGATCGATTGACACAGGTCTATAAGATATATATCATCATGCCACTACGCAGGAGAGCAGAGCAGTAATCATAAATGTCAACAAATCGGGGAAACTTTCATACATTTGTGCAAACGTAATAAGCGACGGGATTAAATGGGTGCCACGGGGTTATTTATTTTTTTTGCTTTATTGGAAGCTTTGGTTTTTAAGCCATCAGCCTAAGAAGAAATTCACTGACATATTTTTTGAGTTCTTTTTTTTTGTTAATATTTTATGGCCTGGTTACAAAGACCTTTTAGAAATCCTATTTTTTATATCATATTTCTTCAATCTTATCTTCTAACTTAGTCCTGTCCAGTCCTTTGTCGATGTCAAGTCCAGTCATAGGTCCTGTGTCCTTGCCCTATTAACGTGGTAGAGCGTTAATGAGGCTTTTAGTGGAATTTTCACGACACGTTGTAAAATAACTTTTTACTGCACTATATTACTGTCTTTCACTATAGCACGTTTACACAACTTTTATGTCTAAGAAACTACCATTTTTATACATAAAACAAGGTTAATGCTCTAGTTTTGGAAAATAATATACAGCAAGCGCACGCCATTTATCAATATCCGCAAATCCTATTTGAGTTCTTATCTTGGGCAGGCAAAGAAAACTTAGTAGATACACTTGTATTCAACGAGTACCTACCAATTTGGTCATGTTGTAGGTATTCCTGTCCTAACAAATGTGTCCTGTCCTGTGAATGACGTAAATGCCTGTCAGCAACCTTAGTGCATAGCAACTTCAAAGACAACATTCAACGAAACAAAGTCCTGTAACACTCGCCAAAACTCCGTTCTTGTTAGGTACTTCGTCTAAGGTTCTTGTATACAAAAATATACAAAGTTTTTATAAAGAGATTGTGGTAATCAGTAATACGTTTAGTTACCAATGTCAAGTTTTAATTTGGCATGTCACTTGACAGCTCAACTTTTTTATCGAAAAATCTAAACCATTATCCAAATAGATTGAAAGTTTTGTTTATTTTAAAAAGCTGTAAATTATTAGTAAAATATTTTAATTGAATTCAAAGTATCATTACATCTTTCCTTAAATTAATATTAAATTGCTCTATTTTATAATGGATTGTCACTGGTTAAAATTAAGTCCAAGGTAGAGTTATATCAAGCTCAATGTACTTGTAAAACACACTTTTTATAATTCTGTAATTCGGTTTTATTTTCCAGTTTGTCTAAAGGCTTGACTGCTATCAACAAACTAGATGAAAGTAGATTCGAACAGTTTTTACGTCGTATCGTAGCCAAATTGAAGCTGAAAGATGTAGAAATATTTACAACAGAAGAACGACAGAAATTGGAACGAATATTTGATATAGATCAACAACATCTTATGTTGAGCATTAAAACATTGCAATATGTATTTATAAGGATATTAAAATATATTTTTATGCCAGTTAATCTAAAAAACGATCTGAAAACTATAGGAGTGAATAATGACAAAGCTGAAACAATAGTGAAAGTATGGTCTTCAGAAACAAGAACAACACTTAATGAAATTGGAGCGATTGCTAACGATAAGTCTGATTCATTAAATTTCTCTTGGAAATTGAATGCAGAATTGAGTTCTGACTATCACAAAAAGTGTAAGGTGCCAAAAGCCTATTTGTTACTTTCTAGACAAAATAGTGATATAGAAGTAGAACTTACTCATTCTGATCTTTATTCAATGTACCTGCAATTTGAATCTGTACAGAATATGTTGGACAATTTAATTATGAGAACTTAGGTGAATGTATTAATATTAAAATAAATTATTATAACACTAGCAGTTAATGTATATGACTGCCTTGGTGGTGCAGTGTTTGTGTATGCGACTGCAGCGCTTAGGTCCTGGGTTTGATTCTCGGGTCGGAACAAATATTTCTGTGATCCACAAATGTTGGTTTCAGAGTTTGGGTGTTTACTATGTAAAATAAATATGTATTAAAAAAATAAGTTTTTTTTCTTCTATAAAGAATAAAAAGAATAAATTTATTTCCAACATAAAAATAGATATATACTCCATATTTTACATGATATCTTAATCTATCATTTACAAATATTTAGTTTTATTTAGTTAATTATTACCCTTAAAAAAATACTTGTTCCAAGTGCATAAACGAATTGTATATTTATGTATTACATTGTTGGTGCCTGAACTAGGAATACCTGTGTTTCAGGCTTACATGCATTTTGTTGTTGAGGTACTATCTATTTATTATTTATTTATTTTGAATGCATAACAAAATTATTAAAAATATCGTAGTGCATGTTAGAATTTAAATATAATATAATGTAAGATTTTTTATTAAAATAATTTTTAAATTTTTTTTAATTAAATTAATTTTAAATTAATTAATTATTGTAATAATAATATTATTACTATTGTCTTATTATGGTGACTTGAACTAACAAACAAACAAAAGTTATAACTCAGTTCAGGCGCCAGGAGGATAAGTCCTACAAACTTTATGCACACGGATATTGGTGATAGAGATTGAGCATCTAATCATAAGAGCAGGAACCAAACATAATAGAATACATCTTTAGAAGAAAGTTTCTATATTTTTATAGGCTAATTGAATATACATTTTATACATTATCACTATTGGTATAATCTATTCCAGTAATTTAGTAAGCTAAAGATTAACTATTCACAGGGTTGAGGCGTGAAATTTAGAATAGTGAGATCCAGCTTAATGCCAACTTATAAGTCAAAATATATATCGTAACATGATTTAAAACATGAGCCCAATCATTAAGTCGTTACATGGGTCTGATCATTGAGTTGTTACATGGGCCTGATCATTGAGTCGTGCATCACTACTAGATTAATCTACACAAAAATAAGTCAAACTATCAAACATCTTGGTCCCTCTGAAGTTGGAGTCGCGCTCGGTTCGCGCACGTACAGTTAAGTAGACAATGCTTACGAATTTATCCTTACTACATATTATAAAACGTCACGTAGAATCGCTCGTGGCCCCGCGGTCTCAGTGTTCGGTAAACGATCACTGAGGTACGCAACTTTCACTATGGCTGGTCGTCGGATGGGTGACCACTTTGTGGCATTTACATTTACGAGCGTTTCCGTGCTTCGGAAGGCACGTTAAGCCGTTGATCCCGGTTGCCAGTAAAATGGCAGTCGTTAAGCCTGGTTGAAGGCCTTATAGGCGGCTTAAAAAATTTCAACAGCAGGTAGCCACAACCTGCGTCTGTCTATTTCAACACGGCAATGGGCTCACCACCTATTACGTGGGACAGGAATCCACACGGTGAAAAGTGGGCATATAATATGCCTCTGCCACCCTTTCGGGGATAAGGCGTGATGGATATTTATTTATTTTTATTTTATAAAACAAATTCTTTTTTCGCTGTCTGTCCTTATGTATACTTAGATCTTTAAAACTACGCAACGAAATTCGATGCAGATTTTTTAATAGTTGAGTGAGTGAGTGATTGATTTATAGGGAAGGTTTATATGTATAATTTGTTACGTTTTTGTATACCTACATTAACTTAATTATAACAATGTAAGTTGGCAGCGTCGGAAAAAATTAACCGTCTGGTAGCTTTTACCAAAAACGCTGCCTAAAACATTTGAGATATAAAAAAATAATGTAATAATATAATAATTATAATAATATAATAATATTTTCATTATTTACACTGCGGTAGCTGATGCAGTTCGTCTCTGAATAGCTTTAAGGTCAATTTTTATTCCCTCAGGTTCCTTTTTTATGTATTGCAAGACGTTATACACCATCTTTCTCGATTGCCGACGTAAAACGTTATTACGTCTTGGCATATTTAATAATCTTATCAAAGAAAACAAAAACAAATACTAAACAAAATCTTAAAAAAAGCTAAATATTAAAAGTTAATAAACCAATTGAAACTAAAAACAATAACAGTCAACAAACACGGAATGTAACTAATAATATATTAAATTTTAAAAACATTAATTATTCAATCTATTCCCGACTGTATTCTAGGAACGAATGAGCAGGATAACAAGCTACGTTTAATTCAACTTTCTTCGCGCTCGCTCGTATGGCGCGATGACACCCCCGAATTCTCGGCGTTCGGAAACGTTCGTGTCCTCCCGCTCCCCGCGCCCATTCCCTGCGACACCTAATATTGTGTTCTGCGCAAGTGACTCGCTACAACTCAGAGGGACCAAGATGTTTGAATTCACCTATACCTGAAGGCATGGTTACATTACCACGGGATTCGAAATCACATCTGCAGACCGCGACAGGTGTCGTCTCCACGAGAATGACGAGCCCGAAACATGGTCAGCATTTATGGCAAATTTCATCCGAGAATAAAGTCAATATAAAAAAAAGTGCTTGTTCAGCACTTTTTCAAAGAAAAACCAATAAATCTTGAAGAGCAGGCAAATATTCCATTAACGCTGCTCCAAGCATCGTAATAAGCTGTAAACAAATGAATAATCTTTCGTCAAAATACTAAAGATCACCAAGGTTCAAAAATCCATAGTTCTTACCGAAATACATAGTTATTTTGGTATAACCATTTATAAGAACTCACAGGCGTGAACTTCCATATACAATTTATAAAAGATTACTTCTTTTTAGCGAAGTTTAAAAAATATATTTACGTCGACATCTTTTTTGTCGTCGCTGTAGCTAGGCGAATGACGTTCCGTCCCACTGTCAAAAGACATTTTTTCCTTTTTTTTTTGATTCCAAGTCTACCATATGGCATGGAAACTAAGGCAAGCATACAGCCTTACAGAAATCGCAATTTGTTCCAAATCGATGACACACGGAGCGAAAGAGTCAACAATCTACTCACCTCTCTCTCTAAATCTCAAGACTAACAATGACATTCCAAAATGTGACGTTTTACAACGTTACATCACACCCCAACCAGCAATAAAAGAAAGGAACTTTCTTTTTCAAACAATAAAGGTCTAAGAAAGAAATGGAAATAATTCCAATAAAGGAAAACCAAAATCCCAAAAACAAAATTCTGTAACAAGAATAAATAACCAACTAACCATAAGTATAGTTCCACCAGAACATTCACATTCCACGAGTTCAGAAAAACATCAGACTCTACCAACACTAAACTAAATACGAAAGTACGGTTGAGCACCATAGCCACCGACTCCATCATCCAACTCTTTACAAATAAGAATATCAAAATTGATACAACAAAAAAAACTTGAAGTCAAAGCATTGACTTAACGTAAGTACTAAAGAATAACTAATCCAACCAAGTTCTCAAACCAGGAGTTCAGTTAAGCTAACTAGCCACTGACTCTTTCATCCAATCTTATCCTTATATTTACTGAAGATGCGGTTGAGCTCTACCGCCACCGACTTCTTTCACTCACAATCCCATATAAAAATCAAAATATCAGCAAAACTGTGTTGTAACTTGTAATAATTACAAAGTCAAACAGCAACTGTACAAAGTGTCGTGACAAACGAACAACTTCAATATCAAACAGCATCACCAACGTGGCTGTGACAAACAAAGACACAAAGTCAAACAGTAACTGCACATAGTACTGTGACGAGCAAAATATTCCAACAAAAATTTATTGTGGAAAAATACACCAAGCAGATATGATCGGCTCAAAACCACCGAACTCCCGAGCACAAATGCTGTAACAAAACAATATGACAAATGTGACCGGCACAACCCTACCGACTTTCCGAACACAAATGCATATGTAAAGATGTGATCCTATAGTCAAAAGAGACAGATATCAACATCAAAAGGTATTTCAAAAGTCATATCCGGGTAACTTTGAATTACTTAACAAACAAACAAATTGTATCATATATGCGTGGGTCAGCCCTGCGACATGGCCTCGGGATCAGAAAAACTGAGATACAGCTACTTCTACTAGCCCAGAAACGCAACATCAAAACTATTCTTAAGGATTCATCATCCCAATATAAGAATACAATATGTACAAAATAAAATTTAGGAGTAATAACCTAAACATACAAACAAAACTAGGAAAATTTCCTACAAAACAGAACAATATGATTCCATAATATAAGTGGAATAATAATGTTTTAATAACCAATTAAGGTTCCAACAAAACAAAGATAAGATCTTTCCATGTGTATTACAGTTATTTGTGTGAAAAAGTTAATGTTATCTCTAAAAGGTAAATTTTGATAATTCCAGGGGGTAAATTGATAAATTTTTAATCAATTTGTAATATCCTAAGTTCTATTTTTGAAAGATTCAGAACTTGATTCTAATAAAAAGTTGTGAAGGAACCTAACATACATCCTCTTTCAAAATTACCATTTCCTTTCATTCATCATACTAACAAGGTAAATTTCCTCCCTAACCAATACCAAAATCAAGACCAAAGTCTGTAATATTCAAAACAAAATAATTTAATATTTATTTATTTATAATTTAATTTTAATATTTAGGAGTAAAATCTGTAGCAAGATTCACACTATTGTTCAAAGCTAGTTGAACTTCGACCACGTTCTATGATCATCTTTAACACAACATGCCATACATGTCTCAACGGTTTTATTATATCTTTCAACTGGATTATTTTGAGGAGTATACAAGGAATTATAAAATATTTTATTTATATTATATCCATTAAGAAATGTAACAAACCGTCTAGCAGTAAATTGAGTTCCATTATCACAAACAAATATTTTGGAGTTCCATACTTGAGGAAAATCTCTTTCTCAAGAAGTTTATAAATTACATTAGTAGTAGCATTTATCATTAGGAATAACCAACAGTATTTAGTAAAAACATCTACAACAGAAAGTATATATTGTTGACCAGAATAAGTTCCATTATTTATAAGAAATTCTAAGTAAGGTCTAGTATCTTTACTTTTAACAAACAAAATAGGAGCAGAATTTATGTTTATAAAATAAACTTTTAAATAATTTAGCCAATGACTGCGTTCTCTTTCATTAGTTGCAGCATCAGGAGCCTAACTAAATGTCTTTAACATCGAGTCACTATCAGTTCTTACACAAACCTGTGCTCGATGGGACCTAATCAGTTTTTTTGAACTGTTATCATTATTACTCCTCCTTATCATCAAGCAAGGGTGGAAACTGCACGCTCTTGTCCATAGTTGACAAGTAAAAGATCAAAGAAATTCAAAAGCTAAAACAATTAATTGCAAAAATATCCATAGGCAACCGAGACCGAATGGTAAGATAAGTAAAGTAAAAATAATAGAATACATGAAGCGCTCGTGGCCCCGCCGTCTCAGTGTTCTGTAAACGATCACTGAGTTACGCAACTTTCACTATGGCTGGTCCTCGGATGGGTGACCACTTTGTGGCATTTACATTTGCGAGCGTTTCCGTGCTTCGGAAGGCACGTTAAGCCGTTGGTCCCGGTTGCCAGTAAAATGGCAGTCGTTAAGCCTGGTTGAAGGCCTTATGGGCGGCATGAAAAATTTCAACAGCAGGTAGCCACAACCTGCATCTGTCTATTTCAACACGGCAATGGGCTCACCACCTATTACGTGGGACAGGTAAATCTATACGGTGTAAAGTGGGCATATTATATGCCTCTGCCACCCCTTCGGGGATAAGGCGTGATGGATATTTATTTATTTTATTATTTATAGAATACATCTCTAGAAGAAAGTTTCTAAATTTTTATAGGCGAATTGATTGAATATACATTATCACTATTGGTATAATCTATTCCAGTAATTTAGTAAGCTAAGAATTAACTATTCACAGGGTTGAGGCGTGAAATTTAGAATAGTGAGATCCAGCATAATGCCAGCTAATAAGTCAAAATATATATCGTAACATGATTCAAAACATGAGCCAAATCATTAAGTCGTTACATGGGCCTGATCATTGAGTCGTTACATGGGCCTGATCATTGAGTCGTGCATCACTACTAGATTAATCTACACAAAAATAAGTCAAACTAGGTACCTGAAGGCGTGGTTACATTACCACGGGATTCGAAATCACATCTGCAGACCGCGACAGGTGTCCAAAGTTCTTACCGAAATACATAGTTATTTTGGTATAACCATTTATAAGAATTCACAGGCGTGAACTTCCATATACAATTTATAAAAGATTACTTCTTTTTAGCGAAGTTTAAAATATATTTACGACGACATCTTTTTTGTTGTCGCTGTAGCTAGGCGAATGACGTTCCGTCACCACTGTCAAAAGACATTTTTTCCTTTTTTTTTCTTTCCAAGTCTGCCATATGGCATGGAAACTAAGGCAAGCATACAGCCTTACAGAAATCGCAATTTGTTTCAAATCGATGACACACGGAGCGAAAGAGTCAACAATCTACTCACCTCTCTCTCTAAATCTCAAGACTAACATTGACATTCCAATGTGACGTTTTACATCATCATCATCCGAGCGTCTGTCCCAGTTGCGTCTCGCGACGCTGGGGTCCGCTTTCCTACATTTTCTCCTCCACTTCGCACGGTCGTCGGCATCCCCTGTAGTGAGACCATTGGCACGCATGTCATCCCTTACGACGTCAAGCCAGCACTTCTTGGGTCTTCCCCTCTTACCGGGACCCGGCGGGGGGCAGACATGGCCAGACATTTGTTACCTACGTAGCCCGGCGGTTGTCGCAAGACGTGACCATACCAACGAAGGCGACACTCTTGCAACTTGTCTGCAATGTCACGGACGTGAAGGCTGCCGCGGATGCGAGAGTTCCTCACGCGGTCCATCCGCGTGACTCCACATATCCACTGCAGCATCTTCATTTCCGTGACACGCAGCTCCTGCTTGTGTCGCTCCAATATCGGCCACGTCTCACTGCCATGTAAAAGGACAGGTGTAATAATGGTTTTGTAGACCTGTCCCTTCAACCGGATCGGCATTTTAGGATCACAAATGACACCGGTCATCTCCCGCCATTTGGCCCACGCGGCAGCAATGCGTGGCTTGACATCGCAATCGATGTCACTGGACGTATGAAAAACAGATCCCAGGTATTTAACCTGGTCCGTGCGCTCGACCAAATCACCGCCTATGCGGACGGATGTGGGATCTGTCGAGTTTAGTGCCAAGTACTCGGTCTTCGCCACATTTAGTTTCAGACCGCCGTCTCAAGCGCCTCCTTCCACGCCTTTACAAGTCGCACCAATCTGCCCCTGTCCGCGTCTGCCAGCGCAATATCGTCAGCATACATGAGCAACCATGGAGGCTGCTCATGCGGGTTTCTGATGCTGTCCGACAATTCGTCTAATATTACACTGAACAGAAGCGGACTAAGAACAGAACCCTGGTGTTCCCTGATGGTGATGGGGAAGGGTTTCGTGTCGCCAACAGCAGTCCGAACCATTGAATCGGAGTCACAGTACATGTCCCGGATAGTGTCAATATAGACCTCTGGAACCCCTTTGGACCGCAGTGCCCACCAGATCATCGCACGAGGAACACAGTCGAAGGCCTTCTGCATGTCTAGAAACAAACAGTGCAGAGGCGTGTTCTTCGACCTGTATTTCTCTGCGACAACCCTCAGGGCAAAAACAGGGTCCGTGATTCCATGACCAGGGCGAAACCCATATTGACACTCCGAGAGAGTACACTCCTGCCGGATCCGAGAGTCTATAATCCTCTCGAAGATCTTCATGGTGTGGGACATCACCTTTATACCGCGGTAGCTCCCGCACTCCTGCACTGACCCCTTACCTTTGAAGACTGAAGTAATAATACTCAGTCTCCATTGGTTTGGGATCTGCCCGCTGAGGAGTATGCAGTTAAAATACTAAGATGCGAGGACCCATCGCCTTCCAGGCTTCGATGGGGACTCCATCGGGTCCGACAGCTTTCCGATTCTTCATGCGGCGAAGCGCAGTCAGGACTTCTCCAGGCGTTACCGGTGGCACTAGTCCCTGATTCGGAGGGAGGTCCGGAGGCTGCACCTCTTTATGCTGTTTATTAAACAGCTCGTGGAAGTACGAGCGCCATCTCTCCTTTACCGCGAGGTCTTCGCTTAACAAGTTGCCCTCAGGGTCTTTTATACAGCGACACTTAGATATATCCTGTGCCGCTTTGATCCTGGAGCGCGCCAGCTTATAGATGAGCTTCTGCCCCTCAGACGACTCCAGCGTTTCATACAAAGGTTGTAAGTGTTCTCGTCTGGCTCTGGCTACAGCTCTCTTTGTGGCGCGCTTGGCAGACCTGTACGCGTCGCTGTCTTCGGGAGATCCGGTCGCTTGCCACTTTTTAAAGAGGGCTTTCTTCTCCCTGGTCTCCCTCAGGACTGCGTCGTTCCACCACCAAGTTTCCTTGTCACATTTGCGTCCACCCTTAGACTCACCGAGCACCACCTTCGCCGCTCCAAGGATGGCCGCCTGAACTTTGTCCCAGTAATCTTGAACTGGTTCGCGTTCAGTGTCAGTGCACTTGTCACCGACAGCTGAGACGAACTCCTGGGACCTAGTTTCATCAAGCAGCCACCATCTGATGCGGCGCTGGCACTGCTCGATGCGTTTGCCTTTAGGCTTCACGCAAAGGTCCATGACAAGGAGACGGTGTTGTGCAGTAAGACTCTCTCCGGGTATGACCTTGCAGTTGGCCACCTTGTAGATGCTGTGTCGCCTAGTGAGTAGGAAATCGATCTGAGTTGTACGCCTCCCGCTCTTGTAGGTGATGAGATGTTCGGATTTCTTTTTGAAATACGTGTTTACAATGGCCAGATCGGCAGCCGCACACGTTCTGAGGATAGTTTCTCCTTCAGTGTTGCGGGTGCCCTATCCAAAACCACTATGAACACGTTCAAACTCCTCACAACTCTCACCCACATGACCGTTTAGGTCGCCGCCCAAAACGATCCCAAGGGACAACGGAATGCTCCGAAGCACTCCCTCGAGTTGGCCCCAAAACGACATCTTTTCGGCGTCGCTACAACCGGCCTGTGGCGCGTAGGCACTTATCGGCCTGTGGCGCGTAGGATTATTACCCACCTTAATAATCCCATCGATAAGCACCCTCACGATCATAAGCCGGTCGCTACAGCGTTTCACCTCCAAGATGCCGCTCTGCAGCCCTTCGGAGAGCACCACGGCCACCCCGTTCTCCCCACCAGGCGCACCCGTGTAGTACAGCTTGTAGCCTTTCTGCAAAGGCCGGACTCTGTTGCCCTTCCACCGAGTCTCCTGCAGGAACGCCACGTCCACCCTCCGCCTGGAGAGTACTTCGGCCAACTCTACCGCACGCCCAGTCAGCGTGATGATAAAATTTCTCTCAACGTCGATAAAGAAGTTTCACTCCAAAAATGTCACGAGCCGACTCTGAGTGATCCGGAGTGATCTGTTTATAGAATTTAATAAGTAGGTATAACATACAGACAGTCGACATGCCCCTAGACGTATGTACACAAAATGGTATAGAAAATAGGTAATGTTATGTCATGATTCTATCTAGCAATAACCTGCTCTGCATCCTTCACTCTGTCGTACGAACAAAACTAAAGTTCTGTGTGTGACCCAAACGATCGAATCATTTTAATTCGATCACCACCCGAGTGGGTCGTGATCGACCCGGGTTACGAAAAATGATCGATTGACACAGGTCTATCGACTAACTGTCAAACTATTACATAATAGTGTCGTGCCGCGCCGCTCTGTTCACAGCGATAATCGAGTCGGCGGGCGCGGACGGCGCAATCTTTGGGTGCGCGGAATGGCAATATCAACCCTTGGCTCTATATTAGGTTGCGCTATTAGATTAATAAAAATTCACTCTCAGAGACAGTTAATGAGTCATTATTGTCATTTAATGTTAATTAACTTTAATGGCCGCCGTTCACAAGAACAAAAAAAAATATAACCCTTACTGTCTAAATAGTATTAAAGAATAGTCGAATATGTAGAATTACAAAATCATACCGATCCATCAAATAATTTGTAAGTGTGGATTGTAAGTGCATGTAAGGTCGATAGATGGCGCTATGCGCGGTTTAAACGAGATTGTGTTTGCTGTTCAATGTAGTAAAACAAGGTTCTAAGTGTGTTAATTAATTGAGTCGCCGCCGCCTCTCTGGGGGCCAAACTCCTATTAGGCCCCTCCTAGCTAGCGACGTAACCCCGCGCTACAAGGCCGAGGACCGAGCGGAGATTTTCGCCGACTCCTTAGAGAAGCAGTTTACTCCAAATCCTGCTGAGGATCCGCAACATGTCGCAGGCATCTACCAGCTACTGGAGACATACTTCGAGTCACCGATAGCCCCGACAGAAGACCCTGTGGTGTTCTCCCCTGGTCAGGTCCAGAGGATGATACGCCAAACCAAGCTAAGAAAAGCCCCCGGTCCAGACCGCGTAACAAATGAGGCATTACGTCATCTTCCACCGCGAGCAGTCGCCTCGCTGACGCGGTTCTTCAACGGCATTCTGCGCACCGGAGATTTTCCTGCCTCATGGAAACTTGGCCGGGTCATCCTCTTGCCCAAACCGGGGAAGAACATACTACTGCCTGGGAGCTATCGACGATCATCATCATCTTGCTGTCGACGACTTCGAAACTATTCGAGAAACTGTTGCTGCTGCACATGGTACCACGCGACGAACAGTTCGGCTTCCGTGCCGAGCACTCCACAACGCTGCAGGTTGCGAGAGTGACGCACCACCTCGCTGTCACCCGCAACAAGCAGGAGCGAGCGGTCATGGTACTGCTCGACATGGAGAAGGCGTTCGATCGCGTGTGGCACGCCGGCCTGCTATATAAGCTGTCCACGTCTACTATTCCTCGCCGAATAGTTAAGACTGTGGGCAGCTTCTTGCAAGACAGGCGCTTTTAAGTGGCGGTTGAAGACGCTCTGTCTATGGAGAGACTCATCCGTGCCGGTGTGCCTCAGGGGAGCTGCCTCTCACCAGTGTGCTACAGCTGCTATACCAATGACATACCAGTCGCAGGCGGTGCCATGCTTGCACTGTATGCCGACGACGCTGCGTACATGACGACGTCGCTGACTGCAGACCACGCTGCGCTCAAAATGCAGCGAACCCTGGACGCACTCCCTGACGGGCTACGTGCCTGGAGATTGAGTGTGAACGTGGCGAAGACGCAAGCCCTCGTCACAGGCAGCGGACACCACCCACCTCCACTGACGCTGCTCGGTGAATCGGTCAGTTGGTCCCCCACGGTTAAATACCTAGGGATGACCCTCGACCGAAACATCACTCTAAGCCCGCACATCAAGGATACGATCGCAAAGACGCGCGCAGCCCGCGCATTACTGCGACCGGTCCTGACGTCCCATATGCCGCTCCGCGCGAAGCTCGGGGTATACAAGACATACCTTAGATCCCGACTGGCATGCGCAGCCCCAGCGTGGTACGCGCTGTCAAGCGAGACTGGCCGGAAGCGTCTCCAGTCCCAGCAGTCAATAGTACTCCGCCAGATAACCAACGCCCCACGCTTCGTGCGGAACGATACCATCGAAAAGGACTTGCGCATGGAGAGCCTGGACACGTACATCCGACGCCTGTGCTCCAAAATGTTTGAGCGGGCCGACGGAGCGCAGTCCCAGCACCTGCGGGACATTGCGCCATACCATCGGCGACCGCCAGACAAGAAGAGCTTCCCAAGGGACCTCATCCCCAAGGACTGACCACACCCGGATTCAACCGCTCCCCGTCGCAGGCTGATGGGCGCGCACTGGCACGCAACAAGTGCGCTCGACCTCGCTGAGCGACGGGTTGTAGCCACCTCAACGGAACTATCTTTGGTACTGGCCGCCGGTCGCCCACTCTAGTGGGCTTGACCGCGCCACAAAACCGACTCCACGGACCATACCGGTCCTACCCAGTGACCCGCCTGTAGTCGCAGGCGGCGCTGAAACCACTGAAATGGCCCGAAGGCCAGAAATCAGTCACCCCCGGGACCATACCAGGTCCAAGAGGAAGACCTACGTGAAATAATTGAGTTTGTCATAACCGTAGTAGTGTTTTATTTAGTTTCAAAGAAGACACTTACTTAAATCTTAAATTTACATTAAATTGACGTTCACGTGTCAAAAGTATGGTTATAGCGCTAACACACGTTCGTATTTGGTTTCTCCCGATCGCGGATTTGATATGCTTCCCGACTTCCCGACCAAATCTTACCAGTCAGCAGTCCAGCGGACATAATTGTTGCCGTTCTAGCTAGTTTTTCGTAAATTTTCCCAGATATAATTTAATTTTTCTCCAAAAAGACACTTTTTCATAATGACAGATTTGGTTGGCGGACTCGGCGGATTTGATCTGTCGAGGTCCGGCAGACCAAATCCGAACGTGTGTTAGCGCTATTATGTCACCTATGTATTTTGCGGAGAGAATCAAAGAGCGATATGTATAGTGATCCATCCATATCTATAGTAATGCATTCAGAAAATTATCCGTAGTTGATAGTAATTTTCCTTAAAAATAATAGTAAAACATTAAACTTTTTTTATTTTGAAGGAACATAATAACTTTACCCTATAAAAACTACTATATTTTATAAAATTATTTAAATGTCCTCAGGTATGTAGCGATATTGCACTTTACCGACATACGTTTCGATACGGCGCACCGCCCTATGTTGACTTAAGTAGGCATTAACTAATGAACCATTAATTTTCGTCTCTAGGAGCAACGGCCAATTATTTATTTTAATCATAATAAGTTAAATGACTGATGATTTACACTAATTTAATGAACGACTCTGAGTGCGGCTGTATAGTCCGCAATGTCTGTTAAAAACTTTTAGAGATGTGGTTTTTCAATCGGGGGAGAAATAGCGGCAGGAGAGGGGAAATTGTCCCGTAGTGGTTGGCAAGAGCGCTCTAATAAAAGAGCCGAATTCTGGTCAAAATATTATAGTATCACGCGATTTTATACAATGACCAGGATCTACTCTACTCTTATTACGATTACTCTGAGTAACGTCATGGATACGGCGACCTTAGCATAACAACAATAAACTAGCAGTATCACATGAAACACGAAATAAAAAAAAACAAGTTATCTTTATCAATCGAATTTGTGGATATATAATGAGTCAACTCATTAACATCCCAAGGCTTAGTTTGCTTTATGTTTTTATTTTAGATATGTTTAACACAAAAATTATGACTCAGTTGACTCGCCGTTTCTGCATTACAGAGTGAAGAAACAACAGATTTATGTAAAAGAATCGTATTATACGATAAACCGTGAATTAGATGCAAGTCGGCTAAGAATTGCGCTAGTTAAGACCTTGTAGGTTTTCCAAAACCAATATTTTTAGTTTTCACCCATGTTAGCTAACGATCCTATGCGGCTCTATAAGTTTTGGAGGTTGATGGCCTCCAAGAGTTTTTTAATAGATGTATTTGATTTACATCCCAATTATTTACCTCCTCGGTCCAATCCTCACATTTTCAAACTTCTAGAGTCAGATCCTCTATGTGAGATGGTGGGAGACCTGTTGAGGTGTCTATCAGGTTTAATCTCAGGTTCCATAGAACGAACGGAGCTTCGAGAGCTCGCCAAAATACTTTGTGCCATCGCGGCGCCGTTAATAGAAGGGAACCATGTCGATAGATGGTGGTGTGATAGAACCTTGAGTATTACAAATGGTGGTGGGAACAACCATGCCAGAGTGATGCCACTTCACGCATCGTGAAAAAATGACTTCCGGGTCCTTCAGGTTCAGGGATACATTATTGCATACTACGTGGGGTCTCGCCAGCGCAAATAGATCTACTATTTGGTGTTCCCCATTTTCATAAATATCCTTTGTATGCATTCTTACTTTAGATGCCACTCGGGAGGAACTCGATATCCTGACTTCTGGTCTGCATGATTGTAGTATCGCTCCGGAATGTAGTGTATAATAAAGAAATGAATATCGTGGGACACTTTTTACACAGCGCTATCTAGCCCCGAACTAAGCTTTAAGGCTTGTACTATGGCATAAAGTAATTCGATACCGGTACAGTAACTCCAGCAGATGATGAGTTAGGTTCATCAAGGCGATGAATTTGCCACCCCCACCCCCCCTCTCTTTGTGGAGAAGGGCTTGTTGTCGCATTGTATTAGTACTGAGCTGCCACTCAGCATTGGTATATGATTTTGAATAACATGTAGAATCTCTAGCATCTCTTTTTGATTACAGTGCAATCTCCGCTCGTCTCTAGACCAGGAGCCTGTTAGAGCAATGTTGTCTAGCTAAGTTCCCTAAGCTCAGTCCGACGCATCGGTAGTAAGAAAATGTCTCAGCGGAGGAGTATGTAGTGCTGTTGAGAGATCGCAACTGTGGATCTACCAGTTGAGCTATTTGAACTGCTTCGAGCAGTACTACTCTCTTCAGTGGCCTGCCAATTAGGGTATTCATAAAGTTCAGGAGGTGATGTAATCTGCCCAGACTTTAAACTTCTTTTAATATTACACCTCTTTGCTTTAGAACTAAACATTTTTATGACTAAAATCTTTTCTTTTAGTATAGATTTCAAATTGTCCTATGTCTAACATTAAGGAGTCTCACATTTCTAAGGCTCTTTTGTAGCAATATTTTAGATTTTCCACATTGATCACCCATCCCAGAAAAAACGAAGAGTTTTGACGGCTATTTGTACGTGTTTGTGAAGAGTGGCAGGGTATCGAAGTCCAATTTAAAATATCGTCTAGGTAGACTAGAATTCGAATACCGATGACATGGTGTGACAACCATGACAAATACATGACAATTTGGTGAGAATCGGGAATGTTTTGGGTGTCAGTAATATTGAAAAGTGCCATGCTTAAACCGAGTGGAAGACAAGTCATGTCCAAGAGTTCCTTGTTGTAAAGAAATCTGAGAAAGCATAATGTGTACTTTTGTACTTTTACATGAAAATAAGCTTGACTTAGTTCTATTTTGCACATAAACTCTTGCACACGAGACATGTTTATCAGGTGCAATTTTTCGGGCTTTACAAACTCGTTCAATGCCTTTAATTGAATGTCCGACGGACTGACCAGCCCTGCTATTATGTAACTTTGACAGTTCATGTCGCTTTGGTTTGTTCGATAGCAACCACGCTTTGAAAGCAACTAGAAGGTTGCGTGAAATTGGTATTACGTATTACAATTCAAAGCGACCGAGGCACTGTGGCTTTCAGCAAACCTTTTGACAACTACCATTTTATCGACATTACGCGGCCATGTTAAGTTATACCTATTTAGCCATTGTCTTTGTAGAGTTCACAAACATTTTAACGTGAACAGTTTATAGTTGATAAACACCGAAAATTTATGGAATGTTGGTTATTTGCGGCAAATTTAAAAACCTTGGTAAATGTTTGGCATCCGAAAGCTATTGTATTTTTGTTTTCTACTGTTCATTGAATATTATAATGTGAGTAAATAATAATAATAAAATAATACCTATCCTTTTTATCTTTTAATTAGTAGTGAAGGAGGTGTTAGGGTGTTACAAAGGGGACCAAAAATCTCAATATTTTCAAGCTCAGACGCACCGTTTTGGAGATATGGCAAAAAATGTGTAAAAGTTGGTTAGGCAAGTATGGACCTGCTTGTGTAAGATAAACCATAGGTTAAATTAGTATTGCAACCAACAACGCAAGAGCCCTTTTACCAATACTACATGGGTCGAAATATTTACATGTCTCGATAAACCTACATAACCGCCTAAAATTATGCTAAGTTTCAACTTCATATAACATCAATTAAAAATTGCCCATGTATCGTTTCTATACAAAAGCGTTAATTTTTGCCCAAGTCCTAACTCCTAATAATATATATATATATATATTACTATACCTACCTACTCTCCCAACTTTCGTCCTCGGCAAATCCCAAAATATGGCACGAGCTACCTTATAGTTATAAGTTTATTAGTCGCGCAGATCCCCGAAGGCAATGGCATATTATACACCCACATTTCCCTATATGCATTGGTGGTGAGCTCGATTGCCTTATTAAAAATAAATAAATAATAAATATCCATCACGCCTTATCCCCGAAGGGGTGACAGAGGCATATTATATGCCCACTTTGCACCGTGTGGATTCCTGTCCCACGTAATAGGTGGTGAGCCCATTGCCGTGTTGAAATAGACAGACGCAGGCTGTGGCTACCTGCTGTTGAAATTTTATAAGCCGCCTATAAGGCCTTCAACCAGGCTTAACGACTGCCATTTTACTGGCAACCGGGACCAACGGCTTAACGTGCCTTCCGAAGCACGGAAACGCTCGCAAATGTAAATGCCACAAAGTGGTCACCCATCCGAGGACCAGCCATAGTGAAAGTTGCGTAACTCAGTGATCGTTTACAGAACACTGAGACCGCGAGGCCACGAGCGCTTCTTGAAGTCTATTGAAGTCTAAAAAAACGTACAGATTTGCAGTTATCACACTTGTAAATCTCTGAAGCCACAACGACAAAGCGTGTAAGGATATTTCATCCATCAAATTACAAGTACATCAATATTTATTAGTTTTTTAGGCTATTGACAATTTTTAAATCAACCGCATAATAGTTGCTTTTCATCAAAACTTCATATACGCATCTCTTTAGCAACCGCTTTCGGCAAAGTCACCGAATTGCTTTGAAAACGATTTTAGTTATAAATTTGAAGTCCATTATGCTTAGATAATACCAATTTCACGCGTTTATAGGACTATCGATACGAAAGTAGCTGTCAAATTTGAATCATAATGGATATCGCATCTATGACGTTATTTCAGTTGCCCACTGAACTTAGATAATACCAAAATTGAATTTTGACAGCTGATTGGCGCAAATCGCAATCAAACTGATATCCATTTTAGTTACATAATACACCTGCAGTTGTTTTTTGGAAATAGATAAAAATGGGGATACAATCGAAATCCAAAAAATGGGTGACCTATGAACTGCTTTTTGAATGACTGCGATCATTGCTTTTAAATTCTTTATACTCGGCGTAGACAGAATTGAAGAGAAGGGTTTCTGTAGGTATTATATAAGGTATTATGAATGGTAGGATAAATAGAATGTGTATTACACTCAGCGGCACGGAATTTAACCCAAACTTTATTTTTGAGCTTACACAAAATAGAACTTATTTTTTTATTTAACTTCCTTTTCGGTTTCAAACCTCATTTAATGCTGGCTGTTTTTAGGCAGTATCATGAAAAAAAAAAATGCAAGCTGTCAATTCCAGTTTCAAAACTTGCGGCGGGAAACGGTTTCACGGAAAATTATTGCTAAGTACAGGTAAGTTTAATTTGAGTTAAATTAAATTTAATGCTAATAGCGTGAGTTAAATTGAAATTTTAGTGTTTTTAATTGAATTTTTATCATTTTTAGGTTAACAAGATGTCGCTTACTCCTGCACAAGTTGCTCAAGCTGTCGTTTTAATCGACGAGGGCCTGACTCAGCGCCAAGTGGCCGCAAGATTAAATGTTGCGCGTTCCAACTTGAAATATGCCGTAAAACGATACCGCGAGACTGGCCTGTACACAAGGAGACCAGGCAGTGGTGGGGTAAGATGCACATCTGCCCCCGATGACCGTTTTGTCGTGTTGCAAGTACAGCGAAATCGCTTCCTCACTGCTGTTGAGGTGAGGCACAGTCTGCAAATGGTTCGAAATGTAAACGTCAGTGAGCGCACGGTTAGAAGAACATTAGAGGAAGTCGACTTACATGCTTGTAGGCCAGCCAGAGCTCCAGAGCTCGAGAGGTATCATCGAGTAGCACGCCTTCGATTTGCACAAGAGCACGCTAACTGGAGTTTGGAGGACTGGGGCAACGTTTTGTTTACGGACGAAAGTAGAGTGGCTTTGAGAGCTCAAGATGGTCGAGAACGCGTGTATAAGAGACGTGGCGAACGGTTTCTCCCAATAACTACCCGACAGACAGAAAATTTTCATCTAGGCTCGGTTATGGTATGGGGTGGCATAAGTTCCGACGCTCGCACAGAGTTGGTTATTGTGGAAGGTCGAGAAAATGCAGCACGTTACTTTGAAGAGATTCTCCAAGAACACGTTGTGCCATACGTGGACTTCATCGGAGCCGAAAATTTTCTACTAATGCACGATAATGCTCGTGCGCACACTGCACAGAGCGTGGAAAACTTCCTTGCAGAAGTTGGCATTCGCAAACTACAGTGGCCAGCTCGAAGCCCGGACATGAACCCAATAGAACATGTCTGGGACATGCTAAAACGTAGGGTCAAAGCTAGCCCTAACCCACCACAGAAGCTTCGTGCACTAAAATTAGCCTTGATAGCTGCTTGGGATGAAATCCCACAAGTGGAGATTAAAAACATAATACACAGCATGCCAGAACGTATGCAGGCAGTTATTAGAGCAAGAGGTGGTAATACACGATATTAATTTATTTCTGGCTCTTATTAAATTTTATTTTTTAATGTTTGTTTTAAAATTAAAGAAAAATCTTTAATGTATGATTTTTATTGAATACCCAATCGAACCATGATTTTGCCATGAAAATAAGCTTGGATACAAAAAAAAGACTGCATAAATCAAAGAATAACGTTAGAAATGAAAACACATAAAAAATATAAAAAATATTATGTCAATTTTGTTTAAATCGAAAAAAAAAAGTTTGGGTTAAATTCCGTGCCGCTAAGTGTAGTTATAAAATTATTTCTAGTGCTCCCACTTCTTCTTAGGGTTCATAGTGCCGAGCTACTGACCGGCTTGAAATGACTTCGAGTCATTGATCATACCGCTTAGTTTTCTTTTGCTGGTGGCATGGGCATAAGACGTTCGTCCTCTTCCACCTGTTTGAGAGCCTCGAGCTCTTGAATCTCAGTATTGAGAGGAACCTCAGGCGTTGTTCCGAAATGTATTACTTTTTATTGTAATAGTAAGACCAATTAGTACTGTACACACCCCTCGAGAGCGGTACCTGATATGCAGGTCTGAATGACTGTGTAAACCGGAGTCGGGAGTCCATTCGATGGACCTGGCACCTGTTCCTTTCCAAGGCTGGCGGAAGGTTTTTGTTTAACCTTTTTGGGGATTACTGTCCTTGGAAACCAAAGACCAGGTAGTGCAGTTGAAAAGGTTTGTGACTCGAAAATGTGCGTATATGAAGGAGGTATTTTATAGCGCCATTTTTACCGTAAGGTCTTTAACATTTTTTGTGTTTGAATTTCCTTTTTGTTTGTATTATCTCTGATCTATGAACATTTGACAGAATAACAGAAATGTTATTTAATCGCTTCCAAAAATAACTACTCCATTTTGGTACTCAAATTTTCTAGGTTACCTTCAGACTTGGACCAGGTTCATAACTCGCGTATGTTGCAGCAAGCGCTTTATCGGCTTTAGACAAATATGATAAGGAGTCGTATTGCCTTATCTCTCAGTTTGCCTCTAGGTATACGAACCCAGGACTGTCGTAAGGTTTTAGGGTACCTATCAGCATACCTAACTTCGGTCAAATTATTTTTGCCAAAATGTTGAACCCCACCAAGTTTCTGGATGAAATTTCCAGGTGCTTTAGGAACGGAAAGTTCCTTTAGTTTTGTTTCAATATCAAAAACAAATTTAGGATAATTTATTTCATCTTCGTAGAGTTCACCACTTACACGTGAACAAATAGATACTTGGTCAGGACATAATTATATCATAATAGGTAGTGGGTTGAGAAATAGTATTGCGCAACTCACTGGTTTTGCACCTCTTACGTAGATGGCGGCGTAACCGCTTTCGTTAGGAATGCGAGCTCGAACTGGAGCTGCTTTAAGAACTGCAGCTACTGGTACTCAGAGCGCGCTTTAGAGATACTCTACTTGGTCCAGCAACTGTCTCATTCTCCAAAGGGGAGATATTTAATTCACTCATTCTGAAAGAGATCACGTATTACTAAATGTTCTAAAGGAAAAGGGTAGGTATTTAATAAACCGTTAACATTTTGCGAGCAACTACTTTTGGGTACTCACCATAATGTACACATAGCCAATAAACTTGAATTTAGTTAGCCACCAACGCCATATCCGATATTCTCTCAATTATTAAAATAAATTAAATTTCTTATTTTAAACGTTTAATTTAATTTTTTCTCATTGTCAGACTTAACCATCAGTTTTTATTAGGCAAGCCTATTATGTTAATTATTTTCTAAATATTATTATTATGCAAATATAACCATAAGTAATATGTTCGTCATCTATTAAATTCATATACTAAAATACAACAAGCATAGGGTTTCTTTTCGGATAGAAAAATAGTTGGGTAACATACCTGCACAAATACGAACGGAAGAACCGTTAAATATTAATACTAAATACCTGACTTTTTGCGGGTTGTTTGAATCCAAATAATATTTGCTTACAGGTAACCACTTGTCACTTCGATCACAAGTCACTTATACCACACATTTTAACATTTTATTTATTTAGCACTTATGCACATCTTTTAGTAATTAAGAACATTTTTATTTAAAGTACAACCATACACAGATATATGAAAATATACCACTATTATGGTGCTCTGTTGCGACCTTACTCTACAAAACAGACCTTACTCTACAGAACAAAATGTCGCCCGACTCTTTTATAAGTTCACAGAGGGCGCCACTACCTGTTGAGTCAACGGAATTACGTCATCACGAGGAACTAAAAGGTATAATCTTCGGGAAACGGATATGCCTATCTCATTATTAAGCTTCGAATAACGGTCAAGTACTTTTAATGTCATATTATGTGTGTACAATAAATAAATTAGTAAATTTTGCAGACATTCTTTATTCTTCCCCACTTTCACCCCCCATAATTTTTAAACGGCTCAATCGATTTTCATCAAACATGTCTAACAACACTCACACATAAGTCACCACAAAACAAAAAAAAAAAAAAAAAAATAGATTCTTACATTCGGGAGCTACGATGCCACAGACAGACTCACAGACACGTCAAACTTATAACACCCTTCTTGGTGTGTCAGGGGTTAAAAAATGAATAAGTTCATTCCAAGTTCTGTTCCACCAAGTAAGCAAGCAAACTACGTATCACGATTAGTAGAGTGTACTATAGGTTTGGATTATTCAGATTGTTCTGTCCAAAGACCAGGGGGCTAAATCTAGATAATAGTTTTAGTCGCCTACCTAGTTTTGGACTAATCGCAATAGAAATGCTGTAGAATAGAATAGATCAAGAATAAATTGATTTCCAACATAAAAAAGATATATAGTACATATTTTACATGATATCTTAATCTATCATTTATAAATATTTAGTTTAACTTAGTTAATTATTACACTTAAAAAATAAAATAGTAGTAGAATTAGAATAGATCTAGAAGTAATTACAATCGTACTTCAATATACTTCTATCGGTCGGCCGATAGAATTCTACTAACACGTACCTACAGCGCCAGTGGCCGCATTTTTGATAGTCTACTAATTCGATCTCAGAATTTTCTACCCTTATTTTATTTGTCAAACCTTTAACAGAATAATATTGGTTAGTTCATTATTTATTATTCATTGCACATCATTCAATGAGCATTCACGAGTATGGGGTGGGGCCATTGATAAGATGACAAACTTGACAGAGTGGGTTGTTATGAAATTTTATATTTTTTAGTATTGGCAACTACAGTCCTTCATACGTCAGAGGTTTTGGCAGCCCGCGGGTGAACTATTTTCTTCATTGTTGACCTTTCCTAAATCTTAGGTGTAATTAATTCATCATTAGACGTACTCTGGCTGCACCCTTATTATATAGTTTTCATATTTAGTCAAAGTTTCGACGATGGACTCCGAAGATGACACAAAGGATGATGTTGATTCAGGGAATGAGTCTAGCGGAGACGATGTCGACTTTGCAATGGACGTTGAGACACATAGTACTCGAGAACGACAAACAGAACTTGAGGAATATAGATACGAGGTGTTATCTACGGAGGAAATTGTTCAGCATATGGTTGACTGCATCAGAGAAGTTAATACTGTTGTCGAGGTCAGTATGTTAGTGGTAAACAATGGACCAATCAAATGAGGTTACTCGAACACTAGTATACCTATGTTCTTTTGTGTCACATTCTAATTTATTTCATGTTAGATTTATTTGAATGTTATGTTTTTATGCTTTTGACACGGATACCAAAAAAGTTGTTACAACCTTGTTGGTGGCTTGTAATGTTCTTGTTCTAGAAACCTAAATAATACTAAGATATAATAATACAAGGATATGAACACTGTATATCCTGTTCAATCCAATAATCTAAACATTACTGTGCATTATATTGAACAAAGGTGTATATAAATATAGAGAATCCCTTTTTTAT
Organism: Thumatha senex; assembly: GCA_948477245.1. Lineage (NCBI taxonomy): Eukaryota > Metazoa > Arthropoda > Insecta > Lepidoptera > Erebidae > Thumatha > Thumatha senex. The sequence continues at coordinate 16,012,003 of OX419741.1, read as the reverse complement.
AACAGTGACTCATGACTATAGTTACTGGTTATTGTACTACTTTTTGTAGAATTTCTGTCTACAATACATACATATATCAGTTGTTAAAATAACACCTTTTAGCTTTTATTTCTGTTGAGCTTATTATATTATCTTAAAAAACGTTTTTTTTCTGTATATATTTCCTTTGTTACATTACATACCTATGCCGTTTTCCTGAAGGGGTAGACAGAGGTATTTCCATGTTAACACAAACAGGGGCAGGTTTTGGCTATCTGCTATAGAAATAGTTTATTTTTCCAACCTGGCTTAGCAATATGTTACTAGCATCCAGAACTAATATAATAGTAGAATGCTTTCCCAAACATGGACATTCTTAGTAATACAATATTTTACTCATTTCCACCAATTATTGTTAAGAGGTCCAGAAATACTAAAATTAGAAATCACTAGTAAATTTTTTTTTATTCATGCTATCATAATGTATTTTTTCCTAGATTCCAGCCACAACTACTCGTATACTACTAAACCATTTTAAATGGGATAAGGAGAAGCTCATGGAAAGATTTTATGATGGTGACCAAGACCAGTTGTTCTCTGAAGCTAGAGTCATAAATCCATTTAGAAAACCAGTCATACAGAGGCCGAAGGTATTTAATTGCACATCCTACTAATATTATAAATGCAAAAGTTTGTAAGAATAGATGTTTGTTACTCTTTCACGCAAAATCTACTGAATGGATTTTGATTAAACTTTACAATAATATAGCTTACACATCAGAATAACACATAGGATTTACATGCTCTACACAAAGAAGTATTATGTCGGTAGTTGGTCAACGCCATAGATAGTCAACGCAAATGGTACACTTATGTGCACATAATGGTGTTTCAATTGGTTCTACCATGTCAAAACCAACGCATAAATTTAATTGGCAATATAAATATTTGTTCCCACCCTTTAATTAAACCTGGGACCTCCATCACGACAGTCACACACACTACCACTGTGCCACTGAGGCAGTCAACAGGGAATACACTAAGATGAAAAGCACAGTCAGAAGATTGACTGCTCATATAATTAAGAAATATTTGTGTGATCCTTAAAGGTTTGCTTGGAAATTTGGGTGTTTTCCTATGTATAATATGTATGTATTTAGAAATATATAAGTATGTTTATCAGACTACCCATAACACAAGCTGATATTAGCTTACTTACCAGATGGCGGTGTGTAGAAAAAATGTCCCACAATATTTATTTAGTTACCTCCAAACCTTACCTGGTTCTTGCCCACTTATATTTCACTGCTGGCCTTTGTTTGGCTTTAATATTTGGCATTGTTGGTAGTGACATATCTGCCCTTCCAACCCCATAACCTGAGATCTCGCCGCCCGTTAGTTATCAGGTGCACTGCTAACTAATGAGGTTACTTGGGACCCTGAGATATCAGTGGGATCCCATACTTTCTTTTCCCCTCATGTTAAACAACCTTGAGGGGGAGTTTATTATAGGTCTGACAAACGTTTTTTACTTTAAATGCCAATGCATAAATCTACAAAAAAATACGAGAATGAATAACAGTGTTTTTACTTATTTATTTTTTAAAAAATGGCTCATGGAATAAAAAAAGAAAAGAATCAAAGTGCCTATAACGCGGGTGACAGCATACGTCACAACCCTGCCCAGTCAACTTGGTTGAGGTGCTCAGTACCTACCTGTTGAGGCAGTTGAGTTGAGAAGAGTTGTGAGGTTGAGGCATGTGGTTTGAGTTGATTCCAGTCCTGTGCAGACATTTGTGAGCATTTCAACACGATAAAATAAACAAGTAAACACCTGCAGCGTATAATACTATATTTACATTGATAAGAGCCATCTACATAAATAAATACCCATTATTTATTCAATTATTATACATGAAGTTGTTTTATGCGGCGGCAGCGTAAAGTGTCGACCAATTACGTAAAGAAGTGATACGCAGTATGGCAGGTTTGAATGAAGGTGTCAGCGTTAGGGCGTATTGTTAACGAGACGTTTACGAACATGGTTTGTATCCGGTAACTATCCGGCTGAAATGTGACTTTCTATTACCGCTCCGTGCACATACCCGGGCTCACAAAACTGGTCAACAAGCTGTAATTTATTGCTACACTCGACTGCACCCGGACGTAGACACGTGCGCGCCCCGTACCCAAAACTTCGCTAGCGCCGACGTCGCAAATAAACCTTAATATAATCCCATACATAACTGACGATGGGACGTACACGTTTTGAATGAAACCGTCTCGTTATTAAGGGCCCTTAAGCTGAAAAATTGCCTGCTACGTTTGTTTAGTCACATCCAACGAATGAATGAGGAACGATTGATGAACAATATTTATTGTGCGAAATCGACTCAATTTAGTAGAAGTCATGAGGGTAGACTTACATACGAAGATGACGTGAGTAGTTTGCTCAAATACGGAAAGGTCAAAAGTTTGCATCTATGAAACGTTTAATGAATCTGCATAACGCGAAAGAAGTATGCATGGATCGCGATCTGTCCTGTCTGACTACCGCATCAGCGATGCAGCGAGAATATAGATAAAAGTGGCTTTCAAAAAAAATTTACTAAAGTAATACAATAAATATATTGTAAAAAAGAAAATAACTTTGTACATTTCATATGAATTCTACCGAATTCGATTGAAATCGGTTGTTAAATGACTGCTAAGGAAACTTGCCCCTTTTTACTCCCTTTCCTCTCATTTCTAAATCGCCAATTAGGTACAAAAATGTCCTTATAATCAATGCACATCTATTCCAAGTTTAATGAAAATTTGTTTAAAAAGTGAGTGTAGAACAAAGAATGAAAATTTAACCATTTGGGAATTGAGTTTTTCGTTTACTACCTCAATAAAAGTATATACTTTTGATTAACAATAATACACTTAATTTTAAAAAAATTTAGCATATAGGTCGGTTGACTCACAACACTTTTCAGCGTATGATAAACGCGTGACCTCGGCATCAGAATTGCGATTAAAAGTTCCTAGGTATATTACGTCATCATGTTAGTTATGCTTCAATTCCGAAGCCTTCGTTTCGCAGGGAGTAAGGAGGTTTTATCACTCTTCACTCTTTGCGATCCTTCAGCGTGACTTAGCACTGCAGCATGATATTGATCATATGGTCCAATTATGAAAAAATATCGCTCGTGGCCTGCGAACTCAGTGTTCTGTAAATCACTGAGTTACGCAACTTTTACTATGGCTGGTCCACGGATGGGTGACCACTTTGTGGCATTTACATTTGCGAGCGTTTCCGTGCTTCGTAAGGCACTTTAAGCCGTTGGTCCGGTTGCCAGTAAAATGGCTTGAAAAATTTCAACAGGAGGTAGCCACAACCTGCGTCTGTCTATTTCAACACGGCAATGGGCTCACTACCTATTACGTGGGACAGGAATACACACGGTAAAAAGTGAGCGTACAATATGTATGCCTCTGCCACCCCTTCGCGTAAAAGGCGTGATAGATAAATAAGAAAAAAAATGATTTTGTATATTGTTCCAGTTGCCCAGACGGATATCAACATCAGGAGCAGAGGAGTGTGAAATATGTTTTTCAATTTTACCAACGTCTGTGAGTATTGTTTGTTATTGTTTGATATCGTACAGATAACGCGAAATAGCATGTGTAGATCGCTTATCTCTATTAAACAATGGATTGTTTATGTTCTAGGAAATGACAATTACTTTTTCGAATCTAAGTGCTCGAAAGCCTCGGTGTATGAGGCAGGTACACATTTTTTTTTATAAACGATCACAATAAGACCAGTCATATAAGTTGTTAATTTTATTAGATCCACAGGGCTGAATCACCGAGAATTCCTCGAGTTTATTGAAGAGATCGGAGAAAATGATTTGCCATATCATACTACCGTACGCTGGCGTTGTACTTTTTTTTATTATAAATTGAATAACGCAAAAATAGGCCTCTCTTTTTATGTTTTCATAATTTTCATCCCAAAAATTATACATCCTTTGTGGAAGTTCTTATTAAAAAATAGAGTCAAAAAGTAGTTATACAGTATACTATACACACTGCATTCGGCGCGAAAATGCTGAAAACCAACCGAGTTGATTTAACATAGACGCATTCAAGTCCATTATAGGAGAACTAGGTGACTCCTACGGCTTCGCCCGTGTCATACTTCTAACTCACGTCGCATCTTTTTAATACAGTCGTTTAATTTTTAATAAATTTTACAATAATTTATACAAATTTGACTAATTTGTCGTCATTTATGAGTACTGCTCGGCTCTTCAGGGCAGTATCGTGATGATTAATAGCCTCCCACGATAAATGGACTATCCAACTAAAAAAAAATTCAAATCCGACCAGTTATTCCTGAGATTAGCCTGTTCAACCAAACAAACAAACTCTTCAGCTTTATATATTAGTATAGATTTTTTTATACCACTGAGGTGGCAGACAAGCATACGGCACACATGATGAATAGTGGTCAGCCTATGTACGTTTGAACACCACTGCACACTGCTGCTGTTAGATGAATTTGGATGAAAATGTATGTAAATAAAGTAATGTAGACAATAATAAAAGTACTTCGAGAATAGTAATGAGACTGATAACGAAGTGGTTGTTTATTGAAAGGAAGCATTCAAGGACGCTTATTTCTGTTGTATTATCTGATCTAAGTGCCAAGTCTCGTTTGTGTGAAAAGCTCCTTTTTGGAAATCCTTCTTGGAAACCACGGCTTTATTAGTTTCTGAAACCAAGTTTGGAAGCCGCTACCGTAAAACTTCTCAGTCTCTTCAAAAATACAAGTCATCTGGGGGCCGAGTCTACTATTGACGAGCCGTAGAATAGAACCAGAATAGCTGTTTTTAGCTGTCAGAATGTTAGTAGACTATCAAAAATGCAACTGACTAGCGGCCACGGGCGCGGTATGTCTTAGTAGAATTCTATCAGCCGACCGATAGATGTATATTGGAGTACGATTGTAATAGACTACGAAAAATTGTCGAAATTGTACCGGTGGCTTTCTTTTGAGTGACGATTTTGATTCTATTTCGACACGATTGAAATAGCAGACTCGGCCTCCAGATTGGTATCGTTAACGGCCAAATCCCAAGCTTGAAATGGATTTCGTATAGATTTTGGCAGGATCCGTTTAATAAAACCATTATTGTGTAAATCTGCAAAAATCTGTAAAACCTAATTTTATGTAAAGACTAGTCTTCGTTTCGGCCTGTCTGGGTTTCGCACGGATAAACATTTATTTATTGAAATATTTTTTTAAGAATTATATGTGTTACTCAGTGGTAATGTAGCATTTTATTAGTGAATGATTTATGCAGTAGTTTTTGAGTTCATTATTTCGGCCCATCCCGGCTTTGCATGGCACTAATAGACGAAATACATTGATTTCTTTGTTATATTGCTCTTACTGTGTTCTTGTGAAGGCAACACGGCCGGGTGTGTTCGGAAAACGTGACCATACCTGCAGCGGAAGCGACTCCCTTGCAGTTTGTGTACAATAACACGAATATCAAGGCTACCACTGACGTGGGTATTCCTCATGCAGTTCCTCTGTTATCTGATGGGTGACAGCTTTGTGGCATTTCTATTCACCAGCGTTTCTGCGCTTTGTGGAAGGCACGTTAAACCGTTGGACCCGATTGCCAGTACCGGCTTAACGTGCCGTCCAAAGCACGAAAACATTCGTAAATCAAAATACCACATACGGTCATTCATCTCAGGGCTTACGATGCTTATTGCAGCTATCGTTTACAGAACTCTAAGCGACATCCCTAACACTCAACACCCATAACACCACTAAGAATAAAACAATGACTGTGTACTTCTTTCCAGATGATGACGGGTCTGGAGTGCGGCCACAGATTTTGCACACAATGTTGGTGTGAATATTTAACTACTAAAATAATGGAAGAGGGTCTAGTAAGTATGGATTATATTATTATACAATCAATGTACCGAAAAAGAAACTTTCCTATTTAAGTTTTATTGTAATGTGTATCCATACATACATATTGTCACGCCTTTATCCCCGAAGGGGTAGGCAGAGGCATATTAAACGCCCACATTTCACCGTATGCATATTTGTCCCACGTAACTGGTGGTGAGCCTATTGCCCATTGCAGTGTTGAAATGGACAGGCGCAAACTGTGGCGTCCTGCTGTTAAATTTTGTTTTAAGCTGGCCTATAACTTGGCTTAACGACTGCCATTTTATTGGCAACCGGGACCAACGGCTTAACGTGCCTTCCGAAGCACGGAACTGGGGTGGGTGGGCCGAATAAATTTAATAAAATGTGTCTATGTTAGATGTTAAATTTGAAAGAAATTTTGAACCCGTTGCCTTTTTAGTGAGGTGGTAACAAAAAGGCTAAAAGATCTTATGTGCTAGACACTAATTAGCACGACCAATTAAAGTCCTGGTAGTCTCGGACGAGTGTATAATGTGTGTACAAAATAAAAAAAAAATCTGACATTTAGCCTCGTGAATGCAGAGTCTAATTGTCAAAAGATCACAATAAAAATTGATCCTTGAATCAGCTTATCGCAGTCCAGGACGTCTTACTATGATCGCTTTAGAAGTTTGAAACCAAACTTCTAAAAAAATAAATCGCGTACGCGGTGTGAAATGTGGGCATATATTATGCCTCTGCCATCTCATCTGTATGTAATTAACAATAAATACCATATACACTTTTATGAGGAGTCAGAAAGTGTCTAAGAAGGCAAGACTGGCTGTACATAGAGGAGTGCACACTTATATATGGAAGTGAAAGTTGGGTGTGGCAGAAGATGCATAAATGTAAAATAATGAGAAGTCTGCGAAGTATAGCTGAAGTGAAGTTGATGGATAAAGAAATGAACGGCGCGATAAGGGAACATAGTGGTATAACAAAAGATGTAGTGACTAAGATAGAAAAAGGCATGGTCAGATGGTTCGGACACGTGGAGAGGATGGATGAAAATAGTCTGACGAAGCAGATTTATATGACAAGAGTGAATGGGCAAACTGGTAGTGGTCAACCTCGGCGTACGTATGTAAGGTATTTTGGAAAAAGGCCAGGTCAAGAGTACCCTTAACCGGCAAGCGTGGATGAAAATACTAATAACAGTAAAAAAAGCGAAAGTTGTATGTCAGGATCGTAGCAAGTGGAAAGCTATAGTCCCTGTCTACCCCGATGGGAGACAGGCCGTGATAATATAAGTATGTATGTGATTAACAAATGGTTATTTCTTACCAGCTAACAGCTATATCAATAAGCAATTATCTTGATGTTTATTTATTTATTTATTTATTTATTTAGAAACTTAACAGCTATGTTACATATCTCATGGATGAAGTTAAACATTACAATGGACTCTTAGCCTATAATAAAGTTTCCCGACAATAATAAAACTTCGTGCACCACTTAACACATAAATAATATAATTTACTTAGAACTAAGTAGGTATACTACAAAGTATATAACTAATTACGGTATGTTGTACAGAGACCAATATTTGTAATGGAACGTAGTTTAACAATCATGAATATTGATTTTAAATCTACAAATATGATTGCAAGCTTTCAGTAACTCGTTTTTTAAAAACATTTTTTGAAAGGTGGAATATATCAATTTCGTTAAAATTATCGTTGTAACAGTTAGGTAATCTAGTGAGAACAGCATTCTTCCCATAATTAGTACGGTGCCGAGGAACACCGAACAGGCGGGTGTGCCTAGTACGAGTTTTGGGTGCATTTAAACTAATATTTGAAAGAAGCTCGATACTGTCAATTTCACCTCTTATAATAGCGAATAGAAAGCCCATATCTAGTAATACGCGTCGGCTTGACAGCGGCAGCAGATTATAGTACCTACAATCGTCAAGATATGATATATGTCGTCTTCTAGTTTTGTAATTTAGGTGTCTCAGGAAACGTTTTAGAAGTCTCTCAATTTTATCCATATAGGTAACATACTGAGGAGACCAAACAGTACTACCATAATCCAGAATACTTTGCACGTATGCGCAGTAAATGGTCTTAAGACAGTTGATGTTTTTAAATTTAGTGCACGTGCGCATAAGTGTTACTTTGTGACCTACTTGAATAAAGATATTTTCATTTCATTTCATATAGTACTTTACCTATGTGTAATTTTTGTTTATCTTCTAATCATAATTGTATCTCATGATTCTCTAGTAAACATTTCTCAGCGTTAAACACATTTCATTTTTATTAAGTCTTATAGCACGTGCGCGGTAACTGGAGATCAGAATGCATAGTATGGGGTATTGCGAGTATCTAAACTAACTCATGCGTGAGCGCGTTTTATACGGAGTCGAGACGGGATCCTGAGTTTGATACTAGTCGGTGCTGTCTCGTTTCCGTACACATTAGCGTTACCGCGCTCTTCGTGAGTTTTACCAATAACTCAATTAGGCACTCAGAGTGCCTAGTGTGAGTTTTAGCGATCACCTTCTGCGAATCCGCAAAGCTTGTTTCGTAAATTTGGTACGGAGCCGAGTTTGGTTCACTGGTTTAGGTCTAGATGGCTGCGGTGTCTTGACTCCATATAAATTTACGTAAACGCACTCACACTATGTACCCTGATCTCCCACTTTTATCATCTCGATGACACCCGCGTTGTACGAGCAACCTATTGTCTGTGACGTCATTGCGCACGTTTCCAATTATTGCGCACTAAGTAGTAGTATCGTTTTATGACGTATAATCATAATTAGTTGTGAATATTTATGATTCATTGTAAAGGTTATTTTCCATTCTTAATTATTATTATTGTTTTCTGAGAGGCTACGTGAAGTATTAATTCTTAACACGGATTGTATGTCAACCGAGGAAAGCGCTATTACTTGGAATTACAATTACATTATATGTTTCAACTGATGCATATAACAATTCAAATTGCATTACGTAGACATGAAATAAAAGCGGCCAAGTGCGAGTCGAACTCGCCCGTGAAGGGTTCTGTAGCAGCAAGTAACATCATATAACATCGTATTTCGTCGAAATTTATATTTGAGTTGATTGAATGAAAGGTAATTTGTGGTTTACGATTTATGACGTATAAAAAAAAACTACTTACTAGATCTCGTTCAAACCAATGTTCGGTGGAAGTTTGCATAGTAATGTACGTCATATATTTTTTTTAAATTTTATTATTCTCTTATTTTAGAAATTACAGGGGTGTCTCTCGCGCAAACTATTCAGTTTAGAAAAACATGATATTAGATACCTCAATATCATTTTTGAAGACATGGATTTGGTGAAAAACAATGTTTGAGTTTCAGTTCTAAGTATGAGGAACCCCCAAAACTTATTGTTTTTTTTCTATTTTTGTGTGATAATCTTAATGCGGCTTACAGAATACATGTACTTACCAAGTTTCAACAGTATAGTTCTAATAGTTTCTGAAAAAAGTGACTGACATACGGACATGACGAATCCATAAGGGTTCTGTTTTTTAGCTACCATTCTTTTTAGCTTCAATTCCATTTGGCTACGGAACCCTAAAAAGTGAGACGGGGAAGCATTGGTGTTATATTTATGTTGACTAGACTAGCGGACTGTCAATAACTTGTATCGAATTCTAGAAATGTAGAAGCATAAATACACACGTACGAGGGCTGCACTAAAAGTATCGGGAATGGAACATTTCCACTGTTCCTGTCATATTAAAATCTTTTTAATTGAAAACTCCTTGGTTTTAAATACCGATTAGTTTTAATAATAATCGAATACCATTTATTTATTAAAAAAAAGATTCTCGGTCTTGTCACAAGTTTTGTCAAACTTGTTTAGTCGTTGAGAAGATGGAATTGACTCGAGAAAATTCAAAAGCAATGATTTATTATGACTTTCGAAGTGGTTTAACACAAAAACAGTGTGTAACCGGATGATTTCTGCATTTGGTGATGAAGCCCCTTCCAAAACCACAATTTATCGCTGGTTTGCTGAATTTCAACGTGGACGTGTCAAGCTCAGTGATGATCCCCGTCAAGGTCGTCCAATAACCGCAGTCACCCAAGAAATCGTTGATGCTGTGCGTAAGCTGATTGAGGAAGATCGACATTACATACCGCGAAATTCAGGCAACTTTAGACATTGGCATGAGTCAAATACAAATAATCTTGCATGAACAATTAGGAGTAAAAAAGTTGTTTTCCCGATGGATACCGCATTCGCTCTGTGAAGAGCAAAAAGCGGCTCGCGTTACTTGGTGCGTCAGAACTCTCGAAAGATTCCACGCAGGATCCTCAAATGCTGTATACAACATCGTATCAGGTGACGAATCCTGGATTACACACACATCGTATTAGGTACGAACCCGAAACAAAAAACCAGTCACGAGTTTGGGTGTTCGAAAATGAGTTAAAGCCAACAAATATTGTTCGTTCACGGAGTGTTTCAAAAAAATGGTGGCCACGTTTGTCTCCAAAACCGGCCATGTTGCGACTACTCCTCTTGAGGGACAAATACTAGCATACCTGCTAGCATTTGTTTGCCACAGGTCGTTTATGAACTTCGTAAAGAGAACTGCAACTGCCGCATCATCCTCCATCACGACAATGCGAGTTCTCACACCTTAGAACAAAAGAGTTTTTAGAGCAAGAAAACAGAATTATTAGACCATCCGCCGTACAGCCCCGACCTAAGCCCTAATGATTTCTATACTTTCCCTAAAATAAAGAATAAATTGCGTGGTCAGAGATTTTCATCACCTGAAGAAGCTGTGGACGCCTACACAACGGCCATTTTAGATACCCCAACTTCCGAATGGAATAGTTGCTTCAATGATTGGTTCCATCGTATGGAAAAATGTGTCAAATTTCGCGGAGAATACTTCGAAAAGCAATAAATACATTTTTAAATAGTAATGTTGTGTCACTTCCTTGATTCCCGAAATTTTCAGTGCCGCCCTCGTATAAGGTATGCAACGTATGCGCGTATTAAATCAACGTTATGATGAATTTTGGACACTCTTTGAATTGAACAATTTGCAAATTGGACATTTTGTGAACTTAATATTTTGCGACCACTGGACATTTTTTAAATCGTACATTCTATGCCTAACGCAACACAGATTAAAAAAAAAACGTCTAGAACCAATTTTGGCACATATATTTTCCACTTTTGTCATACAAAAATATAAACGGATTTGGGTACAGTAGCGCCTTTTTTTTTTCTTACACTTTTTTATATACCACTGAGGTGGCAGAACTATACGGCACACTTGATGGAAAGTGGTCACTGTAGCCTATGGACGTTTGCAACACTAGAGGTGCAGCACTGACGACTCTGTAAAAACTTTCTAGAACCCCTTTTGATGAATCCCGTACTGTAGACGTACCATACTGTTTTTGAGGTGTTCATTTTATTACATACATACATATTGTCACGCCTTTATCCCCGAAGGGGTTGGCAGAGGCATACTATACGCCCACATGTCACCGCATGCATTTTTGTCCTACGTAACAGGTGGTTAGCCCATTGCCGTGTTGAAATGGACAGGCGCAGGCTGTGGCGACCTGCTGTTGAAAATTTTCAAGGCCTTCAACCAGGCTTAACGACTGCCTTTTTTACTAGCAACCGGGACTAACGGCTTAACGTGTCTTCCGAAGCACGGAAACGCTCGCAAATGTAAATTCAACAAAGTGTTCGCCCATTCAAGGACCACCTATAGCGAATGTTGCTTAATGCAGCGATCGTTTACAGAACACTGAGTCAGCGGGTCCACGAGCGCTTTAGTTATATATTTTATTACCTAAAATAAATATGCATTATGTTTGTTCACCAGGGGCAGACAATAGCCTGTGCGGCGCATGCCTGCGACATTCTCGTCGACGACGCAACCGTGATGCGATTGGTGCGCGAGCCTCGAGTCAAGCTCAAGTACCAGCATATCATCACCAACAGTTTCGTTGAGGTATATTGTCTATAATACTCTATCTAACAATGATATTGCATGGCGAAGTGTTTCCGTTCCCTGTTCCCACTTGAACTTGTTCCCGGTATAAAAAGTAGCCTATGTCCTATTCTGATGTATAAGCTATATTTTGTCTCATTTATATCCATTCAGAAGTTTATGCATGAAAAGTAATACACATATATCCACACATCCATCAAATCTTTCATATATATAATATAAGTGAAAAGATAGATAGATATCTTTAATACCAGCACACATGTAGCTAAAACTAACTAACTATCTTCACGCTGTGTCCCTGACGGGGTAGACAGATCGCTAGGTTTCGCGATCCATGCATACTTCTTTCGTTTCCTGCAGATTTATTAATCTAGCGATTAATAAATCTGCAGGAAACTGCAGGTATGTAATTAATAGTGCGTTTTTAATGCACATCCGGAAACACTGCTCATCTTAATCATAATAATATTATAAATAAAAAAGTTAAGCCAGGTTGAAGGCCTTATGGGCGGCTTAAAAATTTCAACAGCAGGTAGCAACAACCTGCGTCTGTCTATTTTAACACGGCAATGGGCTCACCACCTATTACGTGGGACAGGAATACACATGGTGAAAAGTGGGCATATAATATATATGCCTCTGCCACCCCTTCGGGGATAAGGCGTGATAGATAAATAATAATAATAAAAATAAATGATAAAGTTTGTGTGGATGTTTGTTACTCTTTCACATAAAAACTACTGAATAGATTTTAATGAAACTTTACAATAATATAGCTTATACATCTGCATAACACATAAGCTATTTTTTATCCCGGGAACAAGTTCCTGTGGTAAACGGGAACGGGAAACTTCTCTACGCAGGCGAAGCCGCGGGCGTCAACCAGTTTATAATATAAGTGGTATATATCTTTAATACCAGCACACATGTAGCTAAAACTAACTAACTATCTTCACGCTGTATTCCTGACGGGGTAGACAGATCGCACAGATCGCCAGGCGTCGCGATCCGTGCATATTTTTTTCGCTTCCTGCAGATTTATTAATCGCTAGTATGTAATAAATAGTGAATTTTACTGCACATCCGGAAACACTGCATCATTAAAAAATTAAAGACGAGGCTTGCTTTTAGCGATAGTGTTCTCTTCTTTTATTATATATATATTGTTCTATTCTCTCGTATAGTGCAATCGCCTGCTTCGTTGGTGTCCGTCTCCCGACTGTAGCAACGCCATCAAGGTAGCGTACGTGGAAGCGGCGCCGGTCACGTGTCGCTGTGGACACACTTTCTGTTTCGCGTGCGGAGAAAACTGGCACGACCCCGTGCGTTGTTGTCTGCTCAGGAAGTGGATTAAGGTCAGTAGTACTAATACCATAACTCTCTCTCTTTCTCTCTCTCTCTCTTTCTCTATCTATATAAATAAAAATGAATCACAAAATATGTTGCTAGGCGGTGATCTCAGGAATTATATTATTGGACGGAATTTCATAACTCTTTTTGTGTTGGATAGCCCATTTACCGAGGACAGTTATAAGCTATATTTCAACACGCTACTACCCAGGAGACCAGAGCACTAATCATAAATATCAACAAATCGGACAAACTTTCATAATTTTTTTGTACAAGTAATAAGCGACGCGATAAATGATTTGAGTGCGATGGTGGTTAGAAGTATGTCGCAGGCAAAGCCGCGGAGGTTAAATAGTATAAATATTTACTATACTGCATTTCCAGTTGCTTCCAAACTATGCCTGCATTTGGACACTGGTTTACTTTTATTTCTCTGCTAGGTGCAGCTATTGTTTGGTTTTGATTTTCGGCATTGTTATAAACTACTGTCGTCTGATCTCCCATCGATGTAAAGGCCCCAGCGTCGTTGCCTCCTCCAATAGCCCAGGTTTTAGTCGAGGTGGCTTGGGTCCTGTAGATCTTGATGAGACTTACACTTAAGATTTGTCTGTCTGAGCGAGACGGGAAGAAAATCTTATCCGAGTGACAGGGATAGGTAGCACTATATCATTGGCCAAAATACTTACGCGATCAGACCATAATAATATTATAGAATGCTAATGTAATAATAGCGTGGAAAAACGTCTTATAGCGGACCTTTTTTTTATATGCTGGCTGCTTTATCGCTGTCTAAACGTCACTTATAAGTATCACTTAAATAAATGAAGTACGACTTCAATAATTTAGAATAATAGGTTTATAAAGGGTCGGCAACGCGAGTGCTGCACCTCTAGTGTTGCAAACGTCCATAGGCTACGGTGACCACTTTCCATCAGGTGGGCCGTACGCTTGTCTGCCACCTCAGTGGTATAAAAAAAGAACATTTTTACGGAACAAATAAATTAATAGTTGTAGTTTTTTTTTATATCTAGCTCGCTCTCTTCTCCTTTATTTAAATATATCAGATAGTCAAGTTTAGACAGCATAAAAAATTTAGTTCGTACTTTCATTTCACGCTGTATCCCTGACGTCAGAGAGGACAGATCGCCAGGGTTTGCGAATCATGCATACTTTTTTTTGACTTTTTTGTTTTTGAGCAATCTGCTCACTTGGTCTTAAGTCTTAAGGTCTATTAAGCCTTTGCCTACCCCGACTCCTACACTCTACTTTCGCACAATATACTTCGTTAATCGTTCCTCACTCATTCGTTACTTTCATTTGATACCCATATTACAGCAGAAATATCGATTAGCCGCCATGTTGGATTTACAATGACGTCATACGGCTTTGCATTGTAATCCAAACTAAAGGTGTATACAAAAATTTGGCTCAATCGGTTAAAGATATCTGCTTCAAAATTGAGTTGCAGGATACCATCCGAACAAACATACACACATACATTGCAAGTTAATAAGAAGCTCTAACGAGTTGCCATATAACAGTGGCGTCCCCCTTGTTTTCAACTCCTATTTATTACTCCTTTTTTTTTTTTTGCCAAACTTAGTTATTGATAGCACCTACGAGTACATACAAGCATTTGTCATCTTTTTGAAGTGAAACTCCTTTATCAACGTTCAGAGAAATTTTAAAGCTGTAAAAAATCGTCTCGTTTTTCGGTTACGCGCCATGTTGTTTTAAAGTGAAACTTCTTTATCATAAGTGAAACTTCTTTATCGATGTATGATAGAAATTTGATAGCTGTAAAAAAAAACAATCGTCACGTTTTTCGGTTACGCGCCATGTTGTTTTGAATTGAGACTTCTTTATTATAAGTGAAACTTCTTTATCGACGTCGAGAGAAATTTTATAGCTCTGTAATTAATGAATAAATGAAATATCTTTATTAATGTAGGTCACAAAGTAACACTTATGAACGTCAAGATTATTGCATCTACATTTACTGCCAGATTCGCAAAGCAATAGGTAGAGCCTGAGGAAGAACCTGGCAATAAAACATGGCCACTCTTTTCTAACCGCCAGTAATTACATTAGTTTGATGATGACATGATGTTTGACCAATTATTTAGTAATGAATTAATACAAAACAAAAACAAAATCAATGTTGTGTTTAAAATCATATCAAAATTAGAGCTATTCTAGTTGCCAGTTCTAAGGGCAGCCTACACTTTAAGAAGAATCTAGCAAGAAAGTCAATGGATGCTCTTTGTAAATGTAGATGTGGCTTACAATATTAAAAATACACTTACATTGTTCCTTTGGATTTATGTGACAACAGTCGACTGAACTTAGTTTGCCTTAAATTTTAAAAATCTAAAGAAGTTTCACTTCTTAAGTGTGTACTCTGGTACACACACATATTTTTTATTTGTTTTTCCCATGTTCAGAAATGTGACGACGATTCTGAGACTTCGAATTGGATAGCGGCGAACACGAAGGAATGCCCAAAGTGTAACGTGACGATTGAGAAAGACGGTGGCTGCAATCACATGGTCTGTAAGAATCAGAACTGCAAAGCGGACTTCTGTTGGGTGTGTCTCGGACCCTGGGAGCCGCATGGCAGCAGCTGGTATAATTGTAACAGGTATGTTCTTGTCTTTTGAATTTGTATTTGAAGCGCTCGTGGCCCCGCGAACTCAGTGTTCTGTAAACGATCACTGCGTTAAGCAACTTTCACTATGGCTGGTCCTCGGATGGGTGACCACTTTGTGGCATTTGCGAGCGTTTCCGTGCTTCGAAAGGCACGTTAAGCTGTTACTCCCGGTTGCCAGTAGCATGACAGTCGTTAAGCCCAGTTGAAGGTCTTATGGGCGGCTTGAAATATTTCAACAGTAGGTCGCCACAACCTGCGCCTGTCTATTTCAACACGGCAATGGGCTCATCACCTGTTACGTCGTCAATAGGTAAAAACGGAACCCTTATAGGATCACTTTGTTGTACGTGCGTCTGTCAAGACAAGACCTTGATCTCGGAACGCGTGAAGATATCGAGTTGAAATCTATAGCGTGCAGCTAGTATAGTCACGGTTGCCTTTCATACAGATATGATGAGGACGAAGCGAAAGCGGCTCGCGACGCCCAAGAACGATCGCGCGCGGCTCTACAGCGCTACTTGTTCTATTGCAACCGTTACATGAACCACATGCAGTCGTTGCGCTTCGAGTCCAAGCTCTACGCCTCCGTCAAAGAGAAGATGGAAGAGATGCAGCAGCATAACATGAGCTGGATTGAGGTTTGTGCTATAGTGAAAATATAAAAAGCTTACAGAAATATACATATAGAAATCACCAGACTTTAAAAATATCCTAGCTTATATAACTAGGTGCACTTGCCGTCCCCGGTCAGTCTAAATGGAGCGAAGTGTTTTGCCGTTTTTCGATTTTTTTTGTCGATGTCTATTTTCCTTTCGGTGATTATTCCTCTATGGTATGTCCTATTTTGGATTTTATTTTTTCAAAAACCATCTATGGATAGATGTCGTATCGGGTCGTTTTAGATCAAAAAGTGTTGAGTGGTTTGGGAAGAGTTCGAGGACAAAGATCCGAATCGGGGAAAAATTTATGCCAACCCATTGTCATATTGTTCGCTCCCTCTCGCTCGCGGCTTATAGAGATGAAAGTAATAATAAAACTGCGTGCCAAGTTTACGTCAGATTGTACTTACCGTCTGTAGTAAAATGACGGTCGTTAAGTCAAGTTGAAGGCCTTATGCGTGGCTTGAAAAATTTAAACGTGCTGTTGAAATTTTTGTCTGTCTATTTCTACACGGCAATTGGCTCACCACCTATTACGTGGGACAGGAATACACACGGTGAAAAGTGGACTTATAGTATGCCTCTGCCACCCCTTCGGGGAGAAGGCGTGATAGATAAATAATAAAATAATAATATTTAATATTTCCACCTCCAACCCTCACACTGCAAGACGGGGTATAGTAGGGAGTTTGGTCAACCGTGAAAATGATAATTTTGAACGTTTCTAGGTACAATTCCTCAAGAAGGCCGTAGACATTCTATGTCAGTGCCGGCAGACATTGATGTATACGTACGTATTCGCATACTACTTGCGCAAAAACAATCAATCGGTGATCTTCGAAGACAACCAGAGGGATCTGGAGTCTGCAACAGAGACGCTATCTGAATATCTCGAACGGGACATCACTAGTGAAAACCTGGCAGATATTAAACAGAAAGTCCAGGATAAGTATAGGTATGTACTGCACATTTTGAAACATAATTCCAGCATGTACTATGCGAACCTGTGTCACAGAATAAGTAATAGCACTACGTACAGAAGTTTCACTCCCTAACAAAAGTCAGTTTTAGGTATGAAAACATACCTAGACTCTCCGACTGCAAGCAAAATTGAAACTAATAATTGCGAGCGAACGTTGAGTTTTCTTTGCGCGCCTGAGTTTTATGACCGAGCTGCGAAGTCCGCGCGGGGTTGTCACTTGAGAAGTTTGTACCTTGTCAATTTATTAGGAGCGCTGGTGTCGTGCGAGCCGAGCGGCAGTTCACTGCCATTAGCCGCTCCGAGCGGTGCGCTGCCCGAATGTACCTAAACTACGGAGTGACACCCCCCAACCTGTGTCACCAAGTTTATCGGCCCACAATATTTTATTTTATTTATTTTTTTAATTGTGTGTTGGATTGGCAAAATCTTGAAAGCATACCAAAACAGTATGTGATATTGTTTATAGTGCTGTGCGACTGAGTGAATAATATACATAATAATCGAAATTAAATGAAGTGCTTGTGGCCCCGCTGACTCAGTGTTCTGTAAACGATCACTGCGTTAAGCAACATTCGCTATAGGTGGTCCTTGGATGGGCGACCACTTTGTGGAATTACATTTGCGTGCGTTTGCGTGCTTCGGAAGGCACGTTAAGCCGTTGGTCCCGGTTGCCAGTAAAATGGCAGTCGTTAGGCCTGGTTGAAAGCCTTATGCGCGGCTCGAAAAATTTCAACAGCAGGTCGCCACAGTCTGCACCTCATGCCTCTGCCAATCCCTTCGGGGATAAAGGCTTGACAATATGTATGTATGTAATCGTAATTCTGGAAAAGGAGACTGCACAAGCTTGTTTCATATCTTGTTAGTTAAGATATCTATGATAATACCCAGTAACATATATACATATAATCTCTGCGGCAGTACTATTAATTAGCTACAATAAACAATTATGAAACGACGACTTTGAAAATATATATGTTACAGCAAAAATCGTTTGAAAGAGCAATCCATCACAGCAGCATTAATAAATATTCGAAGAACCTCTCAATTGACTTACCATTAATCGAACACTTGGCTTTCGAGGTTAAGTTACAGACTCGTTCTAAGATGGGTGACTGCTATTTGGCATTTCGTCGGAGCGTTTCCGTGCATATAAATCCGTTAGTCCCGGTTATCTGTCACACGGCAGTCGTTAATCCGAATTGAAGACCTTATGGGTTTCTTAAAAGTTCACCTGTTACGTGGGAGAATACTGCATACTGCGAAACGTGGAAGTATATTATGCCTCTGCCCACCCCTTTGGAAAGAAGCGTGACTGATAAACTTTTAAGTGACATATTACTCTATTTTTTTTTCACAGATATTGCGACAGTCGACGCAAGGTACTTTTGGAGCATGTGCACGAGGGCTATGAAAAGGATTGCTGGGACTATACAGAGTAATCTTGCCTCTATTGTTCTATAATTAGAGCATAAAATAGCTAGAGTGATACTACGGTCTGCATTAGTCAGTGGCACACACACAATTGCGAAAATACATGTACAGTCAAAAACAAAAGATTTAGTATTATGTTGTTTTAATTTTCATTTTGCAAAATGCCGTATAATGTCGACACGTGTTTCGCCTACAGACGAAGCATTATCAAGACTGCTTGACATTTATAAAGCGGAATATTGCGGAATATCATCAAACGTTTTAATAGTAGACAGTATAAAAAATTCATGATAATGAGTAATTAAAGTTCTCATTATGCTTAGTGACTTCTGTTGTTGACTGTACTAGTACAATGTTTTATGTGTGTGTGGGTGAGCGCTCTATCTATTTTATATAAGATTCTACACAGGGGTCCAATTCTCGACCATACGATTTGCAAGCATAGACGGAATTTTGCAAGTAAAATGTCTTTCGTTTCATATTTAGAAACTGCGAAACAAGAGACAAAAAAGAATTCACTAGTAAATTTACGTGTACGCTTTCAAGTCGAATGATCGAGAATTGGGACCCAGACACGCTCATTAATCATTACTTACACACACGTTCATAGAACTCTATAATACTATTTTAAAAAACATAATTAAAAAACACATGATATAAAATTGTCTAGCAATTTCAGTTACTGTGAAACAGTGAATTCTTATATTTTGTGCAATCATTTTTAGAAATAAAGTTTTAATTACAAATAAAATATATATGACATAATTTGCCTCACCCAATAGTACTTATAGGATAATCTAACTGCTACAATTACATTTAGCGATTCATTAATTCATTAGTTCTGTACTAAGGAACTGAATAATGAATCTTAAACACATAATATTTACAAGTCTCCCTGGAAACTTATCGAACCCAGATCCTTTTAGAATGTTTTCCCTTTTAAACATGGATTGATGACGTCACTACCTTCAATATGCACTACTACTAGTACTGGAAAAAGCACAAGCCGAGGAGATTAATTCCGGGATATCATTTATATAAATAAAGACTTTCTTTAATACATTAAAGTGCAATTTCCAATGCACTATCAAATCAAGCCTATAGCAGTTCACTCCTGGAGATAGGCCTCTCCCAATTCACGCCACAACACACGGTCCTGTACCTTCCGCATCCAGTCCCTCACTACGACCTTTTCCAGGTCTTTGGTCCATCTGGCAGGGGGTCTTTCTACCGTACGTTTGCCGAGTCTCCACTTCAGAACTCGTTTGCTCCATCGGCCATCGGTTCTTCGACAGTTCTGGCCAGCCTATTGTCATTTTAACGTGCTTACTCTACGAGCTATGTCGACCACTCTGGTTCTCTGACGGATAACCTCATTTCGGGGTTTATCCACGCTCTCTCCACAGCTCATTGCGTGACTAGACCCACAATAAGTGTCCACGTCTCGGCACCGTATGAAACCGGTAGAATGCACTGGTTGTAAACCTTCAATGTACTATACTAATCAACTTACCTTCAAAAAGTCACGTTGCCTCTAAAAGAATAAATTCATGAGGATTAATGGTTCTGTTCTTATTAAAAAATTGAGTCCTTAGTTATTGACTTTGAGTTAAAATTTAGTAAAACGAGGTAAGAGCAAAGCATTGAGTGACTGAGTATCAAATAAACATATGAATTGCTCGCCAACCGGCACGCGACAACGAATGATATCTGTCCGGATAAAATTTGTAATTTTAGTTTTTTCTGTAAAGTGCTGAGTATGTCTACTATGAGGCAAGTACCTTGAAATTACGATAAACCTGGACGATTGGAGAATGTAGAAACTCTCGTACAAACACTGGGGCTCTTTCCATCGAATCATGCTTTCCAATTCTACATTCAAATTAGAGACCACTTAAAAAAAATCACTTTTCCAACTATACGTCAAAAATTGCCTTCTAAAAGACGCATTTTGTAAGGCAAATATCTAACTGTTTCTTAAATAGTTCGACAAAACTAAAAATTATTTCTCTCGAACCTATTATGTCAGAAACAGAGATAAATATAATCAATATTATTTTCTATTGCCATTAAGAATTTTGACTACTATGGTGAACGAGACAAACCTTTACGTTACGTAATATACATACATTCGTCCTTTTCTATCAAGCGCGAAAGACGCAAGCGCTTATTATATCTATCCTTTTTGCGCACACACTCAATTATATATATATAAGATGATCTCAGTCAAGTTTTTAACTTTTTTTTACCTGTAACTAGGCACTGATTTAAAATTCGTACACACTAAACCAAAACCAAACAAATCGCTGTAAAGTTTTAGTTTGTGAACTTAATATTATGTTGAACATTAGACCGTACTTGGTCTTAGCTATCATACCCACAGAACAAATGAAAGAAGTTAGAAGTTCGCCAGTTCGCCGTTCTCGCCAGTTACACACATGTCAAATTACCAATTCCACCTAACATTCATAAGTCAAATATTATAACCTTACAGTAAAGTAATAAAAAAATACGTTAGAACGTAAATGTCTAAAGGCTATGGTGACCACTTTCCATCAGGTGGGCCGTTATTTATGTATAAAAAAAAAGTGCTTAAGACCGAATGCAGAACTGAAATCTTCATTGGCAATCGCAATCATTTATTACGTATGAATTGAATATACTAAACACAGCGACACGACAGCGAAGAGCAGCTGACTGTTTCTTTCTCGCTCGGGTACACTCTGCGTTCCCGAGTTCACCCGACCGAGCCTTTCACCTCAGAGCGTGACGGATCAGCCTAACTTACTAACTACGGAAAAATCTGTGTGCGGTGCGCCAAAAGAAGTTTTCACTTCAAGAATAAAGATAAACATGTTTTACAACACGATTTCATAAATTTGTTCTTATTTTTTTGAGTTTATGAGTTTTCGCGCAACGCTCAATAAAAGTTCGACTACCTCACCAAAAACCCTCTTCAATATCTTCTTACATTTGTTCTGTGCTCACACTTGTGGAATATTTAGAATTATAAGCGCGGCACGCTATTATAATTACACACATTACGCATTATAATTATATTAATATAATATATTAAAAAAGTTCTAATAAGCGCTTGCGTAATTAATATAATAATAATTATTATTATTTATTATATTTATGTACGATGCGCTATTAGATAAAAAAATAATTGATTAATCGCTTGCTCAATACAAAAACAAACAGTTGTATGGTTCAAAAATGACTTAGATGCAGATGCAAACATAAATATAGGTACTAACTTTTAAATTATAGCGTTCCATAATAAGTATATTTATTTTTCATTGGATAAAACGCAGTCTTTTTCAAACTATTTTTGTTGCGTGACATTTTGATTCTGCGATTACATATCAGTAAGCTAATTTCAATTCGAATTTCATCTTCAAAAATTGGTATTTACTTTGAATAATACCGATAAATGCTCAAAATGGGTTCTTAAAAAGGGGTCTTAGAAGGTTTTAAAGGGTCGGCAGCGCGAGTGCTGCACCTCTGGTGTAGCAAACGTCCATAGGCTACGGTGACCACTTTCCATCAGGTTGACCGTATGATTGTCTGCCACCCCAGTGGTATAAAAAAAATGTCATTTACATTGTTTAAGGTCCGTACTCTAGAATGTTTCTCAATCAACGCTTGAGGCTTGATTTTGCCTTATAAAATGACTCTCAAGCGTCGATTGAGCATTGAGAAACGTTCTGGAATACGGACCTAAAAGTGCAACTGAAAAAAAAAGGCCATTTCTATTGAGAATTTATTAGTATTCCAATAAATTAATAAAATGAATGCCATTTTTTTGAAGCGATTAAGGACTGCTAGTAGCTTTCTTCAACATAAAGCAGCGAATTGAGGCCTAGGTTGCACGGACCGTGGCCTTGTGGTCACAAAAAAAGTCATGAAACAAACATAACTGTGTTCATTTCAGTACAAATAAAATGCATATAGATATGTTAAGTTGTGCATAGTATATGTCATATAAAAAGCTATAATAGCGTGCCGCTGGTTGTAGTTTAACGAAGTGTTTGAAATCAATGTTGATAGTTTGTATGAACATCCAATGAGTAATATAGTCTCATCTCACTTTTGTTTATAAAATATAGCTTATTTGTGATGTACTTATAACCTCTTACAGATCATTTCTAAAGCATTGAAGAAGTTTTCTACCATATTTCATTTTTATGACATACTTGTAAAAATTATTCACGTTGATTGTTCTAAATCTTAATACTACTACTATGCGTTCGATAAGTAATAACTCTGAGTAAAATGTATACCATTATTACCTTAATAAATATTATTTATAATACTATCTTCACTCTATATCCCTGACTTCCACCAGATTAAATTGAAGAATTTCAAACTCATTTCCTCTCTGCAAAGCGTGGAACAAAATTCTTCAATGAGAAGTGACTTGTAGGTGGTCATTAGAAAATTGCAAGTAACATATAGGACAGAATGATCTAAAAGCTGCAAACAAAATCACATTATATTTTCTTCACAGGGTCTGATGTTTAAATCGAATCTAGTTTCAATTTTAATTTCAACCGCATATTTCGGTGCTTAATTTTTTTTTTATTTGTTTTTCTTTTATGTTTTCATTGACGAGAGTTTATCGGTTCCAAACCAATGTTCAATATAATTATGTATCATATTAAGACAACTTCTACTTATTTAAAAACTATCTATTTAAACATTTATAAACTATCTATAATTTAATATATAATATATAACTATCTATGGTTGGGTTGGTGTGAAGCGTGATGGTTATGAAAGTGTATTGGGAAAGTATGGTGACGAACGAGTGAATGAAAATGGAGAAAGTTTGCTTGAGGTATGTTTGGGAAGGAACCTTGTGGTAACCAACACCATGTTCAACCACAAGGATATCCATTTGTTTACGAGACAAGAAGGAAGCCAGAGAAGCATGATTGATTATGTGATTGTAGATGCAAGTATGAGAAAGAAAGTGTTAGACACTCGGGCATACCGTGGTGCCGGGATTGACACAGACCACTTCTTGATTGTTAGTCGAGTAAGAGGTCTGTTTCAGCGGTGGCGGCATCGTGTGCATGCACCTGTTAGTATACTAGAACGCATAAAAGTCGAGAATAAAAGAGGAATTTAAGTGTAAGCTGAACAAGAAATTTGAAAATTCTGATGACGTATGTGAGATCGAAGAAGTATGGAAGTCATTTAAGGAAGGTCTAGTGGAAGTTGTGGTGGAAGTGTGTGGGGTAAGCAAGAGAAGCCAAGGATGTAAGAGAAAGAGAATGTGTGCAGAAGTCCGAAAGGCGTTGTCTGATAACAAGAAAGCATGGTTGGACTGGATGACTACAAAAGTCAATCAAAGAATGCTGAAGGCAACGGATGTGGACCTAAAAATGGCAAAAGAGGAGTGCAAAAGGTATAACGACATCGCATCTCAACCATATCAGAAACTATGATGGTAGTCTTGTGAAAGGAGAAGAATTTGTGTTAAAAAGATGGAAGCAATATTTTTAAAAGCTTGTTTGAAAAAGAGGATATGCAAGTACAGACTAGTTTCTGGGAAATGAATGAAATTGGTAAGGAAGAACTCATAAGTATGGAAGAAATAGTGGAAGCATTGAATAGCATGAAAGTGGGAAAAGCTGCGGGACTTGATAGGATCTCTGTCGAGATGTTGAAAGCGGGACAAGGCGTGGTAGCTTGCCAGCTGTACTGCCTTTTCAACCTTTGTTGGAGGAATGGCAGCGTACCAAGAGATTGGTGTAAGGCTGTCATCGTGCCGCTTTATAAGGGAAAAGGGTCACAGCAAGAGTGCAAAAACTACCGCGGCATAAGCTTGCTCAGCATCGTCGGCAAATTGTATGCAAATATTTGGTAGAAAGAGTGATGAATGAAACTGAAGGAAAAATGTGGGATGTACAAGCAGGATTTATGAAAAGAAGAGGATGTACGGATCAGGTCTTTTCCTTACGATGTGTAGCAGAAAAGCTTTTGGCGAAAAGTCAAAAGGTCTATTGCGTATTTGTAGACTTGGAAAAGGCCTATGATAGAGTGGTGAGGAATAAACTGTAGTCAAAACTGGCCAGGTATGGAGTAAACAGCTACTTGATACTAGCACTGAAATGTCTCTATGATGGCTCCAGTGCTTGTGTCAGAATCAACGGAGCTTGCACAGACTTTTTTCACATTGAAAAAGGTGTGAGACAGGGTTGTGTAGCGTCGCCGTTGCTGTTTAACCTATACATGGACAGCTGCCTGAAAGAACTGCAAGACAGTACGTATGGTATAGAAATGGATGAACTGACCGTCAAGTGCCTTCTATACGCCGATGATCAGTTAATACTAGCATCATCGGCGGAGAAGTTGCAGTTGATGGTTAACATTATGTATGATGCGTTAAAAAACAAAGGAATGAAAGTGAATGTAAACAAGTCGAAAGTAATGGTTTTTGAAAGAGAGGCAAGTATGACGGATTGCTCAATTGTTGTGGAAGGAGAAAGAGTAGAACAAGTAAAAGAGTTTGTATATCTAGGTACAAAATTTGCGAGAGATGGAAAGTATGACTATGACATTGAGCGAAGAGTATTGGCAGGAAATAAAGTGAATGTAGCCATGTACGCCTTTATGAGCAGTCAGAACGTCTCACAGAAGGCACGACTGGCTGTACATAGAGGTGTGCAGGTCCCCACACTTATGTATGGCAGTGAAAGTTG
This sequence comes from Thumatha senex, assembly GCA_948477245.1. Taxonomy (NCBI): domain Eukaryota; kingdom Metazoa; phylum Arthropoda; class Insecta; order Lepidoptera; family Erebidae; genus Thumatha; species Thumatha senex. The sequence goes on along the minus strand of OX419741.1, from coordinate 15,986,277 downwards.
GGTATGGCAGAAAACGCATAAAAGTAAAATAAATGCAGTGGAAATGAGAAGTCTGCAAAGTATAGCTGGAGTGAAGTTGATGGGTAAAGAAAGGAACAGCGCGATAAGGGAACATTGCGGTATGACAGAAGATGTAGTGACTAAGATAGAAAAAGGGATGCTTAGATGGTTCGGACACGTGGAGAGGATGGATGAAAGTAGACTGACGAAGCAGATTTATGTGGCGAGAGTGAATGGGCAAACTGGTAGGGGTAGACCTCGGCGTACGTATGTCAATCAAATCGAAGACTTTTTGGAAAAAGGCCAGGTCAAGACTACCCTTAACCGGCGAGCGTGTACGAAAACACTTATGAAAGTAGAAGAAGCGAAAGTGGTATGTCAGGATCGTAGCAAGTGGAAAACCATAGTCTCTGCCTACCCCGATGGGAAACAGGCGTGATAATATGTATGTATGTATGTATGCATGTTATCTAAGACCGGGGTTAATCTATATATAAAGTTTGCTCAGTTACGTTGACGCAATGAGGAATATTATCATTAAACTATAAAAGATGTGCACTCAAAAATTTTTTTTTAACTTGGGCCCCAATATTCAATCTGATTTTCGATAGTACTGATTTTCAATTGACATTGACATTGAATAAAAAGATATGCGTCCTAATGCTTGACCTGGTTTACGATAGTACACTTTTGCTTTATTTGCTGTACGATTTTGCGGGAACTGCTTTCTTTGCCATACAATCTTGCGAGTACCGGATCAAAAAAGGGATCACTAATCATTGACAGTGACTGGGATTTGTGAACTAGAAACTTTTTAGATACAGCTGGTCTTACCTCCACTGTCTGCTGTACTCCCTCTGCTATTGAATCAGCCCGCGATTGACGATCTATCGATATCTAATCGAACTATAACTTAACAGACTATGGGCCGTATTCCAGAACGTTTATCAATACTCAAGAAACACTTGAGAGTAGATTTTATAAGGCAAAAACTAGCCTCAAGCGTCGATTGAGTATTGATAAACGTTCTGGAATACGGCCCTATGTGCGGAATTAGGAGTTCAAAATGTCGACCATTGCGTTATTTGAAGCTCTGAAGCCAGAGCATCTATTTGCAAAATACTGACAAAGATTACTAGAATAATGAAGAAAATACTTAATAAAAAGTAGAGAAGACAAAATGAGGCAAAATTAAAAAAAGAAAATTTTTATCTTCTTGGTATATACAATGGTCGTTTTAGTACATTCAATAGTGCCAAAAGCACGTATCAAGTACCGTTTTAGACTGTACATGCACAGAAAACAGTGCTTATACACAATATGAGAGCGACAGTTTTAATTTTCGGACTGCAGGTCAAATGTTCAGTGATACACATACACATGTGATCTCAAATGTTCAGTGAAACACATTTGTAAGTGTAGCAGATCAACAGCAGGTATAAATCAAAATAAGAAATTTATTTAGTTATCATGAAGTTGGATTAATAATTATAAGGGTACAGCCAGTGACTTTTAAATCCAAATATTTTTTTTATTTTATAAATATAAGTTTCAAATATATTTGATATTATTTCCAATCAAGAATGTGTAGGTTTATAGAAAGAGTATTTTATGACGTGATTTCGTTATGGCAGAATTTAGTTATAATGACGCACTGTACTCGCAATTACAGTCCACTTAACTGTTTATTTGCACTTAACATAAGTCTCACATTATAAAAGTTCAGATCTCCTACATAATTTTAATAAAGTTCATTTTTTTTGTATTGTATACATAGATTTTACAATATTTGATATTTTTGAAGTATCATTTGAGTTTTGTAAATCGCTTAGTGTAGGTAATAGATTTTGTTTTGTATTATTAATTAAAAACATAATTTTCATTGTAATGTATAAAAAAGATTCATTTGCAATTAATTATAATTTTCACATTAGTGGTGTTTGTGTTATTGCTGATTGTTGTGGTATCCAGTATAATAATAAATAGCACAATATGATAAAAATATTATCGAATAAGAAAATTTAAAATATTTTTACCAAAAATCCTATTTTTGTTATTAGAATACTGTGTATCAATATAAAAATATTAATGCTAAGCTTTCTTGTTTTTATTCTGTGCAGATCACAGAATAAAAACAAGAAAGCTCATCATAATATAATTTAACGTCTCTAAGACGGTTTAATTTTCATTTTCGTGGGCAAATCGAATTAGTTCAGACAATTGTAGTCATTAAATTATAATATTATAAAGTTTTCAATAGAATTGACGACTGGGATTGTGAAAGTGTATTTTGGTATAGATTCGCGTGATATGTCGTTTTAAAACTAAGTATAGATACGTGTTCACGCTAAAATTTGACAAGTATGACATTTCGGAATAAGCCGTTCATTAAAAAAAAACAATTTTTTAGGCCGTTCCAGGTTACTATAATACTCTTTTGTAAATTAGTTCTTGAGCTACATATCTGTCATTAAAAAAATACGGAGCTCACTGACCTCTATTATATGAACTCCAACATCGATGAACTCAGTCCAGTTGGTTATCGCCATTTTGGCGCTGACTGCAGTGTGTACGACTCTGAAACTAACATTGTTTTTTTCATTTACCTTTTGATAGCAGAAATACGCTGTTTTAGGATAATGTCGAAATAATATCTAATAGCCACCAAATACGAATAATGAAGATTAAATACGTGTTATTAAATTAAAAAAAATATTACGCTTGTTCAAAAGGAGAATTCAATTTTATTACTTGAGTCGTACACTGATATGCCTAAGCGCTTTGATCCGGCAAAGAAACAACTGTAATTTGATTGAGAATATGCAATCCAAGGTACTATATAATGGAGATCAGTATATTGAGCGGTACGATACCTGATTCCGATGAACTGCCGGTGAATATCGTGAGGTAAATTTAATTTAAAGCTTGCTATCGGAGACCACACTGTGGCCTCTTGAAGGGTAAGAAGCTCTGGTAACTCTATTCGACCAATATTATCTCAACATCTAAGGGCTTCGTACACTGACTATTGTACATATAGATGCTGTATAGACATTTATATAGGGTTAATGTGCTATGTATTGATGAGCATCTTGTACGTGTACCTATTAAGGACACAAATTGTGTTAAGATTAAGATGGAAAATAAATAAAAATAGTAACATCGAGACTTGTTCGTTATTTATATCGTTGCCTTTCGTCCAATCCTATCGTCTGTCTAAGTAATGAGACAAAGCATGGTATAAGAATCACGCCTCGCGATTCACAACACAGTGTTTTTCGATAGTGAAACCAGATAATGCGTGTAAGCAAACTGAATAACGCTATGTTTGCTATGCTGTGTTGCGATCACTTCGAAAATTGTGCAGTGCGTCCGAATACGTAACGAAGTGATCCTCAATTTTTTTGTAATAGGTTTAAATGAAAATATCAGCATTAAGTTGGAAAAGGGCGTGTTTGGTTGTGTGACATGTGATGATGAATGAGCAAAGAACGATTGACGAAGAATTGAAGTTTAGCACTCTACGAAACAGAAACGATTTTTACTCCGCTACCGGCTTGTAAAGTATAGACAGTCGACAGACTCGTTAAAAAAAGACAAGTCACTGGATATAAATTACATTATGGACTACTACTTTTAGTGTTGACCGTAGTATGTAAGTATATAATTAAATGGGCGTGTAAGCAAATAACTTTTGGGGAAGGCGGAACACGTTTATTGAGGTACACAATAATTTAGATGATACATAGTTTGCGTGCAATGCCATAATTTTTATAAAATTCTCTTTATACCTCTGATATTAAAATATATATTGTTTTGTCACAGGGATGCCCTGGCTCCTTCTCCAACGAGACCTAGTAAAGCTTAGCCATAATATGTAAGTTAAATTCCAAGCTTTTATTTACTACCTGGTCGATATCTTCCTATAGCTTTCCTCCTGCTGGAGTGGACCAAGAACTGATCTCTGAGGGACACCTCACTGCATTGACTGATGTCTCTGTCGTTGACATTATATTTGCGATAGTCCTAGTTTTGCGTCTATATAAGAATATTAGATATATGTGGTTAACCAAAACACATTTGTTTCAGAATTCTGCTCATTTGGAATTTTTCTATAACTGTGTAAATTGAACAAGTGTTTAAAGACTAGATGAATATTATATTATCCACGCTAGTTAGGTTGTTAGGTACGTAATAGTATACTTATCCAAAAACTTCATGACATTTTGTAATTTATAAAAATGTATAGGAAAGTTTTGTATATTATTAATAAAAAACATAAATAAAAATAGGCACTGACGTTTTATTTTACTTTTTCTGAAAAGTCGATGGGTTTTGGATATCTTGTGATGTAATGACTCCATCTTTAATGAGAATATCCTGAAACAGGAGGCTTGGTACGGTACCCGTTTACAAAGACCAGCACAGAGAGCATTAAATGCCGCTTTTCTTTTCACAATGATTCGCTCGGAGTTGGTCATACCGGTCGGACCAAACAATTACATAAGAAACGGCATACGTGGAGATAAAAAGGAGATGCCGGTGACAAGACGAATCCTATTCGGCAGTCTCTTTGTTTGACTATTAAAACACATTCTAACAACTCTACAGGAACTTCGTAGAATATAGAACAGACATGAAAAAGTAAATTTAATTTCAATGTTCCAAAATTCTATTGTACATAATAAATAGGTACCAAATCTCGAAATTCTTGTCGGGGATCACAGAGCAAAGAATGTTTTTTTATGTGTGTAATTCCTCTTGGAATTCACATTGCTGTGGGCTATTGGACTAGTAAGTGGGTATGTCGGACTTGTACCGACTAAACCGCACGGTGAACCACGGTGTCTTCTATATGCCTGTATGCTCGAAGAATCGGGTACTCCCGTGGAGGACAGCCTGTCATTTCCCTGCCGTTTGTCAGTAGTCAGTAGTAATAAAATAAAAACCCACTGACACGGTTTGTATGAAATATAAGGTGTCTCTAGGGGCATCTACGAATGACATTGTTTCCTTGCACCGTGGAGTGCACCATGGCACCACTTGTCGATAAAAAATGTCAAAATAGTTCTCGCAATACCTCGGTAATGCGCCTTCTTCACCAGCTATTAGGAATGTTCTTGTTATATGTACTCAATCACTATGACTTAACGATTCCTTATCGTAAATTAATATCAAAATAACCTGATAATGATTGATAACCTTTGTAAGAGATAATGTCTAAAACTAAACACCTACGTAAATAGGTACAAAATAGTAAAAAAATATAATGGGTGTAGAGAGCTCCATCAAGATCTCCTGGGCCCAAACGACTTCACCTGGGGGCGGAGTCTGCTATTTCAATCGTGTCAAAATAGAATTGAAATCGTCGCTCAACAGAAAGCCACCGGTACAATTTTGACGGTTTTTCGTAGTCTACTATTACAATCGTACTTCAACAGAAAGCCACCAATACAATTTTGACAGTTTTTCTATCTTCACGCTGTATCCCTGACGAGGTAGTCAGAGAGGACAGATCGCCAGGCTTCGCGATCCATGCATACTTCTTTCGCTTCTTCGAGATTCATCAATCGCTTCATACACGTACGTCTGGGTATCCGAGTACTTTTGACCTTTCCGTTTTTGAGCAATCTGCTCACGTGGTCTTCATATGTAAGTCTCGGCCTACCCTGACTACTTCTACCCTCTACTTTTGAACAATACATATTCTTCGTCAATCGTTCCTCACTCATTCGTTGGACGTGTCCAAACCAACGGAGCACGCCCTTTTCCAGCTTAACGCTGACACTTTCATTCAAACCTGCCATATTGCGTATCACTTCTATATCCTGTATAACCTGCCATATTCCGCACAATTTTCGAAGTGATCGCATCTCCACAGCATTCAATTTACTTTCATGCATCTGCTGACATACCCAGGTTTCACTACCGTAAAGCAAAGTTGGCACTAGCACTGCGTTATGAATCGCCATTCGTGCTTCTTTTACGATGCTTTGTCGCTTTACTAACTGGGACAAAGCACCGTTAACTTTGTTTCCGGCAGCTACTCGCCGTTCTACATCCGAATCACATCTTCCATCCGCGCTAAACATACTTCCTAAATACACAATTTCATTCACTTGCTCTAGACGTTCCTGGTTTACCCTAATCTCGCATTTAGTACTTACGTCACCTCTTTCAAATACTAGAACCTTAGTTTTACTTGCATTCAAGCGAAGACCCTTACTTTCACACTCCTCTTTCATATTAGTGACTAATGGCTAAAGGTCGGCTTCTGATGAGGCCATGAGTACCGCATCATCAGCGTACAGCAGACAGTTTACTGTAAAGTCACCCAAATTCACACCCATATTAAAATCTTTCAACTTCTGCAGGCAACTGTCCAGATACACTATGAACAGCCAGGCGGACATGACACATCCCTGTTTGACGCCTGTACAGACATCAAAAAGAGGTGACACATCCCCCCCTACTCGCACGCAAGCCTTACAGTCCCCATAAAGCGACTGTATTGCCCGCAGTAGCGAGCCGTCCACACCATATCCTGGCAGCAAGTCCCACAGCGTTTCTCTCACAACGTTATCAAACGCTTTCTCTAGATCCACAAAAGCGCAGAAAACCTTCTGGCTAAGAGCCAGAAACTTTTCCGCGATCATGCGGAGAGAAAACACTTGATCCATGCAACCTCTTCCACGTCGGAATCCGCATTGAGCCTCACATAAATACCTTTCAGACTTTTCTTGCATTCGTGCCGTTATAACCTTTGCATACACCTTACTAGCTAAGCTGACCAAGCTGATCGCCCTGTAGCTGGAGCAGTTTAGGCGCGAGCCTTTCCCTTTGTAAATAGGTACTACAACTGCTACTCGCCAGTCATCTGGGACCTCACCCGTCCGCCAGCACAAGTTGCATAACAGACATAGTGTGTCCCAGACACGCGACCAACCGTACTTGATCGTCTAAGCAGTAACTCTGTCTTTTCCCGCAGCCTTACCACATTTCATACTTCTTATCGCTTGTTCTATTTCTTTCATACTAATGACTTCAATGACATCGGGATCCGGAGCATCGAAGTGAGCTCCACTTCCCGATGTGGCATCTCTGTCTTTTCTTGCATACATCTTTCCATAATATTCACTCCATTTCTGCAGGACGTCAGTTTGGTCTGTTAGGACGTCATTGTTAACACTAAGCACTTTATTCATACTGCAGATTACCGAACAACTCCGGGTCTTGCCTACCTCTTTCCAGAAGAGCTTGGCATTATCCCGGAAATTGGACGACAACCTTTCATCCGCTTTCATTCTGCACCTTTCACGAGCTTCTTCTATCAGTGCCTTCGTGTTAACTTTCTGCAGCTTGTATCTCTCTTTCATATTAAAATCATTCCGCGAGGCTAAGTAGTCTAGCCATGCTTTCTTCTTCATTCGAACTGCTTCTTTCACTTCTTCATTCCACTATGCATCACGCTTATTACTACTGCCTCTTTTCGTTTCTCCACACACTTCCACAGCGGCATTTATCATACTGTCCCTAAGGTTCTGCCATACACTTTCCACATTCTCACTGCTTACATTGACGTCGCCAAGCTTTTCGGCTACCCTTTCATTATATTTATCCCTAATGGATGCATCCTGCAGCTTCCAGCTTTTGATGCTATAAGTCGGCTCAGGTTCAGGACACTCGGTGCGATGACGCCAACCCGCGAACAGACCCCTAATCCTAGTTATGACTAGGTAGTGGTCTGATCCCAGCTCAGCGCCTCGATAAACCCTTGTGTCCATCACCTGTTTACGGAGCCGACTATCCATTAGGAATAGATCTATCATGCTTCTCTTTGACTTACATCTCCTCGTATACATGTGAATTTGTTTGTGGTTGAACATTGTGTTCGCCACAAACAAATCCTTTTCCTTACAAAATGCCAGTATTAGCTTGCCAGCGTCGTTCACCCTTTTATCCCCATACTTCCCGAGAACCGACTCAAAACCATCGCGAGCGGTACCCACCCATCCATTCAAGTCTCCACATACTATAAGTCTTTCATTTCCTTCTATCACATTTAGAGCTTCTCTCATACTCTCCCAGAAGTCCTCTAGCTCACTCGCGTTCGACGAAGATACTGGCGCGTAAGCAGCTACCAGGAAAATCTTCGTCAAACCAAGTTTTACACGGATCCAGAGGATTCTAGGACCTACCAGTTTGTACTCATACATACCGGAGGCCAATCGCGAGGACAGCAAAATTCCAACCCCCCGACTGCCATGCTCGCTCTCTGGTACTCCAGACCAAAGCGCGAGCATCCCACCCGGGAGCTCCAAGACTTCGCTGCCCTTGCGCTTGGTCTCTGTCAAGCACACTGCATCTAACTTTCTCTCATTCATAACATCCATCAACTCATTCATCTTATCTGTCATTCCTCCCCTAACGTTCCACGCAGCTACCCTGCACTCCATCCTCCACTTCCCGCCGTGTCGGGCCGCGCGTGTAAGGTGGCGGTCCCCTACGCCGCTCTGGCACACACTTTTCGCACCAGCGGGGACGAACTGGTGCGCGTCGCCTCGGGGGCCTCGCCACGCCCTAGCATTATTCGCCCTGGTGGCACTCGTATTGGAGTAGAATTGCAGCCGTAGCTGGCAGGGATGGCGATGTGCACGCTTCTACTCTTCATCCCTCAATAGTAGGCTCGGCCCCCTGCTAGCGGTGCCCCTGCCGAGTAACGGACGAGGCAACGACGCAGGGCTTAGGAGGTCAGACAGGAGTCGCACCCAACAATGATCAAACCAAACGGTAGCTGCTCCTAGAGAGTGCAATGGATGGTATTGTCGCTAAGATGGATTACTTTTATTAAAATTATTTTGTGGACCTTTTACCCAAATCTTAATTCATATTCCTTCAATATTCTTTCTTAATATCTAAAATGTCCCATTCCTTTACGTCTTGGTCTAGTCTAGTCTTAAGTCAAGGTCACCCCAATACATGGGGCACACTAAGGGCCGTATTTTAAAACGTTACTCAATACTCAAGAAACACTTGAGAGTAGTATTTGTATGGCAAAACTAGCCTCAAGCGTTTCTTGAGTATTGAGTAACGTTCTAAAATACGGCTCTAAAAGTTTTGCACTTCTAGCTAATCGTTACTATTTGAATTTCGAATGTTATTTTTTTTTTGAATATTTACCTTCATAATAGGAGAAGAACAATTGGCGGGAAATCATTTGTCAATTGTTTTTTATCACACATCGAAGTTCTACGGACGCAACGAAAATGGAATTAAGTCGAAAAGATTTTAGAGCGATGATTTTTTATGATTTTAAAAGTTCTCTCTCTCCGCAAGACTGTGCCGCTCGTCTTCTAAATGCTTTTTGGAGAAAAACACCTTGTTTGAGCACCGTGAGGCGATGGTTTTCTAAATTTGAGAGAGGTCGAGTTTCTTTACATGACGAATTTCATGAAGGGCGGCCTTAAACTGCCCACAACGAAAATAATATGGCTACTGTTAAGCGGCTAATTGAAGAAAATCCGCGGATTACCTATGAGACAATATTCAAGATTATTCAAGATACCTATGAGACTATTGGGCATTGGTATGAGCCAAATTCAGAACATTTTACACGAAGAATTGAAAGTTCGGAAACTTTGTTGTCGTTGGATCCCTCCTGAACTGACAGCGAAGCAGCAGCGGGCTCGCGTGGAATGGTGCTCACAGATGCTACTGAAGTACGACCACGGACATTCTAATGCTGTTTATGACATTGTCACAGGAGACAAAACGTGGATGTATTGTTTTGAATCCAAAAAAACAGAGGTAAATAAATGATCGCGTTTTTTTTCTCAGCTACGGGTCCCATCTGTACAATTCCACTTGAAGGTCAAAAGAGTGTTAATGCCGAGTGGTATTGTAGGTACCATTTGTTTACCCAGGCTGTTAGAAAAAGTTCGCGAAAGTCGATCAAAAAGCCGCGTTCTCCTACATTATGACAACGATTCTTCACACACGGCCAACAAAACAAAGTCATTTTTAGCTTCCGATAAAGTACAACTCGTCACCCATCCTGCGCATAGTCCCGATTTCTGTATTTCTGTATTTTCCCCAAAATCAAAGATTTGATGAGAGGTTTCACTTTTACCAACTCCGAAAAGGCAGTGATAGCGTTCAATCAGCAAGTAGAAAAAATGCCTTCAGATCTGTGGTCCTCCTGTTTGAAAAAATGGTTCGATCGCATGGAAAAATGTTTAAAATGTAAAGGAGAGTATTTTGAATAGCAACAAACATAATATTTTAGTAATAACATGTTGTTCTTTTAAGTTACGCAAAACTTATAGTGTGAACTACGTATAATAGTGGTTGTTACTGATGTTTTCAGTGGATTTTATGCGGCTAAATAGAAAATCGCATTTCACTGCATATATATCACTGTCTTTCACTATAGCAAGTTGACACAACTATTATGTCCAAGAAACTATCACTCTCGCACATAAAACAAGATAAATGCACTATTTTTAAAAAATAATATACAGCAAGCGTTTGCTTTTGTTATTTTTCCCGCGTAGAATCCATAGGGATACTATCTACTTTTACACAATAACCTTAAAAATATGATACATAACTAAAATATATTATTAAAAGAGGTCCCTTTAGGCAAGGTTCCAAAGATACTGGCAGCGTTCCCTCTTTGAATAGCTAGACTAATTCTTTGTCCGAGGTAGCTGCCAGTTCTTCTGTCTCCTGTGATGTCGACTAACCTTTTCGCTATTTCCTTAACTAGCCTTATAGCGCTAGGACCCCACGGACCAAGCGTCTCGACACCGTATGGGACTAAATCATATTCGGAGCCGTTTCACAAGTCGCACCAGCTCTGTTGTTGGTTCCATGTAGATAGGAAGGGGGCAGCGTTTCTGCCATAGAATCAAACTCATACCATCCGGTCTCTTGCCATCGTCTCTTGCAATACCAGTCGGTTCAAGTAGACCTGGCACGTTGACGGTGGCAAGGGACCGGCGTATGATATCTTTAAGTGCGGCATGTCTCGAGAAGCGGCCCGCACTTTTTTGGCATGACAGTCCGTAATGTCCTAACTTGTCGACATCACTGCCACAGGGACATTAAATATAACTCTCAGCAATATTTTTTTTTATTGTGCTTCAGTATTTTTATTTTCGAAACAGTTGTGAAGTCAATTGTACTTTTATTTGATTAAACATCATCTAAGTCAATGTCAAGACCGGCCGAATCACGGTGAAGGGTATCGAAGTGATAAGTGTGATTGCTATGTATATGATATGTCAGATATGCATTAGTGATGTTCAATTGAATCATACTCGAATGGTAAATACGAGAGAGGTAACGAATACGAGTACGAGCAATGCAATAAATACATATTATATTTCCACCCGCGTTTCCATTACTGTGACTCTTGTAAACCAGGATCTACAGCAATGACAAACACTAAAAAAGTTACACGGATCGCGATCTCGGCGAAGTCCCAGGAGAAGTTAGAATATCTTGGAACCCGCATCGAAATTACTGATTTAGGGTATGATTGGTCAAGCCTGAAAATTGTTTCAACTCGTCAAGCGAGGTTTTTCACACATTTTTGTTCAAATTCATCAAACACTAATAAAGTTTCGTTTCATCAAGGCATGTAAAGTTTCTGGTTGGACAAGTCTATGGAAAGTTCTAACTCGTCAAGTCTATCAGGAGTATTAATTGGTCAAGTTTTAATATGTTCTAATTCGTCAAATCTATCACTAGCTCTGATTCGTCAAATCTATAGACCAACCAAATTTCCAACAGTTTTAAAAGAATTGATTAAAGCAAAGACTACCCAAGATAAGTATACTTTGTTTAAAAAATTCTCTATAAGATGATCATTTTTTTTGGAATGAAGACTAGAAGCTCGCCCGCCGCCATCCCTGCCAGCCCAGAATGCAATTCTACTCCAACACGAGTGCCAAAGGACGACCAATGACTCGCACCAATTTGTCCCCGCTTGTTGCGAAAAGTCTCTAAGTGTCCCAGAGTGGCGTAGGCGACCAGCACCCTACACGCGCGGCCCGACACACAGGGAAGTGGAGGATGGAGTGCAGGGTACCAAGGGGAATGTTAGGGGAGGAATGGAAGATAAGGTGATTGAGTTGATGGATGTAATAAATGAAAGAAAATTAAATGTTGTGTACCTACTTAACAGAGACCAAGCGCAAGGGCAGCGTAGTCTTAAAGCTTCCGGGTGGGGTGCTCGCGCTATGGTTTGGAGTACGGGATAGCGAGCATGTCAGTCAGGGTATACTTTGATCTTGGGTAGTCTTTGCTTTAATAATCAATTCTTAATAAACTTTTGGAATTTTGGTTGGTCTATAGATTTCACGAATCTGAACTAATGATAGGCTTGACGAATCAGAACATATTAAAACTTGACCCATTAATACTACTGATAGACTTGACGAGTTAGTACTTTCCATAGACTTGTCTAATCAGAACCTTTACATGCCTTGACGAAACGAAACTTTATTAGTGTTTGACGAATTTGAACAAAAATGTGGGAAAAAGCTCGCTTGACGAGTTGAAACAATTTTCAGGCTTGACTAATCATACCCTAAATCAAATTACTCAGAAGATAATTTGTGGGTTGGAAAAATAAAATAGAACGCATCTTCCCTCCTTTGCAAAGCGGGAGACCTACAACTAGGTGTACGTACTATATAATAAGGTAAGTAGGTACATTACGGGTCATACATGAGCTAAATTTAGCTTATCTAAATCAGAACATATTTATTTTATTTGAAAGTACATTAATATACAGAGTCAATAAAAAAAAAAAAAAAAAAACACTTCTTGTTTACAAAATACCAAAGTATAAAAGTTTCAAAATGCCGTCCTGTAAAATAATGATTTTTAATTATGTCGGCTTTGCATTAAGCAAGCGATATCATCTTGTGATGAATATTTTTTTTGTTTATAGTTACTACTCTCCTGGTAGTAACTATAAACAAAAAAATCAAGCTGATATTCATACATATTTTAAAATAATAAAATGACGGGAATAAATACTTAGGAGCCACGGGGGTACAAAAATTAATTTTTATACCATCGAGGTGGCTGACAAGCTTACGTCCCACCCGATGGAAAGTGATCACCTTGCAAGGTTTGCAATACCGACCCTAAAATAATATGTCAGCTAAATTTTAAGCCGATATTAGTTTTTTTTGGATGTAACCAACCGATAAACTTGTATTTATAAATTACGCTAACACACAAAACGAATCGACGAGATATGTCCATCATAAAAAAGTCAGGCACTCTTACCATTAGCTAAACAGTGCGCAGCGTTAGTAACGAACTTCGATTCCCGATCATTACACTACTGATATGAATTCAATTTTTTTTTTGCGAGACTTTTTTTTTTCACAGCGCCATCTAGGCTAAATCAAGCAACGTAGACTAAAGCACAGTAAAATGTTGGTACCTACCTACTTACTAACTTCTAAAGCTTGGCATATTAGATTTAGAGTGATATCACATTATTTTTAAGTTATTCTAAGAAAATCTTTTCACATAATACCTCCCTATCACATTTTTGTGCTAGTCATATCTTATATTTTACTGAATATAATTATGAAATTACAGACTTCTTGAATTCTGCAATCCATTAAAAATCAATATTCGTTACTAGACATTACTAAAGTATGAGTATTAACTTAGCACGACACTCAAGTAAGATACCTGTTATTCGCATTTACTTAAATACAAAATGCAGACACGCCGCTACTCATACTTTATCAAGTTTCATATCGGTAACATCCAGTTCTATAAATAAAATGTTGTATTTTTATTTACCAATAGTGTTAGTGATAGCGTATTATAGTTTGTACTATTACTTTACGAGAACTTTCAATTATTGGAAAAAAAGAAATGTTGTCGGACCAAAACCAGTGCCCTTATTTGGTAATATAATGGATTCTGCGCTACGACGCAGCAATATGATGGGCGAGTATTTGCAATATTACAACATGTTCCCCAAGGAGAAAGTTGTTGGTGTTTACAGAATGACAACACCCTGTTTACTGTTACGAGATTTAGAAGTAATTAAACATATCATGATTAAAGATTTTGATTTGTTTAGAGACCGTGGAGTGGATTTCAGCTCTAAGGGTTTAGGGCAGAATATGTTTCATGCAGATGGTGATACGTGGAGTGCTTTACGAACACGATTTAGCCCAATCTTCACACCAAGAAAGTTAAAAAATATGTTTTATCTAGTAAACGACTGTGTAGATATGTTAATGGTTTATTTGGCAAATACAGTTGGTACCAATCCGGAACAAGAAGTTGGCTTATTGTTTCAAAGATACACTGTTTCATCTATTTTTGCTTGTGCGTTTGGCGTTCAGTTTAACAATTTTCAAACTGAAGTGGATACAAATCTGAAAAAATTGGATAAAATGGTTTTTTCATCTAATTTTGCGTTTGAAATGGACATGATGTACCCGGGACTTTTGAAAAAACTCAATCTCTCACTTTTTTCCACTAACGTAACAAAATTTTTCGAGAATCTTGTACAAAATATAATATTACAAAGGAATGGTAAACCATCGGGTAGGGGTGACTTTATGGATCTAATATTACAATTACGTGAAATGGGAGAAATTCAAAATGTAAATACTGCAGAAGGAGCTGAAATTACAACCACTGAAATAACAAATGACATGATCGCTGCCCAAGCTTTTGTGTTTTATGTCGCAGGATATGAGACTAGTTCCTCTACACTGGCTTACCTTTTGTATCAACTAGCACTCAACCCAGAAATACAAGAGACACTAAGAGAAGAAATTGATTCTGTAACAAAAGCTCACGGACTATCACACGGTGTAGTAACATATGAATCTCTAAAAGACATGAAGTATTTAGATAAGGTATATTTAGAGACACTTAGAATGTATCCGATAGTGGATCCGTTACATAGAAAAGCAGGAGCTGATTACCAAATACCAGATACAGACGTTGTTATAAAAAAGAATCAGACTGTATTGGTATCTGTATTAGGTATACACCATGACAAGAATTATTATCCTAAGCCTGAAGTGTTCGACCCACATAGATTTGACCCAGAGGTAATAGCTTCACGGCACCCATGTGCATACTTGCCTTTCGGAGTTGGCCCAAGAAACTGTATTGGTAAGTACAAGTTATTCGTATTTCATTGGAACATCATGATATAGGAGATCTAGAAGTAAGAGATTTACTGACTCTAATAAAAAAAGGATCATGTGTATACAGAGAAATTATTAAACCACTAGCAACCCGTCAGCAGTAGATTGTCATAACCAACAACGTTTGTTGTACAACTTTTGACAATTCATTACAAGTGAGTTTCTTTCTTACATTGAACCACGGAACAGAAAAACATTGAACCGTCGAGTTGTGTCATATTCTATACTCGCTGTTGTATTCGCCTCAAAGAATTTCTGTCTCTTCTTCGTCACGCGATTTTTCACTTCGATACGCGCACATCGTCGGCCCATCCCCTGTTATTTCCACGAGTTGCGTAGAATAATATTTCAAGTGGTACATTAAACTACAAAATGCAAAAAAAAAATCGTAGAACCACCGCTTATGATGTTAGCTCCAGTCCCGGCAGGTTGCTGATGTTTTGCAAAGACCCTGTATAGTTCGGTCATGTAGACAGAAGACCGATGGAACAGGTATAAGAGGAAAGTGTAAATGTATACAAGGTAAGCCTAGGTACACATAACTAAGTGATAAGTAGGTGGCCATACCTTAAAGACTTGCGTCGATTCTAACGGGAAAAATGTGACTTTATGCACTATGGAATGTATCTGTAAGATTTTGGTGTATTTAAACGTCTTCCACTTCATCTTAGAGTATTCTCAGATGCTTCCAAACCCTATCTGTATATGGGCCTAAGGTTCACTTTTATTTACTACTAGGAGTTGTTATGGTTTGACTTTTTATGTTCAGCATCATTAGGAGCGAATGCTGTCTGACCTCCCAATCCCGTAAGGGACGCTGGCGTTGTTGCCTCGTCCGTCGGAAGTCTGTCAGGTCGCCGTTTTGAGTTGAATTTTTGTACAAAGAACAAATTTGAATAAATATAATTTACTTGTAAACTTTATAGCTTTTTGTTTCGTCCCGAAGCCATGAAATCGATTGCAATTTTATATGTAACTTGAGCCCCACAGCTGCGCCCGTAACATATTTCGACTTTTAACCACCGTGGTACATAATTTATCCCGTCATATATTAATCTAACAATAAGATATGAAGAGTTTTGACATTTACGATGCCCCGCTCCTCTCTCCAATTCTCGATAAATGGGCAATCCAACACAAAAATAATTATTAAATTCAAACCAGCAGTTCCTGAGCTTAGCGGAGTAAAATCAGTAATTTTCATATGTTAATGTAGCGGTCAGCTAGTGTATATAGTTGTAAATGTATACAGTTGTTTTTACATTTCTATGCCATGTAAGTATCAATCAGCAGAGTAATGTTTTTTTTTGTAGGTATGCGGTTCGGTGGACTTCAAACTCGACTTTGCGCAGCCAAACTGATTTCGAAATTCCGCGTTGAGACAAGTTCTAACACAAAATCATCACTTACTTTTGATCCCAATCGAATTCTCCTTGCTCCAGAAGGAGGCATCCATCTGAATATTAAACCACGGAAACTTTAATAAATAACTACTTTTGTCTTTAATAATCCTTAGAATTAGTGTTTTCCTGCTGGACTGCATCAGCAAGAGCTCAAAGAATCCGCGTAAATGGAAAGAACCGAGAATGATAATGGATGGAGTCCTTGGAATTAAGCGTGTCTGTTTTAGTCAATGTGCTACTTACGGTTTGCGGTAAAGTTAACAGGATATTTACCATGTATTATAAGTTTCCGATACATATTTTGCACTTGCAAGCATCATGATCACGGAGCACTTTTCGGTTAAAGGTGAAATTTAAAGTTTTTACTAGCACATGTCTTCATCTAAGTATATATAATGCGTCACATTCGTTCGTGAAACTTGTAATTAGGTACACTTGATAAATATCCTATTATATTTAATGTTAGTGACCATGAAAGTTTAAATACGATGTAACTAGTGTGTCGATATATAATCTCTTGAGAATCTAGGGAAGTCTATTATTTAATGTGATCCACGAATTCTCCTCTGTATATGACGAGTTTGAATTTGCTCACATGTACGTGTTGTGAAAATTTCAATTTTTCAAGATAAACTTGAGATAGTATTGAGCTAAAAATTTAAAAAATATAAGACTGCTAGGAACACGTTTTCGTGAATGATAAATCACTTTTTTAATCAAAGTTTGTTCTAATTTGTTTGTTCATATTTGTTCAATTCTAATTTACTTACTAACATTTTCGCGTTGCATTTGTTTTAAAATAACACGCGTTGGCATTGAACACATACTTTTGTATCAAACAAGATTTCGAACGAGAACGGGGGTAATCACATATGCGCAATAGAGTCAGATTGGTCTGGGTGCCAGGTCACGCGGGCATCGAAGGCAATGGGAGGGCGGATGACCTTGCAAGAAAAGGTTCAGAGAAACAGTTCATTGGACCAAAGCCGTTCGTCGGACTTGATTATGGAGTGATAAGACGAGCGCTACAGGAGAATGCCGCTGAGGAACATAGGAACCAGTGGCAGTCGACAACAGGCCAGAAACATGCAGAAAGGTTTCTGGGAGACATTAGGGCTGGCTGACGTACAGCAGAGAGCAGCTCTGAAGTTTATACCAGATTCTGAGGTCTATGGTCCCTATTAGGTGTATAAAAAATCAAGGTTATGAGTCAACACAATAAAAAGATATGGGTAAATTTTGGTATTCGAGACCACTTGTAAGTACCAAAATTTACCTCAATTTTAATCTTATTTTTTTTTTCGGATTTCTCCCTTTACTTGTGCTATAAGGGCCGTATTCCAGAACGTTTATCAACACTCAAGAAACACTTGAGAGTAGATTTTATAAGGCAAATCTTGATAGAGTATTGAGAAACGTTCTGAAATAAGGACCTAAGACTTTGCTTTAGCTCGAGTATAGATTTACTTGCGAACATTCAACAATTTTAAATAATAATTCAAACAATTTTAAATAATAAGTATGAAATAGTTGTATAAAAGTTAGATTTTATGCCTGTGAAATTTGACAGCAAGGCAGATCAGTTGTCGACTCTAGTCTCTTATATATGAAATTGTTACAATTGTATTAAAAACTTGATGGTATACTAACTTACTATCTATTTTCTTTACAACAGGCTTTCCTGTGACCTGATAAATTTACCATTAATAATAATAATAATAATTCATTTATTCATCAGATACCAAAATCCATTTTGTTAGTTACAATATTTTACTTAATTTCTATGTTAGTACTTATATTCTACTAATGATCTGGTCATTTTCAGTACATTATTACATTCTTATAATATAACAGTCCTCGTTTCTATACACCAGCGTCCTCAGCATACTATTACCGCTACCGCGCATTCCGTACAGCATCGACGTCATCTTTTTACGCTGTACAGCTGTAAAGCTATCAGTTCTAGCGCAGCGAACATAGCCGATGCGCTACAGAAGCGCGGCAGCCGCAACAGCGCTCTGAAGGCGTTGTTGTATTGTATACGTAGGGTATTAATGGAGCGCTGCACACAATTGGCCCACAATACACTCGAGTACAGTGAAGTGCAGTAAGCCTTGAATAACATTATTTTTACACAGTTTGTACATCGAGCAAACCTACGGGCTAGCATAAGCGGTACTCCATATACAGTAACTTCTGGTACCAGGTCTGGACACTTACTGCCCACGGCCTCAAAGACCATGAATTCAGACTTTTTGACATTATATAGCAGTCCATGTTGGTTAGCATATTTCTCACAAATTTTAAGCAACTTTCTGAGTGCACTGATAGAGGGGGCCAGCAGCACCATGTCGTCTGCGTAACTTATATTATTGAAAGCTATTTCATCAATAAAACAGCCGTGCTGCTGAGCTCCTCTATCAGCGCATTTATATATAAATTAAATAATTTTGGAGAGGTTAGCCCCCCCCTGTCGTACCCCACATTCCATAATATATGGCGCCGACATGCTAGATCCCCATCGTATCACGTTACTTTGATGTTGGTACCAATGGCCAAAAACTTTAAGCAGAAGTTTATCCCACAATATATCATAAGATACCAAATCGAACGCCTTGGAAAGGTCCAAGTAGGCTGCGTATACTGGAGTCTTTCTCTCAGTATAGTACTTGACAGTGTGCTTAAGGCAGGCAATTGCACTCTCAGTGGACAACCCTGGCCTAAACCCGAACTGAGCATCGTGAGGCTTAATGTATTTATCCAAATGTGAATTAAGCACACTGTCAAAAACTTTTTTGACAGTGTGCTTAAGCTTAAGCTATTATGGTTGCCAGTGAGATAGGCCTGTAGTTCGACAGGTTCGAAACGTCCCCAGTCTTATTTTTGACCACTGGCACCACCACCGTACGCGTCATTTCAAGTGGTAAATGTGAATGTCCCACACAGAGGTTAAACAGCAGCGCCAGTACTCTTGGCAAGTGACAACCTGCATGCCGCAAGTGCTCAATGCTCAAACCATCGTGCCCCGGTGATTTACCTTTCTTCATATTATTTATTATATGACGTACCTCTTTTGCGGTTATAAGTGTGGATACCGAGCCACTATGTGTCCCAGCATCAAACACGTGCCGCGCTAGTCCTAGCGAAGACTTTACAATAAAATGCTCCTTAAAGCACTCAGCTATCATCTGAGGATCAGTCAAACCACCAACGCTCACAGGAAGGCTATGAGACACATTTAATTTACTTGTCGATTTCCAAAAGTGTTTAAAGTCCGTTTTATAAAACTGTGAGGCCAATTTGTCCATTATTATTTGGTCCTGGTGGTTTTGACACCACTTTAGTTTCCCTTTGAAAACCTTACGCGATGTTACCATGTCGTCATAAACACGACCTAAAGATGGCCGACCGTACCAATTCCATAGAGCAAACTTTGCTCTCGCCTCCCTATGAGCCTCGGCAACGTGGCTGCTCCACCCTGCCAACCATTTGTGAACTTTAGCACCTATAAAATTGGTCTGTGTGGCAACGGCCGCCGAACGTATACATGACACTACAGTTGCATACATCTCATCAATTATCATTTTGTGATTAATATC
Source organism: Thumatha senex (assembly GCA_948477245.1). NCBI lineage: Eukaryota > Metazoa > Arthropoda > Insecta > Lepidoptera > Erebidae > Thumatha > Thumatha senex. The sequence goes on along the minus strand of OX419741.1, from coordinate 15,966,066 downwards.
CCCACACAACTTACCACCACACTTTACACAGTCACTTGGAAAATCTATATTTTTTAGTGTACTATTACATATGTGATAATATTTCTCTATTTGCTCAAGTGACCGCTCGCCCCATTTGATTTTATTTTGTGTCATAGATAACGATGTGTTAACTTTCCTCTTTATAAAATTCATATTACAATTTATTAACAATGGGAAATGATCAGACCAGAGGACATCATGCTTTATATATATATATTACTTATTAACGGACATGCTGCTTTAGTGACTACACAATGGTCTAACCACCTCCGACTGGCATTAGCATCGCTGATAAACGTGTAGGTTTCAGATTGTAAGTTATTTACATCAGCACACACCCATTCCTGTTCCATACAAAACATTTGTAACTCGTTATAAAATAGTTGGTTTGGGTGCGCATTAAAATCACCCAAAATAATCACTGTCTCCACATTGCTGTCTTCTATAATTGCACTAATCGAACCTAAACAATTCGAATATTCCGGTAGATTCGCCTTGATATCAACCGGTAGGTACACACTAAATATTAAAATGGATCGGTCACTCAACACTATTTTAATTGCCGCGATTCGTGGATTACCACACGGTATTACATTCACACAACTAAATATGCTCTTTCTCCATAGAATCGCCACTCCACCATATGGGCGACCCTCTAACAATCCTGCTGAAGTATCAACAGCTGACGTTCCCGTGCTGCCAAAATCGGCATCAACCATTGTTAACGTACCTAAGTCATGAGCCAGGAGCCACGTTTCCTGAAGTGCTATTAAATCAGCTTCTTTGCACAATGATCTTACCCCCTCCATTGACCTCTTAAGCGACTTACAAATAAAAGACGCAAGGACAGCGTTGTGAATTACTGTCTCGTCCATTAGAGATGCTTGATGGTTGCCTCAACACGATCCGATCTCTCCACCTCTTCGTTCTTATGGTGATATTTGGTCTTTGTATATGGTGTCTGCATAATAAAGATATTTTTATTTATTTACTCACTAAACTACGAGTATTATCCTGCCAAAGTGTGGCCTATTGTGGGAAACGTCCGAAATAATGCTGAACTAAGGGTAAGATCGGCACCTCTGGTGTTACAAATACCAGATACAGGTGTTATAAAATGCCTCATGCTTGTCTGCCACTTCAGTAGTATATTAAAAATAATAAAATCGTGTGTCTGTGGGAGTGCGTCGAGTCACAGCGTGGTGTTAAAAGTAAAGTATATTTTGCAAAGTTTTAGTAAAATTTGAACCGTGGTTAAGTATCTTTTTCTTCTTATTCTTCATGTGTATTCCCAGTTACTTCCAACCATAGAAATCGGAAAAAACATTCCGGTCCCTGGGTTTGTAGCCTGGGGTCCGCTTTTATCGGCTGCAAGGGGCAGCTTGGTTTGACTTTTTATTTTCATCATTGTTGGGCGTGACTGCCGTCTGACCTCCCAACTCCGTAAGTGCGCCTGCATCGTTGCCTCGTTCGTTAACTAGCAGGTACACCACTTGCAGGTGAGATCGCTTGGGCACGGAGGTTCCTGGAGGAGCCCCTTACACCCCAAGTATAAGTATCTTTTTATTTTGGGTTTATTGGGAATGCCTTTACGAATTCATTGTCTTCGTTAGACACGAAGAAGTGGCGTAGGTTCTCAAGACAGAGCAAATGGCAACAGCAAATAAAAAAAATAACTATCTTTACGCTATATCCCTGACGGCGTAATCAGAGAGGATAGATAGCCAGGCTTCGCAATCCATGTATACTTCTTTCGCTTCCTGCAGATTCATACGTCGACGTTCAGCACGTCTGGGTATCCGAGTACTTTTGACTATATTACTACTAGAAACTATTTCGAGATAAACGGAAAACGATTATCTCGAAATACTTTCTCTTTTATCAAGTTTATCAACTTAGCTTACACTATATAAGTTGAAATTAGTCAGTAGGTTAAAATACATAAAAAGAGTACAAGTTTAAATGCAAAAGATACTGAAAGCTAAAAAAAGGCTGAATACCACCTCCTGTCCTTATCTTCAAGAATAAACAGATCACACACATCTCAACCTAAAGTTCCATTTGTATTTAAGTAACATTGCAAACTTAGAGCCTGGTGGAGACCGCTTTGACTGGCAGTTACTAAGGGCAGCTAAATTTTGGCATTATTGTACCTTAGACTCCTTAACCTCTAATAATGTAAGAGCCTCGACTGTCAGTCACCACTTGTAGGCTACTGCTACTTCGCTACCCTAGAGCGGGCGTAGAAGGACGGTTTTATGTGGGTCTCGCAGAAACCATTGAGGGGGGCAACTACCACTAGACTACAACCGTGTTCTAACTTGCCCCACCGGGCCGCAAGATAAGCCAGATGTTAATTCACGGCACCCCTGGTAAAGAGACGGCCTGGGATGGGACTCTCCTTCGGTAGTCAGTGGACGGCTCTCCAAAAACTCCTTCAAAAGCATATCGAAGGCCCTCTGAAAAGGTTTTCTACCCTCTGTCCTCCATTAACGAGTATTTCACACAACATGTGCCTGTTCATTTTAACACGGCAATAGACTCACTATCCGTTATGTGAAATGAAATACAAATGATGAAGTGTGGGTGTATATAGGTAGTATACCTCCACCTACACCTTTAGAGAAAATTTGCGTAATTATATGTGTACATCAAGATGGCGTTGGCAAGGAAGTTAGGGAAGATTTAAAGCTTTTACTAGGAGTACAAGGGTAGCACTTCTACTACTTGAAAAGTCAAGGGGTCCGTAGCTAAATTTTGGTAGTCAAGTTATTGTAAAAATAAATAATACGATGTAAGTATAATGAAAGGTAAGTTCTGAACGATCGTGAAATTTACTAGTAAAAGGTCTTTTGTTTCATATTTAAACACAGTAAAACATGACAGAAAATAAATTTCGACACAAGTATGATAGAGAATTGGCGAACTAGTATTGCACATGGCCATAAGTTAAGGTGACAAGTTTCAATGAAGTGGGCCGTATGCTTGTCTTAGTGGTAAAACGTAGATATCGGATGGAATTCCTTAGATATACTTTCGAAAATCTCCGACAATACAGGCAGTCGTGAAGTAGGGGTTAGACCTTACCTGCTAGTAGTGCATCTGCTGATAGTCGGATAAGACACAGGTAATCTGACGGGGTTGGTAAATCATACTGAAAATCATAAACCAAATGATAGCTGTTCTTGGATAAGGCAAGTAATAGTGGATCCCCAAGCTCTAAATCCAAGCATTTTTTTTTTTTTTTTGACACTTCAAAATCACGCCGCCCTCCTGATGGATAGCAGAGACGACGATCCGTGACTGACGGTCGCTTTACCAGCTGGTAGGGCCCCGAAAGCGACCCTCAGGTTGACGGCCCTGAAATATGCCTTTTCACGCTTCTCTTAAAGGAACCCAGGACACAAGAAAGACCTGCGGAATCTTTCGGTTCTGGGCACAATTCTGTCCACAGTGTGACGATGACATCTCTGCCCCGCCCGTGTTGTTCGGGAACGGAAAGTAGAGGGTGGGATCAAGTGAAAGAGTTTTTCAGAATACTTGCCGTGGTAGATTCGGTAAAAAGTAGCTAAGCTGGCGACCGTTCTGCGCATCTCCAACGGTTTGGAATTAACTGGGATTACTCTATAAGATGAAGAAGACAGGCAGTTGTGAAGGAGTATCACAATAGTGTTAGCCGTTTCAATAGCCATAAAGTCACCACGTGGCTAGTTCCATGGAGGAATTTCCGAAAGTAGGTATATTAAAAAAACAGTTTATATTAACTGTCTAGACAAGTCTGTTTATCTTAAGATAAATAAAACAATTCATGAAGCATTATGACTTGTGAATTTTGCGCTCGCAAGTCATACTTATTTGCAATTTCTGTTTCCAACTGCGTATAAATTATTAGTGATGAAAAGCAACATCACAACAGGATCTATTATTATATAGTAACATGCTCAAACGGCGGTTCTAAATGATGCCAATGATACATAATGCAGACAAGTGTACTGTTCTACTGTGTAATAAGTTTAATTTTTACTCGATACCTCCACGTATTCCTAAGATACATGGTGTTGACAGATTGAGGATGGAGGGACAACAAATTGAACCTATAAGCGTACCGGTTTTTGAAGTGAAGCTTCTTTTAGCGCACCTTACACAGATTCTTCCGTAGGTTTTTAAGTTAGACTGATCCGTCACACTCTGAGGTGAAATAAGGCTCGATCGGGTGAACTTGGGAACGTCGAGTGTACCCGAGCGAGAAAGATACAGTCAGCTGCTCTTCACTGTTGTGTCGCTGTACTTAGTATATTCAATTCAAATTGATTGCGATTCCCAATGAAGGGTTCACTTCTGCCTTGCGGTCTTAAGCACACACTCTTAATTTTTTTTCTTTTCGAGGTACACATCCCTAAAATGCAACGAGATTGCCTGTTGACGCGCTCAAGTCCCAATGTTATGTAAACGATTAACCAACCATCGTCAGCAGTTCAGATAGGTGAATGTTTGTTGCATATCTATTTACGAACGTTTCCGTGCTTCGAAATGTACGTTAAGTCATGCATGTCGCTAAGTCAAGTAGAAGGCCTAATGGGCACCTTGAAAAATTTTTACAGCATATAGTTACCGCTTTTCCTTGCTCGTTTCAATACGGCAAGAGCTTCGATGTTACTTGATTAAAAGTGATGAAAACTTTTGATTGTGTGGGTCTGCCCTGCCACCTCAGTGGAATAAAATGTAATAATATGTGATAGTGAATTTGCGTTTTAATTGTAAATAAATAACATTAAGTTTTTAATACTCATCTTAACTTGGCAATTTTGTATCATATTTTGCGAGTTATAATAATTAACAAGTTATCTTGAGGTCAAGAGCCAGAAAGCGAAGAGTTGAGAGCCCGATATCAAGTACATTGATGATATAGTCGTCTGAAGGTCAAGCCATTTAAAAATGTTTTAGACGCCAATACTGTATATGATAAGTCACCTCTATTCTTTGATTTTAAGATTGACACGTCGTGTAATTTTAAGGCCATGATATAATACGTGAAGAGGCATATCGCCTGCGCCGCTGAGGTCTAGGGTGCGATTGCAGATTCGGAACAAATATTATAATCCGCAAATGTTGATTTCGAAAGTTTGTGTAGATCTCATACCACAAGCTTATATTAGCTTTACTGTGTAAAAAGTGTCCCTCTATATCCTACTAATATTATAAACTTGAAAGGTTGTTAAAATGGATGTAGGTTTGTTACTCTTTCACGCAAAAACTTTTGAATGGATTTTGATGAAACTTTAATAGTATATCTTAAACATCAGAATGACATATCTGGAACAAGCTACTGTAGGAAATAGGAGCATAGGAATAGTGGGAATAGTATACGAATAATGAAAAATACCTTGGCATGCATCTGGATCGCAGGCTGACATGGAAGAAATACATCAAAACAAAAAAGATGAACTCAACCTGCGGTACAGAAACGTGTACTGATTGATGGCGCGCAACTCGGTCCTGTCCATGGACACCAAGCTACTCATCTATAAAACCATCTTGAAGTCAATATTTATTTATTTATTTATTTTTAGGAAGACCATCAGCTAAATAAGAGAGTTTTACCTAAAATAAAACTTACGTATTATTTTTTCTGAAATATCCGGAATCCATTTTGAGTCAAGCACCCGTCTTTTTACCTTAAATCAGTCACTTCCGCTTTCTCTCCGACGGTGGCGCCACCTATATTGCTGTTTTGCGTCCAGATCGAGATTGCACCGGTGTTGGTTTGTCATTATCATAATGCACCAGGTAGCCATTACCTGGATTCCGGATATTTCAGAAAAAATAATAGGTAAGTTTTATTTTAGGTAAAACTCTCTTATTATTTATTTCGTATCAATATCCGGAATCCATTTTGAGTGACGTGTTTGTTATCACCTGGTGCCGAGCTGTTAAGCCTAGACGCTATAATGTGTAAAAGTTCTGATGGTTGATATTTAGGAACAAAAGTACCACTGATGCAACATACATATACATATACTCCTATGAATACTGTTTAATAATCATTGTAATAAAAACAGAACAAAATCAATCATAATTATTATTATAAGATAAGAATTAATTAACAGTTTTGATAAACTGGTTCTAATAATATGGCTGCGATACTGGTTGACTATTAGAATTTTATTAACAGAATTAAGTCTTCATTCAATTTTCTCTGATAATAATTCTATACATCAATTTCTAATATATAGTATCCTATATGGCAAGAATTTGTTATATAGGAAACATTACAACAAAATTTAGTGACGCCACTGCTGATCGTCGTTTAACCTGAGGTTTCTCGATACGTACCAGCTTCCTTGAGAATACATTTCATCTATCCCCAATAATAATTCTGGATACAGGCTTCACTTCCACTCTAGTTATTACACAATTATGTTGTCATCAACTTAAGGACAATTCCATAATACTTATCCAAACAACTAAGTATGTTTAATTTAGTGTGTTTGTGAAGCCTTCCACCAGACTGCCTAATACCTATTTAAATTCACAGTTTTTTATAGTTTTTTTTATAGTTTTAAAAAGGGCACATTATTATACTATGTTTCTCATCTTTGTGGCTGTTGCTATCCATGGGTAATAATGAAATCTGCGACCAAAGCCAACAATAAAAGTGTAGAGGTATGTCGCGAATCCTGATGCGGATTTAATACATTTAAGAATAAATCTATATCATAGAAGTTAATGTATGTAAAATAAGTAACTGTAACTTCAACAACTCTGGGGTTTATTTTCGTACCCGTACTAATAATAAAGGCGAAAGCTTATGAGTGTGTATGTTTGATACTTCTACACACAATCGATTGGACCATTTTAGATAAGGTGTGGTGTGTATGTAGCAGATAACCTGGATTAACAGGTTCCGACGAGAAACGGGTATGGGACAACTTGACCACGCGTGTAAAGATGCTCATGTCCTCTAATAATTGATAGAATGCTTTTTCGACCTGACCTATGTCGGTTCATATATATTGATAGTAAAGTGCCTCCAACTGTTACGTTCTTTATCACACATGCTTCAGATTTTAGATCCTGGATTTGGAGAATGTACACTGATCTGTTGATGGGATCTGGAATCGGGTAGGGTGGCAATAGAGATTGATGACAGAGCCTCTGTTAAAACTGTCTTCAACTTTTTGAGCGATTAGGATAAACTACTGTCCGTTCGCTAGGTTTTTGTGGAACATCACTCTTGGGATGAGATTCGGTGAAGGAAATAGCGATGCTAGTATGTTTTCCCACCGATAAGCAACTACGTTGTGTAAGTATGCTTCGTGGTCCCTCATGTCTATGAGGAGAGGAAAGATGTACCTCTACACGACATGTGCTGTTATTGATGCAGGTAAGGCTATACGTGGTATGCACCACGTTTGAAAAAGAGTATAGCTGCTATTGTTAAATGCTATACTGGGCAAGCTTACTGGTGAAAATAAAGTGCAACTACGTGAATGTTTCGTCTATCTATGAACTATGAATAGTTCCGTTTGCTTAAGAAAACTGACTTAGGTTAAAATAGAAAACCAAAGTCTAATTGTCGATTTTGGTGATCATCGTCGCGATGTGAGCGTTTCTCAGTTGATGTTGATAGTGTCGAATAGCCGCGTAGTAAACGTGTCAATCTGTTTGGCATGTCAAGCCGTTGTTGAACATTTTAAGCTCCCGTGATGTTGCGGTCGCCAAATTGGGCTCCCTGGATCGGAAGTATTCATGGTTAGGAAGTTGGTTACTGGGGTCATGTGCATTGGCAGTGAATCTCCGTTAGCTCCATACTACCATCTTAAACTTGAATTTTGTGGTATGGGTGGTTTTGCGGCAACTGTCGGCTGAAGTATTGCAGCGTTTGACAACTACGCCAGCTTCTGCGAGTATCGAGGAGATGGTGGTATGGACACCATCTCCTCTGAGTGGACTTGTACCTGAACTTGAATTTTGTGATATGGCAAACGTGGCAAAGTTGAATCGCCCCATTAGATATTGATACTGTATGGGGAGACCATCTGCCGAGTTGCTCTTGAAGTTTTGAAGGCGTTCAACGAAAGAAGGAATCTAACAGTCAGCGAACAGATAATAAATATTTTATTTATTTATTAAAATTTTATAATGTGTCATTATAATGTAGTAGAAAAGAGTATAATGACACTGCTTATTGTTTACTATAAACGTAATCTCGGAAAGAATCTTGAATAATGTATGTAGGTCCAACAGGCGGCCTTATCGCTAAAGGCCATATTTGGATGAATAGAATTTTTATGCTCTGACATCGAAGATGTAGTAAGCTTTTTGTCCCCCCCGCCCTCTTTAATTGAAGGTAGGAGGTAATACTGGAGTGACGGCGCGTACGCAGTCCAATCTACCAAAAATTAAGCATTCGAGTTACCCACATTGGGGGTAATCGCAGGGGCAATCGCTAACCCAACCGCTGTGCAATGTGTGGACTTCGCTCTCGGTGTCCCTTATGCTAGGTAAGTATACTGCGGTATAAAGCGACCCTGTACTTACTGGGAGGAATTTGCGTTTCATAAAATTATTAAGTGTGGCGTATAAATGTATACATTGTATGTAGCCATTTCAATGAAAATTAATGAATTCAGCTCGCCTTGACTATAATTCATTTATTAAATTTACTAATGAAAATAATAATCTTATCAAATAGGGTATTTTGGGTTCAGTGAACCTTTATTATTGTATGCCCATTGCCTAATAAATGACTGTTATAGAATTTGGTAATTCATTAGTCAATTCGAAAAAAAATTATCGTCTTAGCAAAGAACGATTTTTAAATTTTAACAGACTCAAATCTTTTCAGATTGTCATATGGGTTCAATTCGACCATACTGGGGGTAGAAAAATAATTCCTTTGCATCCGTAAATCTAATTGAATACCAATCGTTAGAATTTTAATTTTCTAGGTCGATTGATTTTTTCAAATAAATACAATTGACTTTGGGGATACACAAAGTCTTTTATAAACAGATAACCTTCAGATGAAAAATTTAGCTTAATGTTATTGTTCGGTTTTTCTAAACCAATATCGGGAGAATTCGTTCGGTACCTACAATCGGGTACATCGCTAGAATGCTCCACACGATACTAGTTGCTCCTTCGGTATATGCCGGAAGGTTCTCGACCTATTGCTGTCCCTTCTAGTGTTATCTCTATCATATAGTTCTAGAATGTTCTTAGTGTAGCTATCTCTTTTTATAATAGTGCTATCCCTGTCTAATAACTCTGGAATATTCTGAATGTAGCTCTCTCTTTCTAATACTGCTATCCTTGTCACTCTTTTATAAAATTACGCTTTATACTGAAGTGGGCTTCAAAGGCCCATAAGGGGTCCTGAAAACGCCTGAAAAAGGCTTTTCAGGTTATGATGGCATGTGATAGGGGGTGGCCTGAAACGAACTGAATACGTGTTTCAGGCGGCTTAAAACAAACGGCAACTGGGGTGAAATTTGGATAATTTGGTATGTGATAGAGCTTCCTCGGAAACGGCCTGAAACCGCTTTTCAGCCTGCTGAAAACGTTCCCAAGGCCCAGAAAATGACGTTTAAAGTTGTTCACTAGTCCGCCGGCGTAACACTACCCCCTCCTAAGACATGCTCGTCCCAAGCATCGTTGTCTCCATGATATCTGGAAAGTCGGTCAACGTGAACTATCTTGCAGGGACTACGAGGACTCCGCTGTATTCGATACGTGACGTCATTGATTCTAGTAACCACTCTATACGGTCCTTCCCAGTTAGGGGATAGCTTTGGGGACTTCCCTTTCCGCCGCAAAGGATTATGTAACCACACCAATGAGCCTTCATCAAACCCAACTTGGTTTGATCTCCGATCATATCGAGTTTTCATCCTTTCACTAGCTTGAAGCCCGTGTTCACGAACAAGTTTGAGATCATTGTCGATCCGATCCCGCAACTCGCCCGCGTACTCGGTGATAGATCTAGGTGAGTCTGGAGGACGCCCAGTTAGACAATCTGCAGGTAGACGAAGTTCTCTCCCAAAATTTACGTATGCCGGGGTAACAGCTGTGCTTTCATGAGTTGCGGACCTATACGACAACTAAAAGAGCGGAATGTGTCGGTCCCAATCTTTCTGGTGACTCTCGACAACTTTGGCCAAGTGTCTTTCCAGTGTCTGGTTAAATCTTTCGACCATTCCATCCGATTGTGGGTGATATGCCGTCGTTCTCGTTTTATGCAAACCCATTAACCGGCAAGTTTCTTGAAAGACCATAGACTCAAAGTTCCTGCCCTGGTCGCTATAAATTTCAAGTGGCACTCCAAACCGACAGAATACCTCATATATTAATTTTTCCGCTATGGTGATCGCTTCCTGGTTGGGAATAGCAAATACCTCAGGCCATTTGGTGAAGTAATCCATCACCACCAAAATGTACTTATTCCCGGAGTCTGTTGTTGGAAACGGGCCCGCAACATCCAAAGCAATTCTTGCCCAAGGTACTCCAACGTTGTACAACTTCAGTGCTCCTCTACTGCGGGTATGTGGACCCTTGACTGATGAACAGCTAGTACACTTTTTACACCAGTCTTCAACGTCTTCACGGCAGTGAATCCAGTAAAACCGCTGGCGAATTTTCATTAGCGTCCTTTACATTCCAAGATATCCGCCGGAAGTTCCGTCATGAAAACTCTTCAAAACATCTCTCACTCTTATCTTTGGAACAACAACTTGCAGGTGAGCATCTTTCCCATTCGCAGACTCCCATTTCCTGCACAGTACGCCATTATGCATGACCAAGCTATCCCATTGTGCCCAATAGCTCTTTGTTACTGTGCTCATCGGGGCTACTTCACACCATCTCGGTTAGGGTATTCCTGCGTTAATCCAATTGAAAATGGGAAAATGGGTCCTCTTGCTGCGCTTGTTTCATGACTTCATCGCTCCACTCTTCGCTCACGGTGTCGGTCCTTAAATGTCTTACACATTCCTTGTCCTCTTGCCGTAGACGATGCTTGCAGTCGTCAGGACAATGTTTTCGTGAGAGAGCGTCTGCATTTCCATGTGACTGCACGCTACGGTGTTCGATGGTCCGGTGACGAGGTTGTCCACTAATTTCGCCTTTGAAAACCTGACTATTCCCCTCGATCGCCTGTGATATCGTAACTGGGACATTTTGACCACCATTCAGCACTCGTCCCATAGTCCTGACTGTAACTCGTTTCACATGCATCGGGGCCGGGTCACAAGCTTCTCTGTTCCTCTTGGGGCAACTGGATTGTATGTGCCCTCGTTCACCGCAATTGTAGCATCGCGGTCCAGGGTCACGGCGTGGAGCATTTCTTTTACAGTGTACTCCAACGTTATTCACCTTCACTGCTCCTTTGATGCGTGTATTTGGGCCCTTATCTGATGAAAAGCTACTACACGTCTTGCGCCAGTCTTCAACATCTTCTAAGCAGTCACGTACTCTTCTGCTGCTCTTTCTTTTGGGGCAACTTGACTGTATGTGCCCTCGTTCGCCGCAATTGTAGCATCGCGGTCCAATCTCGCGGCGAGGAGTAATCGGCTCCCTAGCAGATACTTCCCGCACCCTGTAAGGCCTCGAAGAATCCTGTCGTACAGCCTCTACTTCCAGTGCATGGGCAATTCAAGGTCCCGTATCCCGTCAATAAAGGCTTGCACCAGCATGCTGTCCACCAGAGACGCTGAAGCTCGTAGATAAGCCTTCCTGATCAATTTCTCTATTTCTAAGGCCCACTGTTGTAAGGACTCATTACGCCCCTGGCTTCGGTCCTTCAGTTGTGTTCGATACACGTGCACCAGGTGACCATCGCCGTAACGCGCCTCCAGAGCTTCAAGAAGATGGTCGTACGTCCTGTCGTCTCCCAGGGCCACCAAGATGGTGAGGGCCTCATCACGTAGGGCTAACGTTAACGCCGTCTTAGCTTGCTTCTTACTCCAGCCGTTAGCCTGGGAAACGGACTCGAACTGCAGCTTATATACAGTCCAGGACGACGTACCATCAAAGGGAGGTGCTTTGAATCTTCCACCTCCCGACATGGTAGTCTCATGCACACAGGAACTGTTGACTGTTTTTGCCTTGGTCTCCAATTTTTGCAGGCGGTTCTCGTGCGTCTCCACCTTTTCATTCACGTCGTGAAATCTAGTCTCAAATTTGACGTCCATATCGGTAAGTTTCTCCTGGACCTCTTGCATTTCTTTTTTCCACGCTGCAGTATTCTCGAGAACCTCGCGCAGCATTCCAGATTGTTCTCTGACCTGTTCTTCGTGTTTTTTCGATAGTTCTATAACCTGCTCTTCTTGTTTGCTATAAAGTTCTTTAACCTGTTCTTCTTGTTTGCTAGAAAGTTCTTTAACCTGTTCTTCCTGTTTTCTAGCCTGTTCGTCCTGTTTTCTAGCCAGTTCCTTTAACAAGACTATGACGCTGCTCAAGTCCACTTCTTGCTTGGGTGTGGTCCGTGGTCCGATGTTCCAGCAACAGGCGTAGATTCCCCACTGGCTCCCGTTTGGCTTCGGGTTTGAACCCCCCTGGGCTCGGTATCAAGTGGCATAATCGGCATTTCCTATCCCACTTCTGACACCAAATGTTACGTTCGTAGGGTGGGTACTAATAGGAGTTGCACTAATACCACAAATTATAAATCTAACACTTTAATAACTCTAAATAAAAACAGTAAAACCACTACTAATAATCGTCACTGAACACACCAAACACAAATTCTTCGCTTAGATAATTGCACTGTAACAGTATCGCACTATTTAGCTTCGATCACTTCGATTCGCACTGTTCGCTTCCTCAAAGGAGAATGTCCTGTAGCCGCGAGCTCGGCCCTTTATATACGCCTAGTAATGTTCTGGAATATTCGGGAGAATTCGTTCGGTACCTACAATCGGGTACATCTCTAGAATGTTCCACACGATACTAGTTGCTCTTTCGGTATATGCCGGAAGGTTCTCGACCTATTGCTGTCCCTTCTGGTGCTATCTCTATCACATAGTTCTAGAATGTTCTTAGTGTAGCTATCTCTTTTCATAATAGTGCTATTCCTGTCTAATAGCTCTGGAATATTCTGAATGTAGCTCTCTCTTTCTAATACTGCTATCCTTGTCACTCTTTCATAAAATTACGCTTTATACTGAAGTGGGCACAGTGGCAACTGGGGTGAAATTTGGATAATTTGGTATGTGATAGAGCATCCTCGGAAACGGCCTGAAACCGCTTTTCAGCCTGCTGAAAACGTTCCCAAGGCCCAGAAAATGACGTTTAAAGTTGTTCACTAGTCCGCCGGCGTAACAATATCAATGCGATTTGTTGTGAAATAAAATTGATTTGTGCAAAGCTCACGGTTTGTCCTTTGTCTTACTGGAGCTGAATCTCGACTCATCGATGAATCACTGTAATCTCTACACTGCGATGGAGGACGGTCACGTATTCGCGAACTAAAATCTTCGAATCGATATAACTGATCTGATTTTGATGTAGAAAGACGTGCCTTTCGTAATAATTAAAATAAACAAATAATCGATTGCAATTGTGGCCTAGTTCGTATCGACAGATGCGTCATCATTTAAGTGTGTCAAGTGTTCTGTACAGTATCCGTATAAAGCAAATTGACAACGATGTGTAGGTAAATAAAGCCAATGACTCTCATTATAATGGACGGCAGTCCATTTAACAGGAGTAGCAGGACAGCCCGCACACCACCCCCGACGCCTTCATCAGCAATACGCCCAAACGCTGCTGACCAAGAGGAACCCCAGATGGAGGTGTACTCAACCTCAGAATTGCAAGGATGGATGGATGCAATAAACAAACCTCTCAATGACGTCTGCACTATAGCATCAGAGGGCAAGTTAAACTCGGAACAGAAGATGAAGATATCTGCTCTATGCCGAAATGTGGGAAAAAGTGTCTCGAGCATGGTGGTGGAATACCAGTCACTCAAGTTTACAGCTATCCAGGCCAACACAACAGTCCAATCCCTTCGAGAACAGTTTCACCTGGCACAAGAAATACACGACCTTAAGCTAGCTGTACGTGACGAAGGGGAAGCCTTCAAGGCAGGACCTTCATTCGCAGAGGTATTAAAGAAAGGTGTTAATATACCTAAACCTAATGTAAGTTCCGTGGTCATTTATCCCAGTGACAAGGGTAAATCAAGTGACGAAACAAAATCCCTTGTCCAGAAAGTCATCTGCCCTGAGCAATTGAAGCTGCACGTGAGAGGATTGCGTAAGACGCGTAATGGTGGGGTTATAATTAGCACTGATAGCAAGGAAGACATAGAAAAGCTGAAACAATCTACGCAACTTGCAAACTCAGGCCTACAAGTTGAAGACCAGCATAAAAGGAAACCAAGAATAACAGTTATAGGTGTCCCTAATAGCATGCAAGAGAAAGAGGTTTTTACTTGTTTATACCAGCAAAACCTAGCAGACAAGCTGCAAGGCTAACATACTAGATTCATTTTTGTCAGTTATAAGGCTAAGCCATAAGTCAGGCAAAAAGGGAATTGAGTCCTGTAACTACATTGTGGAAGTGCCAGCGGATATTCGTAAGGAGCTGATAGCAAAGGAACGCGTATATGTGAACTGGTCATCTTGTCCTGTAAAAGACTTTACTTTGGTAACGAGGTGTTACAAATGCCAGTACTATGGCCATGCAGCAAAAACATGCCGGGAAATGACGTACACCTGCGGTCATTGCAGAGAGCTTGGGCATACTATAAAAGACTGTCCACACAAAAATACTGAAGGGAAATGCGCTACTTGCATGCGTTATAAAAAGCCGCATAAGCACTCCACTGGTGCGGCTGACTGTCAAGCAAAACTGATGGCCGAAAGCAGATATACTAATTCTATCGACTATGGTGACGTCTAATAGCGTCAATTCAAAGGTATTTGCTGATCTCTCATTGTTTAATAGTTTTATTAGATTTATTAGTTTATAAATAGTATTAGTCATATATTATGATTCATAATTTATTAGAGGAAATTGATGATTTCGCTGTATCCGAGTCAAGGACGTGCGAAGCGGAAGAGTGCAGGCAGTATCTTACCTCGCATGATTGTCCGCTTACTTTAATCACACAGAATATACGTGGTATTTTTAAGAATTTTGATCTGTTTACAACGTTACAGCATAGAATATACATGAGCTCCGATATTTTTGTTTTTACAGAATGTAGACTATCATTACCTTACGACATACCGACTATAACATTTACAGATTATAACATGTACAGAACCAAAATTACATATAATCAGAACGACGGAGTTGTAGTTTATGTTAAGAATAATATCACCGCGACTGTCGAGGAACCAGATATGCAGGACTGTAACCGATTACTAATTAAAATTGGGACAGACTGGGCAATCCTTGCAATATACAGACCTCCCTCATTTGGAAATGCATATGGCTTTATTGACTCACTAAATACGGTACTGCAAAGTTTGAAAGATTTTAAGAACATAGTTATAATAGGAGATATTAATTTAAATATTCTACAGGACAGACAGGATGTGCATGCTGACGCTATGCATTATCTCAATCTGTGCTTGTTCTATGGGCTATACCCCACGCATACTCTTATAACGCATGAAACCGGCTCGTGCCTGGACCACATTATGCTAAAGTCTAAGTTCCCTTCATGTGCACTCATAATTAATTCTAATATAACCGATCATAACACTGTCCTACTAAAGCTTATTTGCAAAATTCCTAAAATAAATAATACGCGCTTAGTGACTAAATTAAGTATGAACAAACTCGAAAACGACTTATGCAGCACTGACTATGACCCCGTTTACAGCTCAGATGATCCACAATCCGCCATGCAATATTTAATTGATAATATAAAAAATGCAGTGCAACAAAACACTCAACTCATTTATTTGAATACCAAAAATTATAACATGAAGCCATGGATCACACCTGGCCTGATTCGATGTATGAAACACAGAGACAAACTACACGTAAAAGCTACGCAAAATCCTAGTAATATAACTTTGCAGATTTCATACAAAAGATACAGGAATTACTGCAATGATTTACTAAGAAAATTAAAAATGCTCATGATAAATTTAAGTTGGAAAAAGCCGGCCAAAGTAGTAAAAAGATATAACAGCACATTAAACAAGTAACCCATACACAGAAACAAGGTGAGTCACCTTCAGAATTATTATACACATCCACAACACCCGTAAATTCAGTTAACCTAGTAAATAATTTTTTTGGGAACGTCGGGAAGGGATTGGCAGAGCAAATACAGGTACGAGCGCTGAGCGGGTTAGGCTCTCCCTCCCAATGTAGAACAACATTAAAATCTTTTGTACTGCTAAATACAGATTAAGAGGAGGTAGAAAAGATTATCATGGGCCTAAAGAATGAATGTGCTGTAGGTTGGGATTTTATTTCGAATAAAATACTTAATAAATACAAGCATATTCTAGTGACTCCACTAACTTATATTTTCCAAAAGTGCCTGTCAATGGGACTATTTCCAAAATGCCTTAAAAGAGCTATTATAATTCCTGTATACAAATCTGGTGACAGAAAGCAAGTAACAAACTATAGACCTATGTCCTTACTACCGGCAATATCTAAAATTCTGGAAAAAATTATCAATACCAGGTTGATTAATTATTTAGAAAATAACATGCTATTAGCCAAAACACAGCACGGATTCAGGGAAAAAAGGTCAACAGCCGACGCCGTCCATCAACTAACGGATTACATTGCTAAGGAACTTGATAAGAGTAACCATACGATAGGAATATTTCTGGATCTAGCTAAGGCATATGACACTGTTTCTATTCCCGCTTTGCTGCGTAAACTTGAAAATATCGGAATAAAAGGTATACAGTGGGAGCTGCTTAAGAGTTATCTGGAGGAGCGTTCACAATGTGTAAGGATCGGCGGTATTGTTGAGGAATGCCAAAAGCGGGATTTTCTAGAACATCGATAATTTTCTAGAATATCCCGCTTTTGGCATTCATCAAGGAAGCGTGTTAGGAAGCACTTTGTTCCTAATATACATAAACGACCTTTGT
The DNA here is from genome assembly GCA_948477245.1 of Thumatha senex. Classification (NCBI taxonomy): domain Eukaryota; kingdom Metazoa; phylum Arthropoda; class Insecta; order Lepidoptera; family Erebidae; genus Thumatha; species Thumatha senex. Next base: position 15,948,967 of record OX419741.1, on the reverse strand, counting down.
AATTTAAATCTAGAACATGGAATAATTATTTCGTACGCGGACGATACTGCCCTCCTTTTTTCTGCTGACTCAGAGACAGAGGTATTTATGCGTGCGTAACACAGTTTTAATATAGGCTTCAGAAAAATTTGTTAACATTAAACATAGAAAAGACCAAGTATCTTAAATTTTCAATGCGCAAAAGGGAGTCAACGGGATTACCTCTGTACGCTCATTACTGCAGAGATATGGATAGCAATGGAAAGGATTGCATATGTTTAAAGATAGCGATAACGAATAAAATAAAGTACCTAGGTATTACGTTAGATGCAACACTAACTTTTAAGCCGCATATCGAAGTTTTAACTAAGCGGGTGCGTAAGTTAATATTTCTCTTCAAAAGGATCAGGTATATAGCAGATACAGAACTAATCAAAACGGTCTACTATGCGCTCTGCCAATCTCTTTTTAGTTACTGTATAACCACATGGGGTGGCAGCGGTATAACGCTACTGTTACCCATTGAGAGAGCACAAAGAGCTATTCTCAAAGTAGCAACATTTCGCCCTTTTCTTTATCCGACTAACCTTCTATATAAGGCAATCCTACTTTGAGAACAGCTCTTAGCGGACTGTTAGTACTTTACAATTAAAGTACTAACAGTCCGACAGCTTTTTGTGCTCAATACGGTACTAAAACAGCACTTAGCTCTCCCATACAGCACTGATTCTAACAATAAAAGGAGGAAAGATATCGCATGCACTAAAAACTGCAATTAGACGCGAATTCACGGCTAAATTTTATTTAATCTTAGGACCTCTTTTATATAATAGAATGAATGCAAAGGCAAGTATCTATCCATTAAGTCATGCACAGTGTAATCGTGTATTAAAAAATGTCCTCCAATCTATGTCATACGAGGAGACAGAAAGTCTATGTATTGTAGTTAAATAGGCAAAATTCATGTAAATTTATTATTATAGATATATTTAACATACAACTAACACTAGTACCTAGTAAAAATTAGATTATAATAGAAGTTTGTTTACAATTCATGTAAAATGGAGTATCCTTAAGCCTGAGACACAGGACTACCTAGTTCAGGCAAGTTTATGACTGAATCTATATTAATTGTGTGCTTGTCGTTTTACCTTTTGATTCAGCGAACTCTGTTTGTAATATTAAGATACTATATATGTCATTAGATAAGTAAGTAACATAGACACTACTGAAATTGTAGATGTGATTGATGAATAAATTTATTATTATTATTTCTCTTCTTTTCTCGGGTACCTTCTTTTTTTTTTGAAGATACCTGGGCTTTTGGTAGACTTACATGGAGACATAGGTCCAACACGCAGAGGCCCTTTGAGAATTTTAATCTAATAGGGAATGGGACCCCCACTGCAGATAGTCCACGCCCGCCTTATGTAGAAGAACGGTAATGGATCACCTCCAATGGGAGTTAAACTATTGTGAAATGTGCTAACTATGAAATGGGCTATTGGGTTGGGTGTTAAATGGATTGGCTGATTTAAGCTATTGATGAAAACGGCGTCTGCCTTTTTAATATATTATTATTAAACTACTGGCAGACAGTGACTTGCCAACTCACTAGATGGGCCCCCTATTCAATCACCATAGGCATGATAAGCCTGTAAGGCGACAGGGCAACACTGGTGTGAGCGGCTTGGGGTGTCGAGCGGTGCGGCGCCGGTTTCACCTTCGCGGGACAGGCCCGGAGCAAGCTTCCCCGTAGTTATGCCCTTGAAACACTTCCACCCCAGAGCTCTGGCTCCCTCCCTCTGACCGGCCAATTAAGGCAAGCCAGAGTTGAGATTTGCTGCATTCCCGAGAGTAGCACTCTCAATGCTCTCCCGTTAGGCTATTAAATCCTAACCGGTGCAAAAGGGCAACAAAACTCTGAGGAATCGGGACCGATGTGTAGCCACGCAAATTCAGCTCGCCACAAGCTGCCCTGCGGATGTGAGCTTTTCAATAACTTTCTGATACATTTTTTGTTCATATCAGAAAGTGGATGACTCAAAAAGCGAATCTACTATGCCCTCATAGGGTTGCGTTAATCCTATAAAAGATAACGACTGTCCTCGAGGGGTTTATTAATTTTTTTTCACCAATCCGTAAAAGAGGTTCCAAAAATGTTGTGACTAACTACCGCCCAATTTCTAAACTATGTGTGGTAGTCTCACTTGACCCTCTGAGCGAACCACCACGATTTTGTACCGCTCCAACCTTTGAAAATTCAAAAAAGTGGGTTTTTCGCGACCGATTTCAAAGTGCGATATATCACCAATCGCGTCTCGCCGCGCCGCATACGCTGGCAATTCGATCTTTAGTCGCGCGAATACGCAGTAAAAGTTATTCGCGAAAAACAGTGATTTTTGGTGGTTAAGTGGATGTGAAAACCACACTAAAGTTCTTATAAATCTGTGAAGCGTGAAGTGATCTTCGTGAAAAAAGTGTCTGTGTGTGGGCTTCACAGGCCCCCACCACCTGGCAGCTTCGGCTTTCCCGGAAAACTGTTAGTTTTCCCGGTAGAGAGCCGAAAAGGGTTTTCCGACCACGTGCTTTTCAGCACGAGGTTCGACAAGGAGTCACCACAGCCACTTCAAAATCGGGAAGATAAAAGAAGGTACCAAGAACAACATAATTTTGAAAAAATTGGATTTTTAAATACAGTAGTTTGTAATTATTTTAAATTACAAGTTCAAAACTTTGTACCAGTGTAACTTCAAAACAAAAGAAAAATTGGAAATTCGGCAATTGCTATCTTTTGCGCGCTCATTAGCAGAATAAGAAAGAAGCAAAAGAAAAATTTTTGGACATTTTTTGTAGTCACCAGAATTAAAAAACTAAAAAATTTTGTATTTTGAAAAAATTGTTTAACCGAATTTGAGGTAAAATTTATCTTAGTTAAGTACTGTATAGACCCTAAGTTTATCTATTTTTTAACATTTTTTGTGTATTTTTAGCACTTGCCACTGCCGAGCTATCGATTTTTTAGTGTTTTTTGTTAATAAATTCAAAATTAATAATAAATAAATAACTCTTAAGGCAGAATCGGTCTCAAAGACCCCTAATTAGTATATAGAGACCCAAAGTTGGATCCTGTAGCCCTTAAGATAAAAGTTTTGAAAAATTTCGCCATTTTGTTTTAGGTTTTTAAAATTTTCATAAATCGATAGCTCGACAACGGTAGGGCTTAGAGCTTCGGGGTTTTGGACAAAAATAGGCGCGGGCAAAGGACTTTCGCCTGAAGCAGGTTTGGAGGCGATTGGAGAAAAAAATTTATTTTAGCTCCAGACCCCTCCAAAAGGGTTCCCGGGGAGGCGTCAAGCCTACTAAAGAAAGTCCGAACATTCTAGGACAAGTGGTTGCCGAGATATCGTGGTTTGAATTTTGGTTTTGACAGCTCGGCGGCCATCTTGGAAAAGTTCGGAACCCCATAGCTCCGCAACCGAGGGTCGTGGGAAGTTGTGGTTTTTGGTTTTGGCATTGGGGGGGCAAGCTCTAACCGCCTCCTGAAATTCAGGAGATTTGGAGCTGAAAATTTTCAGGAAGCTGAAAACCATCTGGGGGGGTAGAGGGGGTCGGGACGAACAGAGCAAACCCAAACTTGGCCGCTCTGCGACGTCTAGGGCCCTCCGGCCATACGGGCGATCGAAGTTCGACTTTGACAGCTCCGCCGCCATTTTGGAAAACTTTGATCGCCTGTAGCTTCGGAACGGGGCGTCGCAGGGGGGTGTGGTTTTCTTTGGGCGTCTTGGCGGCCTCTGCCCTACCCGACCAGGGGGGTTTGGTGGGGTTTGGAGTTTTAAAAAATTCTTGGTCCAAAAAGGCTACCGGTGGGTAGAACTCGTCGCGCTCTCTAAGATTAACCCAAGCACGAGCGTAATCGGCCTGGTGGTTCGGGAGATACGGGGGTTTTTGAAAACACGGGCGGCCATCTTGGAAAACTTTGTGCCCCTGTTTCTCTGGAACCCCTTGGGTTAGTGGCAACGTGTTTGGGTTCATTGGAAAGGGCTCGACGAGGGCTACAAACTGGGCCACTCTACACGACTCTAGGTAGAGTGTGTAGAGTTTCGGGGGGAAAAAATTTACATTATTCAAAATTTATACTGGGGTACGGTGGTTTTCACCTCTACCTGAACCCGTAAAGCTCCTGAAGTGGGTAGAGCATCAAAAACGGGGAACCGCAGCTTCCAATTGTCGAAAAAATTTAGGTTTAAGTACTTTAATTTTACTTATTCAATAAGACTTGTGCCTTATTGGCCAGACTAGATTAAGACGCTGTAATATTATACTTTTTTAACATCCTTAGATTAAAGCCCCTATTGGCAAAACGTAGCTTTAGTGACATATAGCCCTATTGGCATTTAGTATTAGATAGACTGTAGCAGTGCTACACAAGACTAGGTCGTAGAGATAGCTCTACGTCTAAACTAAAATAAGGATTCAGGAACTCTTCATTTTAAAAATTTTTTTTATTAATTCGTGTTTATCAGGACACGCCAAGCAAGCGCGGAGTACAGCGGGTTGTAGCTGCAACGAAACACATAACACGCAGAAACACACATACCCTGGGTAACATACATCTACACTTACATACACTACACAGTCAAATACACTATACAAGCGCACGTAGACACACCTCTTAACTCGCCTTCAGGACGGTGCCTTGGTCGGTCACTTTGGGCACATCCCGCAAATATTGAAATTTAATTGAAGTTTTAATTTATTACAATCATTATACATATATATACAAACACATTAAGTTAATCATTATATTGGCTACACACACGCATCTCTAAAAATGTTTGGACACAGAACACCCGTCAAAAGGTCAACTACCCCACCAAAGACCGAGGCGGGACCATCTCAAATTAAAAATACAACAACTGTCCCCACCCTAGACAAAATAAAAATAAATACCACAAGCTTAAGAAGCCCTCCAGAAGAAAGACGGCCTACAAAGCCAGTTAGGCGTAGCATTGATGAGTTGGAGCAACGCGATGCAGATAAAACAAGACCCTTACCGCAGTCGCAGCCACTACAAGCAAAACTGTCACCATCAGTCCCTACGCCTCACAATAGGCACTCCAGGGCAATAAAGTGTCTCGAAAATATTAAGAGACAAGTAGGGGAGGCACGCAATCTCAAGCGGGAGATAAGGAAAGAGGTAGAAGACAACGCGGACCTGTTGCTCAAAATAATGAACGCATACGAGGATGAAAGAAAGAAAATGAAAAGGGAAGAGCCAGGGAGAGTGATAGAGGTTGACAGTGGAAGTATAGCGTCCACAGACAACATTGTGAGAAAGATTGAAGAGAATGAAAGATTGTTAAGAGAGAATGGTAGAATTATGAAAGAATTAAAAGAGAAAATAGAGAAACAAGACGAAAGAGAGACAGAGAGAGAAAGAAAGTTAGACAGGAATGAAAGTATGATCAAACAGAGTAATAAGGTTATGATAGATCTGAAAGAAAAGATTGAACAACAAGATGAGAGAGAAAAAGAGAGAGAAAGTAAGGGCGTCATGACGTACGCGGGAGTGGTTGCGAGCCGGAGCAAACAACAGCCTGTAGAGCAAACGGCGCTCCACTCCGTAATCGTCACGTCAACGGATGAAAAAGAGACTGGGGATGAGGTGATGGAAAGACTTAGAAGAGTAGCAAGTGAAGATGAAGGATGGATTACAGTAGAAAAGGTACGAAAGACGAAGGATAGAAGCGTAATAATAGGATATAAGACAGATGAAGAAAGAAAGCGAGCGCAAAAGAGAATTGGAGAGAAAGAGAAGGGCCTCTGCATCGAACAGGTCAAAAATAGGGACCCACTATTGGTGCTGTACGGCGTACTTAAAGTCCACAAGGACGAAGATCTTTTGAAGGTGATCAGGTCTCGAAATCGTGACGTTTTCAGAGACCTCGACCCGGAACAGGATCGTATGACCGTGCAGTACCGTAGGGGAGCAAGAAACCCCCACATATGCCATGTGGTGCTCAGAGTCTCTCCGGCAATCTGGTCCCGTGCCCTGGGTATAGGGCGCCTGCAGGTTGATCTGCAACCAATAAGAGTTGCAGATCAAACTCCCCTGACGCAGTGCTCTCTGTGCTTGGGGTACGGGCACAGCAGGAAATTCTGCAAAACCTCGGAGCCCACTTGCAGTCATTGCGGTGGGCTCCACATGAGACTCAAATGTCCAGAGAGAGCAGTGGATGCAGAACCCAACTGCCAGAATTGCCAAAGAGAGGGTCTGGGCAGCACAAGGCATAACATATTCAGCGATGCATGCCCAGTACGAATGAGATGAGACAAAATAGCGAGAGCGTCCACACAGTATTGCTGAGGGCACCCCGGTGAATGCTGCCCCCTACAGAGTGTTGCAGGCGAACCTCATGAAGAAGAAACTGGCAACCGACGAGTTAATGCTCGAGGCTTCGAAGCGCAAGGTTGCGTTCGCACTGGTGCAGGAGCCCTACGTGGGCGGGATAAGAAGGATGAAGGCATACCAGGGCGTCAGGGTCTTCCAGAACGGTGTGCAGGGAGATGGGACGATAAAGGCGGCCATCGTTGTTTTTGACCCAGCGGTGGACGTCATACCGTACCCGCAACTCACCACCGATAACATCGTGGTGGTGGGGATCCAAACCACTGTCTGGAAGATCACGCTGGTGTCCTTCTACTTTGAACCCCAAGTCCCATTGGGGCCCTACCTAGAGCACCTTAAGAAGATCGAGCATGCGTCGGGACCCCGGGGACTTCTCATTGGAGGCGACGCCAACGCAAAGAGCACCTGGTGGGGGCACCCATTCGAAAACCAGAGAGGTAGCGACTTCAGAGACGCTCTCGAACAGATGAACCTTCATGTCCTGAACAGTGGAAATATTCCGACCTTCGATACTGTGCGGGGTGGAAAGAGGTACCACAGCAGCGTCGATGTCACTGCCTGCACGGGCGACATGCTCGCCCTGGTCGGCGCCTGGAGGGTTGACACTAGCCTGGTTAGTTCTGACCACAACGGCATAGCCTTCAGCATCAGCTTGGAAAGGGCAAAAGGCACCCACATAAAAAGAACCACGCGCCTCTATAACACCAAGAAGGCAAACTGGACCAACTTCCGGGTCAGCGTGGTTCAACACCTTGAATCTCGGGTGGACCCCATTACAAATATGGGTGAGCTAGAAGCCGAGGTGAGTGCGTTCTCCAACGCCATAAAAACAGCATGCGAGGAGAACATACCGGTGAAAAAAGCGGAACAGCTGTTGGCTATGCCGTGGTGGACAGAAAGTTTAGCGAACTTAAAAAGGGAGGTCAACACCAAAAGACGCCGAATCAGAAATGCGGCACCAGACAGGAGAGATTTGGTCGTTGCGCGGTACCTAGAATGCAAGGAGAAGTATGAAACGGAAGTAAGAATGGCACAGATTGAAGGTTGGAAGACTTTCTGCGGAAAGCAGGACAGGGAGGGAGTCTGGGAGGGGGTTTATAGAATGATAGGGAGAGCCACAGTAAGGGAAGAAGACCTACTGCTAATCCACAATGGAACCCATCTGGACGCAGGGGGCTCGGCGGAACTCCTCGCTCGGGTCTTTTACCCGAGAGACCAGCTGGAGGAGGATAATGAGGTGCATCGTCAGATACGCGAGACCGCTGAAAAGGTAGAAGATGGAGAGGGTCATGATAGCAATGACCCACCTTTTACGGTGGGCGAACTGATCGATGCACTTCACAGATTCAACCCCAAGAAAGCTCCCGGGGTGGATGGCTTTACAGCCGACATCTGCACCCACGCCATTAGGGCCGACCCCTTGCACTTTTTGAAGCTGCTGAATCAGTGCCTCCATCACGGCTACTTTCCTAAAATATGGAAGGAGGCCGTGGTGGTGGTACTGAAGAAGCCAGGTAAAACCTCGTACACCGAACCCAAATCGTACAGGCCGATTGGGCTATTGCCCGTCCTTGGTAAGGTGTACGAGAGAATGTTGGTCACTCGACTCAAATACCATCTACTGCCGCGGATGAGTACTCGCCAGTACGGCTTTATGCCCCAGAAAAGCACCGAGGACGCCCTCTATGACCTTATGGGGCACATAGGGGCTAGACTTCATGAGAAGAAAATAGTCACTATGGTGTCCCTGGACATAGAGGGGGCCTTCGACAGCGCCTGGTGGCCTGTCATAAAGGTACGACTGGCTGAGGAAAAGTGTCCGGCAAATTTGAGGAGGGTGATCGGCAGCTACCTTAGCGAGAGAAGTGTAAGGGTAAGGTATGCGGGCGCGGAGTGTAGACGCTCCACGGAGAAAGGGTGCGTCCAAGGATCGATAGGCGGTCCCTTACTGTGGAACTTGATTCTGAATCCGCTTTTGAAAGAGTTGGAGCACAGGGACGTATACGTTCAGGCTTTCGCGGACGATGTGGTTTTAGTGTTCGATGGAGATACCGGTCTGGAGATAGAGGGACGTGCCAATGCCTCTCTCGCACATGTGCGGGAGTGGGGCATCGGAAATAAATTAAAGTTTGCACCGCACAAGACGTGCGCAATGGTCATCACTCGTAGATTGAAGTACGATGCCCCGCGCCTCAGCATGGGCGGGATAGACATTGGCATGTCCAACGAGATTAAAATCCTGGGGCTCACAATCGACCACAAACTCACATTCAACACACACGTTTCTAACACATGCAGAAAGGCGATCGGCATCTACAGGAAGCTAGCGAGGATGGCCCGGATCAGCTGGGGGTTACACCCCGAGGTGATCCGGATGATCTACGTGGCGGCCGTGGAGCCGACGATATTGTACGCGGCCAGTGCTTGGCACGCGACGGCGGAGAAGCTTGGTTTCCGAAAGCAGCTGAACGTGGTACAGCGCGGCTTCGCCCAAAAGCTCTGCAAGGCCTATCGTACGGTCTCCCTGAACTCGGCGCTGATCTTGGCTGGGTTGCTCCCTCTGGACCTCAGAGTTCACGAGGTGGCCTCATTATATGAGGCCAAGAGAGGGGTAAACCAGTCATGGTTGGGGGACAGGGAGGTCGAACGAATGACCTCGGCTTTGGAGATGCCTCACCCCGCGGAGCATACCGTCCTGGAGTTCACAAGTCTGGTAGACGAGGAACAACTAAAAGCAGTCAATAAATTTGACGTAAGAATATTTACCGATGGGAGCAAGATTGAGGGCCGAGTCGGTGCTGCGTTATCCTTTTGGAATAGCGAGACCGAGACTAAGGCCCTCAAACTTGCTCTCTCGCCCTACTGCACCGTCTACCAGGCCGAGCTCTTGGCGCTATGCAAAGCGGCCAGTGAGGTCCTCAGGCGTGGCGCGTCCACGTTCGGCATCTTCAGTGATAGCAGAGCCGCTCTCTTGACGGTAGTAAACCGTCATGCCCTCCATCCCTTGGCAGTGGAGACCAGGGCCGCAATTCAGCGCGGATTGGCCCAGGGTAAGGAAATCTCCTTATTCTGGGTCAAGGCCCACGCGGGGCTGGAGGGCAATGAGCGAGCAGATGTGCTCGCGAAGGAGGCGGCTCTGACACTGAAGAGAGCACCGGATTACGGCCTGTGCCCTGTTTCATTCGTCAGGCGTGCTCTAAGGCGGAGCACGCTTGACGAGTGGAACAAGAGGTACAGGGAGGGCGAGACCGCCTCCGTCACCAAGGTTTTCTTCCCTTGCGCAGTGGCGGCGTACAGTATCGTCCGCAAGATGACGATTGCCGGCACTACAACCCAGCTTCTAACGGGGCACGGTGGGTTCGCTGAATACTTGGCTCGCTTCAAGTGTAAGGCGGACCCATCGTGTGCCTGCGAACCCGGTGTCGGTGAAAACGTGGTCCACCTGTTAGTGGAATGTCCTATTCATAGTGCTGAAAGAACGGATCTGGAAATAAAAACCCAAACTGCAATAACAGTACAAAACCTGTCAAAAATTATTATTGAATACAGAAAGGAGTTCCTTGAATATGGTAACAAAATAGTTAATATAGTTAATATAAGAAATAGAGTTTAAGTAATCATGTGCAGCAATATAATAAATGTATATTGTCTTGTAACATTTCAATTAAGTAAATGGAACTAAAATAGAAATAGTATTAGATGTTAAGAAAACTGTAAAATCTCCAATATTGTAAGATTATTAAGAAAATAAAGTAAAACCCGATATACCACTAATCCCCCCCATAAGTGTGAAAGGTATGGAATGTATGCTGGAGGACGGATAAAAGCGGGACGAGTATGCTTATTGGGGCCAGAATGAAAGAAGATAATCTAAGGTAGTTATAAAATAGAGTGAAAGACCGGGAAAGTGTGAAAGTGCGAGAAGAATACGAGCAGAACTGGAATGTTAAGATAAGACAGTATGTGTGAGTTAATATTATTGAGATAAGTTTTAAATAATGACCTTGCGAGGTCTTGCTTCGAAATAGCATAGCTAGTTATAAATGCCATGTTGAGATAGCTTTGCCCATGGCAAAGATGCGTGAACAAAAAAAAAAAAAAAAAAAAAAAAAAAAAAAAAAAAAAAAAAAAAAAAAAACTATGTGTGGTGGCAAAGGTCCTTGAGAAAATTGTTTATGAACAGCTATATAATTCTCTAAAATACCAATTTCCCCTTTCACAACATGGGTTTCTTATAGGCAGATCAACAGTCAATAACCTTATAAATTTCAATGAATTTTTAACCTACACCATGGATAGCGGGTACCAAGCGGACGTTATATATACTGATTTCAGCAAGGCATTTGACCGAATAGACCATTCAATGTTGATTATAAAGCTGGGGAGTGCCGGGATTAGAGGTGATCTACTGCGATGGTTTAGCTCTTACATTGAGAATAGGTCCCAGGCTGTGGTCCTGGGTAACTATATATCTGGATGGAAGTCTGTTCCTAGTGGCGTGCCACAGGGTTCCTTGTTAGGTCCTTTACTCTTCCTCATCTTCATATCTGATATTCAAAAATGTATTCAAAATTCCTCAATACTCAGCTTTGCAGATGATATGAAAGTTTTTAAGGCTATCACTTGTGTGAGTATAGCATTACAGGAGGACCTGGTACGATTGGATAGCTATTGTACGGCAAATAAATTTGATCTTAATGCAAACAAATGTTCACATGTCACCTTTACAAGAAAAAATAATATTATTAAGTATGACTATTGTCTTAAGAATTGTAAGTTAATGAATGTAAATAAAATTAGAGATCTAGGTGTAATTCATGAATCAAAATTAACGTTTGACTGTCATATTGCGTCAATAGTAAATAAAGCGTCTAAAGCTCTGGGGTTCATTATAAGAGCCTCAAAGGACTTTCAGGAACATTTAAAATTCTTTATTCCACTTACGTTCGTTGTCACCTGGTACATGCATCACAGGTTTGGAATCCTTTGTATAGCTGTTACATTGATCGACTTGAAAACATACAAAGAAAGTTTATCAAGCATTTAAATTGTCGGACTAAATCACAATTCTTTGGATTATAACAAGTCGTGTGATAAACATCACTTCCTAACATTGCATAATCGTCGGGAATTTGCCGACATTTTGTATTTAGCGCGAATTGTCAAACCATCAATCCTTGATTGTCCAGATCTGCTGAAGAAGATGTATTTTTATACGCCTAGGCATCTCTTGCGAAACTGTCCTTTGTTTGCTCTTCCTTTGGCGACCACTAACTACCGCCAAAACGATTTCTCGTATCGGTCATGTGCTAGTTATAACAGAATGTTGCGTCAAAGGCCTACATTGGACATAACATATTCGTCATCAATAATGTCATTTAAACGAATTTTATACAATATTTATTTTAATTTAGCAGATTAAATTTAACTACCTACTTTTAGTGGTAATGTCAGTGATTGGCAGGTAATATTTCAATTAATATAACGATTTAATTGTGGTTAATCAGTGTTAGTGATTAGTAAATAAAATAAATAAATAAATATCCATCACGCCTTATCCCCGAAGGGGTGGCAGAGGCATATTATATGCCCACTTTTCACCGTGTGGATTCCTGTCCCACGTAATAGGTGGTGAGCCCATTGCCGTGTTGAAATAGACAGACGCAGGTTGTGGCTACCTGCTGTTGAAATTTTTTAAGCCGCCCATAAGGCCTTCAACCAGGCTTAACGACCGCCATTTTACTGGCAACCGGGACCAACGGCTTAACGTGCCTTCCGAAGCACGGAAACGCTAGCAAATGTAAATGCCACAAAGTGGTCACCCATCCGACGACCAGCCATAGTGAAAGTTGCGTACCTCAGTGATCGTTTACCGAACACTGAGTCCGCGGGGCCACGAGCGCTTCTGTGTGTTCAGTGATTAGTATTTGTGCCTATTAGTAATATCTATGTATTTTCGTTTATTAATTTACCAGTGCTTATAGAAAGTTGAAATAAATACGATAAAGGGATAGACAATTCATTTGAACACTTAAGAAATAAAACAGGTGGAAAATGGTCAGGCCCCGCAGACTTGATACAAAAAAAAAGCAGTAAAAAATAAGTAAAAAAAAACAAAAAACAGTCTACCCCATTAATAAAAAGGATACCGCGTGGAGCTAGATGTTCGGTTGCTGAGGCTTTAACCAACACAATCTCCAAATGTATTAAATTTAATGATACTCCATCCTGGCATAATTTGCTCACTTTCTCATACTCAAATCTACATGTGGTAAATGATTCCACCAATAACATTTCATTAACGCAAAAAATTAAAAATAATGTTGCAAATAACCCTTTGCTCTCTTCCGCTCCAGCTCCCAAATCACGAGGACACCTTTATAACATTACACGAAAAATTGAAGAGAAAATTTACGATGGCGATCTCAAAGGTGCTACGCGGCTTTTATTCTGTAATGATACATTAGCACCTGATACACCGGAGATCATAGCTGCACTGAAGTCCAAGCATCCACCAGGCCCTTCCACTCCACTTTTTGTTGACCCACCTTCTGATCCTCAGACTTGTATCCAGGCTTCGCAAAAAGACATTGTAGCAGCTCTTGCATCATTTCCTAAAGGGTCTGCTTCCGGTTTAGATGGCATCTCTCCGCAGCACCTTATAGACCTTACATGCCATGGCACTGGTATTGCTGGCGAACGTCTCGTTGTTGCCCTCACTAAATTGGTAAACCTTATGCTGCTGGGAGATGTCTGTCAAGACGTAACTGCTGTCTTATATGGAGCCAATCTTATAGCCCTCACAAAAAAAGATGGTAGTGTGTGCCCTATAGCGGTGGGTTCTACCTTTCGTCGTTTAGCTGCCAAAGTTTGTGTCCGACTATCTCGCTCCAAGTTGCAGACCCTCTTTGAACCCGTTCAGGTTGACTTTGGCACCCGCAGAGGCTATGAAGCGGCAGTTCATGCTGTTCGCACCTTTGCACAGACCGATGAATGCGAGGTTCTTTTAAAATTAGACGTTAAAAATGCCTTTAATTCGGTTAATCGGGACGCCTTGCTAAATAAAATTAATTTACATGTTCCTGAAATCTATAATTTCTTACTTCAGTGTTACCACTGCCCTTCTAAATTAATTCACAAGAGTAACGAAATCCTTTCAGCCGTGGGTTGTCAGCAAGGTGATCCCCTTGGTCCAGCTATATTTAGTTTGGTTATAAATTCTATAATTCATAATTTAAATTCAAAATTAAATATTTGGTATCTCTATGATGGGACCTTAGGTGCTGGTTCACAGACTGTTCTTGCAGATTTAACTTTAATTATAGACAAATTTAACACTATTGGTTTGCATTTAAATTATAATAAATGTGAATTATTTATTTCAGACAAAATCAACACATCCTTAGTTTCTCAAATTCATCAAAATTTTAACCAAGTTTGCCCAAATATTAAACTCTTATCTAAGAACAGCCTATATCTCCTGGGATCTACCATTTTCGATGAAGCCATTCCTCATCTCTTAGGAGAGTTGGTAACAAAATTCAATCAATATTCAGAGCGCATTGTCAAAATTAGTAGTCACTGCGCTTTGTTTATCCTTAAATTCTGCTTATTTGTGCCTAAATTTACTTACTTGTTCCGTTGCTGCCTTTTTTAGCTAGGAAATTTGGAAATTTCCTAATCTGATGTTACCCATTGAAAATGTTTTAAAATCCCAAATTGAAACTATTCTGAATATTCATCTCAATGAGCAAGCATGGTCCCAAGCTTCCTTACCTATTAGGTTCGGTGGTTTGGGGACCCGAAAAATTTCTAGTATAGCTTTACCAGCATTCCTGTCTTCGATTTTCAGCACTCGTGACCTCATAGGTAAAGTCTTAAAGGCTCCTACAGCCTCAAACTGTGAGATTGCAAGTCTGGATGAAGCCTTGAATGCTTGGCTAGCTGGACCAAGTCCAAATTTACCCCCGACGCTCAAAAAGCAAAGGGCCTGGGACACAATAGCTTCTTCTGCTTTTCTCAATACTCTTATTGAAAACTCTTCCGGTACTAATCGAGCAAGGCTTTTAGCTGTATCTCGATCAGAGTCTGGGCAATGGCTTCACGCCTTTCCTCCTCCGAACACTGGCACCTTCATTGATCCCACTACACTCCGCATAGCAGTTTGTCTCCTGTTGGGTGCTGATGTGTGCATTGAACACTCTTGTGTATCGTGCGGAGCTTATGTGAGCCACCTTGGACATCATGGGCTTGCCTGTTCTTTTGCCGCTGGCCGTCACTCCCGTCACGCTGCACTAAATGATATCCTGAGACGAGCCCTTGTCAGTATAAATGTCCCCGCGGTCTTAGAACCGCAAATTATACGAGATGATGGTAAGCGGCCCGACGGGATGTCTTTAGGACCCTGGAGAATGGGACGTGCACTAGTATGGGATGCCACTTGCACCGATACTCTTGCAACGTCTTATCTCCCGGCTACTAGCAAAGAAGCAAGCGCTGCGGCAAATCTTCGCGAGCGGCTGAAGGTTGGCAAGTACAGTTGTCTCGGTACCCAATATGAATTCATTCCATTTGGTGTCGAGACACTAGGTCCATGGGGTCGCGGCGCACATGGTCTTTTTACGGCTTTAAGTAAGCGTCTGAGGGAAGAAACTGGCGATCCTCGTGCAGGTAGTTTTCTCGCGCAAAGACTTTCCATAGCTATTCAGCGTGGGAATGCTGCCTGCATCATGGGTACCCTACCGAGGGGACCCAGTCTAAATTTTAATAAATAAGTT
The DNA here is from genome assembly GCA_948477245.1 of Thumatha senex. Taxonomy (NCBI): domain Eukaryota; kingdom Metazoa; phylum Arthropoda; class Insecta; order Lepidoptera; family Erebidae; genus Thumatha; species Thumatha senex. Next base: position 15,933,799 of record OX419741.1, on the reverse strand, counting down.
AGGTAGTTTTTTTTATATAGGTATAGTTTTTATAACGTTTAATGTATACTAGGCTCATTAAGCTGTATAGTAGGTAACTAAATAAAGTTCTAATATTTCTCTAACATAACTTTTACAAGTTGAGGTGTTATTTCTACAGTGTGATGATTAGCATCCAAGTCCAAGACATTACTGTATGAGTTAGAAGTACTAGATGACGTACCATCTACAGGTAAGAAAATTGAATGAATATACTCCGCAAACAATTTACAAATACCATCACCTGATGACGCATTAATATGAGAACGGTATCCTCACAAACTTAGCCATCACGCCATTGGCTAAGTTTGTGAGGATACCGTTCTGCACTCTTTGCATGATGGTTATGCTACAGTTGCAGGCACTTACCCAGAGTCCGTAGGTACATATCCAGAAACCCAGATTTTTTTGGTCGCATTTAAAATCATTATCTAAATCTACAACCATCCCCTCGAGCGTATCACACAATGATGATTGTCGCAAATGCTAAAATACATTAGGCATTACAAGTCAACACAGTAAAGGAGAAATATAAGACTCTTAGCTTAAAAGTATAAGAACCGGTTAAGGAACCATCCTAACGAACTAGTTTCTGAGCTAACTAATGTTAGTTACCACAAACGCGTCAAGCGATATGATATCCAGGACCTAAATTTCCGATATTGAAAGAGGTACTACCGCTGGGCAGCACCTTTCGCTTGACACTGGACCCACAACAAATCCGCTCATAGTCCAGAATTAATCGTAGATTATAAACTAAAAGAAGGCAGCACATAAAGTTTAGTAATAATGTTTTAAAGGTTTAAAAGCACAGAACTATATAACTTCATTACAGAAAGTTTTGTAATAATCTCTTGAAAAATATTAAAAAAGATTATCACCAGAATCAAATCGAATATGCTAAACAAAATCCAAAAATGATCTGGAAGATAATTAAAGAAGTCACTCACTTGAACAGCACGAGATCACCCTCCTCTGACCTTTTGAACATTTCAAGTAATCTATTATCATCAGTTAATACAATAAATTCATTCTTTGCAAGTGTCGGAAAAAGATTGGCCGAGCGGATTATACAGGAGTCACGTTCTGTTCCGAGCTCTTCTTTTACCTCTTCACCTTTGTCCCCTGGTATTTCATCTCACTTAAGCCCGCTTAAATCTATGGTTCTGCTCCCCTTCTCGTCTGATGAAATAATCTCTACAATAATGAACCTTAAGGATAATTGTGCAGTTGGTTGGGACGGTATTCCAACTTCTGTTATAAAATCTGCCCATCATGTTCTCACACCCTGTTTGGTACACGTGTTTAATCTTTCTCTTTCTCCTGGGATCTTCATCGGGTGTTTAAAAAAGCAATCGTTCATCCTGTGTTCAAAAGTGGTGACAGAGACAGTGTCACAAATTATAGACCAATCTCTGTACTTACAGCTTTGTCTAAAATATTTGAAAAGCTTCTTAATAAGCGTTTACTCCATTTCCTAAATGAAAATAGCATATTGAAATAAAACTATAGAATTTTTCCTAGATCTCTGTAAGGCCTTTGACACTGTCTCTGTACCCTAATAAATTTCTAAAATGGAACGCTATGGTATAAGGGGAGTTGCATTGGACATGTTCCATAGCTACTTGACATCCCGCACACAGTTCGTAGTAGCCGATTCCTTTGCCAGTCATGAAGAAACATTAAATTTTGGAGTTCCTACAATGATTTGTGTAAACTGACACTTCCTAACTGTAAAATTATCACATATGCGGACGACACAGCTTTAATTGTGACGGGTCGGGATTGGCCGGAGGTCAAGTTAAATGCAGAGGCTGCATTAAGGGGCGTGATGTGCAGGCTGCACTCAAATCTTTTAACGATCAACCTATCTAAAACCAAATACATAACCTTCACTGCCAACCGGGCCTTTCTGCCCTGCCACTTTCTCTCTTGGCGCTCACATTTGTACCACATCTATTGCAACTCCTGAAACTTCTTGTACGTGCGCTGTTATTGCGCGCACAGTATGTATTAAATACCTTGGTGTTTTAATTGACGACATCCTTGATTGGAAACAGCAGATAGTGTCTTGTGCTGGTCGAATTAGAAGGTTAATTTATGTATTCAAAAACATAAGTAATATTCTCGACATAAAATCCCTAAAATCTGTTTACTATGCTCTGGCACAATCTATACTTGGTTATTGTGTAACATGTTGGGGAGGTGCTGCAAATTCACATATGCTTGAGTTGGAGAGGGACAGAGAGCGATTCTAAAGATAATGCTTAGGCGTCCTATTAGATTCCCTACTAATGAACTGTTTTCTATTTGCGGAGTCCTAAATGTTCGACAACTATTTATATTAAAGACTACGCTCCGTAAACATTCTGAGGTACCTTATGATAAGAGCTTCAAAGAGAAGATATGATAGGGTTTGCTGTATTTTACCTCGCCGTACAGTTCTGGCGGGTCGCCATTATCTCTATATTAGCTCGAAGCTGTACAACAGAATGAACAGGATATTGAATATCTACCCGCTCTTTTTACGCGAATGTAGAAGTGTCTGTACTCATTGGCTGCGTACTTTGTCATATAAAGACACTGAGGATCTCATAACGTGACCGCTCCACACACCCACACACCCACTCACTCACTCTCTCTCTCTCTCACACACACACACACACACTCTCTCTCTCTCACACACACACACACACACTCATACGAACTTAGTTTTATCACATTCCCCTTTTATAATTTTGCTACTTCGTTGTAATATATGGCTTGCAATGTCTATTTTGGAACTTTATTTGAATTCATAGGAGAGGGCGTTGATGTCTGCGTCACAGTTTATCACTATTGCAGATATCATCGTTCAATTGTCAAATATGTAAAATATGTTTCTGTTCAAATAAACGAATTAGAATTTGAATTTAAATGTCGGCGTATAGGTAATATATATATACATATACCCGTCTGATGGAAAGCTGAGATGACAACCCGTGATTGAGCGCCGTTATCAACCTATTCGGGATGTTTTTTAATTCGTATTCGTGGGTACACTATTACATAAAACAAGTACTGCAAATTAAGTTTATGTAATCGTGACCTCTAAATATAATTATCTGTTATTTTGCGGCGTATATATAAAAGCAATGACCATTATCGTCCACATAACATTAACAGTTTATATGATTGATGTATAGTACAACTTTTAGAAATGTTACTCTTTTTAACGTATCTGACAGCAGTGTCAACTGTGGTATGCTGCAGTCTATATTATTACTTCACGAGAACGTTCGATTACTGGAAAAAGCGGAATGTTGTTGGACCAAAACCGATACCATTTTTCGGTAACGTAAAGGATTCTGCTCTTCGTCGTAAAAATATCGGTACTGTGACGAAAGAACATTATGACATGTTTCCTAACGAGCTAGTAATTGGTGTTTACAGGATGACAACACCCTGTTTGTTGATACGAGACCCTGATATTATAAAATGCATTATGATTAAAGATTTTGATCTATTCAGAGACCGTGGAATTGACTTTAGCAAAAGTGGATTAGGTCAAAACATGTTTCATGCGGACGGTGACACGTGGACTGCTTTAAGGATGCGATTCACTCCAATTTTCACTTCGGTAAAGTTGAAAAGTATGTTTCATCTGCTAAATGAATGTGCTGATATGTTTGATAATTATTTGGAGAAAATGGGCAACATTAATACAGAGTATGAAATTATTCCATTAGTCAGAAGATATACAATGTCAACAATTTCTACTTGTGCCTTTGGTGTAAATTTAAACTGTTTTGAAAATGAAGTTGACCAAACATTAATAGATTTAGACGCTATGATACTGACACCAAATTTCACAATCGAGTTGGACATGATGTACCCTGGTCTATTGAAGAAACTTAACCTTTCAATGTTTCCAGCAAGTGTAGTAAATTTTTTTGAGCAACTAGTAAAGAACATAATCGCACAAAGAAATGGTAAACCATCAGGAAGAGGTGATTTCATGGATTTGATACTACAGTTGAGAGAGCTAAAGGAAATCAGCGCGTCAAAATTGAAACTGGAGGTTGATAAGAAAATTATTGAAATAACTACGGATATCGTGGCATCTCAAGCTTTTGCGTTTTATGTAGGTGGATATGAAACAAGTTCATCTACTATGGCTTATCTATTGTACCAACTAGCACAAAACCCCGAAATACAAGACAAATTAAGAGAAGAAATCGATTCCGTAACAAAAGCTCATGGAAAGGCTCGCGGTGAAATAACATTTGAATCTCTGAAAGATATGAAATATTTACAGAAAGCATTTAATGAAACACTCCGAATGTATCCGATATTAGATCCATTGATAAGAAAAGCTGGCCTGGATTACAAAATACCTGGAACTGATGTGATAATTAAAAAGGATCTGACTGTCTTAGTACCAGTATTAGGAATACATTATGACAAAAAATATTATCCAAAACCAGAAGTATTCGATCCAAATAGATTTGACCCGGAGGTGGTGGGAATCCGGCATTCTTGTGCATACTTACCCTTTGGAGTCGGCCCAAGAAATTGTATTGGTAAGTAAAATATTTTTTTTGTCTTTCAAATTATAATGATCACTATAGTCAAACTGCAGTTGTTTAAAGTAAACCACGAACATAAAAAAAAATGTTCAAAATGTGTAAAATTGGCAGTATACTTATAGGAATCTCGGTACCAACATTCTGTCATAGGGCACGAAACCCCCAAATCCAAATATCCTTAACTATCAGAATGAGATGCAAAACAGTGAAATTTAAGTATGTTTTGTTGGTAATTAAGGAGAGAACCCTCCACACATCTTCGATTTGTTATTACCATCACAATAACAAAGGTTTAGTTTAATTGGACCCATCTTTTTCCACATCACATCTTAAAAATAAAAATAAATAAATGTGAAAGTTTGTATGGATGTTTGTTACTCTTTCACGTAAAAACTATTGAATAGAATTTAATGAAACTTTGCAATAATATAGCTTATACATCAGAATAACACATAGGCTACTTTATCCCTGGGAAAAAGTTCCTGTGGGAAACGGGAACGGGAAAACTTCTCTACGCGGGCGAAGCCGCGGGTGTCAACTAACACTACATATACTGCAAACATTTAATCATTTAATTAAATATAGAGTATAAAAAGAGTTTACATACAGTTCACAAAGACTAATTTCTAAACATGCATATCAACTCGCACAGTAGCATTAAATGTCGGTATAAAAACGTAGTTCTTGGCATAACCCGGGTTAGTGTTCTGATCAAAAATACAGAATTTTCTGTTGTTTTCGGTTTTTAAAAGTATCAAGATTTGGATGTAATTGTATCATTTACTAATGTTTTTTGTTGCATAGGTTATCGCTTCGGTTCCCTTCAATCTCGACTGGGCATAGCCAAGATAATTTCTAAATACCAAGTGGAGACCAGCGTGAACACGGCGCCGGCATTGACTTACAGCCCTAACAGAATTACTCTGGCGCCAGCTGAAGATATATTCCTACATCTCAAACCACGAATATCTTAATTCTCTATACTTTGTTATTTTATTTAGTAAGGGAGGCGAGACTTAGTGATTGCATGTGACTATGACTGTGTGTGTGTGTGTGTGTGTGTTTGTGTGTGTGTGTGTGTGTGTGACGGTGCATAAATGCATTCCCGACGCTACAAAAATACCGAGGGTTCCGTACAAATTTATTGGTAGATTAGGTATACATATTATAAATAATAATTAAAATTGAATTTTTTTTTGTTCACAAACGATCAAATGATGTTATGTTAGTTACAAATAATGTTTTCAGATTTGTCTTTATACATATAAGAAGGTAAGTATGACTTGCCAAACAAATATAGCGCCAGTTTGGAATCTTCAGCTATTTCACATTGACTTTTAAAATTGTGGCTTTGAAGCTTTGTGCTTCACAGCTATGTTTCGAAAGAAAACAGTATTTCAATTTTACATGCAGATATCATCATCATCATCCGAGCGTCTGTCCCAGTTGCGTCTCGCGACGCCCGGGGTCCGCTTTCCTACATTTTCTCCTCCACTTCGCACGGTCGTCGGCATCCCCTGTGGTGAGACCATTGGCACGCATGTCATCCCTTACGACGTCAAGCCAGCACTTCTTGGGTCTTCCCCTCTTACCGGGACCCGGCGGGGCTGACATGGCCAGACATTTGTTACCTACGTAGCCCGGCGGTTGCCGCAAGACGTGACCATACCAACGAAGGCGACACTCTTGCAACTTGTCTGCAATGTCACGGACGTGAAGGCTGCCGCGGATGCGAGAGTTCCTCACGCGGTCCATCCGCGTGACTCCACACATCCACCGCAGCATCTTCATTTCCGTGACACGCAGCTCCTGCTTGTGTCGCTCCAATATCGGCCACGTCTCACTGCCATGTAAAAGGACAGGTCTAATAATGGTTTTGTAGACCTGTCCCTTCAACCGGATCGGCATTTTAGGGTCACAAATGACACCGGTCATCTCCCGCCATTTGGCCCACGCGGCAGCAATGCGTGACTTGACATCGCAATCGATGTCACTGGACGTGTGAAAAACAGATCCCAAGTATTTAACCTGGTCCGTGCGCTCGACCAAATCACCGCCTATGCGGACGGATGTGGGATCTGTCGAGTTTAGTGCCAAGTACTCGGTCTTCGCCACATTTAGTTTCAGACCGCCGTTCTCAAGCGTCTCGTCAATTTTACATGCAGATATATATTAGAATAATAACTATCGTGAGCGATGTTCATTATTACTAAATAAACGGCTTTACTCACGTGTAAATTTCGGGATAGCCCGACTAGTTTCGGTTTCGACTAGTTAGTGCCAGCGCAGCTTCCGACGCCCCTCTAGAAGAAGGACCTCCGTTAGGTCCGAAACTAGTCGGGCTATCTCGAAATTTACACGTGAGTAAAGCCGTTTATTTAGTAATAATGCAGATAAATACTTTGTAAATAAACAATTATATTTATTGAAAGTGAGAACTATATCCTCTTCCATACTCATGTAGGTAACTGTTTACGAATATTTTAATTGCAATATGAATGCAAAAATTTTCATACAAATTTTTATTTATAGTAATAAAAGTCAGCTTGGTTACATAACAACAGAAAAACGACGGGTTTGAGTCCTATCTGAACCAAGTTCACCATGAATAAAAAATGACTGGCATTTATTTAATTTAAATAAACTAAAATAGGTTTCTTTTTATCTTGACTGACTGTAATAATTAAACTTTACTTAAGTAAACTACGTTGGTGTACTACGGATCTTTTTACATTGAATGTGCTTTTTAACACACAAATTGACATACGAGTATAAAAACACAATAAATTAAATAGAATCAGTTTAAGGCTCCACTTTTTGTATGTTGTTTTGTTATTTTACCTAAGTTATGGTAAAAATATTACCAACCTGTGTAAATTTTGTAAAGTTACTTATAACAAATTACTTAGTTATTAAGTAGATATAAGTATTATAAGTTATTAAAATTTCTTAACTTTATTGATAGTAAAAGTAATTATAAATCATAATTAGATTTTTTGTTTCTTATATCCGTCTATGCAACAGATCCTTAATGACCGTGTTACATGAATGTGTGTATCTTGTGCGTTTTTGTGTACTATTATTTTATTATATATTGTAAGTAATTGTATTTGTCTGTATGTGATAAAATATTTAAAAGTTTATGGTGTTAATTTCTGAATGTGGCGTCACTGCTAAGGTGCTTCCAGAATACCAGCGTTGCATGTCATATGGCATCGCAGCATTTTAGCTGAGGAGGCAACCTTTTTTTCTACTTCACACAACATGTCACCTATTCAAATGTAAATGTAAAAATATCATGTGTTGTGTGTTTTTTGAAAATAAATTTCTTCTTTCTTTCTTTCTTTCTTTCTATAACAATAAAAAAATACCAATCTGTGTAAATTATGTAAAGTTTCTTATCACAAATTAGTTATTAAGTAGATGTAAGTATTATGAGTTATTACAATTTGTGAACTTTATTAATAGTAAAAGTAATTAGAAATCAAAATAACTCAGCTTTACTTATTTCTTAGTTTTTTGTGAAGTTCTCTTCTACTCCACAGAAAACTAAGAAAAAGTAAAATTTTGACTCGACTTCGACTGGTATTCTTCTACATATTAGTGTATCCCATTGCTTCCAAACCCTACCTGGATGGAGATGGAGTCTGAGGTCAACTTTTATTTGGCTGCTAGTAGGTATTTTTATTTATCATTAGGTAGGCGTTTGATTTTGAGCATTGTTGGGAACGACGGCCGTCATATCTGCCAACCCTGTGAGGACACCTTAGTCACAGGATTTGCGTGGGATCTTAGTAAATGGCGGAAGCTTGCTGTATATTATTTTCCAAAACTAGAATTGACCTTGTTTTATATGTAAAAATGGTTGTTTCTTAGACATAAAAGTTGTGTAAACGTACTATAGTGAAATACAGTGATATATTTCAGTGAAAAACTATTTTAAAACTTGTCGTGCAAATTCCAATGAAAGTCCCAATAACGCTCAAGCATGTTAATGGGGCAAGGACTCAGGACCTTCGACATGACCTGACATCGACAAAGTACTGGACAGAACTAAATAAGAAGATTACATTGAAGAAATATGATATAATAAATAAGATTTGTCTAAAAGGTCTTAGTAATCAGGCCATAAAATAAAATAAAAATAACCTTAGTCCCTGCTTCTTCTGTATAATAGGCTAACATGTTTAATTAATATTTGTTTTAAACTAGCTCGCTTTGAACATATATACTTTTGTATAGAACGGGATTTTGCGCGGCACTATATTATATTAAAAGGTTAGAATAGCTTTTGTTCCTGGACTTTTCCACAGAGTTGCAGTAACCTCAGGACCAAGGTCTAACCTTTAAATCCTACTAATATTATAAACGCGAAAGTTTGTTAGTATGGATGTTTGTTACTCTTTCACGCAAAATGTAATGAATGGATTTTAACACTATAACACAATACAATTATCCCGAGAACAAGTTCCTGTGGGAAACGGTAACGGGAAAAATTCACAACGTGTGCAGAGCCGCGGGCGTCAACTAGTATAATATAGTGCCGCGAGAAATCCCGTTCTATACAAAAGTATGCTTAATTAATTTAATAATAATAATTTATTTATTTCAGGCCATAGTACCCATATAAAATTTTTCACATTCCTATATACATTGAATTAAACAATAAAATTAATTTACCATTGTATTTAAATGTCATTATAATTAATTAATACGTTAACTTAGCTGCTATATTGATGGCCAAATACGAAGAAGTAGTTAGCTTCATATATAGCTTTCAATATTTCATTGTCAGAACATGTAATTACAGATACATGTAATTTTTCATAAAGGGGACCCTTGCTTTCCTCATCACCGCATAGAAGTCATCTACCCTGTTTTCCGCAAACATACCGGATGCACTGCATCGCCATGGTAACCCCAACATACATCTAAAAGCATTATTATATTGTACTCGTAACGTAAGGTGTTGTAAGCACGGCGGCTGTAGTTGTACCAAAGCTGACTGCCAAGAGTGACTTTTACCTGCTTAGAGCATTTGAAGAAACGCCTTGCAAGCATATTACTTTTGGCAGCTATAGCCCTACATTGCCTTTCAAGATCCTCATCGTCTTTGAGTTTCTCCGTTAGAATGTGTCCCACTACCCTGAGTTTTGAGCTATATATACAATATATACATTAATTAAAAACAACAGTAAAGAACATTATAGATAGCTGTTCAATATGTTCATCCCCTAAAACCGAACAGGTGTGACGTAATATTTAAAATTGTGAATATAATATATGCATGTTCGCTTCCTGCAATCGCGATATTTTTACTGTTTATTATTAAAATGTTTCGTGGTACGCATTTCCAGCTTGATAGTACAAAATCTGGTTAGTTGCGAATCTGGAAAGCTTAGAATCTGGTTAATTAAGAATCTGGTAAATTGAGAATCTGGTAAACTGCTCATGAAGGATACACATGGACAAGAATACACATGGTGAAAAGTGGGCATATAATATGCCTCTGCCCCCCCTTCGGGGATAAGGCGTGATAGATAAATAAATGCTTAATTATCATTTGTTTTAAACTAACACGCGTTGAAAATATACTTTTGTTTATATATATCTGTAGATCTTCATCAGTACATCACCTACTTAGAATATGAAGTGACTACATTAAAATATTTTTTTATTTTATTGGAACGAAGATCCTTATCGCGCTTTGTGAAAGGGGGCTAGACGGAAAAAAATCTTACGAAAAGTTGTCACGACACTTTTTGCATTAGTAAGCTCGTGGCCCCGCGGTCTCAGTGTTCTGTAAACGATCACTGAGGTACGCAACTTTCACTATGGCTGGTCGTCGGATGGGTGACCACTTTGTGGCATATACATTTGCGAGCGTTTCCGTGCTTCGGAAGGCACGTTAAGCCGTTGGTCCCGGTTGCCAGTAAAATGGCAGTCGTTAAGCCTGGTTGAAGGCCTTATGGGCGGCTTGAAAATTTCAACAGCAGGTAGCCACAACCTGCGTCTGTCTATTTCAACACGGCAATTGGCTCACCACCTATTACGTGGGACAGGAATCCACACGGTGAAAAGTGGGCATATAATATGCCTCTGCCACCCCTTCGGGGATAAGGCGTGATGGATATTTATTTATTTATTTATTTTATTAAAAAATAAAATAAAATAAAAATATATATATTTATTATATAATTTATAAATTTATTATTATATATATATTTATATAAATATTTATATTTATTTTATTTATTCTTGGAATTCTTGGAACTTCGTTCCATCCGGGTGTCCCTTGACACCTCTCAAGTTTTTTTTTTACATTAAAATATTATAGATAATGCTCTTCCAAAGCATCTTATACTTCTTTTTGTTTATGATTTTATTACCGACTAAAATACTCATTATTAAGGATGACTCACAAACTTCTAGTCAGATTTAGATAAAATTTAAATGGGTCCACACGAAATCACTTGCTTTTAAATAAATAATAAGATACATCCAAATTGGTTTACCCAAAAAAAGATATGTGGTAAAAAAAATACAGGCGAATTGAATGCAACCTCTTTTTTTAAATCTGTAAAAAGCAATATGTAACCGGGCCACTGACCTCCATACATTTTTCGGTAATTGAAAATACTGGCACTGTGACGAAAGAATGTCAGTTTCATAACGAGCCAGTTTATAGGGTGGTAACATCCTGTTCATTAATACGAGACCTGGATATTAATAAAATCCTTTGTCTCTTTCTTTTTCACTTTTTATCTTTTATTTCAGTTTTTTTACTATTTATTTCTTTGTCTATTTAGATAGTCCGAGACTACCAGGACTTTAATTGGTCGTGCTAATTAGTGTCTAGCACATAAGACCTTTTAGCCTTTTTGCTACCACCTCACTAAAAAGGCAAAAGGTCTTCCAAAATCTTTTCTTCCTAATTTAACATCTAAAATTGACACATTTTATTAATTTTAAATATCCGTGCTTCGCAAGGCACGTTAAGCCGTTGGTCCCGGTTGCCAATCAATTGGCAGTCGTTAAGCCTGGTTGAAGGCCTTATGGGCGGCTTGAAAAATTTCAACAGCAGATCGCCACTGCCTGCACCTGTCAATTTCAACACGGCAATGGGCTTACCACCTGTAATGTATAAAATATGCCTACCCCTTCGGGGATAAAGGCGTGACAATGTGTATTTATGTATGTATGTATTTAGTTCTCCTAATTTGAAATTTATTTAATCACTTTTTGTTCTTATACTAGATATCTCGTTATGTACATAATTAAACCTCCACATGAATCTACGAGTATATATCTAAATAAAACAAAATCGTGTCATAAACACTATTTTTATTTAAGGATTGGGTGAACAGATTTTTATTATTTTTGATTTTCTGGATGTTTTCTACACCGAATAACAGAAAAAATAAAAGAATCTGGATAAATAAATGATAAAAAAACCAATAAAAAAGTTATTTTACTCATACATTTGCTGATTCTTCTTCGTATTACTTGTTTTCCCAATTGCTTTCAAACTCAACCTGGATTTTTTAACCTTTGGTTCCAAATTTATTCGACTGGTAGGAGCTGCTATCGTTTGGTTTTTAATGTTCCCTCGGTTGTTATGAAATGAAATGAAAATATAATTATTCATGTAGGTCACAACGTAACACATATGAACGTCAAGACTATTGATTATACATTTACTGCCAGATTCACAAAGCAATAGGTGAAATGAGGAAACAGGTGCACCACTAACAAACAGGTGAGGTCGTTTGGACGGGTTTTACCCTGTCCTCGTAGATGTTGGTAGAGCCCCTTACACATTCTATAGAACCTGATTCTATCAAAATCTATTTTGCTTAAAACCGTGTATAATTTATATCTACGGTTTTAAGTCAAATAAAAGCTTGCTGCTCGAGACCACGTATATATTTGAGCGAAGACCCTATTGATCCACAACCATTATCTCCAGGCCATTTTTTAATTGAAGAGCCGTTATTAGCGGTTTCTGCACTGGCTTGCAACTATGGAACATGATACAGTAAATTGTTAATTTCTGGAAAAAAATACCAGTACAATATTTGGTAACAATAAACCAACGTTACAAATAGCCCACGAAGAGAGCAGAGCTGAGGTTTGGTCATGTATTTGTCATACATGACCATTATTCTATAATATTTTATGTCTATGCGTATATATTTTATGTGTATATTTTATGTGTATATTATATATATTGCGTTTATGGTGTAATAATGAAAAGTTATTTTACAGAAATAGATAGAGATTGCCTACCACAAGTAAGTCAGTATTCAATTTCATGCTATTATGCTGTGATAAAAATTACAGGCGCCTACTATCGTCAACCGTTAATACAAGTAATTGGTATTAAGCTTGTAACTCAGAGGTTCCCAAACTTATTTTGTCTACTGCCCACTTTGAGACTAAATAAATTTTTAGGCCCCCATTTTTTCACCTACTTAAAAACCACTATAACTTCAAATTAAATTAATTAATTGTTGTGAGCTATATTAGCGGAGATTTAACATTCATTCTAAAATAGACTACTTTACTATAATCCGCAAGAGTTAACTTGAGACCTGAGCACAGTAGGTAGTACATAAAGACTCAAGTTAACTCTTACGGGCTACACCTGCCAATGAGAATGATTATTGAAACGCAACTTTATAGTATTCAGACAGAGTATATTTTATTCAAAATAAAACAAACATAATCGATTCTTATATAAAAACGAATGTGATGCAGTTTTATAAGTTTGTTGATATCAGGTTCCAATTTACTCAAGAACAGCCGCAAGTCGCCACGTTCGGTAACATGCAAACGATTTCTCTTTTTAGTAAGCAGCGTTGCCACAGCACTAAATCCACGTTCACACAAATATGACGATGGGAATGCTATCAAGAATCGTTGAACGATTGACCACAATCCAGGGTACAATTGCGGGATCGGTTTTTGTAGCCAAAATTCTTGATAGCCATTTTTGAACTTGTTTTTTTTTTTACTCGTTTGTTGTCAATTCTATAAGTTCTTCTTCCAGCTGAGGTGAGATTGCTGTGTTGACATTTGAAAACGGATTTAATACCCAGCCTGGTATTGCCAAGTTCAAAATGTCCTGGTATCGTTCGGTGAAGTCAATGTGGAGGTTTTCCAAATGTTGGCAGTAGGCAAACAAGTCGTCGTTACTGCAGGATACTAATAAATTCGGAAAATTGTGAAACTCACGTTTGCCCATATTCTTTTTGTGTAGCAGCAGTTTGGCTGCAAAAGCAGCAACGACATTTTTTGTTTTAATTAAATTTAGTTTATCGCCTTGCAGTTGGAGATTCATGTCGTTGAACAATTTATACAGGTCTGTCATGTAAGCTATATCATTTTTTGATGTAATGAGCTTGTTGCGCAATTCTGTATCTTTAGTTTCCAAGAACTCTATCACAGAGTCAAACAGGTTGTAAAATCGAGTCAGACAATTGACTCTTGATATCCAATGAACCTCAGTATGAAGCAACAATCGGTTGGAATCTTCGTCATTAGTAACACAAAGCTGATGAAATAATCTATCATTTAAAGAGCTGGTACGGATTTTATTGACTGCTTTGATGACATATTGCAGTGATTGAAATAGTCGTTCACTTAAGTTTCTAGCAACCAAATGTTGTCTATGAATAACGCAATGTACAGCAAGTACACTATGAAGCCTTTATGGTACCCTGTCATAGCCGGAGCGCCATCCGTAGCAACTGATATAATATTTTTCAAGGGAGTCTCTTTCTCATCACAAAACTTTTCCAATGTATTGAATATGGTTTCGCCTTTTGTATCGGTCTCTAAATATCTAGCAAACAATAGTTCTTTACATATTTTCTCATGTTTAATAAACCTCACGTAAGACAGCAACAATGCTTCATTTGTAAGTAAAGTGGACTCATCGAGCTGAATCGAGAATTGACTAGTCTTCAGATGATTGCACAATGATCCTTCAATGTTTTCAGCCATTTCTTCAATTCGTCTTTGCCCAGATTTATTACTCAAAGGAATTTTTCGGATAATATCTGCGGCCGGTTTATGAAGCACAGTAGTTATTACTTCCTTTATTGCTGGCAAAATTAACTCTTCTCCGATGTTATGTGGTTTGCCTTTTTGAGCAATTAACAAAGAGATATTGTACGAAGCTCGTCGTCATCTTGCTTAGCAGCTGCCGAAAATAGTTTTGCAACACTTGGCTGAGTATTATACTTCATCTCTAGGTCTTGAAAATGTGCAACATTCTTGTCTTTCTTATCTGGATGCATTTTATTCAAATGATCTTGCAGTCTTGAATGCTTCATTGCTTCATTGGAAAATGTTTTTAGACATAGAAGGCGCTGAGGCAACGATGGGTTTGTGGGATTTTCAATGAATCCGAATTTAATATATTCCACAGAGTATTGCCGTCTCTTCTTTTTTACTTCCGGCATTGTTTTGTTATAAGAAATACGTAAGTAAGTGTTGAACTTAAGTCACTGCTTATCTAGTACGCGCGAAACCGCAAATGAAAATAAAATAAATATTCCGTTGTTTATATAGGATTGCATAAGCAGCACGCACCGACAGGAATAAGACAAACATGCATTAACTCGTTTATCTCATTCGTCGCTCAATTGTACTCAACAAGTAAGAACAAGTATTCTATGAATCAACTGATTGATACAGGATTGCACAAATCGGGTTATCTAACACTTTAAAACTTTAAAAACTTGTTAAAACATGATTGCCCGCGGTCTTTTATCTACGAAAATTACCTATCTAGGAATACTAATAACTATTAAAATGTGAAAGTGTGTCTATTGCCTTTTTATTTGTCTACTTTCATTTCGAAACGGAGCGACCGATTGACATGATTTTTCTTCTATTTATTGAATAAAACAGGACAGATACATGAACTACGCGGAGAGATCAAACCGAGTTTGAGCAATCTCTTAATTAATATTAGTTGACGTTCACAAGTTGTAGCCGAGAGTCGAGAGCTCTGTCGGTGTCTAAGAGTCCTCCTAGCTAGATGAAATTACAAATCGCCCCCCGAAGCCTACACAACGCCCCCATTTTTTTTCTGGATCTCTTACCGCCCCCTTTTAGGCCTGCAGCGCCCACAAGGGGGCGTTATCGCCCATTTTGGGAAACGTTGGTAACTCATCCGTAGAAAATACATATTGTAAGGGTAGGCAGAGGCACACTATACGGGACATTTCATCGTATGCATTATTAGTCCCACGCAACAGGTGGTGATGAGCTCATTGCCGTATTTTGTGTTTCGTTGTATTCCTTAGAAAAAAGATGGGTAAAATTGTGTTCTCGTTAAAAAGTCGCACAGTCATATTTGATATATATTTTTTCAGAAATTGTGACCGTTATTGCTACATAGACATATTGTCACGCCTTTATCCCCGAAGTGGTAGACGGAGGCATACTATACGCCCACATTTCACTGTATACACTTTTTTTCCCACGGAACAGGTGATGAGCCCATTGTCGTGTTGAAAATGGACAGGCGCAGATTGTGGCGACAAGCTGTTAAAAATTTCAAGCCGCCCATAAGGCCTTCAACTTGGCTTAACGACTACCGTGTTACTGGCAACCGAGACATACGGATTAACATGCCTTCCGAAGCACGGAAACGCTCGGAAATGTAAATGCCACAAAGTGGTCACCCACCCGAGGACCAGCCATGGTGAAAGTTGTTTAGCGCAGTGATCGTTTACAGAACACTGAGTCCGCGGGGCCACGAGCGCAACAATAAAAGTTCCTGTTAAATTTAATACATTTGCAATTAAGTTTTAACGCCTTCCTTATGGCCTTCAACTTAGATTGACGACTGCCATATTACTACAAACCGGGACCAACGGCTTAACGTGCATAGCACGGAAAGAAAGGCTCGTAAATGGTAATGCCACAAAGCGGTTACTGCGGTTACAAAGGACCTCGGGGCCGAGTCTGCAATTTCAATCATGACGAAATTGAATCGAAATCGTCGCTCAATAGAAAGTCACCCGTACAATTTTGACAGTTTTTCGTAGTCGACTATACAATCGTACTCCAATAGACTTCTATCGGTCGGCCGATAGAATTCTACTAACGTGTGACGCGCTAGTGGCCGCTAGTCAGTTGCATTTTTAATAGTCTATTATCATTTTGACAGCTAAAAACAGCGATCCTAGTTTTATTCTACGGCTTGTCAATAGTAGACTCGGCCTCCAGCTATAGAGAAAGATACTTAGCGCGGCGATCGTTTACAGAACACTGAGTTGGTGGAGCTACGAGAGCTTAATGTGAATTTATATTCATATTGACATTATCATTGCTGTGCAGTTTTAGTATGTCATGCTCGCCTAAGTATCCTGGCAGTGGTATCCTATTCCCTATAATATGGTTGAGTAGGGCGATGGCTGATATATGCGTCATACCCGTGAACGGATGCCGTCTGTTGCGACTGATTAGCTCAGCTGTTATAGCATATATAAGTAAGTCATAAGTAAGTCATTTATTTCATAACAATTACTTGTGTTGAAACATTTTGTAGATAAAATTTAATATCATCGAATAACATATTTATATTACCTTAATTGCTACTTAATTAATATTTTTTCAAGTAATATAATGCTTACCAATAAATAATATACAAACAATAATTCATAGTTAGTAATCAAAATGAATATGACGGCGCTTTGCCAGCGCCATCTAATATCACGTCGGAATGAGAGTGACAGCTGTCCACAGATGTCATTCTGACGGAGCGTCGCGTCGTGTCTATGTTATAGAAGCGCAGCCATTTTAGGACAGTTGAGTTCAGAACGGCGTGCGCGATACAAGTCCGACGAATCGTCATTATTCCGCGTAATCTTAGAAATAACTTTAATGATTACAATTTACCAAATACCCACGTAGAAGCTATGGCCGATCCTGGTGTAAGAGGAGAATCGCTGACAAATAAATATTACCACCATCACAATTTAATGTCATATTTTAGTTTATAAATATAATCAGTATTCACCAGATCGAATTAGGTACGTATTGCTATTTTAGTTACCTCCTATCAAAATATTTTATCATTGACGAACTCATCGACACTGTAATAGTTCTTTTCCAACAAATACAGTTTTAATTTGTTTTTAAACAGATTTGCACTTCGAATTGTTTTAAAATTAATTGGTAACTTATTGTATAAATAAACTAACTGAACTTTTGGGCTATGTCGAACTACATTCAGCTAACTTTGTAAAGTAACAGCAAGTCTTTCCTGCGCGTGCTTTCTCTTATTTTCCTATCTTCAATTGTCTCAAATTTCGGTAAATTCTTAACGAGCCGGGTTAGCAACACCAAAATATAAAGGCAAGGAACTGTCAATAATTTCAAGATTTTAAAGTGTTCTCGGCATGATTCAGTCTGCTTTAATCGTAGCATTGACCTAATTGCCCTTTTCTGTATAACAAAAGGAGATTCAAAGTTATATTTGTAACTGTTGCCCTAGAATTCAATGCTATACCTAAATTTCGATTCAACCAATGCGAAGTATACGCACCTAAGCTCTGCCAAAGTGAGATCTTCTCTCAGGCTACTAATTGTGCATAGCATGCTGAACTAATGGCACTGACTATGGATGCTGTCTCTGATTTCCAGTTTAATAAAGCATCAACGTGAACACCTAGGAATTTAGCATTGTCCACTAATGTAACCTTATTTTCACATGATTCTATGTCGAGAGTAGCATCATTTCTTGTCGTTGTCCTGAATAACAGACACTTCGTTTTTTTTACATTTACAATTAAATTATTAGTGCCAAACCAATTTTCAAAATACTTAAGTAGACAGTTGACTTGTAATTCTAAAATCAACACGTCAACTTAAAAGTTACAAACAATCTCATCAACCAAAACTCCTATAGCATCTCTGGTACCGATAGATTTCTGGTACCCAAATTGATGCACATTTAAAAAGTTATTAGTTATT
Organism: Thumatha senex; assembly: GCA_948477245.1. Taxonomy (NCBI): domain Eukaryota; kingdom Metazoa; phylum Arthropoda; class Insecta; order Lepidoptera; family Erebidae; genus Thumatha; species Thumatha senex. The sequence goes on along the minus strand of OX419741.1, from coordinate 15,915,218 downwards.
AAGAGCACTTAATTTTAAATTAAAATTATTTGAAAAAATTATGAAGGATCGTCTCATGAAGCATCATGAGACGATCCTTCATAATTTTTTCAAATAATTTTAATAGTACTGGCAAAAGAGAAATGGGTCTATAGTTCAAGGGGTCCGTTATTGAACCTTTTTTAAAAATGGGTATGACTTTTGCGATTTTAAATTGCTCAAGGAAAAGGCCATTGTCAATGCAATTATTATAAAATATCGCTAATGGAGATGCCATAACATCCAGGTTGTCCTTAATGACAGCCAAGGGAATGTCGTCATAACCCGTAAAAGATTTATTTGTCATACACCTAACCATCTTAAATATTTCCACAGGTAAAACAGGGTCGAAAGTCATATTACGTTCAACTCTGTTGATACTTTCAGCTGCATATTTTATTGCTAATCTTTGACTACACGTGGATAGCTGAACACTACTGTTAAATATTTTTAAAAACTCGCTAGCTACCTCAGAAACCCTGTTTGTTCCTTTATTTTCCAACTTTAAAACAATTTGTTTATTGCCTACAATGTTGTTTACGTTTCGTCTTTGATTGACAATTTTCCATATTTGTTTACTGGAATCTGATGCCATTTTTATTTGTTTTCTGACAGCGTTCCGTTTTGCGTTACTAAGTATTTTCCTATATGTCCTAATATATCTATTCCAGAATTGATTGATCACACTGGCTCCTATCTATGGTGTTAAGAAAGCGTTTTACCTTACTGGAGACTCTAATTCCCTTTGTAATCCAATTATACGTTCCTGTTTTACTTATTAATAATTTTGATTTACGTTTTGGAAATGAAGAGTCGTGTATTTTTTTTATTTTCGGTATAAATGTATTTATACCCGTATTCCAGTCAGTCTCAATTACCTTTTTCCTAAATTCATTTTATTTCGGTTATTATATTTCCTTCTGTGTACATACAAATAGTTTGATTGTTTAACTCTTGTAACACCTAGGCGTAAAGAACAGTAAATGCCCGAGTGACCATCTGATAGCCCATTGTTGTCAATATTTGTACTCTCAACAATATCGTCAGGTAAGTTTGTCAAAAAGTTATCTATGCTAGTTTCTGTTTTATTTATTCTAAAAGTAACTGAGCTTATAAGAAATCTAAAATTGTAACACGCTAATATAAACGCAAAAAAGTGGTTATCTGAGTGTCATTTTTAAGTACATTAACATTAAAGTTACCACAAATAATACAAAATTTGTTAAGGAAATGCTGTAACAGTTTTTCCAAACAGTCAATGAAGTTCTTAAAATTGTTTCTGTTTGGAGTTCTATATCAACGTATAATACTCATATTAGTCTCGAGATCACGCACCCCACATACTTCAAAGTAGTCAATTTTATATAGCTGTTTACACAGCTTTCTATTCTGGAGAGTCAGAATCATAAAATAAAAATATAAATCAAGTATTACAAATAACATTATTAAAATGTAAGGTAAACTGAGTTTAGTCGACTGTTCTCACATAACTTCAAAGAACAATGTAAATTAATAATTGTAAGCCATACATACATTTTAAACTTATTTTATAAATAAAAGTTTTAATATTTGACTGCCTCTGTGGCGCGGTGGGAGTGTATCCGACTGCTATGCAAGTGGTCATGGTTCGATTCCCACCCAGGATAAAACTTTGTGGGATGAGCACGATGGTTTATTCTGTATCTGGGTGTTATTTATCTATAATATGTATGTATTTAGAAATATACATACATACATACGTACATACATATTGTCACGCCTTTATCCCCGAAAGGGTAGGCAGAGGCATATTAAACGCCCACATTTCACCGTATGCATTTTTGTCCCACGTAACAGGTGGTGAGCCCATTGCCGTTATATAAGTATTTACGTTACGTAAATATATAAGTATGTTTATCTGTTATCTGGTTACAATAGTACAAGCTTACTACTCGTACTCTGCTTAGTTTGGAATCAGATGGCGTTGTGCGAGTTGTCCCAACCATATTTATTTAATAATAAAAGAGCATCCATGGAGTCTCTTGCTAGATTTTTCTCCATTTTGGGTAGGCTGCCCTTGGAACTTGCAACTAGAATCGCTGTCATTTAAATTATTGTCATGACTGGACATTATTGAATTACTGGTCATGACTATTAACAAGTGCCTAAAATTATCTACGTGAATAAAAATATTTTTGATGTTGATATTGATTTAGTTTATCTTAATTTATTTATAAACTTTCGATTAATTAATCGAAAGTTAGTTAGAAGTAGAATTTAGTAGAGTTAGAAATCTTAGTTTTTTTAGTTTTAATTAAAATTAAAAAAACTAAGATTTATATGCTATTCGGGAGTTATCTAATAATACCAAAAGTATGTATCCTCATACTTTTGGTATTATTAGTTAACTCCCGAATAGTATATAAATCTTAGTTTTTATAATTTATACAGGACTTTATACATACAATAATAATATTTTGTTTTTGAAAATTTTAGTTTGTAGCGCAGTTGCTTTTATTTTTTCATCATTAGTCTTTATTTATTTAAAAACGTTATGAACAAATTTGCGGTGGACTTAATACCTTTAGGCATTTTCTTCTACTCAACCTTAGGGTGATGCAGAGATCGATATGTAAAGGAAGGTCTTTAAGTTATTCTTCTAATTATTTTTTACAAATTTACTACTTCCAATTGTAAACGAAGTAAACTTGAGCTGAAATATTAAGTCTGGATGAAAAACCTACATCATAATTTGCAATTGTCAACTCGGTCATAGATCAGATTTTTTAAGTTCGAGTTACCGCCTAAGCCAAAATACGAAAATCTCGTTGTATTAGCTTTCTATTTGAAAGGGTTAATTTTTTTTGTATTTATTTCATGAACCGGCTAACAAGACACTTTAGCTAAATCTTATCTATTTCATATTTCCTCAATCCTCCCATTATCCAAAATGTCCCTGTCCTCTACGTCTTAGTCAAGGTCAGTCTCAACCCAGTATAATAGTGGGTTGTTATAGTGAGGTTTTCTGTAAATTTTACGCGGCATACTTTCATGTCCAGGAAACAAGCACTCCGGCACACAAAACCAGATAAATTGCACCAGTTCTAGAATATTATACATTCTATATATAATATATACTTAGCAAGCGCCCGCTGTCATTTTCCCGCATAGAATCCGCATTTTACTGTACTTATGTTCAAGACAGTGAGCTGTCAAAACGGACCTCTATTTTTCTCCACCTATTCTATACCTTGATTTTTTTCTTAAAAAATTCTTTATATACTAGAATGACATTTATGTATGTCATTATTTATTTTTAATATTGCAAGTTTGCAATTGAAGTTCCTTACTTAGTCGATTTAGTTTATAAATCGAATCACTCGACTTGTAGGTGAGGATTATAAATACTATTCTATTAATATTAATACTGCAATAATGTTGTAAATATTACTTAACTATTATTTTTGCTCTGTGAAACTCTGTGGGACATGTTGCTGTGTCAGTCAGGCGGACATGACACAACCCTGTTGGACGCCTTAACCAACAGGGTTGTGTCATGTCCGCCTGACTGTTCATAGTGTTTCTAAACAGTTGCCTGCAGAAATTGAAAGATTGTGATGTGGGTGTAAATTTAGGTGAGTTAACAGTAAATTATCTGCTGTGCGCTGATGGCCTCATCAAAAGCCCACCTTCAGGCATTAGTCACTAATATGAAAGAGGAGTATGAAAGTAACGGTCTTCGCTTGAATGCAAAAAAACTAAGGTTCTACTAAGAATTTGAAAGAGATGACGTAAGAACTAAATGCAAGATTTGGATAAACCAGGAACGTCTAGAGCAAGTGAATGAAATTATGGATTTAGGGAGTGTTGGTGCGGACGAAAGATGTGTATGGATGTAGAACGGCAAGTAACTGCCGGAAGCAAAATTAACGTTGCTTTGTCTCATTTTGTAAAGCGACAAAGCATCGTTAAAGAAGCACGACTAGCGATTTATAACGCAGTGCTAGTGCCAACTTTGCTTTTCGGTAGCGAAACCTGGGTATCTTTCACACACAATTTTCGAAGTGATCGAAAATGAGTCTGCCAAGGGGCCGACCGAATACGTAACGAAGTGATGCGCAATTTGGCAGGTTTGAATGAAAGTGTCAGCGTTAAGCTGGAAAAGGCTGTGCTCCGTTGGTTTGGACACGTTCAACGAATGAGTGAGGAACGATTGACCAAGAAGATATATAGTGCGAAAGTAGAGGGTAGGAGTCAGGGTAGGCCGAGACTTACATATAAGGACCACGTAAGCAGATTGCTCAAAAACGGAAAAGTCAAAATTACTCGGATACACAGACGTGCATGCATGAAGCGATTGATGAATCTGCAAGAAGCGAAAGAAGTCTGCATGGATCGCTAAGCCTGGTCCTCTCTGACTACCCCGTCAGGGATATAACTTAACTTAAAACTAATTCGATACGTTATTAGGTGACAAACGAAACAAGCGCCAATGTGCTCAAACAAACTTAATATGTAATTATGAGAATTGGTGTTTCCACTGTTTAATATGTTAAAAGATATTTTTATATCTTTTCTTTTTTGAGAATGTAATGCTGACTTCGCCGCAACGATCTGGCCATAGGCTGTCTTAAAGATAAGTTTGACGAGTTCACATTTTCTGCCATTCAACGCAATGCGGACAGTTTTTAAAACGTCGTTTATAAACTTCTAGTCAGAGTGAAATCCGGATTTGTTACTGATCCAGAGTGTACCTTTTTCTCGTGCGTCACAAACAAGCAACTTGAGATGAACGTAGTCGCGTATCTAAACACATATATACGCAAAATCCGAATAAAACTCACTATCTCTTTTTATTGCGATAAAGCGGCAACACTCCAAATGTCATTCTAGTCTATAAATGAAAAAATCAGAGTATAGTAAGTAATAGTTTATCCTTATTTTTTATATTGCAGTGGTTTTTCCTTATTACACTCTACTCACACCTAATCTTGATGTTGTCATTTATTCGAAACAAACGAAAACATTATGATTAAGTATCAGAAGTCACTCTGGAATACCCTATTAGTTAAGGTTGGACACTGATAAATTACGACACTATCTTAATACAAAACATTATCTAAAATTTCGGTACTTAGAGATGTTCTTCTGAGTATTACTCATTACGGTAAATAACTATTATTTACATTTGTAATATGAGTATACTATACAACCAGTAACGATTTTTCTTTTTGATTATTGAATTTGTATCGCATTTTAAGTAGTACACACTGAATTTTTTACTATAAATTTAGAACTGGCCAGTTGGATGCTCTGATCGAAAAAAGAACGATTTGAATCCCCATATCAAACTCCTTAGAAGTCAATATCTCTTTGGAACTAATCTTTTTTTTTTCTTTTATTTTTAAAATTTTCCAGTAATTAGAAAATTTTGTACCTTACGTAAAAATTTAATTTTAAATTCTTCTTATATACATTTTTTAAAATCTTTATTTACGAATCTTTGCCACAATATTGCTAAGCCATTTCATCATAGTCATCCATTATAATAATTATAGTGCTCTAAATATTCATCACATAACAGATAAAGTAACCTGGCTGCTAGCTGATTCGCCAGGGCATTGCTACATCTCCCTTCGTCCAGTGGTTAATATGCTGTTAGTCGTGTCCTCTGTTGTTGGTTCCATGCATATTCCATCAGAACAATGTCATGTTGTACGTCCTCGACCAAGCTACACAGTATTCAGTTCAGTGACGGTGGTATACCCATGAGAGAAGTAAACTTTCTGGCCGAAATGTGATGCATTATCTAAAAAAGTATTGATATTTTCATGTTTATACTAGTATTATAATACTATCAAAATAAAACAAGTGTGAGTAATTACGATCCCAACACTAAATATCATATAATTTGTTGTGTTTTGGTCTATATATAAAAGCAACGATTTGTTTAATAACATAACATAAACACTTCATTTGTTTTAAGTATCATACAACTATTTTAATATGTTACAGTTTTTAACATATATAATAGCAGTGTCAACAGTGGTGTGCTGTAGTCTTTATTTTTATTTTACAAGGACATTTGATTATTGGAAAAAGCAAAATGTCGTCGGGCCAAAACCTGTTCCATTTTTCGGTAATGTAAAGGATACTGCTATTCGGCGTAAAAATACAGGTACCGTGTCGAAAGAGTTATATGAAATGTTCCCTAACGAACCATTAATTGGTATTTACAGAATGACAACTCCTGTTTTACTAATACGAGACCTAGATGTTATTAAAAACATAATGGTAAAAGATTTTGATCTATTCAGAGACCGTGGAGTTGATTATAGCAAAACAGGATTAGGTCAAAATATGTTTCATGCGGATGGTGACACATGGAGTGCTTTAAGGACGCGATTCACTCCAATTTTCACATCAGGAAAGTTGAAAAGTATGTTTCATTTATTAAATGACTGTGCCGAAATGTTTGGCAATTATTTAAAGAAATCTGGCAATATTAACACGGAGCATGAAATTCGCTCTTTAGTTAAAAGATATACGATGTCAACAATTTCTGCTTGTGCCTTTGGTGTTAACCTCAACTGTTTTGAAAATAAAATGGATCAAACTTTAATAGATTTAGACGAAATGATACTTACACCAAGTTTTACGATTGAGGTAGACCAAATGTACCCAGGTCTACTGAAAAGGCTCAACCTTTCATTATTTCCGGCAAATGTAACCAAATTCTTTGATAAATTAGTAAAGAACATAATTTCTCAGAGAATAGGTAAACCATCTGGAAGATGTGATTTCATGGATTTGATACTACAGTTGAGAGAGTTGGGAGAGATAACTTCAAAAACAAAGCAGGAAAGTGATAAGAGATTTATTGAGATAACCGATGATATAATCGCAGCTCAAGCTTTTATATTTTACATAGCTGGATATGAGACAAGTTCTACAGCAATGGCGTGTTTATTGTACCATTTAGCATTAAACCCCAAAATACAAGACAAAATCAGAGAAGAAATTGATTCGGTAACCAAGACTCACGGGAAAACTCGCGGGGAAATAACATATGAATCTCTACTAGATATGAAATATTTGGAAAAAGCATTTTGCGAAGCACTCCGAATGTATCCGATATTAGATTTGCAAAGAAAAGCAACGGTTAATTATAAAATACCAGGAACAGATGTGATAATAAAAAAAGGTCAAACAGTTTTAATACCAGTATTAGGAATACATTATGATAAGAAATATTATCCAAGGCCAGAAGTATTCGATCCTGATAGATTTGACCCGGAGGTGGTGGGTGCAAGACATTCGTGCGCATATTTGCCATTTGGAGTCGGCCCCAGAAACTGTATCGGTAAGTAAATTGACTTTATCACCAAACAACAGACGAATGTCAATCAGAGGGACTCTCGAGGTTTATTGAGGTACTTACTAACACTTCTACGGTACTCTGTAGCGATTAGCGAAAGGGATAGTGTTAGCAAGTCTCTGGAAGTCTGATTGATATTAGTCTGTTGTTGGTCTCAATAGTCTGAGCTATGGTCTTAATAGTCTATGCTACTACTTCTTCTATTCATAACTTATGTGTGTATACAGCACAAAGTTTGTAAATTTTTTTTTATTTATATTTGTCACGTCAAAGTAGCACCGCTGGCTATCAGGTAGAAAATCAGAGACCCGTAATTGAAGGTGTCTATCATAGTCAGCAGGATTTCGATAGCGGCCCTCAGGATGAAGGCCCAGTAATATGCTTTTTCTCAAAAGTTCGGCCTGCAGCCGCTTAAATCCGAACATAATCCAAGGGTAACTGGGGGGACTTTCATGGATGCATGGTGTTACCGTCTGCTTTTCAAACAAATGTGCCAGGTTGCACATTATGAATGCCTGCGCCGTTGGAACTTCGACCACAAAGATATTGATGGGACCTCTTAAACCCAAAAATCTTTTTGTTAGGTTAGGTTTAGTTCAATAATTTTCATAGTTATCTCTTTGTTTAGGTTTGCGCTTTGGCTCACTTCAATCACGACTGGGCATAGCCAAGATTATTGCAAATTACAAAGTGGAGACCAGTGTTAACACGACGTCATCGTTAACTCTCAACCCTTGGAGAATTACTCTGGCACCAGCTGAAGACATATTTCTACATCTTAAACCACGAACATGTTAAATTATACATGGTTATTATAACATATAACAAAATTTATATGTTTTACTATTATTATAATATAACTAATATAAATAGGATTAAGTAAATTATACAACTTTTACGTGGTAGTTAGGAGTTGCATTTGGGTTTTCTGGGCTTAACCATTACACTTTAGAAGTGGACCCACGGCATTAGGAACTAGAATTAATAAGCACATACTTTCTAAATAAAAAGTTTCGAGAAAGAGTCTCCTGTAGCAAAGAAGTGTATGTAACCGTTGTTAAGCCGTTACGGTCCAGATTTTCAGTGATATGACAATCGTTAAGTCAAGTTGAAGGCTTAAGGGAGCTTTGAAAAAATGTCAATTGACGCACCTGCGATTCGCTATCGAGGTAATTCTATTACTACTACGGTACACTGTAGCGATTAGCGAAAGTCATAGTGTTAGCAAGTCTCTGGAAGTCTGATTGATATTAGTCTGTTGTTGGTCTCAATAGTCTGAGCTATGGTCTTAATAGTCTATGCTACTACTTCTGGTCATATACCTACTCTATTCATAGCTTATGTATGTTTACAGCACAATGATTGTAAATTTATTTTTTTATATTTGTCACGTCAAAGTAGCACCGCTGGCTATCAGGTAGAAAATCAGAGACTCGTAATTGAAGGTGTCTATCATAGTCAGCAGGATTTCGATAGCGGCCCTCAGGATGAAGGCCCAGTAATATGCTTTTTCTCAAAAGTTCGGCCTGCAGCCGCTTAAATCCGAACATAATCCAAGGGTAATTGGGGGGGGGGGGGGGGGGGACTTTCACGGATGCATGGTGTTACCGTCCGCTTTTCAAACAAATGTGCCAGGTGGCACATTATGAATGCCTGCGCCGTTGCTTTGTCCACTCATCAGCAGGTCATCAACTTCGACCACAAAGATATTGATGGGACCTCTTAAACCCAAAAATCTTTTTGTATGGTTAGGTTTAGTTCAATAATTTTCATAGTTATCTTTTTGTTTCACGTTTGAATCACGACTGGGCATAGCCAAGATTATTGCAAATTACAAAGTGGAGACCAGTGTAAACACGACGTCTCCGTTAATTCTCAACCCTTGGAGAATTACTCTGGCACCAGCTGAAGACATATTTCTACATCTCAAACCACGAACATGTTAATTTATAAATTGTTATATAAGTTATATATTTTGTTACTATTATTATAACTCTTATAAATATTAAGTACTAAAGTAAATATTACGACTTTTAGCCAGTAGGTAGTTAGTAAGTTGCATTTGTGGTCTTCGGGCTCAACCATTACTCTTTAGAAGTGGATCCACGGCATTAGAAACTTTGGCTTATAAGCATATTTTTTTGTAAATAATAATATCTTCGATAAATTTTTATCCAAGTTGCATATTATTTTATTACAATATATTTTTAAGTACTAAACATAAAACCAAAGATCCGAAAATAAATAACTATACTTCATCTTAATTTTATGTTTCAATCGGCAGGCACGGAAATTCATCAGTCTCAATAATTCAGTTTAGTATGGTTAAGTGACAAGCGTTAACTTTAAGCTAACACTCTCTTTACGCACTTGTGAATTCGAGATTATAATACCAATAAAAATAATGAACGAGTGTGGTAATAAGTTTCGAGACAAGAGTCTCCTGTAGAAAAGAAGTGTACGTTACCGTTGTTAAGCCGTTACGGTCCAGGTTGCCAGTTATAAGGTAATTTATGGTAATTTAGTTAAGTCAAGTTGAAGGCTTTATGGGCGCAATGAAATTTTTTTCAAGAGCAAGCAGACACTGCCTGTGCCTGTCCATTTCAACTCGACGTCAACATACGTGGCGCAAAATACAAATGGTGAGTGGGTTTAGTATGCCTTTTTTACCTCAAGTCTCCATAGTATAATAATCAGCTTTTTATATTATCTTCAGAATTAAATTAATAATCATCTTATCCGTTGTCAGACACGTAGTTTGGAATTAACTCTTTGCCAGATTGTTTTAAATACATTATTCATACTTAACGATCGATGGCATAAATAGGATTTAATACAAGCTATGGGTTTCAATCCTGAAATTATTAGAACCAAACCATTTAATAAATAGATATTATAATTACAGGTTTATACTATTTGTAATTAAATTGTTAGGTTTAGAGCGGTCCCCCAACGTGACGTATTTTTTTAGAATTATTTATTTATCTATCACGCCTTATCCCCGAAGGGGTGGCAGGGGCATATATATTGTATGCCCACTTTTCACCATGTGTATTCCTGTCCCACGTAATAGGTGGTGAGCCCATAGTAGTGTAATAGACAGACGCAGGTTGTTGCTACCTGCTGTTGAAAATTTTCAAGCGGCCCATAAAGCCTTCAACTTGACTTAACGACTGCCATGTTACTGGATTGAGAATGGATAATTATCTATTCTCAATCCTAGGTTAACAAGTTAAATAATTATTTAACTTGTTATGTCTTTTTTGAGAATAAATTCTTTAAACCTAATCTGCACGTGATGCGCTTTCATTTAAGTCTCCACTCGAGTATATTTTGCAGACATTCGGTTATTCTTCCCCACTTTCACTGCCCACAACTTTTAAACGTCTTAACTGATTTTCATCAAACATGTCTAACAACACTCGAGCATAAGTCACCTTTAATACAAAAACAAACTAATTTGAAATCGCTTCATCCGTTCGGGAGCTATGATGCCACAGACACACAGACACGTCAAACTTATAACACTTTTCTTGTTGCGTCGGGGGTTAAAAAAGAGGTGTATGTGAATACATGTTTTCCGCAAGTGGCACGCTAAATATTTGCTAATTAGTCAACCTGGGCGCCGAGTCTGCTATTTTCGTCGTGTCGAAATAGGATCGACCTCGTCGCTCAATAGAAAACCACCGGTACAATTTTGTCAGTTTTTCGTAGTCTACTATTACAATCGTACTCCAATAGACTTCTAAATTTTCTAACGGTCGGCCGATAGAATTCTACTAAAACGTCCCGCGCCAGTGGCTGCTAATCAGTTGCATTTTTGATAGTCTACTAACATTTTGACAGCTAAAAGCAGCGATTCTGGTTCTATTCTACGGCTTGTCAATATTAGACTCGGGCCCCCTGAAGTATCAATAAGTCAACGATAACGTAAGGTGTTCGTAATATAATCGACTCTTGTTCGCTCTATACAACAGTCATTATGTACTGCTTCCACATTTATGTATGCCTAGTCGTGGTTTGATCGTTAAGACTCGTGCCATTTGTAAACATCGAATATCGTTTAAATAACGTATTCCAACGAAATAAACATCAGATATTTTTCGAATTATCACATATGGTTCTTTATACGGCATACCTTATTTTATGCTTCTGCCAGTAATATGCCTGGGCCGCTATATCACTACTAAGTGACCTGGTTGATATGTTAAGCATCTGACTTTTTTGTCATAGCAAGCATCTCCTCTGTGCTTTCTTAAAGTTAAATTTTTCCCTTCTGTACTATATAGCTCACCCGTGCTTGTCTTGATTTCGGGATCGACTCTCTTTTAAACTTTCCTGTAGGACCCGATGTACTTCTAATGTATTGTTTTACTCCTTTTTCAACCTTCGGAATGCTGAAATGATTTCGAAACTTGGACCTTTTTTGATACTGAAGTGATCACCAGACCGTAGCTTATCGTGGAGTTCTACTAAGGGTTTTCTTCGATGATTCCTTCGGTAGAACAACGACGTTCTTCTGTATGCCATGTCGCCTTACTTTTTTCGCTACAATGTTATTTACTTACAAAATACCTTTATGAGTTGTAATATTATTTTCCAAATTTTCTGTATTTAAAGTAGGAATCTCATTTCTCTTCGAATGAGACACAGGAACTGTTTTTACTTCCTCTGTTGTTGTTCACCTCCATTTTCAACGCTTCGAAATTATCTAAATGTTTTCTATCGAGTGCAGCGCTGTCTTCATACTTTTCCATTACCTGCAGCGGCTGCTGTTTTTCGCACGTCGTTACATTTTTCATTAATAATGTCTTGACGTCACTTTGTTTGTTTGGTACCTACGGCGGTTGTCATCATATCATTGTATATTTCATTAAAAGTATTAGGGTAAAATAATTCGTCACACGTATTTATTATAATCTACTTTGGCTGTGGAATTTGTTTTTGTATTCACTTGTGCTTGTAAAATTTGTTATTGTACTATGGTATTTGTCCCTGTAATACTCGTATGTATGGAGGAGGACGCATACCACGGTATATTGTTAAGCGTGCTGGCAGGGCGCAGCGTTAGCCATTAGGTATTCTCCGAATGGTTATGTATTTACCTAACTAGTAACTACTCACTAATAAAATGTCAAGATGAAGAAATGTCGTGGGTAAACTACTGAACAACAGGTTAATTTGATAAACCATTGTTTTCAAGTGTCTAGAACTAAAAATTATGGCTTATCAATATTAAGTACCTATGATAAGTTATCAAACTTCATGAAATAACAATAACAAAAATGTTGATTATATTTAGGGACGTTCTTTTAATGAATATGATAGTTATCTCTATTTATTATTTGTAAAGGCAAAATCAAAACCATATGTATCGGCGCGTCTTTGATACCTACAACAAATACAATAAATCACGTTACCAGAAGCAGACCCAGGTAAGGAGCATCGATTTGTGTTTCCACTTGCGCTTTGTTAGGGTGAGGACTACTACGTTTCGCAATGAGCCATGATCGGTGGTCAGTTCAACAGTCATGACATCGGAGTGTTAGGTACAGTATACTGCATGGAAGTACCTGGGTCTTCGGGGACACAGGCAGGAAGCAGACGCCCGCCGCGCCGTGCGGCTTAATCGGTGCGAAGCCGGCAAGCCCATCGCCGGCTGCTCATGGATACATAGGATTGCGCAAGTTATAAAGAGACCGGAATAAACAGATTTATCATCATTTACGCAAGAAAAAGAAAGAGACGAAATAACGAGTTACATACATACATACATATTGTCCATTCATTTATCCCCTAAGGTGTAGGCAGAGGTATACTAAACGCCCAATTCACCGTATGCATTTTCTTGTCCCACGTAACAGGTGGTGAGCCGAGTTGGTGTGATAAAAATATCTAATAATCTCCACAAGAAGAAGAAGAGAATCATAAAAAAAGACTGAATGAGGAAAGAAAAAAGGCGATTTCAGTAGTATGGCCCATAACCGAGGAATTACTGGAGAAATACATTGGTAACTAAGGAAACTCTGCTAAAGAAAGTTACTGTTACGGAGTCTCAAGGAACTATCGCCGAAGAATCTTACTGCGCCCATCTTCAAATGCAATTAAAATGATCACTATGGACACTGATGACAGCTGTGTACTGCGAGATGCATGGAACTCAGATGCGTGCGCAAAGGACTCGCAAGAAAGGGAACAATGTCCTTCTAGGGCCTACATGGTGCCAAAGGAGACAAGAAGAAAAGAAGTTCCATACATATGTTAGAACAGATTAAGCACAATATGCTGAAGCCAGCCGGGGCTCAGTCATGAACGCAAATGTGAGTAAACATCACGTGGATTTTTATATACGTACACAGTTCATCGTCTTCTTTAATGTCTGGTGAATGATCTTCAGCCGCAATCTTCTGACTTTCCGAATTTGTCTCTATATCAAATCCGTCAATTAACTATTGCATCGGCAAGCAGATACAGTTAGATTAGGATATGACGTAAAATACACATACACTGCTGTTACAGTCAAATTAATATGAAATAACTGGACAGAGTCTCCCATAAATAAACCTCATCCATAATGTGTAGCTACCGAAAGCAGGATTATCGGTGCTTTGTCCAACTTAGTAAATAGACAGAGCATCGTAAAAGAACTATGCCTAGCTATTTATGACACAGTGCTGCAGCCAGTCAACGTTGCTTATCAGTAATGAAACCTGGTTATGACAGAAAATGCATGAAAATATATTGAAAGCTGTGGAGATGCGATTATTGGCCAACCGATGTGATAGGTATGAATAAAAGTATCAGGATGAAGCTGGAAAATGGCGTGATTCATTGGTTCACAAGTTCAACGAATGAATGTAGAACGATTAAAGAGGAATATCTATTGTGCGAAAGTAGAGGGTTTTGATACAACTTTACAATAATATAGCTTACACATCAGAACAACACATAGGCTACTTTTTATCCCGGGAACAAGTTCCTGTGGGAAACGGGAAAGGGAAAACTTCACCACGCGTGCGGAGCTGCAGGCGTCAACTAGTAGTTTCATAATGTGCAATTGTGCGTAAGTTCGTACTTGCTCCTCCACTGACTGTAGGTAGGTAAATGTTGGAGTATTTAGTTACGAATATCACGCTACAACGATTGATGATGAAAACCGAGTAATTGAGTAGCTTAGAAAAAGTTAACGATTTTATCCCATCACTAAATATCATATGGCTGGTTTTTGCTTATCATATTGATACTTTGTAATAAGTATATATAAAGACAACGTTAAATTTATGAGGTATAACAGTAAAGATTTTTATTGGTTTATTCAGTATCCGCCTTTTATTATCATTATTAAAATTATATAATCTACCTAAAGTACCTAAAATGTTATTGTTTTTAACATATTTGACAACAGTGTTATCAGTGGTATGCTGTGGACTATATTATTACTTTACGAGAACATTCGATTATTGGAAACAACGAAATGTCGTAGGACCAAAACCCTTACCATTTTTTGGCAACTTCAAAGACTTTACGCTTCGACGTAAGAATTTAGGTGACGTGTCCAAAGAACTTTATGCCACGTTCCCAAACGAGCCAGTAATTGGTGTTTTCAGAACTACAACACCCTGTTTAATGATACGAGACTTAGATATTATTAAAAATATTTTGGTTAAAGATTTTGATCAATTTAGAGATCGTGGAGTTGATTATAGCAATAATGGATTGGGACAAAACATGTTTCACGCAGACGGTGATACGTGGAATGCTTTAAGAACACGATTCACTCCAATTTTCACAACGGGTAAATTAAAAAGTATGTTTTATTTATTAAATGACTGTGGTGATATGTTAGGCAATTATATGGAGAAAACTTGTAAAATTAATACAGAGTATGAAGTTGGTTCTTTGGTGAGAAGATATACAATGTCAACAATTTCTGCTTGTGCCTTTGGTGTTAACCTCAACTGTTTTGAAAATAAAATTGATCAAACATTAATAGATTTAGACGAAATGGTACTTACACCTAATTTCGCTTTTGAGGTGGACATGATGTATCCAGGCCTACTAAAAAGGTTGAACCTCTCAATATTCCCAGCTAGTGTAATAAATTTCTTTGACCAACTGGTTAAGAACATAATTTCACAGAGAAATGGTAAACCATCGGGAAGAGGGGACTTTATGGACTTGATACTTCAATTGCGAGAGTTGAGAGAAATTAGTACATCAAAGATAAAACAAGAGGATGAGAAAAAAATTGTGGAAATCACTGAAGATATCATTGCATCTCAAGCTTTTATATTTTATATAGCTGGATATGAGACAAGCTCATCTACTATGGCGTATTTATTATACCAACTAGCACTAAACCCCGAAATACAAGATGAGTTACGAGAAGAAATTGATACTGTAACGAAAGCACATGAAAAAGCAAGGGGTGAAATAACATATGAATCTCTGCAAGACATGAAATATTTAGACAAAGTATTTTGCGAAACGCTCCGAATGTATCCGATATTAGATCCATTGCAAAGAAAAGCAGGCGTGGATTACAAAATACCTGGAACTGATGTGATAATTAAAAAGGATCTGACTGTCTTAGTACCAGTATTAGGAATACATTATGACAAAAAATATTATCCAAAACCAGAAGTATTCGATCCTAATAGATTTGACCCGGAGGGGGTGGGTGCAAGGCATTCGTGTGCATATTTGCCATTTGGAATCGGCCCCAGAAACTGTATCGGTGAGTAAAGTTAAAATTTTATCCAGCGTATGTGTTTATAGATAAAAAGATTCATAAGAAAGTATTCGAATATTGAACAGAATAATCCTTTCTTTTTTTTTACGTGTGGAAATCCCCTCGGATGTCATGCCGGACTCGAACCGGCTAAAACCACACAGTACCCGCCTAATTGTCGGAAAGATGTCCCAGAGCTCCTGGCAGACTTTGGCTGCCACCGCGGCCTCACCTGGGGTTCGGGTGTTATCCCGCTTCTTTGGGGGGTTGGTTCGGGTACTATCCCGCTTCTTGGGGCATGAGGCGTGCGTGACATTTTCCCGTCATGCCGACGTCTTGAGCCTGCTTCTGTAAGGACGGCGAGCAGGAACACAATAAGCCTGATTTAGCTTCGCATTTGGCATTAAAATTAAGTTATGCTTTAATATCTGATGACACCTATTTTGACTTAATTCGTGACATGTACCTACCAAGTGTATGTACGTGGTTTAGTCTAGGCAACAAGTTGAAATACGTGTTAATTCTTGCCACTACGAGTTATAGTACCTACACATGTGATACCCCGTTGGATTCATAATAACTTCTAAAAAATGAGCGAGAATTTGAAACCGCATAAACAATTGCAAAAATTTAAAGAAATCCAGTCTCCTCTTTATACTAAATTCTTAAAACTATTGGTGCTACAGAAAATTTAAAAACTGTTTCATAAAGGAGACAAAATTAAAAAAAAGTTAACTCTCTGTACTGAAATCCATTGTTAATACTTTTTATATAATGTTGAAAATAGGGTTCGCTCAATTCCACAATATAGTACTGAAACTGACGGCTAGTTATAAAAACATTTTTTTTTTAATTATTATATGTAAATTGAATAATTTGAAAATTAATGTTATCATCTGAAGATTTAGAATACAACCCCGTTCAATTACTGCAAACTAACACGTTTTTTAAACTTCTTGACATTATTACTAGTTTAGGTTAAAAAAATATTCATTGTCATTGTTCTGCCTATGCAACTATCAATACGGTGTTAGATATTGTTTGTGTATTTAAATTACAATGCATATTATCTCAACTAAAGAATTATCGGGAATGTCTTTTATTACAATTATCCATTGCAACTAAGTTGGGTAATTCTTCGTAATGGATCCTTTTAATAGTCATGTTTTTTGGTGACACAGGCCCTCGGGTACCAGGGCTTGTGTGGGAGGGAGATCCATCGTTTCGCGATCTAGATAACTGATAAACATACTTATATATTTATAAATACATACATTTGTGATAACACAAATATTTGTTCCGACAATGTGACTTATGAAGATTTGTAAACTAAACTAATAAATTTTTAGTATCATTCATTACTTTATTATTTTTGACATTTTTAGGTTTTCGATTCGGTTCACTTCAATCTCGACTAGGCATAGCCAAGATTATTTCGAATTACCAAGTGGAGACCAGCGTGAAAACTAAGTCATCATTGAGTCTTAACCCTAAGAGAATTACCCTGGGACCAGCCGAAGACATATATCTGCACTTCAAACCACGAACATATTATTTATAAACAATTACTTACTAGTTGCACCGCCTTAAAATATACAGTTCCATTGAAAATGTATTTCATTCATTCAAGTTTTTTATGATATTTCCTGTTGTTTTTTTATTAATTATTATGCAATTTACCCGTTCTTAAGTTAAAAAATTGTGTAACTAATAATTTACTTTGTTTTATCTGTATGAATACTAAAATTACTATCTATTCCTCCTCCAACTCCTATTTAAAATATATTTGTAGCCAAAGACTACGAGCATATTTAAGAAAAAGAGTTAAAGATATAGATGAATGTTTAACAATGAGTATAGAGCTATGTATTGGCCTCTAAGCTTTGCAGTGCGTACTAATTCACACGATTTCTAATATGCAATTTATCTGGGCTAAAACTGTGTGGCACAAATTCAGAAAGACCATGACATTTAGGCTGCGACCTAAGCATTTGGGATACTGAAAGAAATAGTAAAACTACAACATAAAGCAGTCAAGTTCTATATTTTATTGTTTACTTAATTTATTTTGTACAAACTTCAACAATATATATATAATAAATACTCAATTAAACCTCTATCATTCGCAAACTGAACTCACTTTTTTGTCATAAGTATAGATTTAGTTAAAATGAAACAAAACAATGATA
The DNA here is from genome assembly GCA_948477245.1 of Thumatha senex. Lineage (NCBI taxonomy): Eukaryota > Metazoa > Arthropoda > Insecta > Lepidoptera > Erebidae > Thumatha > Thumatha senex. The sequence continues at coordinate 15,896,923 of OX419741.1, read as the reverse complement.
TTATAACTTATTGTCTAAACTTAATTAAACACAACTTTTTTGTGCAAATATGCCTAATAGTACGTAGATATAAATTTGGTTACACCACAAATTAACAAGACAATCGGATTGTTTGCATATAATGCAAGCCGCACGGACCTTACCAGACCCGGTACCTAATGCTATCAGGAGCTCAACACAATTAAGTTTATCACATGGTTTAAAGTCATGCAAATATGCACATTATATGCAGAAAGAAATCAGAATTCATTGCTCGAATATCAGTTAATTTTTCAATAAGTGCAATATCTTTTAACTTATAAAAAAATGTCGTAAGTTTATTCAAATTCTGATTCCTTTCCTCATTTTTTTGTATAATGAGAGCAAATAATCATCTAGCTCGTATATAAAATTATCTAGCTAGAGAGCTTATTGACTTATCATATTCACAATACATAAGTTATTTAATTTTAATATCTAACGCCGACGAATAGCTCTGTTATGTACAGTATCACTACCGATCAACCTAGGTCTGTTACTAGTGTTAGCTAACCAAGTACATATATTGTCTAGTCAACTCATACGTAAAAATCATGAATGATATTAATTTTCACGAACACGTCATTAAGGACATTTAAAAACAAATGTTTAAGATCATCTTATCCGATCAGTCTTCCAAAGCGCAATATAATATTACATTATTAAAGGAAAGAGTCGTAGTGGGTCCGCACGACTTGCTCAACTCTGTGTAACGTAGCATGGTACAACTCAAACAGAACACAAAACGAGCGAGTCGCTCGTGCGATGCGAGCGACCGGCCGCACAAGGCAAGGGCGCGGAATGCACCAGCGATGGGGAAATCTCGCTCGCACACTCCTCGCACATTAATTATAAAATTATCTACATAATCATTATTTATAACCATAATTATTGCAAAATATGTGCAAAACCGTAAGCGTCTCTTTAGTTTTCAATACACTGACTCTTTAAACTTTGCAACACTTAGAAATTGTCTTGCACTTCAGATTTCACATTTTATGTAAACGAATTTGATACAACCGGCACACAACTATTCGGTGACAAGTTCCGTACAAGTAATGAAAAGCGAAACATCTCGTCGAGCACACGTTGACGTTATTGCTTCAAGCTTATTACGTATCGCTGATATCAATAGACAGTAGACATATTATGTAAAATTACGTGTTGCGACGTGCAGTTTGGGATCTACCCGGCAATAAGCTCTCAATATTTACAGAGTAGTAGAAAATTGACCACTTCCAAAGTTAAATTACAAAACTTGAATGAACATACTGTCACAGAACCAGGCGTGGCGAGGCTACACCGCCTGCGATCTCCCGACTCTCTGGACTACCTCCGTGCCTAGCTAGAGAGATGTCAATCGAAAAATAAACAATACATCAATAATATCTACCTTACTCGGTAAGGGACGTTCGATCTCTTAGGTATATCAATATTATCTTATTGCTAATTACAGTGATCTCCTTCAAGTAGCCGAATCGGTTGTACATCGTGAATAAACATTAAACATTATTAACATCGTCAAAATGTAATCTGCAAGAGCAACAATCATCGAAGCAGTACCAGCCCGCTCGCAATATCAGATATATATTTATGAGGTCCTATCACGAGGGCGATACGGGATCGAACGAGATCCCGCAGCGGCGTGGGGAATCACCGCTTGGACGAGACGTCGATCCCGTGCCAGCCCCTTCTAATGTAATCTGGGGATGGCATTACATTATCTAGGCAATGTGGAAAGTGCGCGTTACATAAAATGGCTCGATTCCTATGATGCGTACTGAATTAGGACGGAAGTGAATTCTGGTACCGATTTCACAGCTGATTTGTTAAGCTTACATAGATAACTTTGCAAAAATTTATCTAAATCCTTAATACCGAGGCGATCGACGACGAGTCGACCTCGTTTAGGCAGACGTAACTTACGTCATTCGGTACAGTGAGAAGCTTATAAATCGGAACTATTAAAACTATTCGGACAAAATTGATATGAATCGGCGTAGCCTTCGCTTCTCTTAAGCGCCTATCAGAAATGATTACTCTAATACCCTTCGCGGGAGAATCTTCGAGGAAGTAATATAAATAAAAACGATCAGTGCTACATCCAGCGGCGTGCGTGACGCGAAAAGCGGAACCAAACGAAGCGACAGTCACTTCGAAATGCACTCCCAACTCTACACGGCCACAGGGAACCACTCATCGTGCTTTTGCTCGACATCATTTCGGGGAAAAAAATGATATCTCACAATTGGTAACAAATCATCGAACATCGTCAAGTAGAGCTCTGATTTAGAATTATACAGATAGACAGTGATACTCTTCGAATACAAAAATAAGCTTTTAGAGTTTCCTCAATTTTAATCAATACCTTAGTTTACATCACTAGTGACGAATAAAAAATGGCTCGATCGCGAGAACGTCCTCTCCCGTCGACAGGCTCCAACCGTTCGGTAACCGTCCGCGCGAATAGCGCGGCAGTTCGGCCCCGGCCACCGCACGGGCACGAGAGCGCAGCGAGCACGCGAACTTCGGTCGCAAAACAAACACTTAAAGCTTCGGCCACGCGAATACAAAACACTTCGGCGATCGCGTCGAACGTCTCCAAAACGCAAAAAACGGTCCAAGGTAACGGCGCAAACGCGGCTGCGCGGGCGTGAATCGCGCCGCCGTCCGGCCGGGTCGCGGCGCGAGCGTGGAGCGGCAGCGACTAGGTGCGCCGGGGGGGGCTCAGCAGCTCGGGCAGCGGGGCGGGCAGCGGCGCGTCGTCGACGAGCGCGGGCAGCAGCGCGAGCGCCAGCGCGGGTCAGACGGGCGCCGCGCCGCCCGCCAGCGCGCCCGGCGACAGCACCACGCGGTGCCCGTTGGGCGTCACCGCGTCCAGCAGCACGGCCGTGGCCGCGCCGCCCGCGCCCTCGCCCGCCGACCCGCCCGGCGAGTGCGCGCGCCGGTGGCGCCGCCACGCGTGCTGGATGAGCCGCGCGCAGTACTCCTCGCGCTGGCGCCACAGCGTCGACGACACCGGCTCGTAGCCCACCTCGTCGGGCCGCCCCACCTCCAGGTCCCCGGGGTCCTCGATCGGATTTCCCTTTCTCGCGAAGAAGTCCTTCGTCAGAGCGTCCAGGATGTCCACGCAGAACATCATGTCGCCTCGACATATAGGAATATCCATCGATATGATTTTGTACTTGTTCGGCTTGTGAATCTGCAGCGGCGGTTCGAGCACGTCCAGGAAGTCGGACAGCTGCTCGTACCGGATGTACTGGGTGCCGTCCGGATCGAATCGCTGCCAGATCTCGTAGTACATGTCGTAGTCGTCGTCCGTGAGGCCCTCCTGCACGTCCTCCGTCGCCTATAAATGGACAATAAATATTGTGAAACCGTTTATGTTTAGTCAGGTTAGGATAGGAATACACACGGTGAAAAGTAGTAGTATAATATGCCTCTGCAACCCCATTCCCCGAAGGAATCACGTTTTTCTTTGTTTATCAATCACGCCTTATCACAATAAGGCATGATTGATAAACAAAGAAAAAACGTTGCAGTTTGCTCACCTGTGAGTAGTTCTCGAGAATGACAGCGATGTACATGTTGATGACGATCAGGAAAGAGATGACGAGGTAGGAGAGCAGGTATGTGATACCGATGGTAGCGGAGCCGCAGTTGCCAGGGTAGCCGCGCTCGTTATCCGGCAAATCACATTCCTCCTCGTTTATTATACCATCTAGTACGCCGTCCCATCCGGCGGATGTGGACATCTGTAACGTTCAATAGTAGTAATCAAAAGATAAATTAATCTACTCGTAAGTATAAACTAGACGGGTAGGACAATTCTGTTAGCACTTAATTTATACTCGAAAAATAGGTAAAGCTTTTATTTTTTTTTTTAAATGGGTTTGGGCGAATATTTCATTTCGAGCATATTTGACGTTTTGGACAATAAAACAATAAATGCACATATTCATGTTTTTTATGATTTTTTCGGAAAGAATTTAATAATAGAAACTGATTTTTTTAAAGGCACAGCAATTAATTTTTTCCGCTAAGAGATATTGACATTTCTTTTTTTAAAAAAACGGTAATGATATTTACCATAACCGGTAATTAGATCTCGAGATATGGTAGTGAAATAAATTGAAATGGTAATTAGAAATAAAATCAAAGGTTTGAAAAATAACCTCGTTTCAGGACTGGAGCAACACCTGACGTGGTCCTTAGGATTGCATCTTGATGCATTCCTCCACGTGCCATCACGAGAGTGACCTCTCAGCAACGGACCGCGCAGCATCCAATCGTAGCCGATGTTCTACAGAAGTGGTCCTAGGACTGATCCCTGGCAAACACAACACTTCTCGCCATGCCAGTCCTAGCTTTGGTAAGCTATGGCTCTCTCGAAAAGATAAGCCCCGACAATGCATTAGAGGCAAGGAGGCACTAAATGAAAAAGAGCGTCTTCTTAAAGCATTTCCAGGGCAAGACGTTGACTATGTCATGAGACACCGCCATGATTACCTCACCTGTGATGACGCTCCTTCCGCGAGGAGTCCGACACACATGATCGCGTTATCGGAGCAGCACTGAAACCAAACTGATGGGAACTAAACTGCTTATGTACTAGATCCCCATGACTGTGACATATGCGCCGAAGTGCTCTGCATACCACGTCGAGCAATACGAGCAACCAATAGCTGGAAGGCGAGGCCGCTGGCCGCCCTTGTTTTGGATAAGGACCAATTTCCCCGTATACGACACCTCTGGAAACCAGTCTTTATTGAAGGATGAGCCAAAACCTTAATAGTCAACGTTCATTGAGATCCAGGAGTCATACTCACCCCGGAATGCTATCGGGTCCAGAGTGGTTCTCTTGCGGGGCTTAGCCGCAACACCTCTAGCTCACGTTTGGTGACTGTGGGCATGTCGTTCTCCACGTAATCCCTAACATTGGCTGGGGTTTGGGCCAGCGGATGGCCTTACCATTACAGATTCTTTACGAGCTATTTTCGGGTCAATTTCTTAGTCAGCATAATGGTTTCCTAGAGGGGAACATTCGGCACTCTTGTAACACTCGTGTGCTCCGTCCCTCGGGCCTCAGTGCCTGGTGTACCGATAGCGGAGATGCACGCTGCATGCACATTACGATCTCCACCGGGCCTGCACGATAACTGCATCCCGGAGAGCCCTTGATTCAGGCGTTTTTTCAGTTCAACGTATATTGAAGTATTTAGGATAGCCAGTGGGTGGCTAGTTGGAGAAGAAACGTCAAACTAAATATAACTATAGACGAATAACGACGCCTCCTTCCACCACATGCCAGCCCTGGACGCGGCGTGTGCGATTAGGGGTCGCAAACGATACATCTACGATCGAACCGCGCACACGTCACACACATGTGGTGATATTTTTCCGGTCATGGATTGGCCACTCAGACCACCGAAGTTCTCCCCCTACCAGTGGTTTTTCGGGAGCCTCAAGTGTCACCTCCAGGCGTTGAAATTTTCCAGGACTGGGACGAAATGCGATAAAAATTACGTCTTACTCAGCGAGCCATAGTTTGAATTGATTATCACAGGATGGCGAGAAATAAGCGGCCACGATAACCATTCCGCTGCAATCAGCTGCAACGCAGCATCGGCTCTTAGCAATAATTGCAAGGCGCGAGGTGTCCGCGTCAACACCCAAAGCTTGAAAAAAGCTAAGTTGTATTTGGTGACTGGGCTCCCGTGGTAGATCCAGTACGGCTTGGGAACGGTGACCACGTTATAGAACCTAATAGACCTCTCGTCATGGCAATCATGTTACGCAACCAGTTGTAAAAGAAGAGTTTTCCTTCTTCCTTGATAACTACTTGCGGTAGGCGATTGTCCACTGCGCAATGCTCTGGCACAGGAGATCCTGAGCAGCAGAGCGGTGGTTTAGATTCACCTGTAGGATAACAGCGGTAAGAGCTTGCTTTGTGACAGGACTAACTGCAGCAGAAGCAATGGTTCCTCACGGTAACTTTCATTGTGCACTGTACCCCCACACTTCCTCCGGTCAGGGACCTGTAGCACCTAGTTTCGCAGGACTGTGGGAGATACACTTTGGTCTTTCGAAAGTCCCAATGTGGAGGTTCTGTTCGTCCGCTGTTTTTTACAGGCTGGGCAGCTGAAGATCGTGACCGGTGAAGCCAAAGCATCCAGCTTTGGCTCTCGCCTGGTCACTGGGACAGCCGCTGGCCTCCACGATGGGGGATATTACCACCTCTGTCATTGCTACGTCATCCAGACTCAATAAAAAATTATTACCGTTTGTTTCTTCTGATTACCATTCCATTTTAAGAAGAATGGGAATAAATGGTAATTATAATAATGGCATTGCAAGATTTTCAATAATTTCAGAAATAAAAGGATATTTTAAATAGGTAACGATTTGTTAAGTTTAACACTGTATAGAGGGATATATATTGGATATATCTAGCAAATAATTATGTAAAAAATATAAAATAATTACCTTTTAAAAGGCAAATGGTATGTAGAAATATTTTGAACCAAACCAGTTTTCGAGCAGGAGAACTCTAAATTACATAATAAAAAAGTGTATTTTCAGGGCTGTGTTGTTCACGACCGTAATGCGGTGATGGTCAGTGAATCTTTTATGTTTAATCTAGTCCATAACCGTGAATAAATGCGAAAATATTGGGTCGTGAATGTCTTTGAATGGTAATTATATGTGAGTGTAGGGACATTTTTCTAAGTGGTATGATACCACTTAAATTTTAGTCGTAAACGTTACTAAAATATAATATGGATTAATTAAAATATTAACTGAAAACGATTTTAAAAACATCGTTCTCCCAATTGACTTTTTAGACTCATAAATTTATTAAAATCTGGGAAAAGGGACACGGATGGTGATTAGATTTTGACTTTTATTTTCAAAATTTCATGCATTTCTAACAAAAATCAAGATGTTTAAGGATTGTGCCTAACGCCGGCCTATTTTAATTAAACGACAACAATTGTAACATTTAAAAAAAATGTTTAATGTGTTGTTTATCGTCCGCCATGCAATATGCACAAAATGAAATATTCACCCGTTTACATCAATTTTAAATCAAATTGTCCAGCACTTGCACAAACGATTGTACATAGAAAATCAGGTTGAGCTAGCACAGTTTTAGTTGTTGATGCCCCTGTTTCGACATGAGATTAGTTGTAATTGATTAATTTCGTATATTTAAATATCCATCACGCCTTATCCCCGAAGGGGTGGCAGAGGCATATTGTATGCCCACTTTTCACCGTATGGATTCCTGTCCCACGTGAAAGGTGGTGAGCCTATTGCCGTGTTGAAATAGACAGACGCAGGTTGTGGCTACCTGCTGTTGAATTTTTTCAAGCCGCCCATAAGGCCTTCAACCAGGCTTAACGACTGCCATTCTACTGGCAACCGGGACCAACGGCTTAACGTGCCTTCCGAAGTACGGAAACGCTCGCAAATGTAAATGCCACAAAGTGGTCACCCATCGGAGGACCAGCCATAGTGAAAGTTGCGTAACTCAGTGATCGTTTACAGAACACTGAGACCGCGGGGCCACGAGCGCTTCGCTTCGTATATTTAATATCTAGTAATAAGTCAACATACCTGAAAGAGCAGAATCATACTCTGCACAAAGGTCTTAAAGTTGTAGACGTCATCGAGACCGCCTTTGTCCTTGACGTGCATGAAGAACGACATCCCAAAAATGGCAAAGATAAACATTACGAGGAAGAGTAATAGACAAATATTGAACAAGGCTGGCAGCGACATGGCCAATGCAAATAGTAATGTACGGATGCCCTTGGCACCCTTTACTAGACGTAAGACTCGACCGACTTTTGCTACTCTCACAACCCTGAGCAAAGTAGGCGATACAAAATATTTTTCTATAATATCACTCAGCACCAAACCTGTTAACAAATATTTAATGTTATTCAATATTAACTTCTAGTTTTCCACCAAACTATCGAATAATAAGTAGTTATACTTACTAAGTATAGAAAACATGACTACTACAAAATCAAATAAGTTCCATGGCTCCACAAAATAATGGTACCGTAAGGCAAATATTTTCAATAGGCACTCTGAACTAAATATTACGATAAATATCATATTGAGATAGTCGAGCACGGTGCTAAATGTTTCAGCCTGTTGATAGTGGTCTAGTGTCATCGTCAACATGTTGAATCCAATGAACAACATAATAATCATGTCGAATTTCTTATCTGTTACTATTTCGAATACTATTGCTTGTGGTCGCCACTGTAAAAAATTAATAGAATTAGGTTATGATTTAGTTTTATCCAAACTCTCTATAAAGACTGACTGAAACATTTTTAATACATCACCTTTGGCCTCGGTATAGCCTTCAAAGGCTTCTTTGATCCCATTTTCTTCATTGCGTTATAATATTTCTTTTGATCCTCAGTCATGAACATTTCGAGACTACCACCAGCTTTCTTCTTTTGTTCGTTAAAATTGTCGATGATCACACCAATGAATAGGTTGAGGGTGAAAAATGAGCCAAATATAATGAAAAATACGAAATATAAATACATGTAAATGTTAGTCTCACGGATTGGTTGACGGCCCACCTAAAAAATAATAAAAGAGAATTGCATCAAAAAGATTTAAATAGTTTCTTTTAAAAGTGTATGAATTGTTAAGGTTCAGTTACTACATACCTCTCTTGAGTCAATAGCATCATTCATGATTTGAATCCAGCCTTTGAACGTGGCTACTTGGAAAAGGCAGAGGTAAGCTTTGCCTACGTGGTCGAAATTCATCGGCGAGTTTTCCCAAGTATAGTTTTCCAATATACATGCGTTTCTGTCTGGAATGATCTCGTGGCTCAAAGTCGTATGATTCAAGTCAACGCACTGGAATTTAATGAAAAAAAAGAAATAATAAAATATCAGCAACAGGAAATTAAGAAAGAAAAGAAAAGTCATAACAAAGTGATCTGCTGCAGTTTTCTGATAATTATAGCACAATAGTTTTTGTACACTACGATTTTTTTATCTCCGGATATTTTTTGTATTTAATATAAGAGTAACAGTTAAAAGAATAATAACGCTCTAAAATATGTAAACGAAAAGTCCTTATTTGAATAGCGATCTAATCCTGTAAATTGTAGGAATAAATAAATACATATTTTTCTACTATTTCACTTTCTTCTCTGGTGCTATAGAAAAAAACGTCGTGCCAATGTGCATTGGCACAATCGTTCTGCTTATGCCATTATAAGAATATATAGGTTTGAGACTACTGATATTGTTTAATAATTAAGTACATCTGATCTATGTTATTCTGCGCGATATAAATGTTCAGTAAACTGTGTAATACCTGACTACTCTCATTGATAACAAGAATATCTGCTCACCAAGTTAGACCTTAAATTTTAGTACATTTCATAACATTTCTAGTACATATTATTCTCATGTGTATTCTCATTTATCTGCTTACCATATTATGTAACTAATGATCTTGTATTAGAAAAAATCAGTTGTAAACTTTGAAACATAAGCTTGAAGATTTTATAACCAAAAGTCGTAAAATACCTTGAAGTACTTTCCGGCGAAGAGCTGCACGCCCATGATGGCAAATATGAGCCAAAAGATGAGACATACTAGCAACACGTTGAAGATGGACGGGATTGCCTGGACCAGTGCGTTTACGACGACCTGTTATATCATATTAAAATAATAAAGTCAATTATCAAGTATTACATCAACATTAATATTCATATAACTTTTTACTGACTTTTTATTTGTTTATTTTTAGTTTATAATTATTGAAAACTAATATTATTTTGTAAATCAAAATCCTGATTGTAATGTAAATTAACATGTAAAAATTATTTCATTTATTATACTGATGTTAGTTATGATGACCAATGCATGAATACTATGATATAATTATAGTGTGTGGAGAAGATATTAAAAACAATTTTACTAAAATAATAATAAAATACGCAACATCAAATACATCATAGCACATAATTAAAGCAACATAGGAACTACACTACTCTTACCTTACTGTGTTAAATAGCAGACATTAGAAGATAATAATGACGCATGCGACGTGCCGTCTCGTACGATGAGAAAACAAGAAGGTGCAGAATATTAATTATCATTCCAAATAACTAATGTATAATATAAGACTAAACTAGCTAATACAAAGATCAATAAAAACAGACCAAACTAGAGATAAATACTCCAATGTATCCAATAAATCGATGTCTAAAAGATTTTTTTATCGAAAAGTGATGATAGTAAGCCATTCAGGGGTGCCACCGACCGCATCAACTTGATTCGCTAATAATTAATTCGATGACTGGCAACTACCAATGAATGTGAATCAACTGTCGCAATTAACACTTTAAAACATATGAGATCGAATGATTGATATATCAAAAAAGGAGCTGTATTAAAATATTATGTAACTAATGATCCTAAAAGTAGTGTTAGTGAAGTGTGGAGCAATATGTGTAGTGGAAGGGTGAGCTGGATGGAGGATGCCGCCGGGCGGTACGTACCCTCATACCCTGCATGCGGCTCATGGCTCTGAGCGGGCGCAGTGCGCGCAGTGTTCGCATCGTTTTGAACGCCTGAATGCCGCCGGCGCCACAAAGCGCCGCTACGAAGTTTATAAGCGAGACCTGATGAAATCAAGAGTTGTATATTGAAACAGAATATATTTCAAATCAATGTTAACAGTATTAAAAATCTGCTGGATTTCAGCCACCTAAAACTTGAAAATGATATAGATCCAAGTACCGTAATCAACGACAATATTATTGAATAAGTCCATATTCTGGCAGAAGAAACAACCTGCACCAAATTCTAATAGATACTCATACTAATAGACAGGGAATGTTACAATATTAATAGACGACGGATCGGATACAAGAAAAATGAGTGTTAGATTACACTCAAGTTTTACATGTTTCTACATTAATATTATGTGAGATTATCAAAGATATTTTGTGTCCCAAACATGACCAACAGAACTTCTTAAGCATATTTTTCAAGCTACATCACATACGCAGAACCAAATATTGAAACAATATAATTTATATACATATATTTGTATGACATCAACAGCATTCAAGATTTGTGCCGTTTTCAATACAAATTAGTGTTAGATTTTCTTTATATCGTTGAGACTATTCCTTAATGAAAAAGGCACTATCTTTTATGACAACACACTGAAAGATTTTTTCGTATCATATTGGATCATGCACTTGAAAATACAAGGATTTCAAGTCGCTCTGTGATAGGCCTTAGTATGTTCGGCAACAAGTATAGATGCTTTCAAATAGCAGGGTTGGTGGACAGAGAATCACAAAAAGCGTTATTTATAGACAAATATTACGACATCGAGAGCTCAAGGCAGCGAGCTAAGGCAGATTCAGATCTATCACTGCCGTAGACATTTAATAATCAAAGCTGCACGCTTTGAGTTACGTTGCACATTAACAGTGTTCAACAATCTTAGACAAAATTGACCATAGTTTAGTAAAGATCATTAATATTGGATATAAAGGCGGGTCAATGTGCATCGCAACAATACCAACACAAATAGCGTCACAGCGGACGCGCATGGTTGCGCGTACTCACGCGCATGCCCTCCCAGCGCGATACGGCACGGAGCGGTCGTAGTGCGCGTAACGTGCGCATCGATCGGAACGCCGGGATGTCGTCTGCACCCGCCATCACAGCACCGTGGTTAACGAGCGACAACTAATGTGATAGCAATTGTCTTGATAACATCATTCATTAACCTAAGATTTCATATACCTATTATGTTTAAAATATCCGGGATTAATTAATCTTAAAATCTGTAATATACCTTTCTTATGATTTGATGGAAAATTAGGCTGTAAGGAAATATTAGTTAGCTTTAGTTCAAAAAGATTCTAATTAAACTGTAGTTTACCATAACGATGATGAAGTCGAGCCAACACCAAGCGTTCGTGAAGTACTTTTGAAAGCCAAGAGCAAGCCACTTGATCAACATTTCAAGGAAGAATATGACGGTGAAGATTCTATCCATATAATACAAGATGTCTTGGAGAATCGGCCGATGAGGTAAATTGACATCTTCTAATGCCTAAAAAAATCAAAATATTAATTGTTGTGTAGGTGTTGATGTGTACGTATAGATGTATAGGTGGGCTGCGCTCCGCCTCTTACGCATGCCAATAAACAGTGTGTCCATAGCGGTGTTGAGTACCTAACAGTGGCGACTAGGCAATTTTTTATGTGCCTAATTTCCAAATAGTATACGAAAAATGAATAGCATCGGTATTTTATCCACTTTCGATCACGACGCACAGGAATGGAAATCGTATAAGGGCCGAATCACGCAATGGTTCATTGCAAATGACATCGGCCCGAAGAATGACGAGGTTGGAGCCAAGAGACGAGCTATCCTGCTCAGTGCACTAAGCGACGGTACTTACAAGTTGGCAACAGATTTGGCTTTGCCAAAAGACATCCACGAAGTGCCATATGATGACATAGTGCATTTATTGGATGAACATTTCCTTTCGAAGATATGCGGCTTCAGCGAGCGATACAAGTTTTACTTAGCGGAAAGTGTAATAAGGTGTGCGCGAGCGGGCGCCGCTATTACTTCGGGCACTTCGGCTGTCCTTGGACGCAGCAGACTCCAGTGTTTAAAATCACCAAAGAAGTAAATGATGCCAAAACGGTCAGTGCCGGTAAAATAAAGTGTACAGTGTGCGGTCGTAATAATCACGAGTTATCCCAATCGTCATCGTCAATCGCAAACTACAAGTGTAAAACCAAAGGTCATTTGAGTAAAATGTGTAAGGTTAATTACGTGTTGACGGGTGATGTGAGTGAGGATGACGATGGTAAGTCATTATTTAATATACGATCAGTCCGGGGGTAGCCTATGACAGAAACAGTTTCAATTGACGGGAAGGATTTACATTTTCAAATAGATAGTGGATCAGCGGTAACGGTTTTATCCGAAAGTACCTATATAAACACGTTCAGTAGTATTCCGTTACGAAATTCCACAAAAACTTTTTGTAGTTGCACGGGCAATACTATGAAATGTTTAGGTTACGTAATCCTGCCCGTGACGTACATGCGACACACTCACACATTAGAAGTCTATGTCATTCGCAATGGCGGCCCACCGCAATTAAGTAGGGATTTTATTTCAATTTTGAAACTAAAGTTAACATCGTGTAATTTCGTAAAAGGTGAGGAGAATATAGTGAACCAAATGCAATCACGTTTTCCGGAGGTCTTTTCTGATAAACTGGGTAAATTTAATAAATATCGCGTTAAATTAAAATTAAAAGATAATTCGAAACCAATATTCTGTAAAGCGCGCCCAAATGCATTTGCGTTACGGGATAAAGAGATAACCCGTTTAGTGGAACTAGGTGTTCTAAAACCTGTCAAGCACTCTAAGTACGCGTCACCCATTGTCCCAGTGCTTAAGCATTTTATTCGATTACTATAAACAAACAGCTAATGATAGAACAATATCCTCTACCCACGGTACATGAACTGTTTGCAAAATTGTACGGGGGCCATCAGTTTTCTAAAATCTACTTATCTATGGCTTACAATCAGTTTTTATTAGACGAGGAATCTCAACCGATCACATGCATCAATACACACCGGGGTTTGTTTATTTATACGCGCCTTGTTTTTGGTTTATGTTGTGCTCCGTCTGTGTTTCAACGTGCTATGGAGACTGTGTTGTCGGGGCTGGACGGAGTCCTATGTTTGCTTGACGATATTTTAGTTACTGACCAGACCCAGGAGGGCCATATAAACAAGTTGAATGTAGTACTGCAGAGACTACAGGACGCAGGTCTAACGGCGCAGAAAGAAAAATGCGATTTTTCTAAAGACGATGTTAAATATTTAGGCTGTATAATAAATAAAGATGGATTACAGAACGCGATTACGCGCCTATTCCTAGTGACGTTAATACCTTGTTATCATTTTTAGGCCTTGGAATTTCGTGCCCGGAGCATCCTGTATCCTGAGTCCTTTGTGTGAGCTATTAAAAAAGGGAACTAAGTGGGACTGGTCTACGTCACATCAACGAGCGTTTGACGAAATAAAGGAACAGTTAGCGTCTGATCAAGTCTTAACACACTTTAATTCATACTCGAAAATAGTTTTAATCGTCGATGCATCGCCTAGTGACTTGGGTGCTATTTTGTCCCAAATAGAATATGACGGGTTAGAGCGCCCAGTAGCATTCGCTTCCCGCACTTTGAACTCAGCCGAGAAGAATTACTCCCAAATACAGAAAGAGGCGAGAGAGCTATCGTATTTGGTATACGCCGTTTCCATCAGTATCTGTATGGCAGGTCAGATCCATTTATATTGCGCACGGATCACAAGCTATTAATTTCTATTTTCGGTAAACATAAAGGTTTACCAGAAGTGTCCGCTAACAGATTGCAAAGATACGCGATGTTTTTAAGTGCATAATAATTACGTGATCGAGTATGTTCGAAGCGCGCATAACAACGTGGATTATCTGTCCCGCGCAAGTTTACAGTGCGAAACAGAGAGAGCGAGCTCGCGCCGAGACCGACAGCGGTGGTGACAACGTCGGCGCCCACATCGCTGCGGCTGCCTCGCCTATTGACCGCGCAACGTACGTTAATTTTGTTGTCACAGGTAATTTACAGATATTTTTAGTGGAACTGCGTGACGAAACTAATAAGGATACGGTCTTAAAGTCTTAAGGTCTTAAAGTTATTAGTTTTATTCGAAACGGTTGGCCTGTGAAAATGTCGGACATTGATATGAAACCGTTTCATTTATGCAGAACTCAACTAGCAGTAGAAAACGGGTGTGTTATGAGGGGATACAAAGTTGTGATACCGAATTCATTACGTAGTAGGATTTTGAGCTGCACTCATCACACTTGGGTATCGTGAAAATCAAGGCAGAAGCAAGGTCACGGTTCTGGTTCCCAGGAATAGATAAGGCTCTGGAGGCTATAGTTAATTCTTGTGAGACTTGTCAGCATTTAAGGTCGGCCCCACCCCATCCCTTTGCCCCGTGGCCTTACCCGCCAGTGCAGTTTTACTTTTTAGTTTAGTAGTAGAAAACGTATACGATTTTATGTCTAAATTTGGACTGCCCATACTATTGTCAGTGATAACGGTGCTGCATTTACGTCATATGAGTTTGAAATTTTTTGCGCTATAAATGGTATTTGTCATTTAACGGCACCGGCCTATAATCCGGCCAGCAATGGACAAGCAGAAATTTTTGTCAAAATTGTTAAAAAATGAATAAAATCCACTATATTTTCAGCACAAATTAAACGTGAAGGTAAGATAAAGTTGTTAAAATATCTGTTCGACTATCGTAACTCTGTGCACACTGTCACGGGCTCCACGCCGGCGGAATTAGTGTTTGGGCGGAAGCTTAGGTCTCGATTAGACTTATTCAATCCTAAGGGGTCACCCTCACTCACATCTTTAGATAGTAAAGTAAAACGTCAACAGTGTTCGCAGATTAAGAACTACAGAGGACGAAACGCACACGCGTGCCAACCCGGTGACAAAGTTTTATATAAGAAGTACAGTAATAATTTTAAGTTTTAATGGTTTAAAGGAACTACGAGTATTAAGAAAAGACTTGGCAAAGTCCTGTATTTTGTGTGGTGCAATAGTTCCATGATGGAGGTGAAAAAGCACAAATACCAAATTATAATAGATAAGGGTGACCGATCATTCTCTCAGGAACTGGATGACCTTCTTTATTTTTATTTTTTTAATAATAATCTGTTATTTATTCTTTCAGTTTTCATGTACAAAATTATGAGAATCGTCCCAGTAAGTTATTAAAATATTTGTGTTGGGACTATCTCGCTCTTCCCGAGTTACAATTTCAAGAATATATAATAATATAAGAGTTTGATAGTAAATTAAACAATAACGATAATGGCGTGCGCTTGTATGTTTGTGTGTGTGTGTGTGTGTGTCTGTGAACCTTGAATTAGTGAACAGTTTGTCGGCACAAGAGACTGTACTAGCAGCTGAGGGGGGAAGTGGGGAAGTATGGTCATCGCATTCACCCATTCCGCATAGTCAGACGTCATCGGACACCGCTGTTTCGGCCTCTCGATGTGATAGCAGATTGTTACGGGATATTCCAAGAGTAGATTATAAGCAGTATTTTTAGTTATTCATTAGTAATTGTAATTCTTAAAAGAATAGGGGAAGAGATGTTGTGTATGTGTAGATGTGTACGTATAAATGTATAGGTGGGCTGCGCCCCGCCTCTTACGCATGACAATAAATAGTGTGTCTGTCTGTAATTAATATCCAAATAATTCAATTCTATACACTAACCCACATAAAATATTAAACTTACCAAAGCCAAACTACTGAGCAAAATCATTGTTATCACAGCTGTTTCAAAATATGTGTTTTCAATAAGTCTGAATGTTTTCAATCTGAGCATGCCCCAGCCTTGCCAAAAGGGTGACTCATCATCCCCAGCAAGGAATGGAAATCGTACATAGCATTGTTCAGGACAGCAGTCGGACGGGCTATCATCAACAACTTCTTCATCAGCTGCGACTATAATATCTGTCTTACCAAGCTCTCCATCTAATTTGCCATCTTCTTCTTCTTCTATCATTTCTGTAAACATATTATATGCATAGTAAGTACCAATAATTGTGTTCCGCAGAAAAAAACATTCTCATTTACCTTCTTCTAGTCCTAAATCTTCTTTACTAGCATCTTTTTTCTCCTCACCATCTATTGTGTCTGCTGAGCCTTTATGACTTTCTTTTTTATATGACCTGATTTTGTGACTACCGTACGACTTTTGACTTATTGTATCATCATCCTAATAAGAAAAAAAAACCCGTTATATATTTATATCTTCATCAATTACATAGTTAATTAACTGTTTTATTTATGATAAAGAAAACAAAGTACGATGCTATAGAATCATATTCCCTATATATCAGAGATCATGGAGTATCGGGAGTACGATGATAAAAAAACTTGTTAGTAAATTCGGGCAATGAAATCGAGGAAAAAACTGGCGGTTCATGCAACAGGTCGACACTGGTGCAAAGTTTTGCCATTCTACGTAGTAATGCGGCTAGCGTTATGGGTACCATTGCACATTAGTTACAGGTGTATTATTTGATAAATAAAGTAAGTCTATTAGTATGTAATTAAAGCGTTTTAAATATATTTCAATAACGATAAAATAATAAGTAAAATAAATAATGCAGTTCAAAATAAAATTTTGTTTTACCTGTATAGGATAACCATGATGATTTAATTCACAATCTAACCGATTGTCCCTATGATTATCTGTTATTGCATTAATATTATTTAACAATATCTTTCCTTTCTTATATTTATTGTCACCTGGAAATACATATAAATTTATAATATCCAGATTAAACTATAAAAAATGGACATATATTTTTTTGTCAACATACCTGGTATTGTGAATTCCATACCGTCACCTATAGCTACTTCTACTTGGTCTTTGATCTTCTTGTCTTTATAGAGCACGGCATCATCTAGGTCAGTTCCAAGTTCTAATTCGTTGTCAACTCGTTCTGAAGAGACACAACGGCCACATAGAGCCGCCTTTAAGCCTACATGTCGTTGTATCCACCGTGCGACCGAGCCACCCGTTCACCAAGCATAGAAATCAGACCGTAACAACAACTTAGATATGGTATTTAAATATCTTTTTATTTAAGGTATAAAATGTACATATTTCAATCCTCACTCATGTGATATAGCGAAAGCTCGTGGTTGTTTGATAATATATTAGTATGCTGGAATTTCTAGTACTTAAATCGTTGATATAGATGAAACCAAATTTACAACATTTAATTTCAATAGTAATATTTGAAATATCGAATACGTTACTTATGTCAGTATCATTATTTTTTTTACAATACCTATATTAAATGATACATAAATATTATAAAATATTCGTATATTAACAACAATAAACAATCATGCACAAATTTATAAAGCTATACATTTTGGCACATATATAATAATACGAAGACAAGTTTACAGATCCCTTACCTTAAGCATGAAGAAGCACGAAAACGAATATTACAAAAGAAATATAAACAAATGAATATACCAATACAGTTTTGAAGTGAAAACTTCTGTAGCAGCATTGTGTACTTTTTAGGAGGGGCAAAAAATGCGCCCGCCCGGTGGAAAGCAGAGACGTCAACCCTTGATGGAAGCCGCTATGATACCCAATACGGCCTAGAAATGTTATTTTGGTACAAAAGAACGCATATAAGTACGCAGTTAGTCAGGAATATATGATGTGGTGAATCATGGGCCTATTTTACTGGATGTTCTGCTGACATTAGTTACCGTACCCATTGCACGAGTACAGAAATCCCTATGTCACAACATGCCTTGGTTTCTACCTACTGCATGATTTGTTGAGGTGGTTGCCGCTTTCACAAAGCAGCCTATTGTAGTCCATTGGTGGATGTAGGCTTTTTCTAATTTTTAGCACAATACACGGTTGCATATCTTCCGCGTCCGGTTACTACCTGCGATCTTTACTTAGTCGCGTAATTCTAATTATTAGTTATTTTAACCTGAGATACAGGAATCTTCCTAGTCAGCCTATCAGCCCGCCATCTTTCTTGTAATAATATTATTACAGTAAGAGAATAATATATTCGTGTAATAATATTTAAGAGATATCTTTATACTGATATTATGGTGAGAAAATAAATATAATATATTTTGAGAGAGACGCGAATGTACCTAATCCTGATACTCACTACAAAATACCTTAACTGGATGGGGTACAATTTTAGTTACTAAAAGTCTGTAATCTCTTGTCTTCCCAGACTGATGCCAATTAACTAATTATGGATATTCGTAATAAAATTATTATTGTAAAAGTAACAGTACTAACTATATTTTCTTAATTTACTTATTTTGATTCGTTTCGGGATTCATAAATTCATAATATTGAACTAGGCCGTAATACAAGACAGAGCCTACTTGTCCAATATTTTAATATATTGTTCCTTAAAGAGTTCGATTTGTCATTACTCCGTTTGAGGGAAAGCAAATGCAAATAATTGATTGTTGTGCACTAGAATTTAGGGATTGTGGGTTACAATCCCCCCTCTCTTTAATTTTCGTTCAAAAAGGCTTTATTTTGTTTCATAAACTCACATCAATATTAAGATAGCTCTGTAAATAAATTACTAAATGGTCTTGATAGTTTGCCGCGATGTCAGCGTCACAAGTTGTCATGGGGTTGTTGACACTCTTAAATTTATTTGAACTTTGAAGAAAATCGCTCTGACAATGTTGGAATCATTAAAACTGGACTAAGTTTGCGTTTAATGACTCGAGTAATCGTCGAAGTTCTTGGGGTTAGAATTATCAGGCCAATATATAATATTTATAAAAAAGTAATAAGGGTAAGTACTATCACAGTTATCAAAGATTAAGAAGAAGATATCGGTTTCTTTTATTGGTTTTATTTATCTTTTATATTTTATCCTTAAGTGTCATTTTTTTATTTCTAACTTTCCTGACGAAGATTTCAAATTTCATACAAACCAATACCAAGTTTGGTAAACGTTTATATACACTTATTCTTTGAAAGCAAAAAGCTTCAGAAAAGACGATTCAGGTGCAGTACCGTTTTCTGATGAAATGAACTTACTTAAATCAAAGTCATAATATGTAAACATCAACACATACTACCAGAAAAAAGAATAACTAAAAATGTAACGAGGACTCAAACACGACATTCAGATAAGGGTCTGCTTTCTACACTTAAACGACAGGGCGCAGGCAACGCACAGTGTCCACAACACACACGATTTATAACACAAATATACACAATTTCATGCTACAACAATACTTGGTTATACACAAGGCATGCCAGTAATATTAAAATACAGTTATTATTACAATTAGACAAATAAAAATCGAAACAAATCAATTTGTTCGTAATATGTCATCATTGCAATTGTAATTCGAATAACCGTTATCGATGAAAATTGTAGAGGACATTATCTTATTCGGCAAATTAGCAAAAACTATTACGTTATTATGCTGCTTTCTTTTCATCTCTTAGCGATCTAGTACCTTTATACATCACAATATTGACAATAGCAATTTCAAAATCAACCAGTCCGAAGTTCTTAGTGAAAGATTTCAGCAATTTGCCAAAAGTTTTCTTATTTTAGGGTTTAAAGAAACGGGACCCTAATACTCCACTGTCGGTCTGCCTCTCTGTCACCAGGCTGTATACCGTTATAACGGTATATACCGTTATAACGGCAAGACAGTTAATTTTTTTACAGATGATGTTGATGTTCTGTTGCCGATATAACAATGTATACTAAATACAGAATAAAATAATTATTTGGGGGGCTCCCATACAACAAACGTGATATTTTTGTCGTTTTTGGCTCGATATTAATTACGACAACTTGTATACTATATTTATAAAATACTTCAAGCGTCGACTTTAAAAATAAATCATTAAATTCAAATGAATATATAAGGGCCGCTCCAATACAATAGACATGATTTTTTTGCCGTTTTTAGTGCTCCGTACCTCAAAAGGTAAAAAAAGGAACCATCGATTTTCTCAGGAACGGGTGGACCAAGCATGTTGAAATATATATACCAAATACCGAGTCTACAATCCCTATTGGATGTATAAAAATCAAGGACCTGAGTCCACACGATAAAAAGATATGGGAAAATTTAGTTTTTCGCGAAAACTTGTAACTACCAAAATATACCTTAATTTTCAACTTTTATATTTTTCGGATTATTCCATTACTTGTGCTGCCTTGCTTTTAATCAAAATTGACAATTCTATCTCAACCGGAAGTAGACTACAGGTTTTTGGTCGAAAACCTAAATGGTAGTTCCCGTTGACCTGGAATCACGAAATTTGGCAAAAAGCAAGGTCTTACAGCACAAAAAAAGGGAAAGGAGTAGAATAAGAACCTGGCAATAAAACTCATGGCCACTCTTTTTTTTATCGCCAGCAACATAGACCTCTGAGTTGTATAGGCGCTTGTAGAGGTCTAGCTTAATTGGTTTTTCCTCAAGTAAGGTATGTACTAGTTTAATTATTGCAGTATAATAGGTATGTACGGGACCCTCAGCGCACGAGTTCGAAGCTTCGAAGCTTTTTGTTACGTCTAGATAAATTATGTATCTAATAATGAACATTTACTTTTTGTTACTTTTTAATGTTATAGACAACTCCATTGCCTGGTTCTGAATTTAGTTATCTACATAGAATACAAACACGGTAACACCGACATGCTACAACAAGAAGACACCCACACACATCTTACCGGGAGCATGAATGGCTATCTGATTCGTCAACTTGTTCTTCAAAATTTTTAAGAAATCAGCCACGTTTCTTTTGATCCAATTTGAAAACCTAGATATTCTGTTGAAGGCTTCTGCTATTTTGTTTGTATCCTGATCAGCAGTTGGCGATGATAAACTTGATGAACCAAAATTTGACAGTAACAGGGCCAAGAAGAGGTTCAAAACCTGAAATATAAGAATGCTTCTTTTAGTATGGTGAAATATTGAATTACGCATAACTATTAATTTCACCGTCATGTTAGATACTGACCACAAGATTACCAATGACAACCGTTGCCAAGAAGAATGGTATGCAGGAGACATCACCAACTAACATGCAATCCCACATACTTTCTATCCATTCTCCGCAGAGCACACGAAACACAATCATGAAGCTATGCATGAAATCCGTGAAGTTCCATCGAGGTAGGTCACCATCCGGGAATCGATCAACATAATCTGTTCATAAAAAAACATACATTGATGATGCATGAACTTAGAAAAATACAACATTAACTTTGGTTAATGTTGTATTTTTGAAATTCAATAAATCAGTCAAAATATAAGTCAACAGCAGTTATTTTTATAGGCAGTAGGTATTTTTTTATAAAAACGAGTACATTACAATGAGGAGATATATTTTGATATTAGGGATAATAATGTAGAAATTGAATAGCAATTGGATATTTTATATATTATAGGCATTGAAAAAGTCGAAGCAGTATAATAAGGTTAAATAGAAAAAGACTATATTTCATAAATTCGAATTCGACATCCCATTAGGTATTTAGTTCGCATTTGAATAAGCTAACAATAAAAATCCTTAATATGACTAGAATAGGACTAAAGATAATCTTGACGTCGTAAAAAATGACATGCATGCCAATGGTCTCACTACAGGGGATACCGACGACAGTGCGAAGTGGAGGAGAAAAAGTAGAAAAGCGGACCCCGGGCGTCGCGAGATGCAACCAGGACAGACGCTTGGATAATACTGATGAGGACTAAAGATTAGGTGTGGTGTAATTTCTAAATTGTGACTTCTAGAACCAACATCATGCACTGCTACTTCACGTGCTAAGGTTAAATACAAAGCATATTACTTACAAAATTGTACTTACTAGACACATGCAAACATTTTAGACGCTAATTTATCGCTAATGCAATATTATTAAATATATAGGAGGTATGAGACGGAGCTATATAGCGGTAATGTTTCACAAGTGAGGCGCCTTTTCCATGGGCTATATAACGTAAAGGGAATTTAAAAAATGTTTTAAGGTCAGAAGCTCACTTATAAGGGATATTAAATAGACTCTTACCAATTTTCTAATGAGCACAACAGTGTGACGCACATAGACACAATATCAACTAGTCCAAAAATTACGGTGAGCCCGATTTAAAGTGTGGAAGTGACACAAGTTTGGTTCTACGATGATTATGCTATTAAATCTCAGTATTTGAAAGGTTACAAAGACACGACAATGAACATAATAAAGGGAAAGACACAGCCAAGTGAAAAAATGCAATTTTGATTTAGCAAGAACATAATAGTCAATGAGTTGATGAGTTATGACAGTACTTTCCAACCAATTAAAACCTTCTAGAAATAATTCTTTTCATTGTTTTAGTACTCATAAATACATCACTTATTCCACGCTTTAAATTATTTATTGTGTAACACTCAATACACTCCAACAGTAAATATTTTAAGTAGACATAGTAATATTATGATAATCAAAGTTCTATGTATGTAAATAGGACAAATAAATTACAAATATTAAGGAGAAGGAGAGTACAATGGTGGTTCAATACTACTCGTATACGTTGTTCCAAAGCTATAAACCGAACTAATTTTGACAACATTTTCATGAAACCAATTATAAAGAGCTTCACAACCGAAGGAATTTATAAAAAAACCTACCTACAGTCAAATTCATAAAGTTAAACAGAAATAGAAAGTTAAAATTATATTTGAAAAGGGAAGTGATATTTAGAAGACTGCAATAAAGAGTTATAATTTTAATAACGTTTGATTCTGTTCTTCATAATTTTATAGTTAATTTTCAGTAGCATTCAAAGCTTTAAGTTACGGTCACACGATAGTAATTTATAAGAACATATCTAAGTATATACGAAAATTTAATGTGTTTAGCAAATAAATTCAAATACTAAATTGCTGTTGAAGTGCATAGTGCTACACCGGGCACCATCGCCTCTTACCAACGCAACGGTCAACATCTCCAATTAAACACCAATGTACATGCAACACGCCCACCAATTACACTTACCCACATAATTTTTCCCGAATAGTTGCATACCCATCACGGCAAATATGAAAATAATGATGCACAATACGAAGGTCAGGTTGCCCAAGGCACCCATTGTCCTACCCATGATGGAGATGAGTAAATTAAGTGTCGGCCATGACTTTGCCAATTTGAATACTCGAAGCTGCAATTACAAATTGTGATACAAGGCGTCACACAAGCTCATTTACCGGCGCTTCACCTATGCTACTGCGGTACCCTTCCACGGCCCTCAATCACTCACAGTTCCTACTGCGTACATGTCAAATGTGTCAACGTGTCGTGAGTGATTGTGAGCACTTAAATTTTACGTTTAGCAAATGTGTGCTTGAGATTACCTATCGATGTGCTTGGAATTACTTCTGTATGAGTGGGATTTATGTTAGTTCTTGTCATGAGAGCTTTTGGTTTTCATAATATGTTAAAATGTTTTATAATGATCGGTTCTAATTGGACGTTTTGCGTCTTATAACGACATAGATCCCATCAGTTTACAACCTGATGCATCAAAGTATCCTTCGTAAGCGAAGCTGCAAATCAGATCTATGTTACTTGATGCAAAGCTTAAATTATGATTTGAAGCAGCGTGGCATAGCTTTATAACGTAAGACCCAGGCTTTGTGACAGCTCTGAGCCACACATCGTGTTATAAAGCCACAGCGTGGACCCATCAGTCCTTAATGAATATAATGTTGAATCAAGCCCAGTGTAATAAGTTTGGTTGTGTAAAGCTATAATTAATAATGAAGCTTAATTCTTTAATTAGAGATGCTAAATTTTCTTTTAAATTAGAACCTGTGTAGTTCTTGCCAAACAACTGCATTCCCATCACGGCAAATATGAATATAATGATGCAAAGTACAAAGGTCAAGTTCCCTAACGCTCCCATCGTCCTACCCATTATGGAGATAATTAGGTTTAGCGCCGGCCAAGACTTGGCCAGTTTAAATACACGTAGCTGAAAATACCACATTTATAATATAAATTACATACAAATTAGTACTTAGTCTCAATATTATGATGATGTATGAAAAAAAAGTGAGTTAAGTTTAGTATTAACTAAAGATAAAGAAGATAGTAATTATCGTCCGACTAAGCAGGGAGGTAATATTAATAGAGTAAAAAATAGCAAACAAACTTATAGAAATAAAAACAGATTCCGACTAAACCAACTTATATACCTGAATAATAAATGATCAGATGAAATGATAAGTTAGAATATAACTAATCTAAAATACAATCAAAAGATACATACCAAACGAAATGAACGCAACACAGACAAACCCTGAACACCTTCCAGTCCCAACTCCAACAGTGATAAGGCCACTATTATAAAGTCAAAAATATTCCAACCTTCTTGGAAGTAAAACTTTGGACTCATCGCTACTAACTTCAGCATGGCTTCAATTCCAAAGGTAGCCGTGAAAAACTGAAACATAATACAGAAGTATTACGTGATGTTTTCTTCTTCATTTACATAATATGTGGATTGCATTTGCAAAGAAGAGGATCAGCAGCGCGAGTGCAGCGCCTCTAATATTGAAAACGTGTAAGACCGTATATTTTGAGGTGTAAAAAAAAAACTATGATCCTCTAGTCTATACGTCCTTTCAACTTGATATCCAGGAGATAATTATGATTGTACTACATTTTAAGGGTGCATGTCGTTAGTAGAAATAACACGACGCATTAAATAACAATATACTTACATAGTTTCCACTTTTTAGCGCTCTTTCCATATCTTTGTCCATATCGTGATGGTCGAGTGCCATGAACATGGTATTGACCACGATACACAGCGTGATGAACAGTTCTACAAATGGGTCGAACACTAATAGTGCCACATACTTCTGAAACTCCAACCACAGCCAACAACAATCCCAGACACAGAAGAAATCTATGCCTTTCATGAGATACTCCAAAAGTTTTTCCTTTAATGTAGGTCCATCCTCATCGTCTTCAGCTGTTGGGAAGTAGTACACTGACACTGTGGTGTTCCATTTACCGGCAGTGTGCATGTGAGTGTGTGAGAGAGAGACAAAAATATTTTGTTAGTATTCGCTCATTATTTGTATAACAAAATTATGCAATAAAAGATCGTCATCATTTAGGCGAGTATCGATAAATTTTGTTTTACTCTCTAACTCTTTTATTGAATTTCTTATCCTAATAGATACCAATATCCATATTTTTTGCAAGATTGCTGGCTGTCATTTATTTTGTAATGGGATGCTCAAATCGTGGCACTCACTCACCAGTGTCAGTGTTAGTAGTTAAAGACACTCTAGATACGAGTATTACACCACAGTGCTAGGTAATCCTCGTGCAAATCAAACGTTTCTCTAGCGGTGCCTAAGTTGAATACCAAAGGCTTTCAAGCATACTTACTTAACTACTCGAAATATACTCTCATGAATGGTATTGAGCTTGTTTATTTTAAAGTCGGTGTTGATCAAAAAATATGAATATCGTGGTACTTTGATACCAAGAAGTGACTTAAACAGGTCTTAAAAGCTATTCCTCTTAGTTACACTATTACTTAATATTTCAACCTTAATACTTTAAAATTTTCGGTGTAATAGATACATGCCTAAATAGGTTCTATAATATACAATAATAACATGCTTTGCTCTAAATGCAAATAAATATACAAATATCAATATACATGCAGATAATAAAACAAAAGAGGTGACAAAACTACTAATAATTTTTGACTTGTGCATACTCGTAGTACATGATCCGTGTGTAGAAAACTGAGACGTCACATTATACCTATGGATACAAATTAAGCCAATGTTCGCGGTCGATAGAAAAAAGATTATATCGTAGATAGTAAAGGAACATCGTCTCAGTCACGTGTAAGTGTAGTAGACACTGCAGAGTAACAGTGTAATAATGTACTACATCTAACTCGTATGTGTACGTGCCTCTAACTCATTGGATGGTTGAAGAAAAATTCGAACTCGTGACTAGGTAGGTACTATATATTTGTAATTAACTATGATTACAAATATATAGAAGAAGGCTGGTTATTTCCTTGCACAAAGGATTAGTATTGCCATTCAACGTGGCAATGCTGCCAGTCTTCTGGGAACGTTTCCGGTCAGCGATGATGCGGAGGAATTTTTTGACGCGTTGTAGGTAATGTATATAGGTATTTATTTATGTTTAGTTAGTTGTTTTTTTTTAGTGTTAGATTATGCTTTTAATTTTATTTGTATCTATATATAATTTGAAATTTATTTTTTCGAAATGTAAAAAGTTAATCATGAATAATAATAATAATGGAATTAACTATGATTATAATAAAAATAAAATTAAAAAAAAAACAACAAACTAAACTTAAATATACAATCTTACATACACGCGTCAAAAAATTCCTACGCATCATCTTTGACCAGAAACGTATCCAGAAGACTGGCTGCATTGCCACATTGAATGGCAATGCTAATCCTTTGTGCAAGGAAATAGCTAGTCTTCTGGTCAATTAGCCGCTTTGCTTGATCTTTAAACAAAAAGCGGACACTTGGATCCTAAGATCTCAACCCCAAACGGCTCAAATATATAATATTTGTAATATACAATAATAAATAATATTAAAAGTGTCCCAGGATATATATAAACAAAAATTCTTCAACTAACTGTGCGTGCTAGTGCAATATTTTATGGAGTGTGCGCAATGCGTATAAATGACATCCAAGTATGTTGTTTTTTTTATTATTCTTTTGCCAATTATGCTTCTTTGTTGCATAATGAGCAAATACCATGAAAATTGTTAGTGTTTGTGTTCCTTGTTTGGTTTCGTTTTTGTTAATTAATCTGTTATTGTGTAAGTTTAAAAAGCCAAGTAAGTTTATAAATTATAATTAGGACACTGAACTTTGATCAAATCATATTAAAGAATGCAGAAACATCAGCTTTGTTTATTAGCAACGATATTCATTGAAAGTGTATTATGTATGACCGTACCGTTCTGGTCACTAGCGCGACTCTGTCGACCCGCTTGCTCGATAATTTCGTTTAATACCATTACATCTGAAAAACAATATTCGTTTTTGAAATTATATTTACATAAAAAACAGATAGTAGTTTTTTTCAACCGTGCGTTACGTACCTCTCATGTCTACGACATTAGGCTGTTGAGTAGACGCAATAAATGGATTGTCGTTAGATGCTTTTAATACCTTCCCGGCGTCATCTGTGCATTCTGTTGTGCTCATCTCCTGAAATTTAACACTTTACAATATTAAAGGTCTTACGTCGTAGCAACAGTTTATACATACTGAAAGTGGTGAAGACAAAGGGTGTGAGGGGCTCTACCAAAATGTTCGAGGCCCAAGTCAACTAGCATGCTAGCAGTACACCTTGTCACCAACAGACAACATAACAACGCAGGCGCCGTTTAATGATCACTATGAAAGCTTTGTTCAGTTCCAAAGTTTGGACATTCATTAGAAAAAATTGGACAGTTGATAAAAATTATTTGAGTAATAAATTAATACATACATATTCTCTTAGAGGTCTGGAGTTCAGTGAGGAGTCCTGTCTTGGTAATGGGTAGGCGTGCGGTTGAGATGTGACACTGTGGTTGCGGGACGCTGAGCGCCCGCGCAGCCTTGCTTCCTTCGTCTGCGCCTTGCCACCGCCGAGTAGATCGCCGTGCGATGTGTATGACAACCGCGATTGATGTGACGTGTATGATGAATGACGGGAACCTGAATAAATGGGAAATTGAATGAGTGATCAAAAAATTATAAAGGTATTTGTGGAACTTCAGGAGCCTGATTTCAATAAATACAAAATATTTATCAAACTATCAAGTGCATCTCTAATGTTTTCTAATTTGTTGGTTTACAAAATTATTCCACTTTTCATACAAACTCCAGAGACTGTCTATTGTTACCAAAATTAAATTATTAAATCTCTTCTACTACGTTCAACTTCAAGGTTATCTAGGCACGAAATCATTATAATTATAACGGCTTAAAATAAAATGTTATACGAAGCATATGGTCAAAGTTTAATAATAGTAAGGGTGAGATGTTGTTTAAGAATCTACTTGAATAATATAGTTTTAGTGATTAGGTACAAAATATTTATACTAACCTAAGTTAGCATAGTAAACAGGAATGATAATAGCACCATTTTCTTCTGACATGGGGGTAACGGCATTCGAATCGTCGGCATAAGGCAGATGTTCTTGCGCATCCAAGTATGTGGAGAGCACAAGAGGTTTCCGATCCGCACCCGGTGGGTACCGTGGTCGTCCATTCGGCCGCAGCGCCATTTGATGGGAACTTCGTGAGCCTCGTCGCAAATTGAATGGAGATCCAGGCAGAGACAAGGAAGCCTGCAGTCAGATTCATTATTTTAATATGATGATCATAATTGAAACTATTTCTAATAATTTCAAATTTATAAATTTAATCAAATTCACTTCAAGATTTAGAATAATAGATTTTCATATTTTTCCTCAATTCAAATCGAGTAGCTATCATTCCTCGACCCTTCACTTGTATCTTACCAAGAAATATTGTATTTGAAACGTCAAAACCAGTTACAGAGGCTTTAGTAATTTTTTTGATGTCACTGATAACTTAAATGGTTCATTTACTTTCATGTGCTGATAAACAATATAGAGGAATTAATTAGAGAAGATAAGAATTTAAAAAAAACTTAAGAAATAGTAAAGTTAAATGATCGGTGCTGAGAATGACCAACTGAAAATCTACAAAAATATATAGAAATGCCACAGTTTTTTTTTAATATGACAACAAGTTACTGCAAAATACCTTGAAATATTACTACTAATAGTACAGTCAGAAGAAAAAGAGCTACACAGAAATAAAATAAAAGTAGAATTTAATCCTATTGTTAAAGGAAATGGTACGGGAGCACAAACACCAATGAGGATTGAAGGACAAACCTGTGAGCCTTCCCGCAGAGGCCCATATGACAACTGGCCGATTTTATTTATGCGTTCAGGATGGGGAACCTTCAATACACAAACAAAATTTTGAGATTACAAGAACTGATAGCGATAAAATATCTAGCAATCACCAATTCGGATTATAAGACGTAGAGTAGGTATTGCCATATTGCATAGATCAAATAAAACAACAAACTCAAACCGGTGCTTACAATGCAAACTGAAATTGTAGCTAAAAAGCGTCCTAGTGATGAAAATAACTTTGTGATATCAAGGGTTAGATCAAAATCTACGTATGTTTAAAGCCTTAGATGAAAATATTTAGAAAAATCTTATGAACTACAACAAGTACAATAAGAATTTTTTTAATGTGGCACCCAATAAATTAATAGTACTGTTTTTTTATCATATCACTACTACAATATTTAATGTCAAAATCCTGCTGCTATTTATAATCAGTAACTAGCTGTATGTTGTACACAGTACAGTTTTAATTATAGCGAATGTAAGTGCCTAGTTCAATATTTTATAATAATTTTATATTAAAGAAAATCTAAGGATGCTAAGTAAAACTCTTACTGTAGAACAAAAACTATTGAATAAAGTAGCGATGATAATGGATAAAAGCAATAGTTAGTCCAGTAACTTTGTTTATAAACACATGAAGTAAAATGTGGGTTCTCATGCATATCTGCATACGACTATTTCAGTCCTAGCTATACGTTTCTTTCAATCTACATCTAAAGTCATGACGACTGTTCTTTTGTTAGCTTGAATATTGAAGCCTCTGCATGATTCTAATTGAAATTGAGGAATGAAATCTTATTTTAATATGAATATTATGGTGAACCTTTAATATTATATTATATGTTGACTGAATTGGTAATATTATATTATATGTTGACTGAACCTACCTCTGCTTCGTTGATATGTTCAGTTTCGCCCGGCCCGGAGTTAAACACTCACATTGCAAAAGAAACAATCTACCATGACAATAGACTCATTCGCTCCAATATTATTTCTTAAGTTTTATACATATTACTTATCTTTTTTTAGTTTAATATGGTATTTTTAGAAATAATAATGGAGACCAGATGTAGAGTTAAAGATAGACTAGAGTGCATCATTCCATTAGCAAAATGCAGTTTTTTGAAACCAACTTCCTAAAATGCTAATCATTTAAAAAAAATGTATTATCTATATAAAAAATTAAATGAAGTTCTTCCGTGCTTGCTAGTTTTTCATAAAATTTCTAATGATAGCTATCCTAATGAGGAAATATGCATTGTGATATATTTATATCTCTTTTTTAATTAAGCTAACGGAAAACGTGCATGAATGCTAATAGTTGGTCAACCATGATCTTTTCAATATATTGGAACTAAGTGATAATGTATTCATAGGAATGATAAAAATATGAGCAAATTTCAATACAGCAGAGCGTATACAGTAGATACAGTCGTCAACAAAATCAGATTACCAATACACATGCTTCAAGATAGCAAGTTTTGCTATTAATGAAGTTCACAGTAAAATAGTCAACACTTTGCAAATATTCAGATAGATATTAAACCACGTATTAGGTACATATACAACCAACCAGTAATATTGATGTAAATTTTATCTGCGTATTTGCATAAGATTGAAAATATTGTGTAACGGGCAAACTAAAATAACAGGAAGCTTAGCAATAAACACGTATTAATAATATAATTCTTTTCAACTTGAGGACGATACTGATTGTGCTACAATGAAGATGAAAGTGGAACAAGAGTGTCTTTGAAGGTTTCTTGTTTATAAAGATACTATATTAAATTGCATAAAGCAACGCGTGTTGATAGGTCAAGTTGAAAAGACACTGCTCGATTGACAATAATTCGTAATATTAGAAAATTAATGTCTGAAAACTGTCCTGGGACTGAAACAGACATAGCATATTTTTATAAAAAGCGGTTGAAATTGTTATAATTAAAATCAGTTATAATAAAAAGTCTCAATAAGGATTTATTTATGAAGACCAAACTAACTCTGATCAGAAATTCTATAATAGGCCAGTTGTCCATAGAGTTTTTGTTAAAATAATTTCTTTACTATTAAATCTTTTTATTGACAATAAATAAATAATATAAAACAGGCCTTGATTAAATTATTTTTACTAAAAATAGTTATGTATGCGTGTAGACATATTATTTGCCTTATCATCATCTTCTGGAATAAAATGCTATTTAAGATGAATCAAATGTTAAGAAACGTGAATACGAAAATTTAAAATCAGAAACAGAATCATTGTCAGCGAGGTGTTTGGTGAGCCTGAGCGCATACTCACCATACTGACTTTCCTGGCGCGGCGTGCGTTCTCGTGAGGTTCAGTTGGCTTGTGCGTGGGCTGTGTGCTCACCGAGTCCTGGAAGGGGTCGCTACGGAGGGACATGCGCTCGCGCGTATTGTCGTCCTGGTTGCCTCGCTCCTGGTTGACGAAGAGCTCGTAGCTCTGACAAGAGAAGTCAGATGGGGACTTCGCCGGGTGCGCTTCTTCGTACGCAGCAGCTTCAGCGAGGGCAGCCTGCTCACGTGCGTGTGCTTCCCGTGCCTCTTGTTTGTCCGCTCTTGCTGCTGCTTTTTGCTCAGCTTCCTGAATTATATAATTTTTGGTTTCAAACACTTTATTATTACTCTTAAATGACATTACTTAAGTTAATTTGTTGTTATTTTCTTTGTTTTTATTTGCAACTTAACCATCAGTACTTCCCAAACATATAAATTAATGTACATTGTCTCTTTTTTTGAAAAATCGCACAAAAGCTATTATATCGTAGAGCGGTTTGCTTTTCTATTTATTTATTTTTAAATATATTAGTCAGTGTTATTACCCTCAATGCTTCTTCTTCTGCTTGTTCCTCCTCTTCAGCCTTCTTTTGCAACTCGTCGTACGACATAGCGACGATGGCCAAAATCAAGTTCACTAAATAGAATGATCCCAGGAAGATGATTACCACGAAGAATAACACATGCCACGAACCCGCTGACCGTAGCACCTGGAATTAAAGTAAGTTTTTTTTGTAAATTATAGGTAAGTATAGGTTTGACTATAAAGACGGAAGACATTAGTGCGATATTTTTTAGGTATAAATATTTATATAACATTTCGATTGACTAGCACAGATAGTGGTCAGAAATAAGTTTAAATATATTCTAAATATGAAACTCGAAAGCACATTTTTTATACTGCCTATCATCAAATATAAAAAGCGCTAATATAAATACCGGTAGTTATATGGATCATACATAAGAAGTGACTTTACCAATTGATAAAGATTCTCCCAATAGTCTTGCGTCATAAGTCGGAAAGCCGATAGGAATGCCCATCCAAAGGTGTCAAAACTCGTGTAGCCGTAGTTTGGATTTGGACCATATCCTTGCAAGCACATGTAACCCGGTTCGCATTGTCTGCAACAAACACGGAAATAAAGATATCTTGAGAGAAACTTCACTTATTCAACTGAATAATAATGCAATTGCAATGAGCAAAAAGACCCTTTCAAATCAGAAATAAATATGTCTAAGCTTTTAAAAGAATTAGGTAATAATAATACATTGGTTAATAATGAATCTAAAATCATCAGTCAATTTGTTGAAAAGCCCATGTGATAGCGTAATTATTATTATTGGTTTTATAAGTAATTTAATTAAAAAAAAACTATTAATAGATACAGTACCCAGCTCCTGATGAATTCCCACAAAGTGGGTATTCCCCTCCACCCCCATACCAGTTGGCTGAAAATAATAAAAAAAAATTGTTATGGTTGTCAAGTAATAAATGAATCATAAGTTATATTATAAAAAAATATATCATGTGTTTTAAGAAACGTGATTCTAAGTTTCCAAGCTTAGGCATAAAGAGATTGGTCATCTATATTTAAAAAATATATATATATAATTAAAAATATAAATATATATATATATAATTAAATACATACAATATATATATATATATATATATATATATATATATATATATATATATATATATATATATAATTAAATACATATGCATCACATGCTGGGGATCCGAGGCAAAAATTTTAATTGGGGAATTAAGACGCAGAATAAGGGAGAAAACAGGTGACTCCCGCTCAAGATCGTTCCTGGTGCAAAGGTTGGCTATAGCTATTCATCGTGGAAACGCGGCTAGTATTATGGGCACCTTTGGGCCGGGAGCGGTCAGGGGTGGGTTATTTGAATTTGACATGTAAATATTTTTTGAGTTGACAAGTTCTTATTATAATAGTTTTTTCACTCTATTATTTATTAACATTTCTTGTATGTAACTAGTTTAAGTTATTTTTGTACGAATTATGTGATTAATAAATCTTTTCATTAAATACATATATAAAAAAAAAAGTCACGCATGCATTTTTACCCCAAGTAACAGGTGGTGAGCCCATTGTCATGTTGAAATGGACAGGCACAGGTTGTGGCAACCTGCTGTTGAATTTTTTTAAGATGCTTCAACTAGGTTCCACGACTGCTATGTTACTGGCAACCGGGACTAACGGCTTAACGTGCCTTCCGAAGCACGGAAACGCTCGCAAATGTAAACGCCACAAAGTGGTCACCCATCCGAGGACCAGCCATAGTGAAAGTTGTGTAACTCAGTGATCGTTCACAAAACACTGAGTCCGCAGGGCCACAAGCGCTTCATATAGTGATCATTTGAAAAAAATAATCACATGGCTGGGTTTTAAAGCCTTGCTTTAATTGGGAGTGAACTTTGCGGGGGACGTTTGAACTCAAGAATTTTCTGGCTTTAAAAAACGTCCACTAACATTCCTGGTGCCAAATTCTCCTGCTAATTTGATTAGACTATGACTCAAGCATATACAGTAGGGGTAAGGGCAAACCAGTAGTTACTTTCAACAGTGCCATCAAAAAGTGAAATCAAATAGCCCTGGGTAAAAAATTGTAGAGCTATTCAGTGTATCCTAAGTTAGTAAAATTTGGACAATGATTTCAGCCACGAGCAAAAAGAAGGATCTTTGTAGCATAAATAAAAAAATACAAATTCAAATAATCTCGAACCAACACTATAGGTTCTAAGCTATTAAAATTCTAATCCTAATCATAATAAGTAGAATAGCTACATACAATTAAAAAACTCTAGTCATTCGTCTAAAGAATATGACTAATTCAATAATAGAGTAGATGCGTAATCTAATTTTATATGCATGTATGATCTTACTCTCATTCTGGCAGAACCTCTCCCAGTTCTCATCGGTGAGGTTACCCCAGGAGCCGTCTTCCGGGAAGACTTTTATACATTTTTGCGTCAACACCCCCATGTAAATTTGTAGGCCCATCAACGCGAACACAGATAGTGAAAACATAGTTAAAATTATCACATCCCGCAGATTCTTCACAGACTCAATCACGGCACCGACGATGGTTTTCAAACCTGCAAAACAAATTAAAACTCATGTATGTCGTCGTTTGGAAAGATGTTCAAAAGGCACCTTAAGTGTATGATCATTAGAGGGGCTTGACTGCTCAAATGTAAGTAGTTCTACACACGGTTGTAATCCAGAGTCCCAATAGAGGTGAACTTTGATTGGTCCCACCAAGTATCCAACCAATATAAATTGGAATGCGCAACAAGTCAGACCACCC
The DNA here is from genome assembly GCA_948477245.1 of Thumatha senex. Classification (NCBI taxonomy): domain Eukaryota; kingdom Metazoa; phylum Arthropoda; class Insecta; order Lepidoptera; family Erebidae; genus Thumatha; species Thumatha senex. Next base: position 15,861,582 of record OX419741.1, on the reverse strand, counting down.
TAGTTGGCGCAGAACCGTGTAGCAGACGCACTTGTTGTATAATCAGTCAATGTATATCAAGTGTAAAATAAATTCAAAATTTCTACTGATTACGACTTCTTTTAGGTAATGTACATTTCCAATGAGGAAAATAATTGAAAGGCATTGAAATAGTTGAAGACGCTACTTAACCAATAAAGCGAACATGCCCGCGGTCCACTCAGGTGAACTACACAGGTAGAACACGGACAATAAACGGTGATTAGTCATTACTATTATGATATCGATAGTAAATCGAGTTCACGAGTTAGAATGTTAATCTCTAGAAATAAATAAAACTGAAGTGTATGTTTGTAATTACTTTTTCTGTCTGTCTGTCTGTTTTTGTTATTTTAACGGGACTTTCATAGGCTAACATTTTATCCCCGTATTTCTATGGGAAGGTCCACTACGCGGGTAAAACCGTGGGGCGTCCGCTAGTCGTTACCGTCGTGGATTTTCAATACGTCTCAAGACTCAATACACAGTTTTCGAGAAAGCTGTCTTGAACGCACGCAATGAATCGAATTTGTTAAAGTTTGAAATTAAGTACTATTTCTAAAATTATTTCCACTAAAATTTTGTTTCATGTTTACCAGGTATGATAGCCACGGTCTTCAACGCTCGCAGTACCCTGAACGTTCTGAGGGCGGCCAAGTTGCCAAGGTCTATGCCCATCGTGACATAACTGCAAACAGATACCCACAACAACAAAATCTACGTTAATATACATCACTACAACACTAGGTACATACAATGCATACTAAAACAATTATTCCTAATTGAAATTATTAAGAACATATAAAAATAATTCTTCGTCCGCTTGTCTCTAAGATTTAAAATTACAATGGATTAGTTACTCTTTTAAATACAATATCGTTCTAACGTTAATAAATATTCTTCTATAAAGAGCTAGTAAAATCACGTCAAATGTATATAATATAATTAATCTACAATTCAACAAATTGAACTTACTACAAATTCAATAAATTGTCTACTACTCACGCTAAAGCTATTACTACGAAGTCAAGCCAATTCCATGCATCTCTAAGGTACGTGAATGGCTGTAGTATGAAACCCCGGGCCATTACTTTCACTGCTGATTCAAACGTGTAGATCCCGGTAAAGATAACTCTGGAAAAATTCACCTCCACTGAGGAATGCCATCGTAAAATAATATACAAACATATCTCTAATATGAGGTATAATTAATTGAATATTGTAATACATCAAAGATGGTAGTAAATAGATGTACAATGTAGATCAAAAAAGTGTATGGGTGGAAAATATATATACAAATAGGTGGAAAATATATATAGAAATATAAGACGTGTAGGTGTGTATATTAACTAACTAAACGTAATATTTTTGAAGTAATAAGAATGTAAAACTAATTAACAGAAGAATCTGTTGGTAAACTCTCTGAAATGTCAAAATAATATCAACAGTCATGAAAATGCACATTACATATAAATCTTTACAGCCGGGGTAATGTATAAATAATATCGCTAAATGTCTGTCTAAGACGATTCAGGATTCTATTATAAAGTTTATATAAAAATGTTTTCCAATAATTTACTATGTATAATAATTTCTAATATAATTTACGTTCTTTTCTAAAAATCGATTATATTATTTGGAAAACTAGCTGAAACACTATCAATTTTGAAACTAACGTGCAGTCTACAATGTTCTAGATTCTAAATAAAGATATAGTCCATTGTCCGTTGGTGTTTCGAAATGGAGATTTTAAATTCGTAATCGGATTAAGAAACATAGAATTTTAAAATATGTATATTAAAAAAATGTATACTTACTCAGTACTTTCTACAGTAGGTGTAGTAGGCATTATCATAAGAATACAGTTGACTAAGATTGTTGTAATGATAAACAATGAAAACAAAGGATGTACTAATATGTATATCGCCACTCTTCTTATTGGATTAAATGGGTTTAATATCCATAAGGCGTTGGTTGCTGAAAACCTGAAGATATCTCTACCCTTGCTTATCACTACGAAGGTCTGAAACAAATACAAAATAGCTGATTAAGGTCTTGGATAAGTTGACGTATATTTCGACGTAAATATTAAAATATTATTTATATTTGATTGTTATAAAAATAATAGCTTAATTTATTTATGGTCAGCGAGCAGTTTAAAGCATTCGATCGAACCTATTCTACGTAGATTATAGATTATACATGACATGTTATTTTGTTATGACGTCAAAACACCGAGTAACGATGTCTCGTCATGCGACGTACAAGTAGGGAAAGTACTTTATAATAATAATAATAATCCTTTCTCTGAAGCCCTAACCACCGGTGGCTTGGTCCCTGTACCCGATACCGGTGGAATACTATGTTTTATATTTTTAAATGAACTTTTTATATATGTATATTTAAAAATATAATTTATATGTAAAATGTGAAATAAAGAGAAATAATAATAATTCATTTATTTGCAAAAATATATAGGTACAGTTTCTGAAACTAAACTTACTAGTTGAAACATAGAGGTCCATTCGAAATTTAAACGAAAAAGTTGTGTATTTCAACCACCAGTATACAATGCAATGAGGAATAATGTGCTACGAAGTGTATTAGGTCCAATAGTAAACGATATAATATTGTCTTTTAATGACAAACAAAAACTTTCAGCAGACCTAGATTAAGACGATTGTCAAAATGACCTTTTTTTCTCTCATCTAATGAAATTAGATGCAATAACTGTCACGTAATTGATTTAAAATTAATAAAAATTTCATTTTAAAATTCATTGGCTAAAATTTCTAGTTCGATATTGCTCTACTCCGTTTCAACCCCTACAAACCTTTGTTCGTAATTTATATACTTTTTCAAGCTCTATTCTATCTCTCTGACAAATTTCAGACCGACAGAGTTACTTACAGCATTTACAATATTGGTAGGGCGGGATATGCACCCTTTATCTATAGATCATCCTTTATCTATAGAGCACTCTTTATCTATAGAGCACCTTTACCTATAGGTGTGGATTTCATATTTGATAGCAATACTTACTCTTTGGTTATGATAAAAAGGGTCGATGTCCTCGAGGGGTATGGAGGACACCTCCCCGGGGAAGGTGCCCTGCATTCGCACCGGCAGCGGCAGGCCCTGCTCCAGGGTCGCGTCCGGCTGAGGACCTTCATCCTCGTCCTCGTCATCATAACGCACCTAATCGATAAAACACTACGTTTATGAACCGGGTATAACTATAAATAAGAACAATCTAGAAACGTCAAAAGCATATCAATAACCGCATCGATTATTTAGTAAGACAATTACATTTTTCGATTTCAACGATTTTGAAATCAAAACAAATATTTTCTCTGTTACATTTGATGTGCTTTTGAGTTTTAAATAAATAAGCACCATGAGATTAGGATTGTATTTGTGTTTTGGTACTGTTAAAAACTTACGCTGAGCTAATCGTATCGACATTCTTCAGTCAAGCTAGCCTAAGAAAGCCTAATTCATTCATCATGAGCATAGTAATGCGCTAAAACTTGTAACAATACCTACTATTGTTTGTTCAACCAAGTAGTATTCTTACAGAGTTACTGAGTTAGCATGTTTTATGAAGGCGTTATAAGCTAATTTTATTTTGTATATGTGCTGCTGTGTGTGACGATGACACGTATCTGGTAGATTTAAAAGTCGTTTCAAATGTAAAATAGTCAGGTAAATTAAAAAAACAAAATCTCTTGAAGTTACACCAAGCTTTCCTGAAACGGAACGACGTGAATCCGGCTCTAGAACAGTGTGAATCGGATCGTGTTGTTATCCGTCAAGATATTTTGAATACATAACAGTATAACACTAATATCCTGACGGACGCCGACTGTCCCATTCACAATGAAAATAAAGTACCGAGTATTGAAATTATTATTTAACGAGATGGTGGTAGCCCCCCAGAAGGTAATTCAATTAAAATGAATGCTACAAAATACGCATCATAGCTCACATCTCATTTATTTGTACGTTTTGATTGCATACTGTAAACTAATATGCACTAAACTCTAACTAGGTGACGCGTGACCACCATTCAAAACCTAAATGACGGTAATCAATGATAATGTGACGATCATGAGCCAGTCCTGTGCAATGCTTGAAATGGTGAATGTGCTGGTGTAATCGAATTGAACTGTTTATAATTGGAACTTTTGGACTTTATATATTTTGTAACTATACATTCGCCTATCGAACATAATGTTTATATATAGGCAAATCTGTGTTTTTTTTTTATAGTAAGTTAATTTGGATATAACATATTGTAATTTTCTAAATCCATATTCAAGTAAAGACTTACTAAAGGCTGCTAATATAAAACTATATTAATCATCACTATAGAAAAATACTTTTAATGGAAATTAGGCGTTTCTAATTCATTAAGGAATACTTGATATTATTTATTACTGCAATGCAATGACCATAACTGGAGAGGAGTCAACACTTGCTTTGCCTTTAAGCAAATAAACGTGATAAGCTTTTCGTGGTTCTACAAAAAGGTTAGCTGTAACCGTACACCGTACTATTTGGTACCGTTTACTTTTTCAGTAACAGCTAAGCTTACTAACTAAAATTTACATTATTATACGGACCAAGCAATGTGTTTAAGGAAATAATGTTTTAAATGTGACTAATGCAGTCAAGTTATCGCACTTGAATAAATATGGCGCTAATGTAGTGGGAGCTTGCAATAACTTTAAATTGAAACAAATAACTTGAGTGAAAGCGATAACTTGCTAAATATATATTTCCTCTAATAAAAACGAGCGGTAAAAAGTTAAAAAGGGCAAGCAAACAGGCTTACTTCCTTTTTCTTTTTCGTCCGCCCCAAATCGTTCTGGAATAATTTCAAAATTATCCGTCAGAGAGCATCGATTTGTTTTATATTTCTCATAGACTTCGGCAAAAAATACTGTAGTAATATGTCCATAGTTTGTTTTGTATGTGCCACACAAAACGTCATCAGTGAATCTTTGTGCTACTATTGTTACTCGTGTCAAATTCAATGGGTTTTATCCTAGCCATGGTTTGTTGTTCAGTAAGTTTTTTTTGACAATCACACTTAATATGAATGTGTTTGAATGAACTCACCTCGCCTTCTGCTCGTTTTTTCTCGAGTTCCTTTTGCTTGGCATGCTCCTCAGCTATGCGGGCTTCGATAGCGGCCAGTGACTCTCTTGTGAAGGGTCGGAACAAGCTGCGTTCTTCCTCGCTGATCGAATCCAAGTCCTCGGACATTGTCTATCGAACTCCCCCCGAGTGAACTGCCTACTGCGTTAAAAAACATGATAAAATTAGCAGGTAACTATACCACAGAAAAGGAATTTCTGGATACCTGACCAGCTATAGTTGTTACTGTAAAAATACTATCAAGAATGTATGCCAGTTAAGTTTTTAATTTTTAAACCTATGTCACTGAGATGGTAAGAAGAGACACGATTTACCCTTATGTTTTGCCCGCCAATTCAACACCACTCATACTTTAATTACTGCATACCTTAGTACATTACAAGTAATTCTAATTGCTAATTCTGTGTTGTATGTGGTCAGAAAAGCGTTAACAAAGACTTGTTTTTCAAAATTTACACAACATGCTGACGACCCCTTTTGGAGTATGCATTTCAAACATGAAATTCATACTTTTAAAAAGACATAAATATGTTAGGGAAAGTGCAACTTAGGGCCCAAACGTGGTTATTTCGTTAACATACAAAATCTATAAGGTACGCCTCATTGAAACATACAAAATATTAACTGGACACTACAATGTTAAAGGTATCGGCGACCTCTATACATTGAACCTAAACCTTGAGACAACACTTGAGAGGACTCTCTGAAACTTACCAAGTCTCCATGGGCAAATTAGTAATCCTAAAATAATTTTTTTGCCAAATCGCGTGGTGGATATGTGGAATAGGCTTCCAGAAACCGTAATAGGTGCTCGATCAGTGTATACTTTTAAGATTAGACTGGATAAACATTTAAAACAGAACTAATAAAATAACACAAGTGTAATTGGAGCGAAGCGAACTAAGGGAGCGTAGCTCCATTCTTCCCCGATTCGAATTTTCGCTTTGTCCTGGAATTCCTTCCAAACCACTCGATACTTTTAGATCAAATTTTACCCATAATACGTCATCTAGCCATGGATGGTTTGGAAAAATAAAATCGATAATCGTACATACCATGGAGGAATAACCACCGAAACGAAAATGGACATCGACAAAAGAAAACGAAAAACGGCAAAACGCTTCGCTCCATTTAGACTCGGGGACGGCAAGTGCACCTAGTGATGTATACACATCAGATCTAAAGATCTGCTAGTGCATTATAAATAATAATAATAATGCTTAGTTATTTTTTTTTGTTTAGTACATGTAGTCAGATAAATGGATTCCTGCAAAGGTATCAAATTTAAATTCACCGTCTTTTTTGTTACTAATAATTTAATTTAATTAATTATTAGCTCAATTAAAGTTGTTTTGTCACCGTGACCTATGAACTTAACCACAGACTTATATACATACTGTATTGTTTAAGAAAACCGTTGCAAGTAACATATTTTACAACCCACCCCGAAAAAAAGTCCCAATAGCAGTGTGCCCCCAGTACGTGGGTTTCCACAGAACGCCAGGCTTTGTACACTCCCTTCCGCTATAACTCAATATATGTGCTTTCTGAACCAGGCCAAGGACATCGAGAACACTGTGCGTTATGGGCGTAACTTATTTTTATCACTATCGGGATAAAATTTGGGATTAATATTAGTACAAACAATTATTATATTTATCGCCCACTCTAATCTTTAGTACCGTTTCGTCGCACCATATGTGAACCTAATGAATAATATTAGGAAATAAAATTTTCTTTGCATAAATGACAATTATCATTTTATACGCCTCCTATCGTTCAAATATATTCAATATCAAAACTTATATGGTTTTCCTTTAACAAATAGGTAGGTACTTACGCAATGCGGGTGAAGAAATATTTCCCGCACTGCGGATTTTAGCAGCACCTTTACCTGTTTCTTTGTTCTAATCTTGACAACAATCGATTTAAACGTAAAGATATCTTTATTTATCTGTACAAATCTATTATAATCAATTAAAAGAAAGGTAAATGTTTTAATCTTTAATGTTGGTCATACTTGTTTTGTCATGTCATTCATGCTTCTCTATTGAAAACGAGTAAGTGAAGCGAATGACAGAATGAGATGACCGAGTTGAATGAACAATATTTACCTGCTAACAGTGAATGGGCGGGTGCGTGTGGTGCGGGAAAAGCGCGCGGCCGCTCGCTCCACGCCCGCGTTCTCCCGCCAACCACCTACGGGCGGTCCGCCCTTCTGTAACACATAGGACCTACTCAATAACTTGTTCAGTAGTAGTATTGCTCATCCATCTTTGGATAGGCAAAGGCGATTTGATATGTATCAATAAAAAAATTATGAATATGTAACAGACTGCAGTCTATAACGTGTTCATCATTTTTTAAATCTTTTTTTTTTTAAGAATCACTGTACCATACATTTTCTGATGCTCAAGTAGAAGCTAGGTAGATAATCAAAGGCACCGCTGTTAAATAAACTGGGGTTCTAACTTATCAACCTATGAGACCATGAAACCTAATGTGTAATCTTAGTGACTATAGCCAACTTTTTTATACTACTGAGATGGCAGAGAAGTATAGGGCTCCACCTGATCAAAAGTGGTAATTGTAGCCTATGGACGTTTGCAATACCAGAGATGTTCCATTCGCGGTACTGACCGTATTGAAACGCACAGGTACAGGCTCTGCTGGTTTGCGAAGGTAGTTGATTGCTAGCCTGACAAAGTAATTTATTCAAGTACGAGTACTCAGTTTTACTTCTTTTCATTTCAATCAGTGGATGAGTAATGTGGCTCCGCATCTACGGCAATCACAATGGTCGTGACATTTTAGAAAAGTTGACAATGAGTTCGGGATCTACGTTGATTACCTTACGGGGCAATAAGAACTTAATTTTTTTCGATTTCGATTCTTGAAATCCCAACCCCTGATAAGATTACCTGCTGCAGAGTAGCAAACTACACAAGTTGCACCCCAAACTAGCACCTGATCCATATCCTAAAGAATTAAAATTCCTTCCGTTCGAGACTTGCTCAATATAAATAAATATAAAGCAAGCTAAATATAAAAATAAAAAACCAACCTGTCGTCCGCGAGAGCAGTGTGGCCGCGGCTACTAGAGAGATGAAAATTACCACGTGTGCGCTGATAGGGACAGCCAGCGAATGGCCAAGATTTTTCATGACCGACCTGTAACAAATCGAATTATTATTTCAAATTTTTAACGAATGAATGAATGAATCTTTATTTGCAAGAACACGCGTACTTTAATTTAGATTAAAGTAGTATTCAAAAAAAGTATGCAAATATTTGTGATTACATTAATACTGTAAATATTTTAGTTGAAAGGCATGCCGTCAATTTCATCGTTGCTCTAACTTTTCTGTGGTCATGACTTTCTATAAGGCGAGTGATCGCCATTTTGACAAATTAAAATTAAAAAAGGCAGAGAGAATAAAGAGAATATACTTATAAATAACTAAGTATAACTATAATCTTCACGCTAAATCCTTAACGGGGTAGTCAAAGAGGACAGATCACCAGGTATCGCGATCCATGCATACTTCTTTCGCTTACTGCACAGATTCATTAATCGGCTCTAAAGTCCCATTTATAGCGAGAGTTTCTCGTCTTGAAGATACGTTAATCGAAAGAATATAAAAAGGTTCTTCGTCTAAACACCTCTCGCCTTTCAGCTTTGGCAATAATTGCCTTACAATAGAATATTAATACATCGTATTTTGAGATTTTGTGCCTGTTGCTATTACCATGAGTGTAGTGCATAAATGTATTATAATTATGTTTATTATTTATCTATCACGCCTTATCCCCGAAGGGGTGGCAGAGGCATATATGTTATATGCCCACTTTTCACCATGTGCATTCCTGTCCCACGTAATAGGTGGTGAGCCCATTGCCGTGTTGAAATAGACTGATTCAGGTTGTTGCTACCTGCTGTTGAATTTTTTAAGCCGCCCATAAGGCCTTCATCTTGGCTTAACGACTGCCATTTTATTGGCAACCGGGTCTAACGGCTTAACGGCCTAAGCACGGAACTGGGGTGGGTCTAAAGGGCGAATAAATTTAGTAAAATGTGTCTATTTTAGATGTTATATTTGGAAGAAATTTTAAACCCGTTGCCTTTTTAGTGAGGTGGTAACAAAAAGGTTAAAAGGTCTTATATGCTAGACAATAACTAGCACGATCAATTAAAGTCCTGGTAGTCTCGGACTGTATAATTATTGCTGCTATTCTACTACAATAATAAGTTAATTAAACAGAAACTGAAAAAATGTGTGGGGTTATAAAATGGATAGCTAGAACAAACAATTTTGGAGCATCCAACACGTTGTGCTTTAAAATACAATTGGAAGATAAAGAGACATTCAAAGTATTTAGAGTTTTTTCGTAAAGACCAATTTTCATATTTAGGTACTTCAAGAAATTTAACCATCTATACTCCAATAATAACTACTAATAACTCGAATGAGCAAATCTCGCATGCAAACGCATAAAATCTATTTATTTGATACTCGTACGAACTTGAAAAACTGTCATACAAGACTAACTTGTATGACTTGTCTAAACATTCGGAGATTCTCGTAAGCAAAAGATTTCTTATAGAGGCAGGAAATTATCTAGCGATAAGTCTCTTGCGAGACTCGTATGACATAATCGTAGGCGAGAACTCAGGTTTTAAACTGCATGTAAACATTTTGATACGTTAATGTTATGGCGATTATTGCTTGTGATAGTAGCGGACTATTTCTCGCACCGAAACATGTGAGAAACTCTCCCCATCTAAACGGTCCTTTACATACACGTCTGGGTATCCGAGTACTTTTGATCTTTCCGTTTTCGAGCAATCTGCTCACGTGGTCTTCATAGTAAGTCTCGGTCCATCCTGAATCCTTTTACTGTTTACTTTTATTCTCCACATAAATGTCACGACAATATTTGTGCGTGACCCTCACCTTTATATACGATAACATTACAATATGAAATGGCAAATAAATAATAGTTGTTTATGCAAATGTTGTATAAAGAGTATTAAACCACGAATATGATGATGGAGATGATAATACTTTTCATGAGTGTTTTAATACCTAATTATTAACAGTTGCATACAAGACTTGATCTACACCCATACCTAAAAAATTCTGAAACATGCGTTTCAGAATCTTTACTGCTATATCGATGAAAAATGGCGGACATTCGAATAATACTTTAAAAAAAATATTCTGACGAAAGAATTTTTTTATTGACATTTCTACAGATAGCATATATCGAGTAGTAGGTAAATAAGTATGTGCACGAGGATAAAAAAAACAATGGATTTTCAAATTCAGTACAACATTATATCATTCGTTTGGATGATATAATACTCGTAATGATAAAATTTTAAATAAACACCCAATGTCATAATAATTATTATAACATTGGGTGTTTTAATGTGGCCAATATGCTGTTTCAGAATCTTTTATAGAGGGTTCAAAGCATGAGTGTAGATAAACATAATTGACTGAGAAGGCGAGCAAAGCGAGCTGACGAAAGTCTCCGTTTTAAGCTACGGGAAAAATGCTATTGATGTCCGACCGTCCGTCCGTCCATTCAGTCTACAGGCCGCATTTTTAATCGGATTTACATGCAAGTTTTCGTGAGGGGGTTTTTCGATCGGGGGGGGGAATGGGGGCAGGGGAAGGGAAATGGTCCCGTAGTGGTTGGCAAGAGCGCTCAAAACGAAAAAAAGAAATATCGACTTTTTTTAAATTGATAAACAAAAATGAATAAAAAAAAATTACTCCCAAGTCTAGGGTTCACATAACCACTAGTATAAATCTCACCGTATATAGTGCAATGCGTTAGAGTAGGTCTAGAGGGAGCGCGGGGTGGTTGCCGCGATGCCCGCAGGCCGCGCGCGCTCCTCTCTCCAGCTACGACGCGCGCGCAACATCTGCCTTGCTACTCCTATGCCAATCTGTGTGACAACACATTTCATCATGAATTTACATACACGATACAATACAATATCTTTTTTTTTAGTGAAATATTTAACTTATTTATTACTTTAATTTAACTGGAAACTTTCTTTTACCCGCGACTTCGATCGCCTGGTAGCGAAAAATCGAAGAGGTAAAAATTATTAAACAAGATTATATTAATAAAAAAAAAAATAACTGGCTGACTGTACGATTCATTGTAACAAAATAAAAAAAAATGTTTGTGTACAGAGTCAGAGTACACAATCAGGAAGTGAAACTTCTTTACGACATATCATTTGTTTACTATTTACAACTTCACGAAAATTGGGTAGATAAGGCTTACGCATACGTCGATGAAGAATTTTCACTTCAAAACAACATGGCGCGTAACTGAAAAACGTAACTATAAAATTTCTTTTCAACACGGCAATGGGCTCACCACCTATTACGTGGGACAGGAATCCACACGGTGAAAAGTGGGCATAAAATATGCCTCTGCCACCCCTTCGGGGATAAGGCGTGATGGATATTTATTTATTTATTATTTAAAATTTCTTTCAACGCCAAAAAAGAAGTTTTACTTAAAAAACCCGAATCTTTGTATTTCAACGTGTCATATTTCAGTGTTAATAATCGATCGACGAAGTAGTAAGAAGTTTTAACTACGAATTTCGAATTAAATTACATTTTTCTTTAGTTTACAGTTGATCAGACTAAGAAAACACTTCGTTTCATACAAAACTTTGCGACTGCTTTATAGGAATTGAATTTACCGTAGCCTACTTCAGGTTATTTTGTCTCTATCTCATCCTAGCGATGCTATATTTTATACGGTGCGTGTAAGGGAGACATGCATATGTTTACATTAAAATGTTTAGTGGTTTCACAGCTACGTCATCACAGTACAATAGTGATTACTTTTTTTTTACGTGTTATAATGAGGTTTGCTTCTCTAGTTGTTTATTTTATTTATTATTGATAGTGTGTTATCGTATAACTTTAATACGATAACCTTTGGTATAGGAATGTATTGATATATAAAAGGAGAAGAACATCATTTTATTTCACAGACACCAAGTAAAAGTTTAAGTATTTCATATAAAATGTCTATAATTTTCACAACAGTAGTTTTAGTGTTAAGTTATATTTTATATTATTACTTCACAAGGCACTTTAATTATTGGAAGAACCAAAATGTAGCCGGTCCAAAGCCGATAGCATTTTTTGGCAACTTAAAAGAAACTACACTTCGTCGAAAAAACATGGCCGTCCAATTGCGAGAATTTTACAACATGTTTCCCAAAGAACCAGTCGTCGGTATATACAGGATGACTACACCCAGTCTACTTCTACGAGACTTGGATGTAATAAAACACATCATGATTAGAGATTTTGATATATTCAGAGATCGTGGAATAGATTATAGTATTACCGAATTGGGACAAAATATATTTCATTCCGATGGTGAAATGTGGAGTGTATTGAGACCGCATATCTCACCAATGTTCACGTCAGGCAAGTTAAAAGGCATGTTTAATTTAATGAGTACTTCTGCTGACATGTTCATGGATTATTTAGAAAGTACAAACAAAACCAAAGCAGAATATAATATTCACTCGTTAGTCCAAAGATACTCAATATCGTCAATTATGGCTTGTGGCTTTGGTGTTAATTTTGACAATTTTCATGATGAATTGGACAATACTTTAAAAAAGGTTGATAAATTAATTATCACACCAAATATTAGGGCAGAAATGGACATGATGTATCCAGGTATTCTTAAGGTTCTAAATATTTCATTTTTTCCGGGATATGTCAAAAAATTCTTTGAAGAATTTGTTAGAGACATCATTTCTCAAAGAAATGGGAAGTCATCACACAGAGGTGACTTCATGGATTTATTATTACAACTAAAAGATATGGGGGAAATTAACAACTTCAAGACAAAACAGGGGACTGAAAGGAAATCTGTTAAAATTACCCACGATATTATGGCAGATCAAGCTTTTGCATTTTATGTGGGTGGAACTGAGACCACGACCAATACTATATCCTATCTCTTGTACCAAATAGCGCTTAATACAGAAATCCAGGACAAATTAAGAGAAGAAATAGATTCAGTAACAAAAGCACATGGACTAGCTCCAGGTGAAATAACACACGAATCTTTAAAAGATATGAAATATTTAGAGAAAGCCTTTTACGAAACACTTCGCATGTACCCAATAGTTGATCCTGTACAGAGAAGGTCAAGAGTCGATTATAAAATACCAGGGACGGATATTCTTATTAAAAAAGGTCAAGTTGTGGTAGTGTCAATATTAGGCATACACCGAGATAAGAAGTATTATCCTGATCCAGAAGTATTTTGCCCTGACAGATTTGACGCGGATATTGTAGGCAATCGTCATCCATGCGCATTCATGCCTTTTGGAGTTGGACCAAGAAACTGTGTCGGTAAGTTAAACAACAGTTGTTATGTAAAACAAATAACTTTTAATCAATCTTATGAGACTATTGCAGTCTATTGCTAGAGGAAGACCCCTCCCAATTATTGTCATATTAGGAGGTTAATCGACTTTTCTGTACCAGGCTGTCCAACATACTGTGGTATAGGGTTTGGTTTCGAGATTAAGTTAAGTTTTTTCAAGTGGTTCGTTCAAGTTTCGAGTTTAATCAAGTGTCTGTGCAAGTGTGTTTTTGTTTTCTTCTACAGGTCAATTAATATCGTAAAGCGTCTCTACTGCATTTAAAACCCATCCCTTTTCGACACACACAAAATTGATCCAGCCGTTCTCGAGCTTTGCGTTTAGCAACACAATTAGTGATGCATTTTTATTTACATAGACATAGATGGACTACTTTCAAGTACGTCTTTATAAATTACTATCTAATACAAAGGAAAAAAATAGGAATAACTATTAGCCTATAGCACTCAGGATTAATACACCTTTAAAACTGTGAAAGAATTTTCCAAATAGGTTCTGTAGATCCAGAGAGTACCCCTTATAACTTCACAAACTCACAACATCACCAACTCACAAACTTTTCCTCTTTTTAATATACTGGTATAAATTGTACATGCTTACGTCAATTATAATCTCAGAGTCAGTAGTTTATCAAGGGGTCTTTACACAAATTTAAATATGTTTTTACAAATTTATTATATTTTAATACGTATCAATCACGCCTTTATCCACGAAGGGTATGTATTTGTGTATGGTTGTGTATTTTCGTCTCACGTAATAGGTTTTTGCCAAAGAACTTATAATAATAGGTATACCTATTATTATATGTTTTGTGGTTTTTGCCCAGCGTCGTGTTGGAAATGACAAGCACAGGCTGTGGTGACCTGCGTTGCTGCCCAAAAGGCCTTCAACTTGACTTCACGACTGTTACTGGCAACCGGGACCAACGGCTTAATGTGCCTTCCAAATGACGACAGCGGTCGTAAATGTAAATGCCACAATGCGGTCACCCATCCATGACCAGCCAAGAGAAAGTTGCTTTACGCTGTGACCGTTTACAAAACACTGAGCTAGCGGGGCCACGAGCACTTCTCTTTCTATTTGAAAATATTTTAATATCTTCGTTTAAAAAATATTAAAGGTTGTTATATGTTGCATAATATACACAAGACGAGATAAAATACTATATTTTCATACATTATCTTGTATGTCAAAACTGAACTTACAAATATAGCGCTGTTGGGTTCTAGGGTTTGGGCAGGACAACATTTGTCAAGTACACTAACAATAATTCTAATTTTTACATGCAACTTTTAAACATGTATTTTTTTTATATTTAAGGTATGCGGTTTGGTGGAATTCAGATTCAAACATGTCTAGCCAAGCTTATTTCAAGATTTCGAGTGGAAATAAGTGAAAGAACAACAAGATTACTGAAAATTTGTCCTCATAGAATAACTATCGGGCCCAAAGAAGGAATATTTCTGAATATTGTGCCAAGAGCTTACAAATAAACCATATCTTTAAGAATTAAAAGAAAAAGAAAGTCATAACAGAAAAAAATAACTTTCTTCATGCTATATCCCTGACGGGGTAGTCAGAGAGGACAGATCGCCAGGCTTCGCGATTCATTCTTTCGCTTCCTGTAGATTCATAATTTGTTTCATACATGCACGTCTAGGTATCCGAGTACTTTGACTTTTTCGTTTTTGAGCAATCTGCTGACGTGGTCTTCATATGTAAGTCTCGGCCTACCCTGACTCTGTCTACCCTCTACTTTTCAACCTCATTTGTCAAAATTTAAATAGTTTTTATAAATATATGGTTTATTACGGGTCCATGCTAGGTGAAGTTTATCTGTACACAGTTCCCGGAATATAAAATACCTATTCTATGTTTACTTGCAGAATGTCAGCGATGCATACGCAAACAAATAAATATATGCGAACAAATATACTTTCGGATTTATAATATTAGTATGAAAGTACTCGTTGATACCCGCGGGCGGAGCCACCACTTTACCACAATTCACCGTTTTCACCACAAGTTTGTTTTTTTAAACCTATATTTGGCACGTCAAAATGGCGCCGTCCGCCTGATGATAAGCAAAAACGACGACCCATGATTTTGGGCCGCTATCTTAACCCACAGGGCTAGGATAACGACCCTCAACTTGACGGCCCCGCAATTTGCCTTTTCACGTTTCTCTTAAAGGACCCAGGATTGTAAGAGGAGGGAAATACGTGCGCCGGCAGAGAGTTCCATGTTTTTATTGTATGACAAAACAAGGTACCTAAGGTAAGTATCAACTAGTACTTGTGGGGAATAGTGGCGAATGGTGGTAAAGTTTTCTCGTTGCCATTTCCCACAGAATCTTGTTCCCGAGATAAAAACTAGCCTATATCCTATTCCGAAGCTATATTACAGTAAAATTTTATTAAAATCCATTCAGTAGTTTTTGTGTGACAGAGTAACAAACATCCTCACATCCATACCAACATTCACATTTATACTTCTATATCTATACTCATTTACTAGCAGATGCCCGCAGTTTCGCCCGCGTGGTGAGGTTTTTCCATTTTTTAGTCCATTTGTAGTCCTTTTTCATAGGTCCTTTTTCATAGGTCTACAGAAATGTCTGTGGTTGCTTAAATCTATATTTTAATGATAGCTTACTATCACCAAGCGGGCGAACCTGCTGGCGTATTGAAATGTTTATGAAATAATTCTTAAAGTACCTTCTTCCTAACAACGGTTTTGTTAGATTAATAGATTTGTGGTTGTATTAGGTGTTTATGGATTGATATGCTGCATTTTTCTACCTCTTTTAAAATAATATTCATGTTATTGGTGAAAACTGGCATAATTGGCTATTATTATGTTACTTATCTAATAATTGTATTTTGTTTTCCAAATACATTAAAATAATATAAACTAGTGGTTCTGTGAACCGTAGACTTCAGAGTAAATTGAAGAAAAAGGCTAAACATACCGTTTTGAGCGCTCTTGCCAACCACTACGAGACCATTTCCCCTCCCCTGCCTCCATTTCCCCCCCCATTCGAAAAACCTAGCTAATTTTTTTTGGTTATTTCAAAGATTGTCCATGCCAATTTTCATGCAATTCCGATGAAAAATGCGACCTGTATACTGAATGGACGGATGAACGGTCGGACATCGATAGCATTTTCCCGTACCAGTGGACTTGAAACGTTACTGGAGTAATTTTCAGTAGTTCCATTAGCCTAAGGGTACGTATCTACACAAATAAATATGTTTTTCCGTCGTTTCGTGAGTGGGACATTTTTTTAACGTTTTTTTTTCCAAAGTAAGCTAATAGTAATAAAATATTTAATATAAGCTTGTGATATTGTAAACATACTAGTATATTTCAAAATACATACATATTATAATAGAAAATTACACAAATATTTTGTTCCATCTGGGACCTCAGTACAACATACACATACCACTTACAGCACTGAGCAAAAATTTTAATTTAAAAAACCCCTACACATAACCTAAATTTCCTTTAAAATGTAAAAAAATATAAAAGAAACTCAATCTTAAAGTGACTAAGTATAAATGTATAATTCTAACACACACACACATTATACACACACATACACACACACACACACACACACACACACACATACACACAAATACACAATACACATGCACACAAACACACACCTCATAATTATAATACTCTATACAGATACTCGTATGTACTAAGCGTCTGAAGGCGGGCGTTAAAGACTGCGCCACAGTTGTTTACTAATGCAGTCGTTATCGATTCCCAAAAACAAATTCAATACTTTTGTCTATTCCAAAAAAAGATTTTTTTTTTAATTAAAATGTTAGGTTTGGAGCGGTCCTCCAACGGGGGTTGATGAGAAATCCCATGTAAATAAAAAGCATGCGCTTTTAATAGCTTTATATAAGTTCATATAAAGGTTTAGATTATTATTTAATAAATTTGAATCAGCTCCAATTTATGCTGTAAGCGATAAGCTGAAGCTGTACTGCGGCCTCCCTAATATTGTAACTCATTTATAATTAATAACGGTTAAATTTTCTCTCACGCCGTTACTTGTAACTTCATAAATATATCCAGCAATCCCCTTTACAGTATTTGTTTTATTATTTTCATTAGCTTAGTTTCGGCTAGATGTGTAAGAAGCGTACAATATTTATAAATTTTTATTTATGCCATAACACTCGGGATGTGTCATAATTTTGAGTTGACTCACTTTAATCTGCTGACTTAAGGTTGGTACATGGGTATACTTCGAGTTTTATTTCTCTTCGCCATCACGTCATTAGTTAGTCAGCAGGTCCTCTACTTGTAGGTAAAGCGGTATGGACCCCAACATGGGCGTAGCCAGGAGTAGGGTTTTAGGGGTTCAAACCACCCCAAAAATGTCATCATCAACCGAGCGTCTGTCTCGGTTGTGTTCGCGGGCGGCGCCCGGGGTCTGGTTTCCTACTCCTTCCCCTCCACTTCCATTTCATTACCGCGACACGCAGCCTTGGCTGTGGGGCTCTAACAGAGGCCAGAGGTTTTATAAACCTGTGCCTCCAATCTCAACGGCCTTTCGCGCCCAAAATCTGTTTAAGAAGCCTTAAAAAGTGCGGTCTATCCAAACATTTATAATTATTAGAAGTATTGGAAAAAACTTAAAACTAAATCCTGGCTACGCCCGTGGACCCAAATATCTGGCTTGAGACCCATAGCATCAGAAACAATATATTCTAGTATGAAGAACCCAATAAGATTTATATTAATAAGTACTTATTAATATAAATCTTGTACATGAAACAATGTATATGTATAATGTACATGAAAAATCGACTGCATTTTCGAATTAAACCCGTTGGATAACTGTTTTTCCTTCACAGAACTTTCATTGTATTTCTCTGACTGATTCAGCGCTGCTGGCGACGACAAGTCTACGATTGCCGCATTCGTTCAATATCACTCAGACAGCATCCAATATCTAACAACAGATGATTCACAAAGGGTTTCACTGCTATTCAAGACTGAATCATTTCATTTTCTGTGACTTTTAGTTTATTAAACTGAACATTATAATATGCAGATTATAATAACATTATGCGTTTCAAATAATAATGCGGTGGTTAGATGATACTATTAGTAAATGGAAAAGAAGACTACCTCGGCGGCGCAGTGGTAGTGTATGCGACTGCCGCGACTGAGGTCCCGGGTTCGATTCCCAGGTCGGAAAAAATACTTGTATGATCCACGGAATTTGGGTGTTTCTTAATATGTATGTATTTAAAAATATATAAGTATGTTTATCAGTTATCTAGATCCTATAACACAAGCTTATATTAGGTTACTTTGGGCTAGACGGCGCTGTGTAAAATATGGTCCCACAATATTAAACAATATTCAATTTAAAAGAATGATAATTTGTATTGATTTCATTATAAAGGACAGGGCTTATCAACTGTGATTTAGTAGGCGTCGCATTGTATGTCTTCTGCGGCACGGGAAAGTACTACGCAGTACGTACGCAGAAGACATACTGGGCGTGGAAATCGCAGAATGATTTCCGTTCCCCATAAGTGTGAGCCTGAGGCGACTCTCCGGGCCATTAGTCGTCCTAGCAGAGGCAGGCTTAAGGTGGTGGCGCGACGTGCTCTTGCCACGCGCGTCTTATCATGGTGTGTTTGGTGGATTGCCAATGAAAACGTTAAGGGGTCGCCAGGTACAGATTTCCTTTCGAGTGTTCCCCAGGTTCTCTGGGAACAAACGGCCGGAAGGAGGAAAACAAGGCGTCGCATTGTATTTCCTTGCACACCCAGCAAACGTCCATCATCAATTTTTTGCGTTTGTGTTTTATTTGACTGACTTTGTATCTATTAGTATTACTATTTTATTATCCAAAATAAAATAGTCAATTATGTTCATATTTATTGATTAGTAATCTATACTAATATTATAAAGCTGAAGAGTTTGTTTAGTGCTAATCTCAGAGACTACTGGTCGGATTTGAAAAAATCCTTTTGTGTTAGATAGCCCATTTATCGAGGAAGGCTATATATCATTATGCTACTACACTAGGCAGCAGAGCAGTAGTCATAAATGTCGACAAATCGGGCAAATTTTTATGCATCATTGTAAAATTTATAAGCGACGGGATTCAATAGGAGCGACGGGAGGTCGAAATATTCCACGGGGGAAGCTGTGGGGATCATCTAGTTTCTTATATGTAAAGAGCATAATTAATCTTCTAGATATCTCACATTTGCATAATAAACCTGACCATAAGTACTGAGTAAAATATTGAATCACATATTTGCTTGGTTTCAAAGTTACCTGTCTGGCCGCCGGCAACGTATACGCATAGAAGATTCCCTGTCTTCTTGGTGTAATATTTCAGCTGGTGTTCCGCAGGGTGGCGTTTTATCTCCTTTACTCTTTGCTATATTTATAAATACGATCTCCCAAAAATTAGTTTTATCCTACCACCTTTATGCAGACGATTTACAAATATACACACAAGCGCCATTGAAAAAGTTGCCGGAAGCAATTGCTACAATTAATTTGGATTTAGAACGTGTATGCGAATGGAGCCTTAATTATGGGCTTCAGGTAAACCCTTCAAAGACTCAGGTCATTATCGTGGGTAGTCCCTGGATAATATCACGTATAGACTACACACAGTTGCCCCAGGTTATTTTTAATGGTATTCCTATCAATTTAAGTGATACGGTTCAGAACTTGGGCATACACATCGATAGGACTTTGTGCTGGGATAAGCAACTACAAGAAGTTGGACGCAAAATATTTGCATCTACAGGATCATTGCGCAGATTACGTAATTTTCTCCCTAAAGTCACTAAGATTGCGCTCGCACAATCTCTTTTACTCCCAATCCTTGATTATGCAGATGTCAGCTATCTTAATCTCACCGAGGAGCAACTTGACAGGCTTGAGCGTCTTCAAAATGTTTGTATAAGATTTATATTTGGCCTACGCAAATATGATCACGTGTCCGAATACAGAAAAACGCTTAAGTGGCTCCCAATTCGTCTTCGACGGAATACTCACGTTCTCTGCTTATTATACAGTATACTGTTCAATCCTTTCACGCCTCGATATCTTAAAGAACGTTTCGGGTTCCTTAATGACACAAATTCTAAATTTTTAAGGTCATCAGAGAATTTGAAACTGGGAATGCCTCAGCATTCCACAAATTTCATGGATAAATCCTTTACGGTACAAGCGGTCCGCCTGTGGAACGCTTTGCCTGTTTCCATAAGACGAGCACAATCCCTGCTATCGTTCCGGAGGATGTTAAAGGATCATTTTCTGGCTATGTCTGTTTAGTACTAGGTGCGTGTCTCCTCGTGTATGTATTGGTATATAATGTAGATATTTTTCTTATTGTGTATATTCTTATGTAAGTATTTATATAGTTTTTAAGTGTAAGTATGTATTGTGCACTACCTTTATCAGTTCCACGATTTTCTATCCATCCAAAGGTTGCCTGGAAGAGATCGCTTTTAGCGATAAGGCCGCCTATTGTACATTAAATTTAAACTCTTATTTTTTCTTAAAATGTGTTCCTTTTATGGTGTACAATAAAGAATATTTATTATTATTATTATTATTATATTTACATCGATCATGAAAGAGTTAGAGTTTGGATTTTATTTAAATTGACTTTGTATAATATTGTAACTTAAAACCAAATAGTCAATTATATTCATATATATTCTTTAGTATTTCTACCACGCAATAGGCGTAAGTAAACTGCTAGATATCTCACATTTACTTGATAAAACCTAAGCGTAAGTCTAAAATATTGAACCACATATTTACATCCATCTAAAAAGATTTCAGCTTTGTATTTAATATAAATTGTTTTTGTATAATATTGTGGTTGTTAGTCATAACCAAATAGCCAATTATACTCGTACATATTTACAAGTAATTAGCATAATTAACCTTGTAGACATCTCACATTTGCATAATAAAACCTAAGTCTTCAAAAAAAGACAGAACAACATATTAATATACATCATAAAATATTTCTCGAATAATATTTTACTCCTATTTGAATTGACTTTTGTATAATATTTTGGTGTAACTTGGGCCGTATTGCACAACGTTTCTCAATACTCAAGAAACACTTGGGAGTAGTATTTTAAGGCAAAAACTAGCCTTAAGCATAGTTGTTGTTGTCTCTCTGTTTAAAACTTTATACAACAACTTTAACAAAAAAAAGAAACCTCATTCTTTACTCCGTGGTCAATGCGCGGGCATAATAAAAAACTAATTAATTGTTCCCACCAGTACCAAAAAGTTTCACAATTCGTTTTCCCTGTTGGAATTAAATTTATATATTAATTTAAATGTGTACAAGTACTAGTTATGAAGAAAACGATTTATGTAGTACCTACACCGCCCGATATAAGATGTGAAGCCCTTAACGTTATAGAAAGTAAACAACCTAAAAACTTTAACTTATTTAAAATACATGTTTTTTGTACACCTCCTGACTAACGGACGAGGTTATAGCCAGGAGAAGGAGAACTCGATACAAACTTTCCACTAACTCTACTGGCCAACGTGGTACAGTAAAGGCCAATCACATATTGACTGCCTCAGTAGCGCAGTGGTAGTGTATACGACTGCCGCGACTGAGGAGAGAATTCCCGGGTCGGAAAAAATATTTGTGTGATCCACAAATGTTTGTTTCGGAGTTTGGGTGCTTGCTATGTAAAATATGTATGCATTTAGAAATATAATAAGTATGTTAATCAGTCGTCTAGATCAGAACAAGACTATAACAAGCTTATATTAGCTTACTTTGTACTTTTCTTTAAAAAAAACGTGTGGCACCCGGAGCCTGCCGCGGTAAAGCTATTGCATAGCATTTTTTATCAACTTATGCAATTATAATTATTTATTTATATTTAATTGATGCAGTTTCTTTGATATTAATTCAAGGCTTTTTAATAAAGAAGCGCTCGTGGCCCCGCGGTCTCAGTGTTCTGTAAACGATCACTGAGTTACGCAACTTTCACTATGGCTGGTCCTCGGATGGGTGACCACTTTGTGGCATTTACATTTGCGAGCGTTTCCGTGCTTCGGAAGGCACGTTAAGCCGTTGGTCCCGGTTGCCAGTAAAATGGCAGTCGTTAAGCCTGGTTGAAGGCCTTATGGGCGGCTTGATAATTTCAACAGCAGGTAGCCACAACCTGCGTCTGTCTATTTCAACACGGCAATGGGCTCACCACCTATTACGTGGGACAGGAATCCACACGGTGAAAAGTGGGCATATAATATGCCTCTGCCACCCCTTCGGGGATAAGGCGTGATGGATATATAGGCTTTTCTTAAAAAAAAAACATTAAAAAAAATAAAAATTAAAGAAAAATTTAAGTGTTATTGATGGTAAAAGACATTAAAACTATAAAAAAATTATAAATAAGGAAAAAATATTAAAATAAAATAATTTAAATAGTTAAAAGCGGTCTCAGTGTTCTGTTAACGATCACTGAGTTCTGCAACGTTCACTATGGCTGGTCCTCGGATGGGTGACCACTTTGTGGCATTTACATTTGCGAGCGTTTCCGTGCTTCGGAAGGCACGTTTAGCCGTTGGTCCCGGTTGCCAGTAAAATGGCAGTCATTAAGCCTGGTTGAATGCCTTATGGGCGGCATGAAAAATTTCAACAGCAGGTAGCCACAACCTGCGTCTGTCTATTTCAACACGGCAATGGGCTCACCACCTATTACGTGGGACAGAAATCCACACGGTGAAAAGTGGGCATATAATATGCCTCTGCCACCCCTTCGGGGATAAGGCGTGATGGATATTTATTTATTTTAAAATAAAAATAATAACACGCACGCACGCTCGCACTCACTTACTCACGCACTTACGCTCTCACGCACTCACCACTCACGCACTCACCCTCACCCTCAGACTCACACTCGCCCTCACACTCACACACTCAAACTCGCTCGCTCAAATAAAATAAAATAAAAATAAAATAAAAATATCTTTATTTTGCATAGACCATTTTAACGGCGCTTACAAAATGTCATACACTATTTAAAATATTTAAAGCGACCACCGGTTCGGAACGCGGCCCACCTGAGAAGAACCGGCAAGAAACTTAGGAAGGCTTTTTTTTTTGATGGCCTATTTACAATTTAATATTATTTCACTTTGCCAGCAGATCATTTCCAGGCGTCCCTGTCCTGCAAATAGTCTGTAACGGAGTAAAAACCTTTTTCACAAAGCTTGTTTTTAATAAACTTTTTAAATTTATTTAAAGGAAAATTTTTCAGGTCACAGGGAAGCTTGTTGTAAAAGCGTATACAGTTACCCTGGAAAGAATCGCCAATCTTATGTAGTCGACTGTGGTGGACTGAAAGATTATTTTTATTTCTAGTGTTTATATTATGTTTATCACAGAGTTTAGAAAACTGTGATAGATTTTTCTGGACATACATAAGATTGGCAAAAATGTATTGTGATGGTACGGTTAGAATATTTACTTCTTTGAATTTTTCTCGGAGAGAAACTCTGGGGCCCAAATTATAAATAGCGCGTACAGCCCGCTTTTGTAGAACAAAAATAATATTTAAATCTGCAGCACTCCCCCAAAGGAGAATACCGTAAGACATAATACTATGAAAATAGCTGAAGTAAACCATTCTAGCCGTATCCACATCTGTTAGAGTCCTGATCTTTTTTACAGCGTATGCAGCCGAACTTAATCTAGAGGCTGTCTTTTCTATGTGTGGGCCCCACTGCAAATTGGCATCAATAGTTATACCTAGGAACACAGTTGATTCTACAAACTCTAACACTTGTCCATTCAGTTGAACATTGGCCGCAACTTGTTTTACATTTGGTAGAGTAAATTTTATACATTTAGTTTTATTTTCATTAAGGCAAAGATTATTTGAGCTGAACCAATGAACTACTCTTGCAATTGCATTGTTTACATCGTCATAGTTATCTAATTGTCTTTTAATTTTAAAAATTAATGAGGTGTCATCTGCAAACAAAACAATCCTATTCCTGTCCCCTACATAAAATGGTAAATCATTAATATAAATGAGGAACAAGAATGGCCCAAGTATCGAGCCTTGCGGCACACCCATTGTAACCATGGATCCTACAGAACGTGTACCATTAATATCGACCCTCTGTATTCTATTGTTCAAATATGAAGACAGAAGGTCGAAAGGTTTGCCTCTTATTCCATAGTGGTGTAATTTTTTGCACAGCGTTTCATATTGAACGCAATCAAAAGCCTTTGATAGATCGCAAAATATACCTAATGCATCGTGCTTGTCTTCCCAAGCTTCATGAATACATTTTAATAACTCAACACCAGCATCGGAAGTTGAGCGCCCTTTCGTAAAACCAAATTGATTCGCATGGAGTATTTTATGACTATTAAAATGGGATAGCATTTGATTCAAGATTATTTTTTCAAATACTTTGCTCAAAGTTGGCAGCACTGACACTGGTCGGAAATTAGACGGCTCTGTAGCGCTGCCAGCCTTGAACAAGGGAACGACTTTGCTGTGTTTCATTAAATCAGGAAATGTACCACTAGAAACACAGTCATTAAACACAGTTGCTAGATGGGGCGCAATTACCTCAATTATACATGATGCAGTTTTGACCGATAATCCCCAAATGTCCGCGGTTTTCTTAATTTCGATACATTTAAATGTTTTTACAATGTCCTGAGCACAAATATCTGTGAATACAAATGCATCCCTGCAACAAAGAACAGATTCTTCTAATAAAAGTTCAGCGGAACTGGAAGATGCTTGGAGAGATTTTGTTGTCAATATAGGTACATTTTTGAAAAAATGTTCAAACTCCGTAGCCACTTCCAGGTCCCCTGTAACATGGCAACCATTTACTTTTAAGTGGAAATCCCTTTCAGTCACTAAAGATCTACCGCATTCAGAGTTAGTGATGTTCCAAGTCATTTTTATTTTATTTACAGAATTAGAAATTTTATTTTCAATGAAGTTTGACTTAGCAAGATGACACGTTTGTTTAAATATCTTTGAATAATTTTTAACATATTCCTGAAAGGTTTGCCTAAAATTATATGATTTTTCTGAATATAATTGAAATAATTTATTTCTACTTTTAAAGATACCTGGTGTTGCCCAGTCACTGAAAACAGGACGACCACCAATCTGTAGAGTTTTTGAGGTAAAAACTTTGCCAAACTCATCATTAATCAAATTAAATAAGTGTTTATATGACTGGTCTACACAAGTGAAGTTAGGTAGATATGGTAATCTCTTTAATACATTTTCTTTAAAATTATTCAAACGACTTTGGTTAATTGGTACATATTTAATTTGTTTTTTGCTGACTTTGTTACTACTTTTAGGAAATTTTATCCATTGGCCACGATGATCTGACTCCACAGGATCCACAATACCTTTATCTATAGGTTTAATATCAGTAAAAATATTATCAATACATTTTGCACTGGTGGCTGTAATACGAGTGGGTTCTAAGAATGTACTATGCAGATAAAAGGATTTAAATAAATTTTTCATATTATTTCTCTCTGATGGAGTTAATGATGCATCTAATATATCAACATTAAAATCTCCACAAACTATTATAGATTTCTTAGAACATTGGCATTTGAACAGTGCTTCTTCAAGCTTTTCTTCAAATTTAATGTAAGAAGCATCAGGGGGACTGTATACGCTTAACAAGATGAAATGCTCAAACTCAATACTGGCAATCTCAATAACTCGCTCAATGGAGAGGGCTACTAAATCCTTACGTTCTTTAAATTTTAAGTTTTTATTAATTAATATTAAAGAGCCTCCACGTTTAGAATATTTTCTATTGAACGAGCTAGCAACCTGGTGATTTACGAAGTTCAACAATGTGATTTGATGATCTTTTAACCAGAGCTCTGTAGCACAAAAAATATTAATAGAATTTGCATTAATGTATAGCTCTAACTCTAAATCTTTACCATTTATTAAACCTCTAACATTATGGTGCACCAGGTTTATAAAAACAATATTTTTACTAAGATTATTCTCAGGGGCCAAAGTCAACTGGCCAGATTTATTATCTGTTGTCCTATAAACTAGTTTTTTGGAATTTCATTTTCCAAATGTGAAGTATCAAAACTATCCTGCTCAATAAAAGCAGTTGTACTTGCCAATAATTTGGCTTGAAAAATTAAAAAATTAGATAGCAACAGAGCTACTCACTCTCCCACAGACACTCTCATACACACCCTCACACTCTTTCACACACATTCTAGAAGATTTTGCATATCTAGTAGATCGCTAACAGATAGACAGACAGACAGGACAGATCGCCAGGCTTCGCGATCCATGCATACTTCTTTCGCTTCTTCGAGATTCATCAATCGCTTCATACACGCACGTCTGGGTATCCAAGTACTTTTGACCTTTCTGTTTTTGAGCAATCTGCTCACGTGGTCTTCATATGTAAGTCTCGGCCTACCCTGACTCCTTCTACCCTCTACTTTTGAACAATATATATTCTTCGTCAATCGTTCCTCACTCATTCGTTGGACGTGTCCAAACCAACGGAGCACGCCCTTTTCCAGCTTAACGCTGACTGATTCGCGATCTGTCCTCTCTGACTACCCCGTCAGGGATACAGCGTGAAGATAGTTAGTTTTAGTTTTTTTTAGTAGATCGCTACTAACATTATTTTCTTGTTCTGTGAGTAAGCCTTTTTGCTAACGAAATTTAACCAAATAAAATTTAATGAATCATTTTACCATGAAATTTTACTAAATTGAAATTCGATTACTTATACAAATTGTTGTGTTAAATACCCGGTTATTTGGTCCAAAACTCAAACCCTGTTCAAAGTTAACAAGATTATGAGTACAATTTATGATGGCGAGGAAATTAATTGGCCATTGTTAGAGGAGCTCTGGCCTCGCGAAATACAGTCCTCGGTTTACGCACAATCAGGTCAAGGAAAACTGTTAACACCTAAGTATCTATGTCGCTTTTATAGAAGAACCCTAAAATCCTTATAATATCTGTACTCAATTGGAAATTATATATTTTTTATTAAACTCATCTTGCTGCGTAAAATCCAATGAAAACCTCTGTATATCAACCACTAGACTACACTGGACTAAGGGTCGTATTACAAAACGTTTCTCAGGGCCGTATTACAGAACGTTTCTCAATACTCAAGAAACGCTTAAGGCTAGTTTCCGCCTTAAAATACTACACTCAAGTGTTTCTTGAGTATTGAGAAACGTTCTGTAATACGGCCCTCAATACTCAAGAAAAATTTAAGGCTAGTTTTCTCCTTATAATACTACTCTCAAGTGTTTCTTGAGTATTTAGAAACGTTCAGTAATACGTACGACATTTTAGATTATAAGAAGTTTGAAAAAATATAAAATACTTAAATAAGATTTGGCGAAAAGGTCTTAGAAAGAAAAGAAAGAACGAAATAATATTTATTTTTGGCAACTAAAGTACATACTTCTATATTAATACAATCACGTGTGAGTCACTCATCTGTCAACGCCCAGCCGAAATCCTTCCACCTAGCAACTTGAAATATTTAGTAACTTATAATGTAAAAACCCACTAAGAAAAAAATTTGCAAAATTCGGTAAAAAAAAGGTTTAAACGGTTGTTTGAAATTTCGCCACTTTAAAAGTTAGAGACATGAAATTACGTACGAGTATACCTACTCCTCATTACAAATGAATAGCGCGTATCGCGGTTTTGGTAATTTTTACTTTTAAAGAGATAAAATGGAGGTTGTTTTTTATTGATAAAATTTTTGGGGTGACTCATTCTTATAATCAACGTCCAGACGAAGCCCGACCGACAAACTTATAATTTTAGGATAAGCCACCCTTATATAGTAGGTTCCCACTAAGAAAGGGTTTTTTGAAATTTCTTACCCTAAAGGGGTAAAATAAGGGATAAAGTTTTGTATGAAAGCACGTCATTTTACAAGTTGGAAACATAAAATTAAGTACACCTATTTTTGGTTACAAATAAATGGACACGTATTTCACGGTTTTGCCTGATTTTACCTATAAAGGGGTAAAATTGGGCTTCTAAGTTTCTATGGGAGACTCTCCATTTTCAAAGATAGCATCACCGAATTTCGCATACTCACTATTGATCAAAAATAAATAAATATGTGATTTAGGATTTTCCAAAATTCTACCCATAAGGGTGTAAAATAGGATACCAAGTTTAGTTTAAAGTTAGTTTGTTTAAAAAGTATTTGAATACTTAAAAGGGGTATGGGTCAAATGTGTGTTCAAAGAATTTCACGAGCGAAGCCGGGGGGGCACTGCTAGTATTTAATATAAGTACAATGTAGTAGTATGACAATATTTCCATGCAAATGAGAAAAACAAAATCTCATGGTAACCAATGCATAAAATAATTACAAAAAAAAAGTAAGCTAGACAGCTGCCAAAATTTTACTTCATCTGTAGCTACCATGGCCACCTAAGATATGCACAAATTCTTTATCTTAGATGGCCACAATGTATTGACTAATATATTTTTGTGTAATCCTACTAATATTATGAAACACGAAAGTTTGTAAGTATGACTGTTTGTGACTCTTACACGCAAAATCTACTGAATGGATTTTGATGAAATTTTACAACAATATAGCTTACATGTCAGAATAACACATAGTCTACTTTTTATCCCGGGAACAAGTTCCTATGGGAAACGAGAACGGGAAAAATTCACCACGCGTGCGGAACTAGTGTCTTGATAAAGACATTAAAATACCTAAAATATCCGTTTCATTCTATACAGATATTGAGCTTAAATGTAAACACGGATATTTTGGATAACAATGCATGGTTTAGCTATGTGACGGCATTCTAATTCCAACATACTTGAACATCTAATATGGCGGGCAAATTATTTTTAATGCACTGCTAAAATATAAGTATCAAATGAAAGGCCTTGCTGAGAATTATTCTTTTTAGTTCACTTATATAAAAGCGGTGGTATCTCTCAGAAGACTCGCCTTCAGAAGAGTTATACACGTTGCGGTATGGATATATTTGTTTTTATATATGTTTATGCTAGCTTGGTATTAAAACAGATTTGGACAAAGATGTTTGCGCTTGACACTTAGGTCCGTATTCCAGAACGATTCTCAATACTCAATCAACAACACTTGAGGCTAGATTTTGCCTTATTAAATCTACTCTCAAACGTCGATTGAGTATTGAGTAACGTTCTGGAATACGGACCTTAGAATCAATGATAGTGGTGCGGTGGGGCTTTTAAAATAAACCACCGTTTAATATCGACATTACCGATAATTAGGTACGTTGTCGATACCAGCGATACCACCGACTAATTGTACTGGGTATATGGTACTTGATAACGTGTGGCTCGCGGTGATAGTAATTAGGAATTAAACATAGCAAGTGAGGAACTTTGAACGTGTCGTTATTGACTGAGGAGAAGAGCGAAGCAAGCCGACGAAAGTCTCCGTTTTAAGTCCTCTGGTACGGGAAAAATGCTATCGATGTACGACCTTTCGTCCGTTCGTCCGTCCATCCAGTCTACAAGACGAATTTTTCATCGGATTTGCGCACAACTTGGCATGGACAATCCTTGAAATAGTCAAAAACTTTTAGCGCGGGGGTTTTATGATTGGGGGAAATGAAGGCCGGGGAGAGGAAATGGTCCCGTAGTGGTTGGCAAGAACGCTCAAAACGTTTAGCCTTTTTCCTCAATTTAAGCTCCGAAGTCTACGGTTCACAGAGGTATGAATTTTGCTCCAACACCTAAGCGAATACCGATCGAGACCGTAATTAGTAGTGTTGAGGAATCTATTGCACGTAATAAGGTACCGCCCGGCGATGCCGATATCCGTAGACAGGACGTTGCGGTGATCTTACGTAAAGCAAGGCTTCCGACTAGTAACATCACTAGGGAAGAGCGTCAATCGCTGAATAACATTCGGGATAACCGGGATATTTTAGTGCTTAAGGCCGACAAGGGAAACGCCACCGTAGTTATGAACACAACTGATTACCAAAGAAAAATACTCGAACTGTTAAGTGATAACGAGGTTTATAAAATATACAACCCTACGGCCAGAGTGACGCGAAAAATACGAACTCTAATCCGGAATTACGAGGACCTGTTTTCAGAAGACGAGTACAAACAACTGTATACGCCAAAAACACATCAGCCACCAAAATTGTATGGTCTGCCTAAAATACACAAGGCCAACGTGCCGTTGCGGCCCATTGTAAGTCAAATTGCTTCTCCTACTTACGATCTTGCAGCACGTAGCGTCCGTATTACAACCATTGGTAGGTAAAACATCGTCTTTTGTAAAAAACTCACGGCACTTTATAGATATTTTGAAGGAAATAAAATTGGAACCTGATGAGGTCATGGTAAGCTTTGACGTGGAGTCGTTTTTTACCAACGTTCCAATAAAAGAGTGCTTAAACGTCGTGAAAGACCTACTGAGGGACAACGAGCTTCCATTAAATTATGTTGATCTGCTTGAACACTGCTTGGATGGCAATTACTTCCTTTTCCAAGGTCAGCATCGTTCAGATTGATGGTGTCGCAATGGGAAGTCTTGTAGCCCCCGTACTTGCCAACATCTGGATGGAACATTTTGAAAAAAAGGCGCTAAATCTCGGCCCAAAGACCATCAGTCTTTGGGCCGAGATTTAGCGCCTTTTTTTTGAATTTGGAAGCGATATGTGGATGACATCTTCAGTATTGTTAAAGGAAACAGTAATGAAGTAGAACAATATGTACACCATCTTAACTCCATTCACACGAAGATGCGGTTCACATTTGAATTGGAGTCGGAGAGGTCGTTGTCCTTCTTAGACGTGAAAGTGACCGTGAGACTGGATGGGTCCTTGGCACACTGTGTGTACCGCAAACCTACTCACACGGATAGGTACTTACACGGTACCTCGCATCATCATCCCCGACACCTGCAGTCCGTTATGACATCTCTCAAGAATAGAGCTTACGATCTGTGTGACCCTGAACATTTAGAGCGAGAGCTGGACCATGTTCAGGAGGTACTAAAAAGCAACGGGTATCAGGTAAAAGGACAAATGAAGCAGCCGACAAGCAGACGCAAACATCCAGAAGTGAACCGACAGCCAGCCTACATGCCTTATGTCAAAGGGGTAACTTATAAGATCGGCTCCATCTTAAAGAAATACTCGATAAAGACAATTTATACACCCGGCATAAAGGTTCACAACATCGTGGGTTCGCCAAAGGATGTAGTTCCGTTACAAACCCCAGGTGTTTATAAGGTGGATTGCAGCTGCGGTAGTTCGTATATAGCCCAAACGAAGCGTAATATAGCTGAAAGGTTCAAGGAACATATCGCAGCTGTAAAGAAATGCAACACTAGTAAATCCGCGATCGCAGAACATTTACTTGAAGCAGGCACTAATCATCATCATCATCATCCGAGCGTCTGTCCCAGTTGCGTCTCGCGACGCCCGGAGTCCGCTTTCCTACATTTTCTCCTCCACTTCGCACGGTCTTCGGCATCCCCTGTAGTGAGACCATTGGCACGCATGTCATCCCTTACGACGTCAAGCCAGCACTTCTTGGGTCTTCCCCTCTTACCGGGACCCGGCGGGGCTGACATGGCCAGACATTTGTTACCTACGTAGCCCAGCGGTTGCCGCAAGACGTGACCATACCAACGAAGGCGACACTCTTGCAACTTGTCTGCAATGTCACGGACGTGAAGGCTGCCGCGGATGCGAGAGTTTCTCACGCGGTCCATCCGCGTGACCCCACACATCCACCGCAGCATCTTCATTTCCGTGACACGCAGCTCCTGCTTGTGTCGCTCCAATATCGGCCACGTCTCACTGCCATGTAAAAGGACAGGTCTAATAATGGTTTTGTAGACCTGTCCCTTCAACCGGATCGGCATTTTAGGGTCACAAATGACACCGGTCATCTCCCGCCATTTGGCCCACGCGGCAGCAATGCGTGACTTGACATCGCAATCGAAGCAGGCACTATTATGCAAGACTATCATTGAATTGAATTTCATCACACGCAAGTCCTCTCTACTGAACGGCACTATTATGCAAGAGTTGTACGTGAAGCGATTGAGATTAAAAAACATGAAACATTGAATCGGGAAGAGGGGTTTAAATTATCAGGAGCGTGGAATCCAGTGATTAGTAACATAAAATCTCGCTTTTGTGCACAGTCGGGTAAACATCAGAATAGGCGCGCGTCGGTTAGCTTACAGAATAGGGACACCGTGAGTGTAGTGTGTGACGGTACGTGGAGAAAAAATAACATCAAGAATAACGAAGATGTGCGGGTGGATGGAGAAACTTCTACCACGCGTACTCGACGACGGAGGGCGTGCGCCGCTGAGCCAGTCAGCCTGTGACCACGGCCGGTGCAACCTGGTCGAAACGTCAGGCACCAAAGAGGTATGTGGAATAACCGCGTTTAGCCCCGTTATTAACAAATATACATTCCTATATTATACAAAAGTCCTACACTGCAGCCCCTACACAGAAACATTTTACAGATGACATTTAGTACAATTTTATACCAAAAATATAAGGCGAACTTATAAGCCGAAACAATTGACCAATAGAAGCGTCCTATCGTCAGTGGATGACTTTAAATCATATTCAATGTGACGCCATCTAGAGGAAATTCTATTAAAACTTGCAATACTCTGCCAGCGCATGTTCTCTCTCGTCTCACAACCCCTGGCTCTTTAAGCCGAGCGTGAAGAGGTACATGATTGGGCCGCCAACATGAGGAACATTGTCAATAGTTATAATTTATACCGCAAATGTACATATTGTACATCCTTTACCCAAAAAGGGGTGACAAGACCGCCCGTCCAATTACAGGCCTTTTATCTAAGGTGATGGAGCGTGTAATCAATACACATGTCCTGAGGTACCTTGCGGAATACGACCTGCTCAGTGACCGGCAGTACGGTTTCCATCACGGACGTTCGACTGGTGATCTTTTTTTGTGTACCTCACACACCGATGGGCGATGGCTGTCGATAGTACGGAGAGGCACTAGCAGTGACACTTGAAATATCTAATGCCTATGACCCGGGGGCCAAGTCTACCAATTCAATCGCGGCAAAAAAGACTAGAAATCGTCGCTCAATCGAGAGTCAACAGAAAAAATTGTCAGTTTTCGTAGTCTACTATTACAATTGCGCTCCAATAGAATTCTATCGGCCGGCCGATAGAATGTTGTTAACACGTGTAGCGCCTGTAAGTAGTTCTAAATTAGCTTTTTTTGTAGTCTATATTAATAATTTAATAGTTAATAACAGCTATTTTGTCTGCTGTTTTTGCCAGCTTGAGAAGTGTTATTGTGAAATACAATAGTTTTAGTAGACTACCTAGTTTATGACTAATCGCAATAGAACCGCTTTAGAATAGAACTAGAACGGCTTTCGTGCCGCTACTCTGGTGTCGGAAAAGTCCATAGGCTACGTAGACCACTTTCCATCATGTGGTGGGCCGTATGGTTATCCTCAGTGGTATAAAAAAATAATCTTGTGGACTATAACAATGGCTCTCATATCGCTAGATGTGACTATGGATATTTAAATATTTTAAAAACACCGTATTGGATCATGCAAGGATTCAATTACCATATTTCAATGATATCCATCAAGTTACCAGTGCTAAGATCGATAGCTCGGTATTACTAAATATATATACAAATTAATGTTTTAAGCCCACACGACTTTTATAATTCGGTAATTGGATCTTTTTCGCGATTTTGAACTTTGTTTCTCTTGATTTTTCGACTATATTATTGTTATTTATCCCCGAAGCTTTATCGCTTTATCCCCGAAGGGGTGGCAGAGAAATACAATACACTCACTTTTCTCCATGTGTTTTCCTGTTCCACGTAATAGGTGGTGAGCCCATTGACGTGTTGAAACAGACAGACGCAGGTTTTGGCTATGTTTGACTATATTTCAGCAATATTAAAGAAAAAGGGGATCATTAAATAACACGAAATAGACTTAAACTCCATAATGTATTATATACATATATGTATATGAACCTTAGTTAAGTCACAAAAGAGATAGTGTTCCGTCTATAAAGTGGTGCAATGTAGGGAGCATTAAGCGCGGGTAGGTCACGCGGTATCGATCTATGCGGCACTCAGTTTGTTCACCCGCCCTGCCCAGACATTGTACCGCCGAACACCGCTCATTGAATTACAGAACTGAGAAACAAATGTTTATTTGTTTCTCTCTTTAGGAAGGGTACGAATGCCGCCTGTAGGGTATTTAAAATACCTTGAAAAGTAGTGAAATTCGAAATTAAAGTCAATTCTTTTATTTTTTATGTCCTGATTACAATTAGATAGTAAATATTGAAAAAAAAATTACACATCCTCAAATGAAAAAAAAACATGGTCCCTTTTCAATGAAAAGATTACATCAAAATAAATTATGTAATATATAAGTAAACAGATTAAAAAAAAATAACATTAATAGTTTTATCAGGGGGAAAATTATTAGCTACAATTACTGGATAAAATATTACAATTTGAATGCTTTTACACCATTTTTCAAAATTCCACCTAAATAACTTTATTGTTGTTAGTTGTCTTCACCCATCTTGGGCAGGCAAAGAAAACTTATCCATACCGCCTTGTATTTAGTGTTTATATTTTCTTATTATTTAATGGTAGTCACGTCGAGTCAGCTGTCCAAGGTCCTTGTCCATGCCCGCAGTATAATGGTGGTTCATATACTGAGGTTTTCAGTGGATTTTACGCGGCAAGATAGAAAATAGCATTTCACTGCATATATATCATTGTCACTCACTATATTACGTTAACACAACTTTATGTTCAAGAAGCCGCCACTTCCGCACATAAAACAAGATAAATGCACTAGTTTTAGACAATAATATACAGCAAGCGCCCGCAACCAGTCAATGTTCCCGCGTAAACTCCCTAAATCACGATTTGTGAATGCTACAAAAGAGATTTTACTTTTGAATGTAGGGCGACTGCTGCATTTTAATATACCAATCTATTCCAAATTCAAAATATTATCATTAAATTACTTGAATCAACATTTTAATGCCATTGACGTCACAACTTAATGTCACTTCACAAACACCATCACGTTTCAACAAAGTATTGATTGTGATACTATAATTTATTAAATTCGACAAGAAATTTGATAACCTTTAAACGTCCTTGCGCCTCAAAGGTCGGTATTATAACATTTCAACACTGGGGTGGTGGAATGCGTGTTGATGTTACAAAGTTTCTTGAGTTTATGTATAGATGTATTTTTTTTGTAATTATATTATGGCCATGTTACTTAAGACCTTTTAGCCAAATCTTATTTTTATGTCATATTTCTTCAATCTTATCTTCTAATTTAGTCCTGTCCAGTCCTTTATCGATGTCAAGTCCAGTCATAGGTCCTGTGTCCTTGTCCCATTAACGTGGTAGAGCGTTATTGAGGCTTTCAGTGGCATTTGCACGACAAGTTGTAATAAATAGCTTTTCACTGCAATATTTCACTACAACACGTTTACACAACTTTTATGTCTAAAAATCTACTATTTTTACACATAAAACAGGGTTAATGCACAAAATTTGGAAAATAATATATCGCCATTTGCCAAGATCCCGCGCAATCTCTCGCAATCATTCTCCTATAGGTGTATTCGTTACAGCCACAGATCAAGAAATCAATGTCACTCGCGCGCTCTCAGCGCCCATTACTGAGTGAGAATTTTATCAGCCCATTGCACTTATTTAATCCCGTCGTTTATGTATGTATATGTATGATAATTTAGCCAATTTCTTGACATTTATGGTTAGTGATCCGCTCTCCAGGGTAGTAGCGTGATAACATATGGTGATAGTATATAGTGTTATATGGGTTATCCAACACAAAAATATTTTTTATCAGTAGTTACTGATATTTGCGCTTTCAATCAAACAAACAAACTCTTCAGCTTTATTTAATTAGTATAGATTTAATATTTTTTCGGACATTGGTGTTTAAAATGTACAAGAAATTGATGTTTTCCAACTTATTATTAGGCATACTAAAACAAAATTAAATTTCTCACAATCAAAGTTTTACGTATTAAAATTAATATTATATCTTTTTTTTTTTATCAGACACTACGAGTATTACGATGTGAATCAGTAACAACAAGAACACTGCACTTCTGCAAATAACAAAATCCATTCAATTTGCCGTCTTTGGACATTTCGTAAAAGTGCCAGGGACGCCAAGTGATTTTTACAATTCCTTTTTTGACTATATCACAGCTTCAGAGGCGTTGCAGTAGTATATACAACGCTGTACTGAAACTGATGTATGTAATAGGTAATATGTAGTATACATATCATAGCATTAACTCATATTAGCCTAATTATATTAGATATTTTTATATCCACGGTAGCAAGACACACACATAAACAAACACACACACAAAATTATATCTGTATTAATGTCTTAATCTAATGCTTCAGTATAAAATCAATAATTCACCCAATGATGAGATGTATAATCACTTAATGTAATCAAATAACAATCTGTAATGTACCAGACATGCCTTGTTTACCCAAAATACAGGCTTCAGCCTAGTTTTGAAAGCAATATCAGTACCTACCGCAAAATCCTCACATTGTGCACCTTAAATTTAATCTTTTTGTTTTTTTAATTTTTTTGTGTGTTTTCAATAAATAAATCAATAGGCTATTTTTACAATTTAAAACAATATTAATTATTAACCAGTTGATTCCCGCGTAATGAAGCTTTCCCGTTGCCCGTCCATGCAATTTTTTCAATTTGTCTCTCCATAAAATCCTTCTTTAGAGTTCAAGGAATAAATCAATAAAAAATACGCGAATTGGTACGGCCGTCTTCGAGTTTTGCGCTTAGCAACATATTTTGTGATTCATATTTATTTATATGCTTAGATTATTTGCCATGCGTATGCTTTACCGCTCATTATAATAAGGATATGGAATGGAAATCAGCTTTAGAAATCGTGTTAACTGAGTACGCATTACACATACTTACTCAGCTTACAACTGACTAAACCTATTAGCTGCCTCTAGTACGTGTGTAAAATATCTTTGGTACGTTTATGACCTACTAGGTGACCCACACAGCATCCTTCCGTCGCACCTATTTAATCCCTTCGCTTATAAATTCTATAATGATGCATAAAAATTTGCCCGATTTGTCGACATTTATGACTACTACACTGCTCCCCAGTGTAATAGCGTAATGATATATAGCTTATACCCTTTTTCGATAAATGGACTATCTAACACCAAAAGAATTTTTCAAATCCGACCAGGAGTTCCGGAGATGAGCGCGTTCAACCAAACAAACAAATAAACTCTTCAGTTTTATAAAATTAATATAGATATAGATGAATGAATGAATTTAATATAACTGTTATGATAAGCTATAAGTTTCCCTATAGCCACGCCCTAATCCTCGAAGGGTTAGGCATAGGCATACTATACATCCGCGCAGATTGTGGCGATAGATAAAGCCTTCAAATTTACTTAAGGCTGTCATGTTATTGACAAATTGGACCGACGACTTAACGTGCCTTCTGAAGCACGGAGACGCTCGTTAATGGAAATAACACATTGCGGTCACCCATCTTATCGTAGTCATTGTTTACAAATGCCCAGTTCGGGGCTACGAGCATTCCCCTGAGATATGAAAATAAAATAAAATCAACTACGGTGGTCATTTCAAGACATGGACATATTGTCACACCTAGGGGTAGGCAGAGGCATACTATAGGCCTACATCTCACCGTATGCACTTTTGTCCCACGTAACAGGTGGTGAGCCGGTGGTGATTGCCGTGTTGAAATGGACAGGCGCAGGTTGTGGCGACTTGCTGTTGAAATTTTTGAAGCCGCCCATATGGCCTTCAACTGCTCTTAAAGAATGCCATGTTACTGGCAAACGGGACCAACGGCTTAAAGTGCCTTCCGAATCACGAAAAATGTTCATTTTGAACGGTCATTTCAAGTACTCGGAAAATTTGGTGTGACAAGTGTCTTTCATGATCAAGTCTTCTAACTGTACCAGCCGGTTAGGTTAGCGTGGACAGTGAAGCCTACCACCCTCTCAATATGGCGTAAATTGGGAGATGTCTACGTTCAGCAGTGCAGCGATAGGCTACGTCTTCATCTTTGCGTATCTCTAAACCCTACCTCGATTTCGGTCCTGATTTATTGGCAGCTAGGACCATCTATGTTTTGCTGTCTTACCTACCAAACCCTTAAGGGAGCCTGTGTCATTGCTGCATCCGTTAGTCAGCAACTTTATCTCTAGTAAGTGAGTTCTTGGTGAAGCCCCTACGATAGGTGTATTTTAACCTACTCCAATGTCGTTTTTTATCACGCCTCTATCCCCGAAATTGTAAGCAGAGGCATACCTACTATACGCCCACAATTCACCGTATGCATATTTGTCCTACGTAACAGGCGATGAGCCCATTGCCGTGTTGAAATTGACAAGCGCAGGCTGGTTTTTTCACTAAATTTATTTTATTCTGATTCTAAAAGTTTTATCACAATGTTTTTTGTGTATTTGGCAAGTTGAACGGGGTTCAGAGTTTTTGCCGCTATTATTAAAATGCACAATGCTTTAACGTCATTCGATTCAGTTTAAAAAGTATGAATTCACTTCATACCATTACTTTAAAAAATCTTGTCAGTCAGAACCACACTCAACGTGATAAAAATCGAATACTCATTTCTGTCCCAACGGTGGGGCGGGCGGTACGACGGAATCCCACCGAGCCGCACTGTCTAAAGATGTCTGACACCGGGAACTAGGTCAGGTCGGCCTTTGAATGAACACATTACACGTTCAAAGTATCTCAGACAACCCAACATAACTCATGCATGTCTGTAATGTAATAGTGAAAGCGTTCAAATAGGATCAATGTCACTGAGGACTAATTTTGAATCCCTTCGAAATGACGCAAGTTAAAGTGATAGGAAGGAAAAGAAAAAAACGTTTGTTGGCTGCTACCACAGCCTAAAGATCATTTAAGGCTTTTTCTCTTTATACTGTACTACTATTTTCTACCTGAAGCATCCGAAGTTAACATTCTTCGAAGTAAACTAAATCAAATGATCTAATGGCTCTTTTTAACAGACTTCTAAACACAAGGATGTTCTCGATTGGATGGAATTTTATTTTTCAATGTAGTAAGTAAACCTCTTTACTCACGCTTGACTTGAGAGTACCTCGTACCTCGTCTTAAGTTCGTATTACAGAACTTTTCTCAATACTTAAGAAACTACTAAGCGAAGTTTTGTAATTCGAAAATTTACCACAAGCATTCGTGAGTGTTTTTTGAATAGTTATACTACTTTTAGCGCGTTAGGGAAAAAGATTGAGAGAAAATTTTTGCGATGCGCGCGCAATCCTCCACGTAAAACCGACACCATGAAGTTAGCTGATAAGCGTTTCCATGACAAATTATAAACACCGTGAAGTTAGCTGATAAGTGTTTCCATCACAACTTATAACTACATTCAAAGTAGTTTTACAAACAAAGAGTTATATGTGATGAAATCTTATTAGACTAAAGCAGTATGACTTCTAACATGTACACTAGGGTGTCCCTTATATGGATGAAAAATTTTATTATTGCGTTTTTGAAAATGCATACCCTCTAATATTTTTTATTATACTATTCCTTATTTGAATTTAAAGTTTTAACTTTCTAAGTTAACTTTAACCCGTGCCGACCGAGTCTGTAAGTTTATGGTAGAGAGTAGTTTTAGCACTTTACAAAATGGGACTAAATCAGCACGAGTATGCATACTTACTGAAGGTAAATCTTGATTAAAGAGCAAATTTAAGTCATCGGGTTATTTATAAAAATTGAGGTTCATAACTACTAAGGATATTTTCTTCTCAGGGTATCTAATTTTCAGTCTGGATACATTTCATATGGTCTTAAAACTGTTTTGTTCCTCTTCTGCGGTAATTAAACCGTAAAAGGCATTTCTTAACAGTTCTTTCAGCTGTATTAGTCACTGCTTTTAAGCCAATAATATTTTTTAGATACGTTTTCATGCCACTAATATTGATTTTGTTAAAGGAAACTGGCATGAATCACGAGAATACATTTTTACTTTTGGTAGACTGTCTCAATGATTTCCATATAACAACAAGTAGCATTTATATAACAAATGATGAATATAACAATATATGAAAATGATGAACCTGAAATAGCAATATATTCTGACTCTTATTAAAACACATCTTCCTTAGAGGGTGTCTTTCTAAGTTGACTATAATTGCCGCTTAACTTTCGTCGTCAATATCATCGTTAAATAGTGCTAGTGTTGTAATAGTTAAAAACCGCTATCAGCCCGTTAATAGTCACATCAGGTGTTGTTTCACAAATCAGTGCATGTAAATAATATTAGGGTTAACGTTCTACCAGGAGTCTCTGAATTTATTGTACAGTGGAATATTTTCGCGCTTTACGCTTTACGCATGTAACCAGCGTAAAGCGCGTTTGTAATGTAAAAAAACGTATGTAATAACACGGGTCGCCCCAATATCCGCTCTGCAGAGGAAATAAGTCGTGAACGGCTTGTCGATATCGAGACTGCTCTCGCAAGAGGATTTGGACAAGATTTTGTCTACACCAATCGTAATGTTCAACAGAGCGCTGCAGTACTTTACTGCGTAGTGAAAACTGCTTCTCTATGAGTCGCAGGTGCGGCCACATATAGAGGACTGCTGTCACCTTTGGGCTGGTGCACCTGAATACCGGCTTCGACCTTTAAACTCAGTAGATGGGCGTGCTATGAGGTTTGTCAACGATCCGGTGTTGTTGAGCTCCTTCGTGACAAGAGAGACTGTGCTTCCTTATGTGTGTTCTATTGCCTGTACAACGGTCTGTGCTCTAAGTAATTGTTTGATATGACGCCCACGGGTACCTTCCATCCTCGCACCCCTCTATACCCCTCTGTCTATGGCGAGCGGTGCGATGTAATGGAAGTAAGAGGGTTCATACTTTGCGTCCGGTATCTCGCACACATTTAGGTCTGATAAAGGCTTTATTCCGCGTACGTTTAGATTGTGGCATGATCTCCTTGCCTGGGTTTTACAGAACGTCTAAAGTATGTAGCTAGCTATAACTTCCTACTAATGTTATTGAATGACAAAATTATATATAATTAGAAAAAAAATTAGAGCAATTAGTATGTTATTTTAGAGACTACTATTACCGTGGCGCTTCCCTATTTGTATAGGATTTACATCTAGTTGCTTTCTAGGTCTCCCGCTTTGCAAAGGAGGGAAGAGTTACGTTCTTCTCCTACTTCCTCACATTGTCTTCTGATTAATTTCGTTGCGGGTTCCAAGACATGCTAACTCCCCCTGGGACTTCACCGAGATCGAGCTCGGTGTCACTTTTATGGTATTTTGGTCATTGCTGTAGATCCTGGTTTACAGGAGTCACAGTAATGAGATTGCGGGTGGGATTAGTCCCATAAAAAAAGGCCGTAGAATATAAACAGTCGCTGTTTTTAGCTGTCAAAATATTAGTAGACTATCCAAGACTATCAGAACTATCAGAAGAAAAAGTATAGAAGTAAAATTAATGCAGTGGAAATGAGAAGTCTGCGGATTATAGCTGGAGTGAAACTGATGAACAAAGAAAGGAACAGTATGATAAGGAAACATTGCGGTATAATAGAAGAAGTAGTGACTAAGATAGAAAAAGGTATGCTTAGATGGTTCGGACACATGGAGAGGATGGATGAAAGTAGACTAACGAAACAGATTTATCAAAAGAGAGTGAATGGGCAAACTGGTAAGGGGCGACCTCGACGTACATATGTCAATCAAATAGAAGACATTTTAAAAAAAGGTCAGGTCAAGGGTACCCTTAACCGGCGTGTGTATGAAAACACTTATGAAAGTGAAAGAAGCGAAAGTTGTATGCCAGGAGCGTAGCAAATGGAAAGCCACAGTCTCTGCCTACCTCGATGGGAGACAGGCGTGACGATATGTATGTATGTAAAAATGCAACAGACGGCCACTGTCGCGGTAGGTGCTAGTAGAATTCTATCGCGGCGGTCCGATAGAAATCTATTCAAGTACAATTGTAATAGTAGACTACGAAAAGCTGTCAAAATTGTACCGGTGGCTTTCTATTGAGCGACGATTTCGATTCTATCTCGACACGATTGAAATAGCAGACTCGGCCCCCTGTTCAAACTTAAAGAA
Organism: Thumatha senex; assembly: GCA_948477245.1. Classification (NCBI taxonomy): domain Eukaryota; kingdom Metazoa; phylum Arthropoda; class Insecta; order Lepidoptera; family Erebidae; genus Thumatha; species Thumatha senex. The sequence continues at coordinate 15,818,616 of OX419741.1, read as the reverse complement.
AGATGTTAAACGTCGTAGTCAACTCGGTGGAGCAGCGTTTGGAAAGCTACTAGGCATTCACGTTTGGTCCAAAATAGTAAACGAGAGGAAGTCACTCATAAATATAATTGTCACGCCTTTATCCCCAAAGGGGTAGGCAGAATTTCACATTTCACCGTATGCACTTTTGTAACAGGTGGTGAGCACATTGCCGTGTTGAAATGGACAGAAGAAATTAGTGGCGACTAGCTGTTGAAATTTTTCAAGCCGCCCCCAAAAGGCCTTCAACTGGGCTTAACGACTGCCATGTTACTAGCAACCGGGACCAACCGCCTTCCGAATCACGGAAACGCTCGCAAATGTAAATGCCACAAAGTGGTCACCCATCCGAGGAGCCATAGTGAAAGTTGCTTAACGCAGTGATCTTTTACAGTACACTGAGTCCGCGGGGCCACGAGAACTTTGTAAATATAATACTGGATTCCAACCGACTAAAACCACACGGTCTCTACTTATCCGTCTAGCGCCGAGCGCCTCAGGTATCACTTAGGAAGAATGAAATAAGATACGAGTCGTTGCCTCCTCAGTGCCGTGGTAGTAGCAACTGCCGCGATGAGATCTCGGCTTCGATTCCCGGATCGGAACTAATATTTATGTGATCCGCAAATGTTGATTTCGGAGTTTGGGTGTTTCTCATCTTTGTTAATATTATAATGCTGACGAGTTTTGTTTATTGTTTTGGTTGAACGCGCTAATCTCAGAAACCACTGGTCGGAATTGAAAATTTTTTGTCGTGTTAGATTGCCTATTTATTTAAGAAAACTACACGTTTATCATCATCAGTCATAAATGTCGGAAAATCGAGCAATTTTTTATGCATTATTGTAGAATTTATAAGTGACGAGATTAAATAGGTGCGACGGGAGTTCAAAGTAGGTATGTCACGAGCGAAGCCGGAGGGGATTACCTAGTGTATAATATGTATTGTATTTATAAAGTATGTTTATCAGTTGGCTAGATAGCGCTGTGTAGAAGAAAGTTCGTCAAAATTTATTTCCTTTTTTATAAAGTTTTTATTCAGTGGTTTTTTTTATTTAATTTTGTTGATAATTTAGATTGCAATTCAACATTTGGCGTGTCAGCTAGAATATATATATATATATATATATATATACATTATATATATTTGATCCGATATCATTGAATACATATAAAATTATAATTAAAATGAAGCATCCGTTGACACTGAAGTAATGTAATTATAACGAGAGATACAGCAGGTCAAAGACTCCTTCATGACAACTGATAACTAATTAATAACAAATGCATCAGTAACTACATACATACATATAGTCACACTTTTATTCCAGAAGGGATAGGCAGAGGCATACTATTCGCTCACATTTCATTATTTGTATTTAAAGTAAACTATCTTCCCGCTGAATCGCTGACAGGGTAGTCAGAGAGGCCGCAGATCGCCAGTCTTCGCGATCCATACATACTTCTTTCACTTCCTGCAGATTTCTATTTTCTTTCCAAGTAAAAGATGGTTAGCATATTGTCGCGTTGAAATGGACAGGCGCCGATAGTGTCTACCTTCTGTTGGATTTTTTTTATGTCATATCATATAAGGCAACCAGGAAAAATTGCTTCGAAAGCATTCTGAAGCACGGAAATTCTTTTAAGCGGGAATGTTACAAATGGTCACCCATCTTAATACTATAATAGCTTTATCGTAAGATCAGTAACTGTCAATATACTGTTATAAATTTATATATATAGTTATAATATAATGTTAGAAATTTTACTTTTATTTCTTATTTTTGTCACGGTAGTCACATCATTTCAACCAGTTTCAAAATCTAACCGTCAAGACACTGTTTAGTAATTATTTACTGAGAGTGTCTTGAGCTCTGCGTGTAAAGGACGACCTATGACCTACTAGCGGTACACCTACTGACTGACGGATGCTGAATAACACTGATTAACGATAGTTTCTAGTATCAGCCAGATAAAAGAGGACCCCGAATCTTTAAATCGCAAAAGGTTTGCAAGCAATTGGGAATACATTAACAAGAAAAAGAGGAAACACAGTCGCTATAGGACACTTTCCCTTATGCTCAAAATTCCATCATTGAACCCGTACTTCAATTTCTTATCACTCGTGGGCCCGCTGATCAGTGGTCTGTAAACGATCAATCGTTAAGCAACTTCCGTTATGGCTGGTCACGGATGAGTGACCACTTTGTAGCATTTACATGTACGAGCGTTTCCTTGCTTCGAAAGGCACGTTAAGCCGTTGGTCATGGTTGACAGTAACCTGGTAGTCGTTAAGCCAAGTTAAAGACCTTATGCACGGCTTGAAAAATTTTAACAACAGGTAGCCACAAACTGCGTCTGTCCTTTTCAGCACAGCAATAGGCTCGCCACCTATTACGTGGGACAGAAATATACACATTGAATGAGGAATGACAAACCGAAGTCCTCAAGGAAAGGGATGTAGGACAGACAGGTAAAAGATAACCTTACCGCTAAGTCGTGTTTTGAATGACATCTGCGATACAAAAAATATGTGTTTGTACCATAGTACACAGGTAAGAAGTGAAACTTCTGTACGACAATTTTTTACAGCTATATAATGTCTCTCATACGTCGATTAAGAAGTTTCACTTATGAGCAAGAAGTTTTATTTCAAAACAACATGCCGAGTAACAGATTTTTTTTACACCTATAAAATTTCTCTCAATGTCGATAAAGAAGTTTTATCAAAAATATGTGTCAACTTTTAAAAATGCCATGAGTCGAAACCGATCACGTTAAAAAGTAAAATAATGTGGAATAGTACAAGTGTTATCATTGAAGATAAATTAGACTTCATTTTATCTCCGTATTTCCACAGGAACGGGCACTACGGGCTACACCTCGAAGCGTTGGCTACTTATTATACTGAAACTTTCATATTGATTTATTTATTTGGAATTACAAACAGACATACAATTTCATTTATCGCCCTCCTAAATAGAGAACTCAAAAGAAGTATGCATGGATAGTTATTTAGTTTTGTATAGATTGAAACACTTCACCTTAATCTAAGAAATATCGTCTAAAACACTGGATAATTTTTAATCAACTAATTTATGCAAACCATGAAGTAACCAATCTTCTTTAATCCACTGGTTTTATGTCAAGTTACAACGTTTTAAAGAATATCTCGCTAATTAAGCAACACTTATTAAGTCTAATTGGTAGGCTTATCTGCTAGCTTGCCTTATTTGCATAATTTCATCAAAAATATGCTATGCTAAAATATTTGGTAGATAAGTAAAAAATACATGACTTTTGACGTTTAAAGTCGTGTATAATCTGATTGATTTGTAGAAAAATATTCAATTACATACATTCAGACCTTATCCACGGGATAGGTAGGCAGAGGTGCATAGTTATCGCATCGCAATATTCATTGTTCGTCAGATTCATTCGCTTGATTGAGATTTAGCAAAATTTAAGGCTATGGAGCGGAAAGAGTTAACTATTTTAGTATTATTAGATTTCAGTAGCGCATTCAATTCCGTCGATTTTGATATTTTACTCGGTACACTGAAGTCCTTAAATTTCTCCACTTCTGCTACATCTTGGTTCGACTCCTACCTTCGGGGCCGCTCCCAGTGTGTTTGTATTAGCCGGACGTCCGCTGATTGGTCTGGGCTATCTGCGGGGGTCCCTCAGGGTGGCGTTTTGTGTCCTCTTTTATTTTCTGTCTTTATCAACTCCGCTACGAGTCTTATTTCCAGTAACTTCCATCTCTATGCTGATGATCTGCAGCTGTATCGCCACTTTACACCTACCGATGCCGTTTCAGCGATTTCATCTATTAACCTAGATTTGGATAAACTAAGCAGCTGGGCTAGTTCGGTCGGATTACGCATTAGCCCTTCAAAGTCACAAGCCATTGTCATTGGTAGTAAATACCAGTGTGGTATTGTTCCGGTATCAGAGATGAGTCCTGTTGTGTTGGCTGGTACTCGAATACCTTTTTCGGATAGTGTGAGGAACCTACTGGGTGTGACTATGGATACTTCGCTTTCTTGGAGCGCTCATCTTAGCGACGTCAACAAGAAGGTACATTTTTCGTTTCACTTCTTGAAAAGTCTCCAGAGCTTTCTGCCTTTGGGGACGAAAATGGTCATGCTCAAACTCTTATTAAACCCATTATTGACTACGCTGATGCCTGCTATTTAGACGCCACGCCGAGGAGCTTCTAGATAAACTTGAAAGGTTGCAAAATTTATGTATACGCTTAATATTTAATCTTAGAAAGTATGATCATGCTCCCAATCCGCCTTCGCCGTAACACTCGAATTCTCTCAATATCCTTTACAATCCTTCCTAACCTGCCTACCTAAGGGAGCGGTTCACGTTTGTTCGCTCTCCCGATGCTTCTTGCAGATCAAATCTACGTTCCAACCACAAGTTTCCAAATCATGGAACCAATTTCTACTCCTACTCCTTTACTGTGCATGAGGTCAGATTGTGGAACTCTAACTAACTATCTTCACGCTGTATCCCTGACGGGGTAGTCAGAGAGGACAGATCGCCAGGCTTCGCGATCCATGCATACTTCTTTCGCTTCTTCGAGATTCATCAATCGCTTCATACACGCACGTCTGGGTATCCGAGTACTTTTGACCTTTCCGTTTTTGAGCAATCTGCTCACGTGGTCTTCATATGTAAGTCTCGGCCTACCCTGACTCCTTCTACCCTCTACTTTTGAACAATATATATTCTTCGTCAATCGTTCCTCACTCATTCGTTGGACGTGTCCAAACCAACGGAGCACGCCCTTTTCCAGCTTAACGCTGACACTTTCATTCAAACCTGCCATATTGCGTATCACTTCGTTACGTATTCGGTCGGCCAAGGTAACGCCGTACAATTTTCGAAGTGATCGCATCTCCACAGCATTCAATTTACTTTCATGCATCTGCTGACATACCCAGGTTTCACTACCGTAAAGCAAAGTTGGCACTAGCACTGCGTTATGAATCGCCATTCGTGCTTCTTTTACGATGCTTTGTCGCTTTACTAACTGGGACAAAGCACCGTTAACTTAGATTGTGGAACTCAATTCCACCTGTTAACAGAGACAGCAAATCTGTTACTACTTTTAAGAGGAAAGTCCGTGGACACTATCTCTCTACACTGTAAATCAATTTTATTTACATGTTTATGTATATTTAATTAGTATTTATTTATATGTGTAAGTATATTTATTTGGTATTTATTTATCTTATTTTATATTTATTTGTGGTTATATATTAAATAGTTACGCTCTTTTGTATGTGTGTTAATTTTATTTTCTATCTTTGCTCTCTTACTTACACACTTTTACTTGTTATTTTCCTACTTCACGTTCTCCTATCGTCGGTCTGCTGGAAGATATTTCTTTTAGTAATAAGCAGTACCATTGTACCTATGTGTCCTTCAACTGTTGCTATCTGTTACCTAGTGTGTACATAAATAAATAAATAATACTAATAATGAATATAAAATTCATCACCCTAATTCATCCCGTGGCGTGGGTGTCGTAAAGGCGACTAAGGGAATATTTTCGCAAAATTACAGATTCGGTAGAGAAGAAAAACTCTAAACAAAGCCGTTTAAGTACTAACCGGTCTGGCCCATGTGGTACAGTAAGATCGAAAATAAGCCCAAAATTTTCTTGGAGAATGTCAAACCCTAATGTTGAGATGATAAAATCCATTCAGTTTAAACATGTACTGAAATATTCTAAAAATTTTCATCCTAATATCCACAAGCAGAGGAAAATAGCTTGTGACTGTAATAAATTCCAAGCCTTAATGAAAAAAAAACACTTGCTAAACTACAGTGCTGTAACACTTGCTTCTAGAAGTAATTGACTCCACGATCTTTGAAAGATACGTGTGTTTGATACATAGGATATCCAGATAGAACGAACTTTAGTCTTAGCTGTACTGTATTAAGTCCGTTTTATGTAGGTCTAATAGGTATAAGACCAGGAGGTCAGATGACACTAGTTCCAAAGGATAACGATAATCAAAAGCTAAACTATAGCTGCTTCGAGCAGACTAATAATAGCGAACCCCAGACTTAAATTAAGGTAAGGTTTGGAAGCATCTGAAAATACACTTATGAGACTACTAGCTTTTGCCCGCGGCTACGCTGGCGTAGGTCATAAATGAGTTCAACTCTATAAGACTAACAATTGGTGAAGTTTTCCTGTACACGTTTTACACAGGATATAATTAACTATCCTTAAAAGATAGACATGTGCGAGCGAATAAGGACTTTTCTGTAGTCCTATAAAAATAAAGGAATAATTTTATAGGACTACAGAACTTGTTGTACATTGATTTTTTTTACGTTTCTCTGAGCTTAGGCAGCATTTACTCGCAGTTGGTTTGATATTTTCCAACATCCTGAACAATTATTGTCAAATTACAAAAAAAAAAAGAATAAAACAAAAACCATAAACCTTCTTCGCGATTCAATCTATCTATTACTAAAGACTGCTTGCAAATACATTATCAATCCGTTGAGTAGTTTAAAATGTAAGGAAGTGCAAACAATTAAAAGCAAAATAAAAGCATTTATAGCAATGTCATAGATATCAAAGCATGCTATGATGCCACGAAGGTCTGGCGCGTTCCAGGTCGGAGCGATCGATTTGCAGGCGCCGAGTCGACCCGGTCAACGTTTGGTCGTCTACCAGCTTGCCGCGTTTGACCCTTGCACTACATGTTTGGTACGATCGATGTAGCTTGTTTTCTTGATGTCCTCGTTAATGCTTTGCAAATATTAAGGCACGAATAAAATTGTATTCGCAATCCGTTAAAACTATAAAATTTTTTAGCGGAATCTTTAAATTTCGCTGAAAAATGTTAAGAGTAAAAGCAGCTAGCTTGATTAAGTATTCATTAAATATTTACATACTTTATCTATGTAATGGAAATCCAAAAAAACCTATATCATCATTATTTGGACCACAGAACTCCACAATTTGTTAGCTTTCTCTTGTTGAAAAAGTTGTCTGGGTTACATTTGCGCCCGAATTGATCTCGTTCAACACATGGCCTGCTTCAAGTAAGAATATAGCATTTGAACTACTTTATTGTAAAGTAAAAAACAAACCACTTTAAAGTTTAACTTTTTCCTCCTAAATAGGATAATTATTATTCTTTATTTTTGGATTGTGGGACATTTTTATATATTGTAGACGTTGATACAAACCACCCGACAGAACATAATTTAAAAAAAATGTTACTTATTAATCACATCTTTATCCCCGAAAGGGTAGGCAGAGGCATACTATATGCTCGCATTAAAATGAAAAAAATATATTATTACAAAAACTGATTAGGGTCAACTAACTTTAGATTAACGATAAATCATATACATAAATAGGTAAGTACGTAGGTTCGTTTTTTTTTTTAGTTGTCTTCGCCCTTCTTGGGCAGGCAAAGGAAACTTAGTCCATACAGCCTAGTCTTCAGTATTTATTTTTCTTGTTATTATGTTTTAGTCCTGTCTAGTCGTTTGTCGATGTCAAGTCCTCAGTCCTAGGTCCTAGTCCGTGCCCCAATAAGGCAGTTCCCTCTTTGAAAATTTGGCACTAACAGAAACAACACCGCTATTCTTTGCAATATATTACTTTCGTTCACTAATGCACTTTTCCGAACTCTTTATGTATAATATTCCACCATTATAAAACACAAAAATACGAATTTTACACTAGTTTTTGAAAATAATATACAACAAACGTGCGTCACCGCAAGCGTTGGCGCCAAACCTCCTACGTAGGTTCGTATAAAAATAAATAAAAATGTCAATGCACGACTGTTTTTTTTTTGTTGTCTTCGCCCATCTTGGGCAGGCAAAGGAAACTTAGTCCATACAGCCTAGTCTTCAGTATTTATTATTTTCTTGTAATTTTATTTTAGTCCTGTCTAGTCGTTTATCGATGTCAACTCCTCAGTCCTAGGTCCTAGTCCGTGCCCCAATAAGGCAGTGGATCCCTTATTGTGGCTATCTATGGAAATTTGGCACTAACACAAACAACACCGCTATTCTTTGCAATATATCACTTTCGTTCACTAATGCACTTTTCCGAATTCTTTATGTATAATATTCCACCATTATTAAACATAAAAACACGAATCTTACACTACTTTTTGAAAATAATATACGACAAACGAGCGTCACCGCTCGTGTTGGCGCCAAACCTCCGCACGATTGTTTAAATTGTCATTTGAAGTTTGAATGTACATTCTACTTAAATTTTTTTATGGCCTGGTTACCTTTAAGCCAAATCTTAATTCATATTTCTTCAATCTTGTTTCTTAATATCTAGAATGTCCCTCTCCTCTACGTCTTAGTCAAGTCTAGTCTTAAGTCAAGGTCAGTCTCACCTCAGAATAATGGTGGGTGCTATACTGAATTTTTCAGTGGATTTTACGCGACAAGAAAGAAAATCGCATTTCACTGTTATATATCACTGTCTTTAACTACAGCACGTTAATACAACTTTAATGTCCAAGAAACCACCACTCCCACACATAAAACAAGATAAATGCATGCATGCAGTTTTAGAAAATAATATACAGCAAGCGTCCGCACCTGTCTTTTTTCCCGCGTAGAATCATTCTACTTACGATAAGCTTCAAATTTTTTTATTTTTTTTAATTTTGTCGGTTAGGAAGCCAGAAGAAGTAAATGTATGGTATATAGAATAACAATAATAGATTTTTTAAAAATCTTTGTTCACAATTATACCCATCCATGGCAGCATCTCAATTCACCCTAAGGTTTGCTGGTAGAAAACTCAATATTGAGTTAAGCTCGCCTATGTACACTAATATAAGTCACATTATAAATAATATATGTTTACTCTGTACAATAAAGAATAAGAATAAGGCGACTCACTGAATCAACATAGTTCCTTTAGAAAACTGCTACAAGAAAACTTAACCACACAGGCGGAACCGCGGGCGTCTCCTAGTGCCTACCTACCTATTATTTATAATAACACAAAACATGTGAAACCTACAAAAATAACCGTCCATATTTTACATAAATCGTACATTTATAACAACGCGTATCGATCTTATTCTAGGAAAGTCACAGCCGTCGTGAACTTACCATATATTTATGCTTCTAGTTACAAAAATAGCTCACAATACTTTTACAAATATAAGGTTGATTTTGAAGTGCGTTTGAAGTGCGATACGTTTATATCGAAGGTCGACCTATATTGAGATAAACGGCTTTGAAGTTATGAAAATCCAGAAGGGATTCTCTGTTCACGATAAAATCTTTGGAACTTAGACAAAGGGTTTATCTATTGGTAGTACTAACTGTTAGCTCTATGCCCTTTGCACAGTCGCAGTCAGTTACTCAACATAAACTTATAAAGTGTACCATTTTGGTCACGGACCTTTAAAGAACGGAGAAGGTACAGGTCGAACATCGCACTGTTATGACCTCAACTGTATCACAATTTTATATGTCTTACACTTTGCACTCGCACTAAAAACAAATTCGTGTAAATTTTGCCGATATAAGACATTGCGTGAAATTATACGTAATTCTATATATTTTAACTAGGCGACCCCTCCCCTGGCTTCGCCCGTAACAATAGAACTCCCCTCGCACCTATTTATTCCCGTCGCTTATAAGTTTATGCATAATAATTTACCCGATTTGTCGACATGCTCCGCTTTCCAGGGAAGTAGTGTGATGTTATATAAACTGGTATAGTTATTTATGACACTTATCTGAAAACTTTAACGTATTATCTTGTATGTATGTTTTTGTTGTACACAAGCTTTACCATCACTTCACTTGCTACATCTTAAAGACAGTTAAAGGATGAAATCTTATATTCATGTAAATAAATGGTTGGCTAATGTAGATTCAAAAATGGTAGTTTTTTTGTAAACAAACCGCCGAATGAAGTATTAGGCACTGTGTGTTTAACACGCATACAGCTAATTAGTTACAACGTAATTATTTCTTGACATGAAATTAATAAAGTCAATAAATAAAGATCAAAAGTGTAGTAAAGCCTACACTACAATGCTACGAGCGGCTCGTAAAATTGCTTCTTATCAATGAAGGCGCGATGTTCGAAAACCTACGGCGTAGATGAGCTGCGAAAGTCTCGCAAAATTGCTTCTTCGACATTTAAGTCACAAATATTCAGAGCCATAAAAGTGATCGAAAATAGACTCATAAAATAGTTTTTGAACACTTGGCACAAAATATTCAAAAGCTGTGGTCTTCGAGATTCTACGAGGAATCCTTTGCTTAAAAAAAATTGCTTCTATGATAGAGAAGTAATGAAAAACTGTGACTGTATACAAGTAAAACTAAATTGTAAATATCTGGCTATTAAAAGGAGTGACTGGTGTTGTTTGACATCCCGAAACTCATTGGATTGACCGGAGGTAAATTGCAGACATCGTTTTTCTTGCAGATTTGTGAACTTCAAAATCTCCACCTTCTTTGATAGGAATTATTCCGATCTGTCGCCCTACTCTGTCATATTTTATGTAAAATATAATATGTGTAGAACCAAAACTAGTGGAACTTAATATGATCCTTCTTACAAAGATACAGTGACAAAATAAGGGTTTTGAATTAATTCGTGGCAAAACTCAGTAGGATATTATACTTTTCGATTCACTGGCATTGAATTTATACACTATCTGTTTCACCTTTGTCTACTCTCTGGAAATATGACCGTAATTGTATGGCAATAGATAACAGAGCATTAAAAAAGCATTATTATTCGACTCAAGAAGAAATATCGTTGATTGCTCCCTTTCTAATAGAGTTGATAGATGCATCATTTACACACATCGTAACTTTATATCTTTGAAGCTCATTACGTATTCCCGGTGGGTTGTAAATCCTTGTCAAATGTAACCTGCGACATTATGTATATCATTGTAGCGTGTGTACTCTTGTAACAAGGCCACCTGTATGTGTTTGAAATTACGTTCCATTTTCAAATTAAATCGTATATTGTATATGTGACATATTGCGTAACGCATATCTCCTTTTTTTCTTTTCTACTTGAGCTGATTTCGGCTGGCGGATTTTGCCGGATTTAAGTAATTTGTATCTGACTTGTTATTTAAAATCGAAATCTTGTTTATTTAGAATAGCTACATAATTTATTAACATGAATGTAGCTCTTTTAAGTATAGAAAATTCTGACAGAGTTACATATTCATATTTAGACAAAATTGTACTATAATAAAACGTTGAAAACTTTACTGGAGTTATCTGCAGAGTTTGGAAGTAACAAGAAGAGCCACGTTTCACTACGCTATTTGACATACCTACACTTGAGAACGTTGTCGAACGGTTTAAATTTAAAAAAAACCGCCATTTTTACTCATAATTTTAGGGTCGGCAGCGCGAGTACTGCACCTCTGGTTTTGCAAACGTCCATAGGCTAAGGTGACCACTTTTCATCAGGTGGGCCGTATGCTTGTCTGCCACCTCAATGGTATAAAAAAAACAGATGAAAAAAAAAACACTTGATAATACACTAGTATTAAAAAGCATAACTGATTAGTACATATTTACAATGATGTCTGTGGTGTTTTGAAGGCGAAAAACACTAAACATTTTAATATGGTCACCAGAAAACGCCGAAACTTGAAAACAACATTTCGAAATGATTGAATTATGTCTAGTAGGGTAATATTTCAACAAAATAACACTTCTGTTTTCAAAAACAATTTACTTTGAGCTGAAAATTTTGAAGCTAATGCTATATATGTAAATGAGGCTGCAATACTTATGGCTAGTAGTTAAAAATAACATAAAAAGTCTAAGTATACATAGGTACCTACCTCCTTTCGTGGTTGAACTGATAATATGTACAGTGTAACGTAATTTATGGCGCTTAATATTATTTCATATTGCAAGGTAAATAGTAACGTTGGTCACGCATTACGAGTATTTTAACAAAAGTTACGCTACATATTACGTCAGTACTACAACGGTCATTGTTAGATGGAATTTAAACATTTCGAATTTAGAACCTCGCTACATTATGCATTACGACTTATTTTAAATTTTAAAATAAAGAACATACCAATACCAAAGAAGACGGTTTTACAGGGGTCCACCAAAATCCTCGGGGCCCCCCTTATAGTGCTGTGGACCTCGTAACCCTTTAAGGGTCCTCTTATCAGTTGCCAAGCACAAGGGATGAGGAGACCCTTAAAAGGTTGATAGGTCAGAACTAGATGGCAGTCGCATTACACAATATTGAAAATAAGGAGCTAAATCATAGCAACTAATAAATGCAGACTCAAAGCTTCACAGCCTTTGAAGTTAATATGCAACTGGGAAGCCGCTGAATCGAAGAAGAAGAATATAAAACAGTTGAATTTCTACTAAAAACACTTTTTACACATGTGGTAGCCCTACCGTAATTAGGCTCAAGTACTATCAGCATTACTGTGAGATATGTAGAAGAAGAAATCGAAAAATAATGCCTTCTGAAAATATAGTGACTTACATAGTAACATACTATATATGTATGTATGCTACATATTTAAACTTCGAACGTAGAATATTACGTAACATCCCAGTTCCTAAAAATATCCATATTAACAACCCAAGAAACATGCAAAATATATTGCAAATTTTCAAATATAGTATCCAAGAAGGGAGAGAACAAACAAATACTTTCTTTACGCCAATTATTATGCTCAAATTATTCAAAACAATGATCGAATGAACGCCTGACATAACAAGAGATTGCGTTCCATTTTCAAACAAAATCGAATATTGCATCTGTGACATATTGTATTAATTTTCTTCCGTAACACTTTTAAGGGCTGATTTTAGGACAGACTCTTAATACATGAAATAAATATAAAAGCGTAAGTGATTCTAAATGATTTGAACAATATATTTGATAATTTGTGTTCTTCTTTCAAAGGGTACATAATGATTTTGTATACTCTGTCTTTTATTTATATACATTACATACCATGAATATCGTAGTATTTAGCAGTTTATATACCTACGTATTGCAGCTTATATTTGATGGAATGGTTGACAATTAGGTACTGCTTAAAGTTTGTATATAAAGATATTAAAAAAAGATTGACCATCTTTACAAGTTGAAAATTAATATTTATCTACACTAATAAATTTACTGGCCTATCAACGCCCTACTGAAACGCCTCTTTATTGGGTCAAGATCAAGAGTAACTGTTTGGAATACAACATAACGCCCGAATTTGTGTTAATTAAGCGTTGTATTACAACGGGTGACAATGGCGGGTCAAGCAAGAAGAAAGATTATGTTGCCATACATAAAAAATACTTATTTTACAGTGAACAGTGGCTATACTTGACTAAACGAATAAAACAAAAATACTAGGCAAGAAGAAGACATAAATATCCATGCCATAAACTTAAAAAAAAACTAACTACACCTTTTCTACACCTAAAATTCCCTAACAACTTACTCAAATGTAGTAAAACTAGGTCACTTATGAACTAATGGAGGGCAAGCCTTAACAAGCAACATAACTTCATGCTAATTTAAGATAGAGCTTTCCGAGAATATTGTGGCTTTGCGGCGTGAAAGCTCATTGTGTTTTTCTCACTTCGAAGTGGTCTGGTTAGAATCTTACCTATTCACTATCTTCAAGCAAGATGTCTTTATTATTTTATTTATGCACGTGTTGTCTTGGTGTAATAGGTCAATGTTATATATATTGAAGTGGATAGTGTAGTGAGACGATTAGCACGCACGCATTTTTGGGTCTTCCCCTCTTACCGGGACCCGGCGGGGCTGACATGGCCAGACATTTGTTTCCCACGTAGCCCGGCGGTTGCCGCAAGACGTGACCATCCCTTGTTTAAAATTCTATATAAATCAAAGTTTCACATAGACATTATGTTACTTTGGTAATAGGTCTATATATTTGTGAAATTTGTAATTTGTAACTCCATAACGATCTGCACCTTGTCTTGTTAATTCAAATTAATCTAAAAATTATGAAAGTCATTTGAGAGTTATATGAATTATGGGGTTATATATATTTCGTCATTGAAAACGATCCATGGGAACTCCGTTGCAAAAAGACGTTCGATGTTCATTCGATGTTCGGTTACAGAGGTCTTTAAATGGCCCAGATACTTTCAATAACAATGACCTCAATAAGACCTTGAGGCTTTAGAAATTTAACTTTTAAAACTTAGTCTTAACTAATCGAATCAGGCGTCAATTCGGAAATCCATTGTAAAACTATAATTATTTAGACTTGTAAAGCGTAAAGTTCAGAATAGTGTTATAAAACAGCTCATTCTAGCCGTCCGTCCGTTTGTACGTATCTATTTCTCAGGAACCATAAGAGATAGCGTTACAGCTTGCTGCACTCGATGAATACGTGCATAGGCGATTTTGAAGTTTGTATTTCAGTTTTGAAACTATTTTCGGTTTAAAAGTCGTCTGACTGCTTCGCTACGTTGGATGGCGCGTTACTTGTTTTGTTTTTAACTTTTTATTATGCAGTCTTGATAATGCCTCGTGTGTAGGCGAAACACGTGTCGACATCTTACGACATTTACAAAGCGGAATATTGGAAAATATACATTGCTTGTTTGAAAACTTGCAACTCAATTCTTTATATGATTGAGCTGAAATTTGGTATATACGAGTACGTTATGTTTGGATTACAGAACATGGTTAGCAGAGTGACGTTCTTCTAAATCTAGATGGTGAAGACAGTGATGTTACTCAGGTAAACCAGGGCACTGCCCAGGGTTCAGTGTTAGGGCCATTGCACTTCCTAACGTATGTAAATAACCTTCTTCGTAAATAACGTATGTAAAGAACTTAATTACAAAATGCGATACTTTTCAGTTTGCTGATGACACCTGTCTTGTAGCGGCTGGTCATTCAGCTGAAGACGCATTGGAAAAGCTACAGTGGGACTTTGACCTACTAGCTAAGTGGTCTCATGATGTGGGCCTTGTGTTAAATGAAACCAAAACCAAAGTGATGTACATCAGCTCCAGTCGGAATAGATGCACCATCAAACCGGTTCTTATTGCCCAGTCATGAGTGTCTTCAAGACTAATCATGACAAATTTGCATCTAGTAAATGTAAGTGTGGGCCTATAGACACGGTGGATGAGCAAACATATCTTGGTCTTGTAATAGACAGTTGCCTTTCCTGGAAAAGTCATATAAACCAGGTTTGCGATAAACTAAGGGAGATTTTGGCGAAGTTTATATTAATAAAAAGGAAAATACCCTATCAAATCCGGCTTCAATTGTATACTGCCTTAGCTGAATCTGTTATCAATTATGGGCTGACTAGCTATGGAAGAACTTACAAATCGCACCTTGATTCCATTTATGCGCTACAAGTTAGACTATTGAAAGAAATTGTTTTATATATTGTTTTATAAAATTAAAAAGAAATATAAAGATAATTATTATGCACTATTCCAGTATTGTATAACATTACCTATAAACAATAAAATCAAATATTTTCTATTAAATGAAGATTTTTTTAATGATCAATTCCAGAACTTCAGGCAGTATAATGACAATAATAATATAATTAAAACCTTAAGCTCCTGAAAAATAAGTTGCTCTTGCCTAAATACACTAACTTATATGGTAAAAGAAAACTATCATACATTATTCCGGATATAATTAACGATCTTCCGATAGCCCTTAGAATCGCCAAATAATATAAGACACAAACTAAAACAATATGTTATTGACAAACCATGTAAGTGATTGCATGATTTGTTATATATTATTGATTTTGGTGCCTCCTATATGTAATATATGCATATTATATGTTTCATATCATTATATATATATATGTATTTAATTATGTGTATAAATATTGGTAACCTAAAGAATAATAAAAATTAGCATTCATTTACATAAAAAAAAAATGTTTACTTAATTGTGTAATTATTCCTTATAATTATATAATATTATTATAAGAAACATGGATATAAGTATGATGTCAATTACATAATTATACATTTATAGTTATGTAATTGATATTATCATAGCTATAAATAATTTCTATTTGTGTATATAATAAGTAAGATTTACTTTGATCAATTAATAAAGCAGTCAATTGATGACTTAAATAAACATCATACTGTATTGAAAACGTGTTTGTCGCATCTTATTGTTCGCAAAACCTGTTTGTATCAGTAATCTACCTGTTATGTAGTTGTATATCTAATATTTTATAGTATCTATAATGTTTTGTTTGTGAGTAGGTTCCTAGAATGGTTAGTACATACCCAAACATTCTGGGAACCTAGTTACAAGTTTGAGTATGTACCTACCTAATAAATATGTCGATGAACATTGATGCACGGAAAAACTCGCAAGAGTTTATGTGGCATCATATCTCTGAATTATTGTATATTTAAGTTGTTTATAAATAAATAAAATAAAATAAATCCAAGATGGTGGATCAATTATTTTAAGTTCAACATATAGTTTGCTAAGAATAATTTGTAAAATAACGTTCCGTCACTCTAAGTCCAATATGGCGGACTACTAAGGATTTTTAAGACTAATGCCCATTTGCACTAAAGTTCACACCTACAGTTCTTTTAACACTCCTAATGAAAAATACATTGCACCAACCCTAGGTGTATCGATTCAATTCTTATTATACCCTAGGTTTATCGATTCAATTCTTATTATGCCCTGTATCTTAAATATGCTAAGTCGAAGCAATTAAAATGTCAACATAGGCGATGCTTTGACTAAAGAGTTTCGTATTTAGGATCTGATTGACTAAATTGTGTTTAGTGTAAATGGGTATAAGTTTATTATGTTTTATAGATTTCTACTGTCATGTGAAAACATGCTGTTGAATTTTTTTAAGTAGCATAATTCAAAAACTTTTTTTTATAGTGATAGACCACACAATGTACTTTTAATAGTATGTTAATAGTAGTCTTCATTACTATATACCCCTTTATATACCCCCTTTTTAGTACCTACCTCTTCTGTAACCCTTACTAGTAGCCCACTATACCTAGCCCTCACCCACATCAACAATATTCTTCTGCGGGATGAGACCGTAGATATATTCATGTTTACGGAACCGAGATTCCTGGCTGCCGCTAGTCACTATCTAGAGAGTATAACCACATCCAGTACCATTATTGAATAATAATATAATATACATTTTTAATATTTTATTGTTACAAATTGTATTGAAAATATAATTATTAAAATTTATTTATTCATTTATATTTTTTTTTATAATCAAACCGTCCGTTGAATTTAAGTTAACTTAAACATAAGTTTAGATATAATTGTGTATGTAACCTATAACTTATATGTGTGGTGCTATACTGTTAGTATAAGTTGGTAAATAAATAAATAAACTATTTAAATTAAAAACGAATCAGAACAGAAAAGAGAATCAGTACAAAACTATTGTTTTGTACTGATTCGTTTTTAATTTAACCGTTTTTTATTTATAGAAAACATAGGCATCCATCGGCGTAAAAGCAAAGTGTTTTATCTGTCCTATATCCACAATCTATGTGGCTACGTTACATGCACCTGGTTTCATAGGAATGACCTAGTTTGTGTCTTTTTGCCGCAGCGGCGCATGTTAGGGGGGTCAGGCTAGTGGCGACACCACGCGATCCTAATTACTTATTCTGTTTATTCATATGTTAAAAAAAATACATTAATATTTCTGTAATAAACAAAAAAATATAATCTTTAGATCACCTATAACTGAGTATAATAACAGGGGGCCGAGTTTACTATTGACAACTTTGAATAGAACCAGAATCGCTGATTTTAGCTGTCAAAATGTTAGTAGACTATTGAAAATGCAACTGACTAGCGGCCACTGGCGCGGTACGTGCTAGTAGAATTATATCGGCCGACTATTGGAGTACGATTGTAATAGTAGGCTACGAAAAACTGTCAAAATTGTACCGGTGGCTTTCTATTGAACGACGATTTTGATTCTATTTCGGAACGATTGAAATAGCAGACTCGGCCCCCAGCTCTCGTATTCGATTCCCGGGTTGGAGCAAGTATTTGTGTGATCCGCAAATGTTAATTTTTCAATTCAATTCAATTCAATTCAATTCAATCTTTATTTGCTAGAACATTGTAATAAAGTAGGTACAAAATATGTCTTACGACTAAGTACCTACATCATATTCAGCCTAATAACATGGCATGCAAGCAGTTTTTTTTTAGTATAGGTGTTTATTATGTATGTATTTAGAAATATATAAGTATGTTTATCAGTTGTCTGGATCCCACGCTATAATATCATAATACTCGTATATGTAAATTTAAAAAAAAATATAATTTTTATGACGTTATGATGGTTACGATGGATATTAAATGAGTGTTTGTAACCATTCAAAACCACACAATACAACAATACAATACACAAGATATTAAAAAAAACTACACTTATGGCGGCCCTGTATGCTCTTATGTCTATATCCTGCACACATATACATGTGACATAGTATGTAAGGTGTCAGATACTATCTTCGGCAAAGTCCATTATAATTGAATGATTGCAGTTGAAAAGGTATCTTTACCAACTTTGGCAAGGTAAGATATTTCTGTCACGTACAACTTAGATTAATATCACTGATTTTTTTTTTCCTTGTAAACGGAAATATTAGAGAAACTTTGTTTTTTTTACATGATAATGTTTTGTGAAGTTAAAGTCTGTATCCTCGACAGGATAGGCAGAGGTGAATCACGCATACGTACTTTGCCAGTAGATTTGTTAGACCCGTGTTAGAAGAGAAAATCGTATTGCCATCACTGGTCAATAATGACTGGTGATGGCAATACGCTTTTCCCGTCTAACATGGGTCTTATTGTGTGTCTAGACACAGAAGAAAATCTATAAACATTTTATTATTTAAACTAAAAGTCCAACAACCAGGGCAGATGATACTACAGGTTATACATAGGTATCCGAGATGGTGTTTATATTAAAATTGATTGATTTTGACTTGATTACTTATATTAAAATCTAGCGGACCCATCGGACTTCGAACCGACACAAAATTTAATAAAAGTTATGTTTAGGTATTTATTATCTGAGTTACATTAAATTTTTGTTACATTAAAGTAAATAAAAATAATGAGAGCCCGGGAAAGCAGCCTCACATTAATATTTTAAATTTAACAATTTATTTTTCTTTTATATTGTGATTCGATAATTACTTCTTTTTCTATTAGCCGTAATTGCAGGGCACACCTCTCTTTATCTCCAGTAATATTTGTTGGTCCAATAATAGGTGTT
Organism: Thumatha senex; assembly: GCA_948477245.1. Classification (NCBI taxonomy): domain Eukaryota; kingdom Metazoa; phylum Arthropoda; class Insecta; order Lepidoptera; family Erebidae; genus Thumatha; species Thumatha senex. Next base: position 15,799,264 of record OX419741.1, on the reverse strand, counting down.
GAGATATATAGTGACGTCCAATACCGTAGTAATTTAGTGGATAAGACCAAGCTGGCTTCCAAAAACTTCGAATACCAGCTTTGAACTTTTCATCCGGCATAAAGAGGAGCTTGTAATTAACGATAATTTTCTGTTGGGTGTCGATAATTTGGTGTCGAGCTCCTTCGCTGCAGGAAAGATTTTTTATATATCACTGAGGTGGCAGACAAGCATACGGCCCACCTGATGGAAAACGGTCACCGTAGCCTATGGACGTTTGGAACACCAGAGGTGCAACACTCGCGATGCCGACCCTTTAAAAACGAGATCTCTTTTAAACTTACTTTCTTAAATTATCGCACACACATGGTCATCATAGCCCTTTGAGTCCGGAGCGCTTGCATAGTGCATAGTGCAATAAACTCCGTGCCTCGAATTTCCCGAATGTCTGCAATATAGATTTTTTGTACATAATACATAACTTTGGATCGTATGCTTGTATGTTTCTCTAACTTGACTCTTACCGACTAAAACCACACGGTGCACTACCATTTGTCTATGGCCAGGAGTCCCGGGTAAGCCCTTCGGGAGGATAGAAATGCAAAATAAGAACTACTTACATTGGACCGCAATCGTAATGGTAGACTACGAAAACTGTCAATTTTTTCTGTCTTTTGAGTGGCGATTTCTATTCATTTCTGACGCGATTACATTAGTAGACTTGGCCCTCAGGATGGTCGCCACTACGTTAGAGACTGACTGTAGGGTACTAATATTATTTTTTGTGAAATTTATACTAATACTAGCTGATGCCCGCAGCTTCGACCGCGTGGTAAGTCTTCCGATTCGAGATTTCGTACGGAGCTTTAAACTTTTTAAAAATCTAATATTACCTGTGTTACTCACGAAGAATGTAGCTTTCTTATGGTAAAATATTTTTTTAAATAGGCCAAGTAGTTTCAGAACCTGTTCATTACAAACAAACTTACAAATCTTTGCTCTTTATAATATTAGTATAGGTTATAAAGCTTAGTGTGTTTGTTTGGTTGTAGGCGTTAATCTAAGGACCTACTGGTTCGTATTGAAAAAATCTGTGTTGTATTGCCTATGCCTTTATCGAGTTATATTTCATTACGATACTACTCAGTAAACCAGGGTTGTAATAATAAATCTTAACAAATCGGAAAAAATCATCAAACTTGGTTTGACGAAGATTTCCCTGGTCGCTGCTTACGCGCCAGTATCTTCGTCGAACGCAAGTGAGCTAGAAGACTTCTAGTAGAGTATGAGAGTAGCTCTAAATGTGGTACGAGTATAAGGAAATGAAAAACTTATAGTGTGTGAGGACTTGAACGGATGGGGGGGTACCGCTCGCGATGGATTTGAGTCGGTACTCGGAAAGTATGGAGACATTATGAGAAAGAGTTAGCCAAGACTCGGATTTGTTCAACAATCTGCAGTATGAATAATGTGCTTAGTGTTAACAATGACGTCCTAACTAACCAAACTGACGGATTTGGTACAAATGTCTTAGCAACCAGGCCGTAAACTTAAAAAAAAAACCTTAGAAAAACTTAATTTTAAATGAGTGCGTGTTCAAACGGCCTTCATTGACAATACTATCATGTCAAAAAAAACACGCACGTGTCTAACTACGGCGAGCGTGCTTTATGTGTGCTTTGTAAATACAATTACTGCGGTAGGGTTTGTACTGTAATGTACTGACCGAGTATTTGTTCCTTTTAATGTACGGCGGGCGTTTTATACAAGGGCATAGTCATGTAAACGCAAAAGGTCGAGCGGGTTTTAATTCGCTTTTGTGAGCTTGGGTTGTATCTATCACAAATCAAAGGGATCAATTTGGATTGATTTGTAACTTTACACACTATCAAGCACCGCTGACTATGCATTAATAAAGATTTTTTTTTAATAATTTAATACAAAACTACACTATACTAATATTACTTTTTAGTGTTTATATAAACACTAAAAAAAAATTGGAAAAAATTAAAGTAAGGATAGTGTGATTAGCAAAAAAGGAAGTGGTAGAAACTTCAAAATCACCTATGCACGTTTTTACAGTGTCCTGAATTGAATGAAACCGTTTGTCTCTATATCTTACGGTTTTTGAGAGCGTCTGTGTACAGACGTATGGACTGACAGACTGAGCCGAAAATTAGACTTTTCTAAACTTTAGGGTTTAGAAGTTCAAAAGTTAGAACGTTAAATGTTGTCTAACTTTCTCATACCGAGTAAATGAGTTGTTAAACTACCCGACATCAAGTATCAATGCCATGTATTGAAATGTATAATTCACACAAAGCAGAAATGAAATTTCAGAAAAGTATATAGCCTGCGAGAGAAAGAGATGGATGCATTGTCTGAAAGCTTTGTCCGTAGTTGAACTACGAAGTTATAGTTTGACCAATACCGCTGTACCGCTCACTGCATACAAAAGTGTACGCAGTGAGCGGTACAGCGGTACTGGTCATACTATATAGCAGGCGCTGTTTTATTTCATCGAAATTTCAAGTCACAATGATTTTAAAAAAGTTAAACTTCTGCACAAAGCTATTAAACTATTTTAAAAAGCTTTAATATTAAACTTCGCAATTACGGTACAGCAGGAACACTTATTATATGAAAAAATGAGGACAAGGGCAGTATGTAATTACGTGACTAAATGCTAATTACATTTCAACACTATAGCATAAAAGTTTACGTGATTATTAAATTAAATGGTCTGTTGCTACCTTACCTTATATCAGAAGTCCTGCCCTATCAGCTTGCACGATTCTTTCACCTCGACTTATAATGGGTGACGAGTGAAAATTGCAACAAATTTATCAGTGTGCATGTCATTAAAAATAAACGTTAAACACCCATACCCACTAACGTGATGTGTAATGGCGTCCACTTGACACGGTTTTGATATCTGTGCGAGTGCACTTCTAAGACAAATGAAATTGTCACATAGTTAGATTTACGTCGCTATAACACACTGCTCGAACTTCTTTAAGACCCATGATTCTACCTAAACTAATTTATATCTATACTTTTTATAAAACCGTAACGCGAAGAATTATTTGCATAAAATATATTTTTTACAATTGACACAAGGTTTTTATTTCGGTATACGTATTAGTTCCCCCTGAAAAATCGGTTAAGTCATGTTACATTTAAAGTTTTTAGAATACACACATATAGCCACACCTGTTTATAGTTTTAGTACGGACTATAGACTAGTATTTGGTATAAATTTCAACTTGTTATGTCCACTCGTTCCTCAGAAAATTCGTTGGTGACATACGGACAGACGGACAAGAAAGTAATCCTCGGATTCCGTCTTTTTTTTCGTTGGATGTACGTAGCCCTTAAACCATACCTAGATTTAAAAAAAATACTGTCCATAGACTACAGTGACCAGTTTGCATTAAGTGGACTTATTTATGTGCCTGTGAAACCCTAAATGTCATTGTAAACATCGGTGAATGTAAGTAGATATTTTTCTAAATCTACAAGTTGAGATACATGTCGCTCATGGACAAAGCTAAACTGAAACCACTTTATTTACTAAAGAATATATACACTTCTATATACTAAAGAAGCCCAAAGTTATCAAAGAGGGACAACTCCGTGCTCTAAAGCGAACCGCTCGCCATAGACAGGGTGTTCACCCTCACACTTTGCGTCCGGAGTGCTCGCATACGGTTAGGTCTGATAGAGGCTATATTTCGCGTACGCTTTGGTTGTGGAATGAGCTCCCTGCCTGGGTTTTCCCGAACGTCTACAGTATGGGGTTCTTCAAAAGGGGTCTTAGCAGGTTTTTAAAGGGTTGGCAGCGCGAGTGCTGCACCTCTGGTGTTGCAAACGTCCATAGGCTACGGTGACACTTTCCATCAGGTAGGCCGTATGCTTGTCTGCCAACACAGTGGTATAAAAAAATAAAAAAAGAAGACTGTATGCAACCGGGATTAACACTAAGATGAAATGAGAAAAATATAGAAATGTACAAAATATTGTTAAATAAGGCGTGTAATTCTTGACACGAATGATGTTTACTCCACAAAGGGATCATATAAAATTAAATGCAAATAAAAATTACTGACTAACAAATACAATTAACCGTTGTTCTCGGTATACAAGAAATAAATGTTGTTCGGGAGGGTAGGGTGGTACTAGAAGGGTGAGGAATGGGGGAGGGTGCTCAAGGTTTTAACTTCGCTTCGTTCGTGTGGGCGCCACTGCGGGCTATGCGTATTTCTACGTAGTGGCACTCGGTGTACCACCTTGGTTTTACATATGAGTTTGGTGTTGTAGAACTTTGATTAGCTGGTGAAATTATATCTATACTAATATTTAGTTTTCAGATCCCATATCAAAAGCTTATATTAGCTTACTATGGGCTAGATAGCGCTGTATAAAGAAAAATGTCCAACAATATTTACAATAAAGAGGTTAATTTTGTAAGGTTTTAATGAAAGTATCAGCATTAAGCTGGAATAAGGCGTGGGTGCTCCGTTGGTTTGGGCACGTCCAACGAATGGGTGAGGTTCGATTAAAGAACAATATTTATTGGGCGAAAGTAGAGAGTAGAAGAACTGGGATAACCGAGGATAACTTTCAAACTAAAACCACATGTTTGCTCAAAAATAGAATATACAAAGGTACTGAGGTACTCAGACGTGCATGTATGAAATCCGACCTGATCTCTCTGATTACCCCGTCAGGGATACAGTCTGAAGATAGTTATACTTAGTTCTAAAGTTAGTCACACACTACTTTACACAGGCAAATTTCATGTAAAAAACATAATATACGTAATTATTTCAAAATTCAGAGGAACCAGAAGTTTGGTGAGACATTATACTTAATCTGTGAAACTTCAAACTTTATCAAACGGTTTGAAAGTCCCTTGACCCCTAGAAAGCATTTGTCAGGTTACTAACTAGACGTAACTGATTTATTTATGTATGCCATGAAAATCAATAATTGTAACTAACTATCTTCACGCTGTATCCATAACGGGGTATTTAGAGAGGCCAGATCGCCAGGTTTGGCGATCTATTCATAGTTCTTTTGTTTCCTACAGATTCATTAATTGCTTTATACATGCACGACTAGGTATTCGAGTACTTTTGACCTTTTCGTTTTTGAGAAAATAATTCATTTTAAGTACTAAGTTATGAATATATTGTGGGAATATGAATATATTAGGGGAAGAAGATTTTTATGTCAAATTCGTCAACTTTAACTTAATAATGCGACGAAATATAAGGGCTCATCCTTTTTTTCATACTATTTCGAGAAAGTAACGATCAAAGTTGTGTATTCTGATGAAAGTGTACATTGTAGTTTATATCTTGTTTGTTATACCATTCGGTTCGTTCTTTGTGAGGGATTGTACACATATATACATGTACAGTCAATACGTACACAACGGTCACGAACTCGCTGACAACGTTTTTTTTATCGGGCCGCATTGTTTTTTTAGGTGTTTGAATAATGTAGGTATCTGAAACTAAATGTGGCGAAGACCGAGTACTTGGCACTAAACTCGACAGATCCTACATCTGTCCGCATTGGCGGTGATTTGGTCGAGCCCACGGACCAGATTAAATACCTGGGATCTGTTTTTCACACGTCCAGTGACATCGATTGCGGTGTCAAGTCACGCATTGCTGCCGCGTGGGCCAAATGGCGGGAGATGACCGGTGTCATTTGTGACCCTAAAATGCCGATCCGGTTGAAGGGACAGGTCTACAAAACCATTATTAGACCTGTCCTTTTACATGGCAGTGAGACGTGGCCGATATTGGAGCGACACAAGCAGAAGCTGAGTGTCACGGAAATGAAGATGCTGCGGTGGATGTGTGGAGTCACGCGTGTGGACCGCGTGAGGAACTCTCGCATCCGCGGCAGCCTTCACGTCCGTGACATTGCAGACAAGTTGCAAGACTGTCGCCTTCGTTGGTATGGTCACGTCTTGCGGCAACCGCCGGGCTACGTAGGTAACAAATGTCTGGCCATGTCAGCCCCGCTGGGTCCCGGTAAGAGGGGAAGACCCAAGAAGTGCTGGCTTGACGTCGTAAGGGAGGACATTCGTGCCAATGGTCTCACTACAGGGGATGCCGACGACCGTGCGAAGTGGAGGAGAAAATGTAGGAAAGCGGACCCCGGGCGTCGCGAGACGCAACTGGGACAGACGCTCGGATGATGATGAATAATGTAGGTATCTGTATAATAATAATATTATATTTGGAATGTGCCACTCGCCTTTAAGATCTCCATACTTATTAGGTGATTTCTGGCGGACATTAAGTGACACGACCGTATTTATGTGTACAAAAAAAATAATTTATTTGTTATTATTTTTTGGCTTGGTTACTAAGGCCTTTTAGCCAAATCTTACATATTTCTTGTCAATCTTCTTATTACCTAATACGTCTTCGTCTTCTACGTCTTAGTCAAGTTAAGTCTTACCCCAGTATAGTAGTGTTTGCTATACTGAGGTTTTAGTGGATTTTACGCGGAATGATGGAAAATCACATTTCACTGTATATATTATATTGCACTGTCTTTTACTCTAACACAACTTTTATTTTTTTTTCTATCCATCACGCCTTATCCCCGAAGGGGTGGCAGAGGCATATTATATGCCCACTTTTCACCATGTGGATTTCTGTCCCACGTAATAGGTGGTGAGCCCATTGCCGTGTTGAAATAGACAGACGCAGGTTGTGGCTACCTGCTGTTGAAATTTTCAAGCCGCCTATATGGCCTTCAACCAGGCTTATCGACTGCCATTTTACTGGCAACCGGGACCAACGGCTTAACGTGCCTTCCGAAGCACGGAAACGCTCGCAAATGTAAATGCCACAAAGTGGTCACCCATCAGAGGACCAGCCATAGTGGAAGTTGCGTAACTCAGTGATCGTTTACAGAACACTGAGACCGCGAGGCCACGAGCGCTTCATTTTTCCGCCTAAAAATTCAAATGGTGCCTAAACAAAAAAGCATAGACAACAGACAAAAGTGATATAATAACATTGTGCAATGAGGTTTTTCTTGTTACTTTCTAACCTCCACAGATAGCTCTTTTAAGGTTTTCTCCGCTGTGGAGTTGAACATTGACCAAACTTGACCAAACCTGGACAGGCAAACGCTGCTATGTACAATAATGTAGGGTACATAATATAATTAAATAAGAAGATTCATACTATCGTAAATTAAATTAAACAAAATGTAAATATTATGGAAGATATAGATTACTTAACTGGCAAAATACTTAGGCCGAGAAAATCACAGAAGTAAAGAAAAAAAGGTCTAATGGAAACAGGTGTCAATAGGTATTTTTATAAAAAAAAAACATTGATATAAATTAACTGAGTCCGAATTCCCGCCCCTTAATAGACTTATTGAAAAACAAGAAGAAATTCATTCCGCTGTACAAGTTTATCAAGAATAGTGTCAAGAGTCAAGAAACTATAAAAGTGCAAATATTGTGTGGTTACCAATCTGGCCCAAAGGACTTAGTAACCAGGCCATATAATCCACAAAAAAACTGAGTCTGAAGGCGAGGGACATAGGCTCAGTTGACATTTAAATATAATATCGAATATGATAACAAAATATTGAGATGAATGGATACAAAACATTTTTCCGATATTGAGGTCAGATCGTTGAATAAAATCACTCTACAAAATTGAAGAAAGCGCCTCGAATTCGCAGGTTTGTTTGATCTCGAGTGGAATGGGTCTTTGATATAAAATTCAACGTAAATAGCCAACACTTCACCAGCTGTATTGGCACAGATGACTAAAAAAGGTTTTATAATTTCTGAATCACGTCACAAAAAAAATTGAACTACATTTTTAAATCGTATTGTATTTATTGATGATAAATAACATAGTTTGGTGTTTCTCTAAGCTCAAGACACGTTTAAGTTTTTGAAGAATAACTTCTTTACTTTTGCCTGACTTAGGTAGTAAGCTTGTCCAAAGTGTTATGAAATGTGTGATCGGGAGAGGCGAAAGAATGTTGAAAGGGAGATATAAGTTAGAGAAGATAGAAGAGAGAGAGATACATTTCGTATATTAATGTAGCGACTGCCATTTCTGGCAACCGGGCTTAACGTGACTTCCAAAGCACGAAAACGCTCGTAAATAGTTATACCACGAAGCGGTCACCCAGCCGTAGCCAGCCATAGCGATAGTGGCTGAACGCACTGATTTTACTGAACACTAAATTAACAGGACCACAATCGCTTAAATTACGATTATCAGGAACAGTAATAAACTAATCTGCCATGTATATTAATAACAAACAAAATTACAGTTTTGTAATATTGGATTACTCAAAGCAGTTACATAAATATTTTCATACTTTTATCCATGTACATTCACTTAATACCAACTTGTTAAAAAATGTAATTTAGATAAAAGCTTTAGCAGAATATTATACTTAGATTAAATTGTTGTTAGGGTACATTGATGACGCGCTAGAAAACCTTCGTATTTTAATAACAATAAAAGCGCTTTAAAATTCGTTTGAAGCGGTATGGGTAAGTGCACATCAAAATGCAAAGAAAACACTTTCTAAGAGTAGGGCGAATAGGACCATACCGAGATTTTTTTTATTGGGACTAATCCCACCCGCATTCTGTGACGAGCTCGATCTCGGTGAAGTCTCAGGAGAAGTTAGAATGTCTTGGAACCCGCAACGAAATTAATCAGAAGATAATTTGAGGGAGTCGGAAAAAGAACGTAACGCCTTTTCCCTCCTTTGCAGAGCGGGAGACCTGGAAAGCAAATGGGTGTAAGTTCTGTAGGAAAAAGGAAGCACCGTGGTAATAATATATTACGGGTCCTATGTGAGCTATGTTTGAATCCAGTAATATGTATGGCAGAAACGTTTAAAAGCACGGAACCCTACCGAGATATCACCTTCGAGGTGCACCACATGATTAATGAACAAGGTTCTGACTTCCTTTTTTCTTCCTTTTGGACTTTCTCGGATTGAGCAATGCCAGTGTCAAGTAAATGAATCTTCCTTGTTATTTGTATTTAGTTTTCAAGTTGTAGGTATGTTTATGCAAAATTCTCGTCCAATAAAGCGATGGACACTTTACTGGAGCTATGTATACATTTTGGAGAGCAACAAAAAGCAGTCGCGGTCACATTGCTATAAATCACTTCCCAAAACTTGTGCACATTGTCGAAACATTAAAGTTTAAGAATCCGCATATTTTACACATAAACACTCGTAAATAAACACTAGCTATGAAAAAAAAATTGGCAGATAGAGAACCTAGGATTTTCGTCGTTCCCGCCAAAATCCTAGGTTATGGATCCAGTCCAACCACTTTTAGAGAGGCACGCCCGGCAAATTACTACGATAATCTCATTTGATTTTATTTCTGCTTGTTGGTACAGTAGCTACCAAATCACCTATTGATTGTTTAATCACGGTAAATCTCCTTTTTGGTCCCGAACAATACGTGCCCCAACCACCATCATACATTGGAGAGACTATTTTCGCCAGAAGATGAGAGAGCGATTCCAGTCCTAGTAGTCAACCTGTCATCTCGAACTATAAAGATAGGTAGTTCCCCATAGGTGTTCTCAATTTAAATTCAAAGTAGGTCAAACACACATTGAATGTGACGTATTAATCTACTGATATTTTCTGAAATTAAATACACAGAAGACTAAAATGTTTCTGTATAAAGTTATAACTAAAAAGATGCAATATAGAAATTTAAAATAAGAGAACCGTACAACTCACCTCTCAGCCTTTAACGCCCAATTATCCCTAAGCACACATTACTGTGAACATGAAAATACACACGGCCAGAAATAAAGTCTGCTAGGAAATTTATAACGAAAAATGACAATATTTTATGAGAAGATATATGTTTGTTGCAGTTTTTATGAGTACTTGGAATACGTTGGATAGAAAATCTATAAAGGGCTTACGGCTGCATGACTCAAAAGGCGAAAAGGTTCACCAAGCACACTCCATAAGCCATACATGCATTTACATACATTATTAAGTAACCGTAATGGGCGCTCTCAGTGAAATTGGTTTCTTCTTTTACGCGCGTAAACGAATTCATGAAGTTAGCTTCTTTCCAATTTTAAAACTGTGAAAACTGACAATAGTATGTTCGCGTGAAGAATTTAAATGTTCATTTGTTTTCAAAATCGTAATGTATGTATTCGTAAATTTATAACGTGTCATAAAGGTACATTCGAAATGTACCTTTATAACATGTTATGGGACATGACTAAGTAAAAGGTCAACCTCGGTACTATGATGACTCACTGCATTCCTAGAACCTAACTATCTATATATAAAAGTCTCAATCAGGGTGTACCTACTACAAAAAAAATTATTTAGTGTTCGAATTTCATTTGAATTTAAATTTTAAATGGCTGGCATAAATAATTATCAAAATCGTTAGAGTATAGAAATATATGCCTTACATGAATGCTGAATGATTTTAATCAATTTTTGTATAGTTTCCGAGCAAGAATGGTTTACAGTTGGCGCAGGTTGTGGGCTGTTGCTCATATAGAAATACACCAGAGCGAAATGCGCATAGCAATTAGTTTTTAAAACTAGTATAACCTTTAGCAAAATTATAACGATTGACCTGCAAACTGCTACAATGGCGACACTACATAACAACCGGGACAGTTAGACCACGGGTCGCGTGTAGCAATGTAAATGTTTCGGCCGTACTGGTCCGAACACAATCACGCTTGGAGAACGACCGTTTGTAACATAATGGGTTTCATAGAAATTGGGTCATTATTATGTTCTGTTGTGTGACTTCACTTGCTTTGTTGACCAATTTAAATAAAAATTAAAGGTTGTTTGCTCCTTCTTCATCTTGAAATTTGCTTCCAAACTTTATAGATTTTAAGATTGGGATTCGTTTTTATTGAGTACTACGTAAGTATGTCAAATATACTTAAATATGTATGGATGCCTGGTGGATGAAGCCTGGCGATCTGTCCTCTCTGACTACCCCGTCAGGCATACAGTGAGATAGTAGTTTAGTAGGTTTGGTTTTTTAGGCTTTCGTACCTTAAAAGGAAAAAATAGAACCCTTATATGATAACTTTGTTGACAACGGAACGTCTCGGAAACGCGTAAAAATATCTAGTTAACATCAAGTACTTTAAACTCAAGTCTACGGTATCTTAAAGCTGTGAAAAATACAAACTTCTAAATTAAAGTAAAAAGTAGTAATATCAAATTTACTAAGTTACTATTAGTAAATTGGTAAAGTGTAGGTAATAATCCAGTAGTATTAAACACAAAAACGTGAATACTCTAATTTTGGAAAATAATATACGACACCTAAGGTCCATTTTTATGTTGGCGCCAAAAATCCATATCATATGCTATCACTGACCTTATATTTTATTCAAGCGTTGACACTCAAACTACACTATACACTATATATATGAATAGTCTATTTATATTGTGTATACACAACAGTGGAGACAAATATTTGTTTGATCCGCTAATGTTTGTTAAGGCGTTCAGGTATTTTCTATGTGAGTGTAAGGGTTTTTCCAAATGCCATTACCTGCTAGCGGTGTAACTGCTGACTAACGGATGAGACAACTACACAGGCGCCCTTACGGGATTGGCAGGTCCGACGGCAGTCGCCAACAATTCCGAAAACTAAAAGCCTAATGATAGCTGCGCTTAGCCGGGAAATAATAGTGGACACCAGTTTACTGCAGAGTTTACTGACACTAATAAAGGTCATAGGTTACCTACTTTCTTTTTGTATTTTATTTATATATTCTATATATGTGTTGAAGTTTTGAACTTCAGTATAGTGACTATCGACATTTTTAATCAGTGGGCATTCCAATCTTAGACAGTTCAAGTTTAGATATAAAAATATGTACCTACTCGTTAACATTATGGTATTCTATATGAATGACTTGTAATCTTTATGCGAGAGTGAGTGATATGCCAATAAATGTTATGATTAGTAATCGTTATTGTAAAAAAAATTATGCGTAAACATTTTATGCGGGTATATCATTATTATAAAAAAGTTATGGGAAAATAAAGTATGCCTAATGATTTATTCTGTTTGAACGTTAAGCGAAACGAAAAGTATGCCAAAAAACGTTATGCAGTTTTAATGTATGCCTCAAAAATTTATGCAACCCAATACGGACCCGCCCGTAGCTGCCTCACATGATTGATACTGTTTGGCAGCTAACTGTCAAATACCGATGGAATGTTTTTTATTAACGTTTATGGCATGGCTTCTTCAGCCTCTGTGCCATAATACTAATGGAATGATTTGATACGTGTTGCCATTACAAACTTATTATATGAATTTGATACGTGTTGCCGTTACAAACTTATTATAGGAATTTGATACGTGTTGCCATTACAAACTTATTATAGGAATTTGAAACGTGTTGCCATTACAAACTTATTATAGGAATTTGATACGTGTTGCCATTACAAACTTATTATAGGAATTTGATACGTGTTGCCATTACAAACTTATTATAGGATTCTTTTTTTAATATTTATTTAATGGCCTGGTTTCTAAGACCTTTTAGCCAAATCTTATTTTTTATGTCATATTTCTTCAATCTTATCTTCTAATTAGTCCTGTCCAGTCGATGTCGTGTCCTCAGGTTACGTCCTGGTCCTTGCCCTCAGTATAATGGTGATTCTTATACTAAGGTTGTCAGTGGACGTTTCGCGGCAAGAGAGAAAGTAGCATTTCACGCATATATATCATTGTCTTTCACTATAGCACGTTAACACAATTTTATGTCCAAGAAACCACCACTCCCGCACATAAAACAAGATAAATGCACTAGTTTTAGAAAATAATATAAAGCAAGCGTCCGCACTTGTCACTCTTCCTGCCAAATGTCCACTTATTATAGGAATTTGATACGTATTGCCATTACAAACTTATTATAGGAATTTGATACGTGTTGCCATTACAAACTTATTAAAGGAATTTGAAACGTGTTGCCATTACAAACTTATTGTAGGAATTTGATATGTGTTGCCATTACAAACTATTTATAGGAATTTGATACATGTTGCCATTACAAACTTATTATAGGAATTTGATACGTGTTGCCATTACAAACTTATTATAGAAATTTGATACGTGTTGCCATTACAAACATATTATAGGAATTTGGCGTTTTCTTATCTACGAGTGTAATTCGTTATTTTGTTTGTTAAATGTGAATTCGTAGACATAAATGGTTCGATTTAAGCTAATAGCTTTATGAGTAAACAGTTCGCCGTTCTTCAAATTCCCGCCCAAAACTCATAAAATTCTGATAAAAGGAGGGTGTTAATGACCAAACGGAAATTGGAACGGTAATTACAAAGCGATTAACTTTGGAATTAATGAATTGGCATTACAATCATTTACAAGTTATTTAAATAAAATAAATATTGTAGTTTATTTATTTATTAATCTATTTATGTATTTATTTATTATTATAGTTCTTCACATCGGTTAAAAACCAATTAAAACTTTAAATTGGTGAATTCCGAATGTTTGTTACATATTGTACTGTGGCTTACTATATTTGCTAAGAGATGGCGCTGTTAAGTCTTTAATGTATAATATACTCATCTATTAACATTAACATTTACTTACCAAATGCATATCCGATAATATATTAAAAAAATCCACACGGTGAAAAGTGGGCATATAATATGCCTCTGCCACCCCTTCGGGGATAAGGCGTGATGGATATTTATTTATTTATTTATTTTTATATTAAAAAAAATTTTTTTTTTTAATTTTTCCCACCTCGTATAATCTCTGGAACAGCCGGCCCGATTTGAACGAGACTTTCACTAGCGGATAGCTGATGATATTAGGAGAAACTATGACACTGATGGTAAAAGTACATTTTATTCCCCATTACCACAGGAACGAGCACTACGCGGGTGAAACCACGGTGCGTTCACTAGTGCTGAATAATGTCGAGACTTCGAGCATAATGAATGAAACCACAATAAATAATATAGTATGTTTTTAGAGTAATTATTTACCGCCCAATGTAAACCTATTTCATATGATGACAGCACGCTACCGGCTCTTAAAGCCGATCAATTCAATAGTTCTCTTGTCATTAAATAAATCGAATCCGTCACATAATCGATTCGGATGTCCATCCCAATCGATAACTCTCGGCTTAAGTTTTTAAGCCGAGTAAATATGTATAATCTGTTTATACCGTTTATTGGTGGCACTTGGTTGAACCACTCGCCACACTACGCCCTTTTTAAAGGTTAAAAAATACATAAAAAATGTGTCAACCTTTGAAAGTAAGTTGCCGTAAGGTGAAACCAGACAGGTTAAGAAATAATTAAAGTATAATAGTATAAGTGTTTTCATTCAAGATTTAATTCTAATCATCACCTCGGTACCCATATCTAATTGTGAGTCTATTTTAAGCCATTGCTGAAAAATAATACCAATTTTTTTCTGATTTGAATCCAAATTATCGTGGCAGGATTCTTTACGTCCATGACAAGATACTTATTTTACCTATACTAGCGGCACGATGATGGCCGTTTTGAAATATTACAATAGTGATGATATTTTACTTGTTTTACTACCGTAGTATAAATACCCTCTAATGTGGTCGACTATTCACATATTTCTACAAATAAAAAGTAATTAAAATTAATACGAAACTTCATGAAAGGACAAACGTCAAAACGGCCATCATAGCGTGCCGCTAAAATAGTGCTTTTTCAGATTACTACCACTGCTGTGCTTATACCTCCCTAGTCCACCAAAGATCGTCACAACGTTCAGTCTTGTCCACCAGGCTCCTGTGACATTTACTAAAAAAGAACTTTTCGACCCTAACGGCTCTCAGTTCTACGAACAATGTGACCCGCCTACTGTAACCAGGCAATTCTTCTCCGAATCCTCTTTCAGATTTCCTTGTTATGGATTTCTTACCCTCTCCATTATCCTCTGATTGACAGACAGATCTGACAGCTAGATTCTCAGTGAAATTCACTGTCAAGGGTCATGTATTTTCCAGGTAATAACATTACTGAGCAGGAAAAACAATGTTTTATGAAATTAATCTACGTTGTAGGGTGTATTGTCACAATGAAAGCTTTTTTTTAAAAACAATTTCCTTTCTTACTCTAAAACAATTACCTAAAAAATTATTCCAACTTATTAACAAAAGGTTTTCGTTAACAAAACGATTTTTAATTTAAATGGCCGGTTTTCTTTGTGTAAACAAAAGTGTTTACATTCTTTAGAAATGGAAAGTATTTTGTAACAATTGAGTTTATACAGAATAAGGCCTGTTTTGTTTCAATTTTGCAAAATAAGTATTCAAACCGTAACTTGAAGTCCCGAGTAGTACGTATGCCTATGTAAGTCTACAGTATCAAATAAATAAAATTGAAATGTCTGCTTGTAATTGCAAATTAATAGATTTTCACTGCAGATAGCTGATGTTTAGGAGAGTAGTACTTTCAAGAGTATTTAGAGAAGTAAATTAAGCTTAATTTTATGCAAAATCCTTCAGAAAGGCAAAGTAACAACAGGGCGGCAGCTAATCATGATTACACATTATTTTGTTATCATCACTACATATTATAAAACAAAGTCGTTTTTCGCTGTCTGTCCCTATGTATGCTTAAAACTACGATGCGATATTTTTAATAGTTAAAGTGATTGTTATGAAAGGTTTTTATGTATAATTTGAAAAGTATTTGTATGCATTGACCAAATTATAACAATATTTGTTGGGGATGTCGAAAAAAATTAATGCCACGGGGTTCGAAGTATATCACAGGCGAAGCCGGGCGGGTCAGCTAGTAAAAGTTATAAAATACAAAAGAAAACCGGGCTGCATACTTGTAATTTTCCTAATTTGAATTAGGAATTATCTTCTTTAAATTCAAACTTTTTAATGATATATATATATATATATATATATATATATATATAGCAAGATGGCGCTGCTCGCACGTTTACATCGGCTCCGTATATAAATATTTCTTAAATTTAATATTTTACTGTAATAGTGTCAAAAGTGTTATGAAAGTGATAAACTAACCTTAAACTTCATGTGATACTGTTATACTCGCATAATACTGTGAAATATATCGCAAAAACTGCTTGATACTGTGACATCAGTGAACACATGTGAAAATGAAAATAAAAATAATAATTTGATGAATTTACATTTAAAATAACATCATAAACTTGCAGCTCTGTTCAATAAGGAATATTTCAAACGAATTTAATCGAAAATTAAAGAAACAACAGTGAAAATCAAAGTATTTAAATTTAACTATTTCGTTTTTTATTCAAACTTCGGTTGCGATAATTTTCGGCCAATGAAAAAACTTCACTGACTTAAGTTACAAAACAAGTTTGAACACGCGACTACAATTATGTAAGAGAGAGTTGAGTTTGAGCATTTCATCTTGTTAAGCGTATACAGTCCCCCTGATGCTTCTTACATTAAATTTGAAGAAAAGCTTGAAGAAGCACTGTTCAAATGCCAATGTTCTAAGAAATCTATAATAGTTTGTGGAGATTTTAATGTTGATATATTAGATACATCATTAACTCCTTCAGAGAGAAATAAAATGAAAAATTTATTTAAATCCTTTAATCTGCATAGTACATTCTTAGAACCCACTCGTATTACAGCCACCAGTGCAAAATATATTGATAATATTTTTACTGATATTAAACATTTGGGGATGAAGAGTAGAAGCGTGCACGTCGCCATCCCTGCCAGCTACGGCTGCAATTCTACTCCAACACGAGTGCCACCAGGGCGATTACTGCTAGGGCGTGCCCCCGAGGCGACGCGCACCAGTTCGTCCCCGCTGGTGCGAAAAGTGTGTGCCAGAGCGGCGTAGGGGACCGCCACCTTACACGCGCGGCCCGACACGGCGGGAAGTGGAGGATGGAGTGCAGGGTAGCTGCGTGGAATGTTAGGGGAGGAATGACAGATAAGATGAATGAGTTGATGGATGTTATGAATGAGAGAAAGTTAGATGCAGTGTGCTTGACAGAGACCAAGCGCAAGGGCAGCGAAGTCTTGGAGCTCCCGGGTGGGATGCTCGCGCTTTGGTCTGGAGTACCAGAGAGCGAGCATGGCAGTCGGGGGGTTGGAATTTTGCTGTCCTCGCGATTGGCCTCCGGTATGTATGAGTACAAACTGGTAGGTCCTAGAATCCTCTGGATCCGTGTAAAACTTGGTTTGACGAAGATTTTCCTGGTAGCTGCTTACGCGCCAGTATCTTCGTCGAACGCGAGTGAGCTAGAGGACTTCTGGGAGAGTATGAGAGAAGCTCTAAATGTGATAGAAGGAAATGAAAGACTTATAGTATGTGGAGACTTGAATGGATGGGTGGGTACCGCTCGCGATGGTTTTGAGTCGGTACTCGGGAAGTATGGGGATAAAAGGGTGAACGACGCTGGCAAGCTAATACTGGCATTTTGTAAGGAAAAGTATTTGTTTGTGGCGAACACAATGTTCAACCACAAACAAATTCACATGTATACGAGGAGATGTAAGTCAAAGAGAAGCATGATAGATCTATTCCTAATGGATAGTCGGCTCCGTAAACAGGTGATGGACACAAGGGTTTATCGAGGCGCTGAGCTGGGATCAGACCACTACCTAGTCATAACTAGGATTAGGGGTCTGTTCGCGGGTTGGCGTCATCGCACCGAGTGTCCTGAACCTGAGCCGACTTATAGCATCAAAAGCTGGAAGCTGCAGGATGCATCCATTAGGGATAAATATAATGAAAGGGTAGCCGAAAAGCTTGGCGACGTCAATGTAAGCAGTGAGAATGTGGAAAGTGTATGGCAGAACCTTAGGGACAGTATGATAAATGCCGCTGTGGAAGTGTGTGGAGAAACGAAAAGAGGCAGTAGTAATAAGCGTGATGCATAGTGGAATGAAGAAGTGAAAGAAGCAGTTCGAATGAAGAAGAAAGCATGGCTAGACTACTTAGCCTCGCGGAATGATTTTTATATGAAAGAGAGATACAAGCTGCAGAAAGTTAACACGAAGGCACTGATAGAAGAAGCTCGTGAAAGGTGCAGAATAAAAGCGGATGAAAGGTTGTCGTCCAATTTTCGGGCTAATGCCAAGCTCTTCTGGAAAGAGGTAGGCAAGACCCGAAGTTGTTCGGCAATCTGCAGTATAAATAAAGTGCTTAGTGTTAACAATGACGTCCTAACAGACCAAACTGCCGTCCTGCAGAGATGGAGTGAATATTATGGAAAGATGTATGCAAGAAAAGACAGAGATGCCACATCGGTAAGTAGAGCTCACTTCGATGCTCCGGATCCCGATGTCATTGAAGTCATTAGTATGAAAGAAATAGAACAAGCGATAAGAAGTATGAAATGTGGTAAGGCTGCGGGAAAAGACAGAGTTACTGCTGAGATGATCAAGTACGGTGGGTCGCGTGTCTGGGACACACTATGTCTGTTATGCAACTTGTGCTGGCGGACAGATGAGGTCCCGGATGACTGGCGAGTAGCAGTTGTAGTACCTATTTACAAAGGGAAAGGCTCGCGCCTAAACTGCTCCAGCTACAGGGCGATCAGCTTGGTCAGCTTAGCTAGTAAGGTGTATGCAAAGGTTATAACGGCACGAATGCAAGAAAAGTCTGAAAGGTATTTATGGGAGGCTCAATGCGGATTCCGACGTGGAAGAGGTTGCATGGATCAAGTGTTTTCTCTCCGCATGATCGCGGAAAAGTTTCTGGCTCTTAGCCAGAAGGTTTTCTGCGCTTTTGTGGATCTAGAGAAAGCATTTGATAACGTTGTGAGAGAAACGCTGTGGGACTTGCTGCCAGGATATGGTGTGGACGGCTCGCTACTGCGGGCAATACAGTCGCTTTATAGGGACTGTAAGGCTTGCGTGCGAGTAGGGGGGGATGTGTCACCTCTTTTTGATGTCTGTACAGGCGTCAAACAGGGATGTGTCATGTCCGCCTGGCTGTTCATAGTGTATCTGGACAGGTGCCTGCAGAAGTTGAAAGATTGGGGTGTGAATTTGGGTGACTTTACAGTAAACTGTCTGCTGTACGCTGATGATGCGGTGCTCATGGCCTCGTCAGAAGCCGACCTACAGGCATTAGTCACTAATATGAAAGAGGGGTGTGAAAGTAAGGGTCTCCGCTTGAATGCAAGTAAAACTAAGGTTCTAGTATTTGAAAGAGGTGACGTAAGAACTAAATGCGAGATTAGAGTAAACCAGGAACGTTTAGAGCAAGTGAATGAAATTGTGTATTTAGGAAGTATGTTTAGCGCGGATGGAAGATGTGATTCGGATGTAGAACGGCGAGTAGCTGCCGGAAACAAAGTTAACGGTGCTTTGTCCCAGTTAGTAAAGCGACAAAGCATCGTAAAAGAAGCACGACTGGCGATTCATAACGCAGTGCTAGTGCCAACTTTGCTTTACGGTAGTGAAACCTGGGTATGTCAGCAGATGCATGAAAGTAAATTGAATGCTGTGGAGATGCGATTACTTCGAAAATTGTGCGGCGTTACCTTGGCCAACCGAATACGTAACGAAGTGATACGCAATATGGCAGGTTTGAATGAAAGTGTCAGCGTTAAGCTGGAAAAAGGCGTGCTCCGTTGGTTTGGACACGTCCAACGAATGAGTGAGGAACGATTGACGAAGAATATATATTGTTCAAAAGTAGAGGGTAGAAGGAGTCAGGGAAGGCCGAGACTTACATATGAAGACCACGTGAGCAGATTGCTCAAAAACGGAAAGGTCAAAAGTACTCGGATACCCAGACGTGCGTGTATGAAGCGATTGATGAATCTCGAAGAAGCAAAAGAAGTATGCATGGATCGCGAAGCCTGGCGATCTGTCCTCTCTGACTACCCCGTCAGGGATACAGCGTGAAGATAGTTAAGTTAAGTTAAGTTAAACCTATAGATAAAGGTATTGTGGTTCCTGTGGAGTCAGATCATCGTGGCCAATGGATAAAATTTCCTAAAAGTTCAGTCAGCAAAAAACAAATTAAATATGTACCAATTAACCAAAGTCGTTTGAATAATTTTAAAGAAAATGTATTAAAGAGATTACCATATCTACCTAACTTCACTTGTGTAAACCAGTCATATAAACACTTATTTAATTTGATTAATGATGAGTTTGGCAAAATTTTTACCTCAAAAACTCTACAGATTGGTGGTCGTCCTGTTTTCAGTGACTGGGCAACACCAGGTATCTTTAAAAGTAGAAATAAATTATTTGAATTATATTCAGAAAAATCATATAATTTTAGGCAAACCTTTCAGGAATATGTTAAAAATTATTCAAAGATATTTAAACAAACGTGTCATCTTGCTAAGTCAAACTTCATTAAAAATAAAATTTCTAATTCTGTAAATAAAATAAAAATGACTTGGAACATCATTAACTCTGAATGCGGTAGATCTTTAGTGACTGAAAGGGATTTCCACTTAAAAGTAAATGGTTGCCATGTTACAGGGGACCTGGAAGTGGCTACGGAGTTTGAACATTTTTTCAAAAATGTACCTATATTGACAACAAAATCTCTCCAAGCATCTTCCAGTTCCGCTGAACTTTTATTAGAAGAATCTGTTCTTTGTTGCAGGGATGCATTTGTATTCACAGATATTTGTGCTCAGGACATTGTAAAAACATTTAAATGTATCGAAATTAAGAAAACCGCGGACATTTGGGGATTATCGGTCAAAACTGCATCATGTATAATTGAGGTAATTGCGCCCCATCTAGCAACTGTGTTTAATGACTGTGTTTCTAGTGGTACATTTCCTGATTTAATGAAACACAGCAAAGTCGTTAAGTTCAAGGCTGGCAGCGCTACAGAGCCGTCTAATTTCCGACTAGTGTCAGTGCTGCCAACTTTGAGCAAAGTATTTGAAAAAATAATCTTGAATCAAATGCTATCCCATTTTAATAGTCATAAAATACTCCATGCGAATCAATTTGGGTTTACGAAAGGGCGCTCAACTTCCGATGCTGGTGTTGAGTTATTAAAATGTATTCATGAAGCTTGGGAAGACAAGCACGATGCATTAGGTATATTTTGCGATCTATCAAAGGCTTTTGATTGCGTTCAACATGAAACGCTGTGCAAAAAATTACACCACTATGGAATAAGAGGCAAAGCTCTCGACCTTCTGTCTTCATATTTGAACAATAGAATACAGAGGGTCGATATTAATGGTACACGTTCTGTAGGATCCATGGTTACAATGGGTGTGCCGCAAGGCTCGATACTTGGGCCATTCTTGTTCCTCATTTATATTAATGATTTACCATTTTATGTAGGGGACAGGAATAGGATTGTTTTGTTTGCAGATGACACCTCATTAATTTTTAAAATTAAAAGACAATTAGATAACTATGACGATGTAAACAATGCAATTGCAAGAGTAGTTCATTGGTTCAGCTCAAATAATCTTTGCCTTAATGAAAATAAAACTAAATGTATAAAATTTACTCTACCAAATGTAAAACAAGTTGCGGCCAATGTTCAACTGAATGGACAAGTGTTAGAGTTTGTAGAATCAACTGTGTTCCTAGGTATAACTATTGATGCCAATTTGCAGTGGGGCCCACACATAGAAAAGACAGCCTCTAGATTAAGTTCGGCTGTATACGCTGTAAAAAAGATCAGGTCTCTAACAGATGTGGATACGGCTAGAATGGTTTACTTCAGCTATTTTCATAGTATTATGTCTTACGGTATTCTCCTTTGGGGGAGTGCTGCAGATTAAAATATTATTTTTGTTCTACAAAAGCGGGCTGTACGCGCTATTTATAATTTGGGCCCCAGAGTTTCTCTCCGAGAAAAATTCAAAGAAGTAAATATTCTAACCGTACCATCACAATACATTTTTGCCAATCTTATGTATGTCCAGAAAAATCTATCATAGTTTTCTAAACTCTGTGATAAACATAATATAAACACTAGAAATAAAAATAATCTTTTAGTCCACCACAGTCGACTACATAAGATTGGCGATTCTTTCCAGGGTAACTGTATACGCTTTTACAACAAGCTTCCCTGTGACCTGAGAAATTTACCTTTAAATAAATTTAAAAACTTTATTAAAAACAAGCTTTGTGAAAAAGGTTTTTACTCCGTTACAGACTATTTGCAGGACAGGGACGCCTGGAAATGATCTGCTGGCAAAGTGAAATAATATTAAATTGTAAATAGGCCATCAAAAAAAAAAGCCTTCCTAAGTTTCTTGCCGGTTCTTCTCAGGTGGGCCGCGTTCCGAACCGGTGGTCGCTTTAAATATTTTAAATAGTGTATGACATTTTGTAAACGCCGTTAAAATGGTCTATGCAAAATAAAGATATTTTTATTTTTATTTTATTTTTTTAAGGAAGACAAATATCACGGTATCCTCGTAGTTCAAGTTGGTCTATTGGTTAAGACATGTACTATATAATCTGCTAAGTCGATGGATCGAATCCCAGTGACAACAGATTGGCTTTTTGAAATTTCATTTCGGTTCATTTGTGTTGTTATACATTGATTTCAATCTTCGGACGAATTGTATATTCTAAAGAGGGAAGTACCTATCAATTTACAACAAGAATGGATCTGTCTTTAGAAAACGTGAATATTCAAAAAAGGCATCCACAACGTTTAGACTTCGATGACAGCGAATATGAATCAAATATTTCATGTGAAAGTCTGCCTAATAGATAAGAATTATATTATATTATCTGTGCTAATAGTTACTTAACTAGGGATGGAAGTGATTAAAAAGTAAACAAGCTGACATTAGAGCTGCAAAGTGCTAACAATGAAATTGATAGATTGAGTTTGGAAAATAACAAACTGAAAAAGGAACTACAACAATATAAGCAAAAAATAATATTGTACAAATCAGTGGGATTAGGTATATATATTAATCAAATAAACAAGTCCAAAAATATGCTCATGGAAACTATTAAATTGTCTCAGAGTAAGCTATCGCATAATATCGACATGGCAACACTGGTAGAAACCGGAAACAGCAGCGATTCCGTTTTGTTGTCTTATGTTTCACCGTCTAATAGCAGCAGCAGAGGCGGGCTGTAGCGTGTTGAACCCGAAAAATGAAAAGCAAAATAGAGTAATTGTTTTCTCTGATGAAACCGGTTTTAGTATAAGAAACTAGTTTCAAAATTTATTAGGCAACTCTTTTAAAATAGCATCAATAGTAAAACCTAAAGCTCTAATTTCTGAAATCCTGAGTTCGTGCATTACTTTGTGTAAAGATTTCACCTACAGAGACTACGTTATTATATTGGGGGGTTCACATGATGATAACCCTATGAAGGTACATTCGTACCTATATTAAACATACGCATGTCTTAGGTGAAGTGTATAATAACAAATATCTCAATGAATGTATGTTAAATAATCTATATAAGCAAGTTTGTCAGATGCATGAAAACTCAGTTTATTTGTCACTGAGTACGGGTTTCAATAGATGGAGAAAATTAAAATATGTAAACAAATTGCATGCTAGTAGAATTATTCACAAGGAGATATTGCGAATTAAGTATAGGAACGATTACAATAATTATATTTTAAAAAGAAAAGAATTTAATATCAATGTATAAGTAAGCAAGCAAACACAATGTATGTACAGACAGAAAACATGATCTCATATAGGAGTGTTACTACACAGACAGATTTAGGGACTGTAGATGGTCATAATATGGACACCCGGTCCCATAATGACTTTTTTCGTGACTAAAAACTTTCTATATGTACTCCATCAAAATATTGATAGTCTTCCTAACAAGTCAGATAAGTATTTGTGTGGAGCAAATGCAGCATAGTATTCATGGAATTTGTATTACAGAACATAACATGAAGTTGGGAGATGAAGTATATGTGCATATGCCAAATTTTACCATAGCCGCTGTATTTTGTAGAAATAGTCGACATGGAGGGTCATGTATACTAGTAAGACGTGGCGTTCAGTATAGAGTACTTCAACATATAAGCACTCTGGCAGTAGAAGTTAAATTCGAATGTTGTGCGATAGAGCTAACTAAGCATAGTATTGTGATTGTCTGTATATATAGATCTCCTAGGGAAGACTTACCTGCGCTTATATGTTTTTATAACAAACTACAAATGCTTCTTACATGACTATGCAAAAGTAATTGCAAAAAGATTATACTCTGTGGAGATTTTAAGATAGATGTTCTAATAAAGAGCAGGAAATCCCGCGAGTTTGAGAATATCTTGACATCATTTAACTTAAAAATAGAGTTTTACAAGGTTACCCGATTTATATCTGGCACTTGTATAGATAACATAATTCATACTATACCGGGATCTATAGGATGTGTCATGGAATTTAACTTGTCTGATCATTATGCTCTCCTCTTGCAAAGTCCTGTCAAGGATAACTGTTTGTTGCGTTACTGGTATGTGTATAAAAGGGACTACTCATCGTATAATAGAAATATATTTAAACGACATATAAAACAATTATCATTTGATCAAGTATATCAGGCGAAGGAGGCAAACAAGGCATTCAATATCTTTTTTGAAATATTTAAACAGATGTATGACCTCTGTTTTCATTTTACTTTTTTGAAAAAAGTAAAATGGTTATCAATGGGAATAAAATTATGCTGCAATAAAAAACGTACTTTGTTGTGGAAATACCGAAAGAATCCGAGCTCCTCTAATAAACAGTTATATAACACATATGCTAGCAGACTGAAAACAGTAATCTACTTGACGCAAAAAGCTCAAAATGACCACCATATTACAGTGTCAAAAAATAAGTCCAAAGCTATATGGGGTATCATAAACCGATCAAAAAATAGTAATTTAAAACTGGGTATTAATTAAATCAAATACAATGATGAATTAATCAAAAAACCCGTGATTATTTGTAATAAATTCAACGATTATTATGTGGATATTGGTGATGACTACAGAAATGTGACATTAAATTATTCTCAAAATGACATTAATTGTAATTACTCTATATTCATTTACCCCGTGACACCATTAGACATCTATGAAATAATAAAATCATTAAAAACACTAATAGTGCGGGCATGGATGAAATAGTTACCAAAGTAATTAAAGATGTTAATATTGATATTGCACCTATTCTCTGTCACTTAATTAATATATGTAACGAACAAGGAGTATTTCCTCAAAGACTGAAACAAGTTATTGTTAAACCTATTTACAAGAAAGGTGACACCTTAGCCATTGAGAATTATAGACCGATAGCATTGATACCAGTATTTGCTAAGGTATTTGAGAAAGTGATCTATAACTGCATGTATTCTTTTTTTTTTTAATATTCCATATTGGTACCTCAACAATACGGATTTCGTAAAAATAAAAACATGAACATGGCCATTTATGATTTTCTGGGCCATATAATGAACAGCTTAGATAGCCGACGTACAGTAACTGGCTTATTCCTGGATATGACCAAGGCCTTCGATCATGTTCGACATGATGTAATTTTAGAAAAGCTATATCGATATGGAATTAGGGGAAATGCACATAAACTAGTAGCGTCATATTTGACAGAAAGGGAACAGCTGACACAAATAAAAAAAAAATGTCCCATATCAAGAACAGAAAAATGTTATGAATCTGACATTAGAAAAGTTAAATATGGTTTACCCCAGGGGAGTGTACTGGTTCCATTACTTTTTGTAGTATATATAAACAGTTTGCCATGTACCATTACGGATAGGATGACGCTCTTTGCTGATGACTGCTCGGTGCTTTACACCATTTCAAAATTGACATCTCAAGAATCCTATATAAATGCCTCATTGACATCTATTATCAATTGGTTGACTACGCATAATCTTAAAATAAACTTTGACAAAACTAAAATCATTAACTTTTAGCTGAAACAATCTTTAAATAGTCACATGTCCACCAATATCAGCTATATGGGTTCAATAGCAAAAGAAGACACAAACATAAAATTTTTAGGGCTACACTTAGATCAACAAATCAACTGGAAAGTCCACGTTGATCATGTGTGCAAAACGGTTAGTCAACTGGGATATGGTTTATTCAAACTAAAATCCGTAACTAGCAGGAATGTGCTTATCACAGCTTATCATGGGCAGGTTTCCTCAACACTACGCTATGGAATAATCTTTTGGGGTAATTCAACTGATTGGCTGCGAGTGTTTAGGGCTCAGAAGCGTTGTATTAGAACCATATTTAACCTCAAACCCAAAGTATCATGCAAGTCTTACTTTAAGCAGCACGGTTTAATGACTTTTCCCTGTTTGTATATTTATGAAGTTCTTGCATTTGTGAAGCAAAATATTTATTTGTTTGACGTAAAGGGGAGAATGCGTCAAAAAGGTAAATTATGTGTGGTGCCCAGTAAAACAACTGCGATTTACCATTAGTTTTTTTTTGTAAAGCCCCACTGATATACAATAAACTCCCTTTATCAATTAGAGATGTAACAGAATTATCTTAGTTTAAGAAGCTTGCGCGTGAACTGCTTGTAGGGAAATGTTTCTACTCAATACAGGAATATCTTGACGAGAAAGACATCTCCTAAAAGTGTTTCAGTATTTTAGCAAACAATAACATTTTAATATAAATTAAATATTTTGTTGTCATGATAAGGCATTTGGCCAGATTGTATTTGACATTTACTTATTCCCAAAAAATAACATTAATTGTATAAATTTGTCATATTTACCCAATTTT
Source organism: Thumatha senex (assembly GCA_948477245.1). NCBI lineage: Eukaryota > Metazoa > Arthropoda > Insecta > Lepidoptera > Erebidae > Thumatha > Thumatha senex. The sequence goes on along the minus strand of OX419741.1, from coordinate 15,772,492 downwards.
AATCATTATGGTCAATGTATTAATAAACTAGCTTTAATGTAGCAATTGTAGCAATATGCATGAATTTTATGAAATAAGTTTGTTGTACACCATTAGTGGTAGGACATAGAGGACACATAGATTTTAAAAAAATTGTAAGAACTTCTGTAACCTATGCTTCACAAATAAATAAATGAAATGAAATGATACCAAAACTACCAAATACAAATGGTATAGCCAAAGAGATTTTATTACAAGATCATACATATCTACAAAATGCGAAAAAAGTTTTTCCCCAACCTAAAATTTATGTTTCAATATATCCAAAATCGAACATAGACATTTCCCTCAAGAGCAATATGCCGTCGTGATAACAATGTATCAAGGGCGAATTTCATAGTACAAGCTATTAGAAATATGTCAGTGTCAAATTGTATGACATGAATTTATTATCATCGATCATGTCAAGCACACAACATAAGTCAACTTCGGCATAAGCCTTACATACATAATATCATGCCCTTTTCCCGAAAGCGTATGGCATACTATACGCCCATGCTGATTGAATAGCATTTACCCTTATTATTTATATTAGATTGTGATAATACAGAGAATTCTAAGAAACTAATATAAATATTTTTGTTATGTTCATCGTATTTCGTTTTTAATTATACATTTTAATTAAAGTATGTAGTTCATTTATATAGTGACGTCATCAGTTGCATGAGATAGTTGGGCCTTTGTCTTAATAATACTTATAACATAATCATTGTATGACAATGTGCTTTTTATGTTTTATTTCCGTTTTCAGGCAAAGTCGTAACTGTAGTAATGCCACCGATGACGTCATTAAAGAAAATTGTTCATATTTTGCTTGGAATACTGATAATCATAGTTATTTTCCATTTCTAAGTGATCAATAACCCTATTCCTTAAAATGGTTTTAGATTTACAACATTATTTTAAAATAGTGATCTATGCCCATTGCATCAGATGTATTTCATCCCACGTAATAGAGGTGATAAGCATATTGCCGTGTTGAAATGGACAGGGGTAAGTTATGGACTGTATCTACAGTTAAAATTTACCGTTGTATGACCTTTAACTTGGCTTAAAGACTACAATAATACCAGCAAAGGCTAAACATGGAAAAATCCAAATATCCAAATCACGATGAAACCAAAATATACTCCACTAGCAATTATAATAAAAACACTGACCTGGAATATGTACAGAATAGAATGGAACGAATAACAGTGAAGCTATATGTGCGGAGTGGCTGTTCAAATAACTGTCAGTTGTAGTAGGTATTTTTCCGTTTAATCCCGAGCTTCTAATTGACAAATGTTTTGAACACACCCTGTCTGTTTTTTAATTGTAGCTATCTTCGTTTACAGAGAGATTAAAAGTGTAGATATACAGTACAATGTAAGTAAGTAGAATTGGTGTAATTAATATTACGAATGTTTTCGAAAAATATTACTATTTGGTTATTGTAGCCAAATGTTCTGTTACATTTTTAGCTTTTCTCCGAAGTGGAAGGTTGAGGTGTACTGTTCTCCCACATTGCAGCTCTGTATTTTAGTCCCATGTAGTAGGTGGTTAACCTATTACTGCGTTGAATCAGAAGGCTGTGTCAAACTGCTGTTGAATTATTACAAGCCCAAGTATTTTCTGGTGTATGTTACTGACCGAAATCTCTATATGAGGGTTCCAGTGCTTGTGTCAGAATCAACGGAGATTGTACATACTTTATTTGCATATAAAAAGGTCTGATACAGTGTTGTGTAGCGTCACCGTTACTGTTTAACCTGTACATTGACAGTTGCTTGAAAGAAATGCAAGAGAGTGCGTATGGATGAAAAAAGACTGATCTGACCGTCAAATGTCTTCTTTACGCTGATGATCAGGTAATACTAGCATCATCAGCAGATGAGTTGCTGTTGATGGTTAACATTATGCATGATGCGTTAAAAAGCAAAGGAATGAAAGTGAATGTTAATATGACGAAAAGTAATGTAAAATGTATGTATGTTTGTATGTTACTGGCCTTCAGAACAAACGGCTTAAACTGACTTCCAAATACAAACGTGTACCTAATTGGAAAAGCCACAAACTGTCACCCTTCTGAGGGCTGACCACCATATTAGCAGAAGATGCTTAGCACAGCGATCGTTGTCAAAACACTTAGTGGAACTATTTTGTTTTTTTCACGTGATAACCCTCGAATCGTACTACACCATTGGACTAATCCCACCTGCATTACCATTACAGGGATTCCTGTAAACTAGGATCCACAGTAATGACCAAGACCTGAAAAGTTACACCGACCTCGATCTCGGTGAAATCCCAGGAGAAGTTACAACGTCTTGGAACCCACAACGAGATTAATCAGAATTTAATTTGAGAGCGTTGAAAAAAAAACGTAACTCCTATTCCCTCCTTTGCAAAGCGGGAGACCTGGAAGACCTGGAACTAGGTATCATAAAATACATCGTATAGAAAAAGTAAAATGGGCAGTTTCTACTGAGATCGTGAAGAAGACGGTTATGGCAAGAATGTCACCCCTATGCGGAAATCTTGTGCAAATTCTCGACGATGGCATGCCAAACTCGAAACGACTAAAAACACACTGAGTCCTCACCATCTCTGATCAAATGACGGGCCTCTGCGGTAGGCGCCCTTACGGTGTTGGGTATTGCCTGAGCCCGCCTGACGCCTTGTATTGGCGGCCCAATGATGTACCTCTTTACGCTCCGCTTGAACCTGGGGTTGTAGAAGGAGGGAATAACGTGCACACCGTGCAAAGCATTCTGTGTCAATTTCGACACAGAAACGTTCTTATGAATCACTCTTTTTTGGCAACGATTAGATTTAGGATGAAGTGACGAAATGCTATTCAGAAAACTCACCGTGTTTCATAAACTCCTTCGGTATTGATATTATTCCAACCACAACATTTAAAAGTATCTTCTTCGTCTTAGTGTATTTTCAGTTACTTCCAAACCCCCACCTGGATAGGAGGTAGATTTTATATTCAGCTCATGGCAATACTATTCAAGACGTTTCAACGAACAGTAACTAAGCGACTATGTTGCTATCTCTTTTATGAGTTCCCAAGTCGTAAACGAAAAGCCGTGTACCCATGACTAGGCGTCCCACTTGATGTATTAGGTCTGATGACTTATGATGTGATCTCTTTAACCTTACAGGTTGTATATTTCACCGATTGAATAGATCCACTATGGCATTTATAGGATATAAACACCATGGTTGATCTATCGATCGAAAGGCGGTGTCTATTTTTATCCGAATACGCTATGTAAAGAAAAATACTGTGTGTACGTCACGAAAGTCAAAGTCATTTGTACTGAAAACTCCGCCCCAAACAAGCGTGATAACACCCGAACCTCTTGGTTGAGGTCAAGCAGTGGTGGCATGGCCCCCTTCCGAGTGCTCACCTTGGGCTACCGGCCTAGGCAAATGGAAGGATACCGTATTGTTTTAGTTGGCAGGAGTCCGGTATAGCACCCATGGGGATTTCCACACAAAAAATAATAGATTACCCGTTTTATAAATAAATTAAAATAAACTATTTACATTTCCTATTAATTAAAAAGATGTCAGGATTTTTAATTTATGAAGTGAAACTTCTTTAGGCGCATGAGGATACATTTTTTACGGATGAAACGTAAGTAATCGAAGATGTGCAACTTTTTTGTCGAAGAAGAGGGAGAGATTGACACCGATTGAGAGGGAGTGAGCAAGGGCGAACGTAGCATGAAGCACATAGCCATGGAGCGAGAGTAGGGAGCAAGCGAGTGAGAAAAATCAAGAGGGAGAGAGAGAGAGAGAGAGTGAGATAGAGCGAACATCGCATTACGCACATAGCCATGGAGTGAGAGGTGGGAGAGTGCTAGTGAGAAAGATTTAAAAGGCAGTAAGATCGTGAAAAAAATCACCACATTGGTTGGTGATTGATGTATTCGTTTAGTAGTTAAATATTAAAACTTTAAATAGCAATTCCGTCGCATAACGACTTGTGCAGTAAACAAATATTTTTAATTTATTTACATTTTCATGATTAGTGCGTATAGAGTGTGTAAACAGTGATTTAAATTTATAACAAACATTTTGTGTTAAATTTGTAAATCGTCCTTTACTAAGCCGTTGTTCAGAGTAATAGACATATATTTGTTACTTATACAAATCTAAAGTTTTACATTTGTATAAATATAAAAATCGCCAAGCTTCGCGATCCATGTATACTCCTTTCGCTTCCTGCAAATACATTTATCGATTCATACATGCACGTTTGGGTATCTGAGTACTTTAGACCCTTCCATTTTTGAGCAGTCTGCTCACCTGGTTTTCATATGTAAGTCTCAGCCTACCCTGATTTAATGTCCTCATCTTTTCGTAATGACTTTTGATTTAGAGCCACCCAATAGATAGTTGCTTCTAGCAGTCAAATAAAAGGGGACCACCCGTTTTATTAAGGTAAAACGTCTTCATCGACGTATGAGAGAAATTTTATAGAAGTAAAAAAATCGTCACATTTTTCGGTTATGCGCCATGTTGTTTTTAAGTGAAACTTCTTTATCGACGTAAGTGAAGCAATTTTCGTGAAGTTGTAAATAGTAAAGAAATGATATGTCGTAAAGAAGTTTCACTTCTTACCTTTGTACTCTGGTAACACAATTATATTTTAGGCATATAGAAACAACTATCGTTTGACTTTTGATTTTCGGCATTGTTAGAGGTTACTGCTGTCTGATCTCTCAACCCCACCTGCGACGTTGGCTCGTCCGTTGATTTGTCAGAAGAGAATAGAAATCGTCGCTCAATAGAGTGCCGACAGAAAAATTGACAGTTTTCGTAGTCTACTATTACAATTGCGCTCCAATAGAATTCTATCAGCCGGCCGATAGAATGTTATTAACCCGTGTAGCGCCTGTAAGTAGCTCTTAATTTGCATTTTTGGTAGTCTATATTAATATTTTGATAGCTAAAAACAGCTATTTTGTCTCTATTCAGCAGTTTGTGAAGTGTGATTGTGAAATATATAATAGTTTTAGTAGACTACCTAGTTTTGGACCAATAGCAATAGAACCGCTATAGAATAGAACTAGAACGGCTTTCTATTGGAAAATAGTTGACTCAGCCCCCCTGGTACACCGCTAGCAGGTGAGGTCGCTTGGGCGCCGGATATATTGATAGGACCCCATAAGAGTCACCGCGCACACTGGCTTCTTTTAGTACGCGATGCGTGCGATGCAGCGTCACGTTTGGGTGACTCACTGGCATCTGTATCTGTCTTGGCGACTGTTCGGATACTGTTTCGCTATTTGAAAAGTAAATCAGTCGCCGTTTCTGGCATTTTAAAGTGTAAAGCCATTTGGCTTCTAAAAAGCTACTAAGCCGCCGGTCGCAAATACTGATTTAATGTTGTGTATTTTAAAAGTTGTAATCTGTATTGTTTGTAGTGTTTAATAAAATAAAAATAAATTTAATACTAAAAGTATCTAGTCTGCGGCGACCCTTACATCTTTACTTTTATTTCATCATTTTTATTTTTTATAGCACTAAGGTGGCAGACAAGCGTACGGCCCACCTGATGGAAAGTGGTCACCATAGCGTTTGGACGTTTGCAACACCACAGGTGCAGCACTCGCGCTGACTTTTGGCGGGAGAGTGACAAGTGCGGACGCTTGCTGTAAATTATTTTCTAAAACTAGTGCATTTATCTTGTTTTATGTGCGGGAGTGGTGGTTCTTGGACATAAAAGTTGTGTTAACGTGCTATAGTGATAGACAATGATATATATGCAGTGAAATGCTATTTTCTCTCTTGACGCAAAAAGGCCACTGAAATCTCAGTATAAGAATCACCATTATACTGAGGGCAAGGACTGAGGACTCGACATCGACAAAGACTGGACAGGACTAAATACTAAGAAAATATTAATACTGAAGAATAGGATGTATGGACAAAGTTTCCTTTGCCTGCCCAATATGGGCCAAGACAACAAAAAAAAGAAAAGCACTCGCGCTGCCAACCCTTTAACCATTGGCTTATAATTATCATGATATTTACGTTCTAACTTTGTTATGGTTTTGGCGATGTGCGGTTTGAATGTTCGTTACCTGCTGACAGTAGTTGCTGTATTATGTGAAGTTAGTTACGAATTGGTTTGAAGTAACCTCATTTTATTTTGGCAATCAAATGAATACAGCAGTGCTGTTTTTTTTTCAATAACCTGTTTAGTACGTTGCATTATTTAAATTTAGAACATTATTAAGATTTTTATGTTGGTAAAAATAACAGTTTATATCTATGAAAGTACCCCGTTATTTATAGATATCATTGATCGTGTAATATCAGTGACGCAATCTGATCGAATTGTCGGGGTACTAAAAGTTTCCATTAAATGTTGCTTGATGTCTACTACTAGGTGGACTTGCCGTCCCGGTAAGTCTAAATGGAGCGAAGCATTTTGCCGTATTTCGATTTCTTTTGTCGATGCCTATTTTCCTTTCGGTGATTATTCCTCCTTGGTATGTCCGATTTTCAATTGTATTTTTTCTAACCCATCTATGGCTAGATGTCGTATTATGGGTCAAATTTGATCAAAAAGTGTTGAGTGGTTTGGAAGGAGTTCGAGGAGAAAGCGAAAACCCGAATCGGGGAAGAATGGAGCTACGCTGACTTCGTTCGCTTCGCTTCAATAATTTGTAAACGTCGCAAGACTGTAAAACAAGTACACTGTTTTCAATTTTATTTAAGGATTAAGTTCCGGTTGCTTTCAACGTTTCAATTTCAGATTCCATGGTTAGTTACCGATGTAATATGTGACGCGACTGTCATTCAACTTCTTGATGGGCTCCTCCTACACTATATCCTTCTTCTTCTTGGAATCTCTTACGGGTGTATACTTGTTTTCTATACGAACTTTTAAATGAGACAAAACTTGTAGTTCTTAATACACGTATTTTTTTTTAAATATGATATATTTCTTATCAGATACGTATAATATACATAATATCGCTGGTAGATTTCATTTACACTTGTAAATACATACATAATATTAAAAATCTTACCTCCAAAATTGTTGTATGCAGGATACATATAAAACATAAAGCATAAAATAAAATTCACAAGCCAAATAAGCACATTTAGCTAAATTTGATTATGATATGTTTTTGGTACTAGTTAAGTAGATCCTACTAAATACAAAACTTCATCCAGTAATCTTACATGACATACAGTATTAAAAAAATAAACGTTACAAGTATTTATGTAACACCTCTATGCGGAACGCATATACTTCATTTCCAATAGCCTAATTCCTATGTAGCACGTCTACGAGAGCTACGGCTACGTACCTCGTAGCACGTAGCCGTATCATTATCAATCTCATTACATTTCTGACATTCATTAATGATCACGTTGGTTTTAATTAATGGAAGTCTGTCAAGCGCATTCACAGTTTAAACGGTGAACTATGAATGAAGTGCAAACACTCTTTTACGTAACCAGCTGTGCTCAAAAGAGGATCAAAACTGATCGACTGGCTATTGTTTGTCTTAATCTTAAAAATTAAAGTAGTTTGATATCTTGTATGGATGGGTATTTTTATTAACCTGAATAATCTTACACCCACCTTAGGCCATCTATAATTTTTGCCAATATCCGTCACACAATAAGCTGATATAGTAAAAATGGTTCTCAATTCTCGAAGAATGATAAAGGAAAATTTTGGTTCTACTGACAACTGGTTTCCTTATAATATAATGGCATATCAATAAGGAGAATTACAATGTCGCAATTCAATAGCTTATGTCATAATAGAGAAAGCGAGGAGATCGGGTGTCGCGGTGGTGACGGCAGCGGTGACAGCAACGGCGTATTGGCGCAGCCAGCGCGGCGTCCTTGCCTCGGGTAATGGGCGCGAGTCACGCGACGGAGGTCGATAGCGGCCGGCGGACAGCCTCCGCGTCAATTATTCAGCACGCGACCGCAACCGTCACCACCACGCGCCCGGACAAAGGGTGAGCGCGCGCACTGCGGCGACACCTACCAGCCACCGGCAATCGTCCGGCCGGACGTCCTCTTCAGTCAAAACTCTTATCCAGCCACACAAACAGCGCAACACTAGGTAATCCTCGAGTGATGAGGAGTCGCGATGGCGCGCGGTGGTCGCGCGTTACGTAAAGGGCGCGACGTTGCGCGTGTCAGCGCGTTTAGCGCGCTCACGGCGGGCGCTTCGAGCGGAGTCGCGCGCGGAGTGCCGCTAACAGTTATGCAACGCGCCGCCACCGTCGCCCGGACTGGGAAAATCGAACCTGAGGGGCGCAGAGCCATGCGCACGCAGACCAGTCGATAGCGCGCCGTCGCACGCCCGTACGCTACCCGCCTACCCCACTACTGGCTGGCCTGGTAGGCTCCATGACCACCGTCATCCGCAATTGACATTACACCGGACACACCACTCAATTCTGGACGTAACACATATAGTTGGACGCACATAGCACATAAGTGTATTTTCATTCGGTGGTTAATACAAGGGTCGATACTTAGTTAATGAGAATATATTTAACAAGTAACCTTCACAAACGTCGTAGAGTGCTATTTTATTTAAAATTATCTATTAAAGTAATTGTGTTTTGGACGTCTATTCCGGTTTAGTAGTAGAGTGTACAACAGGCTTTACATTTTGCGGGTTCGCGACGATGTTACAAATATTAAAGTTGTGTTTCTGGGAACACTGCCGCTGAAGGTCGTTCGTACGTGACCTGCTTATAGACTTCCATGGCTATCGAACGAGTAGTGTCTGAGCCAACTCAGACTAGGTGTCCTAGAAAATAAAATTTTACAAAGGACTATTATCTTACCAAATCTTTTGTCAGTTATTTGTCAAAATTCTATTGTATTACCTCAAATCGTGTAGTTTCGAGTTACATAATTTTTGAAAACTAAGCTAGTACTTCTTGGGTTTTTTTTATTAGTACCTACCGACTATTTTTTAATTTCGATACCTATCTTGACGTTCCGGCAGCTATGGTTACCGAGGAACTGTACGCCTACGAGTACGTATCTGTGATATAATTTAGAGATACATTGACCATCAGCAACTAAAATGAGCTGAATTGGTGGGAAATCGAAACCGTGTCTTCTAATCCCAAGCCCAACGCTTTACCACTTGGCTAATTTCACTTTATTGATTAGCTATTGTTGGAATATTAGTAAAGCTAGCCAAAGTGTGATGAAATACTATAGCAGTTTAGAATGGTTGACCTCAATGTCCTGTACCCCAATATCAATAAATCTGATATTAGTCTTTGTTACAACGCAACGGATTACGATAAGATTATTTTTAATAGTTAGAGTGATTCCCATAGAAGGTTTTTATGTATAATTTGTTAAGTTTTTGTATATATTGACCCAATTATAACGATATTTGTTAGGGATATCGGAAAAAATTAGCCGTCCTTGAGCTTTTAACGAAAACGCTGCCTAAACCCTTTGAGATATAATAAAATAATGTATTGTGGAATTGTGTATCTAATATAGGTCTACAAAAAAGTCCGAAACGGTATATGTCTATCTCTTAAGGATAACATACTATATCCATTTTAATACCTTAAAAGAACAGCAATTATGAAACTGTAATTTAAAGGCTATTTACACAAATACATTATTGATCCTTATCATTTTTAATATGTTAGTTGGCTTCAGCATTTAATGAAGATTATTTTGTCCCTTTACACCTTGCAAATTAAATGAATATCTTAGGAGAAACGGCAAAATCAAAAAATAATGCGCAAGGAAATTAATTTCGTGTAGCCAAGTTCGAGCGGGCCGTGCGGGCGTAGGTACTTGAGAGAATAGAAGTAAACAAGTAATTTGGAAACATTTCATACATTATTATGAAATTAATAAACGACGGGATTAAATGGGTGCCACGGGGTTCGAAGTATGTCACGGGCGAAGCCGGGCGGGTCAGCTAGTGCAGTTATAAATGTATATTAGTGCCGGCCAGGGAATCCAACCTGAGACCTTAGCGCGTCAGTCGCATACACTACCACTGCGCCATCGACACAGGTATATATTTAGTAATTACGTATACCTACCTAATAATAACAACCATTGGTTAAGAAATGTGTAAATCTCAATGTAAGGGTACATTGATAATGATTACTAAATTAAATAATTTAATATTATTAGCTGTATACCCGCTATCTACTGTGTAGAGGGGTGCGCCCTAAATAAAGGCGCGCCAATTCGAGCAAAGTCCTTTTTGCTTGCTGGTCGCCGAGACGTCAATACCAAGGATACGTGAGCCATTTCTTTGAATTGAATTTGTGTAAGTTGAATTGTTGCTAAAGTGCTGGAGTATTGTTCCAATTTTAGTAATAAATTTTAGTCACAATTAAATAATTAATTAAAAGCTGTAAAATAAATAATTAAGTTGTTTGTGAGTATATTTCTTTATTAAATCCACTTCTGTTCGTAACAATATTAAAATAAATAAATAAATATCCATCACGCCTTATCCCCGAAGGGTTGGCAGAGGCATATTATATGCCCAATTTTCACCGTGTGGATTCCTGTCCCACGTAATAGGTGGTGAGCCCATTGCCGTGTTGAAATAGACAGACGCAGGTTGTGGCTCCCTGCTGTTGAAATTTTTCAAGCCGCCCATAAGGCCCTCAACCAGGCTCAACGACTGCCATTTTACTGGCAACCGGGACCAACGGCTTAACGTGTCTTCCGAAGCACGGAAAAGCTCTCAAATGTAAATGCCACAAAGTGGTCACCCATCCGAGGACCAGCGATAGTGAAGTTGCGTAACTCAGTGATCGTTTTACAAAACACTGAGACCGCGGGGCCACGAGCGATTCACACAATATTATAATTAGAATAGTCACTTTTACAAATGAGTATTGATTATGTGTGTGATAAGTACTGTTATCTTGAAGTCAGAGTTATATTTCGTCGCATTGTGACAATGATAACAGATCAAATACCTACACTATTTATGAATGGTCTCACTCCGTTTCGTGGGAATGGATGAGGGGGTTGGATCGGTCGGAGAGATAAGAGCAAACAATAGGTGTTCAAGTTGATAGTTTAATACCATTGTAAAATACATGTTTTAGGTCATATACTAGGTTAAGCAAAGTCATATAAATACGCATACCTACATTTTAACACATAAGGTACATCGAGGGAACTATCGAGGGTAAACGTCAATTCATTCAATAATTGTGGCAGTTTTTGACTACTTAACGAAGGTAGTAAGAGAGATCTCTATTTCCAGATGGTCACATATTTCTTTATCTCGGTTGTTCTCCTGTACAGGTCGCATTTTTCAATCAATTAGAACATGAAAAAATAAATTATACCACTGAGGTGGCAGACAAGCATACGGCCCCACCTGATGGAAAGTGGTCACCGTAGCCTATGGACGTTTGTAACACCAGAGTTGCGAAACACTCGCGCTGTCGACCCTCCTGAATTCGACAATTATTGAAACAAGAGTTCAAAATGAAGTCATCGTATGGTAACGTAATAAACGAATTGTATATTTATTGCTCGTTTCATTGTCAATTCTGACTTTCTTAATCAGAAAATTCCAACTTTGTTATTCGAGAACTAGGAATCATAAAGTTGATTAATTTAATAAATCAAGACAGGCATTTAAGTGAACTGCTTAGATGTCGTCCTCCCAAACGCAGACGTAGACAGGTCTTCCAAAAATCTCATTGAAATGGTACAGACTAATTCCAGCTAGGATTTCTGGGTTTACTTGGGAGGGAATATTGATATCTGTGTTCATATAGGTAGATTGGTGAAAAGGGACACCGGATTTGATCGCTTTGATTGTTTGTGACATATTCACCCGTTAAACCTATGGGAGTTTCCATATGTAAGAAAAAAGGTTCGCTTCGGTTTGCAGAGTAATCAAATAGATTGTAGGGTTGAAATTTTATGACAGTTCGGCACTCCGTTAGTCTTCTTCTCACTGTACTGTCACTATCAGTACTGTAGTCCCTTAAGATCTGAAAAAGCTATTGCTAGACTTCAACTGCATTTAAGTTGCGACTTCTCAACATAGTGGAAACAATATAACAGTCTTCTCGGGCACTAATACACTTGGGTCTGTTATTACCAGGTCTCCTCAAATGGTTTCCAGTCTCTTCGTACTTTCGCTTCACCTTCTGGAAACCATCACATTCTAACCATTCTTGCAGTACGACGCATACATACATACATACATATCGTCAGACCTGTCTCCAATCGGGGTAGGCAGAGACAATGGCTTTCCACTTGCTACGATCCTGGCATACAACTTTCGTTTCTTCCACTTTCATAAGTGTTTTCATACACACACGCCGGTTAAGGGTACTCTTGTCCTGACCTTTTTCAAAATGTCTTCCATTTGATTGACATATTATGTACGTCGAGGTCGCCCCTAACTAATTTGCACATTCACTCTCTTCTGATAACTCTCTTTCGTTAGTCTACTTTCATCCATCCTCTCTACGTGTCCGAACCATCTAAGCATACCTTTTTCTATCTTAGTTACTACATCTTACATCATACCACAATGTTCTCTTATCACATACACATATTGATGCCAATTCTAGAAAAGTCATGATCTTAGTACATTGAAAGAAGTTTCATTTTAGTACAATAAATCTGTAATAGATGTCGCTATTCAAAAGTTTAAAATTGAATAGATGTCGCCACTCAAAATTTAAAGATAACGTTTCAAAATTATAGGTACTTTTTTTCTTCTTCGTCTTAGTGCATTCCCAATTGCTTCCAAACCGTACCTGGCTTTGGAGCCTGGGGTTAATTTTAGTTTGGCTGATAAGAGCAGCTATCGTTTGGATTTTGGATTTCAGCAGTTCGAAGCGACTGCCGTCTGACTCAACGCATAGAGTCCTGCTTCATTCGACTGCCTCGGTGGCCCAGTAGTAGTGTATGCGACTGCCGCGACTCTGCAAGAAGCTAAACAAGTCATAGATAGCGAATCCTGGCGACATGTTCTCTATGATTACCCCGTCAGGAATACAGCGTGAAGATAGATAAAAAGCTATGTAAAAAAAAAACTAATATTTTAGAAGGTATAATTTATTTCTTAATAACAAATTCGGGTAGATAATAATGCGCATCCAAAACGCTCCGCTTTTAATACATAGTTTCAATCATTGTTTCATTATATAAAAAAAATATAAATTGAAAATACCCTTGGACACAAAATACTTACGTACTATAAATAAGTATAAACAAGTAAAGGCGGCCACCTGGGATTTGATTTATCATAGTGTTTAGTATGTATTTTTGTAGCCATGCCCTAGTTTTCTAGTCATTTCACTTGATGCTCATATTGAGTAAGTTGTGAAAAATATATATAGGTATATCCGCCATTTTGTGGCGGCGGCCATTTTGTTCTGGAACTACAACGCCATAGACAGACCGAGTTACTTGGAATGTTTACATAATAACTATGATATGATATGGCTTCTCAATTCTTACCTATAAACCATGGCTTTATCTTACTATCAAGGAACATTAAAAGCGTTGTCGTAACTGATTTCGCAAATAGTTCTGTTGATGATGATGAAAAAGTTTATAAACATGAGAGAACCGCAAAACAGCCTGAAGGCTATAATTGTAACTCACTAGAACAATACAAACTAAAAAGAAAATTCAAAAGATCGTTTCTCTATCGAAACTCCCTGCTACCTTTTCCAGGTCGCCGGTTCATCTGGCGGAGTGTCATCCTACCGTACGTTTGCCAAGTCCCAGTCTCATTTATTTTACTACAGATGTGCAATTGCCATTTTAACCTGTTCCTGCAAGCTACGTCGACCAATCTGGTTCACCAAATTAAAAATGGACCGGAAGAATCTATGGCGGATGACCTTGTTTCAGAGTTTATTCCTTTAAAGACATTCTAAGCTGGCTAGCTCCATACCTATAAGTGCAAATTTGAGGGTAGGAACTGGGCCCACCTTAAGTATTCACGTCTCGCCACCATAGGTCACAACCGGTAGAACGCACTGGTTGTAATTCTTCGTCGTCATTGCGGTTAAGGTGAATAGAAAAACCTGACGGAGTTTCTGCTGCCCCTAGCCCAAGCGGATATTTCTTGCGACTTCCTTGCCCAGTTTCTTCTTTCCAAGTTGGACAATATGCCCAAGGTAAGTAGGTATTGAACATGACCTTGGTTTTATCAACGTTCATGCCGAGACCAACATGTCATGACGCTCTCGCGTAGACTGTGCAGAATCCCGCTCAGCCGTTCCAGAGATTCCGCTACTAAAACGATGTCGTCGGCAAACCGAAGGTGTATGCGTTCCCGGTTTATTTTTACGCCCCATCCCTCTCAGTCCAGCGTCTTAAAGACATCCTCAAGCGCGTCAGTGAAGAGCTTGGGGGATATAACATCGCCCTGTCTCACCCCTCTACGCAGCTCAATGGGGTTGGTTTTTTGGGTCTTATAAGTGGACTGTCAACACCTCGATACATCGCCAATCAATACAAAATTTCTGTAAAGAATCCACGACCGCCCAGTTTTCGACACAGTCGAAGGCTTTCTCGTTGTCCACAAAAGCCATACACAGAGGCTGATTGTACTCTTTCGTCTTCTGTACGATCTGATGTGGTTCACGGTACTAAAACCTTTTCCAAACCCGGCCTGCTCCTTATCTGAAACTCGTCGAGTAAACCGGCAAGGTGGTTGGTGACTACTCTCTAGAAAAACTTGCATGTGACTCTGTAGTTCTTCACTCCCGTCTCTTTAAATTAGTATAGGTAATATTATAACATTGAACTTAAGCAATGGAATGGGACATTCAGCCTCGAATTTAATTTCGATGATATTTCGTATCAGGTTATTTAAAAAGAAAAAATAATAATTGTTTGCTATGGGTTCTATGTGAACGCATAGCAAAAACAATTATTATGTAGATGTTTTCAGACGAACTAGATAAGGGTTATTATTTAAATTACCTTGAAACATAGATTTTATGAGAATTCTACTTGTTTGTTTTAAAAGATGACCTTATATTTAACATTTAGGCACTTCCACAGATAACTTAAAATAAATTACCATTGATAAAGAGAAGAAGAGTACTATGGTACATACACCTCATTTCTAAAAAAACATGCCTATATTCCAACGGTCCGGCGAGTGAATAGTTTGGATAAGAATATCAAAGGATAGAGATCAATATAGATAGCATAAAATGTATACTCACGAACTTATGTTAATAAATATACACTCAACTTACGGTATACATAATATAAATAAATACATTGCAGTCTTGTATGTTAAACGTAAAAGATTTCCAGTCTAATCGAATGAAAGGAATAAGAGTAGAAGTCTGGTTTGTGTGCAGGGAATTTTAGAAATGTAGTAATGTGAAATGGGATTGTTAATAATTTGTTATTATTATATAGGAGAAAGAGTATACCAGTGTTCCTGGAGTCTCGATAATATTGGTTTTTAAGAGTATAAAACTCTGGAGGGATTCCAGAGAGTGGAAGAATCGAGAGAACAAACCTCCACCATGAAGGAAGTATGGAATACGTAAGTATATTCTGAAATCTTTTATCATAACTTAGACAGCAACCCTAACATTAAACCTAATTGTTCTTCTAATTTAAGTCTCCGTTCCCCATTGTCGACAACAAGATCCCAATCCGTATAATCGTCTAAATCACATTCGGAAGCGACATCATCAACGCCAGGTTTAAAGATAAAACCTCTTTGTTTCCTAGTGTCTTCATCAGCAGTTATCCTGATGGTCCTCACAAGGTCCTCATGTGCTTCTTTGAACCAGCGAATGTCCGATTTTCGTCGGACATCACTCACTATCCAAATGGGCTTGTCTGGTGCTAAAACATAAAAAACCATTTTAAATAGATGAATATTTATTTTTACAGCCAAGGAGTTGTGTGTGTAGGCGAGACACGTGTCGACTAGTGGCCGGTTTCAATAAACATAGATCGCTACCACAGATAAACAATTGGATTTTTTACTTTTGTGACAGATAGTTCAATGTCATAGGTAAATATTTCTATCTAATTTTGGTTATTGAAACCGAAATTTACGACGATAGGTACCGATGGTAACTATTTTGACATTTTAGACAATAGTAAAATATAGATAGGTTATTGAGACCGGCCATAAATGTCACATTGTAAAGCGCAGAATTGCACATTGTTAACAATCTGGGTAAGGGTAAGGTGGTAACGTATTACTTGTCCTACATTCCTTTCCTTGAGGAGTTTGGTTCGTCATTCCTTCGTTACAATCGGCAGAGGTTATCCTTGACTGTTGTGCGTTAGGATTGACGAATCTAGGGCGTGTGGTGTGGCTAACGACGAATGACTAATCAAAATGTCGGATACAACTATAACTTTACGCTTAAATGAAGAGAAAGTATATTTATCTATCACGCCTTATCCCCGAAGGGGTGGCAGAGGCATTTTATATGCCTACTTTTCACCATGTGTATTCCTGTTCCACGTAATAGGTGGTGAGCCCATTAACGTGTTTAAATAGACAGACGCAGGTTGTGGCTAACTGCTGTTGAAATTTGTCAAGCCGTCTCGGAGCGTGACGGATTAGCCTAGCTTACTGCCTACGGAAAAACCTATGTGCAGTGCGCCAAAAGAAGTTTTCACTTCAAAATTATTTTTATAGTCCATTTTACTCTATACTAATATTATAAAGCTGAAGAGTTTGCTTGTTTGGTTGAACGCGCTAATCTCGGGAACTACTGGTCGGATTTGAAAAATTCTTTTTGTGTTAGATAGCCCATTTATTGAGGAAGGCTATAGGCTATATAAAATTACGCTACTACATTGGGGAGCAGAGCAGTAGTCATAAATGTCGACAAATCGGGCAAATTTTTATGCATCATTGTAGAATTTATAAGCGACGGGAATAAATAGGTGCGACGGGAGGTCGAAATATTCCACGGGCGAAGCTGTGGGGGTCATCTAGTAGTACAAAAACCGTTAAGAGTGACAGCCAATAAGCTAGAAATGCCGTCAACTTACTTGGCATAAAGCATATTATTAATAAAACGGGGCAAATGTTTACTGGCACATACATAAAATCCTATCCCAACACCATTAACTGGGTCAAATTGTGAATTTAGGGGTCAAGCCAAGCACAATATAAATCTGGCCCAGTATACGTACCCTCCACGGCTTTCATACCCGCCTACACCTGGGGGCCAAGTTTACTAATTTAATCGCGTCAGAAAAGAATAGAAATCGTCGTTCAATAGAAAGCCACCGGTACAATTTTGACAGTTTTTCGTAGACTACTATTACAATCGTACTACAATAGACTTCTATCGGTAGGCCGATAGAATTCTACTTACACGTACCGCGCCAGTATCCACTAATCAGTTGCATTATTGATAGTCTACTAACATTTTGACAGCTAAAAAACAGCGATTCTGGTTCTATTCTACGGCTTGTCAAAAGTAGACTCAGCCCCCTGAATGGAGGCTGGACCATAAATATTACTGAGTAGTGTTTTTTGTATTGTAATATTTTACACAGAAAAAGTCACAGGTTGATGATAATGATGACAAAGTTGTATTTATATTTAATAACACAAAGTTGTAATAACCTTACCCTCTTGACACGCTATTTTACAGAAGTATCCATAATCTTGCACACGCATCTCGTCGCTCCAGTTGATCATATCAAGTCTGTATTGTTCCTTATATTCACCGTCACTGAGAAGTTCATTCAAATTTAAATTTTTCTCCTTTGCCCAATGACTTTTTATTGGTTGAGATATTTTTAATACTTCACATCTTTCGCCGAGTCTGCAAAATGTTTATTTTTATAATTAGGATCATGGTTATCTATAATCTATACTAAAATTTAAAGCTGAAGGGTTATTTTTGTTTGTTTGGTTGAACGCGCTAATTTCAGGAACTACTGGTTCAAATGAAAAATTCTTTTCAGATGTTGTAAACCTTCAGATGTTCTAATCTGAAGGTGGATCAGATAATGTGTTTCTGCAAAGAAACAAGAAGGTTCGACGGGGCGCCGTGAAGACTGCTGGAATACCCAGTCCAAACCGCGAGGAGATCTGGGGAATTGAACGAAGTAGGTGGCAAACCATGCGGTCAGATCGTCCCCAACAAGAAAATAATAATACATTATTGAAAATTTAACCAACAATGAAATTAAACAATGCGACAGGGTTCCATGTATGTTACGGGCGAAGCCGTGGGGGTCTGCTACTTATAGAATGATAGTAAAATTATGTAGGTAATGTACATAAATTTTATATCTTATTACAGATCTTAAATTTATGTATATATGCATAACTTTTTTATCTACAAAATATGCAGCTATGCTGTGTAGATGAGCAATAGTAAGCAGAAATGAGAATGGTATTCATAGGTATTCGTGAAACTACTCAATGTTGTTAAGGTCGAACATTACTTGCAGTTGGAAATTATAGAGTGAAAGTCATTTAAAAAAAACAGATTCCAGTCATTTTCAACCTAAATGACTGCATAGTATGCTTACTATTGGAAAAGTAGGTCAAATTATGTAGACACTCTTCATACAGCTGCTTTATTAAAATGATAATTTCTCAGTTTACTTACTAGTAATAAAACTAGAAAAAGAAGGGCCCAATATTGTATTAGTGGTGATAATTAATACAATTCAAATTAATTAGTCCACTTCAACATGCATGGTATTGGGTTAACCACTTGTTACATAGGACAAAAATATGTACATTGAAATTAGGCATATAGGTGCCTCTTTGGGGATAAAGGTATGAGAGATTAAACCATACATTGAACCATTCGCACACAGTCAATCATTACAAAGTAAAGTAAATAATGTAGAATAGTAAGTGTTTTCATCCAAGATGCACTTAGGGAACATTCATGTCTGCCTGTGTTTAAGGATTTATACCTTTAAGTCTAGTTGAGGCCCGCAGCTCCACCCACATGCATGGTGAAGTTTTCCTGTTCCAGTTTCCCACAGGAACTTGTTTCTGGTATAAAAAATTGTCTTTGGATTATTCTAATGTGTAAGCTATATTACTGTAAATTTTCATCAAAATCCATTCAGTTGTTTTTGCATGAAAGAGTAACAAACAATCATACTTACAAATTTTCCCCTTTATAATATTAGTAGGATTTACTAATATTTAGATAAGCTGGAGTTCACAAGGATGTGGTATTGTAGACTGTTTTATTAATGAGACAGCTAGTACGGTAGAAGCCTTAAAAGATCTGTGGATTGAATAATTGACAGTAGTCACAGATTCGGTCATGGCATTCATTTTGATTAGGATTGTTCCTACCGGAAGTATCATTCCTAATTAAAGGGCGCGTGTCTCAATTTGTTGACTCTCCGAAATATAGAGAACTAGTTGTTGACGCCCGCGGCTTCGCCCGCGTAGAGAAGTTTTCCCGTTCCCGTTTCCCACAGGAACTTGTTACCGGCATAAAAAGTAGCCTATGTGTTATTCTGATGTATAAGCTATATTATTGTAAAATTTCATTAAAATCTATTCAGTAGTTTTTACGTGAAAGAGTATATACAAATATATACTCTTTCATGTAATATATATACAAAGTATATTTTCAAACATCCACACAAACTTTCGCATTTAAAATATTAAGATTAAGATTAGTGAATTGAACTTACAATTTCTGTAAATTATTTGTAAGGAAATCTTTGCCAGATTTTCTCTTGCCACTGAATAATAAAATTATCTGGGGCATTTTATAGACCCTGAAAAAATATAAACACTTGTGATTGAATTCCATCAAAACTAACAACAACTTTAAAATGATATTCGATCAATGGCAACTTATTCACTTAATATAATAGCATGATATCTAAGAAAATGAAAGCTAGTTTGAATATCAAAACATATTATTAAGATCTTCATTTAGGAAACTCACAAATATTTCAAACAATTAATGTAAAGCAAACGATGTCGACATGTCACTCACTAACGACAACGACCGCAGGGTTACCAACTCTTCAAAATATCTACCCCTAAAGCTATGTTAAAAACCCCTAAAACTGCTACAATTACTTGAAAATCCCCCTAAAATTATTTTTTATTAAAAATATAAAAAAAAGCGCTCGTGGCCCCGCGGTCTCAGTGTTCGGTAAACGATCACTGAGGTACGCAACTTTCTCTATGGCTGGTCGTCGGATGGGTGGCCACTTTGTGGCATTTACATTTGCGAGCGTTTCCGTGCTTCGGAAGGCACGTTAAGCCGTTGGTCCCGGTTGCCAGTAAAATGGCAGTCGTTAAGCCTGGTTGAAGGCGGCTTAAAAAATTTCAACAGCAGGTAGCCACAACCTGCGTCTGTCTATTTCAACACGGCAATGGGCTCACCACCTATTACGTGGGACAGGAATCCACACGCTGAAAAGTGGGCATATAATATGCCTCTGCCACCCCGTCGGGGATAAGGCGTGATGGATATTTATTTATTTTTATAATAAAATAAGGTTTGGAAACGCTCGTGCCCCGCTAACTCAGTGATCTATCTGTGAAAGTGAAAGTGAAAAATCTTTATTCATGTAGGTCACAAAGTAACACTTATAAACGTCAAGATTATTGCTTCTACATTTACATTTACTGCCAGATTCGCAACGCAATAGGTAGAGCCTGAGGAAGAACCTGGCAATAAAACTCATGGCCACTCTTTTCTAACTACCAGTAATTACATTAGTTTTATTTACATGATATTTGAACAAATTATATAGTAATAAGTCTATACAAAAGAAACAAAATCAAATCAAAATGAGATTGTTTCTAGTTTTCAGTTTTAAAGGTAGGCCCAACCTTATGAGGAAGACTCCGGCAAGAAACTAAATGGCTGCTATTTAAAAAATGCAGGTATGGCTTACAATATTAAACTTACATTATTCCTTTGGAGTTACGTGAGAACAGTCGACTAAACTTAATTTAATTTGCCTTAAATATAAATAATATTATTTGTAATAATTGCTATAACAGCTATGCGCTGGCCAGTCCCAACAGACGGCACCCGTTCACGGGTATGACGCATATATCAGCCATCGCCCTACTCAACCGTATTATAGGGAATAAGGCGACCCGATACATGCACCACCACTGCCAGGACACTTAGGCGAGCATGACATACTCAAACTGCACAGCAACCATCATGTCAATTTCAAAAATTATAAAAAGCTATGTGGACGGTGCTCACACAATAACAAACTCAAATTACATATAATTATTTTAATTAACCTGACGTTTCAGATCACTTATGTTGAACAAATGTACATTATATTTATAATGTTTCTTTATTATTATTATTGATTATATTTGTATATTTATGTGTGTTGACTTAGAGCAACTTACTCCCATGCATTTTTATCATTTATATTATTATTATTATATTATTATTTAGGCACGTTAAGCCGTTGGTCCCGGTTGCCAATAAATGGGCAGTCGTTAAGCCAGGTTGAAGGCCTTATGGGCGGCTTAAAAATTTCAACAGCAGGTAGCAACAACCTGCGTCTGTCTATTTTAACACGGCAATGGGCTCACCACCTATTACGTGGGACAGGAATACACATGGTGAAAAGTGGGCATATAATATATATGCCTCTGCCACCCCTTCGGGGATAAGGCGTGATAGATAAATCATTTATATAGTCTGAAATTTTATAATATGCCTTATTACACAATTTGGCCTATTCATTGGCATATTTATTGACATTATTTTAATTTCATCGGGAAGTTTGTTATAGAATCGTATACATTGCCCCATAAAAGAATTGCTGATTACAGCCACAGATCTGAAAACTATCACTGCGTTAAGCAGCTTTCGCTATGGCTGGCTACGGATGGGTGACTGCTTTGTGCTACTTCTATTTACAACCGTTTCCGTGCTTTGGAAGGTACGTTGAGCCGTTGGTTTCGCTTTGCCAGTATGACAGTCGTTAAACCAAGTAGAAGGCCTTATTGGCAGCTTGAAAAATTTAAAGAGCAGGTAGTCACAACCTGGGTCTGTCTTTTTCAACAGCAATGGGTTCGCCCACCTATTATGTGGGACAAAAAAGATATGGCGAAATATGAGCGTAAAATATGCCTGTGCCACCCCTTCGGGTATAAAGGCGTGACTGATAAACATAATAAATTAACCTAGTCAGGAAGGAACTATGTAGGTACTTTAGGTCAACTATGCAAGTTGCAGACAGGCAGTTGATTTGCATCTACGCACTACATGGAAAAACAAGTCACTATTTTTTAACTTTATATTTTCATTTGCATGATTTTTGCTAATGCTCGTACAGTTCATACGCCAACGCCATCACAGCATAAAAACGTATGCAACGTATACAAATTTTGTTACCGAAGAGGTGGCAGAGGTATATTTTATACTGACATTTTACCTTATGCATTTTTGTCCTATGTAACAGATACGAGCCCATTGCCGCGTTAGTTTGGACAAGCGCAGGTTGTGACGATCAGGTGTTAAAATTTTTCAAGCCATCCATGAGGCCTTTAACTTGACTTAACGTCTGCCATGTTACTGGCAAACGGGACCAACGTCTTAGCGTGTTTTACGAAATACGGAAACGCTCGTAAATAGAAATGCCACAAAATAGTCACTCAATCGAGGGCCCTAGCGAATGTTGCTTAACACAGTGATCGTTTACAGAACAGCTTGCGGGGCTACGAGCACTGCTATTTTGATCAGTACTAAGTTTCCGTTGCAAACTTGAGTATCGTTTTCAATGTAATATTGATGAATATTAGCAATAGACCAAATATTGCCCTGTTGCAAATTAACAGTTTGTACATTGGTACAAAATCCAGAAGTAAATAATACCTACTGCGACTCAGTCGAAAACAAATGAAATGTTACCACAGCCCCTTTACTTTTACCCTACCTATTATTTTGATTTAATCAAAAAATAATGAGAGATATAAATATACTTAATAAATATTATTAAAATAGAAACCCCCAAAAATATCCCTGAAATTATAACGCCCCTAAAAAAATCCCATCCCACTTAATTACCCCTTAAATCTGGGGGGAAAATCCCTAAGTTGGGAACACTGGCGCAGAATGCAAATACAATGATTTTTGAGGGGTGACCCGGGTGACACACTGACACATGTAAAATTTCCCCAGATCTGATTTTATTTTTCCCAAAAAGACACGTTTTCATGATATGTTTCCCAAAATTAGTTTTGAATTTGATATTAAATATTAGGGATTAATCAAAACTTTTATAACCCTTATTTTATACTATAGTTTTTAGAAATATAGAGCATTTTAAGAAATAAATTTAAATATTTTTTTTTTATATATTTAGCGTCTTTTAAAATTAGTTCATTTACAATGATTTCATTAGAGGTATGATATCGTTGAGTCGAGTTACGCTTAAAAAAAGTTGGGCGGTCGGACGACCCTCGACAGGAAAGCAGAATATATTTTTTTTTAAAGTAAGAAACTTTAAAAAAATATATATTTAAATAATTTAATAACATTGTAAATAAAATCCAAAAAAAATACGTGAATACGTTTATCTGATAAAAAGAGACTGAGACGCAGAGAGAGATAGAGAGTTGAAACCGTGGGCACTCACTTGATTGTGTGCTTATTTCCTTGTTAGGCTCGATACCTCCTACCTCGATACGCGCATACACACACAGCATACTGCATTTTGTTACGTGACGATTTTACCAAATCGCACTACCCGTAGACTGAGTTAAGAAAGTTTGTTCCAATACAGAATAAACTATTTGACACTTGACACTGTCCTTTTTGTCCTTTATTCTTTTCCTAAGCGAAAGCATTTATAGTCTATTTCGAACTTCTACTAACAAAACATAAACAAACTCTACTTCTCGCGGTCTCGTTCAAGGACACAATTCATTAATTTCGCGCGCCAAATGGCCAACATTTGAACGAACGAAACCACTGTTTAGATACAAGGTAAAATATAAGAGAGAGTAGAGTAATAACATAGAACTAAAAACATTACAATTTGCTCAAATAATAACTACGTAAACCATTGGACCTAGACAGAATATAGTGTGTTTTAACTTATCCCAAACTTTCGCCAAAAAATTATGTCTACCCCAATTTTGTCCCCCTGGTTTTCATTTCCCCAATAGTTCCCCAATATTTTATTTATCCCCAGAATGGGGAAAGAAGCCCCAATCTGGCGACCCTGCATATGGCAGTCCGCTGGATTGACATAAGTGTAAATTTTAGTGACAGATGTCACTGTGACATAATATTCCTGAATGAAACAAAAAAATAACGGTGGACAATTGTTTCGTAAAATTTCTTCCCATAACATATACTTTACACGACTATACACAATAAAATATTGATTGTGCTACGGAACATAATAATTACAACCATGACAATAATTTACTGTAATAAGTACTGCTAGTGACATCTATACTGTCTAAAAGGTACCATAATACAGTAAAGAATCACACATCTAACCAGAGATGGCATTAGCATCGTACATTTTCACAGTATGAACTTCAGTTTCTTAGGACACGATAATAGATGACGCCGCAAGCTTCAAAACTCTTATGTAACTTAAAACTATTCTGCTTCATAAATTTTTAAATAACTAATTCTTCTACTATACAGTTTTTATATCTTGAAAAGTAATTAAAAATAAACATATTAAACTAGTTACCTATAACGCTATCTCATAAGGTAACTGTTTACACTGGTGATTGGCACTTGGTGGAACTTGCTACACATCTTGAACTAAAGCACTTGTACTGTTCCACTTATTTATTACTTAAACCTTACCGGTTTCGCCTTACGGCATTTTCAAATGCCCTGGATAGTCCTAACGACCACCCGAGATTGAGGGTATCACTTTCACAGTCTAGCAAAGACTATTGCCCTCATTCATGTTGACGGCTCTAGTATATAATACCTACCTCTTTACACTCCGTTTGCAAATCCTGGAATGAACCACAAAGTTTTGAGACTTCATTGAATAATAACTCGCACTTTTATTTTTCATTGCTCCTACAATATTCGTTCACAATCTCTTCTACCGTTATCGATTGCAAAACCTAAAATTTAGACCCAGGATCCTCATTCTTATGCCTCTCTACGTCACTTGCAACCACAATGGCTCAGTGGAGATGCATGGTCAGGTATCGGCTAAATAACTACCTACCGACAAGAAAATTATTCGTAACTGACTGATCTTTTATGCATCAGTAAGCTTTATAGAGACCAAGATATAAATATCGTTGTAATTACTATGACGTGAAAAGCTAAAAGCCATCATCCACCTACCAACTCTTGTATTTAATCGATTTGTCTTCGTGATGACCCATTGCACAATTATTATCGATTAAATCATTTATTCCCATTATAATTTTTATATAATAGCTCTCTATTACTATTCCGTGACTGTTTATAATGTTACAATGTGATCTATAAAAGTGATACAATGAGTTCGCAAGGGGTTTAATGGGGCTGACGTTTGAACATCTGCTTCCCCTTTGTGTAGGAAGAATACATGCAGGTACCTCGGAGGGCAAGGACCCATTCAATATTAGTGGTTTGGTATCGATATTTGAAAAATAAAGGTATAAAGGTATTTGAAAAATTCAGGTATTTACCTACCTGATATTCTAATGATACTTACAATTTAAACCAATTAATATTTACTTATACTCCTGAATGTTGTAGATTGCGTACCTAGGTATTCTCTTAGATAAAACAGTTCTTTTTTTGCCGCATTAAAGCGTGTCTGAAGGCGTCGTAGCGTTCGGCGTACTGTGGTACCTACCACTTAAATTGAATTTCTTTTTTTAAAAGAATGCTATAGATTACTTTTTATAAAATAGAATCTCAAAAGGGTTAGGTACATTGTTTTTTTTTTTCACCTAAAAGAAAAACAATAGATATTAGTTCCTTGATCAAAGTAGATACACATCGCGGTCAGCTCCATAGTTCTGAAAACCATCTGGGTTGAATTTACGAAGTCCCAATGACAGATGTCAGTGTAGGTCAGTGTAGTGCTAACACTAACATAAGGGCTGTTTTACACTTACCTACTGAGATTTATTATGACGCCCGTTCGCCTCGTATTTTTCCCCTTGACCATAAAAAACTTGTTTCGCCCCCTTTTCAGAACTGATTTGAGGGGGAATTAAAAATAAACTTTATTTAAACAGTTTTGTAGAGCCCGTTCCCCTATTGATGATATTTTTACTAATTCATATTTACACTCGGTTTTAGAAAAGTTAACAAACAAGCCAATTTGTTTCATATTTATATCTGATAGTAGCTAACACCTGCAGCACCTATCTTCTTCATGAATTTCGAAACTCATTGTCTCTCAGGGATGTCATGTAAGTAGGTATCTAGATACTTATTCAAGGGAAAAAAATACGGAACAATCGGACTCTGGTGTTATATGCAATCCGGTTAATTGGAACCTATTAAGTAGATACTTGAGAGATATTAGATGTCTAATAATGATCCCAACCCACGTAGGTAGGTAGTTCGTAATAGGTATGTAGGTACTCGTTGATCCACCCGATAAATGAACTAAGTTGATATTCAATATAACTTATCAATATTGTTCGTTACTAAGCCGATATCCGTGACTAAGTGAATGAATGGCCCGTCGTATCAGCTTCGACACGTAGGTAGGTACCATACCATCGCCCACGGCCCACGCCGCGTTATTATACACCCAACATAACATACATATACATCCAACTATTAAATAAATTCGTGCCGACACGAAAAAAATGGCGTTATTTGAATGCCGGCCGATAATTTAAATGTAGCAACAACCGCTTTTAGCTTACAACCTTAATTGACTTAAAAATGCTTATCAATATAACTCCAGCATAATAACTTTAGAACGAAAACAACATTATTAATAATGTGCTTTAATTTAAAACACAAAAGCTCAATTTAAAACAGAATTAACAACAACTTGTACCGTTTTGGAACAAGTATGAAGTTGGAAGCACGATGCACGCTCACGACTTTCTGAACAACTCCGGACATGACATTCCACGTTTCACTGTAGATTAGAACGGGACGGATAGCGACCTACCCGCAGAAAAAAACGAGACAAACGACCACCGAGCCAGTCCACGTGGACTGCTTAATATCAACACAGGAGCAACGACCAATAGAAAACGGTACCGCTAATGTATTTCTCACCTCCGCACTCACACCAAGGGCAGCTGCCATTTTTTGATTATTTATACGATTCTAAACTGTATGTGGTGGGTTTAGAGTTTTAAATATCATGTAGTGGCGACAGCGTATTCCATTTTCAAAATGACTTATACAGTTGTAACGAAATGATTTTAATTCTTATATCAAATGTATAGAGTAGATATTCACATGGTAAGTGTTCTGCGGTTCTTGAATTTAAAACGATTCCCAAGAACACGGGCGTAAGTTGGTGAAGGTTGGAGGAGGCAGCGGTGCAAACTGCATCGTCACAGCGCCTCCCGGCCCACCCCGGAGCCAGTTACCGGCGCCCGAAGCTCTCCCGCCGCGTATTGTATGTTTGCCGTATAAACTATGTGTACGGACTGTAGAATCAACTGTTGTGTTGAACCACGTTTATATGCCACTCGGAGAGGTACATGCTGCTGGTATACATTGCAGTCTGCACTTAGCACGAGCAACGAACAATATTTTGTATTAACTTTATCGTTATATTATTTTTGAGCAACGGAACAAGTAGAAACGAAATTTTCTTTTCAGCAGAAGACTAGACAACATACCTACCTACTTAGGACAGCGGGCGTATTGAGTCTAAAGTTTTATGGGTCGCCGGTCGTAAAATTCAACACTGTAACATTGTAGGTACCTATCTGTTAAAACTTTTGTAAGTAATTTGCGTTGAATTGCAAGTTGCATCAGCCAAAAATAATGGTTAGATTTCTAAAAGTCTCTCTCCTGAACTGCAAGTTATATAATTTGCAGTTCAGGCTAATTTAGACCCAAGACCCCAAGACAAGATATCGATGGGGCGCTATTGCACTGCAACTTTTTATACATCACTCCCCTAACCCAAATAAACCACCAAAAATACTAAGATACATAACTACATACTTGTGTGATTTTGTTTTGCTAAAATTTTGGATAACATTGCCAAAGAGGCAAATGACAACCCTTTGCTGATTAAAAAGATAGCAAATAGTAAGGTTATGGAATATAACTTCACTATTTGCGTTCATAACGCACCCGTGCTTTATGAGCTGCTTTAGCTATGTATCTAAAACCGATAAAATTAGATCCACTTTACGAACAAGTGTTTTGAAAAATCTATAGGCATTTACATGTTAGGTAGGCAGTTAATTTATGTACCCACCTACCTACCAATTAATTATAAAAAAAAACCTGAATAGGTAATCTAAAATTATTAAGAGGTGGCATTCCTGTCCTACGTAAGAGGCGGTGAGCCCATCGCCGTGTTGAAATAGACAGACGCAGGCTGTGACAACCTGCTGTTGAAATTTTTCAAGTCGCTTAGGTATGTTACTGGCAAACGGCTAACGTGCCTTCCGAAGCACAGAAACGCTTATCAATGGGAATACCTCAAGCGGTCACCCATCCGTAACAGAACAGTGAGTCAACGGGGCCACGACTGCTTCTTTTTACTGGTACCTATACTTATAATAAGAATATTTTAATTATTTAACATCGACTATTACCTACATCCAGTTGCAGTAAAAATAATCGCTACATAAGCATCAAGATAACTTAGAGGATAAACATATGAAAAAGAATAAAATACTTGTTATTATTTATGGTGAAAAAAAAGACAAATTATAACCGGTACACGCGTCAATTGAATCATTGTCATAAATTGAACGAGCAACTGGTTCGCCCCTCGTTACACATTGCTACAACTCGTGAATTCGTGATATATTTAGGTACCTATATTAAGTAAGTACTTGTTTTAATGTAGACTAGTTTCAAAGCTGTCTAAAGGATTTTCTAAGTTTTACAAAGAAGACTTGATTCTGAAGATTGTATGCTGGCTACCTGGTTAAAATGCTGTCAAAATCGTCATAGAATAATTTAAATATAGAACATTTATTCGAAAAAAAAATCTAATTTAATCTAAAAAATACTTCACAAAGGAGGAAATAATCTGTCTTCTTTTAATTTGTTACCTACTACGCAATCACTTCGTAATTTATGAATTGTTTTGACGTTAATTTTCTTGTTTGATTATTTTATTGTAGAAAAAAGGCGTTATAAATTATAAGTCATGTTAGGAATAGCCAAGTGCCCCAAAAATTCTAAATATACCTACATTCCAAATAAAACAGCATTGCAGCGTAGACAAAACGTTCCCGCTTTATTTGAGCTAATATTTGATTTATGGACGAAGTTATTAGCCCCGTCCGCCCCTTTTAGAAAAAAGTTGAGGAGTAAAGCTTTTGTCTCGCCAAACTATTCGGAGTGTTGATGGTTTTATGTATTTCTATTTTCATTTATGGCACATGTCTTATTTGTATCTGTATTTTACAAAAGGTAAGTAGGCACCTAGTACCTATGTACATAAAGTAATAATTACTTAAACTATTAGGCATAGGTATATATCCAAAGAGGTAGGAAGGATGATTGCTCGCTCGTGAGTTTAATTTTAACTGTATGCGAAAATTACACACGCAACCTGTCAGTTGCCTGTCATTTATCTGTATTTTTATTTTAAACGTTTTTTTGTACCGCTAAGTATACAATTTCTCCCAACGTCAATAAAGATGTTTTACTTCAATAATACATATTTATAAAATAATATATAATTATACACAAATCTAACATCTCTTGTACTCGTATAGCAAAATTAGTATGCATTTTGTGGTTACCGATATCGCATAATCTGTCATTCATTATAATGCGAAGAGAGCGTGGCACTCGATTGCGAGTCCGACATGCCGCACGACCCGCTCGCATTACTCAACACAAACAAAAAAGGGAATAAATGCTGGAATAAAATACTTTTAATTTCCCCGGGCGCCGCTAATCGGGCCGTGTCGATGGAGGGCACCAAATCGCCCTTTTTATTTTACTATATGAACGCAAATCCGGCGGGAAAACGGCGTTAGGCGAACAGGGGAATACAGGGGCCAGAGGGGCGGTGCGGTCACGCGCTTGGAATTAGCGATTCCCCCCGCGCCCCATTTACCCCGTGAGCCCCCGCACTTGACCCGCTAGAGGTGTCACCGAGCACGTTACCAACCCGCAAAAAAAATAGCGGGTGAGCCAGCACTGTATCAGGAGGCGCTGCACAGATTTCATGTTTACTTTTTTATGATTCCGCCACAATAGGGCTTCGATTCGATGGCAAATCAAAACCAACTAAGGCCATAAACATAAAATAAAAAAACACCAAATTAGGTAGGTATACACCACATATGTGGTCATAAGTAAGTGGTTTACTTGCGTACCTACCTAGAACACATAAAACTTCGGCCATATATCCGGTGTGCATAGACGGCGCAAGCCACTAATTGACTCACAAACAACCTATAGAGACCGCAAACACTAAGATATTGGAGCTTCAGTGCCAAACAATGACTCACATTGTCGAGCTGTACCTATTGTAAATTCCATTTTAAGATTTCCTTCCCTGTATTGATAACAAACAATGTGTTTAAATTAAAATGCATACTCGGAACGGTCTAATTAGTTGAACACTTACCTGTTTACATGAGTGCTAGACACAAATTAGTTAATTGCTACGAACGGATAAACTGGAACACATTTATTGCAAGGCATTAAACAACTTAACTTCTTAATATTACAACGTACTCGTATTAAGCGAAAAGTATTACGTAAAGGAAGTTTAATATTATAGTTATTAAAACAAGCTCTTAGAGTCAGGTGTTCATTTATTTAATAAGATAGCGACGCCGTGTAACGATTGCAGCATGTGTTTCACTTGAAATGATGTTGCTATAGAACAGAGAGGTGTCACTGGGGATCGGCGGTCTTCAGCCGGCAGTAAAAATACGTGCGGGCATTTCCTGTCCCCGCGACAGCCTCGACTGGGGAGACGCGGGGGCGATAAATAACTCAGTTTGCGGCCGTAGGGGGAGAACGGGCGGCAGGGTGTTATTTGTAAGGCTCGCGTGTGAATTATTCGTGGGTTCACGCGCGCTGTTTGCCAGCCGTCTTGTGGAGTGGAGCGCCGACCCTCGTTAATGAAATTTCATATCGTTCCCGCTGCGTTTCGTTCCATTGTTGATGCACATCACTGATCCATTCAACTACTGGATTTACACGGCACTGTCACTAATGACTTCGTAGGTATATGTAGTCCTATTATATTGTTATATGACTATGTGTGGTGAAATTATATTGAAATTAAGTGGAACATAATTTTTTGAAGTATATTTACGATTTAA
Source organism: Thumatha senex (assembly GCA_948477245.1). NCBI lineage: Eukaryota > Metazoa > Arthropoda > Insecta > Lepidoptera > Erebidae > Thumatha > Thumatha senex. The sequence goes on along the minus strand of OX419741.1, from coordinate 15,741,048 downwards.
AAAAAACTATTAGTGTGGCAGAAGGCCATTACAGTCAATCAGGGGGCCGAGTCACTATTGACAAGTCGTAGAATAGAACCAGAATCGTAGTTTTTAGTTGTCAAAATGTTAGTAGACTATCAAACATGCAACTGACTAGCGGTTAGCGGTCACTGGCACCGTAAGTGTTAGGTACCTAGCAGAATTCTATCGGCCGACCGATAGAAGTCTATTGGAGTACCTACAATATTGTAATAGTAGACTACTCAACTGTCAAAATTGTTCAGGTGGCTTTCTATTGAGCGACGATTTCGATTCTATTTCGATACAATTGAAATAGCAGAATCGGCGCCCTGTAGTCACCGCAGCATAAGTTTGGACGTTGACTCCACCAGATGTGTGACACTCAGGCTGCCGACCCTGTTGCAGTGTTGAAACGGATAAGATTTGAACTGTGGTTACCTGCTGTTGGAAAATTTTTCGTCGTGATTACAGCTGCCTTTTACAGGTATCAAGTTGAAAGTCCAAGTCGGAACAAATGTGTGTTCTAATATTTATTTCGAAGTTTGGAAGTTTTCTATGCGGGTGAACCTATATGTTATACGAGTATTAGAATATCTGTAATATATTATATTTAGAAAGATATGAAAAAAGTGGGCATGCCTCTGCCACTGCTTCGGGGATAAGGCGTGATAGCTAAATAAATAAATATGTACATATATACCTATGTTATATTTAGAAATATTGTTATAACAAATTAGGTAATATTATTACTTGTTTAGATTCTATAGCACAAAAATGATGTTTGCTTAATTTGGGCTAGATGACGCTATGTAAAACTAATAGAAATCCTCTTCTGTTCTTCTTCTCTCCTAAACATATCTACTACCTGTCTACCTCAATCAGCCATATCACACCACTGTTAGACGTAGACTTGTCCTCCCATTTTTAGCTACGGGTCATAAAAGGTCCTGCGACTTTCGTATACTTCCCTGTCACTTTTTCCAGACCGTCGGTCCATATGGCAAGGAAACTACCTTACCCCTCGGAATTCGTCTTATTCGTCAGTCGCCGTCAGTTCTTCGATAGATGTGGCTAGCCCATTGACAATGACAGCACACAAACATTGGGTCTCTGACAGATAACCTTGTTTCGAAGTTTTATCCCTTCAATAGATTCCAAGCATGGCTCGCTGCATAGCTCCTTACTTACCCCACCACGGTTATTTATTACTAGCTTCGACCGTGACAAACGTCGAAGTCCCGTCGCACCTATTTAATCCCGTCGCTTAAATAGAAATTCTACAATTACTCATTAAAATTTGCCTGATTTGTCGACATTTATGACTACTGCTCCGCTCTCCAGTTCCTGAGATTAGCAAACAAACTAACAAACTCTTCAGCTTTATAATATTAGTGTAGATTTAGCAACAAAAGAAGTAAACATATGAGCCCACTGACGCGTATCATGTGAGTACTCATTCGTGTTCGCATGCTGATAGTACTAAAGATTATGTAAAGCAATGTGTTTTTCATTGGCGTGCATCGACGCGATCGCCAATGTATCGTAATTAAAGCGGGCTTGCTGCAATGTGCGTTGGATTGAAACAGGTATCATAACCCAATAAATAACCATACAACCATATATATTAGCATGCAAATATCCAAAAGTCAACAGAACGACTTAACGATTATTTTATTGTAATGAATTAAATTAGAACATTACTTAATCGACGTAAAGAAGGCATTTTTTGGCATGAATGAGGATTTTTTTTGCTTTTAGACCTTTCCGCTATAGTTACCTACCTCAGAACAAATAATAATAGGTACCTAAATAGGAAGCGCTCGTTGCCCGCGGACTTAGTGTTCTGTAAACGATCACTGCGTTAAGCAACTTTCACTATGGCTGGTCCTCGGATGGGTGACCACTTTGTGGCATTTACATTTGCGAGGGTTTCCGTGCTTCGAAAGGCACGTTAAGCCTAGTTGATAAGATGGTACCGGTTGCCAGTAACATGGAATGCTTAAAAAATTTCAACATCAGGTCGCCGCAACCTGCACCTACACGGCAATGGGCTCACGACCTGTGTTAATTGGTACAAAAGTGCATACAGTGAAATGTAGGCGTATAGTATGCCTCTGCCTACCCCTTCGGGGATAAAGGTGTGACAATATGTCTGAATATGTCATGTCTATATCTACGACCTACATAGTAGATAGGTACCTTAAGAATCTATGGTACCTACCAACCTACTGCTATGAAATAGGAGCCATAATATACTACCACAGCCGAAAGACTCTTTATACTGTGATACTACTATAATGAAACTTCCCTTTTCTATAGGATAGAAAGGAGGTGCATAGGACGGAAGTGGAGTTCCTTACTTTCCAACTCCATTTATAATGTTATTAATTTCGATGCAGGTACTATTGGGACTTTACGGAGTTCGAGCTTGGTGTAACATTTCTGGTGTTTGTCATTGCTGTAGTTCCTGGTTTACAGGAGGTCACACAGCAAGGAACTGCGTGTGGAAATAGTCCTATTAAACGAATCCAAAAAAAGTTAATGGTTGTAAAAAATATATATTATTCCTGTTCTTTATATGATAGCCGTTTATTTAAAACTAAAATTTAATTTTATTTTTATTCTTTTGATCCCATTTAATTTTATGACAATACATTCAATTAGTGACAGTTTAAGTAGGTACCTACCTACCTTTAGGTTTTTAATTTATATTATTTTTTCTTAAAGTGAAAAAAGACAACTTGGTTCGAGACGGGGATTGAACCCGTGACCACGGCAATGTTCTAGCCACTGAACTACTCGAACCGTACCGAAACAAGTTGAAATTCTTCACTATATTTTAATCGTCATTTAAGAGTATGACGAGATTAATTTTATGTAAATAATAAAGCATTTATTTAAAATTAATGAAAATTGCTAAAATTACGCATCGTATTCGGATCATTAGCTTTGACCACAGATAATATAATATAATTCTTATACAGATGCACGAACAGGAACAAAAAATGGTTACGGTCTTAACTTTCCAAGCAGGCAGGCACTACGGGAGTTTGTATATAGATGGCGACAATGTTTTGGCACACTTTTCTTATTATCTACTACACTACACTAGATGTCACTATTAACAAAAATACTGTGCCGAATGTTTTTTCTAGCTAATCGACGTTATCCATATTCTGCACTTTGGGGTACGAGAAATATAAAGGTCATATTATGTGGATATTTTAACTATAGGTACTAATATTATAAAATTAGAGTTAATTCATTTGTTTTGTTTTTTTGTTTAATTGAAGCGCTAACCCTGCTTTGACCTACTTCAGATGACAAAAGTAGTTATAAAAAAAAATTGATAGATACCAAAGTAGGTAGGTACATATAACAAATATTAAAATAAAATGTGTCGTGTCCCGTCCAGTCCCGTCATAGTGTGTGTCAAACGTTATTATAGCTCGTAATTCATATTTTGCAAACGAACTGTACGTTTTATTAAATTGTTTAAGGGTAGTAAAGATAATCTGAGATAAGTCGGGCTAATTGGATTACGAACTCTACTTTAACCATCTTACCCTAAGCTCGGTCCTAACTTAGGACAGTTACCCATCTTAGGACTCCTAAGATGGGTAACTGTTAGTGACATTGCGGAAGTCACAGTAAGCTCTTGGTCCCGGGTTCCAAACTTTTCACGTAAAACCGTAAGGATATTTCTTACGGTTTTATGTATGTAATCTGCATCTGTGTATAAAAAATGTCTATGTGTGTGTACCAAAGTAGACAGGTTAGAAGTTAAACTTCTTTACTACATTTTTTAACAGCTATAAAATTTCTCTCATAATGAAGTTTCACTTATAATAAAGAAGTTTCACTTCAAAACAACATGACGCGTAACCGAAAAACGCGAGGTTTTTTTTAACAGCTATAAAATATCTCTCAACGTCGATAAAGAAGTTTTAAAGAAGGTTTGCTGGTAGAAAAGTCAATATTGAGTTAAGCTCGCCTATGTACACTAATATAAGACACATTGTAACTAATAGGTATATGTTTATCTACTGTGTACAATAAATATTGTGGGACACTTTTCACACAGAGCCATCTAGCCCAAAGTAAGCTAATATTAGCTTGTGTTATGTGATCTAGATAACTGATAAACATACTTATATATTTCTAAATACATACATATTATAGGTACATAGGAAACCCCCAAACTCCGAAACACACATTTGTGGATCACACAAATATTTGTTCCGTTTGAGTCGGATACACTCCCACCGCGCCACAGAGGCAATAAGAATAATTAAGTTTCAAAAGCTGCGATTTACCGCCTGTTGGTACGTGGGACAAATATAATGTAAATGTGAGCGTATAGCATAGATACCTCTGTCTACCACTTAAAGGTAGCGTGATTATATAAATGTATCTCATAGGAAATTTACAGATAAATAAACAATAACCTAACCTCCACAGAATGTAATAACAATGTAATGACAAATGGCACCATTTCACAGCGAGCAAGGTGTTGCGACCGTTTAACAAGGCGTGATCAAGCGGACAATTGTTCACGCAATCAATTGTACCTACTAGTGTTGTACCTACCTAATATCAGCAAGTATTTTAGTGCTTAACGAGTTGTAATGGACGTATGACCTCGTGGTCGTGACTACCTACCATACTACTTGTCTTATTGTTTAAAATGTCTACGATATATTGATTTAGATTAGATGATTGATTGTATCTAGTATTTTTGACATGACAATATAAAGTGGTGTGAAGGAATTAGGTAGTGAACAGAGAAAAGAAAGCGATGTACTACTCATGTTCGAAGTATTATTGAAATTATATTTGTGGGCGTTTAATATACCTCTGTCTACTGCCCACCCCTTCGGGGATAAGGACGTGACAATATGAATGTATGTATGGTTAAAAGATAGACATAATTATATGCCAAAGACCGTTCTGTGGAACTAAAAAGGAAAAATATCGTTGTACGATGCGGTGATGAAATGCGTACGCGGAGTTGTCACGTCACGCCACCTTCTACTTCTGTAAGGAAGAAGCGCATCCGCCGACCTCAGGCTCCTAGTTATAATAGACGCCGGTGGTGCTGAGCGAAGATAAGTCTCCCGCTCTCTCTCCACCGCCTCTTGGCTCTTACCATTATCTCCAGCGTGAGAACGTCCACACCCAGACCCGCAAAGAGTTCCCAGCGCTGCAGCGCCCACGTTTACGCCCACTAAATGACTGCCTGCTTTAAGATCGAGCAAAGGTTTTTATCAGACACACACCATGTGTCTACCAAAGCTGGCTTTTTCGACTAAAATATTGTAATTAGGTATAGCTAAAACAATGATTTAAAAAAAGTTGATTAATACCTGCCGTAAAAAAAATATCTGTCTCAAAAAAAATAAGAATTAAGTAGAACACATTGTAGACTCAAGACACATTATACTTACTTACTTAAGTACAGTAGTTTTTATTTATTTAAGACAGTAATTATGGTTATGTATGTATGGGTGTACCTACATTCAAACTTAATTGTGTGGGTAGATATTTTGTGGACAGAAGATGGTGTGTGAAAGCTTTGCGTCACAAAACAATGTGTCATATTGACACAGTTGTGTTGTCTGAAGTCATACAGTTCTGTCATGCATAACATTTCGTAAATACTAGCTAAAACCCGCGGATTTGCCTCGTGTGGAAGCTTTCCTGTATCCTTTTCACACAGGTGTAGTAATTAGTATTTTTCATATGGTGTGCCTTTGAGAATGCCGTGAGGCGAAACCGGTAAGGTTTATCAAGTAAATGTTGTGGAATAGTACAAGTGTTATTATTGAAAATGTGTAGCAAGTTCCACCAAGTGCCATCAATCAACAGTATAAATTATCTGTAGTAACCTATCCTTAAAAGATATACTGATTACTCTTTGTAGACTTATAAAAACTAATATTATCGTTGTATGATTTGTTAAGTATATTTCTCAGAGTTTAGATAACGTAGATATTCGATGAAATTCCTTCAGCTGCCTTGATTTTTTCCGACAGCTTGAACCTCATATTTAAATTAATTCACATAAACCCACAATTGAACACAATGAAAAATACCTTAAGCGAAACTAGTCATGTTAAAAAGTAAATAATGTAGAATAGTACAAGTGTTTTTATTCAAAATGAAAAAGCTGTTTTGATTCGCAAGTTTCACCAAGTACCTACCATCAATCAAGAGTAAACCTAAACCCAAACATTAGTTTCGGGGAATCCAGTACCTACTTATCTATTTATTTAAAATGAAACTGTACTAAATAGATGATTTCTTCTTCAGTTAAGTATTATACCAAACTTGCAAGGTTCTCAAACTGTGATTTGTTGTGGTAAACGCAGCCTATAATGAGCATGATTAGGACTAAGCACTTATTCACCTTACCCGACCGAAAATCCGAACGATTGCTGTTTCTAGCAGCCAAATAAAGTTGACTCTGAGCTTCAAATCAAATCCATGTACGACTTTAACCGAACCCTAGTGAGGCCGCGGTGGTAGCCAAAGCCGGGAGCACTGGGACATCTTTCCGAGAAGTTACCCGGGGCGTTCGGCAATAGACAGTTAGGCAGGGACCGTGTGGTTTTAGCCGGTTCGTGTCCGAAGGGATTTTCACACGTTAAAAAAAATGTACGACTCTTTAAAGCAACAAGAAATACACTAAGACGAAAAAGATGCTAATTCACCCTACTATTAACACACGCGCTCGTGGCCCGCGGTCTCAGTGTTCTGTAAACGATCACTGAGTTACGCAACTTTCACTATGGCTGGTCCTCGGATGGGTGACCACTTTGTGGCATTTACATGTGTGAGCGTTTCCGTGCCTCGGAAGGCACGTTAAGCCATTGGTCCCGGTTGCCAGTAAAATGGCAGTCGTTAAGCCTGGTTGAAGGCCTTATGGGCGGCTTGAAAATTGCAACAGCAGGTAGCCACAACCTGCGTCTGTCTATTTCAACACGGCAATGGGCTCACCTCCTATTACGTGGGACAGGAATCCACACGGTGAAAAGTGGGCATAGGTATAATATGCCTCTGCCACCCCTTCGGGGATAAGGCGTAATGGATATTTATTTTATTTCTTGTTTATTAACACACAATCATCATCATTAATACGTAGGTACGAACGTTTTCCGAATCTTCGTTTATCTGAAGTTGTTTATTTCAATATGTACATTATTATTCTGGTATAATTTATTCTAAACTATGTAAGCAGATAAGCTACATTGCCCGCTCTTAACGGCAATAAATACCGGCTTACGTATCTAACTACTAAATTGCTTATCTATAAAATTAATGATCAGTTGAAAAGTTCATTATCAATTTGTGATAGAAAAATTGAATTAAGTAGAAAGGGGTAATATATTCTACCAATGCAAGAAATTGACTTTACACATTACGAAAAAAAGTCTAATAATAAAGTGAGACGTGTTTGCCCAATTATCTACCTACTTGTTTTTTAACTCCCGACAGAAAACTAGGGGTGTTATAAGTTTAACCTGTGTGTCTATGGCGTCATAACTCCTGATTTTTATCTTATAATTCACGTCTTGTTCCCCGTTTTTTTAGAGGCACATGTACGCCCACATTTCACCGTAAGCATTTATCCCCCGTAACAGGTGTTGAGGGTGCCATTCTGGCGACCAGCGCCACATAGCGTAAAGCTATCGAACTACATCGATACTAAGAATCCTACATCGCGCTATAAGAGTTCTCCAGTTGCTTCTCACGACACGCCTGAGGTCCGCTTTCCTACTTTTACCCTACACTTTGCATGATTTTCGAGGTCATATACTTTTATTTAATTCTTTACCATGTCAAGCAGCAGTTTCAGGGTTTTCCTTCCTTAGATGACACATAAATAGATAAATAATAAATTTTATCTCTTTTTAAAATTACCTATTCGTGTAGTTCAAATCGTTCTAGCTGTTAGTGTATCCCATTAAGTATCTATACCACATTCAAAGCTTATCTAAGGACTCTAATTTTACTACGAATTAGGAGAACCTACAAACGATTAAACAGTGTGTGATTCAACTTAAGTGTCTTACTTACTGTGGATAAAATACAGTACGTTTTCAGCATTGCTAAAATTCGGATGTCAGCGGATCGATTTTCACGCAAAACAAAATCTTTCCCACACGATCCAAAATATTTTGATAATTTTTTTGTTCTTTGTCATTTTTTATCTCTGTTTTAGGAAATTGTTGCTGAGTAGGTATATAGACTACAACCTACTACAAAAACGAGTAACGCACCCTTCACTACCGTAGCGAAGAAATCAGACGACTTCAATTGTTATTTACTTTATTTTTATTATGTTATGAATATGCAATAAAATAAATAGAGCTGAAGAGTTTGTTTGTTTGGTTGGTTTAACGCGCTAATCTCAGAAACTACCGGTCGGATTTGAAAAATTCTTTTGTGTTGGGTAGCCCATTTATCGAGGAAGACTATAGGTTATATATCATGAGGCTACTATCCTGAAGAGCGGAGCAGTAATCGTCATCAATTAGTAATGTCGACAAATCGGGCAATTTTTTTTACAATTGTAGAATTTATTACAAACGACGGGATTATGTCACGGGCGTTATATGTGTTATAGTTCTGAGAAATATAAAGGTACAGACAGGACAGAATGAGCTGCTTAATAAGAGTTTTTAAAACTTTAGGATTTAGAAGTTTAAAACATGTCTGTAATAAGTAGATATGTGTAGTACCAACGAGAAAGAGACATATAGCATTCTATGTAGCATTCTTCTAGTCATCCAGACGTTTTTTCAGTTCAACAAAAAGAACGAAGCTTCTGGAAAGGTAACTTATCCTCAGCTACTTAAAACATTACACTACACTATCAGCTTTCGATTGCATGAAGTCATGTGTGAGAATGTGTGTATGTACAAGATAAAAGTATAAGAATGACGCATTGTACCGTAACATTTTGTTTATTTCAAAATAATCAGTAGCAGGAATGCTCATTTGAACATGTTAAAGATATACCAGATAATAATCGCCGACTTAACTTGTTAATTGATTATAATTAGGTAAGTTTTGTATTTATCGTTGCCTAAAAGGAAGTACCAAAGTATTAAATGAATAAAAAAAACGCCTCGAATGTTCATAAACAACAGATTATTATCTGAGAATCAAATTATAGAGAATTAGTCAAGATTATTATAATACCTACTTAGATATAGATAATATAAAACAACGCTAAAAATATTTCTGAGAAACTTTTTACCTGACTCAATATTAAAGTCAAAAGAATGTCACAGATAATAATAGGATTAAAACAGTTCTGAGAAACGTTCCCGAATGACGAATTAGGAACTTGGTTGGAGAACATCGGTTCGTATTTCGGTTAGAAATTGTTTTGTGCGTTTATAAAAACATATCGCTATATATAAAAATATAACGCTTGAGAGTAGATTTTATAAAGGAACATCTAGCCTCAAGCGTTGATTGAGTATTGACAAATGTTCTGGAATACGGACCTTAAATTTTAAAAAGTAAAATGGTTTTTCAGCTTAATGGTTTCGGTTTGTAAAACAACAAGAGAATATTTATTGAGTGAAAGTAGAGGGTAAGGAGTTAGGGTAACCGAGGATTAAATAAGAAATTCACGCTTGCTTAAAAAAATGCACAGGTTTAGGTATTATAACAATAAAAAGCTGAATTCTGTAGATATGCGATCACTTCGAAAATTGCGCGGCGTAACATTGGCCAACCGTACACGTAACAAAGTGATACGCAATATTGCAGGTTTGAATGAAAATGTTAGCGTTAAGCTGGAAAAGGGCGTGCTCCGTTGGTTTGGACACGTTCAACGAATGAGTTAGGAACGATTGACGAAGAATATATTTTGTGCGAAAGTAGAGGGCAGTAGGAGTCAGGGTAGGCCGAGACTTACATTATGAAGACCACGTGAGCAGATTGCTCAAAAACGGAAAAGTCAAAAGTATCTATCTACTCGGATACCCAGACGTGCATGTAGGAATTAATGAATCAGGAATAGGAAGCGAAAGAAGTATGCATGGATCGCGATGATTGGCGATCTGTCCTCTCTGACTACCCCGTCAGGGATGCATCGTGAATAATAAAACGATTAATATTAAAAAGTAATGCAGTAAGCTCTCTGACTACCCTGTCAGGGAAAAATTCTATCGAAGATAGTATTATTTATTATATAGTTAGATTAGGTATGTTATACCTACTTGATAGATACCTAATGACTATTTTACCAGATGGTAAAATAAGTCATTATACCTACCTAAGTCTGAGGCAAGATAAAATTTTGGCAATCGAGATCATTATTTGTAAGTATTTTTGTATGAAAATAGCTGTGCCCTCCGGCTTCACCCTTGACATACCTACATACCTCGATCAATTTTAACCCTTTGTTTGGTTTTTTAAAATGAAATTTTAAAAAACCCTTTGACATTTATGTTAGAAAAGCAGCTTATACTAAAAATTAAAGTTTTTAAATGCAAGGGATGAGTGTGTCACCGGCATGTAATTTTGTTAATATAAATAGAATTTATTATTGATATTTTTGTTAATATAGACTTTACACGGGTTAGGTAGGTACGGCTTGAAAAATTTCAACAGCAGGTAGCCACAACCTGCGTCTGTCTATTTCAACACGGCAATGGGCTCACCACCTATTACGTGGGACAGAAAAATCCACACGGTGAAAAGTGGGCATATAATATGCCTCTGCCACCCCTTCGGGGATAAGGCGTGATGGATATTTATTTTATTTATTTATTTTTAGGTATTATTTTTCCTTCTGTTTTGACTTTTCCTTCTCTTGCATGTAGTTTACATTTAATTAAACCTAATTTACCTCATTGGCAGTTAAGTACTAATTAAACCACTTTATCAACCGTCTATTTAAAGGCTGCTACGTACCTACCTAGTTATTTATACGTCCTAAGCGGAAATTCCTGTTAATTAAATAGTTAGTCAAAGAGCCACGCCATTTAATTTACAATCAAAATGCTACTGCGTAAAACTTCAACATAATTTTCCCATTCATTAGTAAATAACTAAATAAAGGTAGGTATTATTTATAATCTACAAATTTTAACTAGGTACCTATATTTTGGTGCTACTTAAGATCTCTGGTGGACTTTTTGGCGGGAAGAGTGGCAGTATTTTCTAAAACTAATGCATTTATCTTGTTATATGAGCGGAAGTGGTGGTTTCTTGGACATAAAAGTTGTGTTAACGTGCTATAGTGATAGACAATGATATATAAGCAGTGAAATGCTATTTTCTATCTTGCTACCTAAAGTCCACTGAAAACCTCAGTATAAGAACTACCATTATACTGAGGGCAAGGACCAGGACCTAGGACTAAGGACTCGACATCGACAAAGACTGGACAGAACTAATTTAGAAGATAAGATTGAAGAAATATCATAAAAAATAAGATTTGGCTAACGCTAAGCTAGTCTTCGTAACCAGGCCATAAAATAATTATAAAAAAGAAAGATCTCTGGTCATTTTACCCCACTATCCTCTTTAAGTTTTATATAAGTAGGTATAGATAGGTACCACAATCTATTACTTATATATAAATAATTAAAAGTTTGTTTGTTTCAACGTGCTAAAAGATTTTTTTCTCAATTGTTCAGGTAGTGCGCTTACTACTCTGGTTCGAGCTGAAAATTATTTTTGTGGATGGATAGCCCATTTATCGAGTAAGGCTTTAGGTTAAATATCATCATACTACTACCCTAGTACTACGAGTACTGCCCTAATCCGCTCTGGAGCAGTGATGATTAAATGTCAACATATCGGGCAAATTTTCATACATTATTGAATAACTAGGTGATACCCAGCGGCTTTGCCCGTGACATCCTTCGAACTCCCGTCGCACCTACTTAATTCCACAATAATGCATTAAAATTTGCCTGATTTGTCGACATTTATGAGTACTGCTTCGCTCTCCATGGAAGTAACGTGATGATATATAGCCTTTCTCGATAAACGGACTATATATCTAATTCAAAAAGAATTTTTCAAATCCGACCAGTAGTTCTTAAGATTAGCGCGTTCACCCAAACAAACAAACAAACTCTTTAGCTTTATAATATTAGTATAGATTAATAACAGCGGCCAAGGAGTTAGAAGTACCTATGTCACGGGTGAACCTCAAGTTTATAGGGGGGTGTAAAGGAGACCCGTCAAGAACTCCGGGGCCTAAAGTCACCTCACCGGCTAGCGGTTCACTTGTTGATAACGGACGAGGTGACGATGGAAGTACCTTAACAGAGTTGGAAGGTCAGACGGCAGTCACTTCCAATAACGCCGAAAATTAAAAGCCAACGATAGAGCAACTGCTCCTAGCAGCCAAATAAAAGTGGACCCCAGGCTCCCAATCCAGTTAGTGTTTTGAAGCAACTGGGAAAACACTTAAAATTTAGAAGAAGGGCCCCGAAGATAATGGAATAGGTACCTACCCCAATAGAAAAGAAAAAAGCAACCAGTAGATATCTATAGAGGAACTGCAGCATATTTGGAATACTGCAGGTAACTTGGAATACTTAGATATCTAAATTACTATAAACGGCATTTGTTTTTTGTTGCCGTAAACATAACATCAGAGTGACACACGAAGCCATGGAGTACTAAAAACAGGACGCCATCTTTGACATTCCGGCTACAAACCCCAAGAGAACGAAACGCCTGCTGTGAAAACTTTTTCGGTAAGAAAGCAATCAGTGAAAATCATTTACTGTATTACTTTAAATCTTCATGGTTATTATTTAAACTGGTTAGTGACCTTTTTAGTTTATGATGGTACTATGATTTTGTGTACATTTCTAGATTAAAAAATGTGTGAAGCGCTCGTGGCCCCGCGGTCTCAGTGTTCTGTAAACGATCACTGAGTTACGCAAATTTCACTATGGCTGGTCCTCGGAAGGGTAACCACTTTGTGGCATTTACATTTGCGAGCGTTTCCGTGCTTCGGAAGGCACGTTAAGCCGTTGGTCCCGGTTGCCAGTAAAATGGCAGTCGTTAAGCCTGGTTGAATGCCTTATGGGCAGCATGACAAATTTCAACAGCAGTTATCCACAACCTGCGTCTGTCTATTTCAACACGGCAATGGGCTCACCACCTATTACGTGGGACAGAAATCCACATGGTGAAAAGTGGGCATATAATATGCCTCTGCCACCCCTTCGGGGATAAGGCGTGATGGATATTTATTTATTTATTATTATTTAAAAAATGTGTAATGGAATTTTAGGTTATGTTGTTAATGGTATGTTGTTAATTTGGAATACCGAATATGAACATAATTTGGCATATTGAAAATTGTATTCACAGTTTTATGAGTAGATTTTAATTATTCTGTTTTATTTTAGAAGTGGCAATATTTCACAAATACAAAAAAAGAAGAGTTTTGGCGGGAGAGTGACAAGTGCGGACGCTTGCTGTATATTATTTTCTAAAACTAGTGCATTTATCTTGTTTTATGTGCGGGAGTGGTGGTTTCTTGGACATAAAAGTTGTGTTAACGTGCTATTGTGATAGACAATGATATATATGCAGTGAAATGCTATTTTCTCTCTTGACGCGAAAAGTCCACTGAAAACCTCAGTATAAAAATCACCATTATACTGAGGGCAAGGACAAGGACCTAGGACTGAGGACTCGACATCGACAAAGACTGGACAGGACTATATACTAAGAAAATATAAATACCGAAGACTAGGCTGTATGGACAAAGTTTCCTTTGCCTGCCCAATATGGGCGAAGTCTACAAAAAAAAAAGAAAGAGTTGGGAAAAGAGAACTAGCAATAGAGGCCGTAAGCAAGCAATATCAGTAATAATCTCAAGTTGCAATGCACTACTTGAAAAATCTAATAAAGAAAACAAGACAAAGAAAAAAAATATTAAAGGAAAAGGAAAAAATCAAGAAAAGAAATATGACAGACTCATCAGATCTAAATCCTGGGGCTATATTAGAAAATAAGACAGACTCTTCTGACGATGTAGCAACGAGAGATGTGACTGACAAAGACGCCAAATGCTTTTTCTGTAACGGAAAATATAGCGAAGATAAAAGGGATGAATGGTTCAATGACGTTCGTGGGTTCGATCATGGGTTCAATGCTTAATGTGCGAATTGTGTGTTCACGGTGCTTGTAGTGGTTATAAATCCTATATATTTGTGATGATTGCAAGACTTAACTAAAGAATAGTAGACTGTAAGTTTAAACAACACTGATCTGTGATTATTGTGACTGATCACTGATAAATTTGATGTTATTTTTGACTATTTTGTTTAAAATGATTGATTAACTAGAGTACTAAAGAGTTTGCAAGATAAGAAATCTATTAGTTTCTAAGAAACAATGTTAGCAATTGTCAAAGAAAAATATGAATATAATTTGGAACACTATATTCCAAATTGTCTACATCCTAGGTCAAATCTCGTTTTTGGAGGTTTTTTTAGTTTGGTAGGCATTTTGGTTAGGATTTTGTTTTTGTTGTATTTGATTGCCTTTATTATTAAAGGTTTGACAATAATTTAGTGTAGGTATGTATTATTGAACCATCACAATTATTTTTAATTTAATTCTTAAAAAACAAACTAGTATTCCAAATATGCTGCAGTTCCTCTACTAATCTATACTAATATTATAAAGCTAATGAGTTTGTTTGTTTGCTTCAACGCGTTAATCTCAGGAGCAGGCCAGACGTGAAAAAATATTTTTGTGTTGGATAGCCCATTTATCGAGGAAGGCTATAGGCTATATATCATCACGCTACTAGCCTGGAGAGCGGAGCAGTAATCATGAATGTCGACGAATCGGGAATTTTTTTATACATTTTGGTAGAATCTATAAGCGACGGGATTAAATAGGTGCGACGGGAGTTCGAAGTACCTATGTCACGGGCGAAGCCGTGGGGGTCACCTAAGATTTTACATGTATTTAGGGTCCCGTACCTCCAAAGGTAAAATCGGAACTCTTAATTATATTACCACTATATTGTTCGTCCTTCTGTCCGTCGAGACACCTATCTCGAGAACACGTAAAGGTAATTTGAAATACAATAAAATAATATCGTTGGGACAACTCACACAACGCCATCTGATTCCAAACTAAGCAGAACTTGTAATATGATAATCAGATAACTGGCGATCTGTCCTCTCCGTCAGGGATACAGTGAAGATAGTAAGTTAGTTAGATAAGTGATAAACATAGGTATCTACTTTTATATTTATAAATAGGTACATACATATTATATTTAGATAAACAACACCCAGACGGAATAAACCATCGTGCTCATCCCACAAAGTTTTATCCTGGTTGGGAATCGAACCTACGACCTCTTGCGTAGCCGCCGGATACACTTCCACCGCGCCACAGAGGCAGTCTTATAGAGATTAGTCTTAGTCGAATTAAAACTATAGTACCTACCTACCTACAGGTACCTACTTAGGTCTACAGTCCCTGAAGCTGTGAATAAATCTAACTACCAACGTAAAAAATAGTTATGGCCGTTTATAACGCAAAATAAGTATTTTTACGGAACTCTCGGTGGGCGAATCCGACTTGTGCTTGACAGGTTTTTTATACCCACTGATTACTACACAAAAAGAGCGCAAACTCATCGCATCCGGACAGAACAAGTCGGCTAACAACACATGCAACAGATGTCGGACGCGTAAACAAATGCGCGCTGTTATTGCTGTTATGCGCTTGTGCATACGATATTCGTCACGTGTGCGCACTTCACACACACAAACACCCACTCAATAAACTGAATAAATGTTTTTTTCTATGCGTAGGTCTATCTAAGAAGTTCTGCAGCTAAGCTTACAAATTAGCTGACCGGAGCCACAGTATAAAGAGAGAAATCCTGATCTTAAGGCATGTCTGAGCGCTCATATAAACCTTACCTATGGTAAGGCTTCCTTCTATGTTCGAATATAAAATGATCTCAGTGTTCCCTGCGGTTGTCATTCCGATGGCTCACGCGGCAATCCCAGTCATAGGCAGATTACCATGAGGTTTTAGTAAGTAGAAGTTCGGTATAGCATCCAAGATTTACCTATTCACACGTAAAAAGAAATGGAAAAAGCTCACTGTTTCGGATTTAGGTATGGAGTTCTTTAAAGGAGCTCTGAAACGATTTTTGGAGGTTCGACAGCGAGTGTAGGATCTCTGGTAAACCAACGTCTATAAGGATACCTACATAGGAAACAGCCAAACTCCGAAAAAATCATTTACGGATCACATAAATACCTATTAGTTCTAGGGGTTCATGTCGTTCAATTGTTTTAAAAGCGTATGCTCGGCCGTTAACCGGGTAATGTTGCGTCATCCCTCACCAAAGGGAGTGACCGCTCCGATGGATCTCAAAAGCCTACGGGCCAGAGACCAAAGGCTGAGTTTTAGTCAGTAGGAATCTGCCATAACCAAACGGCGGGCCGTTTGTTATGCGTGTAGCCTTCTCTGCCTCTATCCCTCGTCACCTACTCCGTGGTGCAATTGGCAGAAAAAACTCATTTAATTACCATAACGAACGTCATAAAAATTAACATTAATTTGACTGAAAAGATCAAACCCAGCCCCATATGACTGTAGCGTAAAATACTTTAACCTAAATATTATGGAAAAAAAAAGACATGTAGGTATGTAAGAAAAGATTAGTAATGAATCTGAAGCTAAAGAAGTAGATAGGTAGACATGGAATGGATGCGAAACCTGGTGATCTGTCCTCTTTCTGACCACCCCAGCAGGGATACAATGTGTAAAGATAGTTTAAAAATTTACACTTTCTCAGCTTACATTTCCTAGTATAGGCAAGAGGGTTCACAACGGTGGGCAAGATGGATTACAATGGTTTCGCAATGGCCGTAAAAACCTAGTTCAATACCTATTTGTAATTTGTATCCTGCACTCTGAATCTAGTCTTCCTATTAAGCACCCTTATGGGTATTTGAAATTGTTTTTGAAGATCGTAAAAGCGATGAATTTAATGCTTAGGTATCTATTAATATCTAAATAAAACCTTTATTCTCTCGATAGATGTTGGTTATTCTTTTCTGAAACTTTTAAAGCAAGGTTTTACTTAAGCTGGATTACACAATTTATAGAAGACAGGTAAACTCGACAAAATTAAATCGACTAAGGTCTGTATTCCAGAACATTTCCCAACACTCAATCAACGCTTGAGGCTAGTTTTTGCCTAATGTAGGTACTCGTATATATAAATACTACTCTCAAGCGTTGATTGAGCATTGAAAAACGTTCTGGAATACGGCCCTATTATAAGATACTGAATCGTACTTAATTCATAATTTTACCAAATTCGTTTTTACCAAATTCGTATAAGTTTCGATTAGTCGCGTAACCCTAACCTCGCCTACCTACTTATGTACCTACTGAGTTAGGCTGTCTATTAAACCGGTAGGTGTCTGACAAACTGAGAGTAGGTAGATACTTAGTACCTGCCTACGCCCTAAACATAAGTAGGTACTTAACTGACCTATCAAATTACTTAAATAAGTGCCCACCTATAAGTAAAATATCAAAGAAAAAAGTAATTTAAGAAGCAGAAACAAATTTAACTGGGCGGAAGATTTAATAGAAACAATAAAATGGTTTGAACGCGGTGTAGAGATGACTCGTTTATTTTATTGTACATGAACCGAAAGTGTTGGTCGAGGTTGTAAGAAGCTATGGTGTTAAACCGACACTTTCTTTACACGACTAGTGTACACGAGCGGCGCTGCTCGCTTCACTTGTAACTTAAGTGAGTAGGTCAGTGCCGTGTCACCGTGTAGGTAATTATTCTAATTCAATTTGTGCGGACGTCTGCGCGCCAACCGCTTTGTTTACATTACACCGTACAGCGACCGACGGGCTGCCACTCCGCACTCGATTAAGGGCAAATCAATAAGGCAGCCGATAGCTAGCAAGTTTAATAGAGTGAGCGAGTCGAGTCGAGCGCCCTCATTACCCCCGCAATTAGCGCACGCCGAGCCAAGCTCCCGCCATAGACGACGAACCCCGCGCGAAAAACGAATAAAAAGAGCTGCCCTCAAAATGGCCGCCGTCCCCCTCGCCGCTACGAACACCCGCCGACCCCCGCGCCGCTTCGTGATTGCATCCCCGCAGCTCTTATAAATATGGCCGTATTCCTCCCGCCTTTACTGATTGCCCGTATACCCCCCGGTCTCCCCCCGCGACCGCGCCGCCGGCGTCTGAATAGATAAACGAGTCCACGTGGACTGTCGCTCTTATAAAAATCAACTCAACCAATGCCGTTCGTATAGTGTCGCTCTTGAACGTATTATAGCGACGAAACGCGTGTAACCCCGCCTTTAATAAGCGATGCGAGCGTTTGGACCAATGAGAGCGTCGGATTCGCCTGGTCGTGCTCACCGTCGACGAAGCGGTCCACGTGGACTACGCACACAGAGAAGCGTGTATAATGCCTCGAGTGGAAATAGCTATGACGGCGAAATGTGCGACAGCGAAAAAATAAAATGCGGTCGGTCGGAGCGAGCGAGCGAGTGGGTGTAAACAGGGGATATTTCGGTGCGGCTCGTTCATTATTATTGAATGCGCGGCGCTAATGGCGAGACTGTGCCGCGTACCTATTGCTTCCTGTTCCATACAGTCTTGGCGTAAAGATCCGCTTGCATACTAAAATAACACGATTAATTTCTGACTGATTTCTAGTGATAGGTAGGTATGTTCTGACTTTTCCTCAAAGCTCTCACCTCCAAACTTCTCTAGGAATATAAATTTCTAGTTCGTTAGTCAGTAGTAGGGGTTCCTAAGAGGATTTATTGGAATTTATTTATTCTCTAAGTAGAACTCTCTTGATAAAGATACAGGAAACTGAATATAACATGCTACAATGACTAATGCAGCATACAAATAAACAGTGTTTAGAGAAACTATGTTGTTGTGGGATGCGGCCTATCTACCTAATGTTAAAACATTAAGAATGTTAATACCGAGGGTTTCGGTTCTAATCTAAATAATTACTATGGTAAGTACGTAGGGTAACTTTTCCATCTTTATCTTACTGTATTACCCGTTACTACCAAAGACCAAATCCTACCTGGATTTGGTGCATGAGGTCTTTTATAGAGCAGCTATTGTTTGGGGTTTGATTTTCGAAATTGTTGGATCTCCCAACCCCGTAAGGGAGCCTGAAGATGTCGAATGGGACCCAGAGATCTTTGTAGAGCCCCTTTCACCCTACCGACCTACATTTTATTGATAAGAATAAAAACCTAACTCAGAACAAATAGTGATCTGTAAGGCCTACAGATACTATCAGAAATGAATATATAATTAGGTGCAGTAAAGGAAGTAGGTAAGAAAGGTAGGTACTAAGTGCCTAAGTACCGTGGGTGGAATGACCATCATTAACGTAGGAGGTCTAAGTATTGATAGTATCTAATATTGATGTCACTATTACACACTGACAGTGTCTTCCAGTTCAGGTAGGTATGAAGTTACACTGAAATTTGTGATCTGCTCATGTAGGTCCATACCTACCTGTTACGTGGAACAAAAATGCAATGCTCTGCCTACCCCTTCGGGAATAAAGGCGTGACAATATGTATGTATGTGTGTAATTTCAAATGTCCAGTGTTCTTAATTTTATTTAATAAATAGGTTCAAACGATGTCAGGCAACAAGCCACCTATTCCGACATAAAGCCAACTGGCTGTGCCTATGTTGGCATGTCGTGTTGGACAGGCGCGGCCGACCTCCATCCGATAAGACAAGTACGTTCGGTAGCAAGGAGTCAAACAACTGAGTGAAAAAACAACTATGTAGGTAGCAGTCCTACCTGCTCTAGGGCATAATTTACGAGTTTCGACTTTGTCGCCCAATGAGATTGCAAAAAAAATATACATAAATAAATTGAATAGAGTTCCAGAGACATATATAGATACGTATCTAAAGCATACATCGGCAAAAACAATGTCACAACTCAATTTTTTTTTTAGAGAATATTTATGTTTTTATGTTAATTCCCAATATACGGCAATCGACTCGCCACCCATTAGGTAGGTACGTAGAACAGCATACCTATTATTGATGCCATCTCAAGCCGCGAGGACGCAAGTCCGAAAATCTAACCACTAGACTATTACCGCTTAAAGTGTCTATTTAAAGACAATTATTATTGAAATTTAACTAAAATATTAATAGATATCTACTTAAGACCACGTGAGCAGATTGCTCAAAAACTGAAAAGTAACAAGTAGGTACCTACTCGAATACCCAGACGTGCATGTATGAAGCGATTGATGAGAAGCGAATTGATGACTAGGTACCCCCCATCAGAGAGACAGCGTGAAGATAGTAAGTAAAAGGCAGTAATAAATACATTAACTTCGTGAATTAAATAGGTAGGTACCTACCTACTTAGAAGAAGACTACCTATTTAGGAGGGGAAGTACCTATTTATCAATCTTTAAAAAAATCTTCTGTGGCCACGTTTTCCAATATTTTAGTCATGTATGTGAAATGTCAAATTAAAAAAAAAAAAACAACCCGCCAAATGTCTTGTGAACTGACAGCGATAAAGAAGCATTGTAAGATTGTCACAGAATAAGTAAGTAACATACTATTGTTAAATGTATCTGTTTTGTGGTCTGAATCAATACTTCGTATTCTAAAACGAAAGGGCATTAAGTCCAAAAATATATTTATTTATTCGTGTTTCGATATTTCGGAACCTATCAACATTTTTCTCTTCAGAATTGGTAAACAATAGGATTTTTTGGTCAAATGGTTTCTGAGATTTTGGTTACGATGCATTTAAAAGTATCTACGGAATAAATATGAGTGGGTGGTTACCTATATTTTGACAGGGTTATTCGATACGCTATTTAGTAGGTGATTTATAAGCCTGTGAAGTCTAATATGCAACTAGGTACAGTCCCTGAGGTCTCGGATTTAAATCCCGAGGACAGATATTTGATAAATCCGCAAATTATTGTTTTGGAGTGGTCTTTGTGTATAATTTGTACTATGTATTCATTTACACAGAAGCATTTATTTTAAATTACACTTATAGGTACAATATTATGCTTGTGCTGTGATCTAGCTAGACAACTGATAAACCTACACACATTTATTTTGTACGTTTACTTATATATAGGTAGGTATGTCCAATATTTAAACGTACCTACCTACAGATTTGTAGTGTCTGCCTCAGTCTGGAGTCTTGAGTCTTGGGTTCGATTTAAATATTTATGTGATCCTCCAATGTTTGTTTCGGAGTTTGGGTGGTTTGTATGTATAACTGTACGTTTTCTATGTAGGTATTTATAAATATATAGGTAATTATGTTTATCTCAGTTTTTTACATTGCTCAGTGTAAAAAACGTGGAATATAACTTTTAGTAAGGATAGGTAGGTACCTACATAGGAAAATAAAACAAAAATTAAAAATCCGACACTTCAGACGACTTAAATATATTTATTCTGACCCGGTATCGAACACACCTCCTCAGCAACGCCAGTCGAATACACTTCCACTGAGTCATCGAGGCAAACAATAATTACTTTAAGGTTTGACTAATGGAAATCCTCTCTCTAATAACACACTAGTACGTTTAGTTCAGACTTTATAGCTTCGTCTATTACCTGTTAATTAGTAGCTAAAGCATTGCAATCTACGATCGCTTTGATAGCTCGCCCATTGATATGATCGTGCGATGTAATTAAATATCATCTCGATTGAATGCCAATGGACTTCGCTAATTATACCGAGAATAGGTGTAAGCTTGTAGAAATAGTTCTCTCGGAATTTGATGATCGAT
This sequence comes from Thumatha senex, assembly GCA_948477245.1. NCBI lineage: Eukaryota > Metazoa > Arthropoda > Insecta > Lepidoptera > Erebidae > Thumatha > Thumatha senex. The sequence goes on along the minus strand of OX419741.1, from coordinate 15,719,194 downwards.
TTAATTTTAGTTAAGGAGGTAGGTATAATATAAATATTAATCTTCAAAATTTGTAGGATTTTGATTTTTAGTGCATATCATTGAATAAGTTTTGTTTTAACAAAAAACAATTCATGATATTTTTACTAGCGTTTATTTTTAGACTAAGTAGGTAAGGCTACATATTATTACGTAAAAGAAAATACGAAAATTCTCATTTTTGTATTTTTTTTTACTTAAACACTTTCTTTTCGGGGGTCTACGGAAGAGATTTCTAGAAATAAGCAAGGAAATTTACTACTTCTTTTCTCTTTATGTTTCTCTAGATTATGGTAAATTGTGACACACTTAAATTCCTATAGTCATAGTTCACATTGCCCGAGTCTATTATGTCTAGTATTAATGTCGGCTTACATTCTCAACCATTTTACCACTCACAACTCGGGTCAATCATCTCTATCAAGCGCACAGCTCCTCACAGTTACCATGTAACAGCAATATTTACGTTCATTGTTGGCAAGTGACGGTTTTACGATTCAAAGCTATTATGCAGACGGACACTGATTTAAATTCGCACAGACGCCCTCACGATCACGACCATCTGTATTTGGCGTTTGGCTCTTACCTACATCTCTTGCGTAACAATCATGAGAGTACTTATATTAAAAAATATGACTTATCAATCTTGAATTTGTTCCTTTCTTTTAGCCTGTGGTATGAACAATCATTCGAATTTCATTTTTACCTTTTAATATGGCTTGGTTACTAAGACTAAACCATATTTATAAAGTATAATTCTTTAAGCCATAATACATTTTACCGACTTAAAAAGAATAACTTATTTGTCGCAACTGTGTTAAGAGTCGTGTTCGTTTGGGGTTTGTACTACCTATTACATAATCTGTGGTGTGGGTCGCGTGTAAAAAATGTGTTTACGACTACACACAGTAGCTTAATGGCAGGAACCGCCGAGCCTATTTCCAATTAAATTAATCCACTCCCAAAGGGATGGCTTCTATCCAACAAGGACTGAACTGACTAATAGTTGGTCTAGTATACCTTGATACTGTTTTTACTCTGTTATCTGTGGGTATTTTCTATAGATTCCTATCAATCCTACTCGTAGTTTGGTGAAGTTTTGGGCGGGAAATTAAGAAATGTCTTAATAATTTCTACAATAATGCATGAAAATTTGCCAGATTTGTCGACATTTATGATTACTGCTCCGATCTTCAGGGTAGTAGCGTGATAATATATAGCCTTAGCCTTCCTCTACAAATGGGCTATATAACACAAAAAGAATTTTAAAATCCGACCAAACTAACAAACTCTTCAGCTTTATAATATTAGATACTGGTTTACGACTGCTTCGCACGCGTTGTGAAGTTTTCCCGTTTCCATTTTCCACAGGAACTTGTTCCCGTGATAAAAAGTAGCCTATATGTTATTCTGATGTGTAAGCTATATTGTTATAAGGTTTCATCAAAATCCATTTAGTAGATTTTGCGTAAAAGAGTAACAAACATCCATACTTACAAACTTTCGCGTTGACCTATAATATTATGTAGTAGGATATAATATATCCTACTACATATATAGGAGTAATTTCGATGCGGATTCTAAGACATTTTAACTCCTCCTGGGACTTCAACGAGATCAAGCTCGGTGTAACTCTTCAGGTCTTGGTCATTGCTGTAGATCCTGGTTTACAGAAGTCATAAAAATGGAAATGCGGGTGAGATTAATATTAATGTGGATGTATAATTTCTGCCTACCCCATTGGAGGTATATGCGTAAATGTAATGTATAGGTATGTAAAGTTTAATTACCCACAATAAAAATATTAACATATAATAAAGTAAACTTAGAACATAATTAGGTACTTAGCTACATTTTAATTATAATCTAGACCGAAGCAAAAAATGTTGCATGAAGTTTTTGTGCCAAGTAACTACCTAATGTGTAATATATTTTAATTTTGCACGTTTAAAGTTTAATAATTAGTTACTAAGTTTTTGTATAATAACTCTGTTTAAAGTTAAATACCATAATTATACCTCTTTTCAGAATAATAGATACTTATTTAATATTCTAAAAATAAGTATTGAAAATTTTGATGAAAAATTAAAAATTAGTAGATACAAATACATACTTAGTAAGTTTATTTTATTAAAGTGAAAAAAGACAACTTGGTTCGACACGGGGATTGAACCCGTCTCAAGACAAGATGTTTATTTTATTTAAAAAATGTGAAATTTAGCATACTAATTGCTTAAAAATCCATTGTAGGATGACATTTTGCTATTGGCATAATTTAAAAACATTTCTGATTATAACTGCGCACAGATAGTAATTAACATACTTGCGATAGATAAAATATACTAAAGTTTAAAAAAAAACTTAAACATAAGCAGGTACAAGTACAAGTACATGACTGTACCTAATATTGTAATAAAATGAACTACATAATCTAAACAGTATTAGTGTCTCCTATTTAATAGAAGCGCTCGTGGCCCGGCGGTTTCATTGTTCTGTAAACGATCACTGAGTTACGCAACTTTCACTATGGCTAGTCCTCAGATAAGTGACAACTTTGTGGCATTTACATTTGCGAGTGTTTACGTGCTTCGGAAGGCACGTTAAGCCGTTGGTCCCGGTTGCCAGTAAAATGGCAGTCGTTAAGCCTGGTTGAAGGCCTTATGGGCGGCTTGAAAATTTCAACAGCAGGTAGCCTCAACCTGCGTCTGTCTATTTCAACACGGCAATGGGCTCACCACCTATTACGTGGGACAGGAATCCACACGGTGCAAAGCGGGCATATAATATGCCTCTGCCACTCCTTCGGGGATAAGGCGTGATGGATATTTATTTCTTTATTAGAAATCAATGTATTTTTATGGCTATCTCTCTGTCTATCAAATCCGTGGGTTGATAATAAAATACCATCAAGTTAATTTATACGGATATCAATTTCATCGAATATGAAACCGTTTATTTAATTTTATTAGATACTTGCGGAAATATAGACCATTATTAGTCCTTTACGTTTCATTTAAAGTTTAAAAACCAGTTGTGAATTTTGATGTCCATTTGTGATAGGATCCTAGCAATGTCTAATCTTTTAAAAGATTGCGTTTTTGGTTTTATACAGAAAACAAGAAGCATAAATTACCACAGTTAACATGTTTGCATACATTTTATTTTGAAGAGGTTTTTTAAATAAACTAGGAATACCTACACAATTTTTATAGTAATATTTTTTTCAAGATTTTAAATATTTAAAAAACTAAAAACAACAAAAGCTGTATCCCGTATTAATTACCCCAAATACTTTTAGAATTTGGGGTAATTAATTAAGGATTTTTTTTTACTCTTTTTGCTATTTGGGGTAGAAAAACTGGACCATAATTATTGATGGTACATGGTACAGCTAAACTTTCAAGCACAAGGTGTGGTACCTAACGTCGCATGCGTCACTAAAATCTGTCAAAAAAAAATAAGGATCACAAAAAATAAACAATTTACACAAAGAAAAATCACAATGAATACAATACAATTTTAACAAGACACCGGATTCATAGGAACTGATTCTCAAAAAAAGTCAATGCATTAAAAAAAATGAATTCAATAGATTTTTTTCTTTCTAAATGTTTCTTAAATTTTATGGTTGGTATTTTTTTTCCTACAAATTAAAATAGAACAGTATGTAGGTAAGTATACCTATAAGGTTCTTATAAACATAATATCTAATGTACAGTTAGTGGTTACCCATTTAAATTCATGGTCGATATTCGATCATAATTAATTTAATTTTAGAGGATGAACAAATGGATTTTATTCTTATAAAAAATAACTCTGTCCTCTTCTCCGTAACCAACTGTGTCAAATTCACGACCATCCCTGTGCGCAATTTTCTTAAAAAGGAGTAAAAAGTTTTCGCTCTACTTAGGTACTTGACTGTTCTTATTAATTGAAAGTTTTAAAATGACATACCAAATGATTTAACAGATAAAAATATTAGAAAAACATATATCGCGTCTTCCAATGAAACATGTTGTACCTAGACTATAAAATATATCAACCTTGTTTTTTTGAAATAAACGACCGCGTTGAAAAATATTTTATTTAGATAATGAAACGAATGTATGAAAAACATAATGCCACCAAATTGAGAACCTCGTTCTTTTTTGTAATCGTTTAAAAATCAATTATATTAATTTATTAGCGTAAAATAGGTAATAAATCTATTGAAGAGACATCTTTTGTCGTGCTTGCACAAGCTTTGTTTACGAATTGAAAAAAGGATTTTTTCAAATTGTCTATTACTTAGTATTGTAACTCTGTGGGTAAAGCTGTAGTGTAGCCTACGTTTAATAACAAACAACCTTAAAAAAAACTTCTAAACTACACAAAAATATTTTTTCTATATCGGAATTCGAAATATAATAAGTACATACCTATAAGTATAAAGTACTCGTAATGTTACAACCCTAATCTAAACGGATAAACCGCAGACGTGCCCTATCTGTTATCAGGTCCCCTTTAATGTAAGTGTTTATACAGCATGATTCACACTACCACATTTCATGCAAAAGTAAATAAACTGAGATATCTAAAGACCCGATCGCATGCAATTCCAACTGCAGCCATTAAATATTAATTCATGAGCAAAAAAGCTAGCGAGTCAGTCGGGCGAGGACGACAGAATCCAAACCTTCTGGGAAATGGATGAGTTTTAAAAAAAAGAATTTAGTCTCTTTTACGCGACACAATGGCCGGTTATACAACTAATTGTTCGCGCCAGTTAATTATGCAGCGGGTTTTGTTGTTCGTTTGTTGGCGTACTTCGAATGAACGGCCGTCTCGTCGTGCTGCACCTCACAAATGCGATGTAGATATTAAATAACACGGCGCTAGCAGTCGCCTCTGGGCAACCAATTAATTTCTTCTAATTTATAGTGCCCTGGTAATTCAATCAATCAATTCAGCTTATCGCAATCCTCTGCTGGTCGGGGGACCCACCAATCTCACCACAGCACACAGCCAAGTGTGCCGTGACATATTTTTAAAACATCACCTGCTTCTTACTTGATATTTCGCACTATTTCTTTACTGCTTATTACTGTTGCTATCCCGTTCTCGCACTAGTGAGATCATTTCATGTTCGCGGCATCTTTTTCAAAGAAACCCATACATACTGTTCTGTAGATGTTTGTGAAAATCAAGGTAAGAATTACATACCTATAAAAAAAAGCTTCATGGATTTTGGCAATCTAAACCCTTTACCTATTTACACCACAAAACCTCTACGGCACGGCGGCACCAGAATCTCGGATCTACAAAAAATAACAGTAGATAACAAAGTAGTTCATAATATTGTTCTGAATGTAGAACTTTAAAGTATTTTTGAGGATCTATGGATATCACTGAGTTGTAGTCAGTTTAACATTTATTCCAGCTCCAAGTACCTATGCCCATACTTTGTCAGTTATTTGACCAAAACTGGTATTATAAATCCTCACAAACGTAGGCGTTACACCTTTTTATCTGCTTGTACTTCAAAATTACCCACTACCTACATGTTCTTAAACTTATACAGCAATAAAAAACCTTCGAATTAGGGTTAAACAATCTCCATTGTAGGTGTTTATTACTGTCATCGAGTGTGTAAATTAAATGGACACGAAAATAACGGGTGAATAAGAGGGTCTACCTAATTAATTAAAGCTTATCTTGAAGCGGCGATTTGATCAGCGATCAGCGCAATGGGCTCGTAAAAATTTTGTATGAATCAGGTGAGGAGATAAGGGGAAGAGAAACGGTGTAGTTGTTCGGGGTCGGGCGATGCGCTGCGATGCGATCTTGTAGCGGCGATGTCGCGCGCTACAGACTTGATTGTTATTTACGTTATCGACTTATCGACAGCCGGTCGCCGCCTGCGCGGAAGCCCGCCTGTATCGCGATATCTGAGATTACAAAATAAATAAACTAACTAGCTGTACTTTTACAGCGTATTTAGAATTGTTAGAATTATATTTGTAAGTGTAATGAAGTTTCGCAGTATGCTAAAGCTGTCTAACCTACATGATTTATTCATAAGATTAATATAGTAAGGTGTAAAATTAATTTGAATATTTTTTTATAATGAATATGGTGAGGTGAAACTGTGCTCATGTTTAAAAATGAAGAAAGGTCATTGATCTTTTTTTGGGTTGTCAAGATGACGCTCGCCGTTTAATTGGATGGTTACCATGACATGAGATTGAGGAATTTCATTACAGCTGGCTAAGGTGCTTGTGGTCCTCAAGTTTACAGCCGATAACATGCTACATCATACCTTAGGTACTTAAGAGCTCCGTAACATCAGTACTTTAGTACTAATCTATACTAATATTATAAAGATGAAGAGTTTGTTTGTTTGGTTGAACGCGCTAATCTCAGGAACTACTGGTCGGATTTGAAAAATTCTTTTTGTGTTAGATAGCCCATTTATCGAGGAAGGCTATAGGCTATATATAATTACGCTACTACACTGGGGAGCAGAGCAGTAGTCATAAATGTCGACAACGCGGGCAAATTTTTATGCATCATTGTAGAATACTATGAGCGACGGTTAATCCCGTCGCTCATAGTATTCTACGGTGGTAGAGGTGGAGGTGCGACGGGAGGTCGAAATATTCCACGGGCGAAGCTGTGGTCATCTAGTATTTATTATAAAGATGACGTTTGTGAGTGTTATGTATATTTGTTACTTTTATACGATCAAGTGTCTGAACCAATTTCGATAGCATTTTTGTGAAGGTAGCAGACACCCCAGGTACATTAATACAGTACTTTTGCAACAAATTAAAAGCTATGAAGTGTTTTCACGCGTGGTAAGGTACAAACACGGAATCTTAATACTGCGCGGCGCGTAATTTCTATCTTAGTATCAAGCAGTCCACTAGGGCGAAAATGTAAGATATCTATGGTAAATATCAACTGTCTATCTGCAAGAAAGATTCCGACTATGAACGTGGTCTTTTAAAATCGCCTCATTCTGACGAGACAAAAAATTTTAAAAAATGTTATATATACCATATCCGTTTGTAATATGTCGCGAACATCCGTGACACAAATAGTGGTCATTGGACAAAACGACCGATTCCAAATTCGAATTAAAAATAAATTGCCAAGGGTTTGTGGCGTCGTAAATGAGGGGCTCGATACGGTCATACCGTCATTTATTTCATTAACTCCACTTGTGAGTTTAGTCAAATCTAGTTAGGTATTGGTTTAACAACCCTTTCTATTTTGTTGAAACACATTGCACTAATTGAATATTTAGTTCTATCTTTACGTTTTGTTCAACCTTTAAAGGCTAGATATTTATTTGGATAGAGTCTGAGTGAGTTTTGTGCATTAATAGAAATATTATATCTATAATAGTTGACGCGCGCGACTCCGCACGCGTGGTGAAGCTTTCTCGTTTCCGTTTCCCACAGGAACTTGTTCCCGGGATAAAAATTAGCATAAATATTATGTTATTCTGATGTCTAAGCTATACCTACTAGGTAGCCGCAGTCGCAAAGGTGTAACCTATGCTAGCAGCATACATTTGAGCGAAGCGTTAAATCAAACAAAGTATTTTCCCATTTTGTTTATTTTTTATTGATCATTCTGCGACTTAGCAATCTGTGTTGACACAATAAGCCAATCATTAGTTTTATTTTAAAAGTATGTCATCATTAGCAGAAAGAATGGTCTGAAGTTCTCTTCACATTCTTTAATTAAATCTTGCTATTAGCGTAGGGACATCATGCCGCCTCAATCGGTCGTGTCTTTCTGTACCCTGGAGTTTTGAAGCCAGCGCATTAACGTGTGTTGATATTCTAGCTTGATAGCTTCTACTGTGTATTGAGATCTCCTGTTTGACTGTTCTGATGTTTAAATCTTCGTGTATGGTATGTATTTATTGCTCACATAATAGGGTATATTTAGCATGGTTCTTAGTGTTTTGCTTTGGAATCTCTCAAGTATTTCGATGTTGCTAGAAGTTTCCCACAGCTGAATGCCGTAAGTCCATATCGGTTTTAGTATGGTCTTATTTATTGCAATTTTGCTTTCCGGCGATAGTCTTGACTTGCGCCCTATCAGCCAGTACATTGTTCGGAACTTTGTGTCCAACTGCTTTCGTTTGGTCCAGATGTGTTTTCTCCAGGTTAACCGTCTGTCCAGATGCATTCCAAGATATTTAGCATCCTCAGCTTGCGGGATTTATTGCGGGCCAAGTCGGTTTTCTGAGGGTGAAGGTTATATGGACAGATTTACCTTGATTTGCCTTAATGCGCCATTTGTTTAGCCATTCTTCTATTTTATAAATGTGTGTCTGTAGCTTGGCTGAAGCTATTGCTGGGTTTTCATGGATTGATAGTATGGCTGTGTCATCTACATATGTTGCAGTTATAGTATCACTGTGTGTCGGCAGGTCAGCAGTATACAGGTGGTATAGAAAGGGCCCAAAATGCTACTTTGGGGAACCCCTGAGAGAATTTCTTTTAATGGAGCCGTCTCATTATTAAATTTCTACTCAAAGCATCTTTCATGGAGGTAAGATCGCAGTATTGGAAGGAAGGAATGAGGAAGCAGCTGTTTGATTTTTAACAGAAGCCCATCATGCCATACTCTGTCGAAGGCTTGGCTGATATCTAGAAATACTGCAGAGCAGAATTGTTTGCATTCAAAAGTACGGCTTATGGTATCCGTAATACGATGAACCTGTTCGATAGTTCCGTGCTCGTTTCGAAAATCAAATTGGTGAAGTGCTATGACATCTGGTAAATAAGTGCGCATCCTATTCAACAGTATTTTCTTTAGTAGTTTACCTAGCACACAAAGAAGGCTTATTGGTCTGTACGAGCTAGCCTTATGTAGCGGTTTGCCTGGTTTGGGTATCATTATAACCTGCGCCAATTTCCATTGTCTGTCCATTCCAGTCTTAAGCAGTCATTAAATATTGCTGTGATATGGATTACGATCTTTCTAGGGATGCGCGTCGATGAGATCATAACCTGGAGCTTTACCTTTCTGCAAATTTAATATTTCTCGCTTTACTTCACTAAGGCTAGCACTTTCTAATGGCATGCACATTTGCAGTTGTGCGCTAAGGTATTCGCTAACCTCTCTATCAAACTCTGGATGCCTACTCGGTATCGGTTGAAATACCGATTGTAAGTGCTTAACGTACACCTGGGCCTTCTCTAGATCAGTTCTAGCCCACTTATCTTCGGTATTTTTAATGGGTGGTATATGCACTATAGGTCTTTTGAGCTTTTTTGTTATCTTCCACAGGGAATAGTTAATGTCTGCGCATGGAGTTAGACTAGCTAATTGATTTTGGAGTCGCTCGTTATTTGCTTGGGAGATCATGTATTTCAGATCCTCTGAAGCTTTGTTAAAGGCTTTTTTGTCCCGGGGATATTTGGTAGTGTGCCAGATTTTACGTAGTTGCCTTCTTTCCCGTACTTTATTTTTTATAGTTTTGGAATAGGAAGAATTACTAATGATTTTAGGCCTCACTAGGGGTGTTGAGTCCTTGACCGCTTGATGTATATGCTTGTTAAGTGACTCTATAGTTGATTCCACGCTGTCTGCACTATTTAATGGCGAGTTTAAATTTATAGATTCCGTTAATATAACTCTGTAGTTATCCCAGTTTGTCTTATAATTATAAAGTCTTTGAGGATACTCAATCTGCACAGCTTTACATTGGACATTGGAAATAACAGGTGTGTGGTCAGACGAGAGGTCAGTACATTCTTCAATGCTTACATGGCTCAGTGAGATATTTTTGGTCATAAAGAAATCTAGCAGGTCTGGCACCTTATTTCTGTCTGAAGGCCAGTGTGTGGGTTTACCGTGTGAAACGCTATGGAGATTAAGGACATTCATAACTATGTATAGTTAGTTGTCTACCTCGTGAAGATGTTAATCTAGAACCCCAAAACACATGTTTTGCATTCCAGTCACCACCGCAAATGTACCTATTACCCAGTGTATTTTCCCATAGACAACATGATTTTTGCGGATAACGTTTGTATAAGATCGAATTTTGAAATTCGGGCTTCGACACGACCTGCATAATTTGAATAGATTTCCGTAGCAGAAAATAAATTCATTCTGTAGATTTTGCGTGAAATTTTAACAAACATCCATACATACAAACTTTCCCGTTTATAATATTAGTAGGATACTTTTTTAAGAATGCCAGTTACTATTTATATGATATTGAATACAATAAAAGTAAATTCACACTAGTCTGCGCAAACTTCTTACCATCTTCCAAGTAGCAAAAAAATGTTGAAGCAACTTTTTTATGAGTTTTGAACTATTTAGAGTCTGGGGTCCGTTTCAACTGGCTGCGGAAGAGCAGCATTGATGATTTTCTATTTCGGTTTTTTTATTTCAGCCGTCTGACTTTTATAACCCTGTAGTAGCTTGTAAGGGTCTGTGCTACTAGTTTCGTCCGTTGGTCAACAGGGGTACCACTTGCAAGTGAGGTTTAGGCTTTAATGAACTTGATGGGACCCCAGTACACCCAGTAGTATGAAAAAACCGTAGCCATAAGTATAGGTACAGTTCTCTTTATCTGAGTACATTACATGTAAGCTGCATAGTACAAGAAAGCAATCTGGCAAATGGTTCTTGTATCTACTTATTTACTGTCAATTAAAGTAGCATTAAGCAATTAATAGGTAAATAAATAGTTATAAGGGCCTGAAAAAAATGCGTTAAAAATTTAAACATCACACACAATACTGTTCTTTTACAGCTTTTACGCACGATAAATTCAAATAGCGAATCCACAAATTCAATATTCAAATTCTCAACCGGCGGGAACTGAGTTGTCAAAAAGGGATGACTAAAGCACCGAGAGCTCTCGTTGGTGGGCTCTAAAACGAGCAAATCTGTCGCGTTATGTTGGTACCTGCGCTTGTTTTTTTTATGGCGGGTCCCTACATGTGCTTGAGTTGCGTAAATTACTGCGGTCGGTGTGTGGCGGTGGAGACAGACACTCCTGAGGTTTCAACTTACGGACGACATGCCCGCTGGTAACGAGTTGCCAAATAAACATGCACTTTTATACCTACTTGTGAACTTAGGTTTTTGTATAAGGCGACTCTTTACGTTGCAAATCCATCTATTTTTTTTTGTTGTCTAGCGGAATAGATAGTAAAAACTAAGTATTGGTAGGTAACGAATCTATACATCCTTGGTAATAGTAGCCGAAAGCGATTCGATAGTACCTAGCTAAGCTAGTAAGGTAGGTAGGGCTAGTTGTTATATCTGTACGAGTATATTTGTTAGTTTCGTTAGATTAAGTGGCTTGGAAGACGACTTTGATTCCAATAAATTCGAATACCATGATGTTTAAAAATTGGTCACAGATTCGTAATGCAACCTACCTCCTGTATTAAAATCTCCGAAGAGAACTATTATTTATTATAAGTATTACTCAATACTAGTGCTGTAACTTCACTAGGTTTTCCCTATTTCTATAGTAGATACTTATTACACATACCCAATTTGATTTTTTTATATTAGAATGCGCCCCATTTTATACAATTATAATAAAATAAGCTGGTAGATATTTCTTTATTAGAACTTGCCCAGAATATGCTCAGAATTGACGTCATTGCATTGCATTCAGGGTCGACGATGCAATATTACAAAGATCAATTCTTCACGGCCTATTGCGGTTTTATTAACTAACCTACCTACTTCTATAAATTTTACTCCGACTTTAATCGGTAGGTACCTACTGACAAAAGCTTATAAGTAAATTGTAAACAGGATGTAAAATCTACACAAAAAATTGATTTTTTTAGACTTCAAAACTCTAAATATTAGGAAAGTCTTATGGAATGCCTAGGTCCGTCAGTTTGTACGCATCTAGTTCTCAGGCACTATCAGAGATAGAGACAAATGGTTCACGGCATTCGATTCAGGATACCATGAATATGTTCAAAGGCGATTTTGAAGTTTTTACATTTGAGGTTTTGAAACTGGTTTCGGTTTAGAAGTTATTCCTTTGCTACGATACTAAGTGAATTGCGAGTTACTTGTTTTTAAATGTTGTCTAAATTTCATCTAAATCGTAACACATCATCACGCAAAACATCTTCCATTCCTCGTAGTGTACATACCAACATTTTCCCACGTACGTTTTTACGATATAATTATATAAATATAATTCTGAAGATCTTTCTCAACACAATCTTCTCTAGCACAAATCATCATCCACACAAGATAATTACCTAAGTCTTGATATAATTTTATATCTATAGTAGATATAAAATTATATAATACTTATAATAAAAATGCAATAGGTACAATGCTACCTAAACACCATTGTCTACTAGTTTTATAACCTCATAAAACTATTCTCTTACAATCTGCATAAAATTCCGTGCATTTCCATAGTTATTACAATCGTTAGTAACTTAATATAGGTAATTGGCCCTCAAACATCAGCTTTATACCTATACCAAACTAGTTGTCTCCATCGGCTTCGCCCGCGACATACTTTGAATCCCCGTCGCCACCCGTTTAATCCCGTCGTTTATTACTTTTACAATAATGTATGAAAGTTTACCCGATTTGTTGACATTTATGACTACTGCTCCGCTACCCAGGGTAGTAGCGTGATATATAGCCTATAGCCTTCCTCGATAAATAGACTATTCAACACAAAAATATTTTTTCAATTAGTCTCAGTACTTACTGAGATTAGTGCGTTCAACCAAACAAACAAACTCTTCAGCTTTATATACTAGTATAGAAGGATAGATAAATAGGTTTATTTTTTACTCTCTTTTATAGCACCTTTTAAAAATATTGAAACGGATGAATTCATTAAAAAATTCATGGTAAGTATTAAAAAAAAAACTGCGAGTTGAAATACAAATGAGACGTTTTTGTCTGTTTTAAGTTGGCAAAAATGAATGAAAAGGTATAATGTTGCCAGATAAAATTTGGGCATTGATAAACATCGGAAATTATAGCGTTGCACTCTAAATTTAAACTTTGTGCACACAATATATAAATTTATGTACACAAATACTTATTATCCATGCAAAACATGTGTTAGTCACCGAGGTTTTAGTAAAAAATTCGGTGACTAGCACAGGTTTTAGCCAAAAAATTTTACTTTACCTTGTAACTCTGTTAATTTGCCGTAATTTATTTTTACCTTAACTTAAAAGTTTGATTTTATTGCAGGTTCAAGAGAGTGTGGACCTCAGTATATAGTTTTAATTTTAACTCGATATACCTTCACGCGTTCGCGTTTATGTCTTGGCTGACAGACAGACAACAAAATGATCCTATAAGGGTTTAGCTTTTTCCTTCAGAGGGACGGAAGAATAAAGAACCTAAGAACGTTCCAGTCCAATAGCCCAAGTCTGCCAGGAACCCTGAGCTGAGCCATCCTCGCGAACACTTGAAGGATAGATAGATAAGAATCCGTGTGGTCGATTCGAGTTCGGCATTACATCCTAGAGGCCTTTTGGATGTTATGCCGAACTCGTGTTTAAGCCCTCTACTAGAGTAGAGGGCTTAAACGGCATAGAAAAGGCACGCATTGTTGAATTAACACAATTCTACAATTCTAACACTTCTAAAACACTGTTATTATATCCGTTATGACTCCTCAACCTCCAAAACTACATTTACGTTAATATAAGTTATTATAACTGTATATGATAAGATTTTTTTTCAATCTTAAAATTTGTTTTAATTGTGTTTTTACTAAATACCCTTCTAGCTGTTTCGTGGCTTCGCCCGTGTCATGCCTACTTTGATGAACCCCCATGGCACTTATTTAAACCCATCATTTATGATTAATGCTCTGCTCTTCTGGGAAGTAGCGTAATCATATATTACCTAACTTTCCTCGACAAATGTCCGCTGGTACCTACTAAGTGTTCTGTAAACGATCACTGCGTTAAGCAACTTTCCGTGTCTCAGCAGAGGCACGTCAAGCCGTTGGTCCCGGCTTCAAAATTTCAACACTAGCTAAAACCTGCGTCTATCTATTTCAACACGGCAATGGGCTCGCCACCTATTACATGGGACAATTATACTTACGGTAAAATGTGGGCGTATAATATGCCTCGGCCACCCCTTCAGGGATAAAAATAATCAACGTTATCATCATCATCCTCTTGCCCTTGTCCCAATTTACTTGGGGTCGGCGCAGTATGTCTTCCTCTTCCATTCATTCGTCATCTGATCATTCACTCCTTTCATATTCATATCACTCCTTACACAGTCCATCCATTTTTTCTTTGGCCTTCCTCTGGCTCTCCAATCATCAACAACAACAAACAAACAAACAATCAACGTTATAATAGTATAAAATATAAAAACACACATCGTCCCACTATCGATCCTACATACACATTTCGTCTCTCAGTCGCAGTCGTACCGTTGCTTTGTGCGTCATACACTCATAATACCTCGATAACAATAAAAATGTTCATCAGAACAGTTTATCAATTTCACGCCACATATCGCGAAAGCTCGTGAATCAATCGCTTGTTTTAAAATTAATGTTAATTAAAGCGTCATCATCATGGCTTTTATGATTGATTGTTGTATTTAGTTATTTACATGCTAAAAGGCACACACATGCCCACGTTTGGCAAATAATACGGTCTTTGTGATTGTGAGGTTTAACGGGTTTAACCTATCGACTGCCTCGGTGGCGCAGTGATAGTGAATGCGACTGCTACGCTGGGGGCCCGGGTTCGTTTCACGGGTCGAAACAAATATTTGTGTAATTAACAAATGTTTCTTTCGGAGTTTGGGTGTTTACTATGTATAATACGAGGGTAAATCCAAAAGTAAAATAAAAAATAAATATATCTTTATTTTGCATAGACCATTTCAACGGCGCTTACAAAATGTCATACACTAAAACCACAGCCGAAAGACACAGGTTTACTCTTTATACTGTGCTGAAACTAAAGAAAAAATAATATATTTAAAGTGACCACCGGTTCGGAACGCGGCTCACCTGAGAAGAACCGGCAAGAAACTTAGGAAGGCTTTTTTTTTTTGATAGCCTATTTACAATTTAATATTTTAATTATGTATTTTATGACTATAATATATTATTTGCCAGCATATCATTTCCAGGCATCCCTGTCCTGTAAATAGTCTTTAATAGAGTAATAACCTTTTTCACAAAGCTTTCTTTTAATATACTTTTTAAATTTATTTAATGTTAAATTTCTCAGGTCACAGGGAAGCTTGTTGTAAAAGCGTATACAGTTACCCTGGAAAGAATCGCCAATCTTATGCAGCCGACTGCGGTGAACTGAAAGATTGTTTTTATGTCTCAGACTTACAGAGTTTAGTAAACTGTGATAGATTTTTCTGAACATACATAAGATTGGCAAAAATGTATTGTGATGCTACGGTTAGAATATTTATTTCTTTGAATTTTTCTCGGAGGGAGACTCTGGGGCCCAAATTATAAATTGCGCGTACAGCCCGCTTTTGAAGAACAAAAATGTTATTTACATCTGCAGCACTCCCCCAAAGGAGAACACCGTAAGACATAATACTATGAAAATGGCTGAAGTAAACCATTCGAGCCGTATCAACATCTGTTAGAGTCCTGATCTTTTTAACAGCGTATGCAGCCGGACTTAACCTAGATGCCGTCTTTTCTATGTGTGGGCCCCACTGAAAATTGGCGTCAATAGTTATACCAAGGAACACAGTTGATTCCACAAACTCTAACACTTGTCCATTCAGTTGAACATTGGCCGTAACTTGTTTTACATTTGGTAGAGTAAATTTAATACATTTAGTTTTGTTTTCATTTAGGCAAAGATTATTTGAACTGAACCATTGAACTACTCTCGTGATTGCATTGTTTACATCGTCATAGTTATCTAATTGTCTTCTAATTTAAAAAATCAATGATACCTCATTGATTTTTGCAAACAAAACAATCCTATTCCTGTCCCCTACATAAAATGGTAAATCATTAATATAAATGAGGAACAAGAATGACCCAAGTATCGAGCCTTGTGGCACACCCATTGTAACCATGGATCCTACAGAACGTGTACCATTAATATCGACCCCTTGTATTTTATTGTTTAAATATGAAGACAGAAGGTCAAAAGCCTTGGATAGACCGCAGAATATACCTAATGCATTTTGCTTGTCTTAAAAAAAAATAATTAAATCAGGAAATATACCACTAGAAACACAGTCATTAAACACAGTTGCTAGATGGGGCTCAATGACCTCAATTATACATGATGCAGTTTTGACTGATAATCCCCAAAGGTCAGCCGTTTTCTTAATTTCAATACGTTCGTTAGTTCGTAACCTGACCATGAAAATCAAAGAAACGTGTGTGTAAATTATTTTTTTATTTTTCTACATAGTCACCATCTAGTTCAATGCACTTCTTCCATCTGAACTGCAACTTATTTATACCTTCAAAAAAATGATTCCGGAAGGTCGTCAAAATAACCATTTACTGCATCTATGACCTCTTCTTTTTTCTCCTTTCGTTAAAAATTTCGTACCACCTAAATGTTTCTTTTAATTCGGAAATAAATGATAATCCGAGGGGGCTAAATCCGGCGAATGAGGTGGGTGGGGTAATAATTCGTAACCACAATTATGGATCTCAGCCATTTATTCGGAAGAAGTGTGAACCCGCGCGTTGTCTTGATGGAACAAAACTTTCTTACGCAACATACCCGGCCGTTTTTCTTTGATTTTTTCGCGAAGCCGTCGTAAAAGGTTAGAATAATAACTTTAATTTATAGTTTGGCCTTTTGGTAAATAATCCACAAAAATGATTCCCTTCGCATCCCAGAATACCGAAGCCATGACTTTGTTACTCGACAAAACGACCTTAGCTTTCTTCGGAGTGGGTGAGCTGGATCTTTTTCATTGTTTCGATTGTTGCTTGGATTCGGGAGTATGGTGGTAAACCCAGCTTTCATGCATAGTAACAAACCGGGATAAAAAATCCTCGGGATCTGCCTCAAAAAGCTCCAAACAGTCACGCGAAATTGTGAAGCGAACGCGTTTTTGTTCGACTGAAAGCAACCTAGGCACCCAACGAGCAGAAACCTTATGGAACCCCAGTTGTTGAGTTATGATGTTTTGAAGCCGACCATAACCGATGCCTGTGATCTCAGCTATCTTATTGATGGTCAATCTTCGGTCATTTAGTATAAGATCATTTTTTTTATCGATGTTTTCCTTGGTGGTAGACGTTGAAGGCCTTCCACACCTAGGATCATCTTCAACGCTCTCCCGACATCGCTTAAACTCAGCTACCCATTTTTTTACATCGGAATAGGATGGAGCAGATTCTCTTAATGTGCTCACCATATCTTCATGAATATGTTTTGGTGATAGACATTTTTTATGCAGGCACTTAATCACTGCGCGATGTTCGATTTTGTTCATTCTTGAAAATCTTTACCGATACTCTTAAACAAATATCCACAAAAAAAATTTCGCGGGCAGTAAGTGAACCAAACTTTGCTCACTTGCTACTGAATAACCATAGTATCTACATATAGAGGGTAGATTAAAAAAAAATGATTTGCTTTATCTATGTTAGGCCACGAACTTTTGGATCCACCCTCGTATGTGTATTTAGCTTGCTTTGGGCAAGATGGCACTGTGTAAAAAAAAATATTGATTATTAGAAGCGCTCGTGGCCCCGCTAACTCAGTGTTCTGTAAACGATCACTGCGTTAAGCAGCTTTCGCTATAGGTGGTCCTTGGATGGGTGACCACTTTGTGGCATTTATATTTGGGAGCGTTTCCGTGCTTCGGAAGGCACGTTAAGCATTTAGTCCTGGTTGCCAGTAAAATAGCAGTCGTTAAGCCAAACGAAGACCTTATTAATTTTAAAGAAAAATTAACGGAAAGTCGCCACTACCTGCGCTTGTCCATTTCAACACGGCCATGGGTTCTCCACCTGTTACGTGGGACAAAAATGCATACGGTGAAATGTGAGCGTATAGTATGCCTCTGCCTACCCCTTCAGGGATAAAGGCGTGACAGTATTGTTCCAATTACATTTATGGGAGGGTGTTTGACTTTACAGTACCACACTAGCCAGAAGGGTTAATACCTTGGTACATGGTGTTGTTTCGTGTTTTCTTTCTCTTGACCTCGACTTTAAGTCAGTATCATCAATTTGCAGTGAGGCTGAAGCATTTCTAAATTTATATTAATATTAATAAGACGTAACACAAACAAGAAAATCATATTGAACAATCGTCCTTTCTTATGACGGCATCCCGCCTTGAGTTTAATTTTCACATCGAATGTGTGGCACCGCCTTTATCGCTTGTCTAGGCATATCGACATATCTGTAGGTATCAATTACCAGTCCCGCTGTGGGTTACCAAATAAACCAGCCACATTAATATTTCAAACTATGACCGCAAATAAATGTACGGACAATATAATTATTGTATATAGGTACGTACCTACGTTTATTTATATGTGAATACGTATAACAGGTAAATACCTAAGTACTTACTTTATGAAAATCTACTTGCTAAGTGAAATTAAATAACAATAAAAACCAATATTAGGGAGGTTACCTACCTCCTCGTTCTTCTGACTATATTATATACGGTTCCCAAAAGAAGCGTCGATTTGGTTTTCAAAATCCTGACTACTCTCCTACTAAGAGATGCTAATATACACATTTTTACCTTGGTATACGTAACAGTATTCCTATGGTCCGTCGAGCCGGATCTAAATCCGAATGTGTATTATGAGATTCACTTTTATTATCAATATTGACACTACAATCCTTCGTCATAAATAATTAATTCGGGTACTTATATTAAATGATGAATTTTGATATTGCCCAACTAAATAAATATTGCATTCAAGAGAAGTCCCCTCTGTGGTACAGTTAAACAGCCGGTGCGATTTGTCATACTCTTTCCCCCCAGGTATTTTATAAAGCCGTTAGTTTTATTTCACATTTTGAAAACATTCCCATTGAAGAGTTTGTGAATATATTTGTAAGTATAAGTATAGATAAATAATGTATTGTACTATATTATTCTTACGCATATGCATAATGTTAGAATATTATCAAATATAATGTTAATTTAATACAAGTAGCGCCATCTATGAGATATTGAGGTGAAACTTTGTCTATTGTCCATGTATGATTACTTGAATAAAACAGTCTGTGAGAAACCACCTGCCAACGACTTTTATTAGGTTATGGGCTACTCAGATTTTGCAAAGTAAATTAAAATTATTGCGGTTTTAGAAGAGTTATTGTTAGTTTGTTAGTTTATTTTGCGCGTGTGACATCAATCAAGATGAACTCAAGTCTTATTGCGAGTGTGCCAAAGCTCAAGGGTCGTGAAAATTATGATGACTGGGCGTTCGCCGTACAAAACTTGCTAGTCCTTGAGGACACGGACAAGTACCTCAAGCAAGAAGCCGCGGCGACAGATGCAGCACAGACAGTAGCAGATGCCAGAGCACGCGCAAAATTGATCCTGACTATTGACACATCATTATTTGTGCACATAAAGGAGACGAAGACAACAAAGGAGTTATGGTCAAAACTCAAAGCTCTATTTGATGACTCGGGATTTTCAAGAAGAATAACTTTGTTACGTCATTTAATCTCCATCAGACTAGAAACATGTGAAAATATGACTAGTTACGTTACACAGATTGTGGAAACTTCGCAACGATTAAGCGGTACTGGATTCATTATAAACGATGATTGGGTTGGGTCATTGTTACTAGCTGGTTTACCAGATAAATTTATGCCAATGATCATGGCAATAGAGCATTCTGGGATCCAGATCACGGCAGATTCCATAAAAACAAAATTGTTAGATATGGAAAATGGCGGCTCTGTTGAAGCGAATGGAAATGACAACTCAGCATTTATTGCTCGAAGTTGGCAGAAAAAGAAACTTGGTAAAGTTGGCAGCAATAGCAAACATGGCGGACCGACTCCGAATATCTATGCACCGAGTACGTCAATGTCAAACTCAAATGACAGAAATAACAAAACAATAACATGCTACAAATGCAAACAATCTGGACATTTCATGTCTCAATGTCCATTTAGAAACGAAAAAACAGAGAAGAAAAAGCAAACAAATGCATTCAGTGTTGTTTTTCTGAGCGGTAACTTTAATAAATGTGACTGGTATGTTGACTCGGGAGCCAGTACACATATGACTACAAACGAAAGTTGGTTGACAAATAGGACGGATTCGTCAAGTTTACCTGAAATCACAGTAGCAAACAACGTGAAAGTGCCTGTATTATGTGCCGGCGACGTAGATGTCACGACGAGTTTCGGTTACGAGGTTACAGTGAGGAACGTGTTGTGCGTACCGACTCTTGCGACTAACCTACTATCAGTCAGTGAATTGATAAGAAATGGAAATAGTGTTGTATTTGAACCCGACCGATGTCTCATAAAAAACAAATTAGGCAATTTAGTTGCGGAAGCTGAACTTGTAAATAATGTATACAAGTTAATCTTGCAAAATGAGACTTGTTTGTTATCATCATCAACAGTAGATGGACAAACATGGCATAGAAGGCTTGGACACTTAAACAGCACAGATATGAACAAGATGAAGCAAGGTTTAGTCAATGGAATGGATTACTCAGACAAATTTGTGACAAGTAAGTCTAGCTGTCAAGTTTGCTGTGAAGGCAAACAGTCAAGATTACCATTTACGACAGGTACACGAGCTACAGAAATCTTGCAGATTGTGCACTCAGACATCTGTGGACCGATGGAGTGCAAATCCATTGGGGGTGCAAGATATTTTTTGCTATTTATTGATGACTTCACCAGAATGACCTTCATATACTTCTTAAAGTATAAAAGTGAAACACTGACTTGTTTTAAAGACTTTAAGTCAATGGTGGAGAACTTTCAAAACAGAAAAATAAAGATATTGCGCACAGACAATGGATGTGAGTATTGCAGCAACGATTTTGGAGATTTTTTGAAACATGAAGGGGTAATTCATCAAAAATCAAATGCTTACACACCAGAGCAGAATGGACTCAGCGAAAGAAGCAATCGCACCATTGTGGAGAGAGCTAGATGCTTACTTTTTGAAGCAGAATTAGATAAAAAATTTTGGGCAGAAGCTGCAAATACCGCAGTATATCTCAAAAACAGGTCTACAGCTTCAGGTATTGAAAAGACTCCATATGAGATGTGGTTTGGTAGGAAACCAGATTTACAACATTTACGTGTATATGGGAGTCCAGTGATGGTGCACACACCAAAAGAAAAAAGAGCTAAGTGGGACAGGAAATCAAGAAAAAATATACTTGTTGGTTATAGTGATAATGTTAAAGGTTACCGAATATATGACCCAGTAAAGAACAAAGTCAACACAAGTAGGGATGTTATCATACAAGAAAAACCCAAGCGTCTAGATACTGTAACTGTTTCTCTAGAAAGCACAGATTCAGTGGGGGAGTTGGTAGAGGAATCTGTGGTGAAACTTGAACCCCTGAACAAGTCAAGTTCTTCAGAATCTGATTACCTGGATGTTGAAGAAGAAAGTTTAGAGTCAGAAGCTTGTGGAGAAAACCTGAACACTGAACAGACTAGTTCAGCTCCACAGAGTACAGAAGAAGCTTCAGATATACCACATGCAGATTCTAGTACACCAGTTCCAGAAGTAACAGAGAAGCGTCAGAGGAGAAAGCCAGATAGATATGGTATCGTCAACATGTGTGCTACAGCTACAGGAGAAGATGAACTGACATATGCAGAAGCCATCAGTGGGCCAGAGCGACTGATGTGGTCGCAGGCCATGGCAGAGGAGCTGCAGTCATTCCAAGACAATCAAGCATGGGAAGTTGTCGATACTCCCTGCAACGCGAGTGTAGTGCAGTGTAAGTGGGTATTTAAAAAAAAGTTTGATTCAGTCAATAAAGTGACATATCGTGCACGGCTTGTAGCCAAGGGTTTCACCCAGAAGGCTGGTATTGATTACCAAGAAACCTTCTGTCCAGTGATTAGACATTCAACCCTGCGTTTGTTGTTTGCCATAAGTGTCCAGTTAGGCATGGACATCACTCATCTGGATGTGAAAACAGCTTTCCTTAATGGTCATCTAAAAGAAAGCATATTTATGCATTTACCTGAAGGTTTTCCCATAAATAATTCAAATAAAGTTTTAAAGTTAAGAAAAGCTGTTTATGGATTAAAACAATCATCTCTAGCATGGTATAAAAGGGTTGAGGAGATACTATGTAAATCAGGATTTAGAAAATGTAATTTAGAACCCTGTGTGTTTGTTAAAAATCATAGTGATAATAAGAAAACTATAGTTGGACTGTATGTCGATGATTTTCTAGTATATTCAAATTGTAAGTCTGAATCTGATAATTTAATAGAGATATTGAATCAAAAATTTAAAATAAAGAATTTAGGTCAAGTGAGAAATTATTTGGGCATGAGAGTTAACATTAACAAAAGCACCAATGTAATTACTTTAGATCAAGAACAGTATATTAATCAGTTACTTGAAAAATTTGATATGTCTGAATGTCATGCAGTAGAAACTCCTATAGAATGTAAATTGAATATTGATAAGTCTAATGTATGTGAACAAAAGCTACCTTATCAAAAATTAATAGGAAGTTTAATGTACTTAGCTGTCCTAACTCGTCCTGATATTTCCTATTCAGTCAGTTATTTAAGCCAGTTTAACAACTGTTATTCTTATGTACACTGGAATTATGCAAAAAGAATTCTGAAATATTTGTCACAGACTAAGACCTATTGTTTAAAATATTCCACAGAAAGTGCAGAGCTTGTAGGTTTTGTGGATGCTGATTGGGCAAGTGATGCCACTGACAGACGCTCATATACTGGTTTCTGTTTCACTAAATCAGGTGCTGTAATTTCTTGGGAGAGCAAGAAACAAAGAACTGTTGCTCTTAGTAGTTGTGAAGCAGAATATATGGCTTTGTCGGAGGCATGTCGAGAAGCAATATATTTACAGAAGTTAGAGTTTGAAATGATTGGTTCTTATAGTAAAATTGTTATGTACAATGACAGTCAGAGTGCATTAAAGTTAGCAAATAATGATCAGTCACATAAACGGTCCAAACATATTGATATCCGGTATCATTTCATTAGAGAAGTTTTAAGAAATAATATAATTGAAGCTAGATATTTGTCAACAGCTAACATGCCTGCTGACTTGCTAACCAAAGGTCTGCCAGCTGTTAAACATTATAAGTTCATGAAAAATTTTGGAATTGTTAATTTAGAATAGCCAAGGCAGAACTGTATACTGTATTTGTTATTGTATATTGAGTTTAAAAGGCATTTTTTGTGTAGCTTTACCTCTCCACTGTATGTAATACTTTGAAAGTGTTATTTTGATAAAGTGGGGGTGTTAGAATATTATCAAATATAATGTTAATTTAATACAAGTAGCGCCATCTATGAGATATTGAGGTGAAACTTTGTCTATTGTCCATGTATGATTACTTGAATAAAACAGTCTGTGAGAAACCACCTGCCAACGACTTTTATTACATAAGATATTATTATGTGGCAATTAAGTACCTACCCAGTATCATCATAATGATTATGTTCATCGTGCAACTATGTAGGTACCTAAGTAAGGCTTTATTTTATTACTTTGACATTTGACCTATTTACGTACCTAATTTATCAGTTATTAGATTTGTACTGTAGTTATGTAGTAAAGATCAGTGATTATTTGTACCCAAAGGATTAAAACATGAGAGCTCGGATCCAATAAAATTGCAGTGCAATATTGTTTGCCAAAATAACACCAGACAAGTCAACCGCAACGCGAATCACCAAACCGTAACACCGACACCCACCCACCCCCGCAGAAAATCCCCAGATAATACGTATCTATTAGAGCGTATATCTCCGATTCGGCTAAAGTATTCCTCAAACATGAAGATAGTCGACGAAAAATTCGAGTGGAGAAAAATATGTACGTAAGCATCGCTTCGGCGGCAATCGGCATGCGAGGCGAGCGAGGGTCGAACCGGGGTGGCGGGCGGTCGTAGCGGGGTGAGGCCCCCCTCTCGTTCGAAGCGCGCCAGTTCGTTCGCAACACTCGTGCAATACGCATCTGTAGGCCCGATTTATTTTAACATTACGTCGCGTGTGACAATTTTGGATTTTACGTACGTGCGTGCATTTTGTGGTGTTTTGTGTCCCGAGGAGTGGAGTGTGTGCAGTGTCCAGTTTTACTGATAGTGTTTTTTTGACATGATCGCGTGTGTTTGACGTGGGAATGTATCCAAGCGCGGGCGCGATGAACGCCGCCGCCGCAGCTGCTGCCGTGGCGGCCGCTAGGCATCCGGTAAGAACCTAAATCTAAGCCTGTGTTGTCGACCAGACACTGTTAGTAATGACAATAGTGATTTCATCATCCTCCAGAAGTAATATCATTCCCATTCATACCATTTGCAACTGTCCAAAATGTCAACAATAATGACATTATTAGAATGTTCATGAATGTCCATATAATTTGATGATGTCTAGTCCAATTAACTAGTCTAGTTAATTCAAAATTTTCATATTGAATAATTACGTGTCATTCAGTTACTTAGCTGTTACAAATGAACAATAGGTAGGTAGGTATACGCTTAATTTTACTAAAAAAGAAATTATTTTTTATAGCATGAGATACACGACTAAATATGTTGATAGTTAACACTTGACACAATTTACTTACTAAGCCGTTTCATATGCTTAGATAAGTAAAAACAGCGAACCTATTTTGAAAATTCACTAACATGTTGTACCAACTTCAGTTAATAAGTAAAGTGCTAAACGCTTACCCAAGTTTACAACCGAGTCCAGAGACCCGACCCTAGAGAACCCCCGCGGCGCGGTGAGGGACGCCGGGTGGCGATCATTGTCAGACGCTCAATTACCCGTGAAATTGTCTGTAACGGATTTTATCATACTCCGAAATCTAAACGACAAATTAACAAAGCTTACTCAGGCCTTTTACTAGCACTGTGTTGGACTTATTGTTATTTAGAATATTTGTGCTTTTATACATAGTAAAAGAAACTTCATTCCTACCAGACCTCCTTACAAATCTAGGACTATAGGTAGTTCCACTAATAACGCTTGTAGGAGTCCGATACCAGTCCATAGCCATTCGACTGGCTCTGTGGCGCAGTAGGAGTATATCCGACTGCTACGCAAGAGGTTGTGGGTTCGATTCCCACCCAGGATAAAACTTTATGTGATGAGCATGATGGTTTATTCTGTGTCGGGGTGTTATTTATCTATGATATGTATGTATTTAGAAATATATAAGTATGTTTATCAGTTATCTAGATCCCATACCACAAGCTTATATTAGCTTACTTTGAGCTAGATTGCGCTGTGTGTAAAAGTGTCAAAAATAAAAAACAAATAGCTGAACGTAAAACCGGAAAGACCACACACACACGGGTCATAGGTACTTGCGAACCTCTTCAAAGAACAGAGGCTGAGTATTATTAGCCTGGTCTTCAAAGCCAAGGGTACAGAAGAGCACAGAAATGATTGTGGAATAAAGGATCATGGGACTTCGAGAGGCTTATCAACACCCAACTCTGACAGGAGTATATTGTCCCTGAATGTTAGTTTGCGTTTCGTCCTGCTCAAGGAACTATGTTCCCAAACGCTGCGCTGAGGACTTGGTTAATAAAGGACAGAGAAAACGCCTCGGCATTGTACCTATGTTTCTAAACATGCAAAATCTGCATGTTCCCTTGATTTTTGAAATGTCTAAGGTCAGTACTGCACGAGTTCGGATATATATGTACACAGTAAAACTTCGTTACTTTGTGACCATACTACGACAAACTGGTCCCATCAAATACTACAAAGAAGTGATAGTACAAATTACAAGATGACTGGCGGTGGCGAATCTCTTTGTTGTTATTTTATGGGATTACACACGAATTAAAAATAAAAACAAAATTGTTTTTCGGAACATAAGTAAACAGATTATTTAACATGTTGAGCGAACCACGGCGGCACCATGCGGCTCTTCGAGTAGGTAACATAAAATATCTTGTACACCATTATTATTACAATAAACATGTCGATTGTGACGATAAGATAAAATCCGTTCGTTAATTTTTTTTTCAATTTATAGTTATGTATAAAAATAACATGTCTTTAGCGTGGGAACTTTTTAGTTCTATTGTTTTTTCTTTATTATTAACAGTTTGTTTTCATTCTTTTGTACTAGTAAATACTAGTATTTAGAAGTATCAAGTGCAGATTTATTTGGTTTTTTTAAATTCGGCTTTAAAAAAATTGGATCTTTGGGACTAATGCGATGGCCTCCATGGCTCAATCATTGACTGTTAAACAAACTTAAGCAATGTTCGACGATAATACATTCGAAGACTTTTTTTGGTCTAGCTTTAAATATTGTGAGATGTCTGCTACAATTGAAAGTGTACCGTCACAAACTCTAATTTTGGGACCTACATACAAACATACATACATATTGTCACGCCTTTATCCTCGAAGGGGTAGGCAGAGGCATATTAAACGCCCACGTTTCACCGTATGCACTTTCGTTACACGTAACAGGCGGTGAGCCCATTGCCGTGTTCATATGGACAGGCGCAGGTTTTACGTGCCTTCCGAAGCACGGAACTGGGGTGGGTCTAAAGGGCCGAATAAATTTAATAAAATAAAATGTGTCTATTTAAGATGTTAAATTCGGAAGAAATTTTGAAGTCGTTGCCTTTTTAGTGAGGTGGTAACAAAAAGGCTAAAAGGTCTTATGTGCTAGACACTAATTAACACGACCAATTAAAGTCCTGGTAGTCTCGGACTATGGGACCTAAATAAGGTGGAATATCGAATAGCCTGCATACATACATACATACATACATAAATATTGTCTCGCCTTTATCCCCGATGGGTCAGGGTAGGCAGAGTCATACTATGCGCCCACATTTTACCGTATACATTTATGTCCCACGTAACCGGTGGTGAGCCCATTGCTGTGTTGAAATGGACAGGCGCAGGCTGTGGCGACCTGCTGTTGAAATTTTTCAAGCCGCCCATAAGGCCTTTAATTGAGCTTAACGACTGCCATTATACTGGCAACCGGGAGTAACGGCTTAACGTGCCTTACCAAGCACGGAAACGCTCGCAAATGTAAATGCCACAAAGTAGTCACCCATCCAAGGACCACCTGTAGCGAAGTTACTTAACGCAGTGATCGTTAACAGAACACCGAGTTAGCGGGGCCGCGAACGCTGAAGATTTAGAGCTAATAATACCTATATTGTCTTATGTTTATATGTCTCCGGGGTCAACGGCTTAGTAATGTCAAGTTTTGTAACAACATCACATAAAGAACATACTAACTACCACAGATAACATAGCAAAAAAAAAAAGAACTACCACAGATAATATAGTAATAATCCTACTACCGAATCTACCGATTGATAAAATCCGAAGGATACGGCGTCATACTAGAAATGTACACGTGCTAAGTGTAGGTTTCACTATCAGATACACTACGTACAATTTACATAACGTAAAAAAGCAGTATGAACAAGTTATTTAAGCAATTTGAAAAAAAAAACTTATATTTAAAAACGACACTTGTTCACCAAAGAAATACACACAAGTAGATACTATATCATTACGTCTTATGTGCTCATATTATACCTAACCGTATGAACGATACAAATTACAATGAACGCGCCCCATTATTTTGTAGCCACACTGTATATAAATTGCAGCACTAATCTCAAAATTGCCTGAACATTACTTTTTTATGTCAGCGATTACAAATATTTGTTCAGGCAATAGGCACAAACAGCGTAGTTTAGCACACACCCTATTAGTTGAAAAATTCACACGCGCACACGCATCCTTCATAAATTGACAATTGACCATTTTAAAGTGACCCTCTTCGGCTTATATTAATCCTTTTGAAATCAAGAAACGCTCTTAAGTATCGAGATCCGGCTCAACTGGTCGAGATACAGGAAGTCGTGCGACGATTGAACCCTAACTGATGCATTCATATCATTTTCATTGAAATACTCGCCATAATGGCATTGATCATAGACCTTAAATTACACTTGTATCAATCGGCTCATATTGCTATTTGGCAATTAAGTTTTTATTGCGCAAAATATAATTTGTAATGATAAAATAATAAATTCCAGGAATAGTCGTATTTTGTGATTAAACAAAGAAGCACTGGCTAAAAATATTCATATTCTTCAAGAAATTCGAAAAAATAATCGACTTAACCCAACAGAAGAATTTTGGCGGGAACAGCTAAGGATGCGATCGCCACTTTGTTATTAATTTTTCAAAACTAGTGTATTTTCAAGTGTTAATGTGTATAAATTATGGTTTCTTAAACATATAAAAGCTTCGACAACGTGCACACGTGCTGTGAAATTGGATAACTCAGTGAAACGCGGCATTTTCTGTTACTTTCCTAAATCCACATATACCCAACTGCAGTAAAATTTACCATCATTTTACTGCACTATACATGAATACGCTACTATTTACAAGAATAATTTACTTATGTTGAATAAAGAAGATTAACGTACGAAAATGAACTTACTATAATTGAAAAAGATTTATACTACATTTGACATAAAAGCGAAATTTACACAACAAGAAAGATTCAAATTACTTGAATTTGGCACTGCTCAAGCCGAGAAAGTCCAAAAAGAATAAGATACCAACAGAACTAGCCTCCATTCACACGGACCGCCAATACCTGCCATAATCCAACACTGCATTTTGCTTTGAACTAAATAATGCTCTCCGTGCTGGTCTGTGTGAACAGACTCTAAGGGCCGTATTCCAGAACGTTTCTCAAAACTCATTCGACACTTGAGGCTAGTTTTTGCCTTGAAATACTTACTCTCAAGTGTTTCTTGAGTATTGAGGAACGTTTTAAAATACGACCCTAAGTCGGTTTCCTTATATCACCGCTTAATATTGTCGTGGAGGGGTGGTCTCCAGAGGCACGGGGGGGGGGGGGGAGAGTGTTAATATAAATGCCTGTTTGTCTATTTGCTCAAAATCCGTGTCGCGTCCTACTCAGTCAATATTTGACAGACAGAATTACCGCTACGAACAAATGAGATGGCGTCTCGACAAATATTCCAAGTTTTCTTCAAACACACATAACTTGAGTATTATTTCTAGAAAATAATAAATCTGTGTCAATGACGATTATTTTAATATCGTAACGAGATGAGTTATCAACGGAAACGCCTTGTCAGGATTATCACAGTGATAAGTGGAGTGTCTTGAGTCAATGATCACCCACAATAATGCTTGATATTTGTAGTTAGATAAGGTGATATCAGCTTGCACAAACAAGGCATTTGGAGTGCGTAAACAATCAAGATTTCATCAAATATTAGCTACACGACGGTGGAGAACTGACACACATTCGCTTGCTGGTATCATCCATACCAGTTTCGAGTTATATACCTACTGATAAAACATGGGTTTCAAATAGCAATAATAAAATATTACTTTATTTTGAATATTTAAACATGCTAAACCACTTCTTCTGGTTATTTAGAAATAACTGTATCTATTTACGCATGCATATGTCGCAAGATTAAATATCAAAATTAAAAACCAAGTACGTATTAAGGCCACGCTCTATGCAGCGTTCAGTACCTGCAAATTTTTATTATTATGAAATTTTCATTTCGATAAACTTTCAAAAGTCAATTATTAAAGCCTTTTTTAATGTGATAGTTATCCTTATAAACACAACAGCAAAATTGAGTAAAAAAGCAAATCTCAATATTCTGCGAAATTACTCGAGTGGCTTTGTGGTTATTAATTACCTTCTTTTCGAACAAATTTTGGGCATACATACAGAGTCCTATTTGTTAATAGTGACATACAGAATAATGGAAATCGTGAATCTAGAAAGAAGCCTTGGTCACTCGGTAACTCTAAACATGTACCAATATAACCGTAACTACAACATTCTCCGCGACAGTCGGTGTTCAGTTTCTGAAAAAAAAGAAAAAATATACTTTCAGATCTTTGCCTCCGTTACCATATTAGTTTACTGTCCTCTTTTTTATACAAAATAAATGACTAAGTCAACTTCCATTTATGAGCTCTATTTTGAATAAAATAGAGCAGAAATTGGGTTATTTTATTTTGAAGTTGAGGCGTTACGTTACAAAGTCAATCTCGATGTTCAAATGTTTGTCTATACTTGTTTGGTTTGTAAGTGCGAATGGTGTTTAGATGTTTACCGTGCCGCTGAACTTGTGTGTGTGAGTTAAGGTCGAACCTCTAATAACATTAATAAACAGTTGACATCGATCCACTTTTCCGAGTTTTCCTACAACGTTAATATAAATAACCATAAAATGTTATTTCGATTTTATATTCGGGTAGAATTCATTCAACCGCTCCGGAATTCGAATTTCAAAATCCAATAAAAAGAAAATACTTCGGAGCATATAGCAGGTAGACGTGGGCAGACGTATTCAATAATTTGAAATAAGAACACGTACATATTTTTTCTTTTTATATCCGTTTAAACGCATTTTGTTTAGTTTTCTTTTTATAAACGGCCGGTGGATACGGGCCTTTCATCCGGACCCTACACAATACTGCCACTCAAAAACTGTTCATTGTATTTTAATTTGACCTTTTCGGCGATAATTTATGGGAATATTTTTTTTGTGATGAAGGGAACGCTTACGCAGTCTATTATTGCGGAAGATTATTTTTGTTCTTTTTTGTGATGAGTTTAAAGTTTATAGCCATACGTTACGGATTATCATATCGAAGGGGTGTGTCTGCACCGTGGGAATTAAACCTGATTAAATAAAGTTTGGCATAATCAACAGGTAGTTAGCCGAATTAATGTAACGGCATTTATTAATTCAGTGTTGCGATAATAAATGTGGTGGTATAATTTCGGTTGGAAATAATTTGTCAGTTCAATCAGTGGAATGAAATGACAAATTATGCCCAACTAAAAAGCGGTATCGAACTTCACATGGTTCAATACAGCTAGTGTAGTTTAAATTACTGTTGTGATAATAATGCTTAAATGCATTTACAGGTCATTGTATTGAAGTTTTTTAGTTATACAACAAATAGAATATCAATCTAAAAATGGGCAGATTTGAACAACTCCACATTTTGGAATGTGGAGCTTAGCTTCATAGAATAGTAGAATTGAATCCATTTATGGCCAATAAACAGTAGTTAACAGGCTAAAAATAGATTTCGGTTGTGAACTTTTTTTAATAAGATACAGTTTACAAAAATAATTACAGCTTGATCAAATTCAAAGCACTTAATATAGTACAATATATTTAATCAAGTTGAAGCACCATAAATTGAAGTCTATATGCCGAACCAAAGATGTTAAAACACCACACGCGAGCTACACGCAGCTACCGTCGATACTGTACTTTTTTTATTCTCAATATACTTTGTGTTAGCCCGTAACTTAAAATAACTTTTTTTTTTCTGATTCAAGGATATGGACAAGTATAAGTTATTGCGTGAAGGCTTTTTGCAAAGTTTAATTAAGTATTCTGCACTGGTTTAGTTTTTGTTTATTAACTTTACACGATTTTTCGTTGTTTATTTTTTTCAGTAATCGATTTCAAAATTTATAATTAATCCAATTTAACTTTTAATAAAGCAATTTAGCATAGTTTGTCATTCTTAGAATAAGTACTCGCACATAATAGCATGCATTAGACAATCTTGGTTACAAATTATCGTTGTAATGAGCACGAATTGCGGTGCATAAAATGAATTCAGAGTGTTGCGCACAGTGACTAGATTTTGCGGTTAGGTTATCCACGATGTTACCTATTACGTTATTAAGTGCGATCGCCCATTAGTTGGATTGGAGCGTGAGGTGGCGGCGTGGAGGCGCGCAACCGCAAGCCCGTCTGACATCTCCGTCTCCCCGGTGCGGTGGTTACATTCACTAAATTCCCGGCCACATTTTTCCCGAGCCCGATTGTCCGCAGCTCCATTTACAACGTCTACACGCCGCGCCAGTTCCTTTTACGCTTTTATTTACGCTCCTTTTATTATTTTTAAAACTCCGTTTGTTCCTCGCGCCGGCTCCGAGCGGCGGTTATTTATTTTTTGCCGTCGGCCTCCCGGCGACCGTGTGTTGCTGTGTCCCTCACTTTATTTTTATTTTCGTGCTTCTTATTATGGAGTTGGTTTTTTTTCTTTATTATTACGTGCTCGCGTGTTCACGTTACTTTATTTTTGTGTTAAGAGGCGAGCGTTCGGCTTTGTTTTTTTTTTATTAATCGTGGCTCACACCGAATTATGGTCATTAAAGGATAATTTGTATTATGGTAATTTAGGATGCGTGTAATTTATGTTTCGTGATAGAAATGTTTTTGTTTTAAGACGGAGATTGATGAGGTATACTTACACATCTTGTCAAAACACTATGCGTGAGCGTTTCCCATTAATAGACGGATTATACTAAAGCTGTTTTACGTGTTGTACCTACTTACCTAGTTTGTGGTATGTTGTAACTGTATTGTTTTGTCTCCAGGGTCCTCCGCAACCTGGTCAACCAATCAAGTTCACAGTTGGAGAATCCTGTGACAGGATCAAGGAGGAATTCAATTTTCTACAAGCCCAATATCATAAGTTAGTATAACATTATTAATGGTATACTTAAAACTACTTAGTAACTTGCTAAGATAAAAACGAACACAAAAAATCCTTTCTGACTCGACAGATACTTAATCTGAAGACCGAGCGATGAATCAATAGCCCGGGGTTGAAGGCATTACTATAACAAAAATAAAACAAGTAAATTGGGATCATCCGGAATCCCCTGTCACCGGGTATCAGTGGAATCAACCCGTACCTGTCCCTTTGAGAACAGCCTTTACAAGGGTCTTCTTCGTCGTTCATTGTGCACGATAAAAAAAGAAATACAATGGGTTTTATTTACACAAGTCTTAAAGTTTAGAGATAAAACGGCGAACTATCGCAATCAGACCCGCATTGGAGTGTATGGAACCGGTCAATTTGATACAGCTACAATATATGGAGAGGGTGTTTTTGTGTTAATATTTTTTTCACTTATTTTGTCCTCCCACCCACCTCATGAAAACTTATTGCGATATGTAAATATTTTGGACCAGTTTACATTCCAAAAGTCTATTTTTAGTGGCCCTAAGATATTATTTTTTTTGTACGTCTAAGTGTAGACGGCAGTTTAGGATGTTACATAATATTGGTTCATAAAAAATCTTTATCACGCGTAATTTTACATAGTGTTAACAAAAATGCATTTAAGTATTTTAAAAGTTTATTGATACTTTGTAAATCATGTAAATAAATTTATGTTTGTTCCGGTAGCGATCATACGTAATACCTACTTAACTTCAATTTTATTATGTTATAAAACATTTATCAAACCACGCTTTGAGTAATCGGTAAGTGTGTAGGCAATAATCTAGAATTGAAATTGAGTAGCGTAGTTAAATGACGATAAAACCTTTAACTATAACAGGTTGACCCACTATGCGTTTGATAACAGCTATAAAACATGTTGTTCGTTTACATATTACCTACTTATCTTGATAGTGTTGCCAGCACTCCTTAAATAGATACTCAAGTGTTTGATTTACTTTGCACTTCACCGTTATACTAACTCTGAAGTTGTCTAGTCACGGCCAATGAATATATTGTTTGACCTATTTTAAGGAGTTTATCGCAAGCAAAGATAAAACAATTTAATAACATTCATTCAGACTTATCTTGCGATGCGAAACCGGATCTTTGAATATTTGTATAGTTTCACACTTTTCGGAAATAAATAGATCAAAAGCTTTATTTAATTTGCTGTATGAAACCCTATTCCAAACCCATAAACTTTGTCTAAGAAATAAAAAATAATTCTTTCGACTGTATGATCGTGTTTAAAATATTTTTTATCTTTTGTTTCAGTTTAAAATTAGAATGCGAAAAGTTGGCTAGTGAAAAAATTGAAATACAAAGGCATTATGTTATGGTGAGTTCAACCTTTTTTTTTATCAATTCTTTAGAGCATATGTTTTTTAATAATGTAGTAAATCAGTTTTTAACGAACCGTTAAAATAATGAAACTAATTATTAGATAAATTATTTTCTATTATTTGAGCGATTAAGTTTTGATAGTACAAGATTAAATACCTATTCATTTATTCTTGGTGTTAAAATGTTATATACAAATTCGTGTAATAAAACGTATGTCATATCAAAATGACATAGTTTCAATGAAAAGGACGGCTTATTTAACAGCTGAATAGAGATGTTTATCACATGTAGTAGTTGTAATGGTGTGTGAAATCAATAAATGTGTTGTTTTGTTCAACGCCCGCATGTCACAGTGACAAGAGTTTTATTTGATTGGGCTGAATGCACCCTACTATAAAGATAATAA
This sequence comes from Thumatha senex, assembly GCA_948477245.1. NCBI lineage: Eukaryota > Metazoa > Arthropoda > Insecta > Lepidoptera > Erebidae > Thumatha > Thumatha senex. The sequence goes on along the minus strand of OX419741.1, from coordinate 15,684,674 downwards.
CTGTTTATACAATTCAGATTTAATAGTAGATAATAAAAGAGTTTCTTTTGATGTTACTAATAAATTTATTTTTAAAATTTCATTTATTAAGAACTTTTTTAAAAACCTTTTGAAAAGCTTATAGTATGTCAATGGTCACTCCATTGACATACAATAAGCTTATAGTAAAAATATATAGTAAAAAATCATGACAATGATGCACCCGATATGTCAAAAGTGTGTGTAGATATTAGTAGCTGTTTCGAGACAAGAAAATTTATTTCGAACGCACAGATATGTTAGCGTGCCATAATCTCTACACGTTTGTTCCATTCAGATATGAATCACGATTAAGTGTTGCCAAATCGTTTGCAATTTATTTTAATGCGTCCGAGAGGAAATTTTCGTGAGAATTTTTATGTGTCGGAAACACTTCTGGCTGACTTCCAAACTGGCAGTGCGGATGTTTAGTTACTTGACTCCTATAATTTGGAGGAAGCTAATCTGCGCCAAAAGCGCACCGTGTCACTGTTCGACCGTTATATTTACGCAAATAACATTGTAATCGATTTAACGGTTGTAGTGTATGCGACTGCCGCGCTTGAGGTCCCGGGTTCGATTCCCCGGGTCGGATTAAATATTTGTGTGATCCACAAAAGTTGGTTTCGTATTTTGGGTTTTTCCTATGTATAATTTATGTATGTATTTAGACATATATAAGTATGTATATAATTTATCTAGATCCCATAGTACAAGATTGTAGCTTAGTTTGGGCTAGACGGCGTTGTGTAAAACGTGTATATTTGAAAAAAAACTAACGCATGTTATTTATGTTTCAGTACTATGAAATGTCGTATGGTCTCAATGTGGAAATGCACAAACAGGTATGTATATGGACTATTCGTCAGTTTGTAAGTTGGTTATAAATGTATAAAGCTCCTCGTTTCCATCATGTCGAAAGCAATTATGATGTGAGTTAACATAGAATAATGTAGAGAGAACGAAAGACAAAATATGGTAATACTTTCAGTTGGGCGAATTGGCGCACGGGGACATGTTGTAAAAACAAAAAAAAACGTGTTATTGCGCTGCGCCTGTTTGTTGGATAAACGTTGTTTGACAGCGAGCCTCACGGGCGACGAGTGGGTGGTGTACCAAGAGAGGGGTCGTTAGGGGGCGGGAGGATGCCTCCTGGTCAAACCACTTTGTTGACATTTCGGTTTTTTAATTTGCACCCGACTTTTTAAATTGTGAATTCATTCTTAACACCGTAAAGAAAATTAATTCACAAGTATTCATATAATATTACTAAAGCTCTATAATACCGTAATCACAGGCTGTTCACCCTGTGGAATTAATATTTAACGTTATGACGACGGGGTTTCATTTCAATACAACACGTTATTATCGAAATATTGTCGGTGAAGGGAGCGAAAATTGTACAAGCTCCCCTAATGTGCGTGACTAAAGCTTAGAAACTATATCTATGAATTAGACTCTTAGTAGAATTCAAAAAAGGGGATGGCCTTTGTAGGGTTGCCTAAGCACTTGAATGTAAAAGAAAATGAATATATTTAATTTTCCTCTTAAACTATCCAAAAAAATTTAATCGTTAATCATATCTACTACTAATTAAATCGATATCTAATAACAATGTGCATGCAAAGACTAAATAATTATAAAAAATATTTGTTTAAAATAATAATCCGGCTGGTTATGACAACCCTATCCTAACAGAGCGCCTTAACAATAGCTATCGTAACAAATAGGTACGTACACTTAGGGGTGCCACACAGCCGAGCCGGAGGGAGCCACGCCACGGGGGGTTTCATGGTAATCTGTTGATTTTACGCTCGCTAGCCTGTCTCGAACCTTGCTTTTATTAATAACACCGTGTACTCTAACACGTTCTGTGTAAGTTATCACAATCAATTTACTATAACGCATAGGTACGTGAGTAATATAAAACATTCGTTCGTTTCACAATATTAATAATTCATAAATACTTTCAGGTGATGACAGGTGATATATATTTTTCTTGTAAAGTAATTTCTAATCTAAGTAGGTACGGAGATATACTTATGTATTTATATAACTTATGTAGTATTATTGGGTCATCAATATGATAATTGCAAAATGAGTATAAGTTGAAAGTAAATTTGAAGGTCCGTAAATCCGTCGGCAGTGAATTATATTTGTTTAGGTTTTGGCAAACTAGCAAACGAGGGGTGATTTCGAAGGGTCGCATTGTTTGGAGCCGCGGCGGACAGATGGCGGCCTCCATCCACTAGTTCAATGCTTGAATGCGCTATTTAGCGTACAGTGCCGGGCTTCATTGTAATGGATTATTACATTAGCACTTAACACGCTCAGTCGAGCGAGAACCAGAAATGCACCCCGTCGTCTTTGTTAAGCTTTTATGCGCTGCTAGCAAACATGATAGGTACAATAACAAGTAATGTTTTCCTTTTTTATTCTGTACGTAATTTGTTTTTTTTTTTTCATAAAGCCGCATGACCATTGCATCAGTTTAAACACTAAAAAAATAACTCTAATCTGCATAATTTGTATACGGTTAGGCTTGATTCTTTTTACATTACAACGCAATTACTATACGCTTAGCATTTTAACCGGTATAGTTATTAAAAATATTCTAGATATGTATATTAGGTTCTTGATTGAATAAATTTATTTTTTGTGATTTTAATGACTGCATACGTATTATGAATGCACAAGCACGCCATTACGAAATATTTCTTAGTAACCTTATTAGGCGTATAATTGTACAAATAATAATCTCGATGTAATTTTGTCTCGGAACTTTGTGACTTGGTCGCAGTTTCCCGCGCGTATTCGTGACCGAGTCGCGATCGCTGGCGTGACCGCGACTAACACGCGTTTTCCGCTCTTTCTGACGACGACTAATTGCTTAGATTTTCTTTTGTTAGTCGCGGGGCCGGACCGTAGTGCGACCGTACCGAATCACTCCTACTTACGTTGTGAATTGATTGTTTCGTCTTTGTGAGGCTGTATCGACACAGAGACTTATTGTTCTGTGCTGTGAGCTATTATTCACGCTCGGACTGACTTTCACGCTGTCGATTATCGCACCGGTTTCCTTACTTGGAACCGATGACGCCAGATCCTGTATTAGCATAGACTAGTGCGGTCATTTGTGTATTGATTGCTCATTATACAGTGTTGATATACATTACAAGATATTATGTGTTCAAAGAATAAAGTTTTATTATGTAGTGTGACGTGAAAAGAGACAATAGGGCTGTGCCGTATCGATAAAATACTTTGTCGAGGTTTACGAGCCACACCCCTGAGGGGTGCACATGTCGCCACCCTCCCTCGGGTTGTTATGAGCGTTATGATATATCAAGCGAGTCGTTGCTTTGCAATGTGCTACACCGCAACCCCAACTCTCGCTGGCCTTGTTATTTTTTGCAGCGATGGTAAAATTTTGTTATTGTGTTTGATTTAATAACAAGGCTACTTTCGTGTTATTATTTGAGTTATTACTTGACTGTCATTTAGGTAGATACTTAGTCATTTTACTACAGAATTTTGATAGGCTGGAAATAATGTAAATGCCCTTAGTGCAAAGGTGCTGTAGAGCAAACTAAAACATTGAAATTTAAAATAAATCGAGCAAGGGGCCAATTTGAAATCAATTCATTCAATTTCTAATAATTATTGTTTTCATGCAATGCATCAATATTACAAAAGGAAACATTTCACGCGATGCATACAAACATAAATCCAATTAAGTTGTCCAAGCGAATAAAACCCATTCCATCAGTAAAGCATTCTAGCGAAAAATCCATTTCAATACTTTCGTACGTGTCCGTATAATTTAATAATCTCCGGGTTATTGCGATTCCATCCATTCTGTTGTGCGGGGGTGGGACTTGGGACGATGCGCTCGAATTATTCATGCGCGGTCTACGGACTGGAGTATTGTTTGCCCTTGCGTTAGGGTTCGCCCTCACCGAGTGTCCGCACACGACACCGACTCTACGAGGTACTCTCATTGATAAAAACAGTGCACGTGTCATAGCTTACGTACTGTTTAAATTAATAACCGGGGTTGATGTCAACTGTCTGCCCAATATTGGATTGATATTATTACGAGCCCGTTGGTGAATGGTTTTCCTCATACTTGACTGCCTCTGTAGCGCGGTGGGAGTGCATCCCACCCAGGATAAAATTTTGTGTGATGAGCACGATAGTTTATTTGGGTCTGGGTGTTATTTATCTATAATATGTATGTATTTAGAAATATATAAGTATAATTATCAGTCATCTGGTTACCATAGTACAAGCTCTGTTTAGTTTGGAATCAGATGGCGTTGTGTGAGTTGTCTCCACGATATTTATTTATTTTTACGTATAGACAATTTAGTTTTTTTTAAGTTCAAAATTAAAGTCGTTGATTACCAATTCTTATCATAATAATTGTTAAAGGTTTAACATAAAACTTTTAATGCTAATTTAGATTATTATCGCTTAACATTGTAATAATTTTAATCCCTAATGCGTCATTTCAGGCGGTAAGTAATTCGATTATCAACAAACGTATAAATATTGATACTTGTAAAATAAAACTTTAGTAATGTAAGTAGATAATATGATTCAACGTTCAGTTTCTTGACTCATACAATACTGATGCTAAAATAAAGTATAATCTAATATAAAGTTATAAACAATGTGTAGACGGTACCTTATCAAATTATAGATGTTGAATGTTCAATTCAACATGAACATGCAGGTAGTCGTTAAGGGTCCCCACATAATAGGAGCGCTATCTCGTACATCTAAACTCGGATACGGTACTGAATATTGTCTAAACGAACGCAGCAACTCACACTGAACTCTCAGACACTTCGCGCTTTTTCACTAGGGTTGTCAGAGTTTAATGTATAAACGACATAATAAAACTATTCGGATTATAACTGTTGTTTCGTTTTAGTTCAAGCATCATTCATCGCGTTGTATGTAATCATCATCTTATCAACGCCAGTTCCATATAACGGAAATGGAAATGGAAACCTGCATTTTAATATCCAATGGGTTCGAGTGTGTCACAGGCTCGCCATTGTAGTCCTTCTAGCCGGATATTAGGTATATTAATCACCTCTCGATTCTTCTATATTTGTAAGGTCAAGGAAGTGTATCAGTAATTTTCTTAATAAGTAGGTAATAAAGCGCAGCAGTATACATCGTATGCAAACGGCTATGACGAAGAGCCTCTTAAGTATAACTAATTCGTGTTACGAATTTGTATGTCGGAAATGTGTGTCTCACCACAACATACAACTTTCCATTTTGAAATATTATATTTGAACAGTTTGAATCAAATTACACTGTTGCAAAAACATTTAAATTTGACATCTGGCAACCCTGGTCACGTCGCGACCCTCACTTTCAAAGCGAAATTATCTCTCCATCTACAGGGTGCGTCGCGCGGCAGATGGCGCTTGCAATAAAACCACTAAACGCGATATCGCCGCTCGCTGCCCCTCCGTCCGCTTTATTATTTGATCGGGGAGCCAAATTAAAGGATTTGCCGTAACCCCTCGCTAGCAACCCTCACCCGCCAACAATCACCTCTGTATTAAGTCTAATTGTGTTTTCAAATTCGACCCCTATAATATCGGGGACGTGATATTCTGCGCCATGTGAAAAAATAGGGCGTACTCACCCTCATTGCTTTATTAAATTCGGCCCTTTGGACCAGCGTTTTCTTTAATAAGAGTTTCTTTTAAAAGTAATTGAGTAACTAAAAGCTAACCTGGGGTACTGAATTGTTATTTTATGCAACCTGTAACACGATATTGCTAAGTAGTGTCAGTTAAGTTCTGAGTAGTTGATCAGCACATTATATAGTGCTAAGTTAACATAATAATGCTAAGCTTCTTATCAACAATTGATACATATGAGCGTAGTTAGTTTAATAAATTAATGAATCTTAGATTGAATTTAATGTATTGATTGGTATTATTTATCACATTACTTGAACAATTAAACACTCATCGAGTTTTAATTTGACAATATTAAATAGATTAGAGAATTCATTAGTTTCCTATCAAGTCAAATCATCTTTTTTATTACCTACCGTAATGTCTAGTATATTAAATAGCAGGCTGTTATGTCATCGATCCATTTCTTTGTTCTCAATTTGAGTATACATACCATGCAAGAAGAAATAGGTCTAAATTGACCAGTCATGGCCTCTTACAGAATCATAAATGTACCAAATCTATAATCTTACAAACATATCGTTCATACATTCCTAATGTCAATTCATTTACTATAAGTGATTGTAATAATTATTTAAAAAATAATATAAAGGAGAAAAACAAATATATTATTTAATAAAATGTTTGATTACGCGATATTTTTTACTACCTTATTGTTAAATTGGCCTTATGTTTGTTACCTTCCGTATAAAAATAATTATTTTTATATTGTAACATAAAGTTAGTAGGTACGAGTACAAAGCTCCCAATTCACTGTGTAAATGTCTCGTAAATGAATAATTAAATAATAAATAGGTAATATATTACTCAAAGAATTATGAAAAAAAAACATGTTTAGAATCTTAAACTTTGTTTTTTATTAAAAGCTTTTTGGCGCTAAAATACTATTATAGTTATTTAAACCCTGACATCCAAACTAAGTAGAAACCTGTATAATAGACGTCAGTGTTCACAAGTCCAAAACTGAACGCAAAAACTATTCTATTAGAACAAGCTGTTTATCATACTAGCAGACAGCAAACTGCCCACATTTAACGTAGCTAGAGCTCTCGTAGCGTTCCCTAAGTATTTCTGCTCGTTATTTATCGCCCTTCGTGCCGGCGGCGTCGACGGAGTCAAACTAATTACACTGAATACGGCCCTGTACTGCGGACCACCTTAATTACACTGATTGAGACACGGATATTGATTCTAAGACAGTTTGAAAGGGGCAATGTTGCCACCCTCAAGTTTATTTATTTTCATGCTTTTTAGTGATGTTATTAATCGTTTCCTTGTGCATAATATCGTTTCAATTTTTTTTATTATTACATTATGGCCAGGTAGCAATACCTTTTAGCCATTTCTTAATTCATATTTCTTCAATCTTCTTTCTTATTATCTATAATATCCCCGTCCTCTACGTCTTCGTCAAGTCTAGTCTAAAGTCAAGCTCAGTCTCACCTCAGTATAATAGTAGTTGTTATACTGAGGTTTTCAGTGGATTCTACGCGGCAAGATAGAAAATAGCATTTCACTGTATATATATCATTCTAGCACGTTAACACAACTTTTATGTGCAAGAAACCACTCCCAAGATAAATGCACTACTTTAAAAAAATAATATACAGCAAGCGTCCGCACTTGTCAATTTTCCCGCGTAGAATTCTTGTTTCAGTTTTATCGGCCTCTATCACCACAGTGGAACCGATAACTTGACATGCAGTGTTACCATCCCCTTCACCGTCCATTCTCGGCTGAGTGTCGCTCAACCCACTCCTTCATCAACCCCGGAGGATTGACCTGCCGTCCTAGAATGTCTTCACATGTACGTACTGCTTGAAAAGAAATGTTTAGTCTACGTGTCTTGAAAGTTCAAATGTACTTGAAATTCTTGTTGTTGAACTTTTGTTGTTGATAGATTTCACATAATTTTATTATAATGTTTTTTGGGTATGCACGTGTTTATATGTAGATATGTCTACACATAAAATAGGTAAGTATACTTATTGCAGCACTTAGAGATAACTAATGACTACTTCTTAACATAGATTTACTTAATCTTTAAACGACCGTATTTAAAGATCGACGGTCATTAGTGATACTAAAGAAAACTTGTAGCGTCTTATCTTGATGTCTATTTATTTTTCAAAAAGCTCATTAAATCTAGCAGAAAACTTTCACAGCGACAAAATTAGTAAAACTTTAACACGTATCTACAACTTTGTAGTCGTACAGGGTAAAGCATTCGTTGTGGTCGGAGGTGAAACGTCTCTCATGAATAATGGACGCCTTGTTCGCTCCTTGAGTTTTCATTTAAAACAGACGATTTCTATTCGAGTCGTAAACTACACGCCTATGACTCACCCATTTCCCATTCAATGTAATAACCCGTAAAACTACAGCTCGACCGCTGTAAGAATTTTAAGTGGCCGACTTTTTACTTAGCATACTAAATAAAATGTGGCAAGAATTTTATATTTGCGTGTATATATTCTGTGGTTCGTTATTCACAAATATTGTATCATTAAATCTAGCTTACATTATCATGAAAACGGTAACAGTTGTAGGGAGCACTCTATTCAAATACGGTGAAACAATGCAAACACGCCGAAGGGGTAAGTACAAATACGTGGGGTGGTGACCCTAGCTGCTATTGACTGTCGGATCCCTTGCAATCTGACAGTAGCCCCACAATACACTTCCAGGATTTGTGTTTAAGTGTACTTTATTAGTGTTGCCGTTTGGTATCTTTAATCAAAACATTAAAAGATAATAACATTAATCTTTTCAAGTATTTACTTTATAATTTTGTTATTAGAAAATAATAATGCTTATTCATTTATGCGTGTGCGATTGTATCATCTGTTTAGCGGGCACTAAAACTGCATTCAACTATGAAATATGATACAAGACAATACAAATATAATAATAATACAAGACAACAACCATCATAACCTTTTTAAAATATTGAAGAACGAAAAGTTGAAATGTCACCTTCTTGAAGGGAAAAACATTTCATTAACAATTAATCTTTACTATAACATATTTACGTTATTTTTTTAATTATCGCAAGTACTGTCATATTTGCAATCACTATGTTGGAGTAACAAGTAACTGGCAGGTAAACATCATACCGACATGTTAGCAACTCGACAATAATGAAACATTCTGTTCCTTTCGTCTTAATTTATTGAATAATAATGACTGAAATATAGGGGGGTATACGGCATTCGCTACAATAGATATTGTGTTTTTGTAAAGACTCATTTACACACAACGTGTAACACTAAAGTAACGGAGAACATGAAAAAGTAAAGTATATTTCATACTATTTTTCTGCAATATAAAGAGCTCTGTGGTGAATATTTTACAAGAGTACTGTTTACAGCTGTTTCACATGAATACTTTCAGCAAACTTTCAACAATTTTGGCATGAAAATAAATCGATTTAAAGTAATAAACAAAGAGTTATCTAAGATATTTTTATGTTTACGTTTTCTTACACAGCCTATTTATCCTATACTAGCAATCAGCCCTCGCTCAAATTTGTTTTAAAATTTTAAATTGGCAAAAACTATGCAAAATTACTTCGCACTTCCTAATCTTCTTATTAGTAAAAGAATTTTCAAAATCAAATCAGTCGTTATGGTGTACCTCTGCCATTTAAACCGTCAAACTTCTTCTTTATAAAATTTGTGTAAGTAGGTTGTTGTAGGTGGCATAAACTTGTATACACAAAAAAATCATATTTAAATTTGGTTTAGGTCGTCTACATGCGCCTTTATAGAATATACCTTTCCAAGTAAATACACCTTTTCATTAAATTGACGTGGCTATCAAACTAAGTCTATCGTTATTATTAACAGCGTGTTCAAACGATATTCTAATGACGGTTGTTATAACCTTTTTATTAATATTGAAAATATAATGTTATCGATATATCGACATGCGCGTCCTTACAATGTTTTGTTTAATAATAGAAAAACTTTTTTGTGTCTGACAGTATTGTGGTATTGTAGTCAACAAATTAAATATTAATATTTATCTTAAACTACCTACTGTTTTATTGAACTGTTAGATATACCTAAAAGTTTTCGCGCATGTTAAACGAACCGAATATAATTAATTATCCTCCGCGACCTTTGCACACATAATTAGGTGGTATAAAAATAGCTAATTTCAGCAGTTTTTGTTATTAGATAATAAAGTTTAATGGTTTGAAATGTTCGAAGTTTTCATGAATTTAAAAATAAATATATATAAATGACTCTACCACTACTACTGTTAAAAAACTGACATTTCGTAGGTATAGTATATGACAGTTGTTGTCAGTACGTATTAATTAACAGAATATCTAAAAATAGCAACTAGTGAGTAAATTTACTCTGTTGAGATTCATATACATTGCGAAGTAGGTGAGTAAATTTACTCTGTTGAGATTCATATACATATATTGTGATTGATAATTAATTTGATTTTTTTTTTTTGTGATTGGATATCAATATTATAAATTTGTCACAAAAATATTGTTTTATTGAAAATCACTATAACGTTTTAATGATATTATGATTGTAGTATTTATTCGATCAGGAAGTCTGGAGCAATATACTTCGGATAATAATTTACCAGTCTACTATTGTAGACAATTTGTGACAGAACGATGTTATCGATAGATGTTTTTGTCTCTTTCTAACTTTTACATAAATAACTATAAACTAAACGAAGAAATACGAATGATATTCAAAAGTACATAGGAATTACGTAGTATCAACGCAAACACAGGTTTATCATTGTGTCTGTAATTATCATTGTCTTTACAAACGAATTAGCTAATTATCTCTCATTAACATGTAGGTTTGTTATGTTCATGAAGCTCATACATCAATAAGTATGTATCGTTTGTGGATATTGCATTAGACATGTCTTACGTACATAGTTTTTAAATTAACATATTTTGACTGTTAATAATGCCAATGGGATAGCTTATGTTAAGTTTAGCATCATCTATTCTATTATAACCAAACATATACATACATATCGGCGGAATCGATATCACAACTGTTTATTCACTAATTGAGAAGTCTTCACTTTAAATTGTTCGAAGAAGTTGAGATTTGCTTACTAATAACACAAGTTAAAAAAAAAAACAATTTAATACAATGAGTATTAAATTGATATATTTCTTTTAAACTTAAGTTCTCTCTCAAGACTCTCAATTTAACTAAAAAATAATAATTGCAGTGTGTATAACTAACCTAACAGCAATTAAAAATATTCATCACTTAAGTATTCTACATTACTCATATTATATATGAGTAATGTTTCAATGAAAATCCTCAACGAATTCGGTCACTATGTGATACATTGGGGCTGTCCTTGTATAGGTCGGTGCAGCAGTGTTAGGACGCTTTCTTTGGAGTGAGGTGGGTGGTACGGCGCGGGTTTGCGGTTGCGGTAAACCCCAGCGTTGCGGTTGCGGTTCGTCGTGCGGTTGACGGACCGAACCCGCGCAACGGGTCACTGGCGCTCTACTACCCTTGCCCATTCAGACATAACTAAGTACTTACTGTTTTATTTTCACTGTAATCTCAAAGCGAATTAAATATTTTAAAGATTTTCTTTATGGCCTATTTATTTTCGGTTACCATGTTAGTATAAAAATACTGGTTTAGCAAATCGTTATAAATAGTTAGTCATTCTTGTTATAATATATCATTACATCCCCTACTACTTAAAATTTATTATAATTAGTAAGTAGAAATATTCACAAATTGTATACGTAGATAGATATACAAATAAGTTAAGGTATGATATACACATATGATACTGCAATTCAAACGTTTTCTATGTAAGTAATTACGATTTTCTAGCATTTATAATTATGTATATGTATATTCTAAAGCAAAAAGACGAACAATGTTGAGCATTTCACAAAGACCTTTCACAATATTAACACTGAAATTCTATGAACTCGACCCGTTTCCGAGAAGTGTGAAATCTTTCTTCTTTTTGCTTGAAAATGATGAATTGTTCGTTCGTCGCATGTGAGTTTTGTGTGTGACATAAAATAGTATTCTGAGACCGTTGTGCGGGAAGGGACAGACTCACACAATAAGCATCGGGCTCGCAAACACACTGAGTAAACATATACTGTGTAAACTCGCAAACTTGGGCCCTCCTCGCCTCGTCTCACCCGACCCCACATCCGACTTGACTAGTAAACAGAAATATTACCCTTAGTATAATTTGAGGATTTTATAAACATGGCCATAGTATATAGAAAATAGGATTTTACAAATATTGCCATTGCCAAACCAACGATAAATAAAAAGTTTTGTTACAGAGTTTCTTGCGGTTGGTAGATCACAATACAGAAAAGAAGTTTTTTAAAATGCAAGTTACTCTATAATTCCAATTTCAAATAATAGCATAGGTACTGATTTTGATTGGTGTTCTCCTGTGTAAACACAATTTTTTGAATATGGAACACCTTGTTTTACTGACAGCCTCACAAACTCACTTTGTGGCGCAATAACTAGTAGGTATTCGGCTGTCAGTACAACAAGATAGTAAACAGCGCAGCGCAAACTGTATCCGTAAAGTAAGCTCCCATCGTAACGACGACATGTCTGCGTTTTGCAGCTGTACAGTGTACACAAACCCTATCTTACCAATAAATGTTTCTATGTTGCAAGGAAATAATACTTGTATGAATATAATATGTGACATACAGGAGTCAGAACATGTTAATAGTATTGAGCTAGATTTGCCTGGTTGTCATATGTTCCACATGTCTCATGTCTGTCTGATATCCGCCGATTATGAATTATATTCAGAATATAATGTACACCTTTGTCCCGTAGTCGTGGGCAGAGGTATAGTTACTATATTGCCGTGTATTTTTTTTCAAACTACCTAAAAGACTTTTAAGGCACTAATCTTATATACCACTACCATATTACTTGCAGCTGGGACAAGGGACAACCAAACAAAATACCACAAACGGTCACCCATCTCGGCAGTGATCACAACAACAATTTTCTAATTTTGCTGCCATTTTAGTCTAAATCACACTAGATTATTCATCAAGTTATTGATATGACCATTTATGTGTCTGGAGACCCTGATTTACAGTAATTATAGGATTAGATAGATGACATAATCTAGTCATTAACTATTCTCTCTGTGTTCAGTAGATAATATGTAAATGCAAATGTAGCATAGCACATACTACATACATTAATAAACAGACTCTGATAGTGTGTTGGTTCATTAAATTGATTAAAAAAACATTGAAGCGTTCGTGTCCCTGCTGACTCAGTGGTCTGTAAACGATCATTGCGTTAAGCAACTTACGCTTTGGCTGGTCACGGATTGGTAACCAAATTGTGGTATTTACATTAGCGAGCGTTTCCGTGCTTCGAAAGGCACGTTAAGCCATTGGTCCCGCTTGCCAGTAACATGGCAGTCGCTAAGTCAAGTTGAAGGCTAAAAAAATTTCAACAGAAGGTAGCCAAAACCTGCGTCTGTCTATTTCAACACGGCAATGGGCTTACCACCAATCACGTTGGACAGGAATAAACACAGTGAAAAGTGGGCGTTTAATATGCCTCTGCCAACCCTTCGGGAATAAGGCGTGATTGATAAATAAAATGTTATCTTTCTTTAGAACGAATAGTAATGTTATAATCTAACATGTAACGATCAATTCTTTTGCATTGTGATATCGATAGTTACTGACAACACTGTCTTAAGTGATTTATTACTTTTAGGGAAGCGATTAACTCAGATCGACTGATACAGAATGTTTATCACAATATGACATAGTCTTCATTTGATACTTTTATCGCCTACTTTACTTGATCATACAAAAAAAAATACTGATACCCGTTGTCATCAAACCTGGCATAATCAACGTAATCAATTTTAGTACAAATCCGTGATAACGATTATCAGTAGAAATGAAAGCAAGACAGCTGAGTATAAAAAATCATACTAGATAAATACTGTTACGATAAACGGTATTATGATAAGTATCGAACTTTCTGATGAATAATTCATCTATTATTATGAACTAGTAGGTAGATTTTATAGATTGTCAATCTAATATCAGGCTGAATCGTGAGTACCTGCCGGTATGAATATAATATCAATCTGTACGATACCGTTGCGCATTAAATAATTAGAAGAGCTTTAACAATACTAATTAGTAATTAGTGTAACAGTTTTTCGTAGTGCTACTGAATAGTGCAAGTATTTATGTTTTACTCAAGCGTAGCGCCCATTGTTATAGAAACAAGACGCGGAACGCGGAACACATGTGGCGCCATTAAACACATTGCGTTTATAACTTGACTTAGTAAAAAATAATATGCTACATTTTACACGTACACCGCGAAAATTGATTTGTCGCTATATTTTAGTATAAATATGACATGTGTAAAGTTTTGGACTTTTATCTAATGTTTACAAATTGGTCCCTTTTTTTCCGTGTTTCATTAATTATGATCATCTAAGTGCCTATATGTAGGACATCACAGCTTCGACGTGTCGTCGTCTAATAATATATATTGTTGTTCACTACTTTCACTTCGTCATAAGGCTTCATTTACAGATACACTTGAATAAATCTTTTAAATATAAATATCTGAATTTGTTGTTTTTCGAGCGTCGAGTAAACCGCACGTTTTATAAGCCCTCTTGTAAAAAGTGCCGAGTCAAAAAGGCTTCACGCTTTACCGAGAGGCAAGATACACAAAGGGCAATAAACGTTTGGCGTGGACCTAAACAAACAAGGGTAGCTAGGAAGCTGGTGCTTTGTTTGGCGAGAAACATACGAGTCAAAAGAGGCGCTCATTCGCCTCCCCGCCTATTATGAAACTGTCCTTGTCGATGTCGATATCGGTCGCGGCCCTTATCACATGTCCGCGCTAATACGTCAATCAGAATCGCTCGATTGCCTCACTTCAGTTCAAATAAATTATGTTCAATTCGATACGGCAGTTTTTTCTTCATAACTTCAATCAATCATTTATGTATCGTTATGGCATCGCATAAAGACATCAACTACACATGTAAAAGATATTTAGATATTAAAATTATTGTTGGAACTTGCATAAATTGACAGGCGAGTATCCGGCTGGTACTCGATCGCGTAATTACAATCTGATTACGAGGTGACAGTGGAGCGCGGCGGCAGACTCGACTCAACTCGACTCGATGTCGAGATAACGAGCGACATGTCCCACACTACACACCCACTCAACCGCTCTCGAAACAACTTGTTCTTGCCAAGTAATTATATCCATTTGTTTATAATGAATATTAATGACGTACCTTCCTCCACCGCCCATTCTGTTTATAGTAAGTATCGACGTTCAAGTAGCAATTATTTTAAGTAAAGGCAATTATTTTGTCGTTCACGAGTACTTCACTCGAATACGTACCTACATAATTGGAGTATGTTTAAATATTTAAGATGTAAGTAATACTACCCTAAATTCTTGTTTTCATTGTTAAACAACTAGTGAAAAAGTTCATGTAGCGCAAATGTAAGCCCACAAAGCGAGTAGATAATTAGAAAGTTAACGAGAATTGGCGACACTAGGTTTTCCGGCGACGTTGTGCATTATCGATATACCAGCCACTAGATCTCCACGGTAAGCTGTGTTTAAACAATTATTGCTCCACGAATGCGATACGAATCGATGATAATGTTGGCCTCTGTCTGCAGCAATAATAGCCCATTTATCGACTCGACTGCCATTTCGTCGCAGGAATTATTTATTGCCAGCCCATAACGGCGACGTCGCTTTCAATACAATAACGTGCCTTTTCCATCGGTGACTGTTTTGTTTAATATATTGAAAACTGCGAGAACGCCGCGGGCGAGATAAGCAGAACGTGGTATGCATAAATAATTTATAAAAGAGTCCGTCATTAACGAAGACCGAAACCGCAATGGAAGTGGTTGCTTCGCTCCGTTCAGTTTATTCCGCATAACAAAATCACGGGAAAGCTGTTAAAAGTTTCTCTCTGAACCGCGCGGTTGGATGTTCAACTGATAACTAAATAACCGTTTAAACTCTACCTATCAATAAATAATGTATTTCTTAAATGAATTAATGGATTGATGTCCTAAAAGTGGGTGCCAATTTAATTTATTTTCGTAATGTGTATTTATACGTTGGATGTATGTTTAGTATTCGTATCGTCATTGTCTTGTCACGATGCGCAGTCGCAGCGTGCGCTTTGTACGATCACGGAGACAATAAATTGTGAGGCGCGCCGTGCGACCGCGACCCTCATTCGGTACGCGACTTCTTGAGATTGTAGGAACTACCGATGACATACGTTCTAAAGGCTGATGTGCCTACAGAAAAAAAGGACTTCTATTTCTCCTGGATCCATCTAGAATCGAACATAGACTGCTAAACAATTCTTAAAGTAAATTAAATTCATTCGAGTGTTTTGCGATTAACAGTTTTTATTTCGCATGGCTGTCATTATGACGATGAATCATAACAGATTACCGATACTTATCTGAACTATAATTTACCGTTGAATTCTGAGAGTTATTCAACAGCTAAATTATATTTTTTACGGCCGATTGCTTTCGGAATGTAAACTTACTGTTGTTTAAAAATCAATTAGTGACGAAACCGTGGCATCGATTTAAATAATATTTTACATACAAATGTTATATGTTAATTTAAATTAGTGGATGAATAAAAAATGCTTAATGCATTTCGAGATGGAAGTAAGTATAATTTTAAAATTAAACATGTCGAGTTTGTTCATTTATAATTAATGATTAATCAAATAAAGTTGTTAAATGAAAAATATAGCAAAAAATTAATTGAAAAGTGATTCGCAACATAAAATAAAAGATAGTGCAACAAATAGAGCACTGTTGTCGAGATGCGGCCCCAGATTAAAAGCTCCACAGACTAAACCACGTGAAAATCGCGCAAAAAGAGGAGTCACCCGCGGCATTAGCGGATGAGTGTCGGAGCCATTAGTGCACCTCCTCGCCTCCGCACTTCGCCCCAACCCTTGGAATCCCCCGTTCACCCCGAAACCCGACGTTCCTCTTTTATTTCTCGCGCGGGGATGAACTCCTTAATGACAAACCGTACTATATCTTTTGTGGAGAGCTCGCAAAAGTACGTATTTTGTGGCCCTTTTGTACGTCCGCTTTTTATTCCACCGTTCGCGTCCGTACCCGTAGCTACTGTTGTAGTATACGAGGTGCAGATGAGACGGGGATTGTTCGGTACAAACGACAATAAGAAAAACTGCTTTAATCTGAAACCCTTTGTCGATATTTTGTGTTCAATGGTGCTATTCTCTGATTGAATTTCGATATTGCGAAGAAGGAATGCGACGAACTGATGTTACGAGATACGATATTTGGGCTATGGCGATGAAAAATGTAAAGAATTTGCGATATTGACATTAGCATAGATTTGATATTTCACCAAGGTTGGGATATATTTCAAATTGTACTGGGAGGAGCGAATTTTTTAAATTCATAAAAGACTATGGTCGATGGATTAGACGAACTACAAAATCTATTAAATAGGAAAGAAAGTAAGAAGGAGTTAAGGGGGCATAATTTCGTTTTAATTTTTTTTACGAAATTTTATATGTCTTACAGTTTCAGAATTGCGTACTTCTAGGGTTAGTAGATAACAAATTGCTGCAACAAATATGGACAATATCTGAGTCTTAATAATCATCGTACCATAGGTATTTATAGGTTACTCCACGGTAGCTAAAAGTAAACTAAATTAGCACTAATAAGTTATGGTGATAATATTTCTGTCAAGAGAAACTGAGCAGAAAAAGGAACAGTTAAATATTTAAACTCTCTTGCATACCTATTGGATTTATTACTTGGTTACGTACGTTTTTTACTTCCGCAAATTTCATCATCACACATGACTCAGCTTGACTGTTTCGAATCACTTCCAATGTTTATATAACGCCTATTTCACTATTATATACACTCGAACAATAAAACATATCTGTTAAAATATTCACACGTCTGGAATTACAATTAATTACTCACTTTAAGCAATTCAACATTCATTAAGTTTTCATTGCGTTGAGCCAGTGATGCGCTCATTACTTTTACCCGGTACGTAGTGTTTGGTCATGTGGTATATCCGTATGAGTTGTGAGGAATGTACGATTCTCTGAGAAACAAGGCTGCAGCAAACTCTCACTACAATTCTCTGCAATTCACGGTCCGTTAGTACTAAAATTAATATTCGTTGTCGTCGAGGAAGACTGAAAGTCGTTTACAATAAAAAGCGTTAAATTTCGAGCTGGATATTTTCCAATTTAGTAGTAAATTTTCACAATAACCTTGCAACCGGTGGCGCTGTGCGGTAAGCGGCGGATGAAAATGTAATTTGCGGTAATTCGGGGGCGCTGTGGTTTTCACAGCCGCGGCGACGCGCGACCAAGCGGTGTTGCGGGTTGTCCGCATCACTGTTCGCGTCATCGGACGTCATTCACAAATGTCAAAATAACGCATTTATTTTGCAATCTACCGTAGCAGTAAATAAATTCTCCCATGAACATATACTTGCAGATTTCCTTGGACCTTTTTTTACCCTTTACATTTTTAAGATTATAATTAGTAACTCTACAAACACTTCTAACTCAAAGGTAGAGGAAAACAGAACTTATCACGAGCTCATCGTACCTTTCGTAGCATGTTTTAGAATTATTTTTAAATAAAGGAAGATAAATTTCCAACCGGGGACCGGATATTTATCTACTAAATGGACAAATCTTGTTGTTGTATTAGCTTTAAAAGTAATACGAATTTATTGAATATGTTATGTTTGTTGATTATCTTCGTTGAGAATAATTGGATTCTTCAAATATTAACACTGCTTTTGAATGTAAATCTATCGGAAACATTCATAGCTTATTTATAGGAAATGTTATTTCAGTAATGTATGATAATTTTAGGATTATTAAACGGTCTTCGTGAGGGTTTATCAGTGTGGGTTAAGTGTAGAATTTTGGATTTCCTAAGGGAAGTATTTTGGGGCCAAACCTGTTCATAGCTAGTTGGTAGGTAATCATTCGGATCACGCTACTGTAATTCATGCACATTTGGAACTATGTCCGACAGTTAACATAGATTACGTAAAGTTTTGTTTGTTTCGTAACTAACGTCCAATATCATTAATTGGGTAAATTTTTCGATAAATCTCATCAATAAAAAAGAGGTAATGTATACATATTTGTTAACTAAGACTTTTATTTATTTTAGTTAAAAGCGATTGGTTTAGCATAAATCTCGTACGTAAAACAATCATTGAGTGTGCAGAGGTAAATTCGTCGCGTCGCGTTCCCGGGCGGATGTTACAAATAGTCCATTTAGCGAGGCGTAATGAAAGTACAATTTGTGGTGCCGAGGTCGCGCCGTGGTCCACCTCATTTCAAATGCGCGTTGTTACATGAGTACATATTACGTTTAAACAGCTATCTACAATCAGTTTCACTGTTTGTATAGTACTTACTCTACTTGTTACAAACTTTGCAAAATATTGTTTTTGCTTTCCATTTCAATTTTTAACCGCGCAAATTATCATTCTGCTGGTAGTACAACAGTTTGTTGCAAAAATACAATAGAGTGAGCATCAGTTTAATAAATGTATATAACAGCCTTACAGTATTTTGAAAATGTCGTAAAAATAGCTGTACCCTTTGAAAAATAAATGCATTTTGTCATTCACGCAAAGGAAATAAAATACGTGGCCCTATATCAACGATTGTTTTAAACCTTATTTTTGTATCACTTCCTTAACAGCCCGAATCACGTTCGTTTGCCCATTTGTCGACCGACCGGATTCTTAGAACTGTGGAATACATAATCACGTGACTTGTCGATGCGTAATGAGCACAAGTACATCGATAACATTAACAGGTAATTCAGATTTTACTTTAATCATGTAATAAACTTGATCTCAGCTGTAGATATGGCTGTATTAATACGCCGGTTTTTCCTGCGAAATTCAGTACAATCAGCTGTCAACTGTCAGACAAAGCAACAGCCTTGCCGTTTTATGCCAAATAAAACAAATATATTTTGATTTTATGAGATTTTTTGACAAATAATAGAAAATTTTATTTAAATAAACATATTAGGTATTCTTCGTGTGCATTAACTATTACGACCTAAAGATAATAAACTGTCTGTTTGCTACATATATATGCCACGGGCATTCAACTATGTAAATCATGCTACTTATTAAGTAAGCTACATGCATATTATGTAAGGGGTAATGTACTAGAACTAATTAAGTCTTACATTAGTAACCGTACTAAATGTACTGAGATAATCAGGAGTGATTGTAAAACTGAAAAATTTTATTTTTTATTTATTTATTTTATTTATTAATATATTTTATTTATAAATAAATAAGTTTATTGCTCTATTCATTTAAAATACAGTAAGGCGTGCTGAAAGGTAGCATATTGAGGCTTGCTGTAGATACATCAGGATCGGATACATCTTAGCTAAAGCTGACAAGTACCTCATGACATAATAAATATAATTTAAATAACTTGACATGGTTCAAGATAAAGTTATGATTATTAATAAAATAGAAAGCTGTTAAACAGCGCCCTTTACACACTTACTTAAACAGTTGTATCTATTGTTACTTGTTTTATAGAAATAAGAGATATATTTCGTTTTTTTTTTGATTTAGAAGTTATATGTGGGTACAGCTTTTGCCAGAACCTAATGGTGCCTGTGATCCGTTAAGCTGCTATATAATAATTTAATTCTCACTGCACTGACATTTCCGGCTCCAGTATTTGTTATTCATTATAAATATCAATGATAATATCTTCGTTTCGATGGTAATTAATGTATTCGTTTTATTAATAAACTGGTCGGGCGGCAGATAACCTCGCTACTGAACTTTACGGTCGGCCGGTGACGACCAAATAAAAACAAGTGTAGAAAACAAGTCATTGTTAACACAAGTGGACTGTTATAATAATACACTCAATTATGTTAATTCGTTGTCGATTCACTGCGAATCTGCGAATAAAATTAATGTTCATTTAAACGGAAAATACGAACAAAGCCAATGAATAGTGTTGGTTGGTCGGTGATTTATCATTTCATACCGCGCATGGTGCATTATTGTTTATCGTGTTAATTTCATTTGTAACTCCCCAGGCGGGTTATCGACCAATTATAAACGTTATTATTTAATCATCTACAATATGTGGAAACGTTTCTGGTTATACATTCGAATAAAATTTTATCGTAGTTTGTACGTGGCAGACTCATTTATAACCAACCTATTATTGACTCATTGAAATTCCGCTATGATATTGTACAACATTTAAATAAAAAATTTTGTTTTTTTTTTCAGACGGAAATAGCAAAAAGATTGAATGCGATAATAGCACAAATATTACCGTTCCTATCACAGGAACATCAACAGCAAGTGGCCTCGGCCGTAGAAAGGGCGAAACAAGTCACCATGACAGAACTGAACGCAATCATTGGGGTGAGTACCTACCTCCCTATTTATTTTATCCATCTACCCCCTTATCTTCATATTCTCCGCGTCTACGATCAAAGAAAACAAGTTGATTACATTTTTTCTTGAACATATTCTTACCACAACATAAAACAGAAGTTGTATATTAAAACATGATAATATTTCATTCGATTACGTGTAAGATATCTACCGTTTTAACTATGATTAATATATTATTAGAAAAATTTGCAGATTGACTGTGCAGTAACTAGATTAATATCTTAAACTTAGGTAAAATTTTAGACAAAAATTAAATATACAAATTGGGAGACGTGTATCAATCAATCACGATCAGCTTATCGCGATCCATTGCTGGACATAGGGCTCTGCCAATTTTTGACACAACACATGGTACTCCGCCTCCCTGCGACTTTTTCTAGGTCGAAGGTCCATACAACTGGAACTGGGTGTCCTACCTTACGTTTGCTGCGTCACGGTCTCCATTCCGGAACTGCTACATCGACTGTAGATTCTTTGACAGATGTGACCAGCTGCTTAGGTACTCTATTAACTCTAGTTCTCCTCGGAGTCTATCTCTCAAAGACACTCCAATCATAGCTCGCTGCGCCACAGATGGCATGGAGTAGGCTTACTGCAAGTGTCAGTGAAGTACGCATAGGTATGCTAGTTGTAAATGTGACGTGGAATATTTAGCGTGCCATACTAGCACTAATGGTGAATTCCGTATGGCATCTGTCCAAACATTTACGACTTCGTTTCGCTGTCTTTACTTATATATTCGCGTGCTGTTCTAATACTTAATGATAGCAAGGTTGATGATATCACATAATATAATACGCTATGCCAAGAGTATCTCCGAAAACGCGATGAGATATTTCTTGATTGAAATCTATTTTATATTTATAAAAAATGGAACAAGTTATTTTGAGATTGCTGTAAAAGTGTCTCTTCTAATCTAGAGTTCAACGAAAATACTTTACTACTTCCAAAAGAACTGCTTTCAACAGGTGAAAAGTCGATGTTCGGTAATTAAACAATCTAAGCCTGGAAGGCGTTGGCTATGATCCAACTCCACGTATTGATAAAATTGCTACAAATAACAGCTATTAGCCAGAAAGTTATTTTATAAAGCCGACGTAATCTGCGCGAATTAGCATGTTGATATAATAAAATTCCGAGTAGATATATTTCATCTCTGTGGGCGTGATACGAAAAGTATTCCTAAAGACCAGTGTTGTTGTGTTACGACCATTACAAATGATATCTTTTAGAGATATTTCAATTCGCGTACACGATGTTGACACATTCTGTACCACCAGTTTACAAATTATAGCTCTAACTAATTTCACAAGCATCTAATTGTATACTTTAGCGGTTGCGTCGTGAGGACTTCATTGCTGTCTATTATATTGATAGACTCGCTCACAGTCGGGTGCCAAGTCGTTAGTGTGACCTATTCTCAGTGTGTTAGCATTTGGCGTGCAAGAAGCGTGAATAGTGTACGTCGACCAAAATAAATCACTTAAATGATAATGAGGGCGAAAATAAAGTGGTGGAACGCAGTCGTCGCTCATCCGTCTGTGGCTGATAGAGTGTCGGCTGGAGAGCTCTGGCGGACCGCCAACTCGATCACAATGTTGCAGTCTCTCCTCCGCACTCGTGCCCGAAGACAATCCGACTTAATAGCACGTAAACGAACGAGTCGCTTTTAAAATTATCTACATTAATACCTACCGTCAAAATGTTTTGGCCTCCTACCAAGCATTTTCTGTTTGTATTGACAGCGAGATGCCCTATTTCATGGCATACATTCAAACTGCCACACGATATATAAATTTAAATACACTGTAGTTTTGTTCGTATATTGAAGGTGTCACGTCACGTAAATCATTACTCAACATGGTAATAGCGTTTTGCTTTCGGTGACTACGATCGGAAAATGTAGGAAGAAAATACCTTAAGAAGTATTTGACGGAGGGTTCGACGCCCCTAGAGTCCGGGAGGATTTACCTACATGTAAAAGTATAGCTAACCGAACAGTCTTCGAGACACTGGCAAAACGCAATATCGCCCTTCCCCCCATAAAACACTCTAATTTAAATAAAAAAGCGGCGCCACCTTCCGTATGTCGGGCCTTTTTATTACGTACCTTTTTTATTTTCGGGTCAGCGAGGGATCAAAGGGGCTCTCCCCTGAGAGTAGCCGCGCCGCTCTGCCTCGTCTGATTTGCGAGCATTCGAATAGCGCCGATTTGTGAACAGGGAATACTCGAATTGGGGGAGTCGCTAGCCTATTAAAATCACTTACAATTTCGAGTGCTTCGTTTTCTCCTTACAAAGCAGTTCTTGTTGTTATTAAATAGGTACTTTTACGAGTCAAGGAGTATTTATTACTGCTATTCGTTACTTTTGTATTACAATTTTAGGTTTCATAAATAAGGCAAATTAATCTTACTATTAAAAACTCAGAATTCAAAAGATTTTATGGTATCTTATAAGGTTATAGGTAAGACTCGAATCCATCAAAAAGTCATGTCAAACTACTAACTAGGACCTCCGATAGATTGATACTCATCAGTTCACTCTAGTGGCAACTATTTGAATTAGAATTCAGACACAATGGATGTAGGGTAGGTAAATGCTTTTGCATTGTATTCGTGCAATGTGCATGAACTCGTCAACAGGCGGGTAGACAACGGCACAGAGTATCGTCTCATCGCATTATCGACGAGTAAATCATTTTGGGTTGATTTCATTCCGCACCACTGCTCCCGAGGGGTGGATCATGAGCTTCGCAAGAGGTAATAGCTTGCAGATACGAGAACTCCGCCCTATGCTCGCCTACATTGAACACGAAAGTTCACGTAGGTTTCAATGTGAACTATTGTGTCATTTTATTTGGCTTTCTGTTCTATTTGCATAAAAATTTTCATGTAAATAGAATAGGAAGATTATAAATAAATAAACGTACAACCCAATCTCGTGGGTGTATAAAGTTGTAAAGATCAGTTTTATGTGTTACTTCTCCATGGCCTCGATTGAAAAGCCGAACACTCACAACTGAAAGAAATAAATAAGTATATTATGAGTACAACGTTTATGCAACATTATCTAGAGAGATAGATGTGCAAACACGAGCGCTTGAGCCGTGTAAATAGAGCGTATCTGTATCCCCGTCGATGGCTTTATAAACAAGCGAGTCGTGAAAACATTTCTATTTAGTTTACGCCGGGACCCGCGCCCTCTGGTAAAAATTACGACAAGAATAAATCGGGGCGAGAAGCGTCGAGGCCTGGTGTCGGGCGGGGAAACATGAATTTGTCATTTTTTCCCAGGCACGTCCGCAGGCGGGTGATAAATATTGCATTGCAGGCTCTCGGCTGCCTCGTGCGAGGCGAGGCGCATTAACTTTTCCCCTGTCGCGTAGACGAAACTCCTTGTTTTTAAACGCGGAAAAGTGAGTTAGAGCCCGTTCTGTCGTCACTTCCAATGAAATTATGTAATCAGGTTTACGACTCATCCGGACCATGAGAGTGACGAGTTTTTATTATTATCTGTGTTCTTTGCCTTTATAACATGATGTTATTTTTCTTCGAGACTTGGTGTATTGTAATCTACCTACGGAGCAGTACATTTGTTTAATACTAACCTCGATAACGTGAACAAATGATTGGTTGTACTGATAAATCAAGTTCGTACACTGGCTTTAAAAGTGTCATACAATATTTGAGCAAGATATTTACCGTTTACACTTTTAACTGATAATTCAGTTGATGTTTGTCCCCAATGTCTACAAAACATGTATTTAGATAATAATATATGTGATTAGAAGCAATTATGTTGAAAGTGTAACACGTGTCGGCGGTGTCGCGTGTACTACCGCCTCGAGGTTTCCTACCTAATGGTGCGTAAACCCCCTCTGCCACCCGTCTGCGAACCCCTTAAACATAGTCTGTATAAACTACCCTTTTAATGTCGTAAGTCGACACTCCGCCTATTGCATTTTGTAGCAAAACACCACGTGCATAAAATAACAAGTGATTAACTGTCACTGTACTAAACTATGCATTGTCTGTTCATGACACGATATATAAATATTCCGACTTAATCTGTAGTTCGCCCTGACAGATATTTGAACCGTTACTGGTGTGTTGCAAATATACGATGTTTTAAGTGTGCAAAGTGGCATATCTAAATTAACTTAAGTCGTTTTACGGCAAATGATCCTTGGGTCGTATACTTCTATTCTTCTTAGTTTTCTCGACACGTTCCTAACAATGGCAGTTAAAACACACCTTTGAATATGCTTAAAGGTTTAAAATTGCTTTATTTTATAGATCATAACAGTCAGCTTTTAACCTTCCTATTGTATGTTCCTAGGTAATTATAGGTGGGTACTTTCTGATACAAGAATCGATTCTGCTTGGTTAGATCTTCCTTGTTGCTACACTGTAGCCAATTTTCATAGCAAGTTCTGATAGTTCTCAAATCGATAAATAATTGTGTATCGGTTAATTATTAAATAATAATAAAATTAATCAACTGTCGATTTGGGGTTTTTTCATTTGATATCAAATTAAAATTAACAACCGAAATTGTTGTCCTGATTGCTTATTGAATTCAAATGTCTTGTCTAAATTATATCAATCAATAAAAAAAATCCAGAATCTAATGAAATCACATTTTTAGATTTGATCCGGAGATTTTTCGCAGGGGTGGATAAATAACGTTTTGAAAAATTTATATTATATATACAGTTTTTGTTTTAAGTAATGATCTGAGAGTATGCTTATGTATACTAAGGAATGATAGATTCATCTGAATTTTTATTATTAAAATACTTTAAAAAAGAACATCTAAATAAAACTCATACCTTAAATCCATTATTGAAAAACTCTAATCTCAATAGCTTATTTTTATACCGAATTAATTACATTTTAACGTCCACTTACGAGTTTATTGCCTACCTATTCAGACCATAGATAATTGTGTAAACAGTAATTATTTTTAAATGCTCGATTGCTTCATATTAATTGCTTTTTAGATTAATAATGTATACTTTATAATGTACATAGGTACATAAAATAATAAATAAATGTTAATCATTTTCATAGTTATAAAAAACTTTAAGTATAGATTATCTTAATTCACTATAGCGTCCGGGTTTTACTGTTCAGAGTTTACTTATGACCACGGCTATTGCAATGGTATATAGCCGAAACGCCTAGAAGAAAGTTTAAATCTAAACGTTTTAATAGCAATGAAAAAAGGCCCGAATTAATAAAACATTTCGTGTGAGTTTTAAAAGCATTAGACCTCAGTAATGTTTAAAAGCGCTAGATATACCGACTCAAATCCAGGTTAAAGTGGAGCTTTGTTAGTAAAAAGAAAAAAGTACCTGTTTAAGCTATATTATATGTGGAAATCTGTGCGGTTGGCGTGCGCTATCCATTTAAAAAAGAAGAATAATCCCCGGCGTATACAGCGTGGCAAATGTGCCGTGAAAACATGAACGCGCCGAAGCATTTTTCTCATAACAAAAGCTTTGGCGACAGCCCACGTATTTTGCCCTGCACATACCAGTATAAGTAAAATTACATACACCTTTATGTATCATCCTCAAATATTATCTACTTCTGCAGGTTTATCATTCTGATTTTTATTGTATTTGTTTTAAATCAAGTCACGTAGGTATATACTTACCAGCGTGAATCTGAGATTCAATTCTAGTAAGAAAATGTCATTTTGTTAATAAATAAGTATATAAATTTATCTTTTAAGCTAATATTATCACATTGAGATTTAAATGCCTTTAGCAAATACATCTATATATTAAAACGTAAAGAAGAAGTTCACAAAGGTATTTATTTATTTTGGTCGAATTTAGAACAATGTGTGTAAAGTAATCAGTGGTCGATTACTTTAAGAATTCCTATGTAGAATTGCACTTGTGCGTAAATTCTGGTCGTTTCTAAATAAGTTAACCTACGTTTAGATTTATATTCTTCATTAACCCCCAAACAGTAAAAAAGTACAAAATTTGATAAAGAAAAACGCCTGTAAAGCCTGCTCTTGTCCCAAAGGGATCTTAATCAAACTTAAATTCGGTCGATAAAATAAACACTAAACTTCGAGGAGATAAGTAAATGGATAGGGAAGCGAGTTTGAATCAGGGGTGGGCGTATTGACGCTATTTAATCACGTATAAATATGTAAGATGAAAAACTCGCTGTGAAATATGAAGCCACGGTATTGTCATTCATAACAGGCGAATGGGAGGGTGGGTATTGAAGGGTGTGGTGGCTTGAGGTGTGAGTGTGAGTGAAGCACTCGATAGCGATAGCTGCGGGATCACGTCACCGCACCGTAACGAGGGAACAGTTATCTCGAACGAAATATTTGTGCAGGAATGTGTCGAACTAGTGAGGGACGGATATTTAATTAAAATTTAGGCGGTAGGAACCTTAAAAAATTGTGTGTGTACTTATGTACACGCGTTAGAAGTTATATTTCTTTAGTCTAATAAGATTTCACAGTAACAGGAATCAGTTTGTAACAGGAATGATAAATTAGGAAGAAAAAAAAACATCAAAAGAATGAAAACTACTTTGAATGTTATACGTTGTCATGGAAACACTTATCAGCTAACTTCAGGGTGTGTATATGTTGTCATAGAAGCACTTATCAGCTAACATCATGGTGTTGGTTATTCGCGACGTGCTGCGCGCGCATCGCAAAAATTTACTCTCATCATTTTTCCCTAACGCGCCAAAAAAGTATAACTTCGAAAATTGTAACGAACAGAACGGTATCTGTAATTAAATTTAACCAAAAATTTGTAGTAAAAAATAACGAAATAAGTAAATAAATTACGTTTTAAATATTTAGTAGGCCGAAACCTTGAAGTAATATCCACAGGTGTAATTTTACCGTTCAGTTAAACCTTGAACGGAACTTACATTGTTTAACACTAGTGTTCAGAAAATTGTTGTTGTACGGAATGCTCCACTCCATAGAAAGCTCACCTCTTTAGCATGTAAATGTAAACTACTGGGGGTGAGATTTATTTTTAGCTGACTGTACTAGCGGACGCCCCTCGGTTTCACCCACGTAGTGCCCGTCTTCATTAATATATGTTGATAAAATGTAGCCTTAGTTACTCCTTATGACATTAGCTATCTGCCAGTGAAAGTTCCATTAAAATCGGTCTATCCATCTTAGAGCTTATCCAGACAAAAGATTTTTTACGTAAGTAGGGTACCGTTTAATCTCATAATTATGCGTTTAGTGAAAAAATGTCAAACAGACTTTTCAATTGTATTTATCTGTACTCGTATAGATGAGTAATTACTGTTAATGTTATCATATTTATTTCACTGATATTGTTATCTAATTAACTTGTTCCTATATATTTCAACGTTGTCAAATATTTGACGCGCTATAACCTCGCTCGTCCGGCAATATACAGTTAGGCGGGGACTGTGTAGTTTTAGCCAGTTCGAGTCCGGCATTACATCCGAGGAAATTTCCACACGTTAAAAAAAATCTCGTTTGCAGTATAAATGTGGTCAGTCCTGTGAGGGTGACCGTTAGTGGCGTTGAAATTTACATACGATTCCATGCTTTTTATAATAGATAATGACATTTTACACATAAACCTTTATGTGATAAATGTCTCTTAAAGTCTCTCTAAAAGTCTTTTCTGTTTATTGATTTTACATGAAAATAATGTGTGGTAAACTGTAATAACTGTATAAAACCGTATGTTAATTTATCGAAAATCTATGGTGGCGAATTACCTGATGTACCTACCAATTGCTGGAAAGTTGTATTGTACTGGGTCGCTTTTAGAATCCAAAGATGATCTATCTATCTTCACGCTGTATCCCTGACGCGGTAGTCAGAGAGGACAGATCACCAGTCTTCACGATCCATGCATACTTATTTCGCTTCCTGCAGATTCATTTATCTTTTCAAACATGTATGTTTGGATATCCGACTTTTGATATAAAAATACTGCCTGTTAACTATTTATTTATAAATTGAACCAATTAAGTCTACACCTGTTTTTACACTACGAAAACAAATGACTATATATAAAAGGGCTTAAATCATAATAAAATAGTTATTTCAAAATTAGATGTGTTTAATATTAAATTAACAAACGCAACTGCGTTGAGAATGCAGTTTTATTTGAAGTTGCTGTTAATTAATAGGCGGACAACTGTCGCGACGGTATTTTGTTTGACATAAATATATTACCGTTAATTTTGATCTAAATTGACTGCCATTAATTTTATTGCAAACAACGTTAGTGTAATATTAAAGCGATGTATTTGATCAAAAGATTAGGTACAATTAGAATCCCACAATTATAAACGGATAATGTAGTTGCTGATATAAAAACTAGTAGCATGTTAAGATGGTGTGCCGGTTATAAATAAAAAAAAGATTCTATGATTAAAGGATATCAAGATAAAAACTATTTATTTTAATAATTCTAATACAAAACGTGTAAACGGCAAATGGAAATAATTTAAATTTCAAATCTCCCTTTTTGTAAAAAAAGCACTCTCAACTAAGTGGCGCTCGCCACCTTTTGACACACAATAAATCACAGCCGTGAGCGGCCAATAAAAAATATGTTCCACCCTCGGCGAAAATCCAATTAATTTTCGGTGGTTAAAAAAAGAACTTGCCCGCCCGAGCGGAAAAAGCTTGCACGTTGTTATTATGTCATAAGCGAGCAGCGTGCAAACATAAGCGACAGCGGGTGCAATAAATACTACAATAGCGATGCAAAAAGAAATGAAATCGGCCTAGCGATAAGTAACAAAACAACACATATATTTTTGGGCTGTTAACGATGTGCCCGTTCGAAAGTATCAGAATAATAATACTTAATGAGACGAGATAGAAACAGGAAACGCGAGGGAACTGAAAATAAAAGAGGAATAATGGAGAAGGAGTAATCAATTTGGCTCAGTCGCCGCCGCCGGTGAAACTCTCATTTAAAATTTAAAATATCTGCACGGAGGGGGTCCCGTAGAAAACTTTTTAATTTGACTTGGCTTCGGTTTAAAAATGCACGAAGTTCTGCGGTGACACACCAATCCACTTCGATTGTTGACACTGTGTGCTAATGTGTATTTACTTTGAGTTTTTAAAGATTTAGTTTTATGTAGGGTGGGATGGATTTCACTTACTCATATAATTATTGACACACGTGCATGTACTAATTACACCTGCCTCTGTGGCGCGGTGGGAGTGTATCCGA
Organism: Thumatha senex; assembly: GCA_948477245.1. Taxonomy (NCBI): domain Eukaryota; kingdom Metazoa; phylum Arthropoda; class Insecta; order Lepidoptera; family Erebidae; genus Thumatha; species Thumatha senex. The sequence goes on along the minus strand of OX419741.1, from coordinate 15,654,121 downwards.
CTGCTACGCAAGAGGTCGTGGGTTCGATTCCCACCCAGGATAAAACTGTGTGTGATGCGCACGATTGTTTATTCTGTGTCTGCATGGGTGTTATATATCTATTTTATGTATGTATTTAGAAATATATCTATAAGTATGTTTATCAGTTATCTGGTTACCATAGTACAAGCTCTGCTGCAGTTTGGAATCAGATGGCGTAGTGTGAGTTGTCCCAAGGATATTTATTATTTATTTATTTACCTTGCCTACAATAAATTAATCACAAAATATGGCGAAGCGGGATATGCAATGTGCTGATATGATTATAATATGATCCTTGGGCTGGACTACATGTGGGAGCCAAGATAACCAATGCGCGATATGAAGCTGCTCATATACCAATAACATTTATGCTATTACACAAAAACTATTTGCCACTTCCATGGTGCCCATTATTATAATTATGTACATAATTATTATTTTAATGTGTTGAAAGTAGTCGAAAAAAATGATCTCGAGCCTTCATATGTATTCTAAAGTATTTAAGTCTGACGTTGGCAGTCATTGATAGACGAAGTTCTTAATCTAAAAGAAGAATAAAAGTCATTAAAACTAACACATAATCTAACTTTTAACTTTTTTGTTGCAGCAACAAAGGCCTGACCTACCTCGGCTTCTACAGCAGATGCACGCGGCTCACTTACCAGCACATGGAGCGCCACCACTGCCCATTTTAGGACAGGGTGGCCTTCCACCTGCGGGTCTCCTCGGCCTTGGTGTACCTCATCATCCTCTATCAGTCCTAGCTAAGCCACCTGACCTCCACCGACCAGATGAAAAAGGCAATGGTAAGATCTATTAAAACTTAGTGTATCACAACTTTTATACCATACCTCAATTAGTCCCCTGAGAAAGAGTATTCTGAATAACCAACTGTGTAACTAACGGTTCGAAACAAAGATGAATATTTTAAGAGGCTGTCACGTATTTGTGTATTGGAGTTGTTTGCTGTGTGCCACTGGAGACTATTAGTGCCGCCCCGCACCGCCTGCTCACCCCTCGCCCGCATCCCGCGCCGCACCTCCTCCAAGGCAGACTCCGATCGCACTTCTGTTTCAATATTTACAATCTTCGAGTGGCTTTTTGAACTCACTGTTTGCGTGTTTTCGAATCGCTGACGGCTCGGGCTCGCTCGATATTACTTTAAGTATGAATAAGTCAATTCTTAGAACTGGTACGTATCTACGCGTGTGTTTGTACAGAATATGTAAACAGACACGTGGAACAGATTGGTGGAAAATATTTTTCGTGTTACGCGGCCGGTTACTTTAACTGAACAGGCAATTTATAATACGGCGGAATCGTTCAGTATTATTCATATCAAACAACAGGGAGCGTTTCAATGTTTCCAGTTTTCACGGTAGCGTAAGTAATCCCGACGCGGCGGGGACGAGTGCGCCCGCAAATGAAAATGTAACACAGAAATGGATTTGGAAGCCGCCCGTCGCTCCGGTTAATTACAAAAGCAAGCGGTAATCTGCGCTCCGGGATGTCCCGGCTTAGCGCCCCCTGGGCCACCCCGACCCGCCGCCTGCCACTTCCCTGGCTAATTTGTGCCATTATCGGTGTACTGATGTAAGAGTTACCGCGCAGATGGCCCCTTCCTCTCCCACACCTTGCTAGAGCTCTATTAATTATTCCTTGCTGGTGTGAGCGTCGCGTGTTTTAGTCAATTAGTAACGTAATTTTGCGGCTGACTTGAGTGTGTGCGGTCTTGAACCTAAACGTAAGGCGCACATTAACTGAATACGTTGCATTACACTTACACACGTTGAAGAACAACTTAATAAGACTTTGATAAAGTTTAAATAAGTATGAACACTTGCTAAGAGGCAATACATACGGTTATTGCCTGGCATACGGTCATATAATTAATACTGTTAGATCATTTAGATTAAGTTGCCGAAATCATTCAAGCAGTCTGATGCAGTACGCTCATTATATTCCGTGTTTATCCTATTCTGTGCGGTGTCGGCCCACCTTTCTAGGAGCCTACCTATCTCATGTTTAACAAGTCGTGGCTTCCACTGATACAATTGGCCATGGGTTCTTCGACAGACACGATCAGCCCTTTACACCATTTTTATAGTACTTACTTTACGAGTTACCTTACGTAAAGTCATATACAAAATATAATTCTATCTCACTCTATCTCGTCTATTACACCTGACTGTACAATTTATTATAAATTCTAATTCAAAAAGTTCGTCTATAATCGGAAAGGATCATCTAATTGCATTGAATTGTTTGAAGTGCATGTGTGTATGCAACATCCTATCGGTTATGCGTCGGCTTAAACCGACTGATAATTAAGGCTATTGCATTCAAATTAATTGCGACTAAACATGCAGTACTAATATAGCGCCTCATATTCGCACATATGTGGTACATGTACATATGCATACTATGTATGAAGATTGGCTACAATTTGCTCACAAACTTGAGGCGAATCAGCCGACGCATATAATGCCTTTGATGTATGCAATACACAGGAACTAAGGCACATACATACGTACAGAGGATTTACTGTTTCCATTAAACTGTATCTCGATATTCAGATGGTAATGGCGAAATGAGATTATGCTTATAAAATAATCATATATTCTGAGTGCAGTGCGGACAGAAAGGATGTATTAGTGATTATGTTTTATTAATGGTAACCAGAAAAAAGGTTACGATTTTCAAAAAAAAAAACAACAGCTATCAGATTTTGTTTAGATATTACACATTTATCGATCAATAATGATTTTTAATGCTAGACTATACTTAGATTTTCGTATAGATGAGTACTAAATATTCAAATCTAAAATTATATGCTTTCAGTCATTATAAAAACCTAGTTTTTTATGTCATTATGGTGGCAAACAAGCATATGACACCCCTGATCGTAGCGGTTGAGTGCAAGTATATCAATACTCAATACTGGAAGCTAGATAATCAAATATTTATTCCTATAATTGCGGTGAAATGTATCGAAACAAATAATGTATACGCACATAAGAGTTGATAAATGGGTAATGGCATCAAAGTGTCAGTCGCGTCGGTGTGAGTGACACGATCCCGCCGACAACTTCTGCAATATTCATCAACCACTTTACCCGCTCTGCTCTTTGGTTGATCCACCTACGATACATCATAGAATTAGAATTCGTAACACACCTATACCTGATAGAATAGAGTAGAATAGAATAAACTTTCTTGCATACCATATAAAAATAAATCTTACAATTCTTCTAGTCTATTTCGTCTCCTTAGTTTAAAAACTTATTTCTCACAGACACACACACAAAAACTTTTTGGGTCGTGTGAGTAAAAAATAACCTCTTCACCTTTGTAATGTAAATGTTGCGTATTTAATACTTATTCAAACCATTTTAATATGTGTCCCACTTGTTTGCAGGTATCAGTTCAGCCGAGGAGAGACATGTGAGTATAGAATAACTTTTTCCAATTTCGCTGGGTTGTTAAAATTCCGACGGCAAAATTTTGCTTTGAAAAATTCTCCAACAAGCGTACGTACCTACTGCCTTTTCCATTTGGAAATGCGAACGTAGAGAGAAGTGTTGCGCTCGAACACGTTGATTTCATAACATGGCTCTGACTGAAACAAGTGGGTGGTGCAAGTGGCACACCCCTAGCCTTAGGGGTGTCAACTTACATAACTTGAATATCGAATTCAAACGTGCAAATTCTCTATCTTCTTGTGTCGTGCCGATATGGTATTGTCATTCGTGGCCTGATTTTGTTTGAATAGTATGTTAAATACAATCTCAAAAGTGCTTATGAGTTGCGGCCAACTTTCAGGGGTTACACTTGATTTTAGGAGAGCCTTTGACCTAAGTAGCGAAGCCAACTCAAATAAGGTCCTTGTGAGTGCATTTTTTAGGGTTCTGTAGTTACAGAATACAAAATCAAAAGGTTAAATAATGTTCTAATTATGTCTCGCAACTTAATGAACGTGAACATCAATTTTTAATTCGAATGGCAGAAAATAATATTGGTTTTATATTAAAGCAACAAATACGACACAAATCACTTTAAAATCCTATCGATTTGCATTTATAATAACATTTTAATACATAGTTGTTTAATCGTAAAACTAATCACGTAGTCGATACATCCGATATTAACTTATGTATCCGATGCATACAAATTTTATTTGACACGTTTTTATGTGTCGTTTCGTATTCGGCACTAATATTTTATTATAAATCGTGATATCTACCGCTAGCTCTATTATGGGACGATAGTGTTTCTTGTTAGTAAATGTAGATACCGGCTCATTCTGTAAATATAGTATCTACAATTAACATTACTTCAGATAGTCATTATAGAATACCTACCTAAGTATTGTCAAGTGTCAACCCTATAGTGAAGTGAGCTCGGTGGCGAGTGCGTCGTCGGCGAGGTGTTGTGAATGTCGGCTATCGTGGTAGAGTGGTACGTGTGGGGTGGGTACTAGTGGGGGTTGTGCTTGCCTGAACGCAGCGGCATACCGCACAGATGCCATCGCTACCGCTCTCTGCAAGCGAAATGCATGCGAATCGATACTGCCGCACCTACTTTATAACAGTGTCTTTGTTGTACTAACCTACTTCGTTCGACAATTACGAAGTTTTAATAATGATGCCTTGTTAGTTTGCTATCCAGGTTTAGTTAATATTACTTATGAGGGAATAACCCTTGAAATGAATGAATGAATGTATTGTTTACAACAGCTTGTCTAATTTATTAATATTATTGATATCGTAAGTAGGTAAATACTTTTATGATAATAGATGGACGATTACAAATATCGTTTAATAAAAAATCTCTTTTATTTTTAGAGCTATATTGATTCTTAATATAGCTCTAAAAATAAAAGAGATTTTAATATTAACATTACATTGTATTTAAATAAAATATAAATAAATATTGTGGGATACTTTTCACACAGCGCCATCTAGCCCAAAGTAAGCTAATATTAGCTTGTGTTATGGAATCTAGATAACTGATAAACATACTTATATATTTCTAAATACATACATATTATAGATAAATAACACCCATACCCAGAATAAACCATCGTGCTCATCACACAAAGTTTTATCCTGGGTGGGAATCGAACCCACGACCTCTTGCGTAGCAGTCGGATGCACTCCCACCGCGCCACAGAGGCAGTCAACAATTTAACATTACATTACATATTAACATTGACAAACGAAAACATTAAAAGTTTTTCTAATTACCTCGAATAACAAACAGAACGGAGCCAGCTGTTTGGTATTCACGCACTACAGATAAATTCCATCCGGGCAAGAAAAACATTATCTCAGTCAGGTGTCCGACGCCACTTGTCGCCGCGCTCGCCGTTGTGATCACATTACTGAATTATCGTAAAGCATACTTCATACTTGCTAAATCATTTCGTTTTGTTGGAAACTTTAGTGAGGTGAGCGAGAACTCGACGACAGCACGTGAACAGTTTATCTTGTAGTGTGACCCCGATAGGATGGCTGGCGTGTTGGCAGTCTGCTCACAGAGCCGTCGATCTGTGCAAACACGCGGCGAGCTAAGTAATGCACGGACGCGCCTTACAATTTGAAACGAGGGATCCCAGGGGGGCAGGGAGAACTGCACTCTATAATAAAGTTTACATAAACCAAACGCGTCTTAGCTGCGAGCTGCGGCTGTATGCGGTGCTCGGGGGATTCAGGTTACACCGACCCGCCATCACCCGTTTGTCCACGGAATATTTTTATTGCGAATCACGAAGGTGCTACACAGTTGCAGCCGACATGTTGTTTATTTGCAAACATAGCGCGCCGTATATTTGATTTTCCGATACATCGGATTCATGTTTACATTACAGTGTAGCGAAACTTTTCATTTTGATACCGCTTCGCTCTGAATTCTATTTATGTTTCAAACATGAATATTAGTGTACACGATCCAAGAAAGTGTTCAATGTGTTTTCTATATAATTGTTAAACAACCTACGATTCTACAAGCGTCATTACGACTGAGTCTCGTAAATCTTCATTTACTAAAATGTCTAATTTCCTTCTCACTTCAAAGCAATTATCACGTAGAGGTCAGACCGTATAATTGTTCATTTATAACTACATAAATCTATTTTCTGGAAAGATACTCAAATTCCCGCTGAATAACAGAGTTTACGACTGGTAATTTACACCGACGCAAAATTGAGCAGCCGCTGTAAGCCTAACAGAGCGAGCCCTGCCACAATCTCATTTGAGTAACATAATAACCGCGGATTTATTTCCGCCGCCCGCTCATTCGCTCTCAAATCGCGCCTAATATTCAATTTGGGCACCCGAACCACACAAAAACTGCTCGGAGCCGGTTCATTACGCCGCGCATCTCGCCTCTTCATCCTCCTTACCTTATCTAAGCCACTCTGAATAACACACCCCAGCTCACCCCACGTCACCCTAGCACCCGCACACCACTTCAAGTGGAAAACTCGCAGCGAGGGCCGCTCAACCTTGTTTAGCATTCTCCTCGACTTCTTTATTTAATAGATACCGAAAAAAAGCTCCGGTCAGAATAAATTTGCGTTTGTTCTTCGATATACTGGGGCCGGGTCGTTGCGTTTTAAAGATACGCTGCTTTAATTAAGGTAGAAACGGTGAGTATAAATTACTTACATAAATATAACCGAGGACCGAGTACTTTATTAAACCGTTAAAACAAAAATGGGAAAATTTCTTTGTAGACGGTGGGTGGCAGCCCTAGCGTCATGTTTACGCGCTGTGTAACAACTCTCGCTCGCTTCTCGCCCGCGACAGCCCTTACAATTTATAGCACGAGACTTTTCTTAATTGGAAAGAATGGCCACTTGTAATTATTAAGACGCCCTAAAGTGAAACAGATTGCGTGGTAGCCGAGTCTTTTATTTTTATTTCTACTTAAAGCTCTATCTACCCTGACTTGTTTATTGAAAAATAAAAGTTAGCGTTACTAAAAGCAGTGTTCAGCGTAATTTATAGTTCTTTGCCCCGCCTTGGGAATTTTAGTAGTGCATGTATTTTAGTTTACTTATCGTAGAAGGGTAAAATAGAAATTGTTTATCACAAATCTAATTATAAAATATAGTATAAGTAAAGAACAGATAAAGTTCCAAACTTTGCTTTGATCATGTGAGAAGCTTTTAAAACTAGCCACCGAAAAGCTATATCGATTTAGGAATTCTATCTTTAAAGAAGTTGCATTTTAGAGTTGAAATGCAACTTATCGCTCAAGTCCTGAAATTGTTGATAACGGGAAAACAAACAACGTTACAAGTGGACACATTTCTCTTGATTTTGATCCAACATATCGGACAAGTTGTTTTTTTTTGTTCATAAGTTTATAATGTGCTTACTATACACGAGAAAGTACCATTTTGGGTCTGATCTTGGAATCTCCAACTAGTAACGAGCTTGAACCACCAATTTCGTTTACTTTTGTTGGTCCGGTGAAAGTGGCGCCCAACTGGGGACATGAATAACTTAATTACATCTCTTATAAACAAGTCTTAACAATGCAATTCATAAAAGTTTGAATACTTACATACATACAAATATATTGTCATGTCATGTCAACTGTGGGCTAACCGAAATGTGGAATACTACCGAATACTACCGAAATGTGGGCTATTAATATTAATAGCCCACATTTCACCGTATGCATTTTTGTCCCACGTAACAGGTGGTGAGCCTATTGCCGTGTTGAAATGGACAGGCGCAGGCTGCGGCGATATGCTGTTGATTTTTTTTAAGCCGCCCATAAGGCCTTCAACTTGGCTTAACGACTGCCAATTTATTGGCACCCGGTACCAACGGCTTAACGTGCCTTCCGAAGCACGGAAGTAGGGTGGGTCTAAAGGGCCAAATTAATTTAATAAAATAAAATGTGTCTATTTTAGATGTTAAATTTGGAAGAAATTTTGAACCCGTTGCCTTTTATTAGCACGACCAATTAAAGTCCTGGTAGTCTCGGACTTGCTAATACTTAAGCTTATAATTATATGTAATTTTTAAAACTACTAACATACGGATCATTAGTGATCAAAAATGGCTGCCATTTTGAAATCAAACTGTAATCCAATATACTGTATCTATTCACATCAGTGCACCCTAAATCCAGCTTTATGTCTTCTATATAGCTGTTGTAGTTAATCTTCTTACAGTGTGTCTCTTGATAGGGTGTGTAGATAGTGTCGTTGCATCCACATTATTCCACGTGGATTATCCTTCGTGTCGTGCAGTCACCCTCTCAACATGAATTTATAATCTTGAATGGGGAAATAATTCGTGAACTCGGAAAACGCGTGAACAAGTTATTAAGTAATGTAACTTCACAACTTGTGTGTTCAAAGAAAGTTCAACGTAATTATGTTTGTACTAATTTTCGAAGATGTGTCTTAATTCTTCTCCTTCTTTCAAAATATTATAATACATATATTGCATCCAATCTCCGAAACAGACAAAAAAATTTTTTTGAGTTTCCGAGACGGAATTCGAACCGGGACTTCATTAACGCCAGTCGCAATTGTAAATCTTTACTTATACCTACTGTTTTCCACGACCAACTTCTTCAATATATCTACGCGTTGTTCCTACTATAAGAGTTTTTTTTTTCTAATAAGTTTTATCTACTTGACGATCGTTCAATAGATGTATTGATATTACTCATAGGGTAGACGGGTACCTATACGTGTCTCGAAGCGGCTTTGCGGCTTTGTTCACGATCCGGGCGTAGCGCATCGATTTATGCAAGCTTGATCGAATCGCGCCTGCCCCCGACTTGCCTCCCTCCTTCATAACAATACCTGACTCGGCTGTCGCTGCACATTCCTTTGTAAATACGTTTTAATATAAATGTTTTGTAGCGGTAGCGCTTTACATACTAAGTTAAGTATTTTTAGTCATTTACAGTCATTACCAATACTTTATTGGTTTTACTTGATTTTTTTTTGAAATCCACGTAAGCATATTGCTCAGAAACGGAAAAGACAAAAGTACTCGGCTACCCAGACGTGTATGTATGAAGCGATTAATGAATCTGCAGGAAGCAAAAGAAGTATGCATGGATCTCGAAGCCTGGCGATCTGTCCTCTCTGAATACCCCGTGAGGGATACAGCTTGAAGATAGATAGACCAATACTTTATCGTTTTGAATTACTTCAAAAACAGTTAATCTATAAATCCAAGCGAAAGAATGGCTGGAAATTATTTAAAAAAAAAGAAATATTTATAAATTTGTAGGACCCACACAGTCATAGGTCCATAGGAAAAAAACCCTTGATTCTCAGGGGAAATAAAATTTGAGAATATCCGAACGTGCTCAAGGAAATAAATGTATACTATTACTAATATTATGAAACTGAAGAGTTTGTTGAACACTATTTCGAATTGAAAATAAATCATTTTGTGTTGGATAGCCCATTTATCAAGGAAGGCTACAACCCAGGAGAGCAGAGCAATAATTATAAATGTCAACCTATCGAACAATTTTAGACATACCTCATATTGTAAAATAAATAAACGACGGGTTAAATGGGTGATACAAGATTTAGAGTATGTCACGAGCGAAGCTCGAAGCGGGGGCTCAGTAAGTTAAATATAAAAAAAACGTGTGTGTACCAGAGTACACAGGTAAGAAGTGAAACTTCTTTAGGATATTTTTTTTACAGCCATAAAATTTCTCTTATACGTCGAAAATGAAGTTTTACTTATGATAAAGAAGTTTTAATTCAAAACAACATGGCGCGTAACCGAAAAACGTGACGATTTATACCACTATAAATTTTCTCTCAACGTCGATTAAGAAGTTACACTTTAATAAATAAAACACCTGAGCCTAACTTGTAAAACGATGCTTATAAAACTTGTTGAAGCAAACACACGAGAACAGATGCTGCTTATGCATGCGAATGCGTTGCGTTCCACCCGCCCTAGCTACTTGCAAGTTTGCATCTAGCAGATGAAAGAGATAACGATACTCATAACTTACCTTATGTCCCAAGGCTTCACCTGCAACAAATTTCGCAACCCACCTTCAGAGTAGGTTATTAAAAAGCCTTCCGTATTGAATACCTACGAAAGGTTTTTTTAATAACTTATATCTAATGTTATGAATTAGACCAAAATCTGTATAGCAATTTGAGCTAAGGGTGATAGTCACTCAGTCAAGTTGACTTTTATTTATGAATATATGACATTTTTATTTCAATAACATTTTCCACGGGAAAATGCGGAACTCAAAATCTTCCAAAAGTGACTTCATATTAGTACATCTGCAGTAGGCACGACAAAACGCTACTGTTTTATTACTGCAATGAGAAAAACTACTGTGAATGTAAAGGTTGGTAGGTATACACACACATCTTAAATTCTCAATGTGCATCCACGAGTGTTATAACCGCAGGGTTGACGAAACTGTAACGCACATCACACGATTGTAGTTACCTACTTGGCGACTGCGGTCACCACACGCGTTCATGTGTTGTGGTCGGTCGACTATCACCTACCACGCGCATGGTGACAGCAAACCACCTCACCTCGACGTGTGTGGCACTGTCCATAAACCTGCTACTGGCACGTACACCCTACATAGTTATTTATTAGTTTTATAGCAGCGTTCTTCGACGTTTTACGATACCATATAACCACTAAAATATAATTGCATCCATATTATTATAACATGTTTACAACGCGCTATTACGTGTGTTAATTGTGATTTAATCGCCTCGGACGATGTTCAATAGCGGATAAAGTTAATAAAACCAAATGCGGCCACGTTTGTTACGGCAAAAACATGCTAGAGTGGCGCGGGTTAATTGAAATCGTTGCATGTAATTAGCAGGCAGGCAGTGGTGCGATAGCTCGCGGCTCGGTGCACGTCTTCATAATTTATCTCAATTAGTGCGCGTAATGAACGGAAGGGCGCCTCGCTACTGTGTGCCCGCCTGCACCGAGACACCAGCGATACTACTAATAGCCTACAGCTCATTTATAAACTCATTGTTATTTCATTGGAAGTAACTCATTATTCGCTGTGATAATTACGAATTTCAAAGAAATTTTAACCGCTATCGTAAAATAGTACTAAAAAGGGAAGTTAAAGAGGTTTTACTACAGATTACTACGAAACGTACGGTGTCCCTTTCTTGAATTTATTTATGGGCGACTGGGCGTCATAGAGGTGTGCGTAAATAAATCGAGGCCAACTGCGGGTGTTGTCTAACGCCATGTTTAACATGGCGCTGTGTGCTGTGTTGCCGGTGTTGCTGGGTAGCGTCTGGCGGCGACAAGCTCATGTTGTATTGCCGTGTCGATGTCGCGAGCTGTACCAACTCTCTGACTAGTCCCCTTCGTGCTTGTTACACATTTACATATGCATCGGTCGCACACTGTTTCGGTTTCATGAATAAATTTGTAATCCAATTTGGTCATTAACTAGCTTAACAAACACGGTCTCGTGGTTTTGTTTCATAAATAACAAAAATACTAAGACGTGAAAACAAACAAACAGAATCCCATCGAATAATCTTCGACTCGCTTAAAACGATTAATTATAAAAAGAGCGCGCGGGTCGCAGCCCTTTTTCGAGTTTCCTCGTTACGGACTAAGACGAGAATCATTAGGAATTAAATTTCCCCTTTCATTAGTCCCTCAACCCTCGTATAATTCCGGACGCAGAGCAATAACAATATAAATCCCCCGTCGCGCCGAGCGGGGGATTACGGCTTGTCTCGACCCTAATTTAGGGCTGCCCCCGCCCCGGATTAACGAAGTGGCGGAATCCGCTAGGGTTGTCGCTGTGCATAAACTTGTTATGTGTTTAATGTTTTATTGACGGGTGACTAGGGAGCTCTCATTTAAATAACCGCGTGGCTACGGCCCCACTCGTACACGCGCCCTCCTTTTCATTTATCACTAGAAGTTGAACTATTTGTCCACAACTCAACTTTTATAATGTATAGAGCTAAAAATTAAATACCCTTTAGTTTTAATTTTATTAGTCAATCTACCTTGTGTGATCGTGGGAAGATAGTGAAAGGGCGTAACAGTGGCGCCTAGGTTTGGTTCAACTTCAAAGAAGCATTAACATAAAAATCGTGTAGATGTTTTTCTCTATTTCAAATTATTTTTAACTGCTTAAATCACGATATCAAATCGAATCGTTCGTTAAAGCGGAACGAATTCTTTATTACCGGTATTAAGAAATGGCGGGAGTGTCGACGCTCTTAATTTACGGACAAGGTTGGAGAAACCTCCTCAGGGCCAGATCGGGGCCTTTGTATCACACCCTACTTAATTTAAACATACGGACCACAATTAAGAGGGTTGCCTTCGTCACTACAAATCACTGACAGCATTTATTTCATTACCATATTTGACTAAATTACATTTATTGCCTGCGTAGGCAGATGTGAATTTTTTGTCTATATAAGTAGAATATACAAAAGTTGTGTAATTTCTTTTCGTTGACGCCAATTTTCCAGACGAGTTGACATTTAGAATGGCGACGAAACTCGATTCCAGGTAATTTATTTAAGTAATTTTACAAAGTGATACCGCGTACAACGTATTAAAATTTGTCTCGAAACCGCAAACACAAAATTAAAGTCGTCGGCACTTAAGGGCTTCGTAGTTTCGAGGAGTTTCTGTGAAATTTCTCTCGGAATGTCGAAATGGCGGATGAATTTCGCAAGTCAACTCAATTATCGTTTTAATTAAGGCGTCGTGCCACGTGACATTTGTTTGCGTGCGTGAAAGCGATCGTTCCCCCGCGGCGCGCCCCTTACGCCAGCTCCTGTTAATTGTGCTAATTACGCCTGTAATAGAGCGAGGGGGCGAGGAGAGATTGCTTATCGATGGCTTCTCCGGAATTTATTTTGTGTGATACAGCCCAACTTGGCGTTAATTTGATATAATTTGGAGGCGCTAGTTTCACACTGAAAGGTTTATTTATGTACACACAAAACTTTTATCGGTGCTACTATTATGAATCAACTCTTCAATATCAGAAGTGGCTGCGCCATTAGTGAACGTCGATATGAGTACTTGCTCGGCTAACTTCAAGTCTGTAAACATTACTATAATGAACATCATTGTATTGGGCAAGTTTCCAAGTATATTTGTAAGTGGTGCAGAGTACGACGGTATTTCTACAAGGAGTGCTCGTAACGCGAGAGGCAAAGTGGCAGCATAATGGGCATGCGGCCGTGGCCAGATTGTGAGCGTCGACGTCGGGCGTGTGCAGCCGCGGGCATGTCAGCCTGACATCATGGGCAATTTGGTTATTTGGCGTCGACCATAAAACGATAGCGAGCGCAGTAAACGCAATCCTCCACTGGCGACTATAAACTTTACGAGTCACGTAAAAACGCGCTCGAAACGCCGGCTCGCTACCATAAATTTATGATAATGTATTCTTTATAGGAGTTTAATGTGTATTCAGAAATTCCACCATTATTTATACTTATATACGAATGAACCGGTATAGTTAATTTTAAAGTCGTACAATTCAACCGCAGCTTATGCGATAACCGACTAATAATATTTTTTGTAACTTTTTTTTTACTACTAGGGAAGTCTGGTGGGTCGCGTCGCGAAATGATTATCGTTTGTTTTTACGAAGCTCTCGGTAGCTACTAGTGATGGAAATTAATGCTATTTTTTGATAATTTCATTAGCGTGCTAATTTTTATCTCATAGCATGCGACATACTTTTGCTATGCTAATATGAACATCAATGAAGTAATAGCTGCTATATGTACATGCATATGCCTAACGGTGTCGTGGGTCCAGATATTTATCTCATCTAAAAATAAGCGTACCGCTCTAAAAGAAGTTTTCAATTCAATAAAAATAAAAAAAAACTTTAGTTCCGTTGTTTTCCTTTCGAGAGACGGAACTCAAAAAATATATTTTGTATTACATTATTTATTCCACAATAAAGTACAATCACACGATTTTAGGGTTTATATATTCAAAATAAAAAAATAATACATAAAAACCAAAGTATCTACAACTCGTAAAAAGTACGTACGCATTTCGAATTCTTACTCAACTCAATGGCATTCACAGAATGTCAAAAAATTTTATACTAAAATGGAATAAATAACCCCAAACACAAGCATTTAATAGTTAAAAATAATGGGCTAACTATCAACCATGCACTTTTTCATTCTCACACTCCGTATTTCGCAATAGCATAATGACACGATCCATTCATGAATTAGACGTGAAAATTCATTTTAGCAATCGCAGCGACGCATCATTCGCAGCTCGCCTGCCTCATGATTTAGTCGTCGCAGCGACGCAGCGTTCACAGCTCGCCTGCGATATGAATTTGTCGTGAATTATAATTATGAGTTTTGGCAATTTAATTTAGCATTCACAAATTAAATGTATATTATACGAGTTATCGCAGATTTAAAGTAAAGCGCAAAGAAATTAATTTCGTGTAACCATAATTCGACCGGCCCGTGCGGGCGTAGGTCATGTTCAATGATTTTGGAAAATGGTCATAAATTATTGTGAAATTAATAAACAATGAAATTAAGTGGGTGCCACGGGGACGAAAGTAGGTCACGGCCGAAGCCGGGCGGGACAGCTAGTATCTAATAAAAATATATGCTTGCTGCTCTGTGTAAAACTTGAGTGGCAGTAGCGGCGCGAACGTCGATGCGCTTAGTCATGTATTGGAGGGAGATTGTGGGTTCGTGACGAATTGTCAATTATTGCGTAATCGATGTCTCTTAGCAATAATTAATTTTAACAAGTACTGTTCATTAAATTAATATGAATGGAGTCTTAGCAATTAAATATGATTGCTAACGCTAATATTTCCTACACTAGTAGCTACCGGTTTAATGAAGCGTTCATACTTATGAATGAGTTGAGTCGATGTAGAACACTTTTATGGCAACTCAAGCTGGCGCGCCACGATATTGTGTCATAAATTCGACATCGTAATGAAACTTAAAATAAAATGTGGCCAATAAAACTTTTCGACGACAGTATCATAGAACGGAGTCGTATAAAATTGTTAGACCCGATAAAAACTGAAAATGTCGCGTGTAAATCGCGTAACTTTCTAAACTATTATGCCTGAAATATAGTCCGAACTCAATCCGTACATTTCCGAGCGGCGGGCGGTCTATTTATCTATTTCCCCCGCTTCCGCCCCAGAGCGTCCGGTTAACCGCCCCCCTTCCGGTTAACCGGGCGGCGGTGGCGAGGCGCGCGCGGCTAAACGGCTCGTCGCGTGACCGCAGACAATAAGCCCGGGTGGCGTTAACAGCGCGCCTGTGTGTTGCCACTTTATATGTTACGTCACAGCACTAGTGAACCCTACACCCCCTAACCGCGACACATGTGTGCGACACGACATCGCACAGTAGCCGATAAGTCTTATTGCTAAACCTTGTAGTGCCACTAGTAACTTGTTTAGCGCCGTACTTGCTTCCCTGCTCCCCCTTCGTTCCGAGCTCAATTGCCTTTTCTTGAGGTCGACCCGCATAATAGGATAAAGTAAAGATTAGTTCTCTACGTTATTCTCTTCAAAATAGAAAAGGTTGCTAAGGGCTACTTGTTATAGAGTGTTTTTGTTTGAGTAAGGAAGGAGATCGAAACGAATTGTGCCGATTTTATCCCTTTTTGTTGTACACAATACTATGTAATATTAATATATCTTGTGAACTATATCGTTCTATAGCATTGTTATTTTTTCATAAATAACTAAATTTTTACTATGTAATATATACTATGTTTACACACGTAAGTACCCAATTACGTATTCACATACTTACATTCAACTATTCGTGAGCCAACCACAAATTCAATCTTTTAAATTAACGATTAACCACAAATGGTCTACCCTCGAGCGAACGACTCGTACGGGTAACATAAAATCCATCCAATCGAATCCGACACGTCACATTACGGCATCGGGGTCTCTCGAAATAGCCTCACTTGAAATTCGATGTCGAGCTCTGTGGAGATGGTGATCGTAAAATTAGGGCTTCAAGTATACGCTCGACCTCACTGCATGTACCCTCTTAACCTGTGTGCCTTGTTCTAAATGTACCAGTCTTAATGTTCATATGTCCTAGTCCACTCAACACTCGTGTTTCAGCTAAGTACACTTTTGTGAACTTTTTATAGTTCGTTTCGTGAGGCTTGTACAGATAATAAAAGTTTATCGGGTACATGTTGACATTGCCCATCAAATATCCAATAACTCTGACCGCAATAACCCATGTACACTTGTTTATCTTATACAATGATGGCTTATCCCAATATTGTTATCAAGCATAGTACGGCGAACGTAAAAATGTAATAACCATTTTGGTTTTAATTAAAGAAGACGGTGCGAAGCGTCGCGTAATCGATGAACGAAAAATACAAGTGAATCTGGAGGCGTTATTGTCTCTCCGAGTGTTGGGAAGGCAGTAAGTCACAGCGGGCGACGACAGGCGCCGCGTGCCGAGCAAATTAACAACCGCTTCCCAGTCTCCTCTAACTTAGAGCGTCGTAAAATTAGTCCCCGTTAGAGATCCCTCAGGGCAACGTCGAGTCGAGATGTTAGACTCCCCAAAGTCATCGGATTAAGTTCGAAGTAACATTCAACACCACTTACGACGCCACAACCTGTTATAGCTCAACGACGGGCTATGAATTATGATTATAGTATTGTTTCCGACAACACTACCCATTTTGTTATGTAAAGCTAACATATTGACAATTTTATGTTCTTACCATTCGCTTTGTTGTAGAGTGGAGAGACAAAACTATACGAGTACATTAAACGAATTGCTTTTTCTGGAGAATTTATTGCTGTAGCGGTACGGCGGTAAGAGACTATTTTCAACAACAAATAACGTAGGTATTATAATAATAGAGAATGTCAGATATTCTACATAAACCGTAGTGTCATGTGTCAACATAGAAACGGAATCTGTGGCGCGCGGTTCGGTCGTTCGTCACGTATATGATTATTTCATTAGTTCGTATTTGCGCGCTCATCCAAATGTTGCGGTATCCCCACCCGCCGTTGGGAGGTATAGGGGGCGATGACCACTCCCGGAGCTAATCATGCGGTCAGTTTGTTCTGCCTCAGCGTGTTTTGATATCGATATTGAGTGTACCGTTCGCCTCGCTGCGTTCCGATTTATTTGCAAACAATGATCGATTGATTGCCGTAGGTACGTAAGCTTGTCGTAAACGTTTTGATTATGTTTACCCTCTCGTATTTGTTGAACTAACATACCAACATTACGTTGTGATTTGATTTTACAAAGTATTTCTATTGTTACAGAGAAATTCTATATCACCTGGCGAGAGAGAAAAGTATAGGACGCGGAGTCCTGCAGAACCTGACCACAAGAAATTAAAGAAAGAAGAGAAAGACCTGGGTCATGTTAGTATATTTCAACTTCAATTATTTCTATTCAAACTTCAATTATTCATATTCAAACTTCAATTATTCTCATTCCAACTTCAATTATTCATATTTCAACTTCAATTATTCGTATCCTTATACGTTTAATATTCGGGTGTAAGTGATCGTCGCCGTAGCCCAAGAGACTCATCTGCCATCGGTGCACCTGCTGATTAACGGAGGAGACAACGACTTCGGCGCCCTTGAAGGCTGCGAAGTCAGAAGGCTCCCTAAAAAGCCGAAAATGCTGCTCAAATCCAGGAAGGAAGTGTTGGCTTGGAAGTAACTGGGAATACACCAGGATAAGAAGAAGATGTTCAATAAGTACTATGTTTAAGACCATCCACGGAAGATTTAAAACACCATCTATAAAGGTGATAGGACATACTCGGAACTGAGGGACCGTTTATCGAAGTTTTTCTTTGATCCCGAATATCGAGTGTGTTGAAGTGTGTTTGACGACGGTTTGAGTTTCAATAGCAACTTGAATTATTATACAGCGTTTTTACGTTTTTTACGAGTTCTATTAAATTTCTTTAAAGTGATACAATGTTTTGGGACATAAGTGATTTTGAATTTGTAGTCTACTCTTATATTATACTAGTTGAGATTCGCGACTTTACTCGTTAGATATTTCAAACCCCGAGTTTTTTGATAATGTATAATATTTTTTCCTAATTTATTGACTTTTATGATTACTGCTCCACTCTCTTGGATAGTAGGGTGACGATATATAGCACACAATTTTTATTTTTTAATTCGATCCGCTAGTTTATGTAATTAGCGCGTTCAACCAAACAGACAAACTCTTCAGCTTTATACATTACATACATATTGTCACGCCTTTATCCCCGAAGGGGTACGCAGCGTCATACCATATTCTCACATTTCACCGTATGCATTTGTGACAAAAATGCATACGCCAGCCCATTGGTTAATGCTACTGTCATCCTACTAATATTATAAAGGCGAAAGTTTGTAAGTATGGATGTTTGTTAATCTTTCACGCAAATTCAACTGAATGAATTTTGATGGAAATTTACAATAATATAGCTTACACGTCATAATAACACATAGACTACGTTTTATCCCGGGAACAAGTTCCTGTGGGAAACGGGAACTGGAAAACTTCACCACGCCGCAGGCGTCAACTAACATAGGATAATGTTCAAAGTTGACTGTTGTCTAAATGCCTTTATTATGCGACCGTTTAAAACGCAGACACTTAATAAACCATATTACTTTTCAGGATTTAGTAGTAGATGACGCGAGTGAAGAGCCCACGTCCCCACACAATGGCGCCCCCTCACCTCGAGAAAATGGCCTCGACAAATTACAACCTAAGAAGGAACACCCTCCACACAGTCCGAGGTAACATTCATACTCATTTATTGCACTGAAACCAAATTATAAAAGAACTAGACTTAAGAATTGCCTCACTGCAAAGGAATACTAAAGCGAATTTATACTTCTTTTGGTGCGTTAGGGAAAAATGATGAGGACACCATTAAGTTAGCTGATAAGTGTTTCCATGAGAACTTATATCTACATTCAAAGTAGTTTTTATTCTTTTGGAAGCGCTCGTGGCCCCGCGGTCTCAGTGTTCGGTAAACGATCACTGAGGTACGCAACTTTCACTATGGCTGGTCGTCGGATGGGTTACCACTTTGTGGCATTTACATTTGCGAGCGTTTCCGTGCTTCGGAAGGCACGTTAAGCCGTTGGTCCCGGTTGCCAGTAAAATAGCAGTCGTTAAGCCTGGTTGAAGGCCTTATAGGCGGCTTAAAAAATTTCAACAGCAGGTAGCCACAACCTGCGTCTGTCTATTTCAACACGGCAATGGGCTCACCACCTATTACGTGGGACAGGAATCCACACGGTGAAAAGTGGGCATATAATATGCCTCTGCCACCCCTTCGGGGATAAGGCGTGATGGATATTTATTTATTTATTTATTTTTTTTCTTAGATAAGTAGATATTTGTATAATTATAAAGTTTTTCACTTACAAAAATGGTACACGTGATTGAAACATCACACCGCGTTGATCTGAAAAACAGTATACTTAGTATTCCATTTTTTTTTCTAAATTCTATTTAGGAATATGTTTGTCTCATTTTCGTTTCATCAAAATTTCAAATCACAACGAAACCAAAGAAGTTTCACTTCACTAAAAGATTTACACATAAGTTGTAGTAAGTAGTAATTGCCTACATCAAGTGCTACAAACACACACACACAAACTTCTGAAACCACAACACAATTATCCACAGCACTATCTAAAGTGTTAACTGAATCAATCTATCCAAAAGTTTTTATACAGACACCGCTCTCCATCAATACGTCTAATCTTATTACTGTTAATAGCAGTAGGAGCGAACCTCGGCGTGTATACGTAATTGATTCAGTGCGGGGGCGGTTAACTTTACACTCGAACAAAGTTGTCTCGCCTCGTTCGATGACCTTACATGGGTTCCAAGTAGTTTTCTCACTAGGGCTTCAGTTAAACGGATAAAGTGATTATCAGGAATTAACACGCGGTCCGTAAAGCGCTAGAAGGCGTGAGGCTTTGGCGTGTCGCTTATATAATAATGTGTATATATAGTTCACTAGTTGACGTCCGAGGCTCCGCACGCGTGGTGAAGTTTTCCCGTTTCCCACAGGAACTTGTTCCCGGGATGAAAAGTAGCCTATGTGTTAGCTATGCTATTGTAAAGTTTCATCAAAATCCATTCAGTAGATTTTGCGTGAAAGAGTAACAAATATCCATTATTTCAAACTTTCGCGTTTAGAATATTAGTGGGATGGGAATATACACAACTAATTAACGACCTACCCTAGATTAGCAAATTTATTAATTTTTTTTTTTTTTTTTTTTTTTTTTTTAAATCATTTACTAAAAGATAAAGAAATCTAATATGAATAGGTACCGCTATTTATATTTTTGATTGCCTCAGTGCTATAGTGGTAGTATATGCGATTACCGTGCTGAGGTCTCGGGTATGAATTGTTGTAACAAATATTTGTGTGATCCGCAAATGTTTGTTTCGGAGTTTGGATGTTTCGTATAAATAAAATAAAAATGTCCCGTCAATCTTCACACCGACTTCAAACTAACTCCACGGAGAATGTTTGATTCTTATTTGGGGAAGACACAAATCTAAGAAACCAAGGATCATAATAATCGGCCCGCATAGTGTAGTAATTAACGCGACTTATGTATTTCAATTTAAATATATAGTTTGCTTATCTGTCAAAAGTCTAAGCATATAGCAACTTGCTTTGGGCTAAATGGCGCTGTGTACAAAAACATCTATTTAGTTATCCTCAAAATTGATAATTCCTTTTATTATTATCAAATTGATAAACTCAACAATTTTGCACCCAGATCTGGCACATCGAGCAACGCTTCAACACCTTCAGCCAAAAAGATTGACGAGAAACCTAGCACTCCAATTTCAAAACCAGTGACTCCGACGTCCGGTGCAAGTGGTGCAGGATCCGCGGGGGCTTCATTGAAGGCTGCCGTCAAACCGCCAGCGTTGCAGTACCCTTATTTGGGCAATGGGGCTCATGAAGCGTATGGTCTGGCCGGGTACTCAGCTCGGGCAGCCCTCGCCTATGAACCCTTGCGGCCACCTATTGGACCAGCTGCTTTAGCGCCGATACCCAGTGGGAAGCCGTAAGTTATACACTTTTAAATTCTCCAGCTCTCTTTTTTTTCTCTCTCCTAACATCCCTCACATTTTGGTGTATTTGCAGTTGCTTCTTAATGCTATGCTTATACGACAAGGAATGAAGATCTTGATACGCGGCAAAATAACCTCAAAATGGCGACGGTTTCTCTTCTGCTGCGCTTCTGTGCCATACAAATTTTGTGATCCATCTAACTAATGATATAATGCCACAAATTAAAAAGTTGAACTAATGGTATAATGGAATTTTGAATGGATATGATAGATGTAGCTGCAACACCAAACAGTTTCAATCTCCAATTTATTCTTCCCTGTGGAAGCAATTTTAAAGAAGATTTTGCGTCAAAAACGTAAGGATATATTTATCCATCGCGCCTTATTCCCGAAGGGGTGGCAGAGGCATACAGTTTGTATGCCCACTTTTTACCATGAGTATTCCTGTCCCACGTAATAGGTGGTGAGCCCTTTGCCGTGTTGAAATAGACAGACGCAGTATGTGGCTACCTGCTGTTGAAATTTTTCAAGCCGGCCATAAGGCCTCCAACTTGACTTAACGACTGCCATGTTACTGGCAACCGGGATCAACGGCTTAACGTGCCTTCCGAAGCACGGAAACGCTCGCAAATGTAAATGCCACAAAGTAGTCACCCATCCGAGGACCAGCCATAGTGAAAGTTTCGTAAGTCAGTGATCGTATACAGAACACTGAGTCAGCGGGGCCACGAGCGCTTCAAGTAAGGATATATACGCTTGTATTGCAGTGCATACTCGTTCCACGTGTCGGCGGAGGGTCAGATGCAGCCGGTGCCATTCCCGCCGGACGCGCTAATGGGCCCGGGGATCCCCCGACACGCGCGGCAAGTTTCGGCCTTGGCGCACGGCGAGGTGGTGTGCGCGGTGACGGTGTCGTCGCCCACCAAGTACGTGTACACGGGCGGCAAGGGCTGCGTCAAGGTGTGGGACATCAGCCAGCCCACCAAGGCGCCCGTCAGCCAGCTCGACTGCCTGGTGAGTGGGTAACTGTCCGCGCACACACTTCTCTATACCACAGAATAAGTAGTAGTACTACGTACAGAAGTTTCACTCCCTAACAAAACTTAGTTTTAGGTATGAAAACATACCTAGACTCGACGCCTGCAAGCAAAATTGAAACTTATAAGTGCGCGAAAATGTTGAGTTTTCTTTCCGCGCCCCAGTTTTATGACCGAGCTGCGAAGTCCGCGCGGGGTTGTCACTTGAGAATTTTTTGTAGTGTCTCGTGTCGTGCGAGCCGAGCCGCAGCGACAGCCCACTGTCATTAGCCGCTCCGAGCGGTGCGCTGCCCGAATATACCTAAACCGCGGAGTGACACCCCTCTGACTAAACACTCTTCTATATTATTATATCCTGATTGGAAAAATAAAATGTTTATGAATTTTGTCTATTATCATGTTTATCAATCACTTCTTATCCCCGAAGAAGTGACAGAGGCGTATTATAATACCACATTTCACCGAATAGGTGGCAAACCCATTGCCGTGTTGAAATGACGATAACGACGAACGATGTTATAAAACGAACAAATTATAAAAAAGAAATTGATTACATTATTTTGTTATATTTAAGGTTTCTGGTATTAAATGTATAAATGCAAAAATATTTTTATTATTTATAATAACAGTGTTAATTATTTTAATTTTCAGCAAAGAGACAACTACATAAGATCAGTGAAACTATTACCGGACGGTAGAACATTAATAGTGGGGGGCGAAGCGTCCAATCTATCAATATGGGACCTGGCGTCCCCCACTCCTAGGATTAAGGCGGAACTCACGTCTTCTGCGCCCGCTTGTTATGCACTCGCTATTAGTCCAGATTCTAAGGTAATTACACCTACTTTCTTTTCTACTTTCCATAGGAATTACACCTAGTTGCTTTCCAGGACTCCCGCTTTACAAAGGAGGGAAGAGGCATTACGTTATTTTCTTACTCCCTCGCATTATCTTCTGATTAATTTCGTTGCGGGTTCCAAGATATGCTAACTTCTCCTGGGACTTCACCGAGATCGAGCTCGGTGTAACTTTTCTGGTATTTTAGTCATTGCTGTAGATCCTGGTTTACAGGAGTCACAGTAATGGGAATGCGGGTGGGATTAGTCCCAATTTTAATTACTCTACTAGCTATTTATTACTGCCTTTCTCCTGGTTGAAAAGTCGAATAAAAAAATATTATTATAAAGATAACCCAAAAGCCATTCAGTCTATAAATAGTTAAAGAATGTTTTCCTTGAAACATAATTTTTATACTTATTAAATATGAAACAAATACCTGAACAAAATACTATTAAAAAGGCAATATAAATGTTATTGTCAATGTCTGTAAAAAAATCCATGTTGCTTATGGGTTTTTTAGCTTTGAAAAAAAAAAAATCGTTAATCTATTTTGGTTGATTGCAGGTTTGCTTCAGCTGTTGTTCAGATGGCAACATAGCGGTATGGGATCTTCACAACCAGACGCTCGTACGCCAGTTCCAGGGACACACGGACGGAGCATCTTGCATAGACATATCTGCTGACGGTACAAAGCTTTGGACAGGAGGACTGGATAATACGGTTAGGTATGTTCAACCCCATATATAATAATGCCCTCGTCACCAATCTTGCTTTCTCGCTCGAACCTAAGAGAGATGAAAGTGATAATAATACTGGGAACCCAGTTTATGTCAAAATATGCAACGTTTGTCTGTAGTACTAAGTGTAATCGTGTAAGAAAAGGGTGACGCTCCTCGTCACGCTTGGTTGTATTAAATTATAGACTAAGGCTATGTTCCACCAAATGCCCGGAACGATCATAACACCCAATGTATCGTCCCCATAACACAAGCTTATACTAGCATACTTTGGGCTAGAAGGTGCTGTGTAAAAAAAAAGGTGTCCCACTTAAGGCATACCTATCAAACGGCTGTCGATTCAAAAGTTCTATCCAATACAGTCATCAGATTGTTTTATCCAACAAGATTTTATCAGCTATTTTCACAGTTCGTGATTACAAAATCTACTTAATATTTCCTATACAAAAAACCTGTTTTATGCAACATGTTTCAATCTATCGAGCTCAAATTCAGCAAAATTTTCATAGTAAATTTTCAATACATCCAATATTTTTTCCAGGTAAACTATCAAATCCAGGTAAACCATGTCTAAATGACTCTAGCCATATAGCCTGAACTTGAGTAACATCACTTAAATCATCTCATCTCATGATCATCATCCGAGCAGATTGGGTTCAAACAGATTCGGTTGTCAGTATCTATGTTTGATACAATTACACCTGAAGTACTTGTATGTATGTTTTCGAGATAATATGAAGTGTCACTTCACTATTTTATCGATAAACACGATTAATCAATTATAGCTCGACATCTGTGAGACATCTCTACTTCATATCTGAAAGTGTGTTAAGTGCTTACCTGATACTGTTCACCTTGATTGTACTTATCAAATAAATATGGATAGAGAGGAGAACTTATAAGAAACATTCTTTTTCCTTTCAGATCTTGGGACTTAAGAGAAGGCAGGCAATTGCAGCAACATGATTTCAGTTCACAGATTTTCTCCTTAGGATATTGTCCAACAGGTAATATTTGTTTATCAGCCTTAAACTAAAATTAAAAACAAAATCTGATTTCAATCCTAAGTAAAACCATACAACTTTACATAGTTAGTCAGTTGAGTACTGAATTAATTATAACAGATTTTAATACATGGTCTTACCAACGAAGACTATTCTTGACATACAGGAGCAGTTGTAATTTGGCAAATTACTATGAATATTTCCACGATGACCAGACGGTATAGTTTTGTATTGAATTTTCCTTATCTTCGCCATGATCTGAAGGTGCAACACTGACAGGTTGCGGAGACGAAATTACCACCCTAACTTATTCAATATTCAGTATATTATAATGTACGGTTTGGTGCTTAGGTGAATGGCTGGCTGTGGGCATGGAGAACAGCAACGTGGAGGTGCTGCACGCGGTGAAGCCGGACAAGTACCAGCTGCACCTGCACGAGTCGTGCGTGCTGTCGCTGCGCTTCGCGTCGTGCGGCAAGTGGTTCGTGTCCACCGGCAAGGACAACCTGCTCAACGCCTGGCGCACGCCCTACGGCGCCAGCATCTTCCAGGTACGCTACCGTACCCACAAGTACCAGCTGCACCTGCACGAGTCTGCTTAGTAACGGCCTAGGGAATGGGTAGGTCAGGTGGTCGCTGCCTACAAAACAAACTGCCTAATATACAAGCAAAAGATAACTGCTCCAAGCAGCCCAATGAAAGTGGACCGTAATCTTAAAAACCAGGTAGGAACCTACTGAAAATACACCAACATAAGAAGGAGGAGGCAGTTCTAATTATTTTGGTCTCTGGTATTTAAACACTTTACTACCCGAGGCACGGTGAAATGAGGGCGTTTAATATGCCTCTGCCTACCCCTTCGGGGATAAAGGCGTGACAATATGTATGTATGTATGTATGTACTACCCGAGGCAGCAGGATGGCTTTTTTATTCAAGGTTGCCGCAACTGCCATTAATAGGGTGGCAATTCAGCCACTTTGAAGGACTTATGGGCTGTTTGGTAATTACATCAAAAGGTAACCACAACCTGGCTATGTTAATTTCATCATAACAATAAGCTCACCACCATATTATGTGACCAAATCTTTCTGATAAAGTGTGAGCATATAGTATGGCTCTGCTTATTTCTTCAGAGAAAATGAAAGATTGAAGCGCTCACGGTCCCGCGGACTCAGTGTTATGTAAACGATCACTGCGTTAATCAACTTTCGGTATAGCTGGTCACGGATGGGTGTGATCACTTTGTGGCATTTACATTTGCAAGCGTTTCCGTGCTTTAGAAGGCACGTTAAGCCGTTGGTCCCGGTTGCCAGTAACATGACTGTCGATAAGTCAAGTAGAATGCCTTATGAAAAATTTCAACAGCAGGTAGCCACAATCTGCGTATGTCTATTTCAACACGGCAATGGGCTCACCACCTATTACGTGGGACAGGATTACACATCGCGAAATGTGGGCGTATAATATGCCTCTGCCACCCCTATATGTCATAACTAAAACCACAAAGTGCCCTTACATCGCTTATGGCTGGAGTCCCGTGTAAGCCCTCAGCCCTAGGTCTCCCAACACACTAGTGCTCCCAAGTCCCAACATACGTTTACCATTTATTATATAGTTGTAATAACTGAAATATTTGTTTACAGTCTAAAGAATCATCATCGGTGCTCAGCTGCGACATCTCATCAGACGACAAATACATAGTGACGGGCTCGGGCGATAAGAAAGCCACAGTGTACGAAGTGATCTACTAGTGTAGTGACAAACAAACTGACAGTGCAACAAACGAACAAAACTGATCAACTATATAGACATATATCGGACGTGTAGTGCGAGAACGTTCAGAAACGCGGAGTGACCAGAAGTGATATAGCTTTAGTGTATGTATAGATATATCGGGAAGCCTGTATGTACTTATGCGACTTGTTTATATAGATTAGTGTGCGCGATTGTGTTTATTTGTTGAGCGCCCGTAGTGTATGTTGGCAGCAGATCTCAAGATGATGATTTTTGTTTCAATTATGTTGTAAAATGCTCGTATTAAAGAAAAGATATGCGCAACCCGTATATGTGTTACCTTTTTATTTTACCACCTCTTCATCATCATACCAACCATTCATTCATATAGTCATGATTATATCTACGAAGAAATAGGCAGAACAATACTATACGACCAATTTTTACCATTTGTATTTTGTCAAGCGTAGGTAGATTGCCAATCATACATAGTCATATTGTCACAACTTTATACCCAAAGGGGTAGGCAGAGGCATACTATACGCCCTCATTTGACAGTATGCATTTCTGTCCCACGAAACAGGCGCGGCGAGCCCATTGTCGTAATGAAATGGACAGGCGCAGGTTGTCTAAATTCATCTAAATAATCTAATCGGTAAAAATCTTTTTAAAATACCCACTTTTGCTTAAATGAGCTAGTCAGCTAGTCCTTTCATTATTCGAGAACCATATAGTAGAAAAGGTTAAAACTTAAGTCTTCGAAATTGATATCTTTAAATCCCCATTGCAAAGTTTACTTAAAAATACAAATGCGTTTTCAAGTAAAAAGTGATTTTAAAACCTTCGCAAGCTATGGATAATATCAATAGTACGCGATTCCAGGGTGCCGAGTATACTATTTTCCTGTGGGGTGTGTTGCCAATACTTGTAATAATGTGTAAATGTTTTACCTTCATCTTCGGGGCTCAAGCCACCGACATACTATGGATGTGAGAAAACTCGAGACAATACCCCGTACCTCCTTGGCTTTTCTTGGAGTATGGCTCCAACAAAAGCCAAGGAGGTACAGGGTATTGTCTCGAATATTCTTTTTTTTAAATAAAATAAATAAAATAAAAATATCTTTATTTTGCATAGACCATTTTAACGGCGCTTACAAAATGTCATACACTATTTAAAATATTTAAAGCGACCACCGGTTCGGAACGCGGCCCACCTGAGAAGAACCGGCAAGAAACTTAGGAAGGCTTTTTTTTTGATGGCCTATTTACAATTTTATATTATTTCATTTTGCCAGCAGATCATTTCCAGGCGTCCCTGTCCTGCAAATAGTCTGTAACGGAGTAAAAACCTTTTTCACAAAGCTTGTTTTTAATAAACTTTTTAAATTTATTTAAAGGTAAATTTCTCAGGTCACAGGGAAGCTTGTTGTAAAAGCGTATACAGTTACCCTGGAAAGAATCGCCAATCTTATGTAGTCGACTGTGGTGGACTGAAAGATTATTTTTATTTCTAGTGTTTATATTATGTTTATCACAGAGTTTAGAAAACTGTGATAGATTTTTCTGGACATACATAAGATTGGCAAAAATGTATTGTGATGGTACGGTTAGAATATTCACTTCTTTGAATTTTTCTCGGAGAGAAACTCTGGGGCCCAAATTATAAATAGCGCGTACAGCCCGCTTTTGTAGAACAAAAATAATATTTAAATCTGCAGCACTCCCCCAAAGGAGAATACCGTAAGACATAATACTATGAAAATAGCTGAAGTAAACCATTCTAGCCGTATCCACATCTGTTAGAGTCCTGATCTTTTTTACAGCGTATGCAGCCGAACTTAATCTAGAGGCTGTCTTTTCTATGTGTGGGCCCCACTGCAAATTGGCATCAATAGTTATACCTTATTTTCATTGCCGCGACACCTGCTTGGTGGTGCACCTACTCAGTAACGAACGAGGTCATAGCGACACCTGCTTGGTGGTGCACCTACTCAGTAACGAACGAGGTCATAGCTTTACCAGATATCATTTTATTTCTCAGTTTCTGACTTGATTACTTTAAGGGGTAAACTATGTATATTAGCTGTGTGAATATTTGATTGAAAAATGATCAACTTATTATTATTCACGCCTTTATCCGCGAATGTGTCCCACGTAACAGGTAGTGAGCCCATTCTCGTGTTGAATTGGATAGGTAAAAGTTGTGGCGACATGCTGTTTAAATTATTCAAACCGCCCATCAGGACTTGACTAAACGATTGCCATGTCATTGGCAACCGGGACCAACGGCTTAACGTGCCTTCCGAAGCACGGAAACGCCCGTAAATGGTCATAGCGAAAATGGCTTAACCCAGTGATCGTGTACAGAAAACTGAGTTAGCGAAGCCTCGAGCACTCCACTTTCACGACACTCCATATCACTCCAAAATTATTATTCCGAAAAGAGAGCTTCAGATGCAACCAAGACTAACTACAAGATGACAAATGACAATGAGCATAAGACGTAATTACTAAGCATGTGTTCTATCGCTACGACCTCATAATGTAACCACACATGTAACAAGTGCGTAAAACAGTTGATAAAACATCTGACTCACTTTCAGACATCCAAGGCAGACATAGCTAGACTGAAATCGGAAATTTTCTCTTATTTGAACATTAAGTCCCAGTTGTATCTTTTGCGAGTTTCCTCTATCGGCGCCTTCGTGTTAACTTTTTGCAGCTTGTAGCTTTTTCGAAATTTTCCTTTATTTGTGCTGTAAGACCTTGCTTTTTGACAAATTTCGTGATTCTAGGTCGACGGGAACTACCATATATAAGTTTTCCACCGAAAACCTACAAAGTACTTCTTTGAATTGTTAATTTTGGTTGTAAGCAAGGTCTTATAGCACAAGGAAAGGGAAACATAAAAAAAGTTTAAAGTAAAGGTAAATAATAATAATAATAATATAGATATTAATTTCAGACCAAGATCCATAGTGTAAGAATTAATATAAAGTAAAAAACAAATTAAATAAGACTGTCACAATGCTAGGACACTTGCTATAACGCATGTGTCGTATCCAGCGTTCCAACATCGGACAGTCCCAACTTTGTTAGCCAATACACACTGCCACCTAATAAGCCACCTTACCACCTACCCATGATGAAACAACATTACAATTTTAAACTTAATAATTTACCAGAGCTACCCATTACATAAATCGTGCTCTGTATCAACAGTGCCAGTATTTCTTTTTCCAAAATGAATAAAACGGCGATATGTTTATACCTTCAGGCCTAAACTCGTCGTTCATAAAAATATCTTCATTTTGTTTAGGACTAAATATCTTATAGCTGGTATAATCTTTACTTAGTCTCATATTCAAATTTTCCACACTTAACTGAAGATTTGTTTTTTCTCTTATATACAAAACTATGTCTTCATTTGAAACTCCCTTATCTACATTGGAAATATATATCGGTATCATGATATTCGCAGCCTTAAATTTTCCATCTGGTAGTACAGTAGCCTTTCCTTTATTGGTAGGTCTTTACAATTTTCGTGTTGACTCAGAACTTTGATTTTTATATTTTTTATAAGTACTCCTAATAGGGACTATAGACCTTAGTATTTGGTATAAATTTCAACATACTAGGTCCACCCATTCCAGAGAAAATAGACGGTGACACACGGACAGTCAGACGGACAAGAAAGTGATCTTTTAAGGGTTCCGTATTTTTTCCTTTTGAGGTGCGGTATCCTAAAAACATAAAGTCGTTTGCGTCCAGGAGCGCTCGCCTACGGTAAGGTTCGATAAAGGCCACAGAGTAAGATATCAAATTCACTCGCGCGTTCTCTTCTAGAGACACCTTCTTACTCATATGATATTTCATAGAACCAAGCGCGTCAGGGGGCAAAACCCTTTTTTTATACGATTACACTAATTACTGAAGCGCTCGTGGCCACTTCGACATAGTGTTCTGTAAACGATCACTGCGTTAAGCAACTTTCGCTATAGGTGATCCTTAGATGAGTGACCACTTTGTGGAATTTACATTTGCGAGCGTTTCCGTGCTTTGGAAGGCACGTTAAGCAGTTGGTCACGGTTGCAGTCGTTAAGCCTGGTTGAAAGCCTTATGGTTTAAAAAGTTTCAACAGCAGGTCGCCATTCCATCGTCCATTTCAACACGTCAATGGACTCACCACCTGTTAACGTGGGACAAAAATGCATAGGTACGGTGAAATGTGGGCGTATTGTATTTCTCTGCCTACAGAATAAACTACTGAATATGCGGTCTACGCATATAGTTCGACCTAAACTTGGCACACTGTATTACTATTACTTTCATCCCTATCAGGTGCGAACGAGAGAAAGAGCTAGCAACTTTCTTCCGCGTACGCTTAGATTGTGGAATGAACTCACTGCCTGGGTTATCCCGAACGTCTACAGTATGGGATTATTCAAAAGGGGTTTTAAAATGTTTTACAGGGTCGGCAGAGTGAGTGTGTGGTGCGGCAAATTTCCATTCGGGGACCACTTTCTTCCAGGGTGTGTTATATGCTTGCGGTATAAAAAAAATCTTAGTTTTGACTCGGGAACCGAACCCCAGCGGGAACTTAGCAACAGCCTGCCCCAACAAAACAGTCTAGAACTACTTATTAATATCTAGGTATAACGCATATCAGCGCTCTCTACAACTATTTAGGTACTAAACAGAACATGATGAGAACATCAAACAACGAGAATTGCGCACGCAAATTCCCAAAAAGTAATCTAAACAGATAAATAAAATTTAAGTGCTTGTTTGTAACTCCTAATTAACAGATTTTACTAAATGCATAATAATATGAAATGATAAACCATAATTAGGTACATAAACAAAAAAAAAAATTTGTTGTCCGTCTGTTTGTTCCGGCTAATCTCTGAAACGGCTAAACTGATTTTAAAGGTACTTTCACTGTCTAATTATATATATTATGTCAATAGCTGATGTTATAAGGAAGTAAAACACTCACAGGAACGCCAGCCACGCGGGTGAAATCGCGTAGCCTCTACTAGTTATTATATTAAAAAAAATCAATGTTACACATCACTCGTCAATAGAGTGATAGGTTTCTGAAATATAATACTAACATAATAATCATAATGATTGCCATAACTCATTGGATGAAAAAACACATACGTAGTACTTATACAAATCCCACATGTTTAATGTTTTTTTTATCAAACACGTTCAAGCAGGAAATATCATTCGTAAATCCCATATTGTAATTTATAAGTACCTAGGTTCTGTGGTATATCGTCTCCATATTATATATAAAGGACGCATACCACGGTATGGGGCCAATCGTGCTGGCTGGTCGCAGCGATAGCCATTAGGCATAAACAATTATTGTTAGAATAAAGAGCGGAAAATAAAAGATATATACCTACAGTGTCATTTCTATAGAGATTGGATGGAGGAGCAGCGTGAGGACGACTTCGCTGCTGATCGCCACCGCGTTTGTGATCCGATTATTAAAGTTCCATCATGTAACAGAATATCTCGCGATAAACCCAAATAATATAATCGTTTCGTGCCTATTTTTGTGTTTGCATATGAAATACCAGTGTATCCCACGTCCCTAGCTCAAGAGTAGGCGTGGTGGACTACCAGTGTTTTCCAGTACCGGACAGTTGTAAGCCCACACCTCGTACTCTTTTTACTGTTGACTCCGGAAGGGCGTCACAGTACCTATATTTTCTACTAGTTGACAAATTCTTTATAGGTACATAAATTGTAAATTGTATTGGAATACATGTATTGGATAGCCCATTTATCGAGGAAGGTTATATATCATCACGCTACTACCCTAGAGAGCGGAGCAGTAATTATAAATGTCAACAAATCGCATGACATTTCCATTTCAAGTTTCCGTCAGGGCGTCCGGCAATAGTCAGTTAGACGGGGACTGTGTGGTTTTAGCCGGTTCGAGTCCGGCATGACATCCGAGAGGATTACCACACGTACTAAAAAGGCACTTGGCAGCCATGTTGAAGGCCTTTTGGACTTAAAAATTTTCAAAAGCAGGTCGCCACCACTGAGCCTATCTATTTCCACACGGCTATGAGCTCACTTCCAGATAAGTGGCACAAAAATGTTAATGGTTAAATGTGTGTTATAGTATGTCTCTGCCTACGCCTTAGAGAATAAAGACGTGACTGATAACTAAGTAGGAAATGAACTTTCCTTTAGCAATCTAAGGTTTTTGTAGGTACATACAACATACGAATATATGCTTTTAGACTTATAAACTATAAAGTTTAGAAAAGTCTAAAAAACACATGTATGCTGCATCTGTTTCTCAGGAACCATAAGAGATAGAGACGAACGGTTTGTGGCATTGGATTCAGGATACCCTTCGTGCAGAGACGATTTTGAAGTATTAACACTTCCGGTTTTAAACTGGTTTCGGTTTAGAAATCGTCTGATTTCTTCGTTAGATACCTACTATATTAAAGGGCGCGTTACTTGTTTGAAAATCAATTTGGATTTACAATAGGAAAGTCTACTATTGACGCAGCGATATCAGTGCGAAAAATTATCACTTCATCGGATTGTCAATATGTGCAGGCCATCTTCTTAGATATTTCCGGAGTTTCCGATAACGCTTGGTGGCCAACAATGTTTTATTGAAATTAATGGTTCGCGTTGTTTTAGAAATATTTACTAACTTATTTATTCATATTTTTCACAAGGCACAACATTATAATTAGGTCTTTATTCTGCTACCAAAGTTCTAACAGTAGGCTGTCCGTTGCTAGGTCCACACTTGTAGGACTTAGGATTTGATGACTTTTCCGCTTTACCATTACCGGAGGATGTTCATTGACTGGATACGCTGATGGCGGTCTATTGCTCGTTTAGTCAAATACTCGTGCGGGACTCGAGATCTTGGCCCACACGTGCTTGCGCGTCATTGCGGAGTGGGACGTAGGTACAAAACAATTATTTTTTGCTCCCAACAAAACTTCTCAGTTTGTTTTATAAGGAAATTTAAAAGTACCACGCCTATAAAAATAAACAACGTACATTTAAAAAAATCTTCGGTTTGCTATTTAGGATTGATTTTACAACGAAATTGACGTTGAGCACATAAAAACGGTAGGTGAAGAGGCTAAAGAACTATTGTTGACAACACTGAAGGTCGTTTGCGGGGTTATTTATCTTGGCTGTATGTGTTATGGGGCCCGTCTGGGCCGATAAGGCCACTATCTGGGCTAAACGGTTAAAATTGCTGCAAAGTCAACGCCTTGCTATGATATTTTAATACAAGGCCGGTGACCACGGAAGCTCTGCCCGTTATGGCAGGTGTTGACCTCGAAATTTAGCTAAGTCTGGTACGGATGATAGGTATTATGATAGATATTTGTTAGAAAGAGATCGCCATAGAATTGCTAGACTGTATAGTGATAATGTACGTGAAGAACTTTTGAACGAATAGCAGCTGCGTTGGAACCCTTCCATCAAAGGGCGCCACCTCAACATTGTTTTTCCCAGCTGTTCGTGAACGCCTGAGAATATTTTGGCTGGAGGTGGATCATTGTGTTGCTTGTAACTTGTGTGGCCTTAGTCATTGCTTTAGATCCTAGTTTACAGGTGTCACAGTAATGGGAATGCGGGTGAGAATAGTCTTAATTAAAAAAGTAAATTTTATTCAATGTTATATCATCACTACATATTATAAAACAAAGTCGTTTTTTGCTGTCTGTCCCTATACATATATACTTAGATCTTTAAAACTGAGCACCGAATTTCGAAGCAGTTTTTTTTAAATATATAGGGTGATTCATAGAGAAGGTTTTTATGTATATTTTGTTAAGTTTTTGTATACATTAACTTAATTATAACGATATATGTTGGCGGTGTCGGAAAAACTAAGCCGTCTGGGAGCTTTTAACGAAAACGCTGCTTAAACCTTTTAAGATATAAAAAAATAATGTATGGTGGAATTATGTATCTAATATAGGTCTACAAAAAAGTCCGCGATGGTATATGTCTATCTCTTAACGATACCGTACTCTATCCATTTTAATACTTAAAAAAAACTATTTTCACAAATACATTATTAATCCTTATCATTTTTAATATGTTAGTTGGTTTCAGCATTTTATGAAGAATATTTTGACCCTTAACACTATGCAAATTAAATGAATATCTTAGGCGATATGGCAATTTAAAAAAAATGCACAAAGAAATTAATTTCGTCTAACAAAAATTCGACCGGGCCGTGCGGGCGCGGGCGTAGTACTTGAGAGCGGAGAAGTAATCAAGTAATTTGGAAAATGTTCATACATTATCGTGAAATTAATAAAAGACGGGATTAAATGGGTGCCACGGGGTTCGAAGTTATGTCACGGGCGGGTCAGCTAGTCTAAATATAAATTTTAGCTAGTCTAAAAATAAAACATCACTGGTATGTTATTATATAGAAATCAAATTGTTTTTATTGAGATGGCGTTTATAAATCAGTGTTGAAAAATGAAATAACTTTTTTGATGTGCGTAGATCTGTAAACAGATGGTGGCAGTGCCAGCCACTGGCACGCGGCGAAGCTTTGTTATCATGCATGCAATCTGTAACATAAGTATATACCTCGCACTTCATAATACTTACTGTGTGCCTAGTGCGAGTTTCAGCGGGTGCCTATCGTGACTCACAGTGAATCGCACACTGTTGATAGAATTATGTAGAATTATGACAAGAACCATTTTGCCGGTCCTATTCCTATGTCGCACCATAATGACTTGGAGTTCTCTACCTGCGCACATTTTCCCTCCTTCTACAATCAGGTGAGAAAGCATGGGCCGTCAACCTAAAGGTCGTTATCGGGATCCTTCTTTCTGTGATAGCGGCCCTCAATGGGGCATCGTCTCAGCTATCCTTAAGCCGGGCACCGCAATTTCGACGTGTCAAATAATAAAAAGTCGCGAAATTGCATTGAGTTGCAATAAGATTCTGCGTTTATAGGTAGACGATGCATTCCATACGAATTCGTGTTACCGCGCTTTACCGTCAGTTTGTAAAGGCGTTCTAGAATAACAATATATTTTGACTACCCCGCCGCGCAGTAACAGTGTATGCATTATCGCTGCTGAAGTCTTCTTCTAGTATACCTATTTCTAATTGCTTCCAAAACCTACCTGGATTTGTGGCCTGGAGTCATTGACTGGCTATGGTTTGGCTTTTTATTTTTAGAACTGTTGTTGTGAATGACTACCAGATCTGACCTCCCAACCCCGTAAGGCCGTATGTGTCGTTGCCTCATCCATTGGTCAGAAGGTGCACCCCTTGCAGGTGAGATCACTTGCTTAGGCTGGTCTTTACGCGGGATCTTGGTCAATGGCGCTTGCTGCATAATATTTTCCAAAACTAGTGCATTAACCTTGTTTTATGTGTAAAAATAGTAGCTTCTTAAACATAAATATTATGTAAACGTGCTATAGTGAAAGACAGTGATATATTGCAGTGAATGCTATTTTACATCTTGCCGCGCAAATTCCACTGAAAGCCTCAATAACGCTCGTCGTCAATGGGGCAAGGACACAGGACCTGGGACTGGGCTTGACATCGACAAGGGACTTGACAGGACTAAATTAAAACATAAGAATGAAGAAACATGAAATGAATAAGTTTTGGCTAAAAGGTTTTAGTAACCAGGCCACAAAATAATCACAAAAAAAATACACATTGCTTAGGCTGGCTTAGGCTGAGGCACGAATCACGGGTCGCAGTCGGAAAAAAAATTTGTGTGATCTACAAATGTTTGTTTCTGTATGTACCGTGTTAGAATTCAGGTCCATAGGTAAAAAAAGATTTTTTCATAATTCTTTTTTTTTTTGCAACGCTACCTTTTTTTTACTTATTACACTAGTAACGACAAATCCAAAAAAATCACGCAGTAATGACAATCCAACAAATCAAGGAACATAAAAATCGGTTGTTAATAAAATAATATATTTATTTAGTGTGGTGTAGTGGTGAGCCCATTGCCGCGTTGAAATAGACCGACGCAGGTTGTGGCTACCTGCTGTAGAAATTTTTCAAGCCGCCCATAAGGCCTTCAACCAGGCTTAACGACTGCCATTTTACTGGCAATCGGGACCAACGGCGTAACGTGCCTTCCGAAGCACGGAAACGCTCGCAAATGTAAATGCCACAAAGTGATCACCCATCCGAGGACCAGCCATAGTGAAAGTTGCGTAACGCAGTGATCGTTTACAGAACACTGAGACCGCGGGGCCACGAGCGCTTCAAGCAATCCCTATCAATACAATCCATTTTTTTTTATTATCATTAGGAAAAACCTCCGTTGATAATTATTCACATAGTTGTGTGTACGCGGAAAGGAAATTCATATCTCCCGGTACAAAATCCGCGATCATACACTTACGCTCACGGCCAAATAAATTTTACTGTTATTACCCTTATTTTACTGTTTTTTTAATGTGTATATAATATATAAATCACTCTTAAATCAATATTATTTATTTTCAATATACTTAGCCCGTCGAGCCCAAAGTCAGCTAATCTAAGAGCCCTATTCCAGAACGTTTCTCAATACTCAATCAAGAGGCTAGTTCTCTTGAGGCTAGTTTTTGCCTTATAAGTACTACTAGTGTTTCTTGAGTATTGATGATTGTACGTTCTGGAATACGACCCTTAGACCCTAAGCTTCTGTTATGGGATGTAGACAACTGATAAACATACTTAAATATATACAAATTCATACACATAGCAAACACCGAAACAAACATTTGTGGATCACACAAATATTTTTTTCCTATCCGGGTTCGAAACCGGGATCTCAGGTGCGGCAGTCGCATGCACTACCACTGCGCCACCGAGGCATTCAAACTTTGACAGTACAGTATGGAAAGGAAGTTATACAATTACAATGTATTCTGGACTCTTCTGAGGTCTTTGTTTACCGTTACTGGGCCCCGTAAAAGAGGAAAGAAGAAGATGTTCTGCTGAAACTTCCTGAGTTAGGTTTATATGACACTAGGTGCCGTGGGGGTCTTCACCCGTTACATACTTCGATCTTCCATCGCACCTACTTAATCCCATCGCTTATAAATTCTACAATAATACATAAAAATTGGCCCGATTTGTCGACATTTGTGATTACTGCTCCGCTCTCCAGGGTAATAGCCCATTTATCGAGGAAGGCTAAGGCTATATATCATCATATAGCCTATAGCCTTGCTCGATAAATGGGCTATCCAACACACAAAGCATTTTTCAAATCCGTCCAGTAGTTCCTGAGATTATCGCGTTCAACCAAACAAACAAACAAACTCTTCAGCTTTATAATATTAGAGATTCCAGCGGAGTGGCCGTTCAAATTCAATTCGCGGAGAACGCCGCCGTTCCTCGGATATATCGCTATCTCTGTCGCTCGCCCCGTGCCACCGTCCCGTGCGAGTAGAATAGCAAGATGGCTGTTCGAAATTAGAAGAAATTTGTGTGCATTTGCGAATACCAAAAATGATGAATGAAACTTATTATATTTTGATTTTCTTTAAGACATTGTGTAACTAGACAATATAAGCTGTGTTTCTGTTAAAATTACATAATGATGATGAAATATAAAACAAATAGGCGGAAAATATCTCTTTCATGTCGAAAAATGTACGAAATATATAAATAAATATCCATCACGCCTTATCCCCGAAGGGGTGGCAGAGGCATATTATATGCCCACTTTTTTTCACTTTTGGGATTCCTGTCCCACGTGGTGAGCCCATTGCCGTGTTGAAATAGACAGACGCAGGATGTGACTACCTGCTGTTGAAATTTTTCAAGCCGCCCATAAGGCATTCAACCAGGCTTAACGACTGCCATTTTACTGGCAACCGGGACCAACGGTTTAACGTGCCTTCCGAAGCACGGAAACGCTCGCAAATGTAAATGCCACAAAGTGGTCACCCATCCGAGGACCAGCCATAGTGAAAGTTGCGTAACTCAGTGATCGTTTACAGAACACTGAGACCGCGGGGGCACGAGAAATTTTTTTAAGAAAAATTTTGAATTGAAACATAGACAAATACTTTCTTAATCCGAATAACAGCGATGATATGTCGAGATATTTTCAAATTGAAAATGATTTTGGTATTACGTTTGTATGGAAAATTAGTTGTTCGCAGGCTTCTTATGTATATGGTATAGAACACGAGACGCTTAGAACATAAAAAAACATATGGGGTCGGGGTAGCCCCGTCAGGACCGAAGTTCCTTTCCTTGTCTTTAAACATAAATAATTAAAAAACATATTTTATTGTCAAAAAATGTCTATTGAATGAATAATAAATAATTGAATGAAAGAAAACGGAAATAGTGAATATGTATCTACACTTAATAAAAATAAATAATTAAATTTACTTGTAGTATGCTCGATACACTCACACATACGCCCAGCATACGGCATTTTGTAACGTGACCATTTCTACTAATAAGCCCGTAAGCTGTCTATGGGCCGTATTCCAGAACGTTTATCAATATTGTAAGGTTTTGTTAATTTTATTAGAACTATTTGCATAAATTGGTATATTTTATTTCTCTTCTACTGGCCACATGGAACGATTGGTGACAGCTACGAGAAAGCGAACTGAAAGAAGGAAAATAGAAAAAGAATGAGGCACGGTGAGCATTGGAAAACAACGAAAAACAGTCATGAGAAAAAGAAGCCTCCGAATTGAATTTCTAGCAGTGCAAATAAGTTTAGATAGCATCCAAGCATTAAATAAGTTTTGGACCTTATATCTACAGTTAATAAGTTTAGATCGGTACTAGGTAGCCTACCCAATAAGTTTTGTATTGTGACTACAATAAATAAGTATTGTGATTCCGCTGTTGTCATTTCTGATAGACTCTACAGTATTCATCAGGCAAAAACTAGCCTCAAGCGTCGATTGAGTATTGAGAAACGTTCTGGAATACGGCCCTAAAGGAACGTAGTTTTGAAAGTACATTCAATCATGACTGCCTCGGTGGCGCAGTAGTAATGTTTGCGATTAACGTGCTAAGGTGCCAGATTCAAAACAAAACATTGGTCAAAACAAACATTTTACTGATCCAGAAACACTTTTTTTAGTTTGGATGCTTTCTACCATATTAGGCATCGGATACATTTCCTTATAACATTACTGAGACTTGTATGATTAATCTTGTTTTTGTTTAGTCACTTCCGGAAAGATCAGAGGCAGTCCCAATGACGGAAACATCTGGCAAAACGAATAATGTAGATAAAACGCATATACCTATAGCTAAAAAAAAGGAAGTACAAAGGTTGAAGTCGAATTATGACTGTTATAGATTAGCTTTAAATAACATGTATTTCTCTAGACGTAAAAGGTTTGGAAACCTTTATTTTCAAGCAACACGAGGAAAGTGACAGGTGTTATGAACTTATTCTACGACCCATAAATATATATCTGAAAATTAAGACTAGGTACATAATAATAATAATATATAAGACCTAGATATCTTAGTCGCGATGTACACCCCTCGGTCTTCACCCTCATGCTATACTTAATAGTTAGATCGGTATGACAATATATACGCTGCTCTATTATATTCGTATATTCTGTGTGAAACGGCAGTTTTTTAAACTACTAAGGTGTTCGGCAAACATACACCTCACCGGATCGAAAGTGATCAGCGTAACCAGACATTTGTAACAAAAAAGATGGCAGGTGGAAATTTGTCTTAAAGCCTCGTATCAAGCCCTCACTAAACGTGTGCATTTATCAGTATCCTTTACCAAATAAAATACATTGGAGTATGTCGATATCAATAATAAGCGATATTTCAGCAATTTATATCGAATACCAATGTAACGTGATCGGAGTATGATCGGTGATCGCCATGTGCTGGCGGTGGCTGGCACGGCCGCCGGCGCACCCGATAGCGATGGCTAGACGACGCACTGTAATACGCAACGCAGAAAAAAAACTAATTTTCCTTGTATTGTACTTTGATTATTGAACAGCGATTGAACAACTTATGGTATTAATTTTTCATGAACTGTTCTTTACCGTAATTACAGCAATGCAAACCTATGATATCATTCATATTCGATTCAGGTGGATCCGACTTCAAGATATGAGGCCGCCAACTTGAAGACGCTTTTCAAGAGGTCTTCGGGGTCCAAGACAGTGACACTTGCATGTGGTGCACCTGCTAATATAACGGCGTAGAAAAAGAAAACTTCAAATAAAACCAAGTACTTACTAAATAGTCGCTTCTTCGTGGTATGAGAAGATCAATGTCACTTAGACCTAAATTGAGCCTACGTCGGCAGTTGACTGCGATAGACTGATTTGATTGACAGATTGAGCTTCGAGAATGAGATCAATCGTCAAATCTAACTCTGTGTATAGTGTTAGTTCGTGACAACTTTTCGTTCAACATACTGCATTGCTTGAGATCAAAATAGGTCTTTGATATGTATAATCTACCAGTGATGCTTAAGTTCGGAATTGCGAATTGTTACTAATCGGGCTGACTACTACATGAACTCGGAAAGGAAACATCAGAGACGGAGCAGTGATGTAGGAATGCCTTTTCGACTTGTTGCTGGCTTAGACTGATACCTATTGTAGCTACTGAATACGGGACGCAGTGTTTGCTACGAGGCTCGCATCGCAAGATTGAGATCTATGAGATTCCTAGTAGCGCCCATAAATATGGTGCAGTTGGGCATCGGGACAACAATGTAGAATCATGTCCCTGCTTGAAATTCGTAAGTTTAGTCGGTATGAAAAAAAAAATTGGTACATTATTAGCCTAACGCCATCGACTCCAAATTAAGTTAATATAAGCCTATGCTACGCAAACTAGATTATTGAAAAATATACCGTACATTTCTAAAATAATAAAAAAAAAAGAACTAAACAACCTTCACGCTGTATCCCTGATACCTCGCGATCCATGCATACTTCTTTTGCTTCTTCAAGATTCATCAATCGCTTCATACAGATACGTCAAACATTAAATAATACATTAAACATCCAGAAATTAAAAATAAACAAAATATTAGTTCCGACCTGTGATTGGAACTTTACCGACAACGAATAAATAACCAAAATCAAACTGCTCCTCAAAATTGGAGATTTGAAGGCAAGCCCTTGTGAAGTCAGTTCGATTCGATAATGTTCTAAACACAGACTAAGATGAAGTAGTACGCGAATTTTCCAAGTAATAGTGACTTTAGATAGTAGACAATTGTAGATCCAGTGCAACGAAGGACAGTTTAGCAACTTCTTCTTATGGTATTTCCGCTTGGTTCTGATTTTGCTGCTAGGATCAGCAATCGTTTGGATTTTGATTTTCATTATTGGGTACAGCTGCCGTCTGACCTCCTAGCCCCGTCCGAGCGTCTGCCTCGTAGCCTCGTCCATTAGTCAGCAAGTACACTGCTAGCAGATGAGGTCGCTTGAATCGTAAATTTTGGTGAGCCCTCTTACCTTACAGTTGAATAGTGGTGGTGTGAAATTGTTGGTAGAATGTACCTATTACGACCAATTTCACACCACCACAATTCAACCTACCCTTATAAATTAA
Source organism: Thumatha senex (assembly GCA_948477245.1). Taxonomy (NCBI): domain Eukaryota; kingdom Metazoa; phylum Arthropoda; class Insecta; order Lepidoptera; family Erebidae; genus Thumatha; species Thumatha senex. Next base: position 15,612,009 of record OX419741.1, on the reverse strand, counting down.
GAATGTTAAAATGCGGCATAGTTATTTAAATCATACGCAGCAAATGGCGATAAGGATCGTTGAATGGATTTTAAATGACAGCGGTCATGAATGAATGCGTTTTGTATGACGAATTGAATACGCATCACTTACTCACGAAGTGTCGCCAAACATGAGGACCTCATATATTTATTTAAGTTAAATATATTAGTATAGACTTATCGTTGCCGTTGGCGAAAAATTACAAACAATCGTATGCACAATGAACTCGTTGTGGGATTCTCTTAGTATTGCCGAAACCGTCGAATAAACTGCTAACTTTAAACGCAACGCGGTTATTCAATCATATCATTCTTCGCCGATATGGTATCACCGACTAGTTTACGTTGGATATGAACCTTGTTATTGTTACAAGTGAGTAAGAAAATTCAATTATAACAGAAAGTAACCTTTACATTAGAATGCTAATGAATAATTTAATTTCAAGAAATAGATATATTTTGCGAATAATAACTTAGTTATGTGGTGAGAGTTCATACTGAGATACTTTATTAATGCGTAAACGCACATCGATAACAATTATAATTACTTAGAGAGAAAAGAAAAGTAGTTATCGTAAATCATTTACCTACTAGCTTTTATTTCTATTATATTAATATAGGTAAAAGTACAGACACATCGGTGCAAATAGGGCAAATAACCGATAACAACAGAATATGGACGATCCAATTCTCAATAATGCTCAACAAACTGCTTTGTTAATTGATATTTTTCTACATGTTTTATCACTTTAACTGCAAAATGTATAAAATGTTAACAAAAACAAAGCTGATACTTGTGATGTCACATGACCTACTCATAAAATACTTTGTAATGTTTGCCGCTGGTACACAGCATCTGTTAGTTATGAACGCACACGCATAGAATTGATAATTGCAACGATATTTTTTTTAAATGTCGCAGCAGCTATCGGTGATGGGACCGATTGGTGACGCCGATGATGGACTTGTGCCTTGGTCCACAAATAATCACTGATCGACGTTATCGCACGTCCGTAGCGGTGTCCGGCGCTCGATCTCCATTCTGCTCATTCTATTCCCTGGATGCGACACAATCGGATGTCCGCAGCTCATCCTGATAACATAGCTGCTCACGTTGCTATCAAAAGCTTGCCGGTTTGGTACCGATTTATAAACAAAACTAGCGTCACATAAATTGAACCAGTAAGTATATTTTTATGAGCACTTTTATTTAAGCATTTAAGTTACTTGTAACTAATTATTTTCTTGGTTATTTTCAGGCAACATGTATTCCGAGTGGCCAATACTTGAAGATGTTCTTCTAAATGACCAACTACTTTTTGAGTACTCACCGGCGGAGAGCCTTATAAATTTTGAACTTCCGTCATTGCAGCCGGAAGGCGACATGGAGCTCAGTGACTTGTTCAATTGTGATGATATGGATGATAGCTGTGTCAGTGACATTAATAGGGATAACGTGAACATTAATAATGGATCTGTTTTCGAAATGGCTGACTTCGACAAGAGTATAATTGATGAGTACCTTATGGAAGCTCTAAGCAGTGATAATTCAAATGATTCGCCGAGTGCACAGTCATCTTCTGATTCCTTGTTCCGGAGCAGTACCGAGTCTCTGTGTGCTCTGCAAACTCACGATTATGTTGCATTACAAGAAAATTGGGTGAATAAAACGTGTACATCTGTGAAAAGTGATGTAAAAGTTCGGACCTGGGGTGAACCTAAATTTTGTACAGAACTCAACGCATTTCGTTGTCCAGTCGAGGATTGTGGGAAATTATACGCAAAGGCTTCGCATGTTCGAGCTCATTTACGACGCCACAGTGGTGAAAAGCCATATTGCTGTACGTGGAATGGTTGTTCGTGGCGATTCGCGCGTTCAGATGAACTGGCGCGACATCGTCGGAGTCACTCCGGTGACAAACCTTACAGATGCACTGAATGCGGTAAGGGGTTTGCCCGTTCCGACCACCTCGCTAAGCACGGCCGCGTTCACGCACGGCGAGCGGCCATTGCGGCTGCAGCTAGAAGAGCCTTACCCGGTGCGCATACGCATCGGAGAACGTCAAGAAGCATTCTACTTGTGTGATCTGAATCACCGTGTTTATGGACATTAGTTGAAAATGTGTTAGTGCTTCTTTAGCAAAATTAGTGATACATTTTATCAGTGTAAATAATTAATAATGATAGTCATAATTTTAATATTGCCATCTCAAGTTTTTTTTTCAACGAAAGTGATCGTAACCTAATAACTAGCTTAATATTAGAAATTTCTTTGTACAGTGCCTTTTAACAGCCGACGGAAGTTTCAGAAGTTTAACCTGTGTATCTATTCTGACCTGTGTCTGTCGTCATAGCTCCCGAACAAATGGATTTTTTGTTCGAAAGCAGATGTGATGAAGATGGTTCTTACGTAAATTTAGAAGATCCTAGATTTTATCATACAGTTATGCATCTTTACGACATAGTCTGCGAGATAATTATTACAGCATAAATACCATGTTTTTACTTATTAGAACGGCCTCAACGAGTCGTTATTGTTCTTGGTTCGGAAGTTTTATAATTTTTAAATGAATATAGGTAGTAAGAATAATTTTCTTTGCCAGCTTATGAATTCTATCATACAAACGCGAACCTTTGGCCTGTAATCTGCTTGATGTGTCGATCTGAATGCATACAACGACCTGCAGAGTCGCCGGTACACCGTTTCAACATCAAGCAGTATAGGCAAGTAGCATTGACATAATTATTGTATGTATAATATGCTCGTAGCAAGATAATAATTTCATAAATAGTTCAGTATAATAAAACAAATTAGCTTTTAAGTTATCATTATGTACAATGAGACTGTAAGATAAAATAACCTAAGTAATGTTTGTAAATAAGAGAACGGGCATTTGTCTATTAGAATAATAGCAATATTAAAATAGTTGATAAGAGACAGTACGTACTACGTACTTACATTAAAATTTATGAATATTTATCTATAAGCTCTTTTTATTGGCGGTAGCGTATCGATCAAGGCATCAACCCTGCTATCTGGAGTGAGATCGAATCTCGGTCATCACACTTTGAAGTGATCCGATGCTATATATATTTTGTTGGTAGAATTCACTTAATTCCTTATTAGTCACGCCTTTAGCCCAGTAAGGGTAGGCAGGGGCATACTTACACACCTACATAATTTTTGACACAAGTAACAAATTGTTTTTCCATTGCCGTGTTAAATTGGACAGGGCGCCTATGTCGTCGCCTCGTCGTTAGACAGCTGCTTGCAGGTGGATGGTGGACGTGTGGATGGTGAAGGAGAGTTCACCATCCACAAGACCATTATTTTATAGGACATATCACCATTAACTCTGATAATTATATACATTTTACTGACAGTAACACTGGTACATTTATTTGCAAGGTGTCAGAACACACACACACACACAAATAATACAAAAACGAGTGTCAGCTGCTCTGCTTACTTTTCTAGACAAGTGGGAAAAGTCTGCTCTAGTGGGTAGTTTTTCATCTCATCATTCTCCTGGTCCAGACAGAAGGACCTTACTTACCACTGGCTTAGAGCAGGGGTCTATCACTGTGCAGGTCACAGATCTCGCTCTAGTGCTGCTTTGTGCCATAATTAATAGTCTCAATGTCCTCATATCGAGGTCCATTAAACATATTCCGAGGAGGCGAGGCTAAGGGACATAAATCACGCAACGACAAAAAGTCATACGATAGTAACCCAGCAGCTATATAAACAAGCGAACCTCAGGTTATAAATTCAAGTAGAGTTTAAAAACAACTGGGAAAATACTTAAGATGAAGAAGATTCAAGAAACGTTTAAGAAACTGTCTGTAATAAGTTCATACGGCAACGCAAAAATAATTGTTGGTATCCCGTTATGTCACTGATTGCTAGTAGATGCGTAGCAGCCAAATAAAGGGAGACCCCAGAGTCCAAATAAAAGTAGGTACTAGGTCTAAGGAATGGGAAAGAGATTCGAGAAGGTAACGGTAGTCACAGCTTTTGATGACTCTGGTCATACTCTTAAAATGACGATTAAAATATGGTGGAGCTTTTCAACTTGATTCGATACGGTTCGGGTAGTTCAGATGGCTAGATCATTGCCCTGGTTAGGCAAAGGTCACGGGTTCAATCCCCGTCTCGAATTGAATTGTCTTCTTCCACTTTATTAAAAAAATATAAGTCATCAGTGTGTCGGCTCGGGTTGCATGGGTACGTTAAGATGATTCAGGTATATGCCCCGACCTCGAGAAACATTGACGAGGCAGTCAAGGACGTGTACGAGAATATAGTGAAAGCATTATATTATACTGCCAAGGCTCACTGCAACGTTATTATGGGAGACTTCAACACCGAAGTAAGAGTAAAAGAACGCGGTAAAATGATAACTGGTTCTTTTGACGTGGGCGCAGTAATGACCAAAGACTTATCAACTTTATCGAGTCCCAGGGGTTCTTCTTAATGAAGTCTTTCTTTAAGAGAATGTCCCACATAAAGTTCACGGAAGTCCCGATAATGTCACAAGGAATGATGTAAACTTCTTCATTAAGGACATGAACAATTTATTTAGAGATGGTTCTGTGATAAATTAGACTTCGATTTGGATATCCCAAAAATTTTACTTCGGAGTTGGTTGAACCCGGCTTTTGAAGTTTTGATACAGACATCAAAACGTCACAACAAGTATCGCTGAAGGATCGAGGTGTGATGTCCAGGAATGAATTTACTCTGGATAGGTTATTCAAGCCTGGAAAAGGAAATCGCCAGAAGGATTCGGTTGAGCTAGGCAGTGTTCAGCTAACTACGGTTTGCTGAATGCTTTGTGTGTGTGTGTGTGTGTGTGTGTGTGTGTGTGTGTGTGTGTGTGTGTTTGTGTGTGTGTGTGTGTGTGTGTGTGTGTGTGTGTGTGTGTGTGTGTGTGTGTGTGTATTAGTTTGTGTGTTTAAATTGTCTAAGCTGTTGAACATCAACCAGAGATTCAGAGTCATCACATCGTAAAATATGCAGCCATTCACTGCATTTCTTTTTAAATTTATGCTATAAAAGTGGTTATCCGTCAGAGAACCAGAGTGGTCGACAGAACTCGAAGAGTAAGCGCATTAAATTAGCAATGGGCTGGCCACATCTATAGAAGCAATAGCCGATTTAGCATACGAGTTCTGGAATGGCGGCCGCCACGCGGCAAAGGCTAGGACCTACATACCCTGCACCAGATGGACCGACGACCTGGTAAAGGTCGCAGGGAGAGACTGGATGCGAAATAATTATAACGGTGTGTTGTGGCGTGAATTGGTAGAAGTCCACTGCAGTCGGATTTGTTTAATTGATCGTTTCCCGGTGTTACCTTGACAGAAACTCTCTCTTTATCTTAATGTTTTCCCAATTGCTTTTATATTTGGAGCCATTTCTATTTGGCTGCACTAAGACTAGCAACTGTTTGGCTTTCGATTTCGGCATTGTTTGGAGCGACATCCATCTGACCTGCCAACCTCGACTTCCTTGACAAAAATACTTTCTGGAAAAGAGTTAAATTTTGTCAAAATCGTGTCCACCGCATTATCCAACTAAACTCAACATTTGTTTATTTTTTCTTTTTGGGTTTCTTGGGAATATTGTTATTAGTAGTTTTCATTTTAAGTCTCCAGTCGAAAATATGTATCGTCTTCTTTTTTGAAAAAGTTTAATATAAATATAGATAATAACGTATTTATGCTGAACTACTGCAATAAGGCAGTGGAAATATCTGTGGAGTTTGGAAAGTAACAAAAAAGAACATGTTCCACTACACGCTCGCTTTATCATTTCCCTATGTTTGTTAGTAGATGCGGTAAAATGCAGCTAAGCTGGCGACCGTTCTGCGCATCGCCAACGGCTCAAGATTGCCAGTAACATCTGGACAATCTATGATGCGGATGGCACGTCGCTGCAATGCGTCGAGAGCTTCAAGCAGGTATTTGGCGGAGCCATCCCAGAGATGTGAGCAGTATTCCACGCACGGACGAATCTGACACTTATATAATAAGCATCTCTGTTCCGGCGTGAAAAACCGCCTCACCCTGTTCAGGATTCTGAGCTAGCGAGAGGCCAAGCTGATGCACCCCTCGATAAAATTTATATTGTTGAGCTCTCGACGAACGTCCAACCCCAGAATTCTGAGGTAGTTTTGCAGCGGTAGGGTTGTGCTCTGAAGAGTTGGAAGGGGAAGGAAAGGGGATAATTTTGCAGTAAATGCACACGCTTGCGTTTTCCTGGCATTGAACTCGACCAGATTATCGAGACCCAACCGAGAGATGCGGTCCAGACTCCGATCGAGTTCCGCCACAACTTGTCTCCTCATAGCCTCAACATCCGTCCGCTTTACCGCCGGGTGACTAATATATCCCCCATGTAGTGTACTATCGTCTGCATAGCAATGTATATTGCCCAGGGACAACATATCATTGATATGCAGAAGAAAGAGAGTGGGCGACAAAACGGACCCCTGCGGCACGCCAGCATTTATCTGCAAGTAGTCGGAAGCCTGACCGTCGCATTGGACCCGAATACGGCGCTCATGCAGAAAGCTGGCGAGCCATGTGCATAGTTGAGGTGGCAGGCCATATGCCGGAAGCTTGGAAAGAAGTGATGTGTGCCAGACTTTATCGAAAGCCTTGGCGATGTCCAGGCTGATAGCCAAGGATTCGCCATGCTTATCCATAGCCTCACCCCAAAGGTGTGTAACGTATGCTAGAAGATCACCCGTTGACCGTTTCGGCCTAAATCCGTATTGCCGGTCGTTTATTAAGGAGTGATCTTCCAAATAACGCATGAGCTGCATGTTTATGATGAGCTCAAAAACCTTACAGATGACTGAGGTGCCGGCTATGGGGCGATAGTTTCCTGGGTCTGACCTATCCCCTTTCTTGGGGATCAGTTGCACGTTAGCCTCCCTCCACACATCCGGCACACTACCCGAAGAGTAGGATAGGCGAAACAGGCGTGTTAGCACTGGAGTCAACTCCGCTGCACACCTCTTAGGGCCGTATTTTAGAACGTTACTCAATACTCAAGAAACACTTGAGAGTAGTATTTTAAGGTAAAAACTAGCCTCAAGCGTTTCTTGAGTATTGAGTAACGTTCTAAAATACGGTCCTTAAGAACCACCGCAGGAATACCATCGGGGCCACTGGACTTACGGACGTCGAGCGGCCGCAGTACCTTCCGGACGTCGCACTGCCTGATAATTATGTCTGGCATTGCACTGACACAACTAGCGACTGTTGGAGGCTGCTTGCCACGGTCGTCGATCCGGGAATTGGCCGCAATGAGGTTGGCTAACAAGTCAGCCTTCTCTTGGGCCTTGTGAGCCAGGGTTCCATTAGGGTAGCGCAGCGGTGGTAGCGAAGGTCGGCAGAAGTTAGATTGCACGGCTTTGGCCAGTTGCCAATATCCTCGGCTACCCGTGTAATGTGAGGCAAGCTCCTGGCCAAGCCGCGCTATGCGCTGAGTATCCGTTCTTATGAAGGCCTTTTTGCTGGCCTTCGTCGCTCTGTTGTAAGCGGCTCTGAGGTTGGCCACATTCGGGTCACCTGATGCCCTAGCCCTGGTCCAAGTGCGATACGCCGACTGCTTATGTCGAACTGCATCAGCGCATTCACGCCCGAACCAGGGACGGGCTTTGCAGATGCTGGATGTCGTGTGCGCCAAAACTCCAGCTACCTACACCATTTTACTTCTGAATATTTTTATTTAGGAAATAATTTATGACATATAATGATATTAGGTCTTTACTTATGAAATTGCCCATTGGTATGAAAAAATTTAAACGATGTTTTTTCATGTATTTTTTATTTGTATTACTTAATCGAAGTTATCACCCATGCAATCAATGCATCTTTGCCTACGCAGTAGCAGTTTATTGATGCCCTTCTTAAAGAAATCAGCTGGACGGGAGGCAACAAATTCTTCAAAGGCATTTTGTACTGCCTCTCGGGTATTGATTTTTTTTCCCGCCAAGAAGTTGTCCAAATTCTGGAAAAAGTAGTAGTCTGTAGGCGCAAGGTCCGGTGAGTAGGGCGGATGACGGAGAGCTTCCAACCCCAGTTCTCGCAACTTGGAGACCGTCTGCTGTGCAGTATAAGGTCGCGCGTTGTCGTGCAGAAGCAGCGTAGACGAGCGATTCATCAGCGACCAATCATGGTTGGAGATGTGCCAGCTTCTCCATCATTGTGCTCAGTTCTTCACAGTAAACATCTGCAGTAATGCTCACCCCGTTAGGTAAGAAGCTGTGATGAATCACACCGGCGCTAGACCACCAAACAGTGGCCATCACTTTCCTAGGGATAAGTTTTCGTTTAGGTGCTGAACCAGGATCCAACTAACTTGCTGAGCGCTTGCGTCATTGTCGACCAAAGTCTTTGGACGACCGCGAGTTTCATTTTGCAAGTCGAAATTTCCAGAACGGAAGTTAGCAAACCAATAACAGGTGGTGCGTTGGTTTGTAGAGTTAGCTCCGTAAACGTCGTTGATTTGCGTGCCGCTTGTGCCGCGTTGCTGCCACGACGGTACTCATATTTACTCGAATTTAAAACGTATCCATGATGACGAAAAAGATTGAAATGCGATGAAAATGGAACACTAATCAATTAACAAATGACTACTTTTGGAAAAAGAATACCATGTTTTTAAAATATTTTTATTACTGCAGAACGACCATTTTACAGGTAAAAACCTATTATTAAATGTAAAAATAGTACCAATAAATTGGCTTTATAAAACTTTACTCTTAGAAGTCAACCAACTGAGAAGTTTAACTCTTGCAAATAACAAAATTATTGAATTAAATTATAGCGTTAGTTTATTGTACAAATTAGCCACTACAGATCCCTGCACTGCACGTTTCTCCGACATTTTCTTTACTTGTTTAGCCCAAGTTTAACACTTGACAAACTATAATAGCAATATGTACTGAACACAATAACTTATTTGAACAAAGATATTTGAACAAAGTCGAACGTAAATATGATTAAAAAAATTGTTTTTTTTTTTATCAGAAAGGCTGTATAGATATAGACTTTCTGCCTAACGCAAGAGAATGGTGAATATATTAAAAATGTCTATTCTTGACAGCAGTTGTCCATGGTATTATCCGATAAATTTAAGATGTCCACTTTAGTAATAGAACTCGTTATGAATTTCAACGTATTTCAATTGTATATTTTTACATTGATACACGATTCAAGTCGGACACAAATAAAAATGGTGGTTTAGATTAGATTTCTCTCATCAAATTGTTTATAGAAATAACTCAAGAACTGATATAAAAGTATTTGAGAAATAATAGACGTTTTATATTTCTTTGACATTAATAAAATATATTTGGTGCGGTTACGTGGTGCATTCTCAAGAGTTGTGTTTGACAAATAACAGGTTGTCGAAGACACCGATTTCGTTTAAGTTTTGAGTCTGATGTGTTGTTTTTTAACTGTATACTGGTCTTATGTAGCTAATAACAAAACTATTGCTAAGTGGATATAAAACTGATATGTATTTCTGTCTATAAATGCAACAGGATAACTAATTTGAACGATGTAAGCTGTACAAGTATTTTATTCAATCAGCATGTGACCCAAATCGGGAGATTTCTCTTCTTTGTGTTTTAATACTAGATTTGTATTTACTTAGTGCGCCAAGAACTATCAACAGGCTTTTTATTGTATGGTGAATCGAGCTGAGATCACCAAGAAGGACATGATATTTTGTGAACTTGTCACGGTTGACTACCTGTACGACTCAGTGGGGGTCAGGTGTCGTACGATGAAAATATTTTTAATAGAGACCGGCCTGTAATTATCTCCTCAAGAGACTCGCTATAGGTATCAACTGTAAGTAAAACATTACAATTTCGGCGAGCCGCCAAAGAAAATAACAGACAAGATCAATGTGTATTTTGACATGCATGTAAACACGCCTGAAAGTACCAACCAAAATGAAAGCGTAACTATATCAAAATGAAGATTTGAAGCGAGTCTCATAAATATAAGAATTCGCTCTTGCACAGTAGAACAATGTTGCAAAATGGCTCATTCTGAAAATCACAGATATATTGTACAGGTCAGTAATTTTTGTTCTAATTGTTGTGTAGTAGGTACAGACAGTGATAATTACTTTATAGCCTTATCTACTTTTAACTCTTTTCACTTTGTTTACATTTATTAAAGTTCTTTTTTTATAAAAAAAATAAGTAATCTTTGCTAACATTCATGTGCTGTTTTCATTCCCATGATAAATGTAATCATTAATCCTCTTTTAATTTCATGACTATGAAATTCCTTTTTTTAATAAAATTATATCCACAATCTTTGTGGAAAATAAATATTCCATTGCTCGCTTCCCTAAGATTTTAAACTGTAAGAATTTCATAGCAATCTAAACAATCTAAAATTAAAAATATGGTCTATTTTCTACCCAAAGTATTCATATGAACGTCTAGGGTGTACCCATTACTTTTGTAACCGATTTCGCTAATTAAATAACTCAAATATGGTTTTCCTTATACAGCTACTTAATGGTGGTGAATAATAATAGGTGACAATAAACTTGTCACCCATTCATTGAAAACTAATATACAACACAACAATTCTTCATCAGTAATGGAGGGTTCTGATATTATCATCACTCCCAACAAACCTGTGATAACGGTAACTTATGTTACAACTGTGATTTAGCTTTGATGATAAGATGTAACTAAAAAGCAAACGTTACATGTTATGCTTCCGCTTGATACTTCTAAAACATTTATTATTCTTCATTCTCATCTAATGTGTATCATAAGTGTATCACGGGGCTTTTACAAGTATAATGAACAATATGTTATAGGGTTTTGATAGATTCAGAAATAAAGAATCATGTCAATGATGTTGCAAATATCCCAGGAGTATGGATTGTTCACTAATTTCCAGAGATATGCTTGTTTGCCAACTTAATTAAAAACATACCATATGAACCCACTTGGTCAATGACCTGCATGAATATGATGTAAAAACCACATTTGTAAATAATACTGCTATTACAGCTTATCAACATGTTTAAGTCAGCTTGTAGCCTAAATAATAAGAAAACGGGTTTCCATATGCAATTATATAATACATCTTGTACCAAAAAAGAATTGAATGCTCTCTGCATCAGGAAAGCAACCAATGAATTTAAATAACTGCATCAGGAAAGCAACCAAAGAACTTAAATAAAACTAGGTATAAAGCACTAAATACTTGACAATGGTCAGCATTGCTAGTCCTGCACCTTTGGTGTTACAAATGTCCATAGGTTTCAGTGATCACTTTATGTCAGGTTCAGGTTCTCTGACACAGTGTTGACAATATATGGCCTAATTTTTTTTCATGTTATTCCCACTTTTACCATCATTCCCAAATGTAAGTTAACATAATAACCTTGGTCTTCTTACGGAGGATTGACAATAAAACATCCTCGATTATATGATTGAGTTATTAACATTTCTCCACTCTATAAATTATACACACAATACTAACCTCTTGTTGATGCTAGTTCAGCTACTTCTCTTGTCTATGATGATGGTAGCATTAAGGTACAGATCAAGGGATGCTACAAACAGCAAGCAACCACGTAACCTAAAACTAAACTAAGGATACTGCAACTTGTTGAAAAGATCCCTGAACTGGAAGCAGATTTGAAAGGTTGTGAGGAAAACCTGTAAGTTTATAACCAGCAGGTTCCTGGTGGAGTACATTTTTAGAACTGAGAGATCATTTGTCAAACGTGATTTACCTTATTCTTAGAATTGCCAAATATTGGAAGTGTAATGTTATGGGTTATAGGAAGCATCCCATGTTAATGGCTATTAGCGTGAGCCTATCTTGACTTACAGTGAAGGTTGTTTATATTTCGTGGTCTCGATTCTAATTTGCGTTATTGCGCTCAGTGTGAGGGGCAGTAAAGGTGAAATAACCTACATTAGGTCCTGTGAATCTGAGAACCTTCATAAAGTTGAGTACATACATCCAAAAGGGATTCAAATATAAAACATTCTTGTATTGACCATTGCTCTGATAGCTAAATTGACACAACATTACACACCTTCCCGCATTTGAATACTATTTGTTAATGCATATAGCCAATAACTGTCGCTGCCTTTGATATGCCCAAGATGATTCAAAAGCGATAGTGACAACAGGTAATCTCAATGATGTAATCTGCGGACTGCATATAACAATCAAGTGTTGAAGGCCATTGCCCATGGAGCAAACCCATCTTAAAATTATATCTCTGAAACATGCTTGCTTAACGCCTATGACTGGAAAAGAATCGAATGGAATAGGTTATCTATTCACAAAAGATTGATATGCTTATTTTTTTTGACTCAAAAAACCTATTTAGCACACAATGAACTTCCTTGCTATTTCAGATGATATAAAAAAACTGTTTTATATTGTATAAAATGTATAAATATTTAAGGCTTACATTTGCTATCATTGTAAAATCACTGCCTATATTAAATTTTTGTATGTACATGCAGGTGTATGTGGGTGCATTATCTCCACACTATGAAGCCTTATCAGTTGAAGCATCAAAGCAGACCAGCTCTGAAGAAATAGTCTGTTGTATCACTGACAAACTTGGTCTCACAAATGGATCTGGTGGCCCATATGAACTTGCTGAGGTATGTCTAATATAATAACAACAGTATTTTTGTTAATAACGGGGCTAAACGCGGTTATTTCACATACCTTTGGTGCCTGACGTTTCGACCAGGTTGCACCGGCTGTGGTCACAGGCTGACTGGCTCAGCAGCGCACGCCCTCCGTCGTCGAGTACGCGTGGTAGAAGTTTCTCCATCCACCCGCACATCTTCGTTATTCTTGATGTTATTTTTTCTCCACGTACCGTCACACGCTACACTCACGGTGTCCCTATTCTGTAAGCTAACCGACGCGCGCCTATTCTGGTGTTTACCCGACTGTGCACAAAAGCGAGATTTTATGTTACTAATCACTGGATTCCACGCTCCTGATAATTTAAACCCCTCCTCCCGATTGAATGTTTCATGTTTTTTAATCTCAATCGCTTCACGTACAACTCTTGAATAATACTGCCGTTCAGTAGAGAGGACTTACGTGTGATGAAATTCAATCCAATGATTAGTGCCTGCTTCAAGTAAATGTTCTGCGATCGCGGATTTACTATTGTTGCATTTCTTTACAGCTGCGATATGTTCCTTGACCCTTTCAGCTATAGTACGCTTCGTTTGGCCTATAAACACCTGGGGTTTGTAACGGAACTACGTCCTTTGGCGAACCCACGATGTTGTAAACCTTTATGCAGGGTGTATAAATTGTCTTTATCGAGTATTTCTTTATGATGGAGCCGATCTTATCCGTTACCCCTTTGACATAAGGCATTTAGGCTGGCTGTCGGTTCACTTCTGGATGTTTGCGTCTGCTTGTCGGCTGCTTCATTTGTCCTTTTACCTGATACCCGTTGCTTTTTAGTACCTCCTGAACATGGTCCAGCTCTCGCTCTAAATGTTCAGGGTCACACAGATCGTAAGCTCTATTCTTGAGAGATGTCATAACGGATTGCAGGTGTCGGGGATGATGATGCGAGGTACCGTGTAAGTACCTATCCGTGTGAGTAGGTTTGCGGGTACACACAGTGTGCTAAGGACCCATCCAATCTCACGGTCACTTTCACGTCTAAGAAGGACAACGACCTCTCCGACTCCAATTCAAATGTGAACCGCATTTCGTGTGAATGGAGTTAAGATGGTGTACATATTGTTCTACTTCATTACTGTTTCCTTTAACAATACTGATGATACCATCCACATATCGCTTCCAAAGTCTGATGGCCTTTGGGCCGACATTCAGCGCCTTTTTTTCAAAATGTTCCATCCAGATGTTGGCAAGTACGGGGGCTACAGGACTTCCCATTGCGACACCATCAATCTGAAAGTAATGCTGACCTTGGAAAAGGAAGCGTTTAGCCCTATTATTAACAAATATACTGATAGTATGCAACGCGATAGTTTTAAAGTTAGTATAATAACAACAATTAGAAATTATATATTGTTAAATTGTAATGGGCACAAATGTAATGGCAATGGGCTCACCACCTATTACATGGGCCAAATATGCATACGGTAAAATGTGGGTGTATAGTATGTCTCTGCCTACCACATAAAGGCGTGACAATATGTTTGAATGTATGTAAAACTGTATACCTACATGAATTTACCCACCACTGTAGTGACATAATGTCATCCTCTATGTATAGGAGATGATGGCATTCATAAGACAGGTAATAAAAGGGTGTATTACCATCAAGATCTCCAGCAACCTCACCTACTAGCAGTGCGCCTGCTGATCAAAAGACGAGGCAATGTACGCCCTTAGCTGCTGTGGTCCCCAAGCTTCAAATCCAGGTCCAAAGCATTTGGAAATACACTTAGATATAGGTTATTACAATTTTTTTATAAATTTCAATTTTTGTATATTTCATTTCGCCATTGATGCTAGAAAGCAGCATGTGAAGCCCAGTTTCTTTATCCATCTATGCTAGAAAGCAACTGGAAAGATCCTGACATGATGATGAAGATTACAAAATGCCACAATATAATTCAACTAATTTAATTACTGGTACCTATAACAATTTAAATGCCAATATTAACAGCATATGCTAACAATACATTTTTTTCTTCTATGAATGAGTCACAGGTTTGAACTTCCTTTAGTTGGTCATCATAGAAACACTTCTAGCATGACTATACATCAGATTTTATTGTACCGTTTAGTACAATTTGTTGTGTGAAAGAGATAACATCCATTTACTTTCACTAATACTTATCAATTGAAAATATTGCTATATTTAACTTGTTGCAATGGTAAATACAATTCTATATATAATATAATCATTCTCGTGTCAGTGTTTGTTGCCATACGAAACGGCTTGACCAATGTTTATGAAATGTTATATGTATATTCGGAAGGTCTGCGAATCAGTATTCTATTCTATTTTTCATAGCTCTTAGTGATAAATAAAGTGGCCCTATAAATGGCAAAACAACGTCTGCCGGTCAGCTAGTATGCATGCCACATATGTTTTCACAACTAAGAATGGTATTTTTATTGGTAAGCTATCATCATTCGAAAATTGAAGTATTGTGTGTTGTCTAAAATATTAGGTGGTCGGGGACATGCTCAGTGGCGAGTGCAAGGAGCGACGGCTTGGCCCCAACGAGTCACCGGTGGCAGTCATGCTACTATGGCCAAACAACACTGGCTCTGGACAATACAACAGGTACTATCTTTTTCCAACTCCCTCAAATTATTCTGATTAATTTGGATACAGGTTTCAAGACATTCTAACTCCTAATGGGACTTTACTCGAATTCTAGCTTAGTATAACTTTTCTTGTCTGGTGCTGATGCTGATTTACAGAAGTCACAGTTAAGGAAATGTAGGTGGGTATAGTCCCAAAATAAAAACAAGACAACAGGAAAAATATGTTCAGATTCCTTATTATACTCACTAAATTACGATTTCGAGTGTTTCCTATGTATAATAATATGTAATATATTTATGTATGGAGATGAATGCTCATAGCAACATTCTATGCGATATCTTACAAAAAAAAAAAAAATTTGTTGGTGTCAAACTTTGGCAATGTCTGCCTCTTGGTCTGCTCTGCGTCTGTCAGCAATAGACGCGTTTACTCCACTGTTACGAAATATGAAATATGAATCGCCTTAAATGCAGTCTATAATATCAAAAATAATGGGCCCATAAACTGAGGACTACTTTTTAGCGTTGCTTGTTTGATAACTGCTCTTAATTTTTAGACGTTCGTGTCCTCAAAGCTTGCAAGTGATGCCATTTTGACGTACTGTACTAACAAAATATAAAACATATATTGTAAGTTACTAACAAAATGTAAATTCTCAAAGACCTATTCAAATAGCGCTCGTAACACAGTGTTCTGCAAACTATTACTGCATTAAGCAACTTTTGCAATGGGTGGTCTTCGGATGGCTGACCACTGTGACATTTCTAATGACGAGAGTTTCCGTACTTCGGAAGGCACGTTAAGCCGTTAAGCCAAGTTGAAGGCCATATGGGCGGCTTGAAAAATTTCAACAGCAAGTCGCCACAACCTGTGCCTGTCCATTACAACACGGCAATGGGCTCACCACCTGTTACGTGAGATAGGAATAAAGGCGTAACTATATATATGTATGTATTATACTATCCAAATGGCATCAGCATGCTTCCGTTCGACGAGTGCAGCAATGTCAAATCTGGTTTCTACATAATTATCTTATTCCTGTAATTATGTGATACTTAGGCCACTTCTAACATAGTGTAAGACACCTGCATTGTACCTATGACTCTTTATGTATATTTCATCTATTCATTCATCGGTCACAGCTGTACTATTCGATTACCTATTTATATTGTTTTTTTTTGTGATGACTCATTATAATCTATTACAATTACCGTAATCCATACTTCTATACGTATATTATAAAGCTGAAGATTTCTTTGTTAAGTTGAACGCGCTAATCTCAGCAGCAAATGGTTCGAATTGAAAAAATCTTTGTGTGTTGAATAGACCATTTATATAGGAAGTATCGAAGTATGTCCCGTCGCTTATAAATTATACAATAATGCATTAAAATTTGCCCGATTTGTCGACATTTATAATTACTGCTCCGATGATATATAATAGCCTTCCTCGATAAATGGACAACCCAACACAAAAATATTTTTACAAACAAACATACTCTTCTGCTTTATAATATTAGTATAGATTATAAATTACTAAAGTTCGTGAGTTTGTATTACTAATAATAATGTTACAATACGAGGATAATCAGGACAAGTCTACAATATAATAAATGCGGATCTGTGGCGTCAAATGAGAAGTGTTTAAACGAATACTTAGTTGTTTAATGAGAGACTGTAGTAGCAGTGATTGGGAATAATACCCGAGAGTGGCTCATGACTCACTCTTCCTGCGACGGCGGCGTGATAACACCGTGTCCATCCTGCCAATCAAACTGAAACATTGCCGCTCGATCAAACATGCGCTCTAAAATTGTACCGCGACACGCAAATATTTAGAATTCATCGTTATGACTCAAAAGTATTTTTATATCTTAAGATACATGTATTTTTATATTAATATACATCATTACCAATCTTAATTTAATTTTCTTTGCAGATTCTATCTCCGGGAGAAAATCCCCGACGAACCATGGATGGAGAACTTTTCAGTGGACCCACAGCTGATAAAGGATTACTTCCAGCGGTTTCTTTATCAGCCAAAGGATCGAGAATACCCCGACTTGTGTCAATTGCCGGAGCTCAATGAACAGACGTTGCTAGATAACTTGAAGGCAAGGTTCGCGGCCGGTTATATTTACACTTACGTGGGGTCTATACTGATAGCGCTCAACCCTTTCAAGTTCTACCCTATCTACAACCCGAAGTATGTGAAGTTATATCAGAACAAACGGATAGGATCCAGTCTTCCACCGCATATATTCGCTGTAGCTGACGCAGCGTATCATTGTATGCTTCGAGAGAGGACCAACCAGTGCATAGTAATTAGTGGAGAGAGTGGTTCGGGGAAGACCGAAAGTACAAACTTTCTATTGCATCATTTGACGGCTCTGAGTCAAAAAGGATCTCATGGTAGTGGTGTAGAACAAACTATATTAAGTGCAGGTCCAGTGTTAGAAGCGTTTGGTAATGCTAAAACTGCACACAACAATAATTCAAGTAGGTTCGGTAAATTTATTCAAGTGAATTACAAGGAAAATGGCATGGTGCATGGGGCTGTGGTACAGAAATATCTTCTGGAAAAATCGAGGATATGCAGTCAGGGACGTAACGAGAGGAATTACCATGTGTTTTATTATTTGTTGGCTGGTGCTTCGGAACAGGAGAAGGAACAGTTGCATTTACTCAGTGTCGACAAATATAATTATTTATCAAGGACTGGTTGTAGTGAAGTGCCCGGTATCGATGAACAGTATGAGTTTTCGCGGTTAAAACAGTCTATGGAGATGGTTGGATTCACCATGGATAAGCAGAGACGTTTGTTTGCAGTTCTCTCGGCTGTGCTACTTTTAGGTAAGTTCCACACATATATATATGTATGTGTACTAATATTATAAAGACGTAAAATTTAAGTTTGTAAAGTGGTAAAGGAAACACACATTTTAGTTATAAAATTAATAAATTAGACAATAGTATTTATTTTATTAAGAAATACGACCTATTTTGTAAATTCTTTCACTGTTAGAAAGGTATATTATCCCTGTGTAGCAGAGGCTACTTTTTATCTCAGTAACATCCACCACATGGGCGAACCTGCGGGTCTAGTTAAAATAAAGTCTACTTAGAACCTTTATAACTCGAGAATAGATGGACAGATTTTTATGATCCTTTGTTTGATTTGTCTCTACCAATAAGAGAGAATAAGCAAAAAACAACTGAAATTATGATATATTATTACGGACATTTTATGGAACATCATTGTTAGGCGGTTTATTATAATTTACGTCTAATCTATAGATAACTGGATTATAATTGTACTGATAACAGTTCATTATCGTGGGCATTGTGTACAAGGTTCATATCGCCAAACATATTAGCATAATCAGCATAAAGTCTTTAAAAGTAAATTCTACAAACATAATATATCACATCCATGTTATGCATGTTTGTGTGTAGTAGGAAATTAATTAGATTTTCCTGTATATGTGGTGCAGCTATACATAATAATCACAACTGCGGCATTCCTTGCGTCAGTAACGCAAAACAAAGTTTTTTTTTCGTATACATTCTGTTTATTTATGGACATTCCTAACTGAAGAATGCCTTATTGAGAATAAAATAAATAAATGACACTGAGCTAGTGTGGTTACGAGCGTTTTAAATTCCTTTTTAGGGTACCGTACCTCAGAAGGATAAAACGGTACCCTTATAGGATCACTTTATTGTCCTTCTGTCAGTCTGTCCAGACCCTTTGTGAGACGTGAATGCGTGGAGGCATCGAGTTGAAATTAAAATTATATACCTACGTTATGCCATTGGTCCCGGTTGCCAGTAACATTGCAGTTGTTAAGTCAAGTGAAAGGCCTAATGGGCGGCCTAAAAATTTCAACAGCAGCACAACCAGCACCTCTGTATTTTAACACGGCAATGGGCTCACCACCTATTACGTGGAATACGAGGGCTGCACTAAAAGTATCAGGAATGGAACATTTCCACTGTTCCTGTCATATTAAAATCTTTTTAATTGAAAACTCCTCCGTTTTAAAAATCAAATACCAATTATTTATTAAAAAAAAAGATTCTCGGTCTTGTCACAAGGTTTTGTCAAACTTGTTTAGTCGTTGAGAAAATGTAATTGACTCGAGAAAATTCAAGAGCAATGATTTATTATGACTTTCGAAGTGGTTAAACACAAAAACAGTGTGTTGACCGGATGATTTCTGAATTTGGTGGTGAAACCCCATCCAAAACCACAATTTATCGCTGGTTTGCTGAATTTCAACGTGGACGTGTCAAGCTCAGTGATGATCCCCGTCAAGGTCGTCCAAAAACTGCAGTTACCCAAGAAAACGTTGATGCTGTGCGTAAGCTGATTGAGGAAGATCGACATGTGACATACCGCGAAATTCGGGCAACTTTAGACATTGGCATGAATCAAATACAAATAATCTTTCATGAACAATTAGGTGTAAAGTTGTTTTCCCGATGAATATCGCATTCGCTCTGTGAAGAGCAAAAAGCGGCTCGCGTTACTTGGTGCGTCAGAACTCTCGAAAGATTCCTCGCAGGATCCTCAAATGCTGTATACAACATCGTATCAGGTGACGAATCCTGGATATACGCGTATAAATCCGAAACAAAAAACCAGTCACGAGTTTGGGTGTTCGAAAATGAGTTAAAGCCAACAAAAATTGTTCGTTCACGGAGTGTTGCAAAAAAAATGGTGGCCACGTTTGTCTCCAAAACCGGCCATGTTGCCACTATTCCTCTTGAGGGGCAAAAAACGGTTAATGCAGAATGGTATGCTAGCATTTGTTTGCCACAGGTCGTTTCTGAACTCTGTAAAGAGAACTGCAACCGCCGCATCATCCTCCATCACGACAATGCGAGTTCTCACACCGCGCACAGAACAAAAGAGTTTTTAGAGCAAGAAAACATAGAGTTATTAGACCATCCGCCGTACAGCCCCGACCTAAGCTCTAATGATTTCTATACTTTCCCTAAAATAAAGAATAAATTGCGTGGTCAGAGATTTTCATCACCTGAAGAAGCTGTGGACGCCTACAAAATGGCCATTTTGGATACACCAACTTCCGAATGGAATGGTTGCTTCAATGATTGGTTCCATCGAATGGAAAAATGTGTCAAATTTCGCGGAGAATACTTCGAAAAGCAATAAATACATTTTTAAATAGTAATGTTGTGTCACTTCCTTGATTCCCGAAATTTTCAGTGCCGCCCTCGAATATAATTTCAGAAAGACATGCATTGAAATTTCCGGACTACTTCCGGATAACTCGAGAAAATCAATGGAAAAGATATGGTTGAAAAAACATGAATTTATGACCAACTGCGTCACAAAACACTCTTTTGAAATTGAAATAAATAAATGTTTGCATTGGCACTTGGCTACCTATCTTGTAATCTCAATGTTATTACTTTTTCATACAATAATAAATACTCCTTTAAGACGTTGTTTATTTCACTACTGCTCTTGGCAAAATATTTGATACCCAGGAAATCAGTTTTTAATTATTAATGATTCAGACAGTAATAAATAGTGGGTAAGATGTACCATTGAAGCGCTCGTGGCCCCGCTAACTCAGTTCTGTAAACGATCACTGCGTTAAGCAACTTTCGCTATGGCTGGTCCTCGGATGCTTGAGAAGGCACGTAAAGCCGTTGATTCTGGTTGCCAGTAACATGGCAGTCGTTAAGCCAAGTTGATGGATGCAGCTTAAAAAGATACAACAGCAGGTAGCCACCACCTGCATCTGTCCATTTCAACACGGCAATGGGCTCACCATGTGGTGATGTGTGTTACGTGCTACAATTTTTTTTATAGTGAAATGTAGGCGTCTAGTAGGTATACCACTGCCATCCTCTGCCTCGGTGGCGCAGTGGTAGTGTATGCGACTGCCGCGACTGAGATCCCGGGTCGGAAAAAATATTTGTGTAATCCACAAATGTTTGTTTCGGGGTTTGGGTGTATTCTTTGTATAATATGTATGTATTTAGAAATATATAAGTAAGTTTATCACTTGCCTCAATCTCATACCACAGCTTATATTAGCTTATAACTTAGGGCTATATGGCGCTTTGTAAAAGAAATGTCTCACAATATTTATTTATATTATTTTATACAAAGCAAGCGTGTCACCTATTGTACTTACTATTTATTTAATTGACTGCCTCTGTGGCGCGGTGGGAGTGTATCCGACTGCTACGCAAGAGGTCGTGGGTTCGATTCCCACCCAGGATAAAACTTTGTGTGAAGAGCACGATGCGATGGTTTATTCTGTGTCTGGGTGTTATTTATCTATAATATGTATGTATTTAGAAATATATAAGTATGTTTATCAGTTATCTGGTTACCATAGTACAAGCTCTGCTTAGTGTGGGATCAGATGGCGTTGTGTGAGTTGTCTCAACAATATTTATTTATTTATTACACTAATTTCTACAGACGGTCAACTGACGGGTATGCGATTTTGCGCCTACAGCCGACAAAAATCGGCGCGCCGTATTATAATTACTTTTATCTATTATGGCACAGCGAGATGAGCGTGCAAAACATCCCTTACTCTGTCACTCATAACATATTTTAAATATTTCAGGTAATGTCGAATTCCAACCACAGCGGAAATCTTATCACCACGACGAAGCAGTGGGGGTGAAGAATCCCGAAGTGGTATCACTGATATCTTCGCTACTGAGGGTCAAGCAAGAGACGTTACTGGCCGCTCTGACGTCAAAGCGCGCCAGAGCTTCGGGCGAAACGCTCGTTATCAATTATAGGTATGTTAACACCTTATTACCATCTTTGGACTATACTAGCGGCACGCTAAGATGGCCGTTTTGACATATTACAACAGTGATGATATTTTACTTGTTTTACATAAGTACTCTGTTTTCTACCGTAGTATAAATACCCTCTAATGTGGTCTACTTTTATTCAACTATTTCTACTAATAAAATGTAATTAAAATTAATACGAAACTTCATTAAAGGACAAACTTCAAAACGGCCATCATAGCGTGCCGCTAGAATAAGTTGTCGTGTAATGATGTTGTTACGAAAACTAGTTGTAATTTTAAAGGAATGTATGGGTAAGCAGAGATGTATTTTCCAACTAACTTTTTGTAAGTTTTGTTCTTTTAACTAAATTTGAGATTGCTTTGCTTTCTATTTCCGAACTAGTTAACGACCGCGGCTCCGCCCGCGTGGTGAAGTTTTCCCGTTCCCGTTTTCCACAGGAACTCTTTCATCAAAATTCATTAAGTAGTTTTTCGTATTATTATTTACATAATTATTTTTTTCATTAGAATAGATACAATTAACGTATTTGTAGTGCAATTGCATGTAACTTATTTTGGTAAATGTATATTCACATTTATCAGTATCTGCTAATGGTATTTTATCTATACTAAATGGCTCATCGTGTGCTAAATGAAGTTATTTGTAATAGAAGTAAGCTACATGTACCCCACCGAAATGTTCCCAGCCAACGTCTCGTATTTATATACATAGGTTTAAGAGCAGGCCTTTCTAAGATTTGGACAATTTTGTTGTTCTTTTTTTTTAATAATTTACAGAAAAGTACGGGTCTAAAACTTCACCACGCGGACATCAGCCAGTTAAATATATGATTCTTATATCTTAATTACAGATTACCAGAAGCAATAGCCACTCGGGATGCAATGGCGAAATGCTTGTACGGTGCTCTGTTCGACTGGATAGTTATGCAGGTCAATCATGCGTTGCTCTCTAAAAAGGATACGCTCCGGGAACATCAGGGACATAGTATAGGTAAGACATATCTTCCTAATCCTTTTCAATACCTCTAATAGTATAGGTGTACTTAAGTCTTAGGAGTCTTAAGTCAAGGTCAGTCTCAAAACCCAGTATAATGGTAGTTGTTATACTGAGGTTTTCAGTGGATTTTACGCGGCAAGATAAAAAATAGCATTTCACTGCATATATATAATTGTATTTTAGAAGTGCTTGTGGCCCCGCGGACTCGTTGTTCTGTTACCGATCACTGAGTTACGCAACTTTCATTTCACAACTTATGGCTGGTCCTCCGATGGGTGACCACTTTGTGGCATTTACATTTGCGAGCGTTTCCGTGCTTCGGAAGGCACGTTAAGCCCGGTTGCCAGAAACATGGCAGTCGTTAAGTCTAGGTGAAGGCCTTATGGGCGACATGAAAATTTTCAACAGCCAGGTAGCTACAACCTGCGTCTGTCTATTTCAACACGGCAATGGGCTCACCACCTATAACATGGGACAGGAATACCCATGGTGAAAAGTGTGCATATAATATACCTCTGCCACTCCTTCGGGGATAAGGCGTGATGGATAAATAAAAAAAACAATTCACTAAAGCACGTTAACACAAATTTAATGTCGAAACCATTACTTACCACAAACAAGATAAATGCACTAGTTTTAGAAAATAATATACAGCATACAGTGTCCGCACTTGTCTATTTTCGCGCATAGAATTCTTTTGAATATAAAAAAAAATAAAAGACAAACTTTTATTTTTTTTAATTTGGCAGGTAGGTATAGATTGGCGTTTTAATTTTCGACCTTGTCGGGAGCGAATGCCAGTCCCAAAACTTTAATCAGCAGGTGTACCACTAACAGCTGAGGTCGCTTGACACATCTAACACTCAATTTATATATTTTTTCCAGGCGTTCTAGATATATTCGGTTTCGAGGATTTCGGTCTGAGCAATAGCTTTGAGCAGCTGTGCATCAACTACGCGAACGAACACCTTCAACACTACTTCAACCAGCATGTGTTCAAGTATGAGCAGGAGGAATACAAGCGGGAAGGCATCCCCTGGACTGATATAGGCTTCTCTGACAACACGGGCTGTTTGCAGCTTATTGAGGGGAAAGTCAATGGATTGCTTTGCTTGTTGGATGATCAGTGCAAGTAAGTACCTTACTACTTTACCTCAGTCATTGCAGAGGTAGTCTCAAAATGGTGGCACACCCTATAATGGCTACCGAGGTTTTGGTCCCAGGGATTTATTTTTGAGGGTAGTATATTTGAGCTTTGAGAGAATTCCTGATGACTATCAGTTGGCTCAACTTCAACGTATCTTTAGCTCAGGGGAGGTGAAGGCCTTGTTGGTTATACGCGTGTGTATAAGAAGACAAGTCCTGAGAGAAACAAACAAAAAAAAATTTGTCAGTCGATTTTTTATAGAGTTTTTGTGAAACTTACGGCCGAATACTGAAATGTCACTCAAATATCTAACGTCAACTTAAATGTTTGAGCACCTCTTAAATACAAAATTCGTATTCTCAAACATGAACTTTAAGCATGTGTTAAATTTAAGACGAGCTCAGGTTAGTTGCGCTCAGACTAAACTCAACGTAAATTTCGTATACTGGAATGCCACTTATTTTAATTTAGCTGTCAAATGGCCTGTCAAACTGATTTCAATGTAAAATAAATATAAGAGTGGTCGAGAGGTCTCCTAAATCTGAAATTGAATATATTGAAGCGTTAAAATAATGTCTTTATCTTCGCTATCTTCACTCTGACCATGAAAGACGAGAGAGAGACGAGAGAAGCTAAATACATTCGAAAAATGCAATGATGCGGAGTTTCCTGCTCGGTTCCATATCTCCAATGAGACAGTTTTATATTTTGATAATTTATACCATGGGCGTACCTAGTTACCCAGGGAGGGCAGAAGGGGTAGCTGCCCCCTTCCGGACATGGTTTACGACTCCTACTTTTGTCTATAAAATTTAGCCTGGTAGAAATCGCTTTATGTGATAAGGCCGCCCATTGTACTTTTTCCACAGATTTTAATCTCAATGTACAAATGTTTTGCCTGGCGCATATTACGTATTGCGTGCGTGAAATTCTCACCTAAAGCCGTCATTTTGTGCCTGTATCGGTAAGGAAAGCGGGTACCCCGTCCACCGTACTTTTAAAATAGCTAATACTAGGTGAGCCCCACGACTTTGCCCTTGACATACTTCGAATTCCCGTCGCACCTATTTAATCCCGACGCTTATATATTCTACAATAATGCATAAAAAATTGCCCAAATTGTCGACATTTATGATTACTGCTCCGCTCTTCAGGGCAGTAGCGTTATGATACATAGTCTATAGCCTTCCTCGATAAATGGGCTATCCAACACATAAAGATTTTTTAAATCTGACCATAGTTTCTAAGATTAGTGCGTTCAACCAATCAAACTCTTCAGCTTTATTATTAGTAAAAAATCTTACTAATATTATAAACGCGAAAGATTTTAAGTATGGATGTTTGTTACTCTTTCACGCAAACCCATATAGAATGGATTTTGATGGAACTTTAAAATTATATCGTTTACACATCTGAATAACACATAATGCTACTTTAATCGCGGGAACAAGTTCCTGTGGGAAACGGGAACGGGAAAACTTCACCACGCGTGCGGAGCAGCGGGCGTCAACTTGTATCGATTAAAACAAGTAGATGGCTGATGAAAAAATTTAATTTGTAAATATAAAAAATCTTGTTTTGACAAAAATACAGTATTTAGTAAAACACTTGTAAAAGTTATTTATTATATAACAGACCAACACAAAAACATCAAAGATGAAAAATATATACCTAAGATACTGTGTTCCTTACACCACCACACAAGAAAGATAAATATCTTATGACAATGACCCATCTTTCCTTTCTACATTAAGTTTTAGTAGAAATCTTTAAACGCTTTGGAAAAACAAGTGGAGAATAAACAGTAACTATCAACGCAATTTGATGATAGTGATTTTGTCAATATGGTAATTCTTGGAGATAGCGGCTATTCATGTCAGCCTATTTGCTGTGCTGACTCCATTGCTACATACAGTCGCCTGCTGAATAAGTATATTCCAATGTTTTTCTTCCATATCCCAATTTATTTTTGAAAAATGTTTACAAGTCACGCTAACGTCACTGGTTTCATTCAAATTGAACGTTTCGTTCTACGATAATTGGGTCAGCAAATGTTTACGTTCAATTTCGAAATAGTTTTTAAGTTATTTATTCTTATACATAACTTAAAAACCTATCTTTCAGAACATTATAGACATTACATTGTGTACCAAATAAAACTATTATTATTTTCTATTATTTTAACTAAATTAAGTAGCATTGTAAATATTGTTAAGTCCAAAACTGTTGCCTAAAATGAGGCATCGTGAATGTTGCCATGACGCAAATTATTTGACAGCTGCTTAGCTGATTATGCCTGCAAATCGTTTGAGTAGCCTTTGTGTATACCACTTTAATTTTGAGAGATACTGAAATTTGAGAGCCCTTCCACTGTGCGTTGTATTTAAGTGACGTTTCAGTATTCGGCCGTATATTTACTAATTTGATTTTACTTTCAGTTTTCCCTGGGCCACAAATGAGACCCTGCTACAGAAGTTCAACTCGGTTCACGAAAACAATCCGTTCTATGAAAAACCGCAGCGACGCGAGCCTGCGTTTGTTGTAAGACATTACGCTGGACGAGTCAAGTATCAGGTACGTTTTTTTTATTTTGTAGCACTGCGAATTCAAAGTTAAATTTTTGGTAGTTTCTAAAAAAAAAGACCTTTGACCCAAATGATCGTTTTTTTTTTTGAACAATCTGCTCACTTGGTAATTGGTCACATAATAAATAGGTGACGAGTCTACTGCAGTGATACAGTCTTCAGCAGGTATCAATAAGATTTAATTATAGTCTAGTTAGTTAGTTAATATAGTCTAGGACCTAGAATTGTCAATTTTGGTTAAATTCGTGATCTTACAGCACAAAGAAAATCTTCAAAAAAAAAAATAGTTGAAAAGACCCCATTTATACATAGTTAATACCAAATAACATAGACCTTTGAGTTGTATGGGCGCTTATACAATTTGGAGGTCTAGCTTAATTGGAATTTTGTATCTTTTGGTTACATCACTACCAGACTAAATGACGGTCAAATCTGTTATGTATTGGTAAAGAACTATTAGTGTTATGAATATCAGTCAGTGTCAAATTCCTTGTGAAAATTAACGCTACCTCCCCTACTATTACCACTTGGAGTGCGATGACCCCATGCAGATAGTTTACTCCACTACTAATGTATCCCCATTTGTATGTTTCGGGTCATCAGAAAGATAAGCGTTCAAAGTTTTTTTAGATCAACATGATAGTTTTTAAACTAATATTGACTTATTTGATCAGGTAACGGCAATGCGCGAGAAGAATCTGGACCTAATGCGACAAGACATAGTGAGTGTGCTAAAGAACTCGTCGCTCGCGTTCGTCAGAGAACTGGTCGGAGTGGACCCCGTAGCCGTCTTCCGGTGGGCCATAGTGCGGGCTTTCTTCAGGTATAGCTTCAATTCAATTTTTTTTTTACATACATACATATTTCGTGCCTATCTCCCATTGGGGTAGGCAGAGACTATAGCTTTCCACTTGCTACGATCCTGACATACACTTTCGCTTCTTCTACTTTTATGAGTGTTTCATGTTTTTTATGTGTGAACTATGAAAATATGATCATGAGTGATCAAATTGTTTTTTGTTCGTTAAATTGCTCCTAATTTTGATTCGAAAGACAAGCAAGCACCTACATGATGGGATGTAATTGAAGAAGAAGATTGTAGAAAGGAAAAATTGACTTGCCAAGGCTGATGTGACGGTGTCTGCTACCTTCTTCCTTTGATTTTCAAGTGGCGGGGCTACGTATATTGTAGGAGTTCTTTACTTTGACTGAGATTTTGGCAGAAATTTTGAGCGTGAAGCAAAGGCCACATAGTTTCCATAACTTTTTTGGTATTTTTATAAATTAAACTATTATTGGAATGCCACGTCAGTAAAAAAAATACTTACCTGGATTGACTTTTAATGAGAGACCTAACTCTTGCTAGTTAGGTCTTGCATCTGCTGACTAACGAACGGTTGTATTCGAATAGAAGCAAAACTCGAAACTAAACCCTGTACCAACCGTCGGCCCAGCGTGGTGTAGTAAGGCCAATCTTCCTCCCAAAATAAAATTAGGAACGACGTAAATCAGTGGGCCTAGTCCACTATTGACAAGATGTAGTATAGAACAGGAATCGCTGTTTTTAGCTGTCAAAATGTTAGTAGACTATCAAAAATGTAACTGACTAGCGGCCACTGGCGCGGTACGTGTTAGTAGAATTCTATCGGCCGACCGATAGAAGTCTATAGGAGTACGATTGTAATAGTATGTTACGAAAAGCTGATAAAATTGTACCGGTGAAATAGCAGGCTCGGCCCCCTGATTCGATGAATTGATTGACATGGAATTAAATCGTGACTGATACTGTTGCAGGGGCTACTTTGCCTTTCTGGAGGCAGGCAGACGACATCGCAACCATCGCGTAGACGGCGCCAGTCGAGTTCCGCGACCGTCCATACACGCGCCTAACGATAGCATCATTAGGTAACTACCTACGTCAATACACGTTCTGCATCTCGTCACATTATTGTGTCTACTTGCATCCGGAAATACAGCTTCATCGGATGAACCCTTTCATGTAATGAGATTATTACACTTTGCGATTTTAAGAAGCCCATTAAATCTACAAACGAGTCATGCGGATTATTATTATTACTATGATTTAGGGGCCAAGAGAAAATCGTTCACTGTAATAACTACAGAAATGAATGTACCAAATTTCTAGAGGTAAATATTCATAACCAATTTTCACTATGATAAAACAGCGTCTACAGGCGTTGCAATGCATTCGAAACGTCGTCGGTACAAGCAAGTGTTACGGTTCACTTCACGAAATGTCACTATAAGTGTATAAAATATTCTAGTAATTTGGTACTTTCACATTTATCGAAATAATTTTGGATGATAAATATATTCACTAACTGAAGTTTTTGCAATGTCATATTAACTTGACGGCATGAAGACGTTTATGAAGAAATTGCCAAATTAAAACAATTTTTTTCATAGCAGGTTATGCTTTCAATGCAAATGCATATTTTAGTCTGTTTCCATATAAACACGGTACTTCGAGATGCTTGTCGATTCTAATGATTCTTTGGTGCAGATTTTTTTGCAGAACTACACTAAAGAATCGATATAGTACTCGATAAAAAGCTCTCAGTACGGTGTTAAACTATTTTACTGAAGCACGCAAGTGATCGACTGTAAATATAGCACTTGGCGTTTAAAGCATGACTTGACTTCATATTTACATTGTTATGTATGAAATATATCGATATAGAATATAGCTTTTGCAAGCGACGTTATGTGACGTAATCAAATGTGTCTTGTTGCTCAGCCAACTGGTGACAGTATCGTCTATCAATCTAGCAATCAACCGCATTGCGTAAGTCACCGAATATACGGCATGCTTATTATTTGTTCTATGTGCACCTAACGCATGGACGTCCACGTTATAGTCAACCTTGTAATACCCTTTTCTTCCGTTTGAACATAAGCCAGTGCGGTCATATTGAGTCGAAACCAAGCTAAATATGACCGCACTCCTTAGAACTTAGTGTTTTTACCTATCGAATCACTATTAGTTGAAATTCGACTAGTTTTCATTTAGTAATTTAACTAATAGGTATTTACTCATTATCACGCGAGTACACACGTACAGATTGCATGCATATCACCGAACGTTTAATTAGTTTTATTTTTGTATCATTAATTTTGTAATCGTCCGAACCTTTCTCACCCGACATCAAACAAGAACGCCACACAGAGCTACGACTAAAGTTCGCGAAGCAACGGGACGAGCGAACAGCGAGGCTAAGGCGAGAGCGGAAGCGAGAGCGGAGGCGAATAGTGGCGCTCGGGTCGGTGGGAAAGGGACAAAACATTACAGGCTCGCTGAGACCCGCACTCGCAGGGTCGAGCGAGACCGCGACGAGAGGCCCTTCGACGACACCGACGTCATGCAGCGCGCCAGCCAGATCGTCATGTACGTCCCGGAATAGTCTCGTGCTCTCTCTCTCTGGCCTGGCTCGCACTCGCACTTCTGCCGTGTCAAACATACATACATAAGCTCTGTCCAATCGTTTATCTTGCTTTTCTCAGGTCGTGCCTTGTTATAAAATGAATCTGTGGTGTGGTAGTTCTATCACGACTTTTAATCTTTCTTTTATGTAAATAAGACATTATTGTATCAACCCGTGTGGTTACTACCAGAATATTATAATAATTGTAAAAGGAGTTACATTCCCTAAGTTGGTTTACATCAACCAAGCATCTAGTCAGAACATTAAAACCGAATTTATTTATAGCAAGGTTCTATGTATGTATAGAAACACACCATATTACGAAAACAGAAAACTGTATTTTATGCTAAGGCGAGGAAAAGGCACGACCTCTCTAAAGGAACATCAATGCTTGGGAAGAGCCTACCAATGAGTACAAATTAAGAAAAAAAATTATACCCAATTTAAATCATACTATTTTATTTATTTTAATTCAGTTGTATTTGTCCTCATTTGTTTAAGAATTTGTTTGATGCATATGCGTGTTTTGGTTGGGGTCTCTGTCACACTTTTCTATGTATCACGGTGATGGCTATGGGTCTTTCCGTTGGTTGGTGTCTTATTTCTGTGGTATTTATGTATGAAATTTATGTTATCATTGCTATACGACTGATTCTATCATCTACAAGAGCACACTTTTATATTCTCTACTGTAATAACCTTATTTCACTGTCGTTGTAATCAAATAGTATTAAGCCGAAGATGTACCAGCAACATATAACGTGAGGTTTTCCTATAAAGGTATCTACTCATTATAGCGTATCACACATAACTATGTTAGGATTTATTATTTCAAACTTTAGCACAGAGTACAAGGCGGACTTAATGCCAATTAAGCATTTTCTACCAGGCAACCTTAGGGTGATGCAGAGATAAGATTGAGAGGATTGTGGCAAACAATAGCAAAACTATTTCCGATAGACCGTTCTCCCGTCACTGACCAACATCGTCGTATAAATCGTACCGAACATCAATTATTGGTAAAAACATTTTACACGTAGATACAGACACCCCATACCCGGAATGCTTAGGTGAAAGCTTTTAACGTAATAACGTTCTATTTGTCTGATTTTACTTTCCTTTCTCGTCCAAATATGGTCTCAAAATACATGTTTGATCAGTTTACCCACCAAGAAAACATAAAGATACACGCGAAACCATAAAAAGAACAATGATGATCTTTGTTTTATGCCGCGTTCCTATTACGGACATTAAAGTTGTATGATACGCTGTAGTGGATAGACTCCTTTATGTATTTATTACAAATTTACGTCGAATCGTTGTTATGCTTTCGGCTTTAGGGACGCTATAATTGTTAATTTGTGGCTAAAATATGTGGGTATACGTAGTTAACAGGCTATAGCAGTTTTTTTAATATAATTACCATTTTAGGGTTATGTTAATTATCATCGCAACATCACAGTTAATTTAAGTAAATGCTGTATAGCATAATTGGCTTTTGAACAAACTACGTGTTATAAGCTTGGTCTAGATTGTTTATAAAGTTTTGCAAAAAGCATGTTTGTACAAAAAATGCACAAATCACAAACTATATGTGTGTAGGTGTTGTAATAAACGTCGATTCAAGCTGAAAGCGAATCGAAGTGCATATGTAACATCTTTTCAGTTGTAACATTCGTAAAAAGGTAATCCACTCTTACCGCCACTGCGCTTAGTTGCAATTGCCCTTGACAAGCAAACCGGTCAAAATGTGCATTGCGCTATGTTCGCATCTACGATAGTAAATTTGCTGCGCCTCAATTTCAGCTTGAAAAGACCCTAAGGCTGTATCTCCGACTAAAGCGGCAAGAGTTACAACTCCATACTAAATGAATGCGTAGACGTAGCAGCGTACTTTGGACACCTCTACAGAACTGGATTTGTTTCTTCTAAATTTTGTTCTTTATTTTTCGTTTTATTTTTTATTTTTTAGGCAATAAAAATAAGAACTGATATATAAATTGTGGATTTTCTCTAACAGTCTCTAACGTCTAACAGTGATATTGTGAGTCAAAATTCAACTTATTTTTATATTAGCAAGGTCTAAATTTGAACAACCAGTATTTTTCTTTAAATTTCTATACTTAATCAAATCAAAAATCTTTATTCATGTAGGTCACAAAGTAACACTTATGAACGTCAAGATTGCAACCGACTGCACTCAATGTGACTCGACTGCACTCTACTACTATCATTTTGTATGGACACATCATCCGCCGCTGCTGTCAAGATTGCAACCTTAGAGATAAAGAACACACATATTGCTGAATATTTTAAAAATCAACACTTACATTCATTGACTTTTTATTTGTAATCGCATTTCATCTATGTTCTTGATTTGATTCAACAGGAAAAATAAGTCATTTAGGCCTCGCGAACGCGCGAAAAAGGGTCTGAAAAATCTTCAGAGTGTAAAGACCCTAGCAGGTCGGACGGCCGCGCCGGCTGGCAAAAGAAAACAACCTCAGACAGTCGCTGCACAGTTCCAACACTCACTTTCTGCACTCATGGATACCTTGAATCAAGCCAATCCATTCTTTATTAGGTAAACTATAGATTATCCAATGCTTCTGAATACAAAATTATCTAATACAGCCTGAATAGCATGATCGCGTTAATGCCAGTATTTCGTATTTATGTATAACTAAATCAAATATTTTTTTTCATCATACGATTCTCTATGCCTGATAGAACCGGTGGCTGTGAGAAATGAGGCTCCATTTGATTTTTTTTCTATTTATATATATATATATTGCATTATCTATCACGCCTTATCCCCGAAGGGTTGGCAGAGGCATATATATTATATGCCCACTTTTCACCATGTGTATTCCTGTCCCAAGTAATAGGTGGTAGTTCCCATTGCCATGTTGAAATAGACAGACACAGCTTGTAGCTACCTGCTGTTGAAATTTTCAAGCCGCCCTCAACTTGGCTTAACGACTGCCATTTTATTGGCAACCGGGACTCTGGGACCGGGGATCGGCTTAGTCTCGGACTGGCCCTGGTCGATTTTTTTCTATTGATATAATTATCATTCTATGATATGTCTGTAAATATGGGCTGGATTAATTAAATAAAATCAATAAATAAATATTGTGGGACACTTTTCACACAGCGCTATCTAGCCCGAAGTAAACCAATATTAGCTTGTGTTATGGGATCTAGATAACTGATAAACATACTTATATATTTCTAAATACATACATATTATAGATAAATAACACCCAGACACAGAATAAACCATCGTGCTCATCACACAAAGTTTTATCCTGGGTGGGAATCGAACCCACGACCTCTTGCGTAGCAGTCGGATGCACTCCCACCGCGCCACAGAGGCAGTCAACAAAAATCAATTAATTAATCAATGATTACAACAAAATGTGTGAGGTCTGATGTTTTATGCCAATTGTAGCTTGCTGTATGTTTTATGCGTCGTTTACACAATACATTATACTATGTCTAATTTGAAAAAAAAGTGCTGAATTACATTTTCTGTCACACAAAACTGCCCTGAAAATTAAAAAAAAAAGGCAAA
This sequence comes from Thumatha senex, assembly GCA_948477245.1. Lineage (NCBI taxonomy): Eukaryota > Metazoa > Arthropoda > Insecta > Lepidoptera > Erebidae > Thumatha > Thumatha senex. The sequence goes on along the minus strand of OX419741.1, from coordinate 15,578,110 downwards.
TTGGTGCTGCAGTTCTGAAGTAACACATTTAGAGCACTACAGCATTTTGTTTATTTAGTGTAATATTGATTTTTATACAAAACATATTTCAATCACAGGTGTATAAAATCAAATGGCGAGAAAGTGCCTCACGTGTTCGATGATGAAACCGTCCAGAGACAATTGCGTTATACTGGCATGCTCGAAACTGTCCGTATACGACAGGCAGGGTATAACGTGCGACTTACCTATGAAGAGTTCATACAGTTGTACAGGATATTGCTGCCCAAAGGGCTGCTTAGCTCGCAGGCTGATGTTCGGCATTTCCTCGCTACGCTTAACTTGGATAGGGATAATTATCAACTTGGTAAGTAGATATCTATACGATATACTAATATATAAAGCTAAAGAGTTTGTTTTTACGTTTGTTTGAGCACGTTAATCTCAGAGACTACAATGGTTCGAATTGAACAATTTTGTGTTGTGTTGGATAGCCCATTTATCGAGGAAGGCTAGCCTATATAGGAGTCAATAATAAAGTAATTTCAACTTGTTTCGATACGGTCGGGGTAGTTCAGTGGCTAGAACATTGCCCTGGTTAGGTTTTCTTTTTCACGCTATTAAAAAATTGTAAGAATTTTTTTTTTGTATCCAATTCAATATAATTCTACATTTTGAAACTGACGTTGACTCGTATGAATCGTTTTTCAGGTGCTTCAAAAATATTCATGCGCGAGAGTGAGCAGACTAAACTGGAGTATAGACTTCACCAACAAATCATGGCGTCGATCATCACCATACAGAGGTGGTTCCGAGCTGTGCTGGAACGACGGCGCTTCTTAGCATTGCGGCGGGCTTCCGTCGTATTACAATACTTTTGCAGGTACGTGATGAAAAAAATTCACACATTAAACAATTTATGATCGAAATGTAATATTTTTAATGGTATTTTTACTGTTCTATTCAAATACAGATCAAAGTAATTTTCATAGTAAGACAAATTTCTCAATATCTTTTCTTGGACGTAGTAGACTCTCTCATTTATTTTAGCGTATTCCCAATTGCATTCCCAATATAGATTTGGAGCCCGAGGTCCACCTAATTTGATTGCTAGGACCAGCTGTCGTTAGACTTTTGATTCATCGGCATTATTGGAAGTGACTGCTGTCTGACCGACCATGTTATTGGTTATATTCAAAGTTCTACTCCATTAAAGCGATGGAAACTTTATAGGAGCAAAATGTGTACTCCAGAAAGAAACTGATAAAACAGTGTTTCACTAAGTTCCCAATTTTTTTTTTTATTATTAATCCATGTAGGTCAAGAAGTAACACACATTATACATTTACTGCCAGATTCGCAAAGCCGGTAGAGCCTGAGGAAGAACCTGGCAATAAAACTCATGGCCACTTATTTCTAACCGCCAGTTGTACACGTTGTGTAACAAAAAAAAAATAAAAATAAAAATTATAACATAGTGGTGCTCGCAGCTTTCGCCGTTCCCTTCAAAATCCTTAAAAAAGTTGTGTCGCCTTTTAGGCAGTGGCTGTCAGTTCGTCACGAGGCGGCAGTGCGCGTCCAGGCGTGGTTCCGCGGCACTCGCGTAAGACGTTGGTATGTCCGTCTGCGCAACGCCGCTATACAATTTCAAGCGGCCGCTCGCGGACATCTGCTCCGGAGAAGATTACTCGCCAGACATTCGCATCCAGTCTCGCGCTCTGAGGTATGTGATCTCATATCTTGGAAGTGTCTATTAACTTATTCACAACCAATATGACATTTTCTAGTCCTTGATCAAATAAAGCACAGGTCATGATGAACCAAATGCAAAAATAAGTTTATTTAAGTTTAGAAGGTTTTTTTTTTTCTAAAATGATGTTTCCATATTAATCCAAGATTTCGAGAATCTGTTGTATAGCTATAGCTAACACAAGGTTCAAAAGTTGTAATCTAGTATTTTTAAAGTCACTACCTGAAACACAAAGTACAAAAGGAAATCAAATATGTGTATGGGCTAAACATGTGTTTGAAGAAAAAGGACGCCAGATTACTTTAAAAAAAATGTTTGAAGGTTTCATCCACTGGTATTTGTTTGCAAAAGTTTCCTCTACCGATATCTATGGTTCGTTATCTAACGAGAAGCCATTTTGAGACAAAGTCAAAATGGCGGCTTGATAAGGCCGCCAACTTCTATATCCCTGTTTTACTACACATTAGTTTGTAAAAGTGAATATTGCCAAATTTATAATAGACTAGACTAAAAACTACATACATTATTTAAGTTTTTTAAGCATAAACAGGTCACAAAAATCATAATAGTAAAAAGAAACATGCATCCCCATTAAGTTTTCATATAAATTAATGTTTATAACCTATTCAGATTGTTGTCACTAACTTGAGATTGAGATGTACAAAAGTGTTATGTTGCACACTTGCTGTGTTGTGTTGACAGCATGACGGCCGATCACACGTCGAGAACAATCTGTCCCCGTGGCTGGCGAACGCGAAACCCACTGAACGAAATAGCAATTATATCAATGATCCCCTGTGAGTACTTATCCTATGTTACTACACCTACCTAGAATGGTTACCTATGGCCTTTTGACATTAAACTTAGACAGTAGACAATAGAGTCTGCGCAGAAAGATTATAATCAACGGTGCTTCTTGCTCACACATTTATAAATTTGTATAGTTTGTAAAAGCCATTGGGAGAGTTTGTTATATAGAATGGAGTACTAAATAATGTAAATGGCGTTCAGCAACGATCGTTCCTTTTCCGCACAGGCTCTATTCCTAGAGATATAGACGGAAGCGGGTGACGTTGCTTAAAGAAATTGGGGAGATACTTTCATCATCAGACCGTCTGCATCCGTAGTCTATAAATATTTATAAAACTTTCTCTGACTTAGATTTGGACAACTTGATCAATTCACAAAAAAACCGTACTACATAATTATTTGAACTAAGCAGGGCACCAATACTTGTTCACACGCCTTGAAAGCGTAGACGTAAATTTACTGGTGAAATGATTATTTCATACGTGTTTCGCCGTTTCTAAATATGAAAAAAAAGACATTGAGGTAATTTTTTTTTTACACAGCGCCGCCTAGCCCAACGTAAGCTAAAAGCTTGTGTTATGGGATCTATACGACTGATGAACATACTTATATATTTCTAAATATTTTTATATATTTTAATATTTACATAGGAAACACCCAAACTCCGAAACAAACATTTGTGGATTACACAAATATTTTTTCCGACCCGGGAATCGAACCCTGGACCTTAATCGCGGCAGTCGCACTCACACCACTGCGCCACCGAGACATTCACCAGTAAATTTCCGTCTACAGTCTCAAGTCGTACTGTCGAGAAATAAGACGCAGGGCTAACAACTTACTCGTGAAGTACCGCACTACTTGACATAATAACCATGGGAATAAAATTACACGTTAATCGTTATTTCATATCAGAATAGACATAGGACGAGAATGAAATTTTGTTTAGTTTGCATGTGTATTTTTTGTGAATTTATGTTGCGTGTAACTACAACGAAGGCTACTTACTAATAAATAGGAGAAAACATTGTACTATAATTGTCATATTACTACTGACAGTCGTTTAGGCGCAAATTGTTTCCAATTCGCAGAATGTCTAATTCGCAAAATGTCCAATTCTCAAAACGCCCTGTGGTCGCAAGACGACCAATTCGCAGAATGTTCAATTCGCAAAAATCCAATTCGCAAAACGTTCAATTCACAGTATATCCAATTCGCAAAATGTCTAGTACGTAACATAATTTCTAGAAAAATAAAAACGAGCTACCCTATAGTAGTCGCATATGATGTGTAACATCTGACATGTTTTCCTATTCTGAAATTGAGATGAAATATACGTAAAGTCATTTTATTCAACATATGATCGAATATATTTGCATGAAAATATATGAGATTCTTTATTAATTATAATTTCAAAATGGGTTGGCACCATCTCATAGACATCTCATCTCATGAAAATCAATATGTTACTCATTGCTTTTATAACTAAAAAGAATAATAACGAAATTTTAGATGTATTCTTCGATTGCACCAAGAAAACTCAAGACAGCTAAGAGCGACCCAGTCATTGCCAATAGCCAGGTACGACGATCTCATTCTATGTAAATATTCTAATAGAATCATTTTTACAAAAAAAACTTTCATTTATCGGTTTTGTTATAGAGGGGAGAAACGGGAAAATTTGATCATAGATGGTTTGGAGACAGTTCCGTCAGATGCGTCAGTTACACAGAAAGCGAAAAAAAGGATTTCAAAAACGGAAGCGTCTACAAAACAATCCACTACGAGGTAATTACATGAATATTAGATAATAACAAAAGTTCGGGTGTGCATGTGCGTCTTCTTATAACTCAGCTTAATTTAATTTGGAATTTAGTGTGGAACAACGGGTAGATATTCATCCGACACAAAAGGAGGAATTTCCGACCCAACAGGAGTTGGTCTAGTGTTGCAAACTTCCGGTACATTTACCAGTTTCCATCAGGTGGGCCGTATGCTTGGATGCCATCTCTGTGTCTCTGTATAAAAAAGTCATTCTTCAGCGCGATAACTTCTCTAGCGCGATGCAGGATTCTTAGTATATCGCTGTGTAGTTCGAGATCTTTTCGCTATTCTACGCTGGTCGCCTTCGCCCATGGAGTTTAGAACCCCACGACGACTATTGTAGTATATTTAAGAAGCCATTAACACCCGTGACAAAAAAAAAGTGAAAACAAAAATTTTACAGTTATATACTTTCAGCTACACCCTAAAAGAAACGATCGAGTCTTCGCCGGAAGATAATTGGAGTGTGAAAACTAACAAATACCCGCAAACGGCGGTGACATTACCCAATAAAATAACTCCAGAGGACCTTGCCAACGAGATGCTGTGGCTGAGACTAGACGAGAACTATCTTTTGACTGAAAAGGAAGCTATCAATAAGGTACGTAAATGCTAATAAAGAATGACTCTAGGAAATGTCCTACAGTATTCTGCTCTTACTGGCTTATCTAAAGTAGGAAGGGACTGTCCCTTCCTACTTAGATTATATCCAGCCAGTAGTCCAGAAGGAACATTTCCGTTCCTACTTTAATTTTTTCTATTTTCCTTCACCCTGGATGAACTCGCGGTTCCAGATTGACGCTTTAGGAGAAAATTGGGTAAAATGGTATAAAAGAATAGTTAGGGGGTGGCAGTTCCGATTATGGTGTAAAAAGACGAAGTTTTGGCTGCAAGTAAAAATTTAACGATGAAAGTAATGTAAATAATAGCACAATAATATTCCAAACACTGAATGAAATGTATTTCAAACTTTCAGTTACAAAAAAATAAATGAATGGACTGACTGCCGCATTCAGAGTCAATTTAATGATTGATTTAGCAGTTTTAGTCTCACTAATTTTATGCCACTAAAATACGAAACAAATACTGTTTTCTTTTTTTCCAGAAACGGGAACAAGAGTTGACGGAATTATTAGAATCGATAACTAGCAGCAGTGAGGAATATCTGAGACAATGGAGTTCAGAAAATACGGACAGCAGTAAAAGTAGCAGTACTAGGTGATTACTTTTTTTGTCATTGACTCTGGATATCAATGATTTAATTTCTTTTCCATCGATTCGAGATAGGCCAATGTATAATTTTAAATTTTTCTCTCAATTTACCGGGGAATTATCGAATTTCAATACAAAATTTGACGACTCGCAGCAAATGTAGCCTCGAGATTTTATTAATTACTAGCTGACCCGCGTAACTTCGTTAGCGCCACCTCTTTTTTTCCAACCTCACATAAACCATCTACTAAATAGTCCGAACAAAGCCTAAACATTTGGTTTGGATAGGTTAGCTCGTTCTTGAGTTATAAAATTACAACGATCGGGAGTCGGAGCAGGAATCGTTTATGCTCTATCGATTCTCGTCCATAGACAGAGAAAGGAATATGTAGATTCATATTTGTGTCGTTATTTAGAAATTCGTTGAAAGTAATGTACAATATATATTATAATGGTGTTTGACAGACGACCATCGGGCGCCATGTACCAGCGCAGCATATCCAGCGCGACCCTGGAGTCCCGCTCACTGCAGTCCCTGCCCCCCGTGCGGAGGGACCCGCGGGCGGCCCCCGCGCCCCCCGCCCTCTCCCTCATCCCCTCCGTCGTCACCGCGCCCGTCTCGCTCGACAACAGTAAGTACCCAACATACCCGCGATATTTATACTATACTAGCGGCACGCTATGACGGCCATTTGACATATTACAATAATGCTAAAAATTTATTTATTATTTATAATATTATTTATTTTTATAAAATAAAATACATTACTCAGTTACTTTTAAAAAAAGATTTGTGCATACTATATTAAGGATACAGGGATACAGCGTGAAGATAGTTAGTTAGTTAGTTATATTAAGGGTATTATTTATTAATATCAATCTGAAATATATTATTTTCGAAACGAAAATGTGAAATGAACGGCCACCATAACGTGCGCTAGTGTAATACCATATAAATCGTAGAGGTAAATTTGTGTGTCGTTTGCGCCTATATCCCATTTGCCATTTGCTAAGCATTTTTAGCTAAGTCGCTGTCTTAATCGGCCTATATTCAAAATACTTTCATTCTCTATAAACATTATACAAAGAGTAACCATCTCAAATTAGCATCTCAATATTGTGTCAAATTCGTATTGCATAGCTACATTTTTATTGGTTGTTAGACAGTGACAACACTTCATGTAGTGTTGTGTAGTTTCCCTCCGGCACGATAGTTGGTTGAAAGTAATTTCATACTTTATTGAGTACATTACACGTCTATTGGTTAAATCGTCTTAGATGGCAACCCCATAACATTATTGTATAACTTAAATATATTTATTGTGCTGACAACTCGTCTCGCTCTTCCCTTTCGTTCTGATCGCTGCCCAATGGCCGGACGCATTACTGAATACTATATTTCAATTTCTGTTTATTTCGTGAATCTAGAATACGTTGTATTGTGTATTGTTTATCAATCACGCCTTATCCCCAAAGAGGTGGCAGAGGTAAATTATACGCCTACATTTCACCGTGTGCATCCAGCCCTACGTGGTGGAGAGCCCTTTGCCGTGTTGTAATAGACAGATGCACCTGCATCTAGCAGAGAAAGCATCAACAACAACCTTGTGGCAGCAGGTAGCCACAACCTATTACTATAGAAATTTTGCAATCCAGTATGGCCGCCGCGCCGTGGTTATAAAATTTCATGTTGGGTATCGAATAAGAGGTTTTTTGGTATGCTGAGTACTAATTTTGTTCTCATACAACACTCATATTACACTCCATCTCCGCAGGCAGTGGGTCGGCAAGAGTATGTCAAAATCGGTTCAAGCATATGTCACGCGTTTTCGCGAACGCGTTCGGTTTTAGTGACGTCACACTTCTTCAATAGCTCCAACTATTTCGCACACTATCAGGATTAATTACCTATGCCATAATCCTAAATCTGTTTACCTGTTTTTGAGATATGAAAGAACATCACACGGACACAAATTCATGGTCTACTTGCTTTTTGCAAGCAATATTGGAATATATATTTTGTTTCTAAGTTTGGGTGTTTCTTAAGTAGGTATAATATGTATGTATTTAGAAATATATAAGTACTTGCTGATCCGCGCTACTTACTTCGTTAGCGCTACATGAGAGAAAAAAATAGAGTTCTGACTATTTTTTTTTTCTGGCTATAACTGTATCCTATGTTACTTCTTATACCTCCAAGAATATGTGTACAAAGTTTCATGATGATCGGTTAAGCAGTTTTTGCGTGAAAGCGTAACAAAAAAAAACTTACATTTACATTTATAATATTAGTAGGGATATTTATCAGTTGTCTAGATCCCATACCACAAGCTTACATTAGCTTACTGTAGGCTAGATCGCACTGTGTAAAAAATATCCCACAGTGCCCCTCAATACAATAACTCATTATATGAATTCAGGTCGCGTTCCAGAGCAAGGCGTGGTAGTAGTAGCGGGTACGAGTGCACCGGCTCCGCCTATCAGAACTGCGCGGCGTTCCCCGCGACGATCGTCTCGCGGCCCTCCGCCTGACATCATCGTCGATGCGTCGATCTCTCTGCACGACCATGACATCAAAAGGTATGTTTGTTGATGACTTTTATATGTGACCTCAGGTGCTGTATTTTTCACATACTCGTACATACATACAGTCACACCTTTACTTTACACACGTTATTTTTCACATACTCGTACATACATACAGTCACACCTTTTCCGCGAAAAAGTGACAAAAATCCTACTAATATTATAAATGCGAAAGTTTGTAAGAATGGATATTTTTTACTCTTTCACGTAAAAACAAGTGAGTTTTATTGAAACTTTACAATAATATAGCTTATACATCAGAATAACTTATAGGCTACTTTTTATCCCGGGAACAAGTTCCTTTGGGAAATGGGACCGGGAAAACTTCTCTACACGGGCAAAGCCGCATGCGTCAACTAGTATTCCATACTCCCAAAGTTTATAGTTAACATCGATGATTTCCGGCATGTGTTGCAATACATTTTTTTTTGGTTTGTTAGAATTTGTTTCGGTATAGTCCGAACCGAACGATACAAAAATTTGCTGTGTTTTTCTCCTCCGATATTTCTAAAGTATTGCCATTAAAAACCCCATTTGAAACCTTGATTAAAAAATATTTTTTATATCAATATTCTTAGGGTCGTATTACAGAAACTAACTCAAGTCACACATAAACGGAATTTAGCAGATTGACACTTGAGTGCTAAATCTAGACATAAGCATGTGGTTTATTATAGAACTATCCCCATGCTCAGATCGGTGAAAAGTAACCTTGAGTAAATATCCAAATCTCCAATCGCCAGAATACGCATTTGAATGTTGCAAGCCTAAAAACAGTCTGTTTTCTATTACATTTTTATTCCTTACATATTTTGTTTTCATTCCACGCAGCTTTTCAAAAGCTTATTTTTTATTTACTTTTTTCATTGAAATGATTTAATCACCTCTGTGATTGCTTTAAAGTATCCTTACTTCAAAATACTAAACAAAAAACTGCTGTAGAGGAAGTCCCGGACTCATAAAATGAACCTTTTCTCTGCGTTAAATGGATCGTGCCAGTGTTATGTTTACATTGTAAATTAATTGAAATTCTTCTAATTCTGTACATATCTGAAAAAAGAAGAATTTTACGATCGTCCAAAGAAATCTATTATTAGAAATATTAAAATCTTTCAAGAATATTAGGTATACAAAATAAAAAACGATGCCATACAACGTCTTGGGTCAATATTTCAGAAAAGTATATTTACTACAAAAACTATCGAAACGGTAAGTGTTGGAGGTTTATGGTCTTATATATTTGTGCAGATATACACCATTTAGTAATTCATGATAACTGTTTAATAAGATTCATTCTATTTTTGTTCTAGGCATCCGGAGAGCAGTTGAGCCGCTTTGTGGTAAAATTTCAGAGCAAGACAGCGTGATGCACTTACGCGTGAAAGGCAGTACCATATAGCCACTGTCTGTGGAGGTCTTTGTCCTGATGCCGATATGGATCCAGATATCTAATTTAACATATGCACTGAATTTTAATACCAGAGACTATTGACACATACCGGGTAATTACCTATTATTTGTTGAAAATATTATAGTTTTGTACACTTTGTAACATTGGTTGCATAGGGTTTGGGGCTCTGTCATAAACAACCTTGAGAGGATAGAAAGATAGAGCTTAAAGTCAAATGTAGAACAGAAGTTTTAACACCGTGAATCAAAGTTGTATGTAGGTAATGGATTTATAAATAAACATTGTAGGACACTTTTCACACAGCGCCATCTAACCCTTTAAGCTTGGGTTATGGGAACTACTCACCTGATAAACATACTTATGTATATCTAAATATATACATTGTTATAGAGCAAACACCCAAACTTCTAAACAAACATTTGGGGATCTCACAAATATTTATTCCGATCTGGGACTTTCACATGAGTAGCAGTCACATACACTATCACCTACACCACCGAGCCAGTAATATATGCATACCTGAAGATTTTTTTTTGTTACAGTGATATTGTAAGCTGAAACAGATACTGTGGAAATAATAGTATCTCAGAGAACAGAAGTTGAAACTCTTGTCCTTTTGTTATTAATGAGATAAAAACTTGCCGAGCCTGTCGTGCACAATATTCACCACAAGAAAGTACCAAAGAATCTGTCATCAAATCATTATCTTAAGAAATAATAATAATAATGATTAATTATTTTTAGGTTCTTTATTTAAAAAAAGTAAAATTAAATAAAATATAATTGTATTGTTTAATATGAATATTTAATTAATATACTATAAAAAAATCATTAAAATAAATATTTTTTCTATTGATGATGGTTGTTATAAGTTGTAGTGTACACACCTCTCATTCAAATAAATGTTATTACAGTGATAAAGATAACTCGGTTCAAGATGGGGCTTGAACGAGTGACAATGAAAATATAGTGAATAATTTAATCTTATTTTGGTATGGTTATGGTACCTCAGTGGCATAGAGCATTGCCCTGGTTAGACATAGGTTACAGGTCAAACCCCATCCTAAACCAAGTCATGTTTTTCACTTTAATAAAAATTATATGAAAGTCAGCATCTACAAATCGCTTTGAAAATTTATCCAAACCTTCCTTTATCTATTCCTATTCCTCCTACATATTGAATGATCATGTTCTTATTATATGGAGTACTCTCTTAGGGGGTAAAGTGTATTGGAAGTCAATAGGGATATTAATATAATAGGCACAATAGTGCAGTACAGCACAAGCTACGGTACTATCCTGAAAGTATGCTGTGGCATAAAAAGGATGTCCACGCTGGTATTGCTTTAACAAATGTTCCATCATTTAAGGTATTATCTTGTGTTTAATGTTATGTATTTGATGGTACATAGCTACAGTACTCGTAAGCGACATTGACTCTACAACACAACCATATAATGACATTATTTTTTAATATCCACATATCTCATTATTATCATAGGTATTATTGTATTATCACATTTCTATTAAAAGTGTGGTAGTTGAAATAAAACAATGAAGCAATACGATCCACACTGCCACACAATACAAGATCACACTGTCTTCGGTATTGATATAATACTGAATTAATATCTTGGTAAAGTAATTGTTATTGATTGGTACGGGTCTGCTGTTTGGTAGAATGTGCTGGCACTGAAATAGGGGCGTAAATATGACTCTGCCACCCTTTCGGGGATAAACACGTGAATGATAAGTAAGTAATAGTCTATTTATCTTCAAAAATATCAATTTTAGAAAGATAAAGGAGGCCATCTTTTATTTTTGTTAACTAAAATCTCTGCTTGAGCGTGGTGTCGGCTAAACTTACGAAAACTGCTCGCAAATCTCAAATCAAGTAGCGAATCTGAGCTGAATATGGTTTAAAAATAAAGGATTACTGAAATGACACTTGAGCACTGTTCTATAATATGAATCAAACGTCATTTCACTGTGACAGCTCTCAGGTGATTCTAGATTGACGTTTCACGAATCGAGTAAGGTTCTATAATAAAAGCTCAGCTTAAAACTAGTTCTAAGTAATACTTGAGGCTTGAGTAAGGTTCTATAATACGACCCTTAGTCTATCCTTCCCTCTATCTGCTTTGTACTCTCCTCTCTCTGCCTCTCCCCCGACCTCATTACCTCTCACTTTCTCGTATCATATTTTAACCAATGTTAACCAAGAATTGCCTGAGATACTCGAGGAGGTAACATATTTTGTTTAGCTGCCTTCAAAATTTTTACCGCCCAACAAATTCAAGTATAAAATTTGATGAAATACTACGAGTAAAGTGTGATTATGATTATTAATTATGTTATTATGGGCTAGATGGCGCTGTGTGAAAAGTGTTCCACAATATTTATTTATTGATTATGTAGGGTTGGTGCGACGGAGCTTGCCAACGCGTTGGCACTACGGCGACGGAACTCTGACCCTGCGCCGGGAGACTCGCGTCCACTGGACCCCTGTTCCACCGACTTCATCGGACAGACCGGCAATGGGCTCTTTCGCATCGCGGGACACAGGTATGGCCTTGCACCGCATGTTTTAGAAAATAAAACATTAGGTTATAATCTAGTTTCAAATTAAGCAGAACTTATTATTTGTGATACTAAATTTATGATTATATGCACCAAAGTATACATTTTATTGGACCTACGTTTTAATTTGAATTATATTTTTGCACTAACTGACCCACCCGGCATCTCCCTTTACATACTTCGAACCCCGTGGCACCCGTTTTAATCCCGTCGTTTATTAATTTCACAATAATGTATGAATATTTTCCAAATTCGTTGATTACTTCTCCGCTCTCCAGATAATTATATAGTTACACGAAATTATTTTCTTTGTGCATTTTTTTTGATTTTGTTATATCTCCTAAGATATAATGAAATATGATATATTTGAATGAAAGTGTCAGCGTTAAGCGGGAAAAGGGCGTGCTCCGTTGGTTTGGACACGTCCAACGAATGAGTGAGGAACGATTGACGAAGAATATATATTGTGCGAAGGTAGGGGGTAGAAGGAGTCAGGGTAGGCCGAGACTTACATATGGCTTACGAAGACCACGTAAGCAGATTGCTCAAAAACGGAAAGGTCAAAAGTACTCGGATACTCAGACGTGCGTGTATGAAACGATTGATGAATCTCGAAGAAGCGAAAGAAGTATGCATGGATCGCGAAGCCTGGCGATCTGTCCTCTCTGACTACCCTGTCAGGGATACAGCGTAAAGATAGTTAGTTAGTTAGTTTTTTTCCTAAGATATATTTAATTAGCATGGTGTAAAGGGAAAAATAATTTTCATGAAGTTCTCAAATCAACTAACGTATTTAAATTGATTAAGATTAATACCGTATTTTTGTAAATATCTTTTCATTTACCGCTTTATAATTGCCCATTTTTTTAAGTGTTAAAATGAATATAGTACGTTATCCTTAAGAGGTAGACATATGCCAACTTTTCTGTAGACCTATATAAGAACAATTCTATTATACATTATTTTGTAAAATCTTAAAAGGTTTAGACAACGCTTTCGTTGAAAGCTCCCAGGCGTCTTATATTTTTTCAACACTTCCAACAAATATCGTTATATTTTAGCCAATGTACTGTAATTGTACGTTTCTCAGAAGGGGTAGCATATTATATTCTCATATTTGAACAGTAGAGTTAACTACTAATATTTTAGTATCAGTCAGGATTTAATGGCTTATCAAGCAGTCTGATAACCGTTTATTTATTTATAGGTTTCGTAAAGGCACCAGATTTGCAAAAGGAGACAAATGCGTTTACTGCCACGAAGCTATCGACGCGTTCGTCACACAGGGCCAGCGGTGCATAGACTGCAAACAACTCTACCATACCAAATGTATACAGAACAAAGGTGTCATCAACATGCCTTGCTCAAGTCCTGACACGGCAGCCCCCAGAGGTCGCTATAAACCGACCAGAAAACGAAATATTTCAAACTCAAATTCCCATTTACTGGACCCCACTAAATCTTCTGTCACATCAAACTTCAATTTAACAGGGACTTCAGAGTTTATGGACAGAACTGATAAAATAATATCTGATGCCAACGAATTGCAGGCAATGCAGAACTTTATCACAGAAAAGATTTATAAAATGGGATCGAACGAAAATAAAAAGCAGTCAGAAGTTGACAGGGTATTCAAGCATGCGTTATTAGAGTTCAAAGACAATTTGGTAGCCACGTATAGTATCGTGGAGACTAGAGGGTCCGCGCTGAAGTACAAAGATTTAATAGGAAACTTTCTACATGTGATGGAGACGGTTTGTGCTCGGGAAGGGTCTACATTGTCGATTACAATGGGAGTGAACGCGTTCAGAGGATTTATGGACGAGTTCATGAGCCAACACGATACTGATAAAGCGAGAACGAAAAGGAAAAAGGATAAAAAGAGAAAGGTGAGTTTTCTTTATTGAAAAATCTGTCATGAAATGTTTGTTTTCAACTTTCAAGCACTAGTTCTGGTTATATTCAAATCTCTCGCTTTAAAGATTAGGGTCCATTTTCTTACTATTTCTTCTTATATTTCATTCAAAATTCTACAAGATCGTCGGGACTTAATTCACCTTGAGCTGGTTGATAGTAGACGTTTTTAACCACGAATGCACACTGAAATTGGGAGTTCAGACGGCAATTGTTCCCAATACTACTGAAAAAGAATCTGCTATTTGTCCAATGGCCCAGGTTATAAGATAGTTTCTGAAGAAGAGTTCCTGGCGCAGTCGGTATTATTCCACTGGACTCTGAATGTCTTCTGTAAGTTTTTACAAGAGACATTGAGATTAGATAGAAGTAAGTAAATTTGATAAAAAAAAAAGATGTTCAGGCCAGATACAAAGTAGACTTCTTGTATGTTTTACTTTCATTCTTGGATCAGTATTATATTAAGATTTTATGATTGCAGGTTGACGATCCAATCCAGTACAAAGGGCATACGTTCATTTTGTCCATGATCAACATACCGACCGAGTGTGAGATCTGCAAGACTTTCTTCATGTGGCCCATCGAACGGTCGCTCATCTGTCAGACGTGTAGGCTCGCCTCGCATAAAAAATGTTACACAAAGGTTAGTACCAATCTGGCATGGTGAAACCTCACCGGACTAAATTGGAGCCACCTGGCCGAGTCTGCTATTTCAATCGTGTCGAAATAGAATCGAAATCGTCTCTCAATAAAAAGCCACTGGTACAATTTTGACAGTTTTTCGTAGTCTAATATTACAATCGTAGTCCAATAGACTTCTATCGGTCGGCCGATAAAATTCTTCTAACACGTACTGCGCCAGTGGCCGCTAGTCAGTTGCATTTTTGATAGTCTACTAACATTTTGACAGCTAAAAACAGCGATTCTGGTTCTATGGCTTGTTAATAGTAGTATGGCTTGTTAATAGTAGACTCGGTCCCCTGTTACATTTTAAGTGTCTTGCTTGTTGATCAGCAGGTGCACCACGTGTATGTGAGGTTAACTTGGCTCATATAGATGACGATGAGGTTTTTACACCCAGTTACACTTTCCAGAATTACATGTTTGTTTAAGAATACCAATACGAATAGTTTTATACATGTGCAGGTATCGACGATGTGTCGCAAAGAGAACGCGACGCGATCAGCTGCTATCGTAGGAGCGGTCGACGCGGGTGGACGGGAACAGATGGGCGTCTACACTAGGGGCAAGGTAAAATATTTTACTGCCATATTTATAACAAAGTTGCTACAATTTCCTTCAGAAGTACATTAACACAAGTCAAAGTTACAAAATTAATTTGTTAATAATGTCAAATCGTTTAAGTACAGCGCTCTGTAAACGATCACTGCGTTAAACAACATTCGCAATAGGTGTTCCTCGGATGGGTGACCACTTTGTGGAATTTACATTAGCGAGCGTTTCCATGCTTCGGAAGGCACGTTAAGCTGTAAGAACCGGTTGCCAGTGAAATGACAGGCGTTAAGTCTGGTTTTTGGATTCATTATATTAGTATGGAAGATATTTTGGAAAGAAAGATTGGAAAAAATAAAATCGAATGCTGTGCGAGACTGGGAAGTGTTGCGATTCTGAGGCGGTACAAATGTATGATCGTACTAGTAATATTATAAACATGAAAGTTTGTATGGATGGATGTTTGTTACTCTTTCACGCAAAATGTACAGAATGGATTTTGATAAAACTTAACAATAATATAGCTTATACATCAGAATAACACATAGGCTACTTTTTATCCCGGGAACAAGTTCCTGTGGGAAACGAAGCTGGAAAACTTCCCTACGCGTGCGGAGCCTCGGGCGTCAAATAGTAATTTATAAATTTAAATTTCAGGTATTCGGCGTACCATTGGCTGACCTACCTACCGGTGAGAGCAATATACCGATAGTCGTAGACCGTCTGCTGACCACGCTAGAAATGACGGGCCTTTACACGGAAGGTCTGTACAGAAAAAGTGGCCTTAGTTCTAAGGTATGTGTTTCATTTTGTCCCTAACCTGCGTATTTCTTTTAAATTTAATAGAAAAAAAATGCATACGGTGAAATGTGGGCGTATAGTATGGCTCTGCCCACCTCTTCGGGGATAAAGGCGTGACAATATGTATGTATGTATGTATGTTAATAGATAAAGTAATTAAACCGTTTTAAACTTAAAAATAAACTAAACTATCTTCTCGCTGTATCCCTGACGGGGTAGTCAGAGAGGACAGAATGCATGTATGCTTCTTTCGCTTCTTCAAGATTCATCAATCGCTTCATACACGCACTTCTGGGTATCAGAGTACTTTTGATTTTTCCGTTTTCCGTTAAACCGTTTTAGTTTAAATAAATATAAATCCATATTAATTATTTACCGTCTGTTTCGTCAGACTAAAAGCATATGGTGAAATTAAAACTTTTTTTATGTGGCACGTCAAAATGGCGTCTCCCGCCTGATGGTAAGCAAAGACGACGACCCTATCTCAACCCGCAGGACTCCAGGTTGACGTAAAAAAGAAAGAAAAATGTACCTTTTCACGCTTCTCTTAAAGGACCCAGTATTGTAAGAGGAGGGAAACACGTGCGTTGGCAGAGTTCCATGTTTTTTAAAGGTTGCCTGGCAGAAATTGCTTTAAGCAGTACAATGGGCTGCCTTATCAGCCCATTGTACTGCTTTGATCTTAACAATATTTTCACTGTGTTATTTTTATATTTTCTTGATGTATAATAAAACAATAAATAAATAATAGTATGTCTATGGTTACCATCTCCGGGATTAATATGTGTATGTATCGGACCTAACGTATATATTAGTTATTTTCTCACATTTACCAAAAATAGTCAAAAGATAGATTTACGTACACATTTCGTAAATCGAAAACGAACACACATACAAAAATTTTTTTACAGCTATAAAATTTCTCTCTTACGTCGATAAAGAAATTTCACTTATGATAAATGTGAACCGAAACCGAAAAACACATTTACAGATATAAAATTACTCTCAATGTAGATAAAGAAGTTTCACTTCAAACAATATAGTTTTAGTGATATCGATAACTCATTTTAGCCATTTTTCTACTTAATGAGGTATTTATTTACGGGACGGTTTGACATGTGGGTACATTCCAGGTGCGGGAACTGCGGCGCCTGCTAGACGAGTCTCCCGAGGAAGGTGCAGAACGACTGGACCTGTACGCGGTTCACGTGCGAGCTTCGGTGCTGAAGACCTTCTTCCGCGAGCTACCCGAACCACTGCTTACCTTCGACCTGTACGACGACTTTATACTGGCCGCGCAGATCAGCGACCCGCAGGTAATATACAATATAATAACCATTTAATAGATACGTAACTTGAAGCGCTCGTGGTCCCGCTAACTCAGTGTTCTGCAAACGATCTCTGCTTTAAGCAGCTTTCGCTATGGCTAGTTACGGATAGGCGACCGCTTTGTGGTACAATTTCGAGCGCTTCCGTGCTTCCGAAGGCACGTTAGGCCGTTGGTCCCGATTGTCAGTAATATGGCAGTCGTTAAGCTAAGTTAAAGGCTTTATGGGAAGCTTTATTTCAACAGCAGGTAGTCACAACCTGCGTCTGTCTATTTCAACACGGCAATGAGCTCACCATGTGTTACATGCGCACACAAAGTGCTTACGGTGAAATGTGGATGTATAGTAAGCCTCTACCACCCCTCCGGTGAAGGTGTAAATGACAAATATAAGTAAGTGATTAACTATCTTGACGCTGTATCGCTGATAGGGTAGTCAGAGAGGACAGATCGCCAGGCTTTGCGATCCATACATACTTCGTTTGCATCCTTCCGACTCCCCTTCGAATCCCTTCATTCATTCACGTCAAATATATGCTATAGCTACAATAAAATGGAAAACATCAACATAAAGTTGAAAGAATCTAGAATTTGATTTGGACAATTGTACTGTGGGACATTTTTTTTTCACAAACCGCCGCCTATCCCAAAGTAAGCGAATATAAGCTTGTGTAATGGAATCTAGACAAATGATAATATTTCTGTATGGTTCAGCAGTTCCTCATGTAGAAGCGCTAGTAGCCCCACTAAGGTCTGTTCTGTAAACGATCACTGCATTAAAAGTCATCATCGTCCGAGCGTCTGTCCCAGTTGCGACTCGTGACACCCGGGGTCCGCTTTAAAAGTGTCTTACGCTAATAATATACTTCTTACGCTAATATTAATGGATAGATGAAGATTGTGAAGTACCATCACAGGTCATTAGCGTTTTCATAATCCTACTAATATTATTAATTCCAAAGTTTTAAGAATGGATATTTGTTACTCTTTCACGTAAAAGCTACTGAACGGATTTTAATGAAACTTTACAATAATATAGCTTATACATCAGAATAACACATAGGCTACTTTTTATCCCGGGAACAAGTTCCTGTGGGAAACGGGAACGGGAAAACATCTCTATGCGGGCGAGGTCGCGGGCGTCAACTAGTCAATTATAATAATAAATATATTGAGATATTCTTAAATAAGCCTGTGTTGTGTATTTGCAGGAGCGAGTGTCGACGATATTCACAATCCTAAGAAAGTTGCCGAAGCCTAACTTCGATCTCGTCGAGAGGTTGATATTCCATCTTGCGAGAGTGGCGCTGAGAGAGGAAAGCAACAGGTAAAATCATTTTAGTATACAGTAATCACTTTAGTCTCGGAAGAATAAACCCTGGGGTTTATTCTTCCGAGACTCTTGGCCATAGGCAGACAAACCGGCAACTTGTGGTTGCAGTCGGTAGGAGAATGGCATAACATTAGCAGAGATTTACCTGTTGTCGATCACGGTCCACGACGGCAAACTCGAAGCGTCTGCTTCACCGCCAGCTGTCTTCCGACGACCCCATCATGGTATAGAGGTCCGTGTGACCCTATAATGGTCCAAAGGTCCGTGTAACTCCCATCATGGTCTAGAGGTCCGTGTGACCCCATCATGTTCTAGAGGTCCGCGCGACCCTATCATAGTCTAGAGGACCGTGACGACTCCCTTCATGCTCCAATGTGACCTCACATAGTGCCTGCCTTTGTCTAAATGAAGAAATTAAACTTTAACGTCATAGTTTGATTTCGAACCTTCTTTTTAAGACGCTATCGCATATGAATAAAAAATAGTTATAATTTGTATGAAACGAAGAACAAGATTAGAGATATTCTTTATACTCGATTTTGTTTTATTTTGTATATTTTCCAGTATCAATAAACTTCACAAAATTGTCAGAATTAATTTAATTATAAATTATTTAGATGCAAGGGGCGCTTACCAGCGTTTCCTTCTGGTTTCGGGCACCTCGTGGTTGTAGTCAGTAGGAGAACGGCATAGCATGCCACCTCATATGCTAGCGGTATGTCTGTGACTAACCAACGACGCATGTGTTCTTACGAGGTTGGCAGTAGAAGACACATGCTCTAAACATTGCCAAATTAATATACCAAATCACAATTGCTTAAAAATTCAATAACTAGACACCCCAGGTGGCCGAGTTTACTATTGACAAGCAGTAGACAGTTAAAATGTTAGTAGACTATCAAAAATGCAACTGACTAGCGGCAACTGGCGCGGTACGTGTTAGTAGAATTCTATCGCCCGACCGATAGAACTTTATTGGAGTACGATTGTAATGTAGACTACGAAAAACTGTCAAAATTGTACTGGTGGCTTTCTATTAAGCGACGATTTCGATTCTATTTCGACACGATTGAAATAGCAGACTCGGCCCACAGGTTCCAAATCCAGGTAGGCTTTGGAGCAATTTAGAATTCGAGAAATTTAGGCGTTCGACCAATCTTCTAATATAGCTTATTAGAAGATTGGTCGCGCTCGTGGCCCCGTGGTCTCAGTGTTCTGTAAACGATCACTGAGTAACGCAACTTTCACTATGGCTGGTCCTCGGATGGGTGACGACTTCGTGGCATTTACATTTGCGAGCGTTTCCGTGCTTCGGAAGGCACGTTAAGCCGTTGGTCCCGGTTGCCAGTAAAATGGCAGTCGTTAAGCCTGGTTGAAGCCTGGCCTTATGGGCGGCTTGAAAATTTCAACAGCAGGTAGCCACAACTTGCGTCTGTCTATTTCAACACGGCAATGGGCTCACCACCTATTACGTGGGACAGGAATCCACACGGTGAAAAGTGGTCATATAATATGCGTCTGCCACCCCTTCTGGGATAAGGCGTGATGGATATTTTATTCTAATATAGCTATTACAAGTAACCAATAAATATTTTGTCGTAAGGATGGGCCCGAACGCACTCGCCATCGTGTTCGCGCCTTGCATTCTACGTACCCACAAGATACAGCCGGCACAAGACTCACTGCACGACATCGCGAGGCAGACAGCCTGCCTCGAGGCGATTCTCGTTGACAAAATGCGGACGGTTAGTATACACCTTCCCATCTCCCAAATAACCATGTTCCAGACTCGTCTATATTCATCATCCTCTTGCCCTTGACCCAATTTACTTGGGGTCGGCGCAGTATGTCTTCCTCTTCCATTCATCCCTGTTATTCGTCATCTGATCATTCACTCCTTTCATATTCATATCACTCCTTACACAGTCCATCCATTTTTTCTTTGGCCTTCCTCTAGCTCTCAATCCATCAACTTTCATATTCATGGTTCTTTTAGTGACATGACTTTCATCCCTTTTCATCACATGCCCATACCAAGACAAACGGTTTCCTCTCATTTTTTCAGTCACAGGCGCCACTCTCAAACTCCCTCTAATATACTCATTTCGTATTTTATCCATTCTAGTCACACCACACATCCACCTTAACATTCTTATTACAGTTACATGCACTCTTCTTTCATCCAACTTCTTAACGGCCCAACATTCTGATCCATATAATACCACAGGTCTTATAATGGTTTTATATATTTTGCCCTTCAGCTTGAGGGGCAATCGTGGATCGCATGTTGTGGCCGTGACCTGTCGCCATTTCATCCATCCAGTATTGATCCGATGTGTATAGCTGACCGTGACATACTTTGAAATCTGCGTCGCATCCATTTAATCCCGTCGCTGATTACTTTTACAAAAATTTACGTCTATATTAATATTATAATTATAAAGAGGAAAGATTTGTAAGTTTGCAATGAATAGGCTCCGAAACTACTGGTCCGATTTTAAAAATTCTTTCACCATTAGAAAGCTACATTCTTCGTAACATAAGCTATATTGGATTTTCAAAAAAGTGCTCCGTACGAAATGTCGAATAGGAAAACATTATCACGCGGGCAAAGCTGCGGGCATCAGCTAGCGTTTTATATTTTTTGCATAACTAGCTAACCGTGACATACTTTGAAATCTGCGTCGCATCCATTTAATCCCGTCGCTTATTACTTTTACAAAAATTTATGAAAATTTGCCCGATTCGTTGACATTTATAATTACTGCTCCGCTCTCCTGGGTAGTAGCGTGATGTTATATAGCCTATAGCCTTCCTCGATAAATGAAATATCCAACACTAAATTATTTTTTTAATGCCTGAGGTTAGCGCGTTCAACCAAACAAACAAACAATCTCTTCAGCTTTATATAGATTTGTATGGAGTCACGACGGGTTTGATACTCGTTGGCGCTGTCTCGTTTCCGTACACATTTCCGTTAACGCGCTCACCGTGAGCTTTGCCAAAAACTCACAATAGGTAATCTGTTAAAAACTACAGAATATTGACATTATAGAGATTATTATTGAAAACTACTAATGATATTTTTTTATAACGCGACATTAGTGTATACGCCTACCTATCTCCCAAATAACCATCTTCCAGACTCGTCTATATTATAATTATAAAGAGGAAAGATTTGTCTATAAGATGTATGTATTTAGTAATATATAAGTATGTTTATCAGTTATCTGGTTACCATAGTACAAGCTGTGCTTAGTTTGATAGCAGATGGCGTTGTGTGACTTGTCCCAACGATATTTATTTTATTTTATTTATTTTCTTGTGTATAGGTACGCGGCATGCTCCAAGACATCGCGACCCTCGAGTCAGCCTGTCACACGGCCAACAGCCGCCTATCTACACTGCGCTCTCACAGCCTAGCGCCGCGACCCGAGGAACAGATTCTGTCTCAGCACATTCACGAGATACAGAAAGAGAAAGCGATACTTACCAACCAACTGCCGACGCTCATCAGGTACGTACCTACCGCGTGGGATGTCTTACGGGGGATTCCCGGCCCGGGGTTTTCTTTTAGGAAATTCTCAGTAGCATGGGACTCCTAACCAGACCCCATACTTGAGCTAAGATGATAATAATTATGGTATAAGGATCTTAGCTATAGTGGATTTTGAATTCTAAATTCTCAATAAAAGAGTAATATTTTTTAATTTTACAGACTCATTAATATTATTATTTCTCGATTAATTGTTTATAATTTATATAAAATAGTTTCTTTGATAGCAGTTTTGTAAGAGTAAAAAAGTTTGCATTGGATACAGTATCGGAAACTGACTTCGTAGATGCTATTTAAAAGTTGGTTAATCTTGTCAAATAATAACCAGTTGGTTATATTAACAATTTTATTATATTCATAGTCACACGTAGAAATATAAAATGTGACGATTTAAACGTTTATTCCAACATTGGACATGCTAAAGTACTGGTGTGGTTCAGGGCGACGTCGGATGACGACCTGTTGTCGACCACGGACCACGACGGCGAGCTCGGCAGTACGGACGACCTGAGCGCACCCACACGATCACAGCGTCTGCTTCACCGCCAGCTGTCTTCCGACGATCCCATCATGGTCTAGAATTCCCTGTGACCCCATAATGGTCCAGAGGTCCGTGTGACCCCATCATGGTCTGGAGGTCCGTGTAACGCCATCATGGTCTAGAGATCCGTGTGACCCCACCATAGTCTAGAGGACCGTGACGACCCCCTTCACGCTCTAATGTGACCTCACATAGTCGCCTTAGATCGCAACCTATTTAGTGGATTAAGACAACATCAATTTTATCTCGGGTTAAATCCGGCCCCGATAATGGTGTAGTGAGCTATGGTGAACCCATCGTTGTCTTTTGGGCCACTTAGCGTAGTTGGCTATGACGACATTTTAGTCTTTTAGGTCGCGACAAACCCAGTGGGGTCTAAGCCGACTCACTCATAGGCTACGAAGACCCCATCTTGATATAGCAGTCGCCGGCTTTATTTTGCCTTGATATTGTAATGTGATAAAAATTATCATTCTAATCGATAAGTGAATCGTGAGATTTCTAACATTCCTCGTAAATCGAAGTTAATTAGCTGAAATGTTCCTTTACACGTTCCTTCGCATTTGGTTTGTGAAATGATTCTACTGTTAATGTTTTATATAAAACGAATATTCGATAGCTTCTTCGCTATATGTCTCCCCAGATATGACATTAGTCTCGAGATTACAGTAAAATAAAATATAGAGCACGATCTGATGCCTGTTTTAGAAGATTATACAAATAGTGATGTAGGTGAGTGCTAGCGCAGTCGATATAACAGCAGGTATTCTTGTAGACATGTACTTAGACGTAGTGATGAGCTTATTGCAGTAGAACAAGCGGGCGCCATCCCTAACACGTGATGTATATGAAATGTATTTTTCGTACGTAAAATGTATACATTCATCTGTCGTTGACATATTTTATGATATATTTTTCTCTGTAAATATGTAAATCTTGTCTAATGGTGATTTTATAAATGGCAACACGTTTCCGTCGGTGGAAATGTTTTGTTAGATTATGTGGATATATGATATGCGACCGTTTTTTCATAAGTTTGTAGGTTATGTGAAAGTTGCGCCATTCCATTTTTTTTTATTATTTTGGTAATTTATCAAACCCAGTGAAAAGTTATTAAAATTTATCTAACTTGTGAATGGAAATGAAACGTTTACCAAATAACATTCGCTTCAAAATTACCATTGTGATTTATCGATATCCTTTTAAATTTAAGCAATATTTTTAACGAAATTTTACAATAATAGTGTTCGAGCGATTTGTGATCAATAATATCTATCATTCAACATGATATTTTCATATATTACATGTTAGAATTTAATTTTTAAAAAGTTTTTTTTAAGTTTTCCGTTTTTTATTATATTACTAAGCTGAACTCTCCTAGACCGCGGCAAAACAGTAGTGAGTTAATAAGTATAAATTATTAAAAATGTAGTCCAAACGTGTTCTAAACCCTACATACCTTGTCCTATCTTTTATTTACTTTCATATTCTAAAAGACTGCCTAAAGATAAGCTATTGAATTTATTGTTAGTCACAAAATATTTTATCTGCTTTTTACTTAGTATGTAGCAATTTACAAACAACGAAGTTACTCTGTGAAATCTTGTTTGTAAGCCTCTTTCTACCTATTTTCTGTGTTTTTATAGCTCAATATTTATTGTTGGACTGTATTTTAAGAAACATCCTATTCACTAAGTATTTAACCAATGAAAATGGTATTGAATCTCAGTCTTATAAGTGATAATTGGCCTGTATGGCATTTGTTTAAAATATTTAAAACAACACACGATTCGTCGAGGTGCCGAACAAATATAGTACGAATCTAACACATATAGGTCCGTATTCCAGAACGTTACTCATACTCGATCAACGCTTGAAACTAGATTTTGCCTTATAAAATCTACTCTCAAGTGTTTCTTGAGTGTTGATAAACATTCTGGAATACGGACCATAAAGTATGTTTTTACTATGGTTCTCTCTCAGCAAACTAGTGTATATTGTGCCTTTGACTACTTTACTTTCGGCAGTCCATATCTAGCCTGAATGTTTTAGATTAACACTAGATATTGATGTTTGTTTACTATAGTATCCTTGTAAAAAAATCACCTACATTTTAAAAATTGTTTAAGCTATTTCGATGTGGCCTGCTCTTGTTATGTCATTTTCTCTAGCATCCCTTCAGTAAACATTCATACTCATTATTATAAGTTGGTTTTACACACACAAAAAAAAAAATAGTTATCCAACGTGCAATGTGGCTATGTGCGACTAGGAATTTATTGACACTTTAGAAGTGTCTATGTAGATATTTGCCAGTTACACACATGATTTATGTAAATAATTTTTTAGAATTAATTTTCTTGCTAAGGTATAATTTTCCCTTAAGAACTGCTAGTGTCTCTGCCGTTAATTTATAAGTGCCTATCAAAAGATACTGTTTTTATTTTAAACTATTGGTGCATTAGTTATCATTGAATTGTTAAAAAAAAAATTGTAAGGAGTTGGACGTCAATATGTTGATAGCATAAAATTGGTGGTATAACATGTTATCAGTTGTGAAAGATCACATTTTATTTACATAATTGTTGCATATTATAGTTTTTAATATCCATTTTATGGTCGCTGCAATGGTACGCAATTGATGAACCATAAGATATTAGTTGGATATTTTCCCTATATCAGATACCTGTTTATTCAGCCCATAATTGTATTTACTGTTTTAAGGACCAATACTGTACTGTTTACATAGTCGTTTTATATAAACTCTGACCGTGAACTGTCTTACATGTAATCAATAATGAATCTTGTATCATATAAACATGTATATTGTTCAAATATTTTTAGGGATCCTATAATGTGTCAATATAAATGAATTGTAACCAAAATATTATACTGTATACAAAATGCGAAAATAAAAAAAAGAATAATGCTATGTATGTGTTTTATTATGACTAGTAGATCAATTTTACCTAAATAAGCTTTCACTTGGTACAGTTGACAAGTTTCCCATATGGATATAAAGCCCAGTCAACTTTTTTTTCAGCCAATTTCCAAATTCCATATAATTCAGTGACTGTGTGCTGCACTGGAACCGCCATGTCTGTAGGGTCTTCAATCTTTTCAATACTAACATCATCATCAAATTCAGTATTTGGTGTAATAATATCATCTGCAGTATATAGAGTAGAAATAGGCACAGGGAATTTTTCTGGACTAGATATCACTTCAATTAATCTGAAAATTCTTTCTGCAACAGCACTTGGTACTGCAGGATTAATTAGATCTAAAAGGTTTCTTATAAAATAAGATAAGTAAGGGTTGTATACAGAAATTATTGTTTGAGCAAAGTTGATATCCTGCAAAGGATCAGGTACAGCTTTCTGGAGATCTAATAGAAGATTATTGCCCTTGATGCTTGGAAACCAATGATGATATAATTGTTTCAATTCTTTCTTTTTCCTTATTTGTTTACTGTCAGTTGATGATCTGAAATTACAAAAGAATATTAGATTTGATTTGGTTATATAAGAAGAGACAGATGATATACAACAGTATACACACTTCTTAAGCTTGAGTGAAAATTCATATGATCTCTTCAACGCCAGTAATATTTCAGAGAGCCACAATGCAGCAACTCTCGCCTTAAAATGCTCCTTCTTACTGTTCTGTGTTATTGTCACAAGTTCTAATATAAAACCAAGTAGTAAATCATTTGTGTGTAAAAAAGTAAGCAGGACTTCGAAACATTGCATGTAACTATTATTAAACCTATTTTGACGTTTAATATCATTAGCACAGAAGTGATACAATAGATCTCGAGACATAAATAAAGAATCTTCTCCAAGTAAAGCTTCATTTACATGTTTGGTCACAGCAGGAACATTCAGGATATCTTTACTATGTTTATCGACAACATTGATTATGGATGTTATTGATACAGTCTTCAAATTGGACATATCCATGAGGTCTCCGAACAAATCTTTTACATCATTGATAATTGATTCCCTCATTTCTAAATTCGGTATTTCTGATAGATTTTTGATCTTGCAACTTGGATGAGCACAAATGCTTAATGAAGTACATAGATTAATTAGGACAGATATCTTATTAACATCCCAATTAACAATTTCCTTTTGGTTTGGTATGTAATCTTCAACATCAGGTTTGTATTTGTTCCAATAATTTTGTAAGAGCCACTGTAAACTATTACTACAGGCTTCTCTAAGTAATGATATCGGCGGCAGATTGTTGCCGTGAGCGGTATCGTGTCGCAAATCAACAATCCAGTCTGGAACACCCAAGTTTCTTGCTGCCTGATATAAACTACTACCTTTTATAGTCTCTGTATCTAGCATGTGATTAACAAATCGCATTACAGCAGACGAATATGCTAAACGAAGAAGATGGTCGTCGGCTACTCTATCCTTTTGTTTGATATCTTCAATGTAAACCTGTAGTAAACATAGTGTCGATTCTACACCAGATGGAAGAAATGGGCATCTCGCTTTCCATACTAGTAATACAGAAAGCGCATTTTCTTTATTTGATGCTGAATGTGATAGTTCCGAATAAACTTTATGCCATTCCTCAGCATCATACCAAGGAACAATACAAAAATTATTCATTATTAGTAAACTTTACAACAATATTTTTAATATTTGATTTCAAATTAAAATTTATAGATATTCCTTTTTCCTTGCCGTAAGAAATAACACGTATTTTAATGTATGGAAATAACATAACCTCAAAAATTCAAAAACCCGTGTTGATGGGAAACTGTATTACCCGGCCCGAGAATTGGACGCCCGATAAAACCCAGCCGCGGAAAACCCGCCCCGGGATTTCATGTACAGTGTACACGAAGTATCGGTACGGCAAATCTCGGGACGGCAATTCCTGCCTGTTACATTTTTTACCGGGCAGGAAAACACAGCCAGTGAATTCCCATCCGCGATTACCCATCCCGTGATTCACCGGCCCGAGATTTGGAAGCCATTTGCATAAGTACATGTACATGAATTCCAGGGGCGGTAAGTACACGGACGGATAATCACTGGCTGCGCATTCTCGTACCGTACCGAGATTAACCGGCCCAGGATAACCGGCCAGGAATTGGAATCCATTTCGTTCTTTTTTTATAAGGTCTAGTTCACCATGTGATATTTAAGTTTTAACATTTTAGTTTATCTATGGTTGATTATCAACATTATTAAGAAGTAATAGATGCGTTCAAATTATTTCGTACAAGATCATTTTTACATTATAAATTGTGGTCTTTTGGTTGTATTGAATCTTAGACCGAGAAACCTTGCCTCCTTTTGCCAATTTTATAATTATTTAATGGCCTGATTACGAATACCTTTTAGCCAAATCTTGTTTTTATATCACATTTCTTCAATTTTATATTCTAATATTTAGTCGTACCTAAGATAAAGAGTATATTCTTGATCTTAGAGTCCTAAAATGCTATTATGTTACTTTGACAGTTCATGTCGCTTTTGGTTTGTTCGATAGCCACCACGCTTTGAAAGCAACTAGCATGTTGCGTGAAATTGGTATTACGTATTACAATTCAAGTAACGCTCGTGGCCCCACGTAGATAGTGTTCTGTATACGATCACTGCGTTAAGCAACTTTCACTATGGCTGGTCCTCGGATGGATGACCACTTTGTGGCATTTATATTTGCGAGAGTTTCCGTGCTTCGGAAGGCACGTTAAGTAACATGATAGTCGTTATGCCAGTTGAATGCCTTATGGATGGCTTGAAAATTTTTAACAGCAGGTCGCCACAACCTCCATCTGTCCATTTCAACACGGCAATGGGCTCACCACCTGTTACGTGGGACAAAAAGCAAAACATGCGGTGAAACGTGGGCGTATTGTACGCCTCTGCCTACCCCTTCGGGGATAAAGGCGTGAAAGTATGTATATGTATGTTATTACAATTCAAAGCGACCGAGGCACGGTGGCTTTCAGCAAACCTTTTGATATTTCTATCATTTTGTCGACATTACGCGGCCATGTTAAATACAACTATTTAGCCGTTATCTTTGTAGAGTTCACAAACATTTTAATGTAACCGGTTTATAGTTGATATACACCGAGAATTTATGAAATGTAGGTTATTTGCGGCAAATTTGAAAACCTTGTTAAATGTTTGGCATCCGAAAGCTATTGTATTTTTTGTTTTCTACTATTCATTGAATATTATAATGTGAGTAAATTATGGTATTAGTTTAATGGTATCAAGATTTCTGGAGAGGAAAATTTGATGCAGAAGAGGAAGGGTCCGAATTATAAAAAGTCAGGTATTAAGGTACTTGTCGTTTCAATGTTCATATTTTTTGTATTATGATATTGACGATATATGATTTTGACAATGGTAATATAGTAATCGCAAAAGGCAGGCATAAGAAAGGCGACTTGGTTTTGTAATATTAAAAATAATAAATAAAAATCTAGAAAAAAAAATAAAAACATGAAGTTTCTATCATATATATCTTTTAATTCGTAGTGAAGGAGGTGTTTGGTTGTTACAAAGGGGACCGAAAATCACATCATTTCCAAGCTTAGACGCACCGTTTTAGAGATATGGCAAAAAATGTCTAAAAGTTGGTTAGGTAAGTATAGGAGTTGCTTGCGTACGATAAACCGTAGATTAAATTAGTATTGTCACCAACACCGCAAGAGCACTTTTACCAATACTAGGTACATGGGTCCAAATCGCGAAATATTCACATCACATACCTCGATAAACCTACATAACTACCCAAAATTATGCTAAGTTTCAACCTCATATAAAATCAATCAAAAATTGCCCAAGCCTTATAGGCATATTATATGCCCACTTTTCACCGTGTGTATTCCTGTTCCACGTAATAGGTGGTGAGCCCATTGCCGTGTTGTGAAATAGACAGACGCAGGTTGTAGCTACCTGCTGTTGAATATTTTTCAAGCCGCCCGTAAGGCCTTCAACCAGGCTTAACGAATGCCATTTTACTGTTAACCGGGACCAACAGCTTAACGTGCCTTCCGAAGCACGGACACGCTCGCAAATGTATATGCCACAAAGTGGTCACCCATCCGAGGACCAGACGTAATGAAAGTTGCGTAACTCAGTGATCGTTTTACAGAACACTGAGACCGCGGGGCCACGAGCGCTTCTATTTTTACGCATCATTTATTACCCCTTATATACCCTACTCCTTCAAAAAATTGGTGGTGTGCAGTGTACGCACCACCATAGACTCTATCTAATGATATATTTTATTGTTAAGATATTCAATTTCTAATATTTTGGAAAGCATATAGATTCTTCATATTTAGAAAGTATATAGCGCGGTCGGATAAAAAATCTCGTATTGGTGCTCGTCTGCGCAGGCCTTTAAAATAAATAGGCATAGAAGGAGTAAAGAAAGAATGGACCCCGTGACTGTGTGGTATATATATAGCGAAATAATCTGACACCTTATTATTTGTCCCTGGAAAAGATGCAAGCTATAGTAGAGGTTGCGACTAGTCCACCCCCTAATTTAGGGCTTGAACCAGATGAAAATTACGCTAATTGTTACCATAATATATTAAACGATGTCTGTGTATTACAAAACAAAAACGTTTAGTTCCAATGAATTTATTCGTGGACCTGTTGGGTTGAAATACTGGGTACCAAAGTAGGTAACGTAATAAGCAAAAATATGTAAAAATCGTCAATTTTTTAATTTTCATTTAAGCTCTAGCATAGTGGGTGGACTATTTAGTTAACTAGAGTCAACGATATACCTACCTCATAAGATTAGTCAGCGGAAGTGGCAGTGGGCTGACAATATTAGTCGCAGAACCAATAACCCCTGGGGTAGACGTGTTCTGGAGTGTAGACTAGGTGGAGCGACTATCTTCGCAAGGTAGTAACTGGATGAGAGTAGACTAGCCGAGGATCGTGCTCAGTGGCGTGCGGTTGGAGAGCCCTACGTCCAGCAGTGAATTGCGATAGGCTGATGATGATGTAGGGGGTGCATGGAAATGAAAATGTGCACCCACCAGTATGGTGCCATGGTGCCAACATGCCAAAACTCACCATCTACCCTCTTCCTTCATATTGTTGCAAAAAGTAGTAAGTATCTGATTTACTTAAAACTCTAACTTACCCGGAAACTGAAAGAAAACACATTGATCCCTCTAATACAATTACCTTAATACCCACCCATTATGCTCCTTATTTTCATACCTCTTTTTTAGCCAGTATCTCTAAACCTATCCTCTTGTATTTAGTTTCACACGAAACTAGTGTTACGTTACATGCAGGGACTCTCTATAAAATCCAAATCACACCGTAGGTTATATAATTAAAAAAAAAAGTAGTTTAATTGAGTCTTATTAATTGTAATAAGTATTTTCACCACTTCTGTAAACCTATGTAGTCCTAAACTTACTCATAATAATAATGCAAATAGAAGTGAATGATTTACATTGCTTTATCCATAAAATATTTTGTACAATAAATAATGTAGATGAGTACTACCATTTATTTACACGTTTTTAGCGGTTGGCAGTACGTTTTAGTGTTCCCAACTTAGGGGTTTTTCCCCCAAATTTAGGGGGTAAATAGGCGAGATGGGATTTTTTTTGGGGTATTTTTCTTCCTTAATAATATTTATTCCCTATATCTATATTTCTCATTATTTTTTATAAAAACTAAAATAATAAGTAGTGTAAAAGTATTGGGTCTATGAAAACATTCTATTTGATCCGACTGCGTCGCGGTATGAATTACTTACTTCTGGATTTTGTACAATGTACAAACTGTTGATTTTAAGCAACTTTCGTTATGTCTGGTCACGGATGGGTGTGCATTTTGTGTCATTTATATTTGCGAGTGTTTCCGTGCTTTGGAATCTTAAACCGTTGGTTGGCTTAACGACTGCCATGTTGACTGCCTCTGTGGCGCGGTGGGAGTGCATCCGACTGCTACGCAAGAGGTCGTGGGTTCGATTCCCACCCAGGATAAAACTTTGTGTGATGAGCACGATGGTTTATACTGTGTCTGGGTGTTATTTATCTATAATATGTATGTATTTAGAAATATATAACTATGTTTATCAGGTATCTGGTTACCATAGTACAAGCTCTGCTTAGTGTGGAATCAGATGGCGTTGTGTGAGTTGTCCCAACAATATTTACATTTATTTATAAATTTGCAACTATCCAATATTGGCAGTTACCACTCTTTTGCTTATATTCATCAATGTTACATGGCAAACGATACTCTAGTTTGCAATGGAAACTCTGTACTGACCAACATAGAATAATATTTTTTTTTGTGATAGATCCTCGTAAATATGTTAAATTGCGGCAATGCAGAGGTAAGTCAACCTACTTCATCACTATTTGATTTGGTTTGCTGCCCTCATTGTTCCCAAGCCCGTTTCTTCAGGGGTGAGCGGGGTTTGAAAGTACATGTTGGGAAAGTGCACAACTCCAACATGTGTTTGTGAAACCTTCACAACCTGTTTCTCCCATTACTTTAGATTATAACAGTGCTGAGATCTCTTTTTGGAAAAAGCTCTCAAAATTAAAAAAAAGCAGTTCCCGTTTTAAAAAGCATTGCCCGGGGTGCAAGACCTACAGGAGCCAAATGTTTAGCTAGTTATTTGTGTCTTGCAGTCCGAGAAAACTCTAAATCGGCTTAGAGGCAGCTTCTCACTTTCCCATTCAAAATTCTTCACATTAATAAGGACTAAACTACGACTTCGAAATCTTTAACTACGCAAATAAAAAAGAATTGCAACAATTTGACAAATCATTTAGATGTATTTTCAAAAGTGCGCTAAAATAATATTTTCAATTTAGTTGAATCAAAATTACGTGATGGTGACATAAGTGGGGCGTCGAGACTACTTTTCAGTAGTGACGTGGTGGCGCCGTGTACTCCAGAAACACTTGCAGTCTTGCAATGCAAGTACCCGGCGCCTGTGGATGACCTACTTCTCCCTGAGGCTCCTGACTCTAGCGGCGTGCACAAGGATTTCAGATAGAGTATGCATGCCCTAACTACCCGAAATCCCCGCGAGAAATGAAGCGCTGACTCAGTGTTCTGTAAACGATGACTGTGTTAAGCAACTTTCGCTATTTCTGGTCACGGATGGGTGTGCACTTTGTGTCATTTATATTTGCGAGTGTTTCCGTGCTTTGGAAGGCATCTTAAACCGTTGGTTGGCCTTGTGGGCGACTTTATAATATCAACAGCAGGTAGCCTTAACCTTTCATCATGGCAATGGGCTCACCACCTATTACGTGACACAGGAGTATATACGGTGTAAATTGAGCGTATAATATGCCTCTGCCTGCCTTCGGGGATAAGGCGTGACTGATAAACATAAATGTGAAAGTTTGAATGGATGGATGTTTGTTGTACTTATTGGCGTATGGCAGCAAAAATGTGTTGTAATTTTTATAAAGAGAATTTCGCTGAGGAGTTTCAGTCTCTCCAAATCGGTTTTGCCCATGCGGAGAAATTTTATCACGCATTTTTAGTTTAGAATTAATTAATTTACGAACTTATGACATAATCAAGTATTTAAATATATTTTTATTATGATGTAAATGAATTTTATAATAATCATTTAAGCATCTTAAAATGTCATTTAAAAAAAAATATAATAAGCTGTAGGGGTAAATATTTTAGAGAGTTGATAACACTGAAGCCAGTTAACAAGTAGAATCACACACGAAGAACACTGTAGAATCTGCCACGATAGCGAGCCTACCGTGGTATTGATACCGTGTGGACACGTTATGTGTAAGTACACAATGTGTGTTCGCCCTCAAACATGAGCAGCAATTTCAATGCCCTTTTTGCCGGGCCTTTGTGGCTAGAACGAATCCCCTTTATTTAAATTAATTAGCGACAGGTCCTGGCTAATATTTTAAGTACGTCTTTTTAAGGTTAACGTCTGTAAGATTTTAAAAACTTCATAAAGTCGGTTATACCTAGGTTCATAAGTATTCATATCTCTAGTCAAAATGGATGTTCCACAGGGATCGATCCTGGGGATCGTTTTTGTTTTTGGCGTACAGAAATGAGCTCCCTTTCATGGTGAAGGCCCTAGCAGATACAGTACTGTTCGCTGATGATACCTCAATGATCTTTAAAGTAAATAGAAAGGATAGTGAATTAGTTCACGTAGGTAAATAAAGTGTTAGATGTTGTTTCTTATTGTTTGCTGCAAAAACAATCTCTTATTAAATGCATAATATTTTCATTGCCTAACGTTAGATACGTAGAGTCAATTATAACGCTAAAATTAGAAAATTAACAGATATAGCGACGGCTCGGCATTATGGGCACATCGACTCGGCTAGTTTACTTTGCATACTTCCACAGCTTAATGTCGTATGGCATTTTGCTGTATGGCTCAGCCGCGGATGTTGAGGACATTTTTATTTTGCAAAAACGGGCAGTTCGCGCTTTTTACGAGTTGCGAATCGTTAAGAGGAATATTTAAGGAAATTAATGTATTAACTTTGCCTTCGTTGTATATATATTAAATATCATGCTTGTCCGTAAAAATTTGCACAACACAATTTCAAATTAAACAGTGATCACCAATATCTAGATACCAGAAATAAGGATAGAGTTAATGTACCTGGGATTTGATTGGCTAAAACAAATAAGTCCTTCATGGGCAATTGTGTACGTTTTTACAATAAAATCCCAAAAAGTATAACTAAGCTGACAGAAGATTCAAAACGTGTGTGAAAACATTGTTTATGCTTATCAATCACCCCTTATCTCCGAAGGGGTGGCAGAGGCACATTAGACGCCCACGTTTCACTGTATGCATTCATGTATTGTTTGATGTTGTTATGTAAACGTGTTGATCTGATTTTATTTTGTACTAGTTGAAGCCCGCGGCTTTGTCCGCATAAAGAAGTTTTCCCGTTTGCCCAAAGAAACTTTTTCCCTGGATAAAAAGTAGCCTGTGTTATTCTGATGTATAAGCTATATTATTGTAGTTTCATTAAAATCCATTCTGGAGTTTTACGTGAAAGAGTAACGACTTTTACTGCATTATTATAAATTATTACTGTAAGATATTTTTTTTTTAGTTTATAGTTTTTTAATTTATAATATAAGTAGGATTAGTACTATTTTTAATTTTTATTAAAATATTTAACATTGAATTTTGTTTCATTTCATCAGTTACCACACCATTAAAAACGGGAACTGAAACTTTGGATGCAACCGGGATTAACGTCTGGATGATAATGCATTATAATTTAATGTGTTGGGTGAAGGGGCCGTGAGGGCCCGCTCGATATCTCCGAGACCCAAGTGACCTTACCTGCTAGTGGTGCACCTACAGACTTACGAACGAGGCGACTCATGCTGAAAATAAAGGTAAACAATAGCTGCTCCTAGCACCAAAATAAAAGTTAATCCCTGGCATTAAATCTATGTAGGGCTTGAAAACAACTGGGAATACATTTTGATGAAAACAAGATGAGCTGATGCATTTATATTTACTGTGTTTACACTAAACTGTGACTTTTCAGTAAACTGACTGCTGTACGCTGATGATGCGGTGCTCATGGCCACATCAGAAGTCGACCTTCAGGCATTAGTCACTAATATGAAAGAGGAGTGTGAAAGTAAGGGTCTTCGCTTGAATGCAAGTAAGGTAAACAAGGGTAAACCAGGAACGACTAGAGCAAGTGAATTAAATTGTGTATCTAGGGAGTACGTTTAGCGCTGATGGAAGATGTGATTCGGATGTAGAACGGCGAGTAGCTGCCGGAAACAGAGTTAACGGTGCTTTGTCCCAATTAGTAAAGCGACAAAGCATCGTAAAAGAAGCACGACTGGCGATTTATAACGCAGTGCTAGTGCCAACTTTGCTTTACGGTAGCGAAACCTGGGTATGTCAGCAGATGCATGAAAGTAAATTGAATGCTGTGGAGATGCGATCACTTCGAAAATTGTGCGGCGTTACTTTAGCCGACCGAATACGTAACGAAGTGATACGCAATATGGCAGGTTTGAATGAAAGTGTCAGCGTTAAGCTGGAAAAGGGCGTGCTCCGTTGGGTTGGACACGTCTAACGAATGAGAGAGGAACGATTGACGAAGTATATATATTGTGCGAAAGCAGAGGGTAGAAAAAGTCAGGGTAGGCCGAGACTTACATATGAAGACCACGTGAGTAGATTGCTCAAAAACGGAAAGGTCAAAAGTACTCTGATACCCAGACGTGCGTGTATGAAGCGATTGATGAATCTTGAAGAAGCGAAAGAAGTGTGCATGGATCGCGAAGCCTGGCGATCTGTCCTCTCTGACTACCCCGTTAGGGATACAGCGTGAAGATAGTTAAGTGTTTACAATTTATAGCACACCTCTGCAGGCCCCTTCGGGGATGTGGGCGTGATTATATGTATTTACAGAAGTACCCAAAAAAATTTTAGGTTAGACGATGTTTAATATCGATGAAAATAATGTGTGAACAAAACCTTGTATGGCGGCCATCTTCCCTGGTATCGTTGACGGAGGCGACCTCGAAATAAAACTACGAAGGCGTTATTTGTTTTCATTTATTGTCGTATACAGAAAATTTATTATTTCTGACATATTGGTATCAAAAAAAGCTTATGTAATCCATTGAGTTAATATTGTACTACTACATAGAGAAGCCACCGCCCTATATCGCCAGTGCTCCGTTCAACTGTGGTGCATAAGCCACAGTTCACTGTTGCTTTCTCGCTCTTGAGCGCGTAAGTCGTATGGCTCGGGCCTGCTCGGGCGCCTCCTCCCCCAAACCCCGCACCGCCGCGCCTTTCGCACAGATTTTGTTCGCGATGTCTGCTCCATGTACGTAGTACAATATTAACTCAATCATCAAAAATTATATTTATAAATAGGTTAGATTGATTTCTATGCCCTCATTTAATAGTAAAGTTCGGTCAAAAGATAGATTATTGTAAATCCTGCAGACATTTACAAATTCTATAATATTTTTTAGTGATTCATTTTGAAATATTAATTGTATTTTACATATAAATATCATCTGCAGATTACTGGCATTTTTTCTGTGATTGCATTTTCGGTGTAGCTTGTATGTCTCTTCTCATTTGTATGTCTTTATACATAGTCTACAATTCATTTACTTTGTCATTTTTCTGCAGATGTAACCTGCAGTATAAGCAGAACAATAGACTCTGATTTTTTCTTCAATTACCTCAGATCACTTTTAATATTCGATAAACAGGATGTTATGTTACTGAAGTTAGGGCAGACATGTTCCTTATTATCTATAATTTTACGCTTTACATTGAAAATATGACACAAATTCATTAATGTCTTCCCTTCATCCTGCTCACAGTTTGCAAAACGAGAATGAGGGCGCAACACACTGGACAGTATCAATGACTTAAAACTATATATATAAATGTATTGGCATTTGAATTAACATTTCTATAATTCAGAGCCCTCAACCGTCCAAAGAAATTTTATAATGGGTCTTGGTTTATATATCTCGGATAATAAAAATGTACATTATTACATTAAATTACATCATTATGTATCAAATAGTTTGGAAATCCTCATGAAACTTTCCAGGGTTGTGATCCAGCCTTCCAGGCACGGTACTCTGATGAAACGAGGTTGTCCACTTTGTGTGGCTGCTTTACTATAATGGTCAATTAATTGAGTGGCTTTTAAAGTTTTTACAGCACAGCTCCAAATATTTTCATAGGCTGATTGCGTTTTACAGCTTCTTTTCGAATTTTTCCCTTTTGACCACCTCTAGGACAGCCATTTACACTGTCAAATAAGTTGTCTGCGACCTCATGCAGCGTTTTCATGGTAGACGAAGGAGACTTACCTGTAAAAAGATTGACATCAGAAATGTAATTTCACATTTCACATAAGGATTGTATTTATTTCTAAAAATCCTGTCCACAGCCTGTCCAAATTCACAACGATAAACCTGCACATTAATGAATATTTCCGGGTCCTTCCATACCCTACCTTGATGCGGCCTAGACTAGAAACCATTTTTATTAGCTCCTAGGAGTGGGTATGATGTTACTTTTTAGTTTGGGAACTGTTGGAAGCTACTACAGTCTGACCTGCATCTGTGCTGCTCATCCGTTGGTCAGCAGGTGCACCGCCTAGTAGGCGAAATCTCTTGAGCCTCTTACTACTAATAATACAAACTTTTGACTGCCTCTGTGGCGCGGCGGAAGTGTATCCGACTGCTACGCAAGAGGTTGTGGGTTCGATTCCCACCCAGGATAAAACTTTTTGTGATGAGCACTATGGTTTATTCTGTGTCTGGGTGTTATTTATCTATAATATGTATGTATGTTTGCGCCGAGCCTTACAGAGGCTTGCGACGGACCTTAAGCGGCCACTAATGTATGAAGTGGAAACCGGTTCCCGGGTCGACACCTCGACGACCGCTGCATTCGTTACTTCTGCATTCGACATACAACGACCCACTAGATAATACCAAATTACTATTTACCTAATTCTACATTGTTTTATTAAAAGAAGTTTTTATTTATAAATATACAATCGAGTCTGAGAAGTCTAGAACTTTTATTGTAAGAAGACCACAGGACTTTGTTTCATTATAGATAAGGCAATCAATTTTTCATCTAATGTTAAATGTCAACCCATTTTTTCGATTAACATGCTTTAACGGCATTTCTATAAAAGCTCGGGCATGTTTCGGTAACTTGCTGGACTTGGTAAAATTTGCTGAGCTTGTTGCAGGTTTTCTCTGGTCGAATTTGTCACACTGGTGAAATGGTTAAAATTTGCTTCACCAACTACTTCTGCTTGAGCTGAAATAAAACAGAGTAATTAAATATTATTACTTTGTATTTTAGATTTGTATGTTCAGAAGATTATGTTTTTAACTTGGACAGTATAGTTAGTGGACTTCACTAACTTATGTCAATGTTTATTATTATGTCAAAGTTATTAATTGTGTGTGTACTGAATTTATATAAGCTTACCTCACACTCTTTCGCACATCCTCTAACTTGTTAACTGCCTATCACACTCTAAACAATTGGGTTATTTCTAATTGGAACAAACTTTCAGAAAGCATATTGACTACTAAATCAGTTAACTAGTTTGAAGTGCAAAATAGACAAGTAAAAAAAAAATAGACAAGTGGTTCAAGAAAACGACCCACTACACATAAGTGACACATAATAGACTCTACTTCAGTGCAGTGATGTGGACTTATCAGCGGTCATGGGTGTTGTCTTGTTTTATATAAGTAAAGACTCAAATGGTAAAAAACAATTATATAGGTACCTGATGTTTGAACATTTATTGCTGCTTCATGTTTATCATTGCAAGTTTGACCTTCTTTTACATTTATGGTTAACGAACAAGAGTGTTGCTCAAGGACAATGTCAACTGAAAAAGAGAAAACATATTGTTTACAACAGCATTAAAAGTAGCTTGCAGGAAAGCTTAATTTTAGCAAGTTACATTTCAAAGAATGAAGAACTATATTGTACAAAAAAATAATAGTAAAGATGTTGTTATTTCCACAGGAAACACTTTTAGTGAATTAATCCAATTGCATGCAGGTGGAGAAATAAAATATTCGGCATAGTACTAGTATGGCGACTTGACTTACCTGCAATATGGTTACTTTCAATATTGCCTTCTTCTGTAACCAGAATATCACCTTGACTTTTGAAATAATTATGCTCACTTAGAATATTCCAATCTGAAAATAGTATTTAAATGTAATTATACTTTAATCATCGATATATTTGATTTCCATGTCACATAAGTTGATAAAAAAAAACCATTTAGTAAAAAAGACAGAAGGATATGACTACTTTATGCTAGAAGTGGTTATACTAAATAAAGTGCTACCCATACCTAGCATTCTAGTATCAAACACTTGTCTATCTTAACATCATTACATTAGCATTAGAGTCACATTTTCTTTAGAAATCTCAAATCCGGATAATATTATACATGTGAAAGCTCTTTTTACAAGTTATTGTATTTATTATCTTTCTTTCTACGATGGATTTCCGCTTACGATGGTTTTTGATGATACAGATTTTAATAAGCAGATCGCGAATAACACTTACCAGCATTACGAGGTTCACCAACAGCTATTTCTAGATTAGAGAACAAACAGGAATATGTTTAACGAAGGCTATGTTCTTTTGCATCAAATTGCTGTTTGTTTATATATTTTTATTTATTTACCATGTTCTATGGCTAAGAAAATAGTCTATGGCCTCTGTTTACCATTTCATAGTGAACACAGCTTTACATTTCAGTACAAATGTCAATTTAAATCCACCAATAGTAAAGATCGTAGTCTGCTATATGACCAATAAGAAGAAAGGAATTCAGCCAATAGGACGATGGACGCGTTTTCCTTGGCCGGTGAATCCGTGGCTGACAAATCTCGGGCCGCGTTTTACTGCCCGATAACAAAATAACCGGCCGGGAAAACGACGCCCGCGAATTGCCACCCCTGGAATTCATGTACGTCGGTGGTGTACATGAATTCCATGGGTGGTTTTTCTCGGGCTGGGTATTCCTGGGTCGACAAATACGGAGCGATTCATTTTGTAACGCGGTGGATTACGCAGCCACGTATTTCGCATCCATGGAAAACCCACCCCTGGAATTCATGTACATGTACATGAAGTATCGGGCTGCGTAATCGCGGGACGGCAAATCACGGGCCGGGTTTTCCATGGACGGCAATTATACACACTCGTGTTGATAATACGTTAACTTTTTTTGTTTCACATGGAACAGGCTAAAGTCAGGCGCCATACTGCCTAGTTTTGCAGTCTTTGTAGTTGCATCCCAAACTCAAAGCAATTAAACTTTACTAAAGTTTTTTATAGAGATGTATGTGACAAATAAAATTACAATATATCAAACTATTGTACTCATAAAGTTTTCTCCCGCGGCTCCACCCTCGTGGTGAAGTTGGTGATGATTCGATACAAGTAAATACAAGTACTGTACGCGCCACGAGTCATGAAAGAAAATGGCGTCGACTGCGCATGTATATTCGAAGAGAAAAGTGTACTATAAATACGATAAGTTGAGGCTTGACCTCTGTGACCTCAAAGTAATAAGTTGGTACAGATGCAAAAAAAAATATACTTATTTGTATTATTCTATATTATAATAATTAATCTTATATTATTTAATGTTCTAATTTGTAGACTTATTATTATAATAATCGGGGAACAACATTTCTCGCAGGTCTCAACTTATCGTGCGCGTGTAGTTAATGATATTCAATATAAATTCGCTGTGTATAGGATAGAAACGATTATAACAATAAAAAATTGTTGTTATGTTTATTTGGTACATAACTACACATACACTCGAAATAAAAAGTTAATCAGTGTCACTGTCACTCAACGGCATTACACTTTCCATTGGTGGAAACTGCAGTTTGCTTGGGCCCGCAGCTTGAGCTGGATCGGATGACTCTCCAGAACTTGGGCCTGGGAACAACTCATCCTCTTCGGCAACATCTTCCTGATCAGAATCACTGTCGTCGCTATCTGAGTCTTGTCCCACCCGTATAATTAATTCGTCCGTCATGTGGTCGACTAAATGGGTCGCTTTTGATATATTCTTCTTCAATCGACTTTACTTTATTGCAAAGGTTCTGCCAATTATTAGCCCCCATTGCCTCTACCTTTTCTTTTATCAAATCTGTTACGCGTTTGATATTCCACTCTACGTTTTTACTACTAACGTGCCCTTAACCTTAACCCTTAATTGCGGCCCAAGCCATCTCAATAGGATTGAGATCAGGATGGTACGGTGGCAAGCGGAGAACGTCGTGGTTATGTTCCCCTAGTATTTTTTTAAATTTAAAAATTTTAAATATTTTTGTGTCTCTTTATTTAATTTTACTAACTCATACAACTGAGGCTTATACATTTCAGGCCTAAATGATATGCCTTTGCTTGTCAGCCAAGCTTGCATTTCTGACTTCCTGCTATTGGAATTTGGAAAAAAACCAGTTTTATTAAACTAACTAAATTAAATAAACTATTTATACAAAAGCAGAAACTGACGTACTGATCGAATAATGCACAGCTGAAACCACTGGGTCTAAAACTATGAAATTGTGCAGAAATATATCATAAGTGACGTAGGTGTGCACTAATGCTGGGGCCACACTAGCGTTTAACGTCTATGCCCATTGTCGCGATAATTATTGCAATAATTATTACCGCATTAAAGTGGGTGGCTACACTTCAACGGTCAACATGAATGCTCATTATTGGCGATAAAAAGGGCGTTGAATTTACTTCAATTCAAGCAAGATGGACGTCAACAGAGCTCTATATTTCATGAGTGTAAATTTATATTATTTGATTTTATTGAATCATTACCGAATAAAGAGAAAACGGAAACAAAGAAAAATAAAAATGGTGGATGATACAAATGCACAGGAAAATATATATAATACGTACTCTCTCTATAATCTAATAACCCATTAGGCTTTCCTTCTTCTTTTTTATATCTTCAATAGTTGTTTGAAACGGTATTTTTTCCATTATTCGGCGCCAAGCATCATTCTGCGTTCCTCGGTTCTTGTAACCTTCGAGTTTCGGATCCCACAAACATAGTTCTGTTTGCAGAATCTCGAGAAAAGTAATAACTTTCTCGTTACTCCACTCCGTCGCCATAGTACGTATTTTAAAACAAAAACGTGCGATATTAAGTCAAATCCGTCGTACAAAAAACAAACACGTCCGCTCCCGTTGCGCTCTCGTCGCACACTGACAATACGTAGTGTGGCCAGTTCATCGCATCAATTCTCGCGTTAATCTCTTTGATGTACCGCCACTTGAGCTATCGCCTAACGCCGAACGCCATTGTTAATGCCATTGTCAAATTACCCCGTTAAGTTGTGGCTACACCTATTGTTAACGTCCATTATCGCGATAATTAATGGCATTTCCCGTTAGTGTGGCCCCAGCGTAAGAAAGGATTTTTGGTAATTCAAACCCTAGTTGCGAAGTTTGTATGAAACGGCGTGTTTTTTGTGGAATTATTCACCTAGTTGTAGAGGCTGTTGACACACTGGATAAACACAATGTGTTAATCTTGATCCCATAATAAAAATAGGCTATGACGGATATGATTGTGGGAAAACGGTTCATAAAAACTTAACCATCCAGGCGAAACCGCGGGCGTAATCTAGTCATGTATAAAATAGTAGACTTAAAATTTCTTACAATAATACAATACAATAACATGCTTCATAGTTTACATAAAAAGTATCGATATGAGTAGATATCGATACTTTTCAGTTCTCGTTATGAGTAGTATCGCAAGATGATTTGAGTACTACTCATTTGAGTAGGTATCGATACTTTCATGGTATCGAATCATCACTAGGTGAAGTTTCCTATTCCCGTTTCAACTGGCACTTTTCACTTTGCAGAGGATTCTAACAACATAATTTTGAATATTTTTGTTATAAAAAATCCTCGTATTTTTTTTTATGAACTATTGTAATTTTTATAGTAGAAGTCGCTACAAAATATTAAAATTTTCGTACTTAGGCAAAGGCATATTGTTGTAATGCCAAAGATGACGTCACTTGAAGGTTAAATAAAGGAAGTTGCTTCCCTAATTTGCCTAAAACACCAAATAATAATTATCCTTTTTTCCATTTCTAAGTCATAAAAAGTAATCAGTATTCCTCGAATTGAATGTTGATTGAAAACACAATTCAAAAAGAGAACAATGGCCTGAAAATTTCCCAATCGATTTGGAGTGGAGTCCCAACAAATT
Source organism: Thumatha senex (assembly GCA_948477245.1). Classification (NCBI taxonomy): domain Eukaryota; kingdom Metazoa; phylum Arthropoda; class Insecta; order Lepidoptera; family Erebidae; genus Thumatha; species Thumatha senex. The sequence goes on along the minus strand of OX419741.1, from coordinate 15,534,426 downwards.
ACACACCGGTGCGCGGTGTGACTATCTTTAATTTAATGGCGGCTCGTGGCCCCGCTGATGCAGTGTTGAGTAAACGATCGCTGCGGTAAACAAGTTTCGCTTTAGCTGGTCCTTGGATGGGTGACCACTTTGGGGCATTTACATTTGCGAGCGTTTCTGTGCTTAGAAAGGCACGTTAAGCCTTTGGTCCCGGTTGCCAGTAAAACTGCAGTCATTAAGCCTGGTTGAAGGCCTTATCGGCGGCTTGAAAAATTTCAACAGTAGGTCGTTCGCTACAACCTGCACCTTTCCATATCAACACGGCAATGGACACACCACATGTTACGTGGGACAAAAATGCATACTGTGAAATGTGGGCGTAAAGTATGCCCCGGTCTGCCTACCCCTTCGGAGATAAAGGCGTTACAATATGTATGTAAGTTCCAAATCCAAGTATGGTTTGGAAGCAACTGCAAAAACACATAAGGGAAAGAAGAAGACACTATTATGACCGATTAATGTTAGTTATCCATTTGTTATATCTCATGTTCTGTCGTTGCTAAATTTGAGACTTAAGAAACAATACGCAGTAAATTCCCAGCTATGAATATGATTGAGAATTGTTCCTATTTATTGTCATTTTTATTTATTATTAGTTTATTTTTATTAATCCAATGGGGGATAGCGTCACACTTTCTAAACGATCATTCCCGATTTCCACCACTTGTTTGATCACCACTGGACTACAGCGAAATAACTTACAAGAATAATTCTCGTTGTCTACCACTGGGGGGCAGCGTCATCTAAGTGGTAATTCTCGATTTTCACCACTTGTTTTATCACCACTGGGGGACAGCGCCATAATTTCTAAACGGTCTTTCCCGACTTCCACCACTTGTTTGAACACTCATCACTGGGGGACTGCAAAACAACTTTCATAAGCTCAGATCGGTGTGATCAGTGATGGAGAATTATATTATATTATCTGTGGTGATGGGGAGATAACGGGGCGATACAAGATGAAAGCGGATTTTTATGAGTTAGCCAGTAATTCACGTGTGTTGGGTTGCAAGGGTCCACACCAAGATCTCCGCTGCCCAAGCGACCTTTTGCGGTGCACCTGCTGACTACGGACGACGAAGCAACGACGTAGGTGCCTTTACAGGGTTGATAGGTCAGACGGCAGTCGCTCCTAACAATACCGAAATATAAAATCCAAACGATAGCTACATCTAGTAGCCAAATTAAAGTGGACCTCAGGCTCCAAAACTTAGTAGTTTGAAAGCAACTGGGAATACACTTATCTTAAGATAATCTTAGTGTATTTTATTTAAACTTAAGCACAGAGTACAAGGCGGGCATAATGCCTTAGGCATTTTCTACCTGTCAACCTTAGGGTGATGTAGACATAAGATTAGGTAGGTGCTCAGGGATATAAGAAATAATAAAGTTTAGTAAAAAATAAAAACAGTACAGTATACTATGTATTCCATTACATAAAGCTGAAAATATTAGAATGTCTAAAATATAAGGTACACTTACGTAAAAAATCAAATTCGTTAGATACGAATGCACTGCTTTATACAGCTGCGAAGACTCGCCTTCATATAATATTCAAAAAAAATAAAAAATTACTTACTTACTTACCGTTTGCGCCTATACCCCGCTTGCCATTTGCTAAGCATTTTTAGCTAATTCGCTGTTCCGCGGACTCATTCTATCGTACACGTTCGGAGGGTAATTTATAAAGAAAAAATTACGACATGTGCTGTGAAATGGTGTAAATGATATAGCGGTCGAAAGATTAATGTTCGTTTTCACTCGTAAGTAAAAATTTATTTCATTTACATAACTATTTTCAACAAAAACCATTAATTATCGAAAAAACAACACATAACAACTGTATTTGTCTTGAATCTGCATATATATGTTGTATTTTTCCATTTCTGTATATTGAATAATTTGAAACGTCTGACAACTAAAGGTTTCTAATTTGGCTGCGTTTAGTCCCAGTAATAACTAATATAAAAATATGTAATTTGAGTTTGTGTGAGCACCAAGTAGACTTATTTATTATTTTGAAATTTACATGATAGTTGCTGTGCAGTTTTTGGGTATGTCATGCTCGCCTAAGTGTCCTGGCAGTGGTGGCGTATGTATCGGGTCGCCTTATTCCCTATAATACGGTTGAGTAGGGCGATGGCTGATATATACGTCATACCCGTGAACGGGTGCCGTCTGTCGGGACTGGTCAGCTCATAGCTGTTATTGCAATTGTTACAAATAAATTTACTTAAATTTAAGGCAAACTAAGTTTAGTCGACCGTTCTCACATAAATCCAAAGGAACAATGTCAGTGTGATTTTAATTTTGTAAGCCATACCTACATTTTGGAAAAGAGCATCCATTGACTTTCTTGCTAGTTTCTTCTAGTATAAAAAAGTGTAGGCTGCCCTTAGAACTGGCAACTAGAATAGCTTTAATTTTGAAATGATTTTAAACACAACATTGATTTTGTTTTTTTTAGTTTTGTATAAATTCATTTTACACAACATTGATTTTGTTTTGTATAAATTCATTACTATATAATTGGTCAAACATCATGTAACTCAAACTAATGTAATTTCTGGCGGTTAGAAAAGAGTGGCCAAGAGTTTTATTGCCAGGTTCTTCCTCAGGCTCTACCTTTTGCTGTGCGAATCTGGCAGTAAATGTAAATGTAGAAACAATAATCTTGACGTTCATAAGTGTTACTTTGTGACCTACATGAATAAAGATTTTGCATTTCATTTCATTATACTTAAATTCTCTATAAACATTATGCAAGAGTTACCATCTCAAATACCATCTCAAGTAAGAAAACAATATGTGTGTAGTTTCCCCACCGCACGAAAGTTGGTTGAACGTGATTTTATACTTTATTGAGTACATTAAGCGTCCATTGGTTAAATCGTCCTAGTATTCAATTGATGACCAGATTGATTGGTTATGTAGTATTCTATTTCAGTCGCATCATACCTCTGGCGGCTGGTGGACATGTGCCATACCCAGTATGCATCAGAGTGGTTGAATAACTAAAACTAAGTTAGTTAGTATTTTCAGGCTGTATACCTAACGGTAGTCAGAGTGTGATTGAGGGTATGAAAGTGAAAAATAAAAAATAGAACATCGTAAGAATATTTTTTTTTATTAAAAAACTGATTCGAAAGCAAATGTTGATCATAATATTCACATGCAGTTAAAACGCTACATGTTTTACAACTGTTTTCACGATTTTTACATAAAAATCAATTTCTTTTTTATTCAAAGTGACTAGAGCGGGATTTGTGACATTTACCAACTTCCAGTAAGTGTATATTTTTATGAAACCTAGATTAACTGAGAGTAAACCGGGGATCTAATCTCAGAGTCCATAAAAAAATAGGTAAACTCATACAAGGAGAATATGCAAATGGCGCTCGAATCTCGCTCTATACACTCGGGGTAGTGATTTAAGTACCAACCGATTCTGAGAATTCGGATCGCGGTAATTACGTCCGATACGTCAACAGCCATTTTTTCTTAAGTTTAACAGCCTCGTAACACACGCGACATAGTATTTCTTTCAATCAATTTATTCATACACCGGCGATAAACATCTGCAAAAGTTCAACGGGGGGCTTGATTCAAAATACTCCTTTGGCACTAACAAAACGTTCGGCGAAATAATAACTTTAGTTTTACACAGCTGATCATTCCTATCAATGTACCGGTGCCGTAGACCAATGTTAGTGAAGCGGGAAATCGAATACTAATCGCGGAAACTCAGTGTCTTTTTAACCCGCGGCGGACGGACCCACGTTACGCAGCGAGTATACGCTCTCATTTTTTCCCAACGCAGAATGACGGTGAGTGGCTCGAGGTCAGCGGTCAGGTCAAAGGGCAATAGTAATAGCATTGGAATATTAATATCATAAATTGTATTGAAATTAAGACAAGAAATAAGAAAAAAGGCAGATAAATGGACATGTGATTTATATAAAAATAGATAAAAGGACTTTTCATGTTTAGTGATTTTATAGCTTTTTACTATTATTAAAAGTGTGTCATTCTAGATTAAAAGATTTGTCTACTGAATCGTATCGAGATGAAAATAATTGAATTCTATATCCATCCTCATATTAACGCCACATTTAATGGTCTTCTGTCCCCCGCGGGCAAAGGTTGCACGTGACACTGTATAAACAGGATCGACTCAAAAATGCACAGCCAGCGACATCCATCAAGATTATTTACACATAACTGTCCGAAACCAGTAGTGACTACAAGAACCACAGAGCAATCGTCCAAAATCGCGGAACATGGCGTGTTTTAGTCCGTTCATAAGTCCACCGTATCGAGGTTCTGTGTGGGAGCGCGCGGTTCGGGTTCCGGGTCTGGCGGACGAGCGTGGAACTTCCCGGGTAAGGCAGCCAGGGCGGACAGTGCGGCGTCCGCGTGAGGGATACGCCGCATGATCTTCCCGGAGGTAATGAGGCGGCCGAAGCCTTCCTGGTGGGCGAAGGCGTAGCCCGAGCGGACGGAGCGCCGCGCTCTACGAGCTGAAGGCGTCCGAGGCGCAGGCGCCATTGCGCGCCATCTTTGTCGAGCGCGAAGTCGTTCCGCCAGCGTAGGTCGGGTCCAGGAACACGCAAGCCGCCATGACACCACCGGCACCATCAGGATTATCATCTGTCCACAAAATATTCATACTTTCTATAATCTCTAAACTGTGTACTGTCTGTATACATGCAGAATTTTTAAAGTGGGTCTTCAGGGCCAAATCCTCAACTATAAGGAATATCGAAAAATGCTTAAAGGAGTCGCAAGCCCGATTTTGATCAATATAAAAACTGAATCATTGGATTTTTGAAAAATCAATAATCCTAGCCAGGAATCGAACCCAATGAATTTGAAAAAATAAAACTGCCTGTATTATTACATCATTCGATAGTGTTATTAATAAGGATCAATTTCTGGGAAGTAATGATATTCGGGAAACTAATAGAAAATGTAAAATTTTAATAAAATATTTCTTCTTCACACCCGCAGCACGGCATATCTTCACTACATTATGTTCAATTATCAAATTTCTATTGAAGAATTGTCAACGCATAGTAAATGCTGCGTTCGCCATGTCTTTAGTTAAGATATCTATGATTACACTATTATTTCAAATATAATATGTTAGCAGTTAGTGAGCAGAAGCGCTCGTGGCTTCGCGGACGTAGTGTTCTGTAAACGATCACTGCGTTAAGCAACTTTCACTATGGCTGGTCCTCGGATAGGTGACCACTTTGTGGCATTTATATTTGCGAGCGTTTCCGTGCTTCGGAATGCACGTTAAGCCGTTGATCCCGGTTGCCAGTAACATGGCAGTCGTTGAGCCACTTGAAGGCCTTATTGGGCTATATAAGGCTTGTGAAATTTTAACAGCAGGTCGCCACAACCTGCACCTGTCCATTTTAACATGGCAATGGGCTCACCACCTGTTGCGTGGGACAAAAGGCAAAGCACACGGTGAAATGTGGGCGTATAGTACGCCTCTGCCTACCCCTTCGGGGATAAGGCGTGACAGTATGTTTTTAATATGTTAGTGAGACAAAATGCTAGTGATACCGTGAGCACGGCGGTGAACCAGAAGGTGGCCTGCGTGAGCGCGACGGTGAGCGAGCCGACGTACGGCCCGCCGATGGCGTAGTTGTAGAAGTAGTCCAGCACGAAGTACGACACCAGCGAGCCCCAGATCGTCACGTGGTTGAACACCGTCCAGTACGTCGTGTCCAGCGCTATCTGCAACCGGTGTTCACAATTTTTAGGTCCGTATTCCAGAACGTTTCTCAAGACTCAATCGACGCTTAAGAGTAGATTTTATAAGGCAAAATCTAGCCTCAAGCGTTGATTGAGTATTGAGAAACGTTCTGGAATACGGAACTTAGTGGAAAATGAAAAAATCTTTATGCATGTAGGTCACAAAGCAACATTTATGAACGTCAATATTATTGCTTCTACATTTATTTACATTTACTGCCAGATTCGCAACGCAATAGGTAGAGCTTGAGGAAGAACCTGGCAATAAAACTCATGGCCACTCTTTTCTGATGAATTTATACTAAAAGACAAAATCAATGTTGTGTTTAAAATCATATCAAAACTAGAGCTTTTTAGCTAGTTTTTAAATTACTTTACGCTATTATTTATACTGTTGATTGATGCCACTTGGTAGAACTTGCTACACATTTTAAATACTTGTACAGTTACACAACATTTACTTAGTAAACTTAAAACGGTTTCGCCTCACGACATTTTCAAAGGTATAGAATACAACCTCATCACACAACACAATATGGCGATATTGTGTACCTTTGAGGATGTCATGAGGCGAAACCGGATACGTTTATAAAGTAAATGTTGTGGTACTTATAAGTGTGGTGTTATTTAGAATGTACTTTACACTATCCCGTTCCATACTGTAAAGTTATTGTATTTGATAACCCTAAAATATATATATAAAAATAAGTTCTAAAACTGAACCTAACTACTAAAAATTATATCTGAGGTCAGTCAGGTTTTGTACGTCCCATAATAATATTGCGATAAAAAATGTAGCCTAAATTATCATCATTATATTAATTATCTGCCAACCGTGTCAGAGATTAGCCAGAACAAGCACAGACAGAATTTTTCTTCACTTTCGTGTGCTGACACGTCAATTTTATTTATGTGTATAGATTTTACTGTAATATCATATTCAGTTATAGGATTTAATTCTTTTTTGTCATCATTTTGCAGTCTGATAAATCCGATAAACTATATTATAGTAAAATTTTGACCTCTTTAAGTTTATATTGCCAATGATCGTATAGAAAGTTTCTCAAACTACCTATCAATAAATTCAGAAGGTTATCTGTACTGAATTAAAGGTTTACAAGCACAAGATAAGCATAGAAACATGAGTTTATATATAGTCTGACATTTATCTAACTTGAGATCGTTTGCGGGTTCCATTGCGTAAATTATAAATTTTCTTTATGCCACATAAAAGTCTTGCCGTGCGAAACTGGGATTTTTAAAAAAGTCATGTGAATCCTTACGTCGCCGTCATAGTGATAAAAGAACAAACAAACAACTACTAAAATATGTAAGAATGGATATAACATACCTGAGTAGTGTTATCTATGATCAATATTGTTGCCACTACACTTCCCAGTAACATGTGGTCAGATAATATTTTGCCATCTGGACCAAGACCGTCTTTGTAAGTACCTGAAAATAAAAAATGTATTATGATAGAGAATTTAAAGAAAATATAATATAATGTAAACCCCTTTTTTCACATTGTCGCTTTTAGTTGCCCATATCAAGTTGCCTACACTGATAAGTAAACGATCGGTTAAGTTAAGCAAAGAAGGCACACGGTATTTTTTAGTTAGGGTGACCTTTTTAAAGTAGATGCATCATATATCAGCAATTATCTTGCTTTCAGTTTCGCATATATCGAAACTGAAAGCTGGTATTATAAAGGAAGTAAAATTTATGAATTTGTATCATTGTAGGAGATGACCACTGGATCTACTGTACTGATTTAGAAAAAGCTTTTACCGTTCGAAAGGTGTATTATCTCTGAGTGCAACGTGGTGTCCGACACGTTATGTGACTCACCATAAGGTATGAGGAACAAGACGAGCGAGGTGAAGCAGCCGTGCAGCGTGGACTTGATGAACTCGGTCTTGTTGAAGAGCTGGCTGGTGTGTCCGGGCACGTAGAGCTTGGGGAAGTGCAGCGACGTGGTGTCAGACACGTCCTGCTCGAACACGCCTAGCGCCAGCACCGGCAGCGACGTGTAGAACAGGTTGTACACCGATATGAACATCTCGTCGAACACCGTCTAAACACAGACAGAATGTTTGTAACCGCGACATGTGTACTGTTCGAGGAATATCTCGCACGTAAACTGATTCTTTTGCAAAAAGTAGCGACACTAATAAAAAATAAAACATCTCAAGAAAGAAAACTATTTTGAATTCACACTAGCGGCACGCTATTATGGCCGTTTTGACGTTTGTCCACTCATGAAGTTTCGTATTAATTTTAATTACATTTGAAGGAGCAAATTACTGTTCCTTATTGTCAATAGTGACGTGCAGTTAGTCATAAAATTTATGGATGTATAATTTATTTATTACATTGATTTCTAAACTATTACATATATTAGGGTCCCGCGAACATTTATTTTGTACTTATTTACCACACAACTCGGCATTTGTTATTCAAAATTTAATTTCTTTTCAAATGACTTATAGAATCGCTGGCCAGCACAACTACTACCTCCGGTAAACTCGCGTCAATGCTCAATGCAAAATAAAGCAGTTTCGACTTGACGTTGCTTCGAAAAGTACAAACTGTTAGTGCACTGCGATTGTGATACAGTTTTGACCTGGCTTTAGATTTCGGATATTGATACTGCATTACTGTTGACCCTTGCTCGTTAATTTGAACTCTGTTTACGCCTTTTGTTGTGGATTTCGTCGATATGGTCAAACGTACGCAGAGAACTGTTCTAAACAGTCAGACACGTGAATTCCTTTACGTTACCTATCCGTTATATGCCTTCGTAACTATTTCGAACGTGAATCTCAAAATGGAGGGCCAATTTTACCTATAACGTCAGTGGTTAAAGGCGTAGCTGATGCGCTTAATATTGGACAACGAACTGTTAGACGAATAACTTAAGAAAAATATGGCGAAAGCAGGACAGAAGAAAATAAACTTTACACACCAAAAAAGAGAAAACGAGCAAAACCAGTCGTAGGCATCGATAGCTTTGATGCCGATGCTATCCGAAGACATGTATACGGCTACTATTTACGGAAGGAGTATCCAACAAGAAAAAAGTTAGTACAATCACTGAAGGAAGTTGGATTATTCTCCGGTGGGGAAAGTTCTTTAACGAAGATTTTGAAGACCGTTGGATTTCGATACAAACTGATGTGATGTGATGGCAAGATATACTTTTTTACGGCAAGTGAAAGAAATTGAAAATTAGCAAAACTTTGTGTTTTTGGATGAAACATGGTTTAATGCTAACCATACTGCAAGCCGTTCTTGGACAGATGACACTGCAGCATCTACGTCCAAAGTTCCTGTTGGAAATGATCGCAATTTATAATTTGTCGCGCCGGAACCATCAACGGGTTTATCAGAGGGTTCTCTCATGGCTTTTGCGTCAAAAACCACTGGAGACTATCATGAAGAAATGAATGGAGAAAAGTTTACTGAATGGTTTACCTCAATGTTCTGTAGCCTCCCTAAACCATCTATTATAATTATGGACAACGGCCCATACCACACGATGCAAATTGACAAGCCACCTGCCCAATCCCAAATAAAAGCTGACATCGTCGCATGGCTTCAAAAAATGGCGTAGATGCAAACATAAATATGTTAAAAGCGGAATTAGTACGTCTTTTAAAAGAAGACAAACCAACCAAGATCCGATTCGTCATTGACGAAATAGCATTAGAACATGGGCACAGAGTTATACATGTGACTAAAGGAGAACATGTGACTAAAGGAGACTGGGAATAGGTTTTGAATAGAACTGTTAAATTAATAAGGGAAAATTATGACAGAGATTAAAAATAGATAATATTTTAGAAAACGAACTTATAATTAATGTAGGTGATGATAGCAGTGACGACAGTGAAAATAGCAGTATGGACGAATCTGATTAAATATGGCTTTTTTGTGGCACCTTTTTTGGTGACATTTCAGATCACTATTGTAATATGTCAAAACGGTCATCATAGCGTGCCGCTAGTATAGTTACGGGTTGTCATAGAAACAGTTACCAGTTAACTTCATTATGTAACATTTATCAGCTAACTTCAGGCTGTCATATTTGGGGGTCGGTGTGCGCGTACAATATAAAAATTCACTGTGATAATTTTTCCCAACCACGTCATAAGAAGTATAATTTCCAAAAACGCAATTATTGTGGTCATGGTCACACACATTGAATTTTAAAAAGTGATATTTTATGTTATCATAATGACAGTGCGAAAGCATTCTTTTACAAAAAAAAGAGACAATAAGATAGTAATTTTACAAAATGACATTTTGAGAAAAAAGTCATTTTACACGAGTAAACATTTTGCGATGTGGTAATTTTGGCTATAAGGCATCGACTAATACTACTATAATTATACAAAATTACTTACCTGCGCACTAAATCCACAAAACATCGCGAACCAAAAATGGCAGACAGTAAATGCGAAGTTCTTGTAGAAGAAGTATCTCAGGAATTTGCACATACGATAGTAGGACCACCGTCCATGGACCAGCAGCAGTCGTTGTAGGAAACGGAACTGCGCTATTGAGTAATCTGACGCGAGTACCGCTTGCATGCCCTCTTGGCCTGATATACCCACGCCTATGTGGGCCGCTGGAATAAAATAACAAGACAATAAATAAATAAATTGGGACATTTTATACACAACTCCATCTAGCTCAAAGTAAGCTAATATAGACTTGTGGTATGGATCTATTCAACTGATAAACATACTTATATATTTTAAAATACATATATATTATACATAGAAAATACTCAAACTCCGAAACAAGTATTAGCGGAGTACATAAATAATGACGGGAATCGAACCGAACCGATCGCATACTACAGACAAACAAACATTAAGATACAGAATGTTCACAGACTAATTACTGCTGACGTCATAATATTATAACTACCATCCAAGCAAAAACTTATCTAACTAATTATTAGGGGTTTGTCGAGCAAGACTGCTTTCTGCATCTTGGCTGGGCCTAATTCTAATTCCAGCTAAACTCTAATTATAGATTTAGGGCCGTATTCCAGATCGTTTCTCAATACTCAAGAAACACTTGAGAGTAGTTTTTATAAGGCATAAACTAGCCTCAAGCGTCGATTGAGTATTGAGAAACGTTCTGGAACGAAACGAAACCATCCAAGGAAACAGAAAATTTTTAAAAATGTACTAGCCGTCCCGGTCGGCTTCGCCCGTGACATTCTTCGAACCCCGTGGCACCCATTTATTCCCGTTGTTTATTAATTTCACATTCACAATGATGTATGAACATTTTCCAAATTCATTGATTACTTCTCCGCTCTCCAGTACCTACCTACCTACCTTACGCCCGCACGGCCCGGTCGAGTTATGGTTACACGAAATTATTTTCTTTGCGCTTTATTTTGAATTTGTGATAACTCGTAAGATATTCATTTAATTTGCAAGGTGTTAAGGGACAAAATAATCTTCATGAAATGCTAAAGCCAATTAACGTAGTAAAAATTATTAGGATTAATAGCATATTTGTGTAAATAGCCTTCAAATTTCTGCTTAATAATTGATGGTTTTTTAAAGTATTATAATGGATATAGTATGTTATTCTTATGAGATAGACATATATCGTCGCGGATTTTTTTGTAGACCTACATTAGATACACAATTGCACCATACATTATTTTGTTATATCTCAAAGGGTTTAGGCAGCGTTTTTGTTGAAAGCTCCCAGACGGCTTATTTTTTCCGACATCCCCAACAAATATATAGTTATAATGTGGTCAATGTATACAAAAACTTAACAAATAAAAATATCCATCACGCCTTATCCCCGAAGGGGTGGCAGAGGCATATTATATGCCCACTTTTCACCGTGTGGATTCCTGTCCCACGTAATAGGTGGTGAGCCCATTGCCGTGTTGAAATAGACAGACGCAGGCTGTGGCTACCTGCTGTTGAAATTTTTTTAAGCCGCCTATAAGGCCTTCAACCAGGCTTAACGACTGCCATTTTACTGGCAACCGGGACCAACGGCTTAACGTGCCTTCCGAAGCACGGAAACGCTCGCAAATGTAAATGCCACAAAGTGGTCACCCATCCGACGACCAGCCATAGTGAAAGTTGCGTACCTCAGTGATCGTTTACCGAACACTGAGACCGCGGAGCCACGAGCGCTTCTCGCACGCTCGTCTCTCTATTCGCTTGTGCACATACTTTGTTAAATTATTCAACTGTGAATAACTTAACAAATTATACATAAAAACCTTCTATAAGAATCACTCTAACTATTAAATAAAAACCTCATCTTAATTCGTTTCGTAGTTTTAAAGATCTAAGTATACATAGGGACAGACAGCTAAAAGCGACTTTGTTTTATCATATGTAGTGAAGATGGTTATAAAACTATACCTTTGATCATAGATACATCATTGGCGCCGTCTCCGATCGCCAACGTAACTGCTTTTCTATTCTTCTTGATAAGTTCCACAACCATTGCCTTCTGCAATGGCGTTACTCGACAACAGATCACTGATCGACATTGTAAAACTACATCTAAAAATCTGAAATTATACAATAACACATTGATAATCGTAGTTTAAGGGGCCCTAGAGTTTATGGAGCCCTTCTTATATCTCGGAGGCCCAAGTCACCTCATCTGCTTGCGGTGCACCTGTTCACTAACGGCCGAAGCAACAATGCAGGCGCATTTATGGAAAATCAAAAGCAAATAAAAGTAGACCCCAGGATCTGAACCCAGGTAGGCTAGGAAACAATTAGGAACACGCTTACTTGTCTTTTTTGTCATTAGGCAATCTAGGCTCATTAATATATGATAGAGATAGAGAGAGAATGAAAGAGAGGGAGAGAGAGAGTGAAAGAGAGAGAAAGTTAAAGAGTGAAAGAGAGGGAGAGAGAGAGTGAAAGAGAGGGGGAGCGAGAAAGAGATACTTACTTTTCTTCTAACTTAGGGTGCAAACAGTGCACTAGTGAATGCCCGTTGATGACTATGGCGAATCCGTTGGAGTCGTCATTGTTGTGCTCGTGTGTATCGGCCGAGTACGGCCCGCCGCCTGACGTATACTCGTTGCTGTAACACGCTACTACATCAGCTTGGCGATACATGTTACGACGGACTCGTTACAGTAACACACTTCGTTAACAACTGTGAAATACTTGTTGCGAGATGTTTTATTAACCGTATAATATTGAAAGAGGTTCTTCAATTTGACATTATTTGTCTTGATAACTGTCGATTGTAATGGGGTGATATATTGAAAGAGGTTTATCGATTATGTTAATTTAAAATCGACTCGTACTGCCGATACAGTTCTAGAAACGGTAAGAGAGTAGTGATGTTTTCTATGATCAGAGTCATATTATTATTTAAATTAAATGCTAAGATAGGCAGAAAAATCTAGTAGCTTAACAACTAATGAGTTTCAGGGCCCGTTTCACCATTTTTCAGTAAATTTCAATAATTAATAAAATCAATGTGGTGTCAGCCTGGATTAAAACATACGCTTGTGCACATACTTTTTAACCCTGGAATAAATTCCTGAAGAAAGTGGAAATCTTCATCACGCGAGCAGAGCTGATAGCATTGGCTATTCATTATAATTATTAATCACAGCGAAGATTGTTTAAAAATTTTTTACTTACGAAAGGCATACAAATCGGTTTCTTAAAAATTAAACAACGAATCTTAAAAGATATATGGTGAAATAGACCCTTTAGTATTACGACCGGTTTTAATAGTCAAATTGAATTACAGACATCAAATAAGACAGGTCTTCTTTCATGATTATATATAGTGACTAGGAAACGGGTCGTAATAAATTGGCTATTGCGCTTTGGCCAACAAAATCTGAAAACAGTAGGTACATCAAGCTGAAACTTTACAATAAAATCATGGTATATCCACAGACCGCTCACCACGCAACAAAGAAATTCGAACATTATTACTATTACAAATAGACATTTCACAAATTTTTTAACGAAAACATGTAAATATTAATTTTCATTTCAATATTTTCTGTATATTGGTGTATTTAAGCCTAATTGCGTTTTTGTAGGTTTATTTATGTAAAATAATTAAAGTGATTGCTAAAGTATAGACTTTAATCAGTATTATTATTTTATTAATCCTTTTATGTAGCATTTTTTTCTGTAAAAGTTTTGTGAAATGGCACTTGAACAGAACAATATAACAATTATTTATTTAGAATTAATAACTACATTAGAATGTGGTATCAACATTTCTAATCTAGGTGTGGGATTAGAGAGAGAGCACAGTACAGGTTAGAGAGAGAAAGATCACACGGAACTCGTGTACACACAAACGAAAGTATTCAGATAGTATATAAGTCTATGTTAGTAGGGAACTACTAGTGCTGAGCTGTCTAAAGAGAGATTTCTAATTAGTTTGAATATTACTAAGCGAAGTATTACATACTATAGCTTAGAGCTTGCAGACATAAAATAAGAATACAAATATAATGAGTTTAATAAAACAAATATAGAATTTGAAAAATTATTTATATATGGTTTTGCAAAAGCTTTTTATTAAGGGTCTGGTGTTATACTCGTAGAACTTTGTTTCAATCAGCTTGTACGGAACTAGGTGGGAGTTTTAGTTGATTTTTCCTTAACCGAATGTCTTAAATTGACTTATTTTAACCCTAATAGCCAGGGCTAGAAAGTGATTATGGCTAAACCACACCAATTGCATGAGGTTTATGTAAATAAATTAGATATTCATCATATTTGTAAACCCCGAAAAAATTAGAATAATAACTATCGTGAGCGTTGTTCATTATTATAAACTAAAAGGTTATACTCACGTGTGAATTTCGGAATAGTCAGACTAGGTTCGGACCTAACGGAGGTCCATTTTCAAGAGGAGAAACTCTCACTTTATCTAGCCACACAGTACCGTAGCGGTTTGCTATTTTAGAATAAGTATGAAACCTGCAACTTATAGTAAGCCCTCTGCTGGCATGCTGACCTTTGAGTACTGTTTGACTACTGTGTTCGTAACGGTACTTGTTGCAAACGATCATTACGTTAAGCACCTTTAGGACTGAGGTCAGGCATAAAATGAGTAGCCACTTAGAGCATTTCACAAGCATTTTTAAAGACGTTGCTCCCTAGTCATGATGCGGAATTGAGGAGCTGGTTGAAAGATTCCAGCCTCTAATAGCAGTAACACATCACATGATGTGACTTTCTGATGATCTAGGCACTTGAAATTTGGACCAATATGGATGAAAATGCATTAATATGTAAAAAAGTAATAAGTATTTACTTACTACTTTTAGTTCGTTATAAAAATATAGTACTTTTTTTTTAAATTATAAACTTGTTTTCTATTCTACCATAGCAATTCATTTAGCTCTAACATATTATACTGGAAAGCTGTATGAATAACTTTTATGCACTTTTAGTTCTGGAAAGCACTGTTAATTGTTATAGAATTACTATTCAGAACTTCACAATATGTAACGTAACTTTTAGTATATTAATCAAAGTAATCTAACTAGACGATTTTTATTATTCCCCTTTTTGTAACAGTGACCTAAAAAGCTACCTTTGATAATTAGGAAAAAAATGAATTTATAGAAAAAGGGCTAGCGAAAACTACACTGTATTTTGAAAACTATTTTAGAAAACGCTAACACATACTTAATTAATCAACGGGATTTAGCACAGCTCCGAATTTAAAAAGATGCCCTTTTTACTCGATATTTCGAACGAGTTGCAGTTGTAGTGGTCCCAAGAATGGTGAAGATCGAGAATCGAGATTCGGCTTGGGACCACGATAGCAACCCTTTCGAAACGTAAATTAAAAAAGGTTTCAGCATTTTTTATCTTACAAATATTAACAATGCGAAAGTTTGTAAAAAGTTTGGATGTGTGTTTCTTACTCTTTTACGCAAAAACTACCGAATGAATATTGATGACACTTTACAATGATATAGCTCACACATCAGAAGAATACATAGGCTACATTTTATCCCGGGAACAGGGTCCTGTGCGATACGGGAACGGGAAACCTTCAACACGCGGGCGGAGCCGCGAACGTCAAATAGTAAATAAATTCCGAGCAAAGTCCCGTCGAATAAGTACTGGTATGTGTTAAACGCGTGTTAGTTAAAAACAAAAACGCTAATAGCAGTATAATCGGTTAGCGACAATAAGGCTGGCCAGATACGTTCGATTTCGTATTCGATTTCCGAATTCGTTTTCCGCTTACGTAGACCCGAATGCATCAAATCTATAGAAAATATATTGACACGCACAAACTCGGTTTTTTTCCGTACGTAATATAATCCGTTCGTACGTTCGTACTGGTAGTATAACATTCCGAATGCAAAACAAAAACGAAAGTCAGCGCTAGGCCCACGGAACTTCGAACACGGAAAACGAATTCGGAAATCGAACACGGATTCAAAACTTATACGGCCAGCCTAAAGACGGGGCCACACAGACAGATCAGTGACAACATAGCACGCAGGCGGTGTGAAGGGTAGCGGTGATGTATATGCGTCTTTGTCTCTCTACCTGGTGTGTGCTAGTGTGTTATGTTCCCACCTAAATGTGACGACGGACACGGCCGGCGCGTTCAGTTTCACGTTGGCGGCGCGCGCGGGCGATACTCCTATACGAGATACGCCCGCGTCCCCGTTCACTCTTTCTGACGCATTTTTTGCCTCGGTTGTACCTGAGAAAAGTATTTGCTGTGAAATCACATCTGATTAATTTGCTGCGGCTGAGGTTAGCGATTTTGATGGTTGCAAACAATTTTCGTTTTTTTTATACCACTGAGGTGGCAGACACGCATACGACCCACCTAATGGAAAGTGGTCACCGTAGCCTATGGACGTTTGCAGCACCAGAGGTGCAGAACTCGCGCTGCCGACCCTTTATAAACCTTCTAAGACCCCTTTTGAAGAATCCCATAGTGTAGACGTTCGGGAAAACCCAGTCAGGGACCTCATTCCATAATCTAAGCGTACGCGCAATAAAGCCTCGATCGGACCTAACCGTGTGCGTGCGCTCCGGACGCAAAGTGTGAGGGTGAACACCCTGTCTATGCTTCGTGTTCTATGTTCCGTGCTGTTAATGCGTGTCTATAAGGACGTAGTGATAGCATCAAGACTTCCGGGGCCTACATATGTGCCCTTACGAGATTGGAATGTTAGACGGCAGTCGCTCCAAATCTCAACGCACGTAATCTATGTAATTTGCGCTCTACTACAATTCGCAATGGTTACTTTTGCGAATATAATGGCTTGTGTTAAAAAGTGTGACTTACCGTGAGGCAAGAACGTATTGACCACTCTAATACTGTCCCTACACTTGTCAAGCTGCTTGTCGACGTCGTCGTATGAAGAACCATCGACAATAAACACTTCCGCCATGTCGTCCGTCAACAGCTGACACGAGTAGCCGATATTTATCGCCGTTTCTGGAAGTAGAATAAAAAAAAATGAAATGAGAGAGATGTCTTCTTTTTCGGCTCGCAGGACCTCTCTTTATAGCATAGTTTTAACAAAGACGTAATGTACATTATTTTGTCTAGTAGGTTTATAGTTGAGTATTTTTTAAAGGACCACTCGAAGAGTTGTCTCCTTTATTCTACGAGCGAAAGTAGAAAACTCAGATTTTACAATATTGAATTTGAAAAATTGTAACGAGGCTCATAGCTCCTGAACAGATGGACCAATTTTGATGTGGATTTTATGTTCGGAAACCCATGTAATCATTATCAGCTCAATTCCAAGATGAAGATATGTTACTAAAATCCATTAGCCCGATTGGTCTGAAATAATTAAGATAGAATTTCCAAGTAAAGTACCAAGTCACCATATTAGGTGACCTGGTACTTGATGCTGCATCTAGGAGTCTGCGGGACCCAACTCCTCAGAAAATCAATGAGTAGTAGTTGCTCTTGGTTCGGGGGCTTATTAATTTTAAAATTTATCTTGTTAGGTGATTATCAATCTTAGACTTTCAGATGCCTAATAAAACAAAGTGAGAGTATTTTTCGAAATCAAATTGTCCTAATTATCGAAAAGCTGAGTAATAATACTTATGTCTAAATTACACACCTTGTTTATCACCGGTTAAGACCCACACTTTGATGCCAGCCATACTGAGATTCGATATCGTTTCCGGTACACCGTCTTGTAATTTGTCTTCTATTGCCGTCACTCCTGTGAAAAAAGTGTTACTGTTTACAAACTACTGATTGTGTGAACTTCAAGACAAAGTACTGTGATTTTCATATTAGAAATGTGTTACGCAACCACACCCTAACCCCGAAAATCGGTTAACACATAGCTGATCTGGGGGTCGACTTTATCTTAGTAAACCTTTTTAACCGCATACTTCTTAGCGGGCAGATCCAAACCAATGGAGACTGAGTATTATTACTCCAGTCTTCAAAGGTAAGGGGTCAGTGCAAGAGTGCGGGAGCGACGGTATAAAGGTGAAGTCCCACACCATGATGATCTTCGAGAGGATTATAGACTCTCGGATCCGGCAAGAGTGTACTCTCTCGGGGTTTCAATATGGGTTTCGCCCTGGTCATGGGACCACGGAGCCTGTTTTTGCCCTGAGGGTTGTCGTGGAGAAATACAGGACGAAGAACACGCCTCTGTACTGTATGTTCTAGACATGCAGAAGACCTTCGACTGTGTTCTCTTCTCTTTTTTACCAATAAAAAAAAATAACATTTCTTTTTTTCGTTTTGAGCGCTCTTGCCAACCACTACGAGACCATTTCCCCTCCCCTGTACCCATTCCCCCCCTCCCCCCGATCGAAAAACCCCCTCTCTAAAAGTTGTAGGCTAGATCAAGGATTGTCCATGCCAAGTTGCATGCGAATTCGATGAAAAATGCTACCTGTAGACTGAATGGACGGATGGACGGACGGTCGGACATCAATAGCATTTTTACCGTACCAGTGGAGTTAAACGGAGACTTTCGTCGGCTCGCTTCGCTTAGTATTTTGTTTAATTTAATTTCAGTTGCCTAATATGTACCATAAAAGATGTTCCTTCATACTTTCTTCAGGCTTAGGAGTGATAGATTTTTAGTTCTAACTGGCGTATTTAAAAAAAAATATTTTATGAACAGTGATTTCATAGGAGTCAGCGCTCTCCAACGCGACCGCGACTCGAAGTGCTCCGAACAGTCTATCTCACTCAATCGTGTCAGCGAGCGCCGCGTGCCGATTGAACCAATTGAAACCGAGATGCAATTGAGTCACTGCGCTCATCGACGCGACCGCGACTCGAAGCGCTCCGATCCGAACAGTCTATCTCACTCAATCGTGTCAGCGAGCGCCGCGTGCCGATTGAACTAATTGAAACCGAGATGCAAATGAGTCACTGCACTCTTCGCCGCGACCGCGACTCGAAGCGCTCCAATCCGAACAGTCTATCTCACTCAATCGTGTCAGCGAGCGCCGCGTGCCGATTGAACTAATTGAAACCGAGATGCAATTGAGTCACTGAGTCATTTGATGTGGTATAAAAGATTCAAATCAGTGTATCACATTAAAGATTCAGTAAAGAGCGACACACGTCGAAGTTTGACAGTATCCGGGACATGTACTCCGATTCCATGATTCGGACTACTGTTGGCGACACGAAACCCTTTCCCATCACCGTCGGGGTACACCAGGGTTCGGTCCTTAGTCCGCTTCTGTTCAGTGTAATATTAGACGAATTGTCGGACAGCATCAGGAACTCGCAAGAGCAGCCTCCATGGTTGCTCATGTATGCTGACGATATTGCGCTGGCAGACGTGGACAGGGGCAGATTGGTGCGACGTGTAAAGGCGTGGAAGGAGACGCTTGAGAACGGCGGTCTGAAACTAAATGTGGCGAAATGACCTGTCCTTTTACATGGCAGTGAGGCGTGGCCAATATTGGAGCGACAAAAGCAGGAGCTGCGTGTCACGGAAATGAAGATGCTGCGGTGGATGTGTGGAGAGGAACTCTCGCATCCGCGGCAGTCTTCACGTCCGTAATATTGCAGACAAGTTGCCTTCGTTGGTATGGTCACGTCTTGCGGCAACCGCCGGGCTACGTGGGAAACAAATGTCTGGCGATGTCAGCCCCGCTGAGTCCCGGTAAGAGAGGAAGACCCAAGAAGTGCTGGCTTGACGTCGTAAGGGATGACATGCGTGCCAATGGTCTCACTACAGGGGATGCCGACGACCGTGCGAAGTGGAGGAGAAAATGTAGGGAAGCTGACCCCGCGCGTCGCGAGACGCAACTGGGACGGACGCTCGGATGATGATGATGACCCAGTCTCTTAGCTAGGGTTTAGAAAGAACTGGGAACACAATTAAATTGTGATAGAAAAGTGTAAAGTCGCCTGACAAGATTGGTTGTAGTAGAGAGCGAGTGACATTGATTCCTTGCCCAGACTCTATTAAGGCAGGGTTTGGTAAGAACTGGCAACACACTTAAATTGTGACGTAATGGCTACCCGCGGCCCAGCGCGAGCCAGGAGCGCTGCCTTGCCCCGCGACCTTACGTTCTCCGCAGCGCCATATATATAACGGGTCGCACTGGTGGTTCTCACCCCTTTTCTACTGTAGCTGCTCACCAGGTGACATCTTCCACTTTATCTCGGGACACATCTCAACAATCTCGGACTGAACTCACCCCGACTGTTTACACTGTTGATTGATGGCGCTTGGTGAAAATGCTTTGAAAATGCCTTAAGGCGAAACCGGTCAGGTTTAAATAATAAATAAGTGGAACAGTAAAAGTGTTTTTGTTCAAGATGTGAACTCACCCCTCTTCTGCTATCACCCTAGCTTATCTAAAACGTAAATTCTAAATCTTTTCTTACTGCTTTGTATAATATAACATTTGATTTGCTAAATAAATGCTCATGTATTTGCAAATGCATCTTTCCTTCATCTCTGTGCGTAAGTCACCCTAAATTCAACCCCAGCCTACCACTTCAACGTCACAAAAAGAAGAAGAAGAAGACATACCCATAAGCAGCAGGTCAGTCTCGATCTCCTCATAGATGGCGTCGAGCTGCTCGTCCCGGTCGTGCAAGGCGAGCGCAGCGACGTGGTGGCGCCGCTTCCACGCCGCGAAATCCTGTTCGCTGAGCGGCCGCCACGCCAACGCTAGAGTTCGCAGACCTTCGCCCGCGAATTTCTGCCAAACAATTCATCTTAATATATAAAACAAAGTTGAGTTTGTTCAGTTATAACTCAAGAACGGGTGGACCATTTATAAATGAATAACATAAATATTAAATAAGATTTTAAAGTCGCGACTCAATTAATATATTTTTTTCGAGAACTTTCGCGTTTTGCTCTAACGCTGCCGAACAACTTTTAAAGAGTGCAGGAATGTGGCACAGACTTTGAACTTTCAGTTCTAGAGATATTTTAAAAACTTTTAAGGGAATTAATATTTTAAAAACACTAAGGATTTGTATTTGATTTGCATCTGTTACAACAGTTTTTCATAATATCACTGTAATAGCTCCACATCTGGCAGCTGTTTCCATCGCTGTGTCAAGTCTGGGGTATTTCCTGACTTAATGAAACATAGTAAAGTAATTCCTTTATTTAAAGCCGGCGATAATGCAGATCCCTCTAACTTTCGGCCTGTTTCCGTACTACCAACACTAAGTAAAATATTTGAAAAGCTAATGCTTGGACAGTTGCTTAGTCACTTTAATATACATAATTTACTACACAGGAAACAGTTCGGATTCACAAAGGGTCGTTCAACGGTGGATGCAGGATTTGCTTTACTTAAAAGTATTTATGCGGCTTGGGGAGGATTTGCAGGATGAATTAGGTGTTTCTTGCGATTTATCTAAAGCCTTCGATTGCGTTAATCACGAAACACTTGTAAAAAAATTGCTCTCGACATTACGACTTCTTATTTAAGCAATAGAATTCAGAGGGTTGAAATAAACGATAAACGATCAGCAGGATCTACAGTTGTAATGTGTGTCCCACAGTGATCATCCTTCCATTGGATCCTTGATCCATTTCTTTTTTTAATATATATTAGAATATTGCAACTTATGCTGAATACACACTAAAGAAAAAAGAAAAAAGTGGTGGGTAGTTATCAAGTGACATTTTAAAATTTTTGCTCCAGTTTAATTTTTAAAATAAAAATATAAAACTTACATTTATATAAGTTTGAATTAGATCAATGACATACTGATTTAATTCATCTACCAGCTGGGTGTTATTTTCCACTCTTTATATCCAAGGTGAGAAACTTTCAACTATTGCACTACACACTTGCTCACTACATCTAACTTCACCAATATGGAGGCAATGAAGGACTCGTTTACTTCCATCATGACTGGTCTTGAGGAGCGGATGGCGCAATTTGAGGCAGAGCTTCAAAAGAATGTAAAAAATCCTGGCAGTGCACCAACTATTGCTTCTTTGTCATCAGACTTCGCTTCCTTCAAGGGTTTTGTTGTTAGTACCTTAGCTGCATTCCGCCAGCAAATGGCACTTCTGGCCCATCAGGTGGACAATCTTGAACAGCGTAGTCGTCAGAAGATTCTACTGCTTCATGGTATTCCAGAACAGAATGCTGAGGAGACCTCGCAGGCTCTTGTGAATGCTGTCAAGGTTCACTTAAAGCTCGAGCACTTCACAGTAGATGATATTCGGCGTTGCCATAGGATGGGTCGACCCTCAGGTGCAGGCCGGCCTAGGCCTATATTGTTTAAGCTGAATGACTGTGAGAAACAAAGTGTGGTTCTCTAAATCAAAACTTAAAGGCAGCGGTATGACTCTCTCCGAATTTATGACTCGGACAAGGCATGAAGTCTTCATGTTAGCACGGGAGCGTTTCGGCATCTCAAAGTGCTGGACAAGAGAGGGTCATGTATATGTTCTTGACCCTGATGGATTGCGGCATCGTGTGGCTACTCATGCCCAGTTGAGTCAACTGGATTGGGATGCACAGAAGGTGTCGACGGTCCCGACTGCAAAATTTACATCTAAGTCGAGACGAGTAGTGAGTAAGAAGTAGATTAGATAATTACATTGCTTCGTTACATCACGGCCAGGTATACCTTTTGTACTTTTTCTTATTATACTTTTTATTATTTAATTCTACACATTAAACTATAAACAATAACTATAATAAGTTACCAAGCTACCCTATAAAACTAAAAAGAACGTTTTGTTGACATTGTTTGTTGGTGATTGGTAGTGTGACACTGACAGTGACAATTTGCATTTTTTTTTCTATTTGTTTCTTGGTGTTGGGCAGGAAAAGCATTGTTGCAAATTGTACTTTATACAGCCTAATGTGCATTTTTATACACTGTGTGTATTTTTTTGTTTTAGGTTAGTCTTAATTTTTTTTTTATTAGAAAATAATCCTGGCTGTGATTAAAATTATTGTTTTTCTTAAATTCTTATCAAATAAGATGAAATTCTTACTTATACTTACACAGCTGGCGGGTGGACACTATATTTAATTTTAGAAGCTACACTTGCATTAAAGGTTGACTCTAATTGGTTCCTTCATTTCTATTTGTTATACATACTTATATTATTATATATACTTACAATTATATATATAGTTTTCAGTTATATAAATTTTTAAATTCAAATGTTAAATTACAGTGACAGTGATGAAAGTTTTCGGTCAATCAGCAGTCTAAATGACAGTTTTACAAGTATGCCGTCATTGGCGGAAACTCTTCAAGCGCACTTCGCCGACGTACCCAAGAATTTTAATGTAGTCCATAATAATGCACAAAGTATTCCATGTCATTTCCCAGATATGTTGACTACATTTGATTGCAAAGATATACATGCTATTCT
Organism: Thumatha senex; assembly: GCA_948477245.1. NCBI lineage: Eukaryota > Metazoa > Arthropoda > Insecta > Lepidoptera > Erebidae > Thumatha > Thumatha senex. The sequence goes on along the minus strand of OX419741.1, from coordinate 15,510,755 downwards.
TATTTCTGAGTCATTTCTAAAGCCTTTTCTCTTGTCAACCTCTTATGCTCTTCCTGAGTTTAACCTTATCAGGAATGATCGCGTGGATGGACGATGTGGTGGCGTGGCTATTTATTTACGCAATAGTATTCCTTTTCGTACCATAGACATGTCATCGCAGCCTCCTCCTTCAAACGCTGGTGAGCATTTGTTTCTCGAGGTAGAACTTTCGCACACGAAGCTACTGCTTGGTGTGTACTACTGTCCATCGCTTACTATTGACTTTTTCCAGTCATTTGAAAATCTTCTAGAACGTCTTTGTCCAAATTATAGCCATACTATCGTAATGGGAGATTTTAATACATGCCTAGTGAAACAAGATACTCGCTCTTCTATCTTTCTTAGTACTATAGAATCTTGCAATTTATCTGTCTTACCTTCTAATACCACACATCATGTGCCCAACTGTGCTCCATCACTCCTTGATCTCATACTTGTCTCATCTATCGATCTAGTGGCTAAGCATGGGCAGTATCCTGCCGATGCATTTTCGTACCATGACTTACTCTTTCTATCCTATAAACTTCGTCCTCCTAAACAACGATCCAAAATTCTCATGCAACGCAATTTTAGGGGTATGAATCTTGATCAACTGCGTGTTGATGCCGATAATATTGATTGGGGCCCGCTTCTGGACATGGAATCTATTGACTGCAAGGTTAGTGCATTCAATAACAAGCTTACTCAACTGTTCGACAGGCATGCACCTATCCGTGCTGTGAGAGTGAGGCATTTGCCTAAACCATGGCTCACAAATGATATTAAGGCTTTACTGGTGAGAAAGGCGGCAGCTAAATGTAGATACAAAACTCGCCCTACTAATAGTAATCATGAAAAATATATCGCAATACGAAATCTCTGCAGTAAGGTGTGTAGAAAAGCACAACGACTACATATTCATAATTCAATCGAAAACGGCGATTCTTCAAAGATATGGAAGTTTCTTAAAACCCTAGGAGTTGGAAAGGCACAACATGATTCTTTTCATACGCAAATTGATATTGAGTTGCTAAATCAACATTTCACATCTTTGTCTAAATTTGATCAGACCAATAAAGATATTGCGTTACTTTCACTTTCAACGCTTCCAACTCCTAACTATCCACCGTTCTCATTTAATCAATTATCTGATTGTGATGTTAAGAGATGTATATTGTCGGTAAACTCAAATGCTGTGGGCAGTGATAGCATAAGTCGAAACATGATACTGCCGATTCTGGACCAAATCCTCCCTATAATTAGTCATTTACTGAATTATTCCCTTTCTTGTAGCGTGTTCCCCAAAGTTTGGAAAGAGGCCCATATTATACCGTTGCCTAAAAAATCTAATCCTAATTCCTTGTCCGAATATCGTCCCATCTCTATATTACCTTTCTTGTCCAAAATCTTAGAACGGCTTGTTCATACTCAGATAAGCTCATATCTTACCAGAAATGATCTACTAAATCCTTACCAATCAGGCTTTCGTCCTGGCCACAGCACGGTCACTGCATTGACCAAGATTACTGATGATATTAGGCTGGGAATGGAGAATGGAAATCTCACTGTACTCTGCTTACTCGATTTTAGCAATGCCTTTAACACTGTTGATTTCGATCTCCTTCTCAGCATTCTATGCTCTATTAACATATCTCCGACAGTAATTGATTGGTTTCGTAGTTACCTGTTTGGGCGCCGGCAGCGTATTCATCTCAAAGACACCTATTCGTCGTGGTCTAATACTTCTGTCGGTGTTCCGCAGGGCGGCGTGCTTTCTCCTTTACTTTTCGCGATTTTTATTAATTCTATCTCCAACTTATTAACTTCATCCTACCACCTTTATGCAGATGATCTTCAAATCTATACGCAAGCGCCACTGTCTGCTCTATCCGAAGCATTCTCAGATATTAACAGTGATTTGACACGTTTGTCAAACTGGAGTAGGCTACATGGATTGGAAATGAATCCCTCTAAGACACAGATTGTGGTGGTGGGTAGCTCCTGGATGACTTCTAGAATTGATTGGTCACTTCTTCCAAGTATTATTTTTAATGGAGTGCCATTACCTGTGAGCACTGAGCTAAAGAATTTGGGTATAATAATGGATAGCACATTATCATGGCGACCACAATTACGTGAAGTTAGTCGTAAATTGTATGCATCGGCAGGTTCCATGCGAAGATTGCGAAATTTTTTACCAACCGCCACTAAAATTGCGCTTGCACAGTCTCTGCTTCTTCCTTTACTCGACTATGCCGATGTCAGCTATCCTGATGTCACGGAGGAGCAACTCGATAAACTTGAGCGCCTTCAAAATTTTTGCATAAGATTTATATTTGGCTTGCGCAAATATGATCACGTTTCAGAATTCCGCAGCATGCTCAGGTGGCTCCCAATTCGCCTTCGTCGGAATACTCATATTCTTGCTATTCTCTATGGCATTCTCTTTAATCCCTGTACCCCTAGATATTTAAAAGAACGTTTTACGTTCCTTCATGACACACATACAAGATCCTTGAGGTCGTCGGATTCATTGGAGTTGGCAATACCTATGCATTCCACAAAATTTTATGATAAATCTTTTACTGTACAAGCTGTAAGATTGTGGAATGCATTACCTGTGTCCATTAGGCGTGCGCAATCACTGCCTGTGTTTAAGAATATGGTCAAAGAATTTTATCTTATGTCTTGACTGAATATTTCCTGTCAATATTTAACGTTAATATTTCGTTCCTGAATGAGTTTGAATTTGTTTATTTATTGATGTGTAGGTCTGTGTGTTTATTTTATAATGTTATAATATCCCTGTATATTCTACTAATGCACTATTATTGTGGTATATTGTGTGTATTGGATAGATGTAGGTATGCTTATTTGTCTGTACCTTGGATTCTCTTAAAATTTTAGTTCAATGTATATATATGATTTTTTTTTCCTTTTTTTTTTATATAGGTCTATTATTATATATTATTAATTTATTGTTTATTATTTCTTACACCAACGACTACCCACTAGGTATATTATTGGATTTTTTTGAATATGTGTCCATCCAAAGGTTGCCTGTAAGAAATTGCTTTTAGCGATAAGGCCGCCGATTGTACATATCAATATATCTGTATAATCCTTTGCTATTATATTGTGATTGGTGTACAATAAAGAATATTCTATTCTATTCTATTCTATTCTACAAACTAAGGCCAAACGGGCGCGACACTTAAATTACCACCATGTCACGTCAAGGTCATCTCCCTTACCTAATTCTAATGGGCTGTAAATGTAGCGTGAATGAAAATTGCCGGCATATCAATGCAACGACATTGAAGCTTTGAGATTGGAAAGATGGTTCGTAGTTTGCAGATAGGGCGTATGGGTTACGATTATAAGTCGGGGTTTGAACGGCAATGATCGTAGGTTGCCATGCCAACGTGAATCCCCTTCTAACTCTTTAGATATTTTATATAAATATTTATTTATGGTAAATTAAGACAACTTTATTCAAATGGGACTCGAACAGGTGCCTTTGACGGGATTTTATTTCTTTTGATAACAAAACAAGCAAACTACTAAAAAGTACTTACATTTAAATGTTCTTGCGTCTTTGACTTCACATCGATTTGGTTACGTTTTAATCTGTCATATATAACATTATCAGCACCTTTTGTATATAACCTAATTTCACCATCCTTCCTCAATATCACGGACATTCGTTTTCTAACATTATTAAAATCTAATATACATAACAATTCATACACCTGGAACAATACAAAAGCAACATTAATACAGTCATGTTTATGAATTTAACAAAAATAAACTTCAAACTGCTTTACAGTTGGGCCATAGAACCAGCAGGCAACGGTACCGCCCACAAAATTAATTCTAAATTTTTTTTTCTAAAGGTGGTTTTCTTTTTTCTTGCTAAAACATTTAAAATGATTAAAGAAGAGGGAGTGATATGATCGAAAAAGCATTTATATTGAAACTGAAGTCGGCTAAAATATATTTTGTTGTGAGTCGTGCTTACCTCTGTTTTACCCATTACTTCTATCGTAATACTATTAGGCGAGCGTTCTCTGAACACGAAACCAAAATTCCTGGCTGCTGATACCAGTGCCGACTCGTCTGGAGATTGAGCCTGAAATTATAGGATGAATCTTAGTTGCCTTAGTTATAAAAAAAAAACAAATAATGCTGCATGAAAATCACATTACATCGTGTGTTGATAGCTAGATTGTAAACAATCTGGCTACATTATAAAATGTACTGTAATCGAATATGTAAGTGAGAAATCGAACATGTTACCGAGAACTCAAATATGTAACAGAAAAAAATTAATGTGTCATTTGTATATCCAAGATATTACCAGGGGGTACCAATGCGAACAAAATATTTTTAATAACATTAAATTATCCCTAGATGGCAGTAACGGTATAAATTCAAATTTACAAAAAATAAAAATCTTATTTAGCTGTTTAAAGTCCGGTATATGATTTTTAAAATAAAAACCATATTATAATCTGTGATATTAACATACTAAACTCGTTAATAATACAATTAATGTAGATTGCGTGAATAATTGGTTCTCGATACTGTTCATTTATAATAATAGATGGCGCCTGATACAATAGATTATCTACCTATATTATAGAACTTAAGGGTTTATTTGACCCCTGGTTTCGGTTTCTGTAGCCTGCACTGTAGACAATAGGTATATCTTACAACTTAAACCCCGAGATCTCGACCATAGACTTAGCTACCTCGGAGCCAGGGGCTATAGACATCCATGGACTCTAGACAGTTGACCTTGACCTCAGGATCTAAGGTCTCGGGGCCCTACCGGCTCTAAGCCCACAAACTCAGATTCTAGCCCAGAAGCCTGGACTTCGGATCTAAGACCCTGGAATCTTGACTCAGGACCCTGGACCCCGGATCTCGGGAACTGGATCATGAACCCTAGGCCCTTAACCTTGGATCCTAGCCCCTGTACTATGAGGTCTCTAGAGCCTCTACTGCATACCCTCGATGGAGAACCCAACCCTTGACTCTAAACAGAGGATCTGGAGTAGCTGACCTTGGACTCCCGATCTAAGACACAGAAACCGGAATTCGGGATCCCAGACCCCGGGTCGGGAATATGGGCTCTACGTCTTCGAACTTGGATCCTGGCCCCTGAACATTCATGAACCCTGGAATGGGTTTATAATGTTTATTTTAGAAGTTCCTATGGCCACCTTCCAGTGTCCTCTACAAACAATCTCCATGCATGGAAATTACAAATGGTCACTTACGAGTACCTACGTAACTAAAAAACACTGAATGAACTAACTCTAGTTTTATAATATTAGTACCTATAGATAAAATATCCAAATAAGTAAAACCCTTATTTGTTGCTTTATAACATGACCTTTATCATGCCCGTACAGAATATTGATAATGTCAATTAGCTAGAAAAGGCATACGGCAGAGTATTTCTGTTTATAGTGACATCTAGTGTAGTGTAGTAAATAATAAGAATAGTTTGCCAAAACATTGTCGCCATCTATATACAAACTCCCGTACTGCCTGCCTGCTTGGAAAGTTAAGGCCGTGACCGTTTTTAGTTCCTGTTCGTGCATCTGTATAAGAATTATATTATATTATCTGTGATATTACCTAGAAGTCTAATATGTTACCGAAAAGTAAAATATGTTATCTAGAAGTCCAATATGTTTCCAAAAAGTAAAATATGTTACCTAGAAATCCAATATGTTACCTGGTATTCCAGCCTTCCATTCTTCTGAGCCGGCATGACTGTGTGGCAAAGCGCGAGGAGACGAAAGAAATCGTGCACATGTTGGTCACTTTGCTTCACGGCCTCCAGTAACGTCGTGTCGAAGAATTTGAACTCCGGTTCGTATTCAGGATTAAACGAGAAGTCCAACGGCTCTGAACTCTGTTATACGACAGAATCACAGTCAGAGTTGACTGATGAAGTTAATGCGACAAATCTACGCTTTATTTAAATGTTTACAAAAAGATTGTTCTGAGATAGGTCATTTTGAGAGGTATTTTTAACCTTAAATAGTCAAACATTGTAAAGCTATATCATCAACACACAATTCCAAAATATAATACATCAATAAACAGACAACTCTACAACTATTATTTGTCAAATGAACATTTTAAATTATATTTATCTTGATTTTCTTATATGCATATTGTCGCATTTGGAATTAATCCTTTATTGTTCTAGATATACAATCCACTTATATGTTTACATTTGGCTATGTCTGATGATGAAATAACACGTTACCATTTAAGTAAAGTATTTGAAATATATTACTGTCAATTATTTATAAAAGTATTATATTTGTATTCAATTATTGGGGTGAGAATCAAAGTAGATTTGTCTGAGACATACAACTATGCAAATATCGTGTCATTGTGTAATAAATCAAACGAACAAACGATGCAAAGCACAACATGCAACAAAACAAACAGAAGCCACAAACATTCCATTAGTTACAAAACAATGTTAGCTAAGAAGTATTGGGAAGTATTAGAAATACGGGTTGAATACTGTGTTATAGTGTAGTATTTCTTTTATATTAGTTGGCCGACTGCGGTGGTGCGTGTGAGTACTTATGTAATCAATAATTTGCTTAAAAGTAACACCGTAGTCGGTATAAATATTGATTATTGGATTAAGTTTTAAAGGATATATAAAATAGTTTTACTTTAGTTTATTATTAGATATTACAAATAACCTTCAGTTAAATAAACTACAGGTAAGTAAGTATATTATTCTGTAGGAGCAGATACAGGAGCCGGGTTAATAATACGTAGTGGTTCACAGGTGCGACACTCCAAACCACTTAGTGATGTGAGCAGTGTCCTAAATCACTCGTGACGATTAAAGAAACATCATTCCATAGAAGAAAAGAAGACATAGTTTTGGAGATCAGATAGATAAAGGAAGGTAAAAGGCGCTAGGAGTACGCGAGTTGCTTGAGTTACGACATATTAAAAGTAAGTACACGTAGAACTGTAACATTCCGAATAATTCGGTTTGTTTTATTTCGTAATTCCAACAGACTAAAAAGTTTTGATTCGTCATAGGAATACGAGGGAAGTCCTGCTTAATGAATTTTGTACTTTTACAAAAAGAACATACACTGAAAAAAAATCAGTCTAGTAAGATTAGCTTCTTTATTTAAATAAAAAGGGATAAATTGATTTTTATTATAACTTGTGAAAATAAGAGAGGCGATTTGTTTCAAACGTTTTTTTAAGCTACAGTATTCGGTGGGTATCGTATGTCAAGCATCAGCGGTCCGTTTGGGTAAGATAGCTGCAGTAAGTGTCGTACAGGCGGGCGGCGGCCCCCGGGCGTGCTGCGGCCCGCCTCGTGCTCCAGTTCCAGCAGGCGCGCGCGCGCCGCTCCCCGCAGGCACCCCAGCGCGGCCCCCGCAGTCCCCGGCGACCCCGCCGACCCCGACGACCCCACGCCGCCACTCCGTCGCTGTGCCACATACCTATATATCACAGTTTGCCGCCGCTGCCTACCTACTCACTGCTCTACACATTCCCGACAACAGTGTCCTATCTCGAAATATCACGTTGTTGTTCTATAAAAATTTGAAAATTCGAACATATTTTTAAATTACGTCTTATTTGTATAATTTTGTAAATAATCTGTAGATATTACTTTCGATTCATCTTGAAATACTACGATGAATGTGTAGTAAAAATATATAGTGGTTCCTATTTAGTAAAGTATTACTAAACGCAAGAATAATGTGTGGATATTACATGCTCTTAAAAAGTGAGCTGTCCTTTTGTTTGCTTGATCGGCAGCAAGTGAACATGCAAAAATGACAATCTTGAGGTTTCATAAAATAAAATCAGTCTGTGGCGAAGTATTGTGTACAATGGTCCTTTAAAATGAGGTGTATTATTCACGCAAACATAAAACAGTGGGATATAATTCACTTAAATACAAACACAAACATGTATATGACAAACGGTACAATACAAACATTCCCATGACCCGAAAGCTAGGGTTGACGTTGACGTGGACAATATACATGTTTTGTCATTTACGATACCTAACAGAATATAAAAAAAACATTATCAATGATAAAAAACCAACTTAAAAATCAAACGCATGCACAAAATGAATATTTACAACTTCGTGCGAATCTCAAACGATTCTTCAATTCATGTGCTCGATAAATTTCAAAGAATGCATGAAACCTACATGCGTTTTTGTGATTTCTATAGTCTATGGCAATGTGCTTTGTCAAATAGAAAATATCTAAATGTCATTAGAATAAAAGCTTGTAGCGAACATACCTCATTCAGTTCAATGGTTTCACCGGTGGTTTCATCTACGACGTCACCGTAACAGACGCCTGCTATCGAACACTTATTAAACGTCATTATATTTTGAGTTAAAGTGCCCGTTTTATCTGAAAATATGTACTGGATTTGACCTGTAATAAAGAATAGCTATTAAATTGTTGTTCTACATAAGCTTCAGCGTTATATGAGACTATTTACAAAGATCGTTAAGCCAATGGTCTTGGGTGCCAGTGACATAGTATCCGTTAAAGTCAAGTTGAAGGCATTATGGGCGGATTAGAAATTTCAGCAGCGGGTAGACACCGCCTGTTCCTATCTATTTCAATATGGCATTAAGCGCATCGTCAGAAACAATACACACATGTTACTTTATGAATTGAGGTTGCATCGTGTTTCTGCGACCGTTTAACCAACTATGCTGAAACACGACTGCCTGCATTTAGAAGCGTTATCAGAATTGCTTGTTTTAGCGATAAAATTGCGCGTTTTAGCGACTGCCTCGATGCTGGATCATGTTACACAGAGGCAGATCGATGCACCGGATCCGAATCCAATGTGTGCGGGTGCAACACTTAGTAGCTGTATCGAGCTTCCAAAAAACGACTCAACTGCCGCGCGTCGTGTGTAACGTTTGGATTGGACACTGCATTTAGTTCCTATAAAGCGGCCAAATCGCCTGTCGCTAATGCTTCTTTTTTTTATTTCATACCATTTAGGTAGCAGGCCCTCCTGATGGAAAGTCGTCACCGTAGCCTATGGACGTTTGCAACACCAGAGGTTGCCTCAGTGCCGACCCTTTAAAAACCTTCTAAGACCCCTTTTGAAGAACCCCATACTGTAAACGTTCGAGAAAACCCAGGCAAGGAGCTCATTCTACAATATAAGCCTACGCGGAATAAAGCCTCTGTCGGACCTAACCGTATGTGAGCGCTCCGACCGCAAAGTGGGACTGAACACCCTGTCTATGGCGAGGGGTGCGATGATAGAAGGTAGACGTGGGCATCATATCAAACAATTCCTCAAAGCACAGGCGATAGAACACACACACAATGCTAAAAGTAGCTAGTTTGCTTTGTCCCTATATTGGATAAAATATAACTGTCTTTTATTAGAGACATAAGTGATGTATATATACTAACCAAGTTCCTCATTTAAAGTGGTCGTTCGCGCCTTAGCCGCAGTACCAGTCTTTTCATAATACATTTTCTCATCCCAGTTAATGAGGAAACTTTGGGCAAATCGTATAACCTGAAAACCAAAAAGATCTCTCATTTATATAGAGTTCTATAGAGTTCAAAAAAGGATAATATAATATATTAACTGTGGACCACTAAGATCATCGGAGCTCAAGCCAAGCACACTAGCATTAGCAACAAAATTATACACACACACTCACACACACATAAAATCCTGAACACTTTTTACAATGCCGTAAATAAAAGTTTAATCCTATCCTCCTAGCAGAGTCTTCATTCTCCTATTTTATGTCAATGTTGGCTAAAATTGGCATTTTATTTACATTGGTATTTGCTGCTAAGAGCATAAAGGCCAAAAAAAATTTATTTCTCAACCTAGGAAATACAGGTAACTTCACAACAGTACATTATTGCAAAGGCCGGGAAATAAGCAATTGCCGTAACTTCACTTATACAAGACAGGCAATTGCCAACTTTGCTTTTTTCAAAAAAATGCATAGAAATAAAACATAAATGGGCTATCTAACAGAAAAAGATTATTTTAAATCCGACCTGTAGTTCCTGAGATTAATGCTTTCTACCAAACAAACAAACTTTTCTGCTTTATAATTATAATATAGAATTAGTTTAATTAATTTAAAAAGTTACATTAGCCATATTTGGCAATTAACTACTAAAGGAAAATATTGCTGATTTCCATTCCAAAAGAAATAATAAGGCAATTAAAGTCGTGACCAAACAATTGATATTCAGTATTTCCTTGTTTTTGTTTGTCAAGGAATAAAGTGGATGATATTCGTTTAATTATGTTAAAACTAATTAGTTTGAAGGTTTTCCAAGACAGATATATAATAAAAGATATATACCTATAAATACGCCTATTTTCCCCGAAGGCAGAGATGAATTCGTCAAATTCCATCTACACTAATATATATATATATATATATATATATATATATATATATATATATATATATATATATATATATATATATATTAGTGTAGATGGAATTTGACGAAGGAATTTGAATGGAATATTTGATGGAATTTGAAGAATTTGTGGTGGTGTAATATATATATATATATATATATATATAAAGCTGAAAAGTATGTTTGTTTAGTTGAACGCGCTGATCTACCGAACTACTGGTTCTAATTTTAAAAACATATTTTTGTATTGTCTAGCCCATTTATAGAGGAAGTAGCTACAGCTACGCTACAGCCCTGGAGGACGTAGCAGTAAATATAAATGTCAATAAATCGGGCTAATATTAATACATTATTGCAAGATTTATAAAGGACGGGTTTAAATGGGTGCGAAGGGAGTTCGAAGTATGTCTCACTTACGCCATCGAGGCAGTGTAGTGGCAGGCAGTATAATAACATGTATCTATCTAGAATCTAATAATATGTATGTATTTAGAAATATGTTTATTAGTTGTAGATCCCACAATACAATCTTAGTTTGTGCAAGATGGCGCTGTGTAAAAAAAAGACGTGTCACACCCTCTGTCGTGTGGAGATCGCGGGGGGCAACACATTTGGTCCCCCGAGAAGAGAGAATACCCTAAGCCGGGTCGCAGTGGATAGCCCTGAGGTCTATTCCGCGACCCGGTTGGGAAGGCGGAACACCGCGGGGTTCAGTGAGTAGGACGGCCTCAAAAGGGCCGGGAGTCCCGCACACCATCCCTGCTGCCCCTGCAGTACGAATGACGACGCGTAATGCATTCCCCGTGACACAAAAAACACGTTCTGTCCTGTAGGATCCACGTGGTGGTGAAATTGTAGTAAGAGAGTAGAAGAGCGCTAGCACTTAGCAGGTACCTCGACGGAGACGTAGAGCGAGATGGGCACGACGGTGTTCATGACGATGGCGTAGGAGAAGAAGACGAGCAGCGCGATGACGAGCGCGCCCCACTCGGGCTCGGCCGGCACCAGCGAGTCCCACGGCAGGAACACCTGGAAGTAGCGCCCCACCAGCCACTCCCACACGCCGCACGCCACCGTGCAGAACACGCACATCGACAGCAGGAAGAACACTATCTGCGCATAATAAAAAAACATATTCTTTTTTACTCAATACGTCTTTCAAATTTCATCCAAATTGAAAAGAAATTTTATATAAAGGGAAGAAATTTTAAAACCATTAGTTTAGTTTGGGGATACGCTCTTATTTTGTACAACATTCCTTCCAATCTCTGTTTCTGACACGCATTTATTTTGGCAGTTCACTCAGACAGGCGTGGCGTTCACTACACTTCTGTGCATTTACCGTTTGAATGCCTCTGTGGCGCGGTGGGAGTATATCTGACTGCTACACAAGAGGTCGTGGGTTCGATTCCCACCCAGGATAAAACTTTGTGTTATGAACACAATGGTATATTCTGTGTCTGGGTGTTATTTATCTATAATATGTATGTGTTTAGAAATATATAAGTACGTTTATCGGTTATCTGGTCACCATAGTGCAAGCTCTGCTTAGTTTGAAACAAATAGCGTTGTGTGAGTTGGCCCAACGATATTATTTTTATTTAAGAGTAGCTTATTTACGTTCCCTCATCTACCTCTGTACCAATACCCATCTCAATTCCAGTCAGCAATTTTGATTAGAAAGCGTAATATAAAACAGATTTTCTTTCGCATTATTATAAGTAATCTGAACAAACCCACATCTTCCAGGTTGTTCGACAAACATACATATGATAAGTATATTATACTAAAACTACATAAAAATCATAAAAAAAAATTATTTGCATTATAAGATTACGATTTAGTGAAATATCTGATAACAGTCAGTCGCTGCCGGTTTACTAGCTGTGTCCGGTATACGATGAATAATCTATGTACATAAATTATATCAGCCATGCTGAATTTATGACGATGGTTAAAGAAACTGAACGGGGCGTATGATAATATAGCAAATAAACGCTAGTAACAATATTTGAGTCGCCAGCCATTTATAGTATAAAGATCTCTGTTAGATAGAGGTTCTGTTTTTTTTTTAAGTCAGGTTTAGGTGTTAATAACTTTGCTAAGCTTCTTATCTGATCTTACTTTAAATTCATCTTACTATAAATATAAATTTTAACCTAATAAATGAGATTTTGTTTTGAGTTTGTGCCTTAGCACGGGAGCAATATAAAAACATCCTACGTTGTACAATATATTTTTCAAAGAATTAATATTTGTATGTATTACATGCATTTATTATAACCTATAAATTACCAAGAATTTATAGGTTCTCAGAACGATAATGAAAACCGCAACAAGCACCGTAATTTTTAAAACATAGCTTTACAATTTCTGGTTTAACTTATATATAATGTATATCCATGCCAAATTACTGCTTTCTAGAACTAAGGGAAGTAAGAGACCTAGACTGCAGTAGGAAACTATAAGGGTAGGGATAGGTTTACTCCCTGAGACATCATCCTCCCTCGGAAGGATGTCCCGGAAAGCCAGGCATTAGAGACATAGGTAAGGGTACCTTGTGATTTTAGTCGGTTCAAATCAGACATGACATCTGTGGGGATTTTCACTCGTTAAAAAAAGGAAGCAGCTAAACTATGGAACTTCAAACGACTTACCCCTATTATAAGAAAATTAAGTAGCCTATCTATGCTGGTGCGTTTGAACTTGGTCTTGCCGGAGTTCTGCATGAGCTTGGTGTCCTTGCCCGCGAACACCACGACGCCGTAGCACCATGAAGTATTACGCAGTACACAGCCTCGCAGCAGGATCTTGTCGTTATCCAGTGAGTAGTGCTCGTTGCGCCAGCTTAATGTACCTGCGACCAAATATACCGTTTGCTTACAATGTGTCAATTCAATACATTCAGCCAGTCTACTGTTGGACGTAGACCTCTCCCAATTATTGGGGAGTTGTGGGGAGTTTCTGGAAACATTTTGCTACATCTTGTCAAAATGAGCACAAAAAATAGAATCGATACTGTGCTGCACACACATTACGTATCCTAATTAAATACAGTACAAGGAATATTGCTAGCTCCTTCTCCCTTGCGACCTAATAGAGACGAAAGTAATAATAATATCAGGTGCCAAGTTTACGTCAGGCTTTATTATTCGTATTAATTCGTCTTTATTATTCGTATTAATTCGTCTTTATTATTCGTATTAATTCATTGTTATTATTCGTATTAATTTGTCTTTATTATTCATATTAATTCGTCTTTTTATATGTATCTATTATTTAGTCGCTAGTAATTAGTGTAATCGCTTGAGTAAAGGGTGACACTCGCTGACACGTTTGGTTGTATGATATGTATTCAGTAAGGCCTCTCTAGTAAAGCGCGAGTAACATTGATCTGTCTCTGTCATCAAAAACATTAATTTCGTTACGAAACTATTACAAGTTGTGCATTCAATTACAAGTAAACATTTTCAATTTATGGAAAACTAGTTGACGTCCGCGGCTACGCACGCTTGGTGAAGTTTTTCCGTTACCGTTTCGCACAGGAACTTGTTCCACGGGATAAAAAGTAGCCTATGTGTTATTCTGACGTATAAACTATATTATTGTAAAGTTTCATTACAATCCGTTCAGTAGTTTTTTAAGTTAAGAAACATCCATTCTTACAAACTTTAGCGTTTATAATATTAGTAGGATATCTTTCAAACAGTTTTAACCACCGCACCGGGGCTATTGCTATATATGAGGATATCCTCGTGCTTATTTACAAGCCGCAAGTCCAACTGGCCATATAATTAAACGGTGACATGGATAAGTCCCATTAAGCAAACCCTTTGTCAGTCGGTTGTTCAAATTATCGTTGCTTTTGTACAAAAACGTACTTATTTAATTATGACTTACTGGAAAATTTTCATTACGATCGTTTAATTGAATAAAAATATACAGGAAAAACCTTCTTAAACGTTAATGTACATTAGAATTAGAAAAAATAAATAAACAACTCGGGCAAGAAGGGCATTGTATCTATTTATTTTAATTGTTTAGAATTTTAGTGGCTATGAGTGTTCAGTACAATTAGTGATTAATAATTTACATAGAAATTCACCAACAACGGCCAATTTAGGTATTACAAAAGTACATATTTAGATCGTATGTATAAATAGTTTTATTAAAAAAAAATCTTTTGACCCTACTTGGGTACAATTAAAGATGGTAAAAAAATTGTTATAAAAGCCCTTTATAAAACTTCAACTCTCAAATTTGGGCTTGTAGAGTCTTAAATCTCGAGTGTACTGGGCCTACTAATATCTTCGGGGCGCTATTAATATATGCAGTATCCTTGAGTCTTTCATCAGTAGGTATGTGTTACACCTGCCGACCAGAGGACGAGGCTCGAGGAGGACTTACGCAACGCAACGCCAAAAATAAAAAATCTAATTACAGTTAGGTACTTCTAGCAATCAATAGAAGCGAACTCCAACACTAGTCTCAAGAACTATTCGTTCGAATTTTAAAAATCTTTTAGTGTTGGCTCCGTTTATCAAGGAATGCTATAGGCCTTATATCATCACGCTACTACCCAGTAGAGCAAAGCGGTACATGTCAACAAATTGGAATTTTTTTTATAGATTATCGTAATATAAATAAACGACGTAATTAAATGGGTAACACGGAGGTTCGAAGTATGTCACAGGCGAAGCCGCGGAGTTCAGCTAGTACCTTTTATTACTGATTAAAAATATTAGTGAGGCCAATGAAACATTATTCAGTCGTATACACTATTAATTTCAAGTGCAATAACGCAATCGAAAGCGCTCGTGGCCCCGCTGACTCAGTGTTCTGTAAACAATCACTGCGTTAAGCAACATTCGCTATAGGTGGTCCTTGGATGGGTGACCACTTTGTGGAGTTCA
This sequence comes from Thumatha senex, assembly GCA_948477245.1. Taxonomy (NCBI): domain Eukaryota; kingdom Metazoa; phylum Arthropoda; class Insecta; order Lepidoptera; family Erebidae; genus Thumatha; species Thumatha senex. Next base: position 15,495,358 of record OX419741.1, on the reverse strand, counting down.
CATTTGCAAGCGTTTCCGTGCTTTTGAAGGCACGTTAAGCCGTTGATCCCGGTTGCCAGTAACATGGCAGTCGTTAAGCCCAGTTGAAGGCCTTATGGGCGGCTTGAAAAATATCAACAGCAGGTCGCCACAGCCTGCGCCTCTCCATTTCAACACGGCAATGGGCTCACCACCTGTTACGTGGGACATATATGAATACGGTGAAATCTGGGCGTATGGTATGCCTCTGCCTACCCCTTCGGGGACATAGGCGTGACAATATGTATGTATGCAATAACGCAATCGGCACTTATACAAGAAGTTTCTGTAATAAAAGAGCTAAACGACAGTGATGACACGATTCACGAACTAGTCGCGCGTGCATTGAAAGTGTTTCGCAAACAAAACTGCAACCATATAATCAGCTAAAACACTGACAAATACTATGTACTCGTAATTGAGGAGTAAAGAACACGGCTCTTATAAAGTAAAACTATATTGGTATATTAGGTATGTTTGTATATGGCAGGAGGATATTGAACTCTATCGATACAAGATAAGTGGTCTTATCGTGTGCAATATTTACCATCAAACTTATTAAGTAAATTGTTGGGCGTTTCGCAGACGATTTCGCCGTCGAAAGCGCCCAGTTGTGCGTCGTCCTGCCCCATTGCAGCCGTCTGCTCCAGGCATTGACGACATTTTAAATTCGTCTCCCTGTAAAAATAAATATGAAAAATATTAAAAAGTTAATCTCTTTCAGGCTAACAAAGGATCCCTAATTCCCTTAATTATGTTTGTATTTACTTCGTTCAGAGATGTTTAACGAATTGCTTAGTCGATTGATTGAATTGACTGACGACTATTTAAGTGTATCTATTTTCGTTAGTTCGACGAAGTATATTATAACCTTTTTAAAGTTTTAAGAAAATTCTTGATAAGGACATTGATAAGAAGATTCGGACATCATAAAAGTAACATAATTTAATAGTAATATTCTATAGAGTGCCACAAAACATGTACACTACAAGACCACTGGGCCGCTACAGAGGACACCAGTAAAGTAGCAACCGAACAACTGCAACTAGAGGGGTGGTTCGAAATTATAATTCCACTTTTTGTTTACTGCCGCCGACACGACGTAAGAGAAGTAATGTCTGACTTCAAAAAGTAAGGTCTAAACTTGATATAAACATATTTTTTGACATGAAAGTATATAGAAGCTAATAAACCCGAAGTACTGACCCATCCAACTCGGCAGTCTCTATGTAACAGAGACCGTTAGGCTCCGAGCTGCTGAGGAGCAAGATGTCCGCCGCGACGAACTGGTCGTTCTCCAGCCTGATGACGTCTCCCACCTGAACAGACGCCCACTTCTCCTCCACAAGCTTCCCATTACGCAATGTTTTCGCACGACGATGGTTCACTTGAGAATCGTTTTGATGACGTTGCTGGATATATGAAAGAACACATAATAATTAACACTCAATTATGCAGTCCAAAGCTCCAAGCTACCATCAGTGTTTTACCATAATAATTGAGTTGAACGCATTCTTCACCAACCAAAAATGTACTTTTTGTTGAATTTGCATTTTCGACTCCATGACACATGACATTGCTGAAGTCCTTAGCTCACATTACTAGAATTAGGCTATGACATAGGTCTGAGAGCTTGTCTGAACACTATTCTACCACTGTCTTCTTTTAGAAAGAAGCTTAAATATTAAGCCTTTTTGATCTCAATGCCTACGCCGCAAAACTACTTTGAAGGATTACTTCTAAACAGCTATATGACTACGAAGCAAAATTACTAACATGTAAAACGGCTATAAAGCAAAATGCCTCAAATTAAAACAACTTATCATTACTTTACCTCTAATGCAATAGGACTTAAATAATGAAATTTCTAAACATTAGAATGACTATGATTTTAATAAGACTCAAATGCAAAACATCTCTGTTGTAAAATGCCTGGATATGAAGATGCTTAGGGTTGCAAAATACCCCATATGCAAAACAACTCAGTAGTTTTATGACTTGAACATCAAAATGCTCCAAATTACAAGAAATCAAACAAAAGCGAGGTATAAATACAAGCATAGTTAATGGTCCGTCACGAATTGTTTAGTATTAGGTCATTACCTATGAAATTGATGTTTTGTAAAACAGGTAATCTAGGGCCGATACAGAGGGACAGAATTTGAACTGCAACTCAACAGAAAAAGGGCATTTCAGTTTCTTTAATTGCCTCGTAACTGCACTCGAACTGTGCCATTTTGCAGTTGGGTTGCATTTCAAATTACGAACACGGAGGTTACCTCATAAAATATAACTATAAAACCTGTTTCTTAATTGCTTTATGAAATAATATATCATCTTCAATTCTATTTTTAGTACTATTAGATCCTTAGCTACACTAAAACTCCTTCAAAATTTGTCTTTTTATCTTGATAATATTTTTCAATAATGTGAGCGCTGTTATTTTGCACTCAACCAGTTTTTTAGTTCCATATTGAGTTCTTTATTAACTTGAACGATTATTTTTATTATTATTTTTGTTAAAACTTAACTTAACTATAAACAGTATCTAATCTAAAAATAGGGAATTCACATAGAGTTTTCTATGTCACTTCCTTTCGCATTTATATTAGGTGGATATTATTAATTTGAGGCAGTTTGATTTATAGCCGTTTTTGATAGCGATTAATTATGCTTCTTGGTCGTATGACACGTTATGTGTGTCCTTAAAAGTCATTTTAATTTTTGAGACGTTATGCTGCCTAGACAAGAAAGAATGCAGACGTTTTGCAAATCAGACAAACCGCTTTAGAGATCTTGATTTGAGGCATTTAGCTTTGTAGGCGTTTTAAATTTTAGTAATTTTGCCACTTAGTCTTATAGCTGTTTAGGCATTTTGTTGCGGCGTAGGCATTGTGATCAAAAAGGATATTAAGTATGCATGTATCGTGAAGTCTAGTGTTCTGTTTTCTCTGACTACCCCGTCAGGGATACAGCGTAAAGTGAAAACTCATATCACACAATCTAGTATTATTTATTTTTATGAAAAAGATCGACTGAATGTAGAATAGTTCTAACTATTGGTATCTGTAGAGTACGAGTGTAATGTTAAATGATGCAAGACAGTACGTTAAACTTTGCTTTTTGTTATAACGTAAACCTGAAAAGCTTCATAGTAGGTAACATAATCACTTTATTACTTAGATTTTCTTTTGATAGTCTGGCAACAAGTACTTGAGACGATATACAATCAAAGTACTTAACAAAATTGTGTAGGTGAACGATATGTTTATGAATTTATAACGAACAAAGACTATAAAGGGGCCTATTCATAGATAAGGTCATGATAAAATATGAAGTTAGGTGGTATGATTAGTTCTTTTTTTGTAAATTGCGACAAAAGTCTGTTTTTAAAATGTAATGTGTGACGGAAGTTAACTGACATAAAAGATGTTGTTTTATAATTAGTTATAATTTTCTCATTCTAGTGATAATTAAGCTTCTATTATTAAATTATTAGAATACAAACAAGGAAACAAAAAACCACGTTACGAACAATCATGTATACTCGTACATAACAAACGGAAATTGAGTTTATATAGCCAAATTTGAATGGGCTGACATAAAAGATGTTGTTTTATAATTAATTGTTAAAAATATTTTGAAAATAAACAAAGTTTTTACTCAAATTCGCTAAAAATAATAATTCCCAGCAAGCCATTTCATTTAATAATACATATTGCAGCAATGCATTAAAAAACTAGTCCATCTTGGCTATCATAGTTCATAGACAAGAGGAACCTTCTGAATTCACGACACCTCGCTTATTAAAACAGATCTAGGTACTACATATCTTGGAAACTTCTTGGATCTGAATCAACTCTACATAAGAATTTGACTAATACCTGAGAGAAAGAGATAAAACATTGAAGCCTCAATGCCATTTATTACTTGGTCATAGGTCATGAGGTACGCCATAAGTAACATTTTTATACAATCTGTACCCATATGAGAATCTACCTAAAAGACATATACTAGCAAACTGGCCCGGCGTTGCACGGATGCAATGGAGATACAAATTTGCATGTATTATACATATAAACCATCCTGGAATATCTATTTGAATTAAAATCTGTTGAGTAGTTTATAAGATCTAAGCGATCAGACAACGGAAGCTTTTATACTATGTTAAGATGATATAGTAAAATAATATTGCCCAAGCGCGCTATAAAATTGGTCCTATTGTAATAAATCTTGCCTTTATTAATGAAGACGGCGGGTCTTTCAAGGCACTACAATTAACACGGACATAGCTCACAAGCCAGCCATGATCGTGACCCTAGTTATCTATAAGTCAACAGACATACATACACACTTACATATAATATAATAGCGTTGTACCAAAGTAGAGCACATCACGCCTCACTAATTATGTAGTCGTCCTTGATCCACACAAGATGACATAATAGGTCAATGAGTATTACCAGCGCTGTCTATTAGACAAGGATAGATGGCTCTAACATGGTACAACCTTTGTCATAAATTAGCATTAGCACTTGAAATATTTTTTGAGTAATCAATATCTGAGGCTTTTAGAATTAATGTACTCCGGGGTAGATCGATAAGCCAAGTTGAAGGTTTTATGGGCTGCTTGAAAGATTTCAACTGCAGGTCGCCACAACTTGTCCTTGTCCATTTCAACACGGCAATGCGCTCACCACCTGTTACGAAGGACAAAATGCACACGGTGAAATGTGGGCGTATAATATGTCTCTGCCACCCCTTAGGGGATAAAGACGTAATTCATAAACGAGGTGGGTGCTGTCCTCATTTATATACAGCATGAGATAAATAGGTAAAACTTAAAGAGAACTAATAACACATTAAATAGTATTTCGTAAATATAAATAGAACTAGTACAGAATGATTCACTGGTATAGACGAAAAAAATGTATTGTCTGGCCAACGACCTTGAGTAGATCTATAGAATGTTTAAATATCAGTTAGATTAAGTATATAGACCGCAAAAACAATGAATGTGGGTCAAATAATAGTAAGCTGGTATAAACAATTAGTCTGAAAAATAAAGCGATTTGATAGCAAGTTGTCGTATTTACTTATTGACAAACCTATTTGTATAGGGAGCAGAGTATAACTTTGCAAAATTTAATACTACCGTAAAGAAGTAAGGAAGTAGTGTCACACTATTCTGGTAATAATCTTTTCTATAACATAATTTCATTTGTCTTATTTGCACAGATAACAAATTCGTGTCACACATTGCGTGAAAGTGTCATGGACGTGAAAACATCTTTTAAATTGCACTCACACACATAAAAAGCCCGTCATTGTCATGCTTAACCAATGTTTAATCGAGGTTACATTAGTACCTTTCTATATCAGTGACGAAACATAAATAAACTATAACTAATGAGGACTGCGCAGACGATGGAGTCTTTAGGACTCCTTTTGTAAAACTAAATGTTTCACAAAATTTGCCTTAACATCTACAGACAGTACATACAGAATCGAACAAAGGCAAGTACGACGTGGTCCAAAGAGTTCCAAAGGCCACCTACTTCATTAATGGCCACTAATTCATTGCAAGTTGTCAAGGATTTCCCATAACAAAGTCCTTCGTCTGCGCAGGCCTTAAAAATAAAACTTACAAAATCGTCGTACGCGTCTTTGATTGCAGTGAGTGCGAGTACACCAATGAGCGGTATCGCAGTAGTGATCGGTGTTAGAGACGAGATGGCCGGAATGAGCTGCAGCACCAGAAGACACAGGAAATAGAAATTTGCTAACCGCTGAAATTGTTCCAGTAAATTTAGCGGCAGAAACGTCACAATACTGTACTTCGATGTTTTGATGAAGTTACACTGCAACAAATTACAGATATATTCATACAAACACATAACAAGGTTCAATTCAATATGGTTAGCATCTCAATACGTTATATGTACACAACTCTGCATTACGTATAGGCACTTTGAGGTAAATGTCGGAAATGAGTAAATCACGAAAATGATTATTATGTTACTTTGGGTTGGGTACGTTTAAACGTCTATTTTCCTAATTTGCAATGTTGTTTTTACGTGTTCGGAATTTAATTTCCATCGTAAACAGCTATTTTATCATTTTGCGTCTAAAACTTGTTCTACACCGCATTCAGCTTTGTAATGAACGACTGGCTTCTGATCATCCAAGGCATGTCCATCAGTCAGAAGTTTAGGTGTTACTTTGGGACTTCTTGGGAGTTCTTAGATCCTTTAAGCATGATTACCATTTTAAAATTACTCGTGTACACCTATTGAATATGTCGACCTGACTGTTCTCTTCCGGGAAATGGTTTATTATCTACAGACGTTTGCATTACCAAATACGACCATTCATTTTGCAGTCGACCGCAACCTTGGAAATTTTTGCCGAGATTCTATGCCAATCACTTCTTCTGATGTAATTTCAACTATCTTATGCAAAAATAAAGTGATAGGTAAAATTTGTTACAAGTTTATTTTGCTCCGAATTCCTGCATCCTAAAATATGTATGTGTATTCCCTTAATTTATTTATTTATCGTCTTTGTAACTCAAAATTAAAAAGATGATAAGGCACCTAAGGCCATAATATGACCAAGATATGTAATTTAATTATGTATAGCTTCAAGTAAAATCTTTCTGAAACCTCATAGGTCAGAAGGAAGGCGTAATAGGTATCTATTTGCGGACAACATTGGCAATGAAACAATTTTGCTATTTCAAGGAAGTCTTGCTCTGTTTTAATAGTGATAATTACTTTAGCAAACTGTAATTTCGCACACTTTGGTAATTTCGACCTACACCTCATTAAGAAATGTTTACGTCACCAATCAAATATGTGGTCAGCGACATGATTCAGTCATTAACTCCTTATCGATATTTTAACATGTCGTAACGTATAATTCGATTTCGTAATCTCTTAAACCATAAACGTAAGTCGTATTATATGAAGAGATTAATTACAAGTTTCTTTGTTTGAGTTTATAAAGGTACCACGAAGATATTCTAAACAGAAATCAACCTCACCCGTCCTGCTAGCTGGAACACCCGGGGGCCGAGTCTACTATATTACATTAAAGTCTTTCTATTTCTATTCTATATCGATTTCATTGCGATTGTTCTAAAACTAGGTAGTGTACTTAATCTCTCTATTTTAATATTTCAAAATTGCACTTCACACGCCTCAGAATAGAACCAAAATCATTTTTTAGCTGTCAAAATATTATTATAGACAAACAAAAACGTAACTTACGAGAGGCCATTGACGCGTTACATGTTAATACAATTCTATTGGAGCGCAATTGTAATAGTGGTGCGTGGTGTGCCGTCGGCTTACTATTGAGCAACGATTTCGATTCTATTTGATTGAATTTAGGCTTGGCCCCGTGGTAACTGATGGACAAGTAGAAGATGGCTTACTAAGCTTCGAATTTCACACATGGCAGGCCGATAAGAGTCAATTACATTACTTTGAATGTGGTTTAAGATCAGATAAGGCCACTGAACAAGAAATGTTGCTCGCTTCCTCTGGCTCACGCCTATTAATGACAAAAGTAATAATAATACTGCGTGTCAAAATTACTTCAAAATGTAGGCGAAAATCGTATACGCAACCTGTCACTTGCCTACTATTTGTCTGTAGCCCTCTGACACCCTTGGTTGTATGAAATATAAGGGCCACCACAGACTGCTACTAGCTTCTTTTAGTATACGCAACCTTAGTAGCTTGAAGATGCTAGAAGAGGCGAGTGACATGGTTTCCTTGCTCTGTGGATAAAACAGTCGTAATGTTTTGTTTGTATTTACAAACTTACGATTTATCTTTAGATTGTAATACAAAATCAAGATATCGTGATTCGTAAACGCTATTTTAACTAAGTTAAGCTTCGTTGCTTTTTAGCCGATGGTTTAGGATTGTGAACAATAAATGCTTTAGTTCGTATTTCAGGCAATGGTAAAGGCTACAAAAGACCAAGCACTTTTTTATAGTCTAATAAAAAATATGCATATATTATGTAACTTACAGCGTAACGGAACTGCGCGTTATATTCCCTGTTGTTTGCTTTGATTCTCCGTTCGTTCTCTGCAACAATAAACAATGCACATTAGATGTTTCGCATAAACGCACTAACACACAGAATTATAAATGTAATTGCCATAATTTATAATGCACACGAAATTAAATAGTAAACAATGTCTGTTTATGTTTTAAAGTCGTTCATTAATCATCATCATCATCAACCGAGCAGCAGTTTCAGTTGTATGATATGTTACTTTCAAATACTCGTCCTATATATAAATAAGTCGGTCGACTATATATACTCAGTCAAATTACTGCTTTATAGTACTAAGTCTCTGAGCTAGCCAGCCGGATAGTGAGACAGACGGACTAATGGTCATGGCGAAATATTATGTTTTTCGGCTGTGCAACCCTAAAAGCAACAACGGGAAGTTCTGTTGTTTAGAACAAACTGAACCGGCACGGGATACCCATTTGGTACAATCGTGAGGCAAAATAGCAACGACGAGCGATAATCGAGCCGCGTTTTCGCCAAATGCGGTGTTTGTAGCATTTGATTCCCTGAACCGAACAGCGACTAAGACTTTTTGGTCTAGCTTTCTAGCTACGATCCGCGTAAGCCGAAACCCGGAACTGATGTTCGGTGATTCTAAAGTGAATCATTTAGACCAAACTGTTTCTAAGAAATGTTTTACATACTTTGATAAAGTAAATCATATTTAGGAAGTATGATGAGTCATGTACCGAAGATACGATTACTACTTAAGACGATACGTTAAGCCGTTAGTACCGGTTGCTACTAATATGTCTTAGTATTCAAGCCAAGTTTAAAGCCATACTGGCGGCTTAAAAAAATTCAACAGCATATAGTCACAATCTACCCCTGTTCGTTTCCACACGGTAATAGGCTCATCAATACATGAGACAAAAAATAACTGTTGAAATGTGGGTGTAAAGTACGCTTCTGCCTATGCCCTCGGGAAATAAGAAGTAACAATATGTATGTGCATGTACTTAAGTCGTTAAATACCTAGATAATATTTATTCTTATTTGGATGACGCATGTTTCCACCCTCGCATTCATTACAATATAGATAAGCTACAAGGAAATTTACAAGTAAAATAATTTACTTAGTAAATTGTTGCGTAGGGTAGAATAAGTGAGCTGAAAACATACAAACAAAAAAGGGACTAAAAAAAGGAATATAAGGTTCGATTTGGATCTACCATCGAGGAAAATTATTGTTTAGCAGGTTGACGTAATACTGAAATTGGTCAGGTTATCATTTTCCGAAAGCAAACGACTGACGAAAACTTCGTGACAGCGTTTGCGATTAAAGTACAAACAAAATGCGAAGATGACTAAACTGCTAAACATTAATTTTCCTCGAGTGTGCCTCACCTACAAACTTTAATACAACAAAGAGCAATAGCGCTGCACCAGTTACTTTGTATATTCTTTGTAAACTAGTAGGTAGTATTTCACAAACTATAATATTCATCATGTCAATTTGCATTGCAACCGTGCCTAAATATAGGACAAATGAAATGAAATGAAAAATCTTTATTCATGTAGGTCACAAAGTAACACTTATGAACGTCAAGATTATTGCTTCTACATTTACATTTACTGCCAGATTCGCAAAGCTATAGGTAGAGCCTGAGGAAGAACCTGTCAATAAAACTCATGGCCACTCTTTTCTAACCGCCAGTAATTACATTACTTTGAGTTACATGATGTTTGACCAATTATATAGTAAAGAATTAATAAAAAACAAAATCAATGCTGTGTTTAAAATTAGAGCTATTCTAGTTGCCAGTTCTAAGGGCAGCTTTCACTTTAAGAAGAATAATCTAGCAAGAAAGTCAATGGATGCTCTTTTAAAATGTAGGTATGGCTAACAACATTAAAATCACACTTACATTGTTCCTTTGGATTTATGTGAGAACAGTCGACTAAACTTAGTTTGCCTCAAATTGAAATTATATTATTTGTAATAATTGCTATAACAGCTATGAGCTGACCAGTCCCAACAGACGGCACCCGTTCACCGGTATGGCGTATATATATCAGCCATCGCCCTACTCAACCGTATTATAGGGAATAAGGCGACCATATACATACGCCACCACTGCCAGGACACTTAGCTTAGAGCATGACATACCCAAAAACTGCACAGCAACTATCATGTCAATTTCATAATAATTAATAAGTTTACTTGGTGCTCACACAAACTCAAATTACATATTTGTATATTAGTTATTACTGAGACTAAACGCAGCCAATTTAGAAACCTTTAGTTGTCTGACGTTTCAAATTATTCAATATGTAGAAATGTAAAAATACAACATATATATGCTGATTCAAGACAAGTACAAAATAACACAAAGTAGCTCGAGCGAAGAGCTAGCAACTCATTTCCATTTATTTTTATCATTCAAATAATCATTAATTGTGTAATGTCCTTTTCAAGAGGTGCGTTTTAATTTCCCCCTTAAATTTATGTAACGGCAGGTTCATAATGTCTAAAGGAATTTCATTATATAGGCGTACGCCAATTCCTGCAAAAGAGTTGTGAACCTTTTGTAAACGATGATGCGTTACAATTAATTTATGCTTATTTCTAGTATTTATCGAATGTATGTCACTGTGTCTATTGTATAAATGTATGTTCTGTTTAACTAACATGATATTTGCAAATATATACCGTGATGCAACCGTTAAAATGACAATTTCTTTAAATTTCTCTCTAAGAGACACTCTAGCACTTAATTTATGTATTGCACGTATAGCTTTCTTCTGGAGTACAAACATTACTTGTATATCAGCAGCTTTGCCCCACAGTAAAATGCCGTAAGACATGACACTATGAAAATAACTAAAGTATACCAGCCTAGCAGTTTCCACATCAGTGAGCTGCCTGACTTTACTAACGACAAAGGCTGCCGAGCTGAGCTTACCTGCAAGACACGTTATTTGGGCGTTCCACAGCTGTTTGCTATTTAAAGTGATCTAAAAATACAGTTGATTCTACAAGATTAAGGGTTACCGTTCAATGTTATATTTGTACCGCAATTCCTGACATTAGGCATGCTGAATCTGATACACTTTGTCTTCTTAGCGTTTAGTTTAGGACACTCTTGAATGCAACTTTAATAATAATTATCGGGTTATTTATAATGTCCAAAATATCCTGCAATCGACCATGAAGGTTTCGCGGTCAAAGTCAACATTCATCATCCTCTTGCCCTTGTCCCAATTTACTTGGGGTCGGCGCAGTATGTCTAAATTCCATACTGCAAAATGTTTTGGCTTGGTTTTTATGGTCGGCCGCCAGTCTGACACCAACCGTCCTTGGGAATGCTATCGTTTGGTGGTATGCCCGCCACAACAAGGGTGCCTTTCCAAGCCTTTCAGTACTCCGAACCTTTACAAGGGGCAGGGTGCTTTTTTACAGGGTTAGTTTCTTCTTTGGTATTAGTAGTCCTTGTCTTTACAATGCGCTGACGTCAGCCATAGCTATGCAATACGGCATATCCCTGTCGTGTACCATACGTGCTACTTGTGCAGCCCGCGCTCCTTATACCATGGCGTCCATCGTGCTAGGTTCTTCTTCCATATATATTTACGGCTTCTATAGTATCTAAGGCTTTAAGAAACTGCCTCTGACCATCTCTAGTAAATCTGATCTCTCAAACTTGGGTGTTTGGAGCAAGGTGACGATCCACTTTGACGGATTATTTCTTAACTGGACGTAAGAATATCTAATTTGTTAAAGGCATTTGTTATGTAATGTAAATTTTATGTAGAAATCATGATATTTGAGTAAAACATTTTATTTAGTTACTGAAAATTTTGATGTAGAAAGAAAGAACAAGTATTAAAAACATTTTAAGACATGAAGCCTATTTAGCTGAGCTGAAGGGGTATATTGGAATTGCTACAAGCTAACCATAGCTGGTTAGTATTCTTGCTAAAAAGGCCCTTGATCTTAAAATATTTTGGATTTCGTTTGTATGTAAGATCAAAGTCAACATTGACTGGACAAAATATCATTAATCTATTAAGACCTTAGTCCGAGACTACCAGGACTTTAATTGGTCGTGCTAATTAGTGTCTAGCACATAAGACCTTTTAGCCTTTTTGTTACCACCTCACTAAAAAGGCAACGGGTTCAAAATTTATTCCAAATTTAACATCTAAAATAGACACATTTTATTTTATTAAATTTATTCGGCCTTTTAGACCCACCCCAGTTCTGTGCTTCGGAAGGCACGTTAAGCCGTAAAATAAAACAGCAGTCGTTAAGCCAAGTTGAAGGCCTTAAGGAAAAATTTCAACAGCAGGTCGCCGCAGCCTGCGCCTGTCCATTTCAACACGGCAATGGGCTCACCACCTGTTACGTGGGACAAAAATGCATACGGTGAAATGTGGGCGTTTAATATGCCTCTGCCTACCCCTTCGGAGATAAAGGCGTGACAATATGTATGTATGTATCTATTAAGAAGAGGTACTTGGACATCATACTTCGGAGAACTGATGAAATGTTATTGTTACCTGCAGAAAGACTGCGACTGTTTATAAACAATGTCAAAATTGTTATACTAAGAAGTCTACAGACATTTTTAATTGTATCTGGGAAAAGACATAAAAATTTGATTGTCAAGCGTTTTACAGGCTGGCGCAGTATTATGATACGAAATTCCAGGGGGCCGAGTCTACTACCTACTTCATTTTTGTCAGAACAGAATCGTCGCTCAAGGGAACGCCGACGTTACAATTTTACGCTTTACGTAGATTACAATCACGCTATAATAAAATTCTATCGGCCAGCCAGCCAGATAGAATCGGTAGTCTACTACGCAACAGTGGAAAATCTTAGAGCCTCCGACTCCGAAGAAAAAAAACACGTAGGTAGTCAAGTGTTATGTTATCATGTACCATTTTTTACCTCTTATACTATATTCGCTATGTTAACATAGTGTACTTGGATAGCCAGACGTGCATGTATGAAACGATTAATAAATCTGCAGGAAGCGAAAGGAGTATGCATGGAGAGCAAAGTCTGGCGATCTGTACCTACTCTCAGACTACCCCGTCGGGTATACAGCGTAAAGATAGATAAAAATAGTGTCATGTGATCGGCTCACTATGAGACACACGGAAGCCATATTTATTTGTTAAAGACTGCACATAGACACCCATACAAATTATCAATCGATTTGAGCACAACAGACAACTCTCTTTTCCTCAACTAGCTATTAATGCATAACGATAACACGCATGCCCGCGCTCGCTAATGTAATGATTATAACAAATTATTGCATACATGCTAACCTGCCTGTGATAATTTTATAATAGCTCTCTAAGATATAATTATGTTTTTGTACCATAAAGTGATAACGAGTAATTAGGTGATTAAAGCGAGAGATTTAAATGGTAAAATGATCCCTGCCTGTTTAAACCCATTCAGGGGTTGCAAACGTCCATCTTATACGATGGCCATGTCCAACCAGATGGGTCGCATAGGTACATGTCTGCCACCTAAGTAGAATAAAAAATCGTAGTACTGTATTTTTCACGATAAACTATATACCGTAACGACCTTAAAAGTTGTAGATAAAATAAAATAACATGAACAAAATCCAACGAGAAAAACGAGGATTTAATACAAAAATTTTATTATCTAACTTTTTTTTAATCTGTTCGTGTTTTAAGTTCTTGCAAAGTAAGTATCTAACCTAATGGCCAGATACTACATGCCAGGAGTCCCGGGATATCCTTCCGAGAAGCCAACAGGGGTGACCAGAGTTATCCTTGACGCCCGGCAATAGACAAATTGGCAGGGACCGTATGACTGTAGTAGGTTCAAGTCCGACATAACATTCAAGTAGAACTCCACACGTATAATAAAAAAGAGGTAGCCGGCGAAAGGTTGATTATCCACACGTTAAAACGTTAAACAAATGCTCAATATCTAGTTTTTAATCTGTGACATTAATAAATTTAAAGATCATTACAATCGTTAACAATGTCCATGAATAGGATAATAAAATAAAATTTAATATTTATATGAATAGATCTATTAATTTGCACAGCACCGTCAGATAATAGGCATCGTAGCGTTTACGAAGCGTCTCGACGGGCGCCGCGAGGACGGAGGGTGTGATGATCGATCTTCTGTCTCAGATTACGACACATAAAGTTTTCAGGAACGTCCCCTTCACACACCACTGTAGAATTACATTATAATACTTCTTGTCAATTTCAAAGGGGGCGAAAAATAAGTGTTACTTATTATTATAATCTCAGCTGATTTACACCCATTGCTGGGAATAGTCGATTATATTAAATATTGATATTTGGGGGAAGCCGAGAAGCCTATTCCCAGCAGTGGGTGTGCACTGCTGGGAATAGGCTTCTCGACGTCCCCCAAATATCGTATCGTCACAACGTTCTGTCTTGTCGACCGTTATCACGATCACCGCGTTAAGAACAGAAAATGCACACGGTGAAATATGGGCGTATTATATGTCTCTTTCACCCCTTTCGGGGATAAAGTCGTGATTGATAAACTGCGTTAAGCAACTCTCGCTACTACCGGGCCTCAGATGGGTGACCGTTTTGTGGCTGTTCTGTTTACGAGCGTTTCCAAACTTTGGGAAAGCACGTTAAGCCGTTGTTCCGGTTGCCAGTAACATGACAGTTGTTAAACGAAGTTTAAGGTATACCTTGCCATTATTCAAAGTCCATTATTCATTATTCCAATTATTCAAGTCGCCCATTCATGTTTATATGTATTGTGTGTATTTACGAAATAATTCATGTTAATACTTAATTGTTGTAATGTGAATTTACTTTGCCTCAAAAATACTATTAAAATTATTGTGTATAAAAAAACTTATAACTGAAATGGTGACATGACAACCTGACGTTGACGACCATGATGACCTTCATTTTGTGATTCTTTGTTTTTACCAACATAGGTAGATAAAAATATTTTATATAAGTAGCTGAAAGTAAATGAGTAAGTGACAATAATAATAATAATATTGTTGGAACAACTCACACAACGCCATCTGATTCCAAGCTAACCAGAGCTTATACTATGGTACCCAGATAACTATCTTCACGCTGTATCCCTGACGGGGTAGTCAGAGAGGACAGATAAACAGATAACTGATATACATATATTTCTAAATACATACATATTATAGATAAATAACACCCAGACACAATAAATCATTGTGTTCATGACACAAAGTTTTATCCTTGGTGGGAATCGAACCCACGACCTCTTGCGTAGCAGTTGGATGCACTCCCACCGCGCCACAGAGGCTGTCAAAATGCAAGCAAAGGTGGAGCAGGCTACTCTCAATCAACTTTATACAGCATTTATGTTGGAAAATTCACAACTATTAGCCTAATGATGTAACTGTCCTAGACTCTGTGCACTTTCAGTACAGACTTATAGTCAACGTTATAATTTGATTTCAGACTATTTTTTTTTAATTCGCCTAATTATTGTTATTATTCTGTAGTACTATGATTTTATAATATTTTTATTAACTGTTCTCTTTTTTTCATTATAACCTTGTTGACTTTCATTCTTGTCATCATTGCCGTATGGCATTACTACTGAGTATTTATCCTACTAATATTATAAACGCGAAAGTTTGTAAGAATGGATGTTTGTAACTCTTTCACGTAAACTGGATTTTAATGAAACTTTACAATAATACAGCTTATTCATCAAAATAACACATGCTACTTTTTGTCCCGGTAAAAAGTTCCTGTAAAAAACGGGAAGTGGAAAACTTCTATACGCGGTTGAAGTAGCGGGCGTCAATTAGTTTCATAAAAAAATCTGCTTAACCCACCCACACAATACCATTCCATCTCATTATTATTTGCCATTATTCCTTGTCACTTATAACCAGGTCTTAATTGAAGTTACTTAGGAAGTCATTGCCCTCTTAACTTCCATAACAAACTCACAACAATCAATTGCAGCTGTCAATGTGTGTGTGCGTAATAACGTAGTTCGATGGTCGTATACATAAAGACATGAACATTGTGCCAAGACGCACACATTTCTGCCAACCCCTTTTGTATAGGATTCCACCGACAAATGCGACGAAGTGAACGTATTAAGGAGGAATTTTCGGATAAGTAATCAACTTTTTCTTTCAAATTAGCTTTTGCGTAGTTATTCGTGACAGTTTTAGAAAACGATTACTATAGCAGTTAGTCATGATCGTCTGAGAAGCCCTTTTTCAGCGTAGTCCGGTCGCCTACGCTACGAGCCTATTTGCCAGATTACGCTACGGGACCTTGCATCATGCTACGCGCTACGGGACAATGCACCATTATTCGCCGTAGAGTTGTGTTAGACAGTCAACGCTAAGTACTGAACCTTGCACCCAACTCAACAGGATTTTCGCTATGCTACGGACCCCAGATGCTACGGGTTCTTTCGCCCTACAGATGATACGGTTACTTTCGCCCTAAATGATACGTGCTCTTGTGCACGATTATGGACTTCTGGCCGTCAATGCAACCATGATTTGCAGATTATGCTATGGGACCTTGCATCAGTCTACACTACGCGCCCTGGACATCCTCCTCACCTGCAAACTTTAAGGAAAATACTTATTTGGTATCACTATTTTAATAGGTGAAAAGTGGCATCCTTTTTACCCAAATATTGTACATAAGAATATGTTTAGAGATATTAGAATTTGTAGACATGCCAAGCAGAAAACGCATTGCAGTTAACTTTAGCGAACTAGGTACCTACTTATAATATTTATCATTTTTAACAGTATGTATAACCAGACCTGACACATCTATTCAAATCAACATTATTACTGAACAACTTATCACTACATATTATAAAATAAAGTGGTATTCCGCTGTCTGTCCCTATGTATGCTTAGATCTTTACAACTACGCAAGGAATTCCGATGCGGTTTTTTTTTAATAGATAGAGTGATGATAGAGTTTTTATGTATAATTTGTTAAGTTTTTGTATACATTAACTAAATTGTAACGATATTTGTTGGGGGTTTTGGAAAAAATAAGCCGTCTGATGATAGCTTTCAAAGAAAACGCTGCCTAAGCCCTTTTAAATATAACGAAATAATGTATGTTGGAATTGTGTATCTAATATAGTTCTACAAAAAAGTCCGCGATGTACATACTATATAAATTTTAATATTTAAAAAAATAGCGGGGTACCGAAAACGACGGGATTAAATGGGTGCCACGGGGTTTGAAGTATGTCTCGGGCGAAGCCGGGCGGGTCAGCTAGTCGACCATAACTAGTAAATACACAAATTTTCATCATACATAATTGAACTTCAATATAAAGAAATTGAAGACCAGAATTAATGCACGCGTTTATATATTAATATGCTAAATCTATTCTGTGCAAATATTAAGTAAATAGCAAGGAAACCAAAATTCGCTACATTGTCATGTAAGACAAATATTTAAATGTTCTCTATTTTACGAGAACATTTGTATGAAGTTATGTAATTCGCACACAATTGTCATCTAATGTATCTAATGTAATGTTGGATAATAAGCAAACACGGAATTTTTACTTCAGCCGGCTGTTATGATAGTATATAGATTTCTACATAGATTTGTATTATGATAGTATATGTTTGACCAAAAGAGAAATATATCGATAAATAATGATATAATTAACAGCGCCTTAGCCCATCAGATGACCTATGTACGTTTAATGACGTACTGAAAGAAATTTCTTAATAACTAACTTTTGGGTAAGAAACTCTGTTTCTAGCTGTGCGTCACGATGACGATGATTATACGTCAAAAATATGTCTATTGGAAGAGATATTATTATGTAGGCTGCGGCTGGTGCAAACAGGTAGCATCGTCAAAGTATAGAAGACATGAAATGCACCTAATCAAAAGTAGAAATTTGCTAAAGCAAAGAATCTTTCATACATAGTACAAAAGAAATTGCATCCTAATTCAATTTAGTGAAGTGAAACATTGGCGGATAATCGATAACCAACAGCGCTCGGTCATAACTTCCATAAGAGAACCGCTGAAGCGCCCGTTTCGCCCCGGCCGTTGACCGTGCGGGGGCGAGCCGACATCGACCTTGTCCATAAACGCATATAGTCTATTATTGAAATTCGTCATCATTACTCGAGATAGCCGTTTGTGAACACCGGTCAAAATGAAAACATTACAACGGATCGACACGCGTAAATAAAGCAGCAGGACGTTATGCAAAACACGGTCCATCGATTTTAAAAATGCATTTCACATACGGCACGTATACACATTGACGCAGAGCAGTAGTGCAACGAGTCAAACATAACATGCATTGAGAACTGAGAAGAATCGATCGGTGGTGGAGCAGAGTAGAGTTACAGACCGCAGGAGACGAAGGTGCGGAAGCGGTGATTGTGTATGAGGCGGCGGTGTGACGGGGCGGGCTGGTCGCGGCGCACCAGCTTGACCAGCAGCTCGAGGAGGGACAGGCGCAGGGGGCGCGGCGGCACTCGCGGTTCGCCGCCGTCCGCTCCCAGCACCTCAAGCTCCACCGCCTCGGAGCGGGCGCACATCCGCGCCGCTACCGCCGCCCCATGCCGCGCGCCGCTCCGCGAGGCCACTCCGCCGGCCCCGGACCCACGCAGTTCACCACCACCACCACACACACGCCACGAGCGATGCACACGCGCGCGTTCTGACCCGCCGCAGGGTCGACACTCGTGTTTCCGCACACACTAGCGCCATCCAAACGGCGCGCGCATCCACTACTTCTGAATTCTACCAAGTACGCCGCGCAGCCCCGGTGTTGCCGTATTCATTCGCTTTTTCTACAAAACCTTAATGTTTCCATCTAATAAAAAGAATTTCATTTCCCTTCAATGCTAGGACTTATTGTTTAGATGTTTCGTTTCCAGAAAAACGTCAATCGCGTTTCGAAATCATCGGTCTCAATTGACAAATCTCACATTATCCATTATTCTACAATGTCTACACGATTGTCGAGTTTCAGCTATATTTTTCGCACAAAGTATTTGAAATAAATTATTAATTAGAATATGTAGTAGAAACAATGTGAAATTTGAACTTACTTAGGTATAGCTTGTATGTCTCTGGTCAGCAACGTATTAAATTAACCTAGTTATACCTTGATTTTTTCTTTATATACTAGAATGACATTTCTGTGTGTCATAATTTCTTTTTAATGTTGCAAATTTGCAACCGTAGTGCCTTACTTAGTCGATTTAGTTAATGAATCGAATCACTCGACTAGTAGAAAAGACAGTTCTAGGCATTAGTCACTAATATAAAAGAGATGTGTGAAAGTAAAAGTCTTCGCTTGAATGCAAATAAAACTAAGGTTCTAATATTTAAAAGATATAACGTAAGAACTAAATGCAAGATTTGGGTAAACCAGGAACGTCTAAAGCAAGTGAATGAAATTATGTATTTAGGGAGTGTGTTTGGCGCGGACGAAAGATGTGTTTGGATGTGGAGCGTTGCTTTGTCTCATTTTGTAAAGCGACAAAGCATCGTTAAAGAAGCACGACTAGCGATTTATAACGCAGTGTTAGTACCAACTTTGCTTTTCGGTACCGAAACCTGGGTATTTTTCACACACAATATTCGAAGTTATCAAAAATGAGTCGACCAAGGGGCCGACCAAATACGTAACGAAGTGATGAGCAATTTGGCAGGTTTGAATGAAAGTGTCAGCGTTAAGCTGAAAAAGGGCGTGCTTCGTTAGTTTGGACACGTCCAACGAATGAGTGAGGAACGATTGACGAAGAAGCTATATTGTGCGAAAGTAGAGGGTAGAAGGAGTCAGGGTAGGCAGAGACTTGATTGCTCAAAAACGGAAAAGTCATAAATACTCGGATACCCAGAAGTGCATGCATGAAGCGATTGATGAATCTGCAAGAAACGAAAGAAGTATGCATGGATTGATAAGCCTGGCGATCTGTCCTCTCTGAGTACCACGTCAGGGATATAGCGTGAAGATAGTTATTATTTTTGCTCTTGGACGACGATAATACTGCGGGAGCAAGCACGTCATGTCGCCAAAGAGGCGGCGTAGAGGGAGCGGGTAGTAACTCTCCAAGCCGATCCGCAGTTTGTCGTCGTAAACAAATTCGATACGTTATTAGATGACAAACGAAACAAGCGCTATAGTGTTCAAAAAATCTTATGTAGTTTTGGAAATTGGTGTTTACACTGTTTAATATGTTAAAAGATATAAAGAAGAATGTGATGCTGACTTAGCCGCAACGATCTGGCCATAGGCTGTCTTTTAAAGACAAGTTTGACGAGTTCACATTTTCTGCCATTTAACGCAAAGCGCAAAGTATTAAAAACGTCGTTTATAAACTGTCAGAATGAAATCCGATTTGTTGCTGATCCAGAGCGTACCTTTTTTCTCGTGCGTCACAAACAAGTAACTTGCGATGAACGAAATCGCGTATCTAAACACATATATACGCACACTATCTTTTTATTGCGATAAAGCGGCAACACTCCAAATGTCATTCTAGTCTATAAAGTATGGAGGGTAGAGGTAAGGAGGACTATCTTATATGGGGGACAAGTTGAAAAAGTGTCCAGCTGTAAGCTGTAAGTAACAGTTCAAAAACCTTCCAGAATGGCGCTGGCGTAGCAGCAGTGTACGGTATGAATGTAGCAGCAGTGTACGGTATGAATGTAGCAGCAGTGTACGGTATGAATGTAGCAGCAGTGTACGGTATGAATGTAGCAGTTGTAGACAGATTGAAGTGTGCTGAGTAAATAAATTTATTATTTTTGTTGACTAAAGTAGTTAGTAACAGTACAGATACAAACCTTCAACTATTTACGTAGTCCAAAATAATTTTGTAAGCATAACCTAAAACAACTGTTGTGAGAAAACGTGGAGAGTGATTTAATTTTTGTGAACTGTGAAAACGTTAAGTGATATTGTAGTGAGCAGTTATAAAACTCTTTAAAATAATAAAACAATAATGGGCAAAATTTGTGTCGTGAAAAGTTGTCCAAGTGGACGTAAATTGAAAAATAAAGAAAATGATTCGCCTCAGTCTCTGTCTTATTTCCAACCAACAGTATGTAAAAAAATTTTTTACAAAATATTTATTAACGATTGTCCACTATTATTTTTTTAGTTAACTAACAAATTTACATTTTTTGTTTATATATATTCACAGACACCGGCGAGATTAAAAAATTGGAAAATTTCTTTGGGCATTGAATTGAAATCAACAGATTATATTTGTCATCTTCATTTTAAAGAGGAGCATATAAAAATGTACGATAAGTTTTACATTCAAGGAGAACTCAAAATTTTTCCTACAGGGAAAAAAATACTCAAAGATGAAGCTTTACCAACGATCGAGCATCAGTTTATTCCCATACCAGCATATGAGCACCTATCAAGTAACGTGCATAAATCGCAAAAGCCAAACTTACAATGCAGTCACACTGAAGACAAACAGCAGTATCAAGTGCAAGAAATCAACATCGAGCAGCAGACAATTCCAGTAGATCAAGAAGTTTCTAATAATTTAGTGGATGCTAATGTACAAACTGAGCATGATTCAAATGAACCAATGTTAAGTCAAGATTTAAATCACCTCCAGGAAACCGAAGCAAGTACACAATCAGTGAATTTTAGGAATAATTTTCCTACAGTTTTATCGCTGCCTCCGTTTTGGATGTTTCTAAATAATCCGGAAGGACCCGAATTTTTGCGGATGGATCCTGCAACTGGGCAGATCAAGAACCATTTACGTTTAAATGAGGATACATCTGTTACTGTATGTATCAATTAATATCCGAGTAAATATATATGGTTTTTTTATAAAAATAATTAATTACTATCTAATTGCAGGTTATTTTTCGTAATCTTGAAGAGTTGCCTCTAAACGAGAAAATTGATTCATTAAGTAATATTTCAAATTACTTGAAATCCGTAGAAAGATGGCCATTATGCGTTGGCACTGAAATTGACAAAAACAAGTAAGATTAGTTACTTTTTAAATAAATAAATAAATGTATGAGTTGCCAAGAAAAAATTAACAAGAATTTAATTTTAACAATAAAATTAATTTTCAGATATTCGAAAACTTGTAAAGGTGTGATTGTTGGTGATGACACATATAAAAGAAATCAACCTAATCCAAGATGTAAATCGTGTCGAATTTTACGACATCGGTTACAGAACTGTAAGTCAACTGCTATTAATATGGGGAGAATAGCAGCTAAAAAACGGCGTGCTTCAACTCTTGTTAAACAATGCAAACGTCTTAAAAGAATGGTAAGTTTGATAAACCATAATTTTTTTTTGGCTTGAAACATTATTTCGTTTTTTACCATTCATCAAGATGACTTTATTTAACAATACGAAATCAACTGAAAACATTGGTTATGGGAAAAATTTATTCAATTCCATATTGGTCTTCTATTTTTAACATTAACAACATACTAAGACACTTCGTCACTGAAATTGAAGGAAATAGATACATAATAAAAACTGTTCGATAACATTACAGAAAGAAATGTTTAAAGCTCACACAGTAAAAATTTGATGCAGATATTTTTATAATCCTTCGATTTTAAGCGACTAGTATAGCCTAAACTATTCCCAAAATTATGTGCAATTTTGGCTTTAAAATATAACCATGTTATTTGTTTGTTTAACAGGAAACCCATACTATTTGTACTCTTTCAAGGGTTATATAATTAATCAAAAATTGAATCTTACGAGGAGAGATACCCAACTGAGCAGTATCTATAAAAATTTTGTTGCCAATTTTATAGAAAAATAATATTAATTGAAAACCCATTGAGAAGTTCCGAAACATGAGTATAACTTACAAAAATAAAAAAATTCACAGTATATTCATGTTTCCGTTAAATTTTGAACTTTTTAAAGGGAATCACATATGAAATTTACATCTTCAATATTTTCCGATAATTTGTTTTTGAATGAATTTGTATATTTTAATCTTCCATGATTCTTTTTATTAAAATAGTTTTGATTTGTACATAAAAATTGTACATTAATATATGTGCTGGAATAATAATTGTACATTTATTCTAGTATACTCCAGATTTGTACATTCAATTTTAATATTTCTTTGATTCTTCAATGATAAAAATTTCATATTGAATAAAGAAACTTTTTTTATTCCCATTACAACGAAACAAAGCAAGACTTTGAATTTGTACTATGCAAGTTGCACGTTAATAAAATGATAATAAAAATTTTGTTTGTTTACTTGTGTTAATGAAGTAGTCAAGTGTAAGTAATTAGATATTATAAGTAATCTATTGATAATTTTTAATGTTACTAGAACATTGATCGACTTATATTAATAAATATTTGTAGTGCTGTATTTTTTAACGGTATTCGAATGTTGTAGTTTAAGAAATATCAAAGATAGTAGCATCGCGAACGTTTTAATGGAATATATTTGTTAATTTTTTATAATAAATTCGAATCTTGAAATTTATATGTTAAAAATAATGTGTAAAAATTGAGTTATTATGTCGCCAAAATTGATCAATAAATCATTTAGCTTAATTTAAACACGCCGCTGATAGATTACTGTTTATTAGCAATACATAGTTACTCATACCAGTCGCATTATATCAATCGCAGAACTACTTATTATGCGCTACATTTGAGGCTTTCTTTATATGTTACTGATTAAAAATTAGATTATTTATATTAATTTAAAGTGTACCTGAAGATTGGAACGTTTTACGCGGAATAAAACTAAAAAGTTAAAAATCTATTGGATCTAGATTTCTGAAATGTTTTGCATATCATCAGAAAATCGCAGCTATCCCCAATTATCCCTAAAGCAGTCACATTACATAAATTTTTTTGTTTCGTTGGGATAAAAACGTTATGATCGTCAGGTACATTATTATTATGGAGGGTAGAGGTCTCTCTAGACCTCTACCCTCCATAATTATTATAAAAGAACCTTAATATTATTTATAGTATATTACAAGCTTGAAGTATGATTACCTTTGCACTATCATCAAGGTCAATCAGTTACATAGTCTCGACTGTATTCATGATTTCCGTAATATCGCAAATTTTATTTTATTAATATTTGATAAATGACCTCCAAAATTTTGTAACTTTTTTATTATATCTTTGCAGAAAATTAGACTGAAAGAAAAAATATTTATGGCAAAGTCTGAGTGTGCAAAGAAGTCAGAAGCTGTACTACAAGAAGCAATTAAGACGTTACCAACAGAATTTCAGAATGCCGTGAATTCTTGCTTCGAAGCCGCGAAAAAAAAAAATGCTAAAGGTCGACGATACACTTTAGAATGGATTTACGAGTGTATATTGATTCGTTTAAAAAGCAGAAAAACATATGAATTTTTACGTCACAGAAATATTTTACCTCTTCCATCTATTGATACGTTGAATAAATTCATCAGGAAAATTAGCTGCTCTGCTTATGGGTTTCAACCTGCTACTTTTTACGGCTTAAAAGAAAGGTGTCAAACAATGGAAAAAGGCGAAAAACGAGGAGTTATTTTGGTCGATGAGATGAAATTAAGCGAAGGTGTTTTTTTTGATCCACAATCAATGAAATTTGGTGGTTTTGTTGACCTGGGAAAACATACACCGGAGGATTTAAAAAATAAAACGGCAGATCACGCTTTAGTTTTTAAATTTGTACCTTTTAAAGGTAGATGGCTTCAAGCTTTAGGATGTTTTCTTTCAAAGAATGCTTGCAAAAGTGAACCATTACATAAGCTCCTTGTAGAATGTATTGTGCTAATGGAAAATAGTGGCATAAAAGTTGATTCTGTCGTTATGGATGGTGCATCCTGGAATCGTGGAGTATGGAAAATATTCGGTATTGACGAAGCTAACATTAGCTGTGAACATCCCTGCGACAGCTCGCGGCGGTTACGGATGATCTCAGATTTTAACCATTTAATTAAGTGCTTCCGAACTTCTATCTTTGATGATAAACGACCAGACTTTAAGGTAGAATCGACTAATGATATTTTTATTGGGAAATTGAACTATGTAATTGTTATTATTATAATTATAAATTTTTCAGACCCCTTACGGAACTGTGAAAAAACTACATTGGGAAGCTCTTCTAGAAGAAGAGAATTATCGTCAACCCAATATGAAAATAGCTTACAAATTGACACCAGCACATTTAAAACCAAAAGGATTTCAAGCAATGAATGTTCCTCTTGCTACTCAAGTATGTATTTATCTACATTTTTCATTAAATCTATTAATAAAATAAAACACTGACTGTACGATAGATTTTATAGATTGACTCTTGTTTTTTCATTATAATATTTTAATTTTTAAAATTACAGGTATTCGGTCATGAAGTATCTGTTGCGATGGCTCATTATCAACAAAAGTGCGAGAAATTAGAAGATTCAACTCCGACGCAAAAATTTATTGACCTAGTTTTTAATTTAATCCAAGCTATGTCGTCGCGGATACCAAGAGATGCTCTGTATGCAAAAGATGATTGTCCTAAAAGACAGGTAAGAATAGTTATAGAACAAAGCACAATAATAAAAAATTTAAACTTTGCAGATTTAATTTAAAAAAAAAATTAATTGAGAAAGCTTTGGCTCAACAATCATGACCACTGGTACCATAAAAAAACTGTCAGGTACTTAATGCCAAACGTTAATGTGTTATATTACTAATAGTTTGGAATTCTTATTGCTAATTTTGAAAGTGGGGAACATATTACAATGATTTTTTCGATTTTTTTTTCTATGCTTGCATTTATGTTTTTATTTTTACGTGACATTTGTAGTCAGTACATTTGTAATATTTTTATTGCTATGGTTATTTTCTATTGGTTTATAATGTTTTTGTTATTTTATCAATGATTTATTAAACGATTTTAGAGCTTTTTGACTTACTTAAGATTTAAATATTTCAGGCTATCCTCGAATTTCTACAATTTCTTGGAGATTGGGAACAAATTGAAAAAAAAATACCTGTTTCAAGGAGTACTTTACTTGGTTTAAAAGTAACTTTACGGGCGACACTCGAAATTTTGGATATGCTAAAAACCGAATGTGATTTTAAATATTTGATGACAGCTACTTTGTCTCAAGATCCTTTGGAGGTAGTTATACATATGAACATATTACCATTTTGTATATAATTCGTTCTATTTTCTTACGAATAATTTTTTATCTTCAATTTCAGAGATTTTTTTCTGTCATGAGATATTCGTGTGGAGGAAATGATCACCCTGATCCGAAAATGTTTGCCCAAGTGTATCGCTTGGCGTCTTCTTTTTCTTTAATACGTCCACCAAAAGGGTGCAACGTTTCCGGGACAGATCTCCTAAGAAGTTTAATAGGACGCAAGGAAGTTTTAACTTCCTCGAATACAGCAGACAAGGGCAAGGATTCATGGCTCAAAAGCATCGACAATATGTTGGAAAGTCTTGAACCACCATCACGCGAAGACTCTTCAATCGACCAGGACCATGATTACAACGAGGCCGTAACCAGTGATGCTGTCCAGTCATACATTGCTGGTTACATAGTTCGCAAATTAAAAAAAATATTGAAATGTCAAAATTGTTTACAAGCTATAGAGATGAGTGCCGAAGCTGGTAAACAATTGCAGCGAAATGATGTAATATGCAAGATGGATTTGTATGGTGGATTACAATTTGCAAGTAATGAGTTATTTAATCTAACGAAGCAATTAGAAAAGTGTGTATTAAGAGCTATCAGTAAAGATCTTACCAATGTCGAAACAATAACAGATATAACTATTGAACTAAAAAAAGAAATATTACTGAAAGTTGGGTGTATTCAACATCAAAACGATTTAACAAAAAAAATTATAGACATTTATATTGTTATGCGCGCTCATTTTTTGGCTAAATCAGAAAACAAGCGCTATGATGCTGCCAAAGCTAAAACTAAAATGAATAGAAAAAACGCCAAATTACTATCTTAAATGCAACACTTGTGATTTTAAAAATTTTTTATATTTTATTTATTAAAAATGTTTTTGTTAATTTATATAGTTTATTGTTATAAATAAATATAAATTTATAGTCTGTAAAACTTGTCTTTATGACTGCTTTCGCAGTTACACATAAACTAGCTAATTTCAAAAGACTGATTATTTTCTTTTAACCAATAAAAATATTTTTAAAACGTATTTATGACTTATCTAAAAAAATTTTTTTTTCCTAAAATTGACTATTGTGAAATTTTTTTTCTATCATTATCTTTTTTAAGAACTGTTGTTCACTAATTTTGAACACACCATTTTCTCATCTTATAAATATATTAATTTTTTTAATATTGACTAAATAAGCGTTGAAAAATAATACACAATACTTTAATTATATACCATTGTTTCTTACTTTATGCTTATTTCAAAAAAGTGCGCCGAAACGAAGCGGAAGTTGTTCTTTCCTTGTTTATTTTTCTATCTTACTCTAATAACTTTTGGCGTGGTTTTTAAAATTTACACTGATGCGATTGTAGCGCCACCCTAATTTTACGCATTTCGACGGACACTTTTTCATACACAGAGATAGTCCTCCTTACCTCTACCCTCCATACTATAAAGGAAAAAATCAGAGTATAGGTTATGTCTTTCCTGTTGAAATTAATGTTACTGACCCCATAAGTTGTCTGTCTGTATGAATACACACAAAATGTATAATGATGTATTTGAATTTATTTATGTTTTTCATTTTCAGTAAGGGGAGAGAGGCCATGAAGGCATTATGACCCAAGAAGGCTTAATTTAGCGTTGTAGAAAATGACATTGTGTATTAATTTATGCAGTTATTTGTTTATTTCACGACATTGCTCTTTTCCATTCCAATTTTAGATTTACGTTCCCCCTATTTAAATAGTTTAATTGGGATGTATTTGTACCTGGCTTACCCCGTTAGTTGCGTCTACAAATCTTGTTTATTACTCATATCGCACTGCCCAAACAGCTCTGACACGCGAGATCTAGCAAAGATAACGTTTCGCTCCAGTTTAATAAACAACCACACATAAAATTTGAACTTTGGATAGGTATTTTAACCCGGTTTACCTACTTTTTATAAATATTTTTCAGTAGAGTTCGGTAGCCTTCCAATCAGTCGCTATTAATAATATTTAAAAGCCTTAAATGAAGAAGATTTCATCAGAGTGTACTACCAGTTGCTTCCAAATCCTAACTGGATATGGAGCCTGGAGTCGCTATTGTTCAGCTGCTAAATACAGCTATCGTTTGGCTTTTGATTTTCAGCATTGTTGGTAGCGACTGCCGTCTGACCTCCCAACCCCGTAAGGGCACCTGCGTCATTGCCTCGTACGTTATTCAGCACTTGCACAGTTAGCAGGTGAACACGGGTATGGTAACACGGTATGAATACTCTAAACCAATTTCGTTAAAAGTCAATATCAGCCTCCACAATCATAGTCTTAAATGCAATTGGGTTTATTACAGGAGGTATTGCAACTGAATAGCGGCCACTGGCGCGGTATGTGCTTGTAAAAACTCTATCGGTCGACCGATAAAAGTCTATTGGATTACGATTGTAATAGTAGACTTCGAAAAACTGTCAAAATTGTACCGTACCGGTGGCTTTCTATTGAGCAACGATTTCGATTCTCTTTCGACACGATTAAAATTGCAGACTCGGGCCCTAGTTATGTTGTCTTGTGCTTGGTGTAAATGTAGACGAAATACGTCTTTTAAAACTTAGGCAGTATGATAAATACTACCAAATACCATTTACATATCATGTAACTGCTTCTGGCCGTACGACATATTAGGCTCAGAATTTCTCAGATTACTATAAAAAATATGTTCAAGGTTTCTTCTCTTGCCTAGCACAGCGTAAAAATACATTTCTTAGGGTCAATGACCGTGTTGGCTATAAAAGAAGCTCTCTGGATGGAGATCTCTGAATAAAAAAAATATCATATAATATCATCATGATTTTCAATCCAGCAGGTGCAAAAGGGACTTTATATCAAAATAAACAAGTTAAAAGTTAATCTGTCTTCGTTCATTGTCTTCTCCGTAACTTTGTATGGACTAAGCTTCCTTTAGAAAGTGGTCACCGTAGCCTATGGACGTTGGCAACACGAGAGGTGCAAAATTGGCGAAGACAACTAACAACAATGTCTCCTCCGTAGCAAGATCTCTATCAATATTTATAAATGAAGCTCTCTTAGCCCCGCTAGCTGAGTGTTTTGTATACGATCCCTGCGTTAAGCAACTTTCGCTATGGCTGGTCCTTTGATGAGTTACCACTGTGGCATTTCTATTTAAAAGCGTTTCCGTTGGTTCCGGTTGCCATTAACATGGCATTCATTAAGTCAAGACGGAGGGTTTATTAGAGCAGCTTGAAAATTTTCAACAGCAGGTCGATACAACCTGCGTCTGTCTATTTCAACATGGCTCTCCTTCGGGGATAAAGGCGTGGACGATAAACCATATTTATACGTGTAGTTGCCTAAAAACTTCGTACGCTCATAAATGGGATTGCCACAAACGGTCACCCATCTCATGAATGACCGCATGAGCAGCAATATTTGCTTAACGTAGTTTACAGAACACTGGGCAAGCAGTGCTACGATCTATATACGTAATGTTGGACAATAATAGTATAAACCTCTACTATCTGCAACAACAAAACGATTAAAGTTACGTTTAAGATTAATATCTAAATATTAATAAAGATAATAAATCCTTCTCTCAAGATATACATTCATATATTACTTTGGCGTATAAATATTTGAGCCGTTTAATAACACAGAAATATAGCTACACCTATCTTACAATCTAATTTAATCTTTTAATGCGCATCTATTTACACTACTCTATTAGTATTTATAAAGTGATTTTGATAGCAGGCCCCAGACAGTGGTGTGGAGTGAGCAAGGAAATAGAATAACAAACTAACCTCCCTCCCCCTCTTTCAAAGAAGTTGAATACCAAATCTCTGCCGCATCCATCCTCCTCTAAGGAAGCGAGATAACACCCTAATCCCTTAGACAAGGCCGCGGTGGCTGAAAGTCTGTCAGGAGCCCTGGGGCCGGTCAGGGGCAGAAATGGAAGTGCGTCGTGTGGTTTTAGTCGGAAGGAGTCCGGCATAGAGTCCATAAGAAAAAACCTACTATTGAATAAATAGCCGCACTCGAAGTGATCTACCCAATTAAAAGCTACGTTGCCTACAAGAGATGTGTCGTGTCAGTCACGGGTTAAAAACCAAATAAATGTGTAAGTTTGTGAAGACGGATGTGAGAATATTTGCTACTCTTTCACGCAAAAACTTTTGAATTATGTAGTCACGCGTAGTAATGTAGCTTATACATCAGAATAGCAAAATAAAAATGTGTAAATTGGCTACTAATATATTTGCAGACATTGGGTATTTTGCCCACTTTTACCCCCAAAGCTTTTTTTACAGCTCAATCGAGTTTCATCAAACATGTCTAACAACACTCGCAACTATGTCACCTTCAATACAAAGACAAATTAAATTGAAATCGCTTCATCCGTTCAGGAGCTATTATGCCACCGACAGATAGACAGAGCCACAAACACATCACTCTTGTTGCGTCAGGGGTTAAAAATGACAAACAAGTCCTCTGTGAGATATTTTGACCATCGCATGCGATAAACAACGATAAAATAACGGCTCCAAATACAGGTAAACCAGGAAACGTTTAGAGCACGTGAATTAAATTTTGTACCTAAGGAGTATGTTTAGCGCGGACAGCAAATTCAACACTGTGGAGACGCGATCATTTCGAAAATTGTGAGGCTTAACTTTGACCGACCGAATACGAACGAAGGTTATGAATGAAAGTGTCACCATTATGATCGAATACGGCGTGCTCCGTTGCTTTGGACACGTCCTACGAATGAGTAAGGAACGATTGACGAAGAATATTTACTGTGTGAATGTACAGGGTCGGAAGACTTACATACACAAAGCAGATAGCTCAAAAACAGAAAGGTCAAAGTACTAAGTGCATTTAAAAAAAAAACAATCAAAGAATCTGCAGTAAGCGAAAGGTTTACGCAAGGATTGCCATAGCTGGCGATCTGGATCAAGATGCAAGGTGTAAGTAAAGCAGGCGGAATACTAGTACAGCATTTTTTTTTACACCACTGTTTCAAACATGCATATGTCCCACTTTAAGAAAAGTCTATGGACCATAGTCTATGGACGTTTGCGGCGTCAGAGATCAGACAAATTAATTGGTTTCGCTTTGTATACACACTCAACGCACGCAGGCGGTGTGTAATGTTGTGTAAGCACTAGCAATAAGTGTTACCGTCAGGAGTATAAGTCTGGCACAGAAATATCAGTGTTAAGGTACTTCAGTACTTCGGCCAAGCATAGATCTTTGATGACGTAATAAGGGACTGAACTTCTTAAAATTAGAATTGAGGTTACGGATTACACGAGTCGCTAGAATATAAGGACTGACTACAAAGCTACCACATAAACATCTCTCATGCATGTAAAGAGAGGTCAGCGTGTTTTATTTATCAGCGCCTTCCGCATTACGGAAAGCTATGGTGGCATCCAAAGATTGCAACCGGATTGGACAAGCCATCCTCAAGGAGAGAGCATATTAATCTGACAATTCATGCTTCGCTTGACGAGTTCCGAGATGTAAAAGGCGGTAAATACGAGAGCTGGCAAAAAATTCTAAGCCTCGATGGTACGGCGCGGTGCAGAGAAAGGACTTGGTTGCCTGTGTGAGGTTGATACTTCTACTACGCACGTTTCAACGATGCATCTCGCGACGAGAACATCTAGCAAGTGCTGTGCGAAACCATCCCAAACGTATTCCAGATAGGGACGAACCTGAGTTTTGTATATCAAACACTTTTGGTACGGAGCCGGCGTAAAGAACCACCTCACTAAGGACTTTAATGCGAATGCGAAGTCTTGCTAATATATATATTTTGAGAATATGACAAATGCCATTAGTGACATTTTTTGTTCTGCAAAGATAATGATTTATTCTGAAGAGCGAGTAGGGTTAAGAAAGGGTTTTTTTTCTTTTGATTACAGTATTTTATACAATATTCGTTTTCACGATCCATCACATCACAAGTGCTGTGCTAAACCATCCCAAAGTAGCAAACGGTATTCAAGAAAGGGCCGTGCCTGGTTTTGTATAACAAACACTTTTGTTACGGTGCGGCGTGAAGTACCACCTCATTAAGGACTTTTATGCGAATGCGAAGTCTAGCTAATACGGCTCTCAATATAGATTTTATTTTGAGATTACGAGAAATGTCATTTGTGATAATTTTTGTTCTGCAAAGGCAATGATTTATTCTGAAAAGATGGTAGAGATAGGAAAGGGGTTTTTGTGTTTTGATTACAGTATTTGATACAATATATAGGTAGTAAAGTTACAAAAGTATATTAATATTAAATTAGCTTCATACAGGAATAAAAATATAATGATAACGTTGAGCGTATGGTAATGACAAAGTACATACACTGGCTTATTTGACAACGTGCAATTATAAGTTCAATATCAAATATGATCAATATTTCTAAATTGTAAGTATCGAGAAATTATAACAAAGGTAGAAGATAGTTTCTAGGTATCTGTTATATACCTATTTGTAACAGGTTTAAAACCCATTTTAATGATGAACTATATAATGTACAGTAAATACAGATACATATTTCGAAAACTTTCATTGCAGGACATTTTATCGTTGTATATTGAAGCCAACCAGTAGGTACACTGACTGTAGATTTAAAAAAGATAATTAAATTTAAAAAGTATATTTAAAGAAAGCTGTGTGAAAAAAGGTTATTACACTGTTCAAGGACAAGGACGCCTGACAATGATTTGCTGGCAAAGTGAAATAATATAAATAATCATAAAATATATAATTGTAATATTAAATTCTAAATAGGCCATCAAAAAAATAGCCTTCCTAAGTTTCATGCCGGTTCTTCTTAGGTGGGCCGCGTTCCGAAATGATGGTCACTTTAAATTTATTAATTTTTTCTCTAGTTTTAGTGTATGACATTTTGTAAGCGCCGTTAAAATGGTCTATGCAAAATAAAGACATTTTTTATTTATTTATTTTATTTGGATAAAAGGCTGGAAGTCGACTACTGATGAGGTTAGTGCATCTACACACAACCTCATCCAAAACCCGGAAAGTTTTCAGCTCGCTCTTACAAACTGCTTCAGATGTCTAGTAAACGACTTTGTGGCAGTTTACTTACGATTATTCCCAGTACTACAAGGGATCCAGTACTAAAAAAGTATCACAAAAGCTCGTGGCTCTGCTGACTCAGTGTTCTGTAAATGATGACTGCGTTAAGCAACTTTTACTATGGCTGAATACGGATGACCGCTTTGTGGTATTTCCATGTACGAGCGATTCCGTGCTTCGAAAGGCAGGTTAAGCCGTTGGTCCCGGTAGTCAGAAACATGGCAGACGTTAAACCAAGTTGAAAGCCTTACGGGCGGCTTGAAAAATTTCAACAACAGTTAGCGACAACCTGCGTCTGTCTATTTCAACACGGTTTTAAACATAAGTTTTCAATTCCATTCAACTCTATATTCTTAAAAGTTTATTATGAAGCTAGACTAGACCGCAAGACATATTTAAATAAACCATTGACTTTAATCGAGAACAATAACAATAGTAGGCAATGTGAGTATTACCCACGTGACACAGTTACATACAGCATTATATGATAGCTAAATAAATGTGGCATCAAATCATTGTATTAGATACTAATTGACGCCGGCGCGGCTCCGCACGCGTGGTGAAGTTTTCCCGTTCCCGTTTTCCATAGAAACTAGTTCCCGGAATAAAAGCCTATGTGTTATTCTGATGTGAAAGCTATATTATTGTAAAGTTTCATCAAAATCCATTCAGTAGATTTTGCGTGTGAAAGAGTAACAAACATCCATACTTACAATCTTTCACGTTTATAATATAGTAGGATCTACCTTTGATAAAAATTGAATGATAGATGGTGTTATTGCTCTTATAGTATCTATCATACATACATACATACATATAGTCACGCCTTAATCCTTCGAAGAGGTAGGCAGGGGGATACTATATGTCCACATTTCACGCATTTGCATTTATGTCCGACATAACATGCGGAGGGCCGATTACCGTGTTCAATGGACAGGCGCACAATGTGGCTTCCTGCTGTAGAAAGATACAAGCCGCAGTAACCGGCCTTCACCTTGGCTAAATAACTGCCATGTTACTGGCAACCGGGATAAAAAGGCTTAACGTGCCTTCTAAAGCATGGAAACGCTCATAAATAGCTCATATCTATTTTTTTATTTATAGTACCTAGTCAGGTCATAAGTATTGTCCCACAGTAAAAACTTTTCTTTTAGAATGCTGGCCACAAAAAAGTTTATTGAATTCGAATTTCGAATTGTTCATGAAAATAAAAATGTGTACTTTTTAGCATTTTACTCATTTTTAAATATGGAGTGGACGCTTAAAGAAGACCGTGTTGCAGTTATTGCGTTGCATCGTTGCGGTTACGCGCAAATTCAAATTTTTGACATACCGAAAATTTTTTTTTTGACAAAAGATTCGTTTATCGTACCATCAAACCAAACAATGAAGACTCTAGTGTAGATGACAGGTCAAGAAGTGGTCGCCCTCGGTCTGTTAGGACTCCAGCAGTGATAAAAGCTGTGAAGGCGCGAATTCAAAGAAATCCCAAACGTAAGCAGAAACTGTTGGCCCTTCAGATGGGGTTAAGCAGAACCACGGTGAAAAGGGTGTTAAATGAAGACTTAGGGCTTCGGTCATATCGAAGAAAAACAGGACATCGTTTAAATGCTCGTCTAATAGACCTGAGACAGAAGAGATGCCGCGCTTTGTTGAAGCGGTACGCGGGAAAAAAATATCGGGAAATTCTTTTTTCGGATGAAAAAATTTTTACCGTAGAAGAGAGCTACAACAAACAAAATGATAAGGTGTACGCACACAGTAGAGAAGAAGCGAGCAACCGTATTCCGCGTGTCCAACGAGGTCATTTTCCACCCTCGCTCATGGTATGGTTGGGAGTTTCTTATTGGGGCTTAACAGAGGTACATTTTTGTGAGAAAAGTGTAAAAACGAATGCAGTTGTGTATCAAAATACAGTCCTGACGAACCTTGTGGAACCTGTTTCTCATACCATGTTCAATAACAGTAGCACTGGGTATTCCAACAAGATTCGGCGCCAGCTCATAGAGCGAAGAGCACACAAGACTGGCTGGCGGCGCGTGAAATCGACTTCATCCGGCACGAAGACTGGCCCTCCTCCAGTCCAGATTTGAGTCCGTTAGATTACAAGATAAGGCAACACTTGGAGGATAAGGCGTGCTCAAATCCTCATCACAATTTGGAGTCACTCAAGACATCCTTGATTAAGGCAGCCGCCGATATTGGCATGGACCTCGTTCGTGCTGCTATAGACGACCGGCCGCGCAGATTAAAGGCCTGTATTCGAAATCACGGAGGTCATTTTGAATAAACTTTATTGTCCTAAGAATCTATGTTTTGTTAAGTTCATTTTGGTATATAAATGGTTACATAATGAATAAACTTGTTTCAATTATTTTATATTAAACATGTGAGCGAATTTATGACCTAACTAGGTATTTATATACCATAGCGAAAGATGCTTAATGCAGTGACCGTTTACGGAACACTGAGTTAGCGGGGCTACGAGGAGCGCTATTTCTGATCCCTGATTTATGGCCCCAATGCAAATGATAGTGACCAACGACATGAGAAAATCTTATTCTTTTTTATATTTAAATGTGATGTGTTGCGTCATCCGCCATACCAATTGCATTATTTATTCAACCACAACGGGATTTTTATGACATTTATTGACGCACTACTTAAGATATGACAAAGCATTACTTGCATTTATATAGTTAATGCAGTGATACAACAGAGGCACTTGGAGATTGCTTTTTCTTTTTCACCGCTCAAGTTAAGTACGCAACGGATTTCCATGCTATTTCACTTACAAATATTTTTGATGTAACTTAAGAGTAAAAATATTGCTAAAAAACAAAGCATAATAACGTCCATAGGCTACGGTGACCACTTTCCATCAGGTAGGCCGTATGCTTGTCTGCCACGTGTGGTATAAAAAAATAGTAGTAAGTACTGTATTCATGATCTTAACGTTTTTCTCAGTTACAATCAGAGATCAGATGAACGATCGACAACAGGTCGCGTTGGCGGATAAAGTGTGTCGGGAGCTCTGGGGCTCATCCGGGTCTCCTGGCCTTAGGCAGATGGAAGAGCATCGTGAACTTTTAGTCGGTAGGAGTACGGTATAGCATCCACACTTAAATAAAAAAGCCGAAAGGGCGAGCGCTCCATACATTTGTCTCTATACATCATTAATGTATCTTAACACATCAACAATAGAAAAAAATACCAATTAAAAAAAAAAGATGTCAAGGCTACGTTAAATAGATAAGTAGGAGGTACTATATGTATGTACCTTCATGTGGAAGTATGATTCAGCATAGTTAACTTGAGCGTCAAATACAGGTGTACTGGGGGCGGGAAGGCACTGGCCACAACACTCACCTTGACCATGTGTTCTCGCCGAGGACTTTCCCATGTCGGCCGCACCATTTACACACATACACTCACACTCGCGCGCGACTCTAACACTGTGTACTTATACTTATAGGTTGGTATAAAAGAGGCGTACAAAAAGTTAAGACGTTATATTATCGAAGGACACTTGAGGGTTAAACTAGGTCTCCTATGGAGCAGCAGGTGGTAAGGTGGTGTTGAGATGGGCGGAGGGCCGCGCGGCGCGATCGGCATTCTGTGCACCCCCACCGCACGTGTTCCTGGAACAAACAAATCACACATTATAATTTCATTTTTATTTCACTTTTCTTTTCTTATGAAGTTTCGGTTGGATATGAATTTCTAGTTTAGAGTCCGAGGTCGGCTTTGTTCAGCTGCCATTGACATTTTTTGGTATTGTTGGAACCGCAAAGTTCGAAAGTGATCTACGCGTCGTTTGAACGCGTCCGTTATCAGGTTATCAGCAAGTGTAGGCTAGTGTGGGCTCCAAAGATGATGGGGTCGCTTAATTCATCAATTATCTTTTTTGAGAAATGTCTGCTAATTAGGTTTGCATAGATATTGCGTTAGTATTGATAGATTCGAACTTTAAAATATTGTAGAGGAATGTTTGTAGTCTCTCTTGTACTGTCCAAAGGCGTTTATTGAAATCGGTAGCACAACTACAAACCACCTTACATAGCTTCAGAATTGTGATATACAATATACATTATTATACAGCTTTGTAGGGTTGAACACCCAACGGAGTCTTAACGAAGTTTCACCGAAAATTAGACAAATCTTTTGAAACATCTCTTAAACTAGTTTGACCATTCGTTAAGTGTTGGATGATGGTATTGAATTCTCGATCATAGACGTAAATTTACTGGTTGGTTCTTTTGGTCTTTCGTGTTTCGCCGTTTCTAAATATGAAACAAACGATATTTTACCAGCAAATTTGGGTTTACGATTTCAAGTCGAGTGATCGAGAATGGGGCCCTGCAGTATCTACATAAACTGTATAGATCACATCGCTAATTTAATCACGAGCACGAAGTGTTATAAATACGGACGTCACTACACTATTGCGACAAATTGATGTGGACACACTCGTTTAGTACTTTTTATAGATGTACCTACTCCGAATCGCAATGTTCATTGTATTTTTCGACCTCCCACAACATACTTTTTTAATGCTTCAAAAGCTGCTTTACACAAATTTTGCATATTTTAAGAAGCTTTTTTTTTTTCACATTCCAACTATCATTCATTTCACTATTTGAGAAGCAATCTTTGGAACAGTTAACTGGTTTTGAAATTCGAAATTAGCATAATTATAGATTCCATTTATGTTAAATTTAAGTATTAAATTTTCCTGTGCAACATTTATACAGGGATCAAATGTAATCTATAACAGAAATAACATAAATATCGTGACCATACAGAGGACAGACAGACTATAAAATCTTTATTTCGAATTTAATTCTTTTAAATAAAATAAATAAATAAATAAATATCCATCACGCCTTATCCCCGAAGGGGTGGCAGAGGCATATTATATGCCCACTTTTCACGGTGTGGATTCCTGTCCCACGTAATAGGTGGTGAGCCCATTGCCGTGTTGAAATAGAGAGACGCAGGTTGTGGCTACCTGCTGTTGAAATTTTCAAGCCGCCCATAAGGCCTTCAACCAGGCTTAACGACTGCCATTTTACTGGCAATCGGGACCAACGGCTTAACGTGCCTTCCCAAGCACGGAAACGCTCGCAAATATAAATGCCACAAAGTGGTCACCCATCCGAGGACCAGCCATAGTGAAAGTTGCGTAACTCAGTGATCGTTTACAGAACACTGAGACCGCCACGAGCGCTTCTTCTGTTCTTTTAAACAACTTGTTTTTAACTCCACTCAGTCTCATTCGATATTTCACTAATATTATTATAGTAATATTATAGATGAGAAAGGTTGTACGGATGTGTGAATGGACCTTTGTTATTCTAGCAAGCAAAAGCTACTACCCAGATTTTAATGAAACTGTATAGTAATATAGTTTTATATACACTTACTCATAATATGGCTCTTATCTCACCACAATTAGACACATAATGATACCTATTATCAAACTGTGGTTTTTTTAATTGATATTATATCACTAGTGGAATAATAGTTTTTTTTTGAATGCACTGATGAGATGTAATATTCATAAAAAAATCGATACAACAAAAAAAAGCGTTCAATAGAACAAATACCCGTTCAGGTCATAAATTCTGTCACATGTTAAATATAAAATAATTGAAACAAGTTTATTCATTATGTAACCATTTATATACCAAAATGAACTTAACAAAACATAGACTCTTATGACAATAAAGTTTATTCAAAATGACCTCCGTGATTTTGAATACAGGCCTTCAATCTGCGCGGCCAGTAGTCTATCGCAGCACGAACGAGGTCCATGTCAATAACGGCGGCTGCCTTAATCAAGGATGTCTTGAGTGACTCCAAATTGGGATGAGGCTTTGAGCACGCCTTTTCCTCCAAGTGTTGCCATATCTTTTGATCTAACGAACTCAAATCTGGACTGGAGGAAGGCCAGTCTTCGTGCCAGATGAAGTCGATTTCACGCGCCGCCAGCCAGTCTTGTGTGCACTTCGCTCTATGAGCTGGCGCCGAATCTTGTTGGAATACCCAGTGCTACTGTTATTGAACATGGTATGAGAAACAGGTTCCACAAGGTTCGTCAGGACTGTATTTTGATACACAACTGCATTCGTTTTTACACTTTTCTCACAAAAATGTACCTCTGTTAAGCCCCAATAAGAAACTCCCAACCATACCATGAGCGAGGGTGGAAAATGACCTCGTTGGACACGCGGAATACGGTTGCTCGCTTCTTCACTACTGTGTGCGTACACTTATCATTTTATTTGTTGTAGCTCTCTTCTACGGTAAAAAATTTTTCATCCGAAAAAAGAATTTCCCGATATTTTTTGACCGCGTACCGCTTTAACAAAGCGCGGCATCTCTTCAGTCTCAGGTCCATTAGATGAGCATTTAAACGATGTCCTGTTTTTCTTCGATATGACCGAAGCCCTAAGTCTTCATTTAACACCCTTTTCACCGTGGTTCTGCTTATTATCAATGTACAGAATTCTTCCCGTTGTCGTTATGTTATTAGTAGATAACGTTTTGGTAAATTTTTTAGTGTATTGAGGAAGTGGTGGGTGTCAAAGACCTTATCTTAGTTTCATTGTAAATATATTTATAGGTACTGATGTCATTTGTTATTGGACTGTTATTAAGCTTTGTTGTAGTATATAGATATTTATATTAATACATCATCACTACATATTATAAAACAACTAGCTGTCCCGCTGCTGTACGTCTTCGCCCGTGGCATACTTCGAACCCCGTGGCACCCATTAATCCCGTCGTTTATTAATTTCGCAATGTATATTTCCAAATTCGATGATTACTTCTCCGCTCTCCAGTACCAACGCCCACACGGCCCGTCGAATTATGGTTACACGAAATTAATTTCTTTGCGCATTATTTTGAATTCGCTATAACTCGTAAGATTTTCATTTAATTTGCAGGATGTAAAGGGACAAAATAAT
Organism: Thumatha senex; assembly: GCA_948477245.1. Classification (NCBI taxonomy): domain Eukaryota; kingdom Metazoa; phylum Arthropoda; class Insecta; order Lepidoptera; family Erebidae; genus Thumatha; species Thumatha senex. The sequence goes on along the minus strand of OX419741.1, from coordinate 15,455,032 downwards.
CTTCATGAAATGCTGAAGCCAACTAACGTAGTAAAAATAATAAGGATAAATAGTATATTTGCGTAAACAGCCCTCAAATTACCGCTTTATAATTGACGGTTTTTAATGTACTAAAATGTTATTCTTAAAAGATAAACATATACAGTTGCGAATTTTTTGTAGACCTACTTTAGATACACAATTGCACCATACATTATTTTGTTATATCTCAAGGGGTTTAGGCAGCGTTTTCGTTGAAAGCTCCCAGACGTGACGAATGACTAAAATGCACACGGTGAAATATGGAAATATAATATGCCTCTGCCACTCTGCGGCGTGATTGATTGATGCTTATCAATACAGGGGCATTTCTAGGGGCGTGGCAGGGATAAAATGTTTTGAGGACATTGTCGGAATAATAAGTTACCGAGTCATACATATCCACCTCAATTGAAAAATAATGTTAATCTATTCCTTATTCATCATGAAAGATGGCCATAAAAACATATTTCACATGTATAATATCAGTATAATTAAAGAGAAATATGAGTATGGGTATGCGTTAGTTGAATTTCATAGCTTTGCTAATAGTACCGCCAAAGTTCATAAATAAGTACATAATATTTATATGTACTGTGGTACCGCTGTATACCTTAGACAGGAAGCATTGCGTCCTGCATAACACCGATAAGATACGATGTTCTGTTGTAGATTAATGTAATGTAGATTATAAAATTTGTACCAAAAATACTCGTACATACATACATTGTAGTCATGCTTTTTATCCACGAAGGAGAAGGTAGAGGCATAGTATACGCCCACATTTAACCGTATGATTTTTTTCACACGTGACAGGCGACGAACTTATTGCCGTTTTTTTTTAAATTAATAGTAGCTAATTACCTGCTTTTGAAATCTTTAAAGCCGACCTTAATGCCTTCATCTTTGGCTTAACGTCTGTCATGTTACTAGTAACCGGTACCAAGGACTTAATATCCCTTCTCAAGCACGGAAACGTATGAAAATGGAAACGCCAAAAAGCTGTTCCCCATCTGAGAACGAGTCATAGCGAAATATGCTTAACGCAGCGATCGTTTACAGATGACTTAGTGAGGCTATGGAAATACTAAAAATACTCTCTAGAACAATTTACTTGTATTACTTTTGTTTTACAAATATTAATTCTAATTTTAAATTAGGTAAAAGGAAATTATTGACGCGAACAAAATCGTCAAAAAAGGAGATTATGATTACGCTCAAAAGTTAGTTATTATGTAGAAGTAACAAACCTAAACAAAAAAATGTTACATAAAATCTTGTGCAACTATAAGTGGTCCATAAAAAGTCCTCATGCCATTCTTGAAACTCCTTAAAAAATTACGTTAGACGATAAATTTACCACTTACAAGTCACTTATGTTTGTCTTTATCGTCGTCAACGGCACTCTAAGGCAATTTAAGTTATAAATATTAAAAAGGACCTTATTAGTTCATGTCAATATCAAAGAAAGCTTATATTATGAGATATTAATATCTATAATTGACAGAATACTTAAATCTAAATAACAAATATCCAAATAGGTACATAATACTACACTAATATTTCCGTAAACTTTGCAAAGAATTTTAATACATTTTCTTCATCGAAAGGTAACAAAATCTTGGCATAAAATAGATTAGTCCGATCAGTTACCATTAACCAACGCACGTGCATAGATTTATAACGCCTAATTAAAGATAATGGCACGTGTCAGGGATAAATTCTCTCAATAAAATTTAATGGCTATATACACGTACGTACCATTTTGGTTTGTTAATAGTTTCTAGGACCAAACATCTTAGGTTAACCACAATAACTAATGTCGTCAGCTAATGTACGGTAGAACGACCCTCTGTCAGATGGACCGATGACCTGGGGGCCAAGTCTAATTCAATAGCGTCAGAAAAGAATAGAAATCGTCGCTCCATAGAACTTGACACTTCTTACGAGTCTTGATGTACGGAACCGTATGGTCATTGCTGTAAATCCTGGTTTATAGGAGTCACAGTAATGGGAATGCGGGTGGGATTAGTCCCGTACGGAACCCTATATGGCGCGTGAACCGACACGCACTGGTCTTTTTTTTTATTTCTTTAGGGGCGGTAAGCATTTTTTACGGGGTGTCTCAGAGTTCATTTAGAGCTTTTAAGGTTCAAGGTTTTGATTCCAAACAATTTTATCGTCACGCATTACTAAGATAATATAAGGGTGACAACTTTATGTTACTACTGTAAGACATAGCCCGCGACTTAAGTTGTTATTTATTTATGCTTGTTATGTTATATACCGTTGCTGTATACCTATGGGCATCAGAATCTAATACCTTTTTTTTGTGTAAAGTGCATACTTAGGTTCACTTTAAATATGTAATTACAACTTTGACTTAAACTCCTAAAATACTTATTCTAAAAAGAGAATCCATTGATTTTTCTTTGTCTGATAAGTTTATATACTATGTTCCTGTATTCTAAACTAGAAGCACCAAGTCACTTATTGTTTTCACTTGGCACTACACTAACCATAGAGTTTAGTTCTATTGGATTGCCTCGGGTTTGTTATGGTAATGAAGTCTCTTTTCGTGAGCTTCATTCGAAACATTGGATAATTTTGTCGACCTGCTCCACTTGAAAGTCTAATACAAATGTTAGTGTTCCCATGAATATTTTCTATATACAAGTATCTTACAAATTTCATAAACGCGAAATTTTGTAAGAATGGATGTTTGTTACTCTTTTACGCAAAATCTACTGACTGAATTTTGATGAAACTTTACAATAATATAGATTATATATACATCAGAATAACACATAGGTTACTTTTTATCCCGGTAACAAGTTCCTGTGGGAAACGGGAACGGGAAACTTCTCTACGCGGGCGAAGCCGCGGGCGTCAACTAGTAGTAAATATATTCATCTTAGCAGCACTATTTATAAGTCAAGAACGTGTAGGCCGAATGTAGTGATCCTTGCTTTGTTAGTTTTGTCTCTACCCGTAATAGTAAAGAAAAGCACAAAAATTCGTGATAATTCTTTTCGAATATCTAAAGGTACAAAACTCCCCGTAAACAATAAAATGTATATACGCTGATGTCAATATGTAGGCACAGTAGTCACGTAATCTTGGAAATAATATTATGAATCAGAGCAAAAGCTTTGCTGTGTAGTGTTCTTACTGCACCCTGCAATTAATACAATGGCACCTCACTTAGGTATAAGTTAAATGCAAAGGAACTCGCGTCTCAAATACGGATTTATACTCCTACTCCTAAAAAAACAAGTGTTATTATTCTTAAAATTAAAAACCATGAACACACACAATGGGCGGTCTATTTGTATGTCTACGTGTTTTTTTTTCTTCTTACTTAATATATCGTAGGTACTTAATTCTTAATAATACATACAAAGTTAAAATGTTTATCCTTGACTCGACCGCAGTAATGGCGGTTGCATGTATGAAAAGCCCACTGTGTATTAGTAGGTATATGCTATCCATGGGGCCCGCTTAGTGGTGACATCATTTTATAGGCTAAAACCTTGAGTAGTCAAGCTACGCAACGATTTTATGACGTGACAAATCGTATAAATGGGGAAGGTTTGTTTTTCTAGACAATATAAAGTTTTTGAATATAATAATTATATATAGGTTTAGAAAAAGATTTGGGTCTGTATTTTTAACGACCAGCCAAATATAGATTTATGATAACTATCATTGGGATAACAATTAGAATCGGGCAGAAATCGCTTCGATATGACACTGGTCTTCTTCTCATACGCAACGACTGCACTGTATAACTAAGAAATTAACACAACCATTTGAATACTACCGATAATTGGTACATTAAGTTAGAATTTATTCTTGTTGTACAAAGAATCTTTGTAATGCCATTTATTATCTACAATACAGATTTGAATCAAAAGCAAAACTGAAGTAGTATAATAATCTTCAGACCTGACGCTTATTTGTACGGCGACCTGGCTGACAGGCTCGTTTATAACGAAAATGTCAATAAATGTCAACTAGACCTTAGATATAAAATGTAGGAACTATAACTGAACTGTTAACTGTATCGACGTTGTTTTATGAACATTAGATTTATGTGTCGTACTTCAGTCAGTTGTAATGAACCATCTTTGAAGACTCATTGACTAATGGACTACTGGACAGCACCTTAATAAATCAAGCAGTAGCTGCAAGCTAAGACCGTAAAAAGTAAGGCAGTAAATTTGGTCGGGAAGACCAGGCGCCAATTATCGAAGTGAATTTGCTGGTCTTTAGTCCCATGTTTTGACGTTTTTCAATTTAAGACAAATAAAATTTTACCAGATATTTTTCGTCTGTGTTGTCAAAGCGTACTTATGGCCGAACATTAAATTCTATATAAATACTTAGAAAACAAAAATTTTGTATTGCAATCAAACATAATAGATGAAAAACTATATACAAATATCACTTCCTTTGGGTCCTCGTGGAGCCGGCACGGCCACAGCCGTACGATTATACTTTACGTATCAGTGTGTTCGCAAAAAGTGACGAAACCAGCATCGCACGCGGCTCCCTTGCAGTTTCTCTACAATACCACGAACATAAAAGCTACTACGGTAAGGGTCCTAATGCGGTACCGCGGCATGACTCCTCACACCATCCTCACCATACAGTCTATCGGCACTCTTCTGCTTATTTAACTCCTCTCCCCATTCACTCAGGAATAAAAATAACATTTTATTAGCGAATGAATTTTTCAATTCGGTCCTGAACTTAATAAGTTTTTAAAATACAAATAAACATACAAAAATACAATCTTTTCTTTTTATAATATTATTAGTATAGATAAAGATTTTACGTAGTATTATTTAACAACATTGCCTACAATTAAATGTGTCATAGTAGCGTGTCCGTTATCTATGTAGATAATAGTGATAGTAAAAACGCTATGTTTATGTAAGAACAAGGTCCCAGGCATTTATGAAAACGACTGAGAGAACTACATCAGTCATTTCCAAAAAAATTTTTTTTCCTTTACTTCAGATTTCGAAAACTAGCTCATCGCGAAGTTAGAAAAGTGGGTTCTTTAATTACGAATTATAAGTGGAGCGAAGCGGTGGAACTACGGGTAATAAATACCCCATTCTAACATTATTTCAACATATGTATGAATAAACCCCCGAACTCCGAAATAAACATATAATGCGGATCACGACTTGAACCCAAGAGCTCACAGTACGCCGCCGCGCCGGCAAGTCAAAAATGTTTTTTTTTTAATTCTGCGAGCTTCAATTAATATGATTTTTTATGAACTTAACGTCAAATAGGAACTTTCGTTTTGTAAACGGCCATGAAATAACAAGGTGAGAGTTGATACGTCATAATACAATTCAGCGCCCGCGCCTCAAAAAGGAAGACCAGTCAGGCTTTCCATCAATTTATTACGTTTACATTGCAACATAATAGGTTTTATCGCGATGATGTACTAGGGCCTGAATAAGATCTAGTTCCAACATCGATGGGGTATCGATTACGTGAAGCGTCTGCTTACTCACGGACGTGGTCCTGACGCAGGCATCTAACAAGAGTTGGGAAGTCAAACTGGAGTTGCGCCCAACAATGATAACAATAACATCCGATAGTTGCTCCCGGCAGTCAATAAAAGCGGACCCCAGGCTCAGATTTGATAAATCTTTAATAATTGAAATAAAAAGGAATTCGTTAAACTGTAATTATTTTCATGTATGAAGCGATTGATGAATCTGCAGGAAGCGAAAGAAGTATGCAGGCGATATATCCTCTCTGACTACCCGTACTCCGTTTTCTAGCCATGTTTAGTTCAATCCGGTTCTTCAAAGTATTTACCGGGTTGGTAATATTTGTTTACACTTTACACCGTTAGGACCCCGCGCTCGACAATGAAAGCTGCCAGGAGTAAAATGATGTTTAACATTTTGCAGTAACAACTTGTAGTATTCCACATTACTTACTTTTTAACATGACCTTACGCCATTTTCAAAGGTTGACAAACAGGTCAGATTAAAAATATTATGGGTAATTTTTTATACATCGCCATCTAGCCCAAACTAAGCTATAAATAAACTTTTACTATAGGATCTAGACAACTGATATAGGTACATACATACTTATATATTTCTAAATACATACATATTATACATAGGAAACACCTAAACTCCGAAACCAACATTTGTGGCTCAAACAAATATTTCTTCAGACCCGGGAATCGAACTCGCGACCACATGCGCGGCAGTCGCATACACTACCACTGCGCCACCGAGGCAATCGGTCAGGAAATCAAAAAATAAATAATGTGGAATAGTATACAATATAGTATATATAGGTGTTTTGATTCAAGATGTGTAGCAAGTTCTACCAAGCATCAATGAACAGTATAAACGTTAATGATGTTTAAGTTGGACAACGTCGATATGGACAAGTGGGTACATTTGTAGATCGTACTTGAAGACACATCATTATACTGACGGCCTACATTACTTGAGTGTAAAGGGTTTGGCACGTACTTGTCGTGTTGACACACTTCCTCGCAGACAACGGTTTTCCCCGGTAACAATTTTATATAGTTTGCTGGCGTGTAATAATGCAGGTAAGACACAAATAAATACTCGTATATTATGTTATGAAGCCTGTAGGAGTAACATACGTGTTCTTATTGGAACGAAGTTCCTTATCGCGCGTTGTGAAAGGGGGCTAGACGGATAAAATTCTTACGAAAAGTTGTCACGACACTTTTTGCTATTTGTTTTTTTTATTTTATATTTTTATTAATTATTTATTAATACATTAACATCATCTTTATTTGTTATTGAAGCGCTCGTGGCCCCGCGGTCTCAGTGTTCGGTAAACGATCACTGAGGTACGCAACTTTCACTATGGCTGGTCGTCGGATGGGTGACCACTTTGTGGCATTTACATTTGCGAGCGTTTCCGTGCTTCGGAAGGCACGTTAAGCCGTTGGTCCTGGTTGCCAGTAAAATGGCAGTCGTTAAGCCTGGTTGAAGGCCTTAAAGGCGGCTTAAAAAATTTCAACAGCAGGTAACCACAACCTGCCTCTGTCTATTTCAACACGGCAATGGGCTCACCACCTATTACGTGGGACAGGAATCCACACGGTGAAAAGTGGGCATATAATATGCCTCTGCCACCACTTCGGGGATAAGGCGTGATGGATATTTTATCTTTTTAAATTCTTACGAAAATTCGTCACGAAACTTTGCTTTTTGCCTTTTTTTTTATATTTTAATTAATTATTTATTAATACATTAACATCATCTTTTTACATCTGTTGTTAGTTACATATTATATTATCTATAAAAAAAAACTTTTTATATTTTTTTTTTTTTAACTTCGTTCCATCCGGGTGTCCCTTGACACCTCTCAAGTTTTTTATTAAAACATATAGTTCCATGAAGACTTGTTCCAATTTAATTTTAAAGATGAATGTTACTGAGTGTATAGAACCTGGAGTCTTGAAATATTAACCGTCTTTATCAAATCGCATTAAATTTTGAATTTTTAACAGTATTTGTGCAAAATCTAGGTATTAACATAAAAAATGTATTTATCGAAGGTATGTAGAAAATACAAAGATTTGGAAAATTAATATATTACTCTATTCGTCTAGACAGAAATTAAATTCACTTACTTATTAGTTGTGCATTTGATTTTCAATATCTTTACTAATATTACAAAGCTGAAGAGTTTAGTTTGAACGCGCTAATCTCAGGAACTACTGGTCGGATTTGAAAAATTCTTTTTTGTGTTAGATAGCCCATTTATGGAGGAAGGCTATAGGCTATATATAATTACGCTGGTTCCCTGGAGAGCGGAGCAGTAGTAAATGTGTGTCGTAATATGTGCTACAGGAGTTCGCATAATGTCACGGGCGAAGCCGAGCGTGTCACATAGTATGCATTATATACGAAGCTAATTTGTAGTAATGTTTTAAGCGTAAGTAGTAATGTAATACGAAGTAGATAAGAAGGCTATTTGTAGTAATGGTTTAGTATTAGGTACTAACTAAGCATCTTAAAATTTAATTAAAAGACCATTATGTTACATATAGGTACTGCCTCTGAAATAAAACCAAGAAACCTGAATTCTGCATACCTGTGAAAGGTAACTAAATTATAGTAGTACTATACTTATTTTGTCTTTGTACTGGGCTAAATACACTGTCTTTTGTCTAAGTTCGGAAGCTACATGCTTTACTGACTGGATCTGTGAGATAAGTAACTAACCACATGGAACGCAGCTCGGGGAATTCCCTATTCCCTCCTATATATACCGTAAGAGACCGTAAGAATCCGCCGCCCTATCTTGTGACTCCAGCCTACACTGGTACTAGGTTCATACTATACATATTACCTAGACTGGTTAACCTTAAATGCTATTTGGGATTGTGGGTATTTGTCATTTAACTCGATCTATATTGATCTGTATTTGTCAGTTAACTCGATCTATATAAAAACGCATAAACAAAAGCAAGATAAAAGCAACCTAGGTATTTAATGTTTAACAATTGAGGCCAAAATATATCGTCGCCGGCTTTGTAAACTAATATATGTATTAGAGACCGGTTCACAATATTACACAATTTATTCAATAAAAGTTGTTTAATATATTACTTGAAGAACGACTACATTATGTTTTTGAATGCTTGGTAATTATTAAAATGAATGTTCTCAATATTTTAATAACACAACTGAGGTTAACTGGTTAAAGTCACGATTTCAAAACTCATTTCATTATTTTTCGTCTTTGATACAAGTATTCCATTTTTATTTGCGTCTTATCTGTATGAATAAGTTACGTTAGTTTATTGAATAAATTTATTTGTATTAAAAATACATTTATTGTATTGTTGAACTTACATCATTTTTGTCCAGACGAATCTCAGACAATCCAATGAAACGCTTAAGTCTGCTTTAAACACGTCACATCACATTACAAAAATAATTATAGTTTATTATTGCACAAAACTTTCTAAAATTGTACCTAAATATTTTAAGGCACAGGGTTTAAATACTAAAATGTATTGAAGTTTTCACAATTTGTTTTGTGAAACAATAACACGGATGTTGCTAGTCCGCCTACCGAACAGGCGTGTGACTTCGAACGGTAAACGAAACGCACTGTTTTGATAGTGTATTTTAGCGTAGCAAACCTTCAAGGTGATTGGAACTGTACTAAAGTTCGTGTACGACGTTACTTCCAATGGATCATATTGTTAATCTATACATCCAATGCCGTTTCTGTTATGAAATACATTCGCATAAGCCGGGTTAGCTATGCAATCGACAACCTTGTCTTTGACATTTCTGTTGCTTGACCTATATCTAAGGAATAAGCTTTAGGAAATAGAATAAGAAATAATTATAACACACATTGTTTGTATTCTAAATGTTTTTTTTTTATAGAACATTTAGTAGGTATACCAATTACAATCGTAATATAATCAACAGTGAAATGAAAATTGACGATAATTCATTGATTACCACTGCAAAATGAATACATTATTGAAGTTCTAAATCTACAGTGAAGATGCACTCATTAGTCTTTATTATCATTATCTACTCATAAGCCTCTGCTTAATATCGCCACGAGTTGGGTTTCCGCGATATATTATTAGGTCATCAGTTCACCTTACGGGAGGCCTATGCGCGCTACGTTTTCCGGTATGCCATTGCCACACAAAAACCTTTTGATGCCACCCGCCCCGTTAGTTCCATGAATTTAGTGTCCCTTTTGCCACTTGAGAAGGGCACTGCTTTTCGAAAGACTTAGTAGTATAAACCTACTAGCATTATTACGATGCGTTAAAAATTCAGCACATTACTCAATTACATAAATTCATAAAACCCTTTGGTGTCCTAATTCCAGAGCACATCTCATCTAGTCTTATCGGACTATATCGGGATGCTTAACGTTGATATCTAAAATGACGTACAGTACCATAGTTATTTAGAGAATGTTAAGTTGAAGTCGAAAAAGCTTTGAGTGTTCAACAGGGCACGGCTGTAATCACTGGCGGAACAAAAACTGTTGGGTACTTTAAAAATCGCAAGTGTGACAACCTTTGGGCTGGTGCATATCCACTTGACCTGTTCAACTCGGTTCAAAAAGCTAAGAGGGTTATCGTAGTTTCTATACTTGCAGACGGTGTCGAACTTCTTCGCAATAGGAGAGAATTCACTTTCTTATGTGTATTCTACCGGTTGTACAATCATTTGAATTGTGCGAAATTGATTTTGCCCAATGTATTATCTATAATCGTACCGCTCGCCACAGTCAGGGTGTTCATCCTCACATTACGCGTCGGCCCTGCCAGTGCTTACGTAACATACATAGAATAGTGTATATTTTATGAAAGGAGATAACATAATAAACAACAGTTAGTATACAAATTACTACAAATAGAAGTAAAAAATAAATTGTGACCCTCCTTTACCTACTTACTATGTGTTTAGTAGTAGAAATAATAATAACCCAAGGGTCCTCACTTTAGCAAATAACACCGTGAGTGTGCAGAATATGTAAGACTGAATCCATAGGGTATACGCTGACGCTGACCCAGAGTCGCACATTAGTCGGGTCTTTAGTTTTAACATCTTTCATAAATTTCGCAATAAGATTGATTACTTTCCGCGCACAATTTTCTAGCTGGGTTAGTATACAAGACGAATAGTTTGTCGATACCGAACGACTGTTCCTTAAATAAGTAACAGCGATGTTGGCACAAACAATAGATCAACTTACCTCTAGGGACGTTTAGACATATCGTAGACATTATTTTTATTAACACAATTATACTGAAGTATTTTATACATAATCACGCCTTTTTTCCCAGCAATTAGGTAGAGGCAAAATCATAAGCTGGGTACTGTTGTGTTGTATTGTCCCATGGCAAGTGATGAGCGTATTGCCTATTTACATGGCCCAATATATTGTCAAACTATAAATGCTAAACACATTTTAATTTTAACTAGCAAAAACGCTATATCTCTTAAATTATGTTCACCATATTCTAATTAGAGCACAATAAATACCAATACTTAGGATAAGCTAAATTTAGGGACGCGGTTTACTGACACAACTAATACTTTAATATGCTCAAATTTAAAAATAAATGTATGAATAATCCAGTGAAAGCAGTCGTTGAATTGGCAACAATCCAATACATATTTTTTGCTGGGTGCTCTGGATTCGTGAATTGAAGCTTATTAAGGATATAATTTCCAAGACAATCGCCGCATTTGTTTGAGGCACCAGAACGGATAGCTCTCGATATGATGTACTCACTCGCCATTAAAATGGATTGTTTATCAATATACACATAATTCATCATATGTGACCTGATTACTATAAATTTTGTGAACGGTCTGGCGCCGGCACTCTGTTTTAAATGATTTGATTTGACTTTTGTTATGGCTTTGATGGAAGCAATTGTCATCTGTTGTGACAATTCCTTCAAGGCCGTCTACATCAGAGCTTCGTCCGTCGGTAACCGGTAAGAACTACAAGCTGATATACCATATATCATGCCACATCAGAGCCACCATATAATTCCTATAATAGAAAGAAAACGAGGAGTAACAATGTACCTAACCGTTTACAGTAACAAGTAAATATAACGACACACACAGCCACACTAACTTTTTATGTGGTAATAAAAGCAGACAAATAATATATCAAACAACATTAGCACCGGGGTGTCGATATAGGCATATAACATGGTATATACTCCCGTCAACAGAATCAAATTAGGCCGGCAGGGTCAGCAAACAAACCCACCCCATACACAATAGATAAAACCTTTGCCAAAGACCCTTGTTGCTGACAAAGAAGAACTAGTTTGCCCTAAAACAGCGCGTTTCCGCGTTCTACTTTCAGTAACATTAAAGCTCGACCGTGATTGAGCAAGGCGTGGCGTGGCACCCATCACGCATTCATGCGGTTACTCACTGCCAATATAGACTCGTGGAATCGATTAACGGATAGGGTAAAATAGGGTTTGATCGAGTTCATCCCTTAAGTAATCAAGTATTGCGGGTCACTAGAACCCATTTGGCCTGATAATAGCACATTGTAAGCTGAGGTTGACCCTTATAATAAATATGTTGTTTTATGTTGTGTTGCTACTATAGAGCGCAAAGGAGTGATTTAAGGATGCAGGCCCGTTCGCTATTGTGTTATGTAACCGCTTTAATCCATATTTTTCTGTTTAATCATAATTTGTTTTACAGTTTGTGTTAGATGTTGAAGATAAATTAAGATTGTTTGGTTGGTTCACCTTTAATGATTTTTATTAACCATTTAAGGTAATCCAATAGTTAACCAGCCAGCATTCTTAAATATTTTGTACTTTGTACATAAATAGTAATAGTAGATTATGGTACAAGTGTGTTAATAGCCGCAAGGCGAGGGTCTTAAGAGAGCCGAAGACGGTAATCAAGAATACACACGTGTATCATACGACGTTTTTCAATACACTTATGAATAATATAATGCTATATAAAATAAATTAGTTTTTTTTATGTGCGCGCATTGACCACAGAGTAAAGAATGAGGGTTCTTATTTTTTGTGAAAGTTGTCGTTTAAAGTTTGAAACAGAGAGAAAACAAAAGTTATATTTGAGTGAAAGTTTTGTTTATTATACACGCACAAGATGAAAATTTCTATTTAAATACGAAGTTACATGAAATTAACACGCAATATGTAGGTATATTAATTCATTTGTTCTATTGAACGCGATCTTTTTTGTATTAATTTTTTTTAAGAATAATTTAAAAAAAAAATCTATTATCCCACTCGTGATTTAATAACAATCAGCCTAATTGCGGTGTGATTAGAGTCATATTATGAGTAAGTGTTTTGAAAAATATATAATTATCTTGAAAGTATATTTGAGGAGTGCCTGTTCAAGAGTAATGTTTCGTTTAGAGAAACAATATAAAAGCAGCAAAAGTCTAATTTCTTGTCGTGAAAATGGAAGAAACAACATTTATTTCCATTGGAACTAATTTATTTCACGTGAAATTACGTAAATTTGTTTAAAGGGAGACCTTTTAAACAGATTAAGAACCAAAAATTATTTATATAATAAGTACATATCTAAGATCTGGTTTAACAGAATTAGACTAAAGTACGTGAGGTAAGAACATGGAACGCTATCTAGATCTTTGGGGCGGTAAATCCAGTAGAAACCAGTCTGTCCATGGTGCCCTAAACAAAATAAGGCCAAACATAGAGGTCTTTGTCCAGCAGTGGACAGAGATGGGCTAATGTGATCGATACATTTAGTGGATTATGGTGGTACCTATAATAAGATACCCAATTGAGAAATGTATAGTAGGTTTTTCCAAACATAGCTACGGCGGCGTACAACGTTGAATTAAGTACAAAATCCACACATGTAGACGTTTCTAGTAGACTAACAAGTTCTACGTGTAAATATGAAATAGGTCATAAAAATATAGACTATAAAGAATAATAATAACCGTTACCAGAGCGGCCTATTTGACTAGTCCGAACGTTAATGATGTTCAGACGTCATAACGTAATAATGATTTTTTCAAGTAATGTCATAACGATTGTCAGTGATATTTTTTATATTTGTATTAGGCCTTAGGTCTTACTTAGCCTTTAAATCAAACCATTGTCAGTGTGGGTATTGAAATGATGACATTGCCGATAGTAAATGTAATAAAAATAATAGTAAAATTGCTGACGATGTCTGACCCGATCATGAATTCAATTGCCAAATTTACCTTGCATTCAATATAATGGTTTCCCTATGTAAAAAGCTGAGACATGTTAATACGAGGGCGGCACTGAAGATTTAGGGAATCAAGGAAGTTACACAACATTACTATTTAAAAATGTATTTATTGCTTTTCGAAGTATTCTCCGCGAAATTTGACACATTTTTCCATACGATGGAACCAATCATTGAAGCAACCATTCCATTCGGAAGTTGGGGTATCCAAAATGGCCGTTTTGTAGGCGTCCATAGCTTCTTCAGGTGATGAAAATCTCTGAGCACTCAATTTATTCTTTTTTTAGGGAAAGTATAGAAATCATTAGGGCTTAGGTCAGGGGCTGTACGGCGGATGGTCTAATAATTCTGTTTTCTTGCTCTAAAAACTCTTTTGTTCTGTGCGCGGTGTGAGAACTCGCATTGTCGTGATGGAGGATGGTGCGGCGGTTGCAGTTCTCTTTACGGAGTTCAGAAATGACCTGTGGCAAACAAATGCTAGCATAACATTCTGCATTAACCGTTCTTTGTCCCTCAAGAGGAATAGTCGCAACATGGCCGGGTTTGGAGACAAACGTGGCCACCATTTTTTTTGCAACACTCCGTGAACGAACAATTTTTGTTGGCTTTAACTAATTTTCGAACACCCAAACTGATGCGGCGGTTGCAGTTCTCTTTACGGAGTTCAGAAACGACCTGTGGCAAACAAATGCTAGCATACCATTCTGCATTAACCGTTCTTTGTCCCTCAAGAGGAATAGTGGCAACATGGCCGGTTTTGGAGACAAACGTGGCCACCATTTTTTTTTGCAACACTCCGTGAACGAACAATTTTTGTTGGCTTTAACTAATTTTCGAACACCCAAACTCATGACTGGTTTTTTGTTTCGGGTTCGTACGCGTATATCCAGGATTCGTCACCTGATACGATGTTGTATACAGCATTTGAGGATCCTGCGTGGAATCTTTCCAGAGTTCTGACGCATCAAGTAACGATGCGAAGCGAGCCGCTTTTTGCTCTTCACAGAGTGAATGCGGTATCCATCGGGAAAACAAGTTTTTTACACCTAATTGTTCATGCAAGTTTATTTGTATTTGACTCATGCCAATGTCTAAAGTGCCTGAATTTCGTGGTATGTCACATGTCGATCTTCCTCAATCAGCTTACGCACAGCATCAACGTTTTCTTGGGTGACTGCAGTTTTTGGACGACCTTGACGGGGATCATCACTGAGCTTGACACGTCCACGTTGAAATTCAGCAAACCAGCGATAAATTGTGGTTTTGGATGGGGGCTTCATCACCAAATGAAGAAATCATCCGTCGACGCACTGTTTTTGTGATAACCACTTCGAAAGTCATAATAAATCATTGCTCTTGAATTTTCTCGAGTCGATTCCATTTTCTCAACGACTCAACAAGTTTGACAAAACCTTGTGACAAGACCGAGAATCTTTTTTTTTAATAAATAAATGGTATTCGATTTTTAAAACCAAGGAGTTTTCAATTAAAAAGATTTTAATATGACAGGAACAGTGGAAATGTTCCATTCCCGATACTTTTAGTGCAGCCCTCGTATAAGGCTGCGTCATTATTATGCGGAAATAAATAATCCATGAATAACGCATATCCAGTGGTCTCAAATTATGTGAAACTAAAGTGACTTGATCTATGATAACCGAATATGAAGATGAAACTTTTTCGGGGGTGGCAAGGCTCATAACTACGATAAAAAGATATTGGTTGTTCTTCTTAAAACTTTATCAGAAGACAACCGGAATTATTCTCACTCATTCGGAAGCGCTTTCCCAGATCATATAGAAAAAACTTAACTATCTTCACGCTGTATCCCTGACGGGGTAGTCAGAGAGGACAGATCGCCAGGCTTCGCGATCCATGCATACTTCTTTCGCTTCTTCGAGATTCATCAATCGCTTCATACACGCACGTCTGGGTATCCGAGTACTTTTGACCTTTCCGTTTTTGAGCAATCTGCTCACGTGGTCTTCATATGTAAGTCTCGGCCTTCCCTGACTCCTTCTACCCTCTACTTTTGAACAATATATATTCTTCGTCAATCGTTCCTCACTCATTCGTTGGACGTGTCCAAACCAACGGAGCACGCCTTTTTCCAGCTTAACGCTGACACTTTCATTCAAACCTGCCATATTGCGTATCACTTCGTTACGTATTCGGTCGGCCAAGGTAACGCCGCACAATTTTCGAAGTGATCGCATCTCCACAGCATTCAATTTACTTTCATGCATCTGCTGACATACCCAGGTTTCACTACCGTAAAGCAAAGTTGGCACTAGCACTGCGTTATGAATCGCCAGTCGTGCTTCTTTTACGATGCTTTGTCGCTTTACTAACTGGGACAAAGCACCGTTAACTTTGTTTCCGGCAGCTACTCGCCGTTCTACATCCGAATCACATCTTCCATCCGCGCTAAACATACTTCCTAAATACACAATTTCATTCACTTGCTCTAAACGTTCCTGGTTTACTCTAATCTCGCATTTAGTTCTTACGTCACCTCTTTCAAATACTAGAACCTTAGTTTTACTTGCATTCAAGCTGAGACCCTTACTTTCACACCCCTCTTTCATATTAGTGACTAATGCCTGTAGGTCGGCTTCTGACGAGGCCATGAGCACCGCATCATCAGCGTACAGCAGACAGTTTACTGTAAAGTCACCCAAATTCACACCCATATTAAAATCTTTCAACTTCTGCAGGCAACTGTCCAGATACACTATGAACAGCCAGGCGGACATGACACATCCCTGTTTGACGCCTGTACAGACATTAAAAAGAGGTGACACATCCCCCCCTACTCGCACGCAAGCCTTACAGTCCCTATAAAGCGACTGTATTGCCCGCAGTAGCGAGCCGTCCACACCATATCCTGGCAGCAAGTCCCACAGCGTTTCTCTCACAACGTTATCAAATGCTTTCTCTAGATCCACAAAAGCGCAGAAAACCTTCTGGCTAAGAGCCAGAAACTTTTCCGCGATCATGCGGAGAGAAAACACTTGATCCATGCAACCTCTTCCACGTCGGAATCCGCATTGAGCCTCCCATAAATACCTTTCAGACTTTTCTTGCATTCGTGCCGTTATAACCTTTGCATACACCTTACTAGCTAAGCTGACCAAGCTGATCGCCCTGTAGCTGGAGCAGTTTAGGCGCGAGCCTTTCCCTTTGTAAATAGGTACTACAACTGCTACTCGCCAGTCATCCGGGACCTCACCTGTCCGCCAGCACAAGTTGCATAACAGACATAGTGTGTCCCAGACACGCGACCCACCGTACTTGATCATCTCAGCAGTAACTCTGTCTTTTCCCGCAGCCTTACCACATTTCATACTTCTTATCGCTTGTTCTTGATCATATAGGATCTGTGAATCACATTTTCGAATCTATCGGATTGAGTTGGCACTCTTGGATATTGAAATTCGGATTAGGATACAGGTCACATGCTCTTTATTTCATTATTTTAAAATGTAGAACTCCCCTACACCAAACTAGGTTGCAAATTCATTTGCGATGGTTGGCTGAAGGAAAATCGGTAGCAATACCAGTCTCAAATGCCCCTAAAGAACTTCGTCAAGTTTTTATTAAAATTTATACTTTACAAACATCCCGGATACCAGTATATGTTATTAGATTAGTCAGTATATGCCATTATATGTCTATGTAATCCCAATTAAAAGCTACAGTAGTTAACAGGCACGAATGCCGCGAAAGACAAATTGTAGTGGACACTGTTTCACAACACTATGTTTAATTAATACCAAAAAAAAAATGTTACACAGACATGGCGTGACGAGTGACGACCGCACCTTTACGGCAAAGGCCTTCAGACAATACAGCCTTCTTCCGCATGTAGGCCGCATTTGCCAAAAACTAAGCTAAATCATTCATCAACGTCGAAAACTTAAACAATGGTCACTTGCGTCATCAACACATCGATTTACCAAAAGGTGAAAAGAAAACTCCGATCAAAAAAAGTTTCAGCGTTAATGTTTGCATTCATTCGTGACAAGCGTTAGCCTTTTTAACTTTTAGGTACATAGAAATTCTATCATATCGAGTCAATCCGCCCCACGGCTGGTGCTATCTGGTCGAAACGTCGGGTAGTATAAGGTAGACTAGTATGTAAATATAATGTATAAAGTGTACAGGGTTATAGGAAAAGTCGTGCTACATCCGTTAAGGGCGTCGAGTAAACATCATTTCTGACTTATTTCACTATGAAACACCCTATCCTAAACTTAACCCTTTTCGAGATATTCGACTTTTAGTATTTTTATTGAAAATTGCCGATTTTTAGGTTACTAAATTTATTATGTGTGTCTTATTATTATTATTATTGCATTTTTACATGTGGTAATAAGATGATTTAGGACGCCAATCATTAAAATAGTGCATAAGTTAATTGAATAGGCCGTATTAGACAAGTGAAAGTTAAGAAATTTAAAAACATATTAGAATGTTTATTTTACTCTAAGGGATATCTAAAAAAAATATTATGGCAGTTGTTCGGCAGATGTGTTTTAAAATATCTACGTTTTATCAGCTATCTAACGAGGTATAACAATCTAGGATTTGTATTACATTTCGTGGGGAAAACAGTAGTTGGGACGCTTCAGGTAGCAGTTCTAACAGGTCTATTGTCCTTCAAGTTAAGACGCACCGTGCGAGCGAGACAAGAAAAAATATTATAGAGACCGGTTAGGGCTGGGAATACAACACGGGATATTATTTTGGTTGTTAGTCTGCTTTTGTGCTTCGTACATAGTAGATGTGAAATCGATTTGCTATTTTTCTTGACGTGGCTGTGATTCTGGACAATTTCTTCCTTCTGATTTGTGACTACTGTGCTTGTTAACTGAACTATGGTTTGTACTTGTGATACGGAAGTGTTGAAGACGTAGTCCTACACACCTGATGAATATGCTGATATGCTTATTTGTTACGGATACTGCGATTGTGTGTCTGCGCAAGCTCGCAACAAATACATAACTCGATTCGATGTGGCCGTTATTGACAGATTTTATCGAAGACTTCGAGAAACTGACTCTGTTTTGAGACGAAATACAGACATGGGAAGACCACGAATTGATGACGACGAAGAACAGGACAATCAGATAGTGCAACGCTTTCGAGCGGATCCGACTACTTCCACTAATATTGTTGCCCGTGATCTGGGACTTTCGCAATGGAGAGTGTGGTTTACAGTGCATACTGCTGGCCTATACCCGTACCATTACACACCGGTATACACTATTGAAGAAGGAGACCCCGCGAGAAGGTTGGACTTCTGCAGATTTATGCTAAATGCAGACGTAGAAGACCCAGATTTTTTAAAAAATATCTTATTGGCAGATGAATCCAAATTTGATAAAGATGGCATAACTAACTATCACAACGCCCATTACTGGGCCCCTAAAGAACTAAGGAATCCTATTAAGAAAAGAGTGAAGGGGTCCCAACGAAGATTCAACGTGAATGTGTGGATGGGATTATCTCCTATCTTTTGATTGGACTTTACTTTCTCCCGGACAATCTAAATGGGGAAAGGTACGAAAACTTCTTGAGAAGAGACTTGAGTGATTTGCTGGATGATCTGCTACTTAACTTCCCTCAGGGACATGTGGTTCCAACATGATGGCTACCCTGCCCATTTCAGGAGAAGTGTCAGAGACTGGCTGGATACTAATTATCCCAACAAATGGATAGGACGAGGTGGACCGTTGCCATGGCCAGCAAGAAGTCTGAACCTAACCCCCACGGATTTTCATGTGTGGGGGCGCATAATATGTCTTATCTACAGCGAGCTAAATCCAGTTTCGTCTGTGGAAGAATTAAGAGAAATGATTGTGGATGCAGCAAATCAAATGAGGACAAGTTGACCACTGGAGTAGTGAAGTCTGGTCTCCGTAGAAGAATGCGACAATGTATTAGAATGAACTGTAGAGTAAGAAAAAGTTGTGTGAAAACCTGATTTAATAAATGATATTTAATTTACTTTTAAGGGCTAAGAACTAATTGTTTTATTTTACTTTTTAGGGCTAAGTATCAATTTTCTTTTCCACTGTCGCCAATGAAACTAAGTTTTTTTATAATGCATTTAAATAAAACCCTAGATTGTTATACCTCGTTAGATAGCTGATGAAACGTAGATATTTTTAAATACATCTGCCGAACAACTGCCATTATATTTTTTTAGAGATCACTTAGAGAAAAATAAACTTTCTATATTTTTTTTTCTTAACTTTCACTTGTCTACTACGGCCTGTTCAATTAACTTATGCACTATTTTAATGATTGACGTCCTAAATCATATTATTGCACATGTAAAAATGCAATAATAATAATAATAAGACACACAAAATAAACAAAATAAAATTTAGTAGCCTAAAATTCCGCAAATTTCAATAAACAATTAAAAGTCGAATATCTCGAAAAGGGTTAAGTTTAGGATAGGGTGATTCATAGTGAAATAAGTCAGAAATGATGGGTACTCCACACTTTTCTTGTAACCCTGTATATAGTGAATTAATTTCACCTTTTTATAATTTCCATCGCTTTTATCATCCTTTTATCCACCTTACATTCTGAGGTACTATTTTAAATTAAACAAAATCACAACAGAAATATGGAATAGGCCTACTGGGACACCACGTTAAAAAAACGCGCCAAGTACTCTACCTCATAGGTGGCGTGGAAACGTGTGCATATTATTACGCTTACAACTTTTTAACGTACTAATATCTCAGAAACAGTTGTTCTAAGAAAAAAAATATACATACATTTTTTATAGAGAATTTTAAAGCTTCAATTTTGTCTGAGGTAATTTGTGATAAAACTTACCGTTTTCCTGAAAATCGCGAAAAAACATTTTATTTCGGGATTTTCAATCTTTGACCTCAAATTTTTTTTTTGTTTTAATTTCTGAATATTATTTTTAATTATGTTTTACACAAGTGAAAGCATTTTCAGCTTGTTGTAAATTTACGTAACCTCGAATGTCTAGATTGACCAGACTATAAAAACATCAATAATTTGGTGTTTCGTACATACTTACACTACTATAATTAAGCTTGCCTCATTTTCCTAATTTTCATGAGTCGATGTAGAAAACAATACGCATAGCAATTATTCGTATACTTTCAAATCAAACTGTAAATACCTGCAAGTGCTTTTAATTATAGGCGAGTCGTCTAATGAAATAATTACACTTGAGCCTATTCTCCGAAATGCCGCCAGGTATCTAAGTATTATTCGGAAAACGTAAGAACCGAGCCATATGTCGGGCAGATAAGTGACCGTCAGTTTTTATTGCCAGGTTCTTTTGTTACAAACTTATTGCCCTGCGAATCTGGCAGTAACTGTAAAAGCTATTGGTTTGTTTTTGATATTTATAAATATTGCTACATGAAAAAAGATTATTTGATCGGGATCGGGAAAAGGTCACAGGACAGACTGGATACGGGAGAACCGAATGTTATGATGAAAATTAGGAGAGATCAATGTCCATGGTTCCATACTGGAAATACTGCAGAAAGTGTAGGAATGTATAACTGAATAATACATAACATAATCATAATATAAGTTGAACTTCAAAGTTTTATACTGGGTTCAACATCCAGACTTTGTACTTAATAATTGAGTCTTCCATTGTTTCGAGCAAATGTCATTGCTAACCACACTTAACAACTAATAAATTATATCTATGAACTCACTTTGTCATGTAAGCAATCAAGTTCAATTGATTTGTTGTTAACACATAAGTAACTAGAAATGTGGTTTTTTTCGATATAGATTTTCTAATATAAAAGATAAGATTTTTTGATATTTCATGTAAATATAACTATGGTAATTACTGGCGGTTAGAAAAGAGTGACCATGAGTTTTATTGCCAGGTTCTTCCTCAGGCTCTACATACTGATGGGCGAATCTGGCAGTAAATGTAAAAGCAATCTTGACGTTCATAAGTTTCACTTTGTAACCTACATGAATAAAGATTTTCATTTCATTTTATTGCTAAAATGATTTTTTTTTAAAACCCTGGATTAGAACACCTTACGAAAAAAATCAATGTCTGAAACAGCTCTTTCTAGCAACTGATCCTGAATCTTGATCTTAGAGATGATCTTTTCAAGATGAATCCATAATTATCATCATGCTAGAAAGAGATGTTTAAAATCTTCGATGCCACACTCAAGACACACGCATAATAGCCATCAAACTTATCAGTCTTCCTTTGACGTCAAGTGTTAATAAAAAAACGGCCATGCCATGAGGCGCTTTAATAGATGGAAAGCGAAAAGTTTGTTAAAGTCACATTAAGACTTTATATAAAACAAATATTAATGGAATCAAACATATCTCACATAGGATCCGTAATATATTATTACCGTGGTGCTTTCCTTTTTCTACAGGATTTACACCCATTTGCTTTCCAGGTATCCCGCTTTGCAAAGGAGGGAAGACGTTCTTATTCCGACTCTCTCAAATTATCTTCTGATTAATTTCTCAAGACATTCTAACTTCTCCTGGGACTTCACCGAGATTGAGCTCGGTATAACTTATCCGGTTTTCGGTCATTGCTGTAGATCCTGGTTTACAGGAGTCACAGTAATGGGAATGCGGGTGGGATTAGTCCCAATTTATTTAAAACAAAACAAAGCACTTCGTTTTTAAACAGGTACTTAATTCTACGAAATTCGTGTATTTTTTTACATAACACATGTATAATTTAATTCAAAAATTATTATGAGATCTTGTCAACGAAAGCATTAATCATTATTTTGAGTAAACGAGGTTAAAAGTGTAACTGGTTTGGTTGGCGATTGTGGAAAGTAACTTGAGTGGTTAAATTATACAATAAAGCACTCACTCAAGTGGCAGCTCAAAATATCAATGGTCTTGATATACATAACTTAACTTCGAACTCGTGCGCCGAGGGTGGCACACATCGTGAAGATATACGTTACAATAAATATTAATAGTCCTAATATTTATGGTTGCATTTTTAGAACACTAGTAATATTTTGACAGCTAAAGACCATTCTTTTTGTTCAATTCTGTGAGTTGTGTGTGAAGTGCGATTGTGAAAGATAGACTACCTAGTTTTGAACTAATCGCAATGTAATCGATATAGAATAGCAAGAGAAACAGAATAATGCCTTAAATAAAAGGATTTCATCAATATTCGAGATTTAGTTGCCTTGCATATGAGCCCGGCTCGTAGTTCGTTTTCCTATTCACCTCCCTTCACTTTGCAAGGTCTTAAGCAAATCTAGCAGTAAGAAGAACAATAACATTTTGTGTCTATGGCTAGGACCTGCCGCCTTATTCAAAACCATAAAGTTTCCGACGAATATGCAACAAGACGTCGGGAAGTCTATACACGATCCAATATATTCGAAAATGCGATTCAGCGAAGGTGGTACTCTATTCTATATCAATGACAGAGGCAGAGCTTGTGATTAGAAATGAGGAAGTCTTATTAAGCGAAACCCATTATTGAGCTACACCGTAATGGTTTAGTCCACTGCATGTTACATTGGGGGGAACAGTTCAAGTGTTATGTCATGTCAAACTCTTTTTAAAGGTCTTCACATTTCAGTTTCAGTGGATAAGATTAGGTTAGGCTTAGTAGATATTGCACCTTTTCATGAAATGACCTGATAAATAAATCAGAAATAGTAGTAGTAAAATAATACTCACTAGAATCCAAAACAGCACACGTCTTAAAGGCTGTCAGCCATAGTTACAATGATGATTACCTGTTAACAAAAGCATTATGATTACATTATGTGAAAATCGATATTCACATTACGCTTGATTGCCACATGTAAGCAGGAGGCCGAGTCTACTTTGACAAGCCGTAGAATAGAACCAGAATCGCTGCATCAAAAATGCAACTGACTAGCGTCCACTGGCGCGGTACGTGTTAGTATAATTCTATCTGCTGACCGATAGAAGTCTATTGGTGTACGATTGTAATAGTTAACTACGAAAAACTGACAAAATTGTACCGGTGGCTTTCTGTTCAGCGACGATTTCGCCACGATTAAAATAGCAGACTCGGCCCCCAGTTATCATGATCATTGATTTAGGAAATATTTAGGCTAAATAATAATAATAATACGATACGCACTCAATTTTGTATTGTGCAGCTGTTGCAGCATGTCGAGTAGCTGGTGTTAAGTTCCCAGGCTACAAAACCACTACTCGACCAATTCCTGCTGTACCACTATGGCAGTGCAGGATTGAACGGCGGATTACTGAGACCAGGGTACTCATTGGCAAGCTTAACTGCTTTAGGTCGGGCAATACTCGCCCGAGAGTTATGCGTTTTGTAACTCGGGCTTTTGCAGGAACTGGAATAAGTGATTACGCAAACCGAGTTACAGAACGCATTGACTTCCTAAAGCAGAAAGTTTATGCATGGGCAAACCGCATTAGACGATACAAAATAGAACAGATAGATATGTCCTGAATCGCACATTTCAAAAAGATGAGCGGCGTGTTTATAGAAATTGGGAGCAACCAGATGTAGTGGGTGACACGCATTTACCAGATAATGAGGCTACGAATTCATTTTGGCGTAGTATTTGGTCAGTGCCTGTCACCCATACAGAGGGTGAATGGATGAGAGGTGTCAAGCGAATGTGTGACTCCATTCATCCAATGGAGCCACCATCAATAACATCTGATGATGTTTCAAATGCAGTCAGTCAACTTCCTAATTGGAAAGCTGCAGGACCGGACGGACTGCACAATTTTTGGCTAAAGTGGCTCCGGAGTTCACACAGTCATTTGGCATCTCAATTTCAATCATCCTTAGAATCTGGGTTGCTTCCAAGTTTTATGACCACTGGAGTAACCCACCTGCTTTATAAGTCAGGTAGTACCACGGACCCCAAAAACTATAGACCTATAACGTGTCTTCCAACGTTATATAAACTACTTACATCTATTCTGAGAACGATAATAAAGGAGGGGAGGAGGATCCCACCACACACCCTCGATTCGTCAATCCTAACGCACAACGGTCGAGGATAACCTCCACCAATTGTAACGGAGGAATGACGAACCGAACTCCTCAAGGAAAAGGATGTAGGAGAGGCAAAAGGAAACCCTACCCTCCAGGTTGTCAAAACTTTTGCAATATTCCGAGCGGTTATCCTCGACCGTTGTGCGTTAGGATTGACGAATCGAGGGTGTGTGGTGGGATCCTCCTCCCCTCCTTTATTATCGTTCTACGATGGATTTCCGCCATGTAACGCCCGATTCAATTAGTTATATCTATTCTGAGAGTAAAAATTAATTCTCATGTTACTGAAAATTCAATCTTATCAGGCTCTCAGAATGGATGTAGGACTGGGGCCCGTGGTACTAAAGAGCTCCTTATTATTGATACGACCATTAGCCAACAGGTTCGTCGTAAACGAAGGGATTTGGCGACGTCTTGGATAGACTATAAGAAGGCTTATGACTCCGTGCCTCATTCATGGCTCATGAGGGTGCTGGAGTTGTATAAGATTGATGCAACTCTATGCACCTTCTTGGAGACATGTATGGGGCAATGGAGTACGGTCCTTCGCTATCCAAGATGTCGAGAAATTCTTAGTGACGATGAACCTATAAAGATAAAGAGGGGTATTTTCCAGGGTGACAGTTTGAGTCCTTTGTGGTTTTGTCTAGCACTTAACCCTCTCAGTACTATATTAGAGGGTATAGGGCTGGGCTATCATTTGCAGAGAAGTGGTCAAGTTATATCCCACCTCTTTTACATAGATGATTTGAAACTCTTTGCCTCCAACGATATCCAATTGAAAGATTTACTAAAGGCAACTGAAAACTTTAGTAATTCTATCAAGATGGAGTTTGGTGTAGACAAATGTGCAACCACGTATGTTAAAAGAGGTAAGATTGTGGAATCTGAAGGCATGGAACTTTCAGATTCCACAAAACTTAGATCCCTTTCTGCAAATGAAACCTACAAATATTTGGGTATGACACAGGCATTAGGAATTAATGACAAGGGTATGAAACAATCGTTAATGGAGCGTTTCCTGGGCCGTCTGAAAAAGGTACTGAAAAGTCTTTTATCAGGCGGAAACAAGGTGCGCGCTTATAACGATTGGGTCATACCATTGTTAACCTACTCCTTTGGCTTACTTAGATGGACTCAAACAGAGCTGGACACCCTGGATAGAAAAGTTCGTACTCTGTTTACTGCATATCGAATACATCACCCACGTTCGTCTGTCATGAGGTTGTATATCCCGCGGAAGTTTGGGGGTCGAGGCTTCTTAAATGTTAAGGCTCTCCACAACCGCGAGATATGCAACCTTAGAGAATATTTTTTGTCAGCGGACGTTGGTATGCATCGGGATGTAGTAGCAGTAGACAATGGACTTACCCCGATTAATCTGGCTAAAAAGAACTGGTGCAAACCTGTGATACTCAATACTGATGATCGCAGGGAGATATGGAGGAGCAAGGAGCTGCATGGACGATTTTTCCGGGCCCTATATGGGTCCGACGTAGATTTAACAGCATCTGTTTCCTGGCTACGGTTTGGTGACCTCTTTGGAGAAACTGAAGGTTTTGTCTGTGCAATTACAGACGAAGTAGTAATGACGAATAACTATCGGAAGTATATTCTGAAGGATGGGACGATTGACATTTGTCGGGCATGTCATCGTCCGGGAGAATCTATTAGACATATTATTTCTGGTTGTTCTCGTCTTGCTAATGGGGAGTATTTGCATAGACACAATCAAGTAGCCAGGATTGTCCATCAGCAACTAGCTCTTAAATATAAACTTGTGGAATTGGAGGTGCCCTATTACAGGTATGTACCCGACCCAGTTCTTGAGAATGGTCGTATCACTTTGTACTGGGATCGATCTATCATTACTGACAGGACTATTGTGGCCAATAAACCTGATATAGTAGTGATAGATCGATTAGAGCGTCGCGCAATGATTGTTGATATTACCATTCCACATGATGAAAATCTCGTGAAAGCAGAAAAAGAGAAACAATTAAAATATTTGGACTTGGCTCACGAGGTTGTCGACATGTGGGATGTGGATTCGGCAATCATTGTCCCGATAGTCGTATCAGCACATGGGTTGATTGCCAAGAGCCTCGATCAACATCTTACGAGGCTCGCGTTAGGCAGCTGGGTCAAGGGCTTGATGCAGAAGGCAGTTCTCCTCGATACGGCACGCATTGTGAGGAGGTTCCTGTCTCTGGAACCATAACCACCGGTAGCTTGGTCCCTGTACCCGATACCGGTGGGCTACTATTTTTTATATTTTTAAATGTATTTGTTTTTATAGATATATTTAAAAATGTAATTTATATGTTTGTATTGTTAATAAAGAGAATAATAATAATAATCCTTTATTTCAGATAAAATCCATAATAAATGTGAACGCAAAAACAATTAAAAATCAATGATATTAACTACAAGAAGTAAATAATATTAATTAATTAATTTCTTTTTTTATTACATACACTAAAATCACTTTGTCAATGTCTATATAATATAATCATTTAAAAAATAAATTGAATAAGATGAATAAATAATTATTGGATATTAATAAATGAGAATAACACTATGACATCACGTGTATATTAAAGAGATGCTTCATAACATGCCCCTCGGGCTTACTGGCAATAATATACAAAAGACTGTTGCTGCTGGCACGCACTCGTCGCATTAGAGATGCTGCCCTTTTTCTTATAATTGCATAGAAATCATCTGTATGCGCTACAGCAAACATAGTTGAAGCACTACAGAAACGCGGCAATGACAACAGTACTAGAAACCGCAAAGAAATCAAGTATGCAGGCCGGTTGGTATGGTTCTCTATTCTGTTATCTATATATATTTTTCACAATTTTTGTCCTAATTGTGATTTGTCATTCAGTTTGTGTGCTATGTAGATACATCGAGATCAAAACAAGAAAGAAATGGATAAAAATGTTAGGTAACACAATAGAAAACTCTCTGCTTAATTTCTCTGCGCTCTGTTTTAATTTTCGGTAGAATACGAGGGGCGGCTGAAAAGTTTATGAGCCTAAGGCGGGCGGAACCGCGGGCGTCAACTAGTTTATTATAAAGAGCTTATAAACCGGTAAAAAAATATTCGCCGTCTTAGCCTTTAAAATGTTCATCTCAAAAATCTCTTGAAATAATGGCTAGGGGCCAGGTTTGGACTGAAGGTGGGTTGTTTATTTCTTCAAATCATGTTTCGACGAGGGCACGCCTAGCAACTCGTGCAGTGTGGAAGGGCGCATTGTCTTGCAAAAACAGGACCCTTTTGCCAGTTTGCCTCTCCTTTTCTCAACAACGACTTGACGAACCTTTGTTAACAATGCGGCATAATAGTCGCCGTTCATTGTAGTATTTTCGGGAAGGTAGTCCATGAACAAAATTCCTTCACAATGCCAAAAACAGTGACCATGAGCTTGGATGCTGATCTTTCGACTTTGAATTTCCGTGGCGGCTTTTCTCCCTTTTCTATTCACTGCATTGATTCTTCTTTTGACTCCGGATCATATTGTCGAATCCATGTTTCATCTACAATAACAAGGCGAGAAAAAGAAATATGGTCAGGATTATGGCCATAGATGTCCAAAAACTCTTCCGAAGTTATGTAGTTTTCGGCAAACATAATAAATTAATAACACACACATTTTTCTTGTGCAAATGATTATGCAAAATGTCACCGATTCGTTCTATGCTAATGCCTACGGCTTCAGCTAACTGAACGCTTGGAACTTGATTCGCCGATCTTCAAGAACATTTTTGTTCACTTTTTCAATGTTTTGTTCTCCCTGCGTGTTTGACGGCTCCAATGCTTTACGGTGGCAAATGAAGGCGCTGACTACCCATAAACTGCAGACATCTCTTCAAATATTTCCGTCGGCGTTTTGTTCTTCTTTATGACATTTTATGACAGCTCTATACTCCAATTTCGTAGATAAGCGCGGATGAGTCAGACATGGTTGTCTTTAAGGTTCAATTACTAAAAATTTAATGATGCGAATGACATGAAACTTGGTATTTATATTATTTAGAAAAACCCTCAATTAGTGGTGTGCAGCGCGATTCATTAATGATGATTAAAGGCTCAAAGCCGCTCCTTGTAGATTAGCCTACCAGAAATTCTTTATGCGTTGAGCCCGTCACATACAGAGCATTAATATTCCGTGTTATGCTAATATTGTCTACAGAAATCTCTTATCAACCCTTCACGTGGCTATATTTCTTTAATGTTGCGTTACCAAAATATGTGGAGCTATATTGCAAGGCATATTATTGATAATAAATATGGTATGTAATTTTCTTACTATTCTATATTAGTATAAAATTTCACATATTTTAAAGAAATCTGGCAATATAGCGAACGTCTATTTCACGATTTTTTAGTATTTTTTTAGCAATTTATGATTGAAAGGCGTGAAACATGGACAATAAACATTTTTTTTTAAAAAAATAACGCGACTTTGCACACAACACATCAAAATTTACGTTCTAAAAATCGTACACGTTTTTAATCCCATAGTTTGTATTATACGATTCAGTTTATGCGTGTAACTAAATAGTAGTCACATTTTTCTTCCTTGACTGTTTCATTGTGTAACGAGTACATTATTTAAAATACCACAGACAGGCAATAAACCTTGCGATATATATATTTCTACATATTTTAACTTACGTGACTACAGCAATATGAGTAAGTAATCCGACTATGCTATAACAGGGAATTATGTTTGCAAATGAAACGTTCATTTAATTCCACTCAGTGATGAAAAGATTATTGAAAAAAAAAACGAAATACCGGAATTATGGACGCGTGTAGGACAAGGAGATCCGTCATGTCATCATTATACCGTTAAGGCAGACATTTTTCACACTGTAATGTTTCAGAAAGTTCTAATTCAAATATATTGGGTTTTTAATCTAAGGGTATAGGTATTTGATTAATATCATATTTTGTTTGACCGTAAACGTATTCACTTGATGTTAGTTTCCGATTGTAGTACATAATGGGAACATAGCTGGCTGAATAAGGTCAGTCTTCAATTAGAATTTTGCGGAAGATTACTTGGATAACCCTAGCCCCTGATATGACAAGAGATTAGGGTGGGAACGGGCGTGGCGGCGCACCGTGAAAATGTCGTGGCATTTCAGTGCTAGATGACGTCATGAACCACGCCTGACATTTTCGGATAAAGCTAAAGGCAGTCCAGCCTATTTTATATAAGTACCGATTATGTAGGTTATAGAAACATTTACAATATTTGCGGGTTATTTGCTCGCGTTTCTGTCGCCGTGCCTTGACATTATTGAGTATGCGTACATTTTAGTTCCCCAGACGGTAGATCGCGTAAAACGCAGTCATCCGTTGTTAGACTTTTAAATTATATTAATCTAGTTAAAGCCCGCGGCTCCGCCCGCGTGGAAAAGTTTTCCTGTTTTCGTTTCTCACAGGAAGTTGTTCCTTTGTAGCCTTTGAGTTATTCTAATGTGTAAACTGTGATATTATTGTAATATTCCATCAAAACCCATTCAGTAGTTTTTGCGTAACGAGTAACAAACCTACATCCATACACTATTACAAACTATATATAACGCGTTTATAATATTAGTAGGAAGTAGGATAGGTACGTTATGGTTCATATTTTTACTAATTTCGAAACAAAATTATACTATTTTACAAAATACGAGCAATTTAAACAAGTTGTCTTGAACAGTTGACTGTCTAACAAAGGGACATTCACATAGGTACCTACTCGTATATTTTGCCACGTGCGATCACGATTTATGTCAGTAAAATTTTAGGTCATTGCTAAAGAAGTATGGAATTGCCACATGTGGTCAGCATTTGAGACCGTTTATACTCTTCGTTTTATCGGCTAGACGTGTTCACTGATCATCAAGTTTTGATTAATACAGATTTTTTTTCAACCATGATAAAATTGATCTGCCTACGCAGTGTTCAAACTGTCGAATGAGTAGCTATAAGAGATGTAGGCCCAGTGTTGTGAGTTTGATGATGATAGATGGCGTGTGTCTGTTATCGCAGTATGTCGTTGGAAGAATTGATGAATGATGTTCTCGAGGATAATTCCGGAAGACGTTGTTGACAGGCACAGGCCTGATTTGCGTTGGTAGCTTACTGATAACCAGGCGATATTGAAGACTGATTTCATGTTGGTGCGTGGTGGGGATGGCAGTGCTTTGTCCTCCCTTGGCTATATAAGCGCTACACCCACGGTTCTTCTTATTAGAAGTGCAGTGTTTGAAAGGAGTATAATTATATTTATTTATTGAGTACGAGATGATCGCAGCCGTGCGTTGTTGGTATTGGATACCGGCGCAGCCAGTCAATTTTTGAACGGTAGGTGTTAGGCATACACACTTTGTTAGTTCATAGATACAGGTTCATAGCACGAGGTGCCTTGCATTGCTGAACGAGGGTAGGTTTCACCCGCGTTACTTGCTGGTGCGCTCCCATACGGCTATTCTAAAAATCGTGAGCCCTGATGGGGCATAGCCCATGTTTGTAAAGTGCTGGAGCTCTATGATCACACGTGAATATTCAAGGCGCAAGACCTCTCAAGATACGGTAGCCGTGCCTGTTCAGGGTCTGAGAGGTAAAAGTTCTCGCATGGTTTTCCTCGCTACTACCATGAGGGGCAAACCACCAAGTTATAAGGTTATCGCGTCTTCTTATTAATTATGTAATAAAGAAGTCCCTGTGCACCTTAGCGGGATTTAACAGAGGTTGGAAGTATGTCAAGGACAAAACTGCGAGGCATAACTTAATATATAAAAAAAACATTATTACATGAAAGACCATTTCAAAAAGTGCCATAAACAACATAATACTACTTATTATTAAATTATAAATTTAGTTATCACTTGAAGAACTTCACGTTGGTTTGTTGACCAAGTTTGTGTTGTCAGCTAACACAAGCTCGTAGTACACGTATGATGTACAAAACAATCGATATTGTTTGATTGCATGTAGTATCAAACTCTCTATCCACAAAAACAGACTCTAATGTTTTTGTAGCATAGGAATCCGTTGTGAAGACTGCACAGACTTCAGGGCCACAGGGATCTCACGCCTTAATTCAACGCCGCACCGATAAAAATATAACTAACTATCTTCACGCTGTATCCCTGATGACGGGGTAGTCATCAGAGAGGACAGATCGCTAGGCTTCACGAACCATCACTGCGTTAACCAACTTTCAGTATGGGCGGTCCTCAGATGGGTGACCTCTTTGGAATTTCCATTTACAACCGATTCCGTGCTTCGGAAAACATGTTTAGCCGTAGGTACCGGTTGCCAGCTACGCGGCAGATGTTAAGCCACGTTGCAGGCTTGAAAATTTTACAACAGCAAGTCGCCACATCCTTGCCTGTTCATTTGTTCATTTCAACACGGCAATAAGCTCACAACCTGTTACACCAGTCAGTCACGCCTTCATCCCGCCAGCCGTTGTGAGGTTGTGACTGCTAAATATAAAACATTTCCTTTTTTTGCAAATTATATATTATATGTTTTTGCAATAATTTATACTGTGTAGTTTAAATTTCTCATATTATTTATCAAGCAATGTACACTTTGCATTTAGCCAGATTAGGCTGTTGTAAGTAGAAGATCTACAGGGTCTGATGGTAAAAACCAAAAGGGATTTATGAAACGTCAGAAAATCCATCATTTTGTTTCTATAGATTTTGCGTTGTTTCAGAACATCTTTTGATTTCGTTATCAGACTACAAGTTATCTTCATCAATATAATCCGGCTCGAAGGACCATCAAATGTACATTTTGTAGCTAGCCCAACGAATTTTATAAAAAAATAAGTAAAATTTTAAAAATGGTTTCATGCAAAAAGTTCAAGGCCGTGGAAGACACTAAGTTCGATTTATGAATATTTTAAGCAGTTAATAAGTAGGAACGTGAGAGAGTGTGCAGCCGACAGTGGGCGGCATGGTCACTACGCGGCTGGTGCCACTGTACATCACTATGTAGTAAATATTAATGAACATTCAAGAAACTTGTTTGTTTGATAACTTCTGTTTATTTGTGTGTGCAATTGATTATGAGACGATCATAACCAGTATACACTTAGTATAATGTAGGTAGTCATTATCATGTAAATGTAGACTTGAGTTGCACGTTAAAAGAGAGGATATGGAAACTCGTATTTTATTATAATCAATTTAGTTTTCTCATTTAAAGAGAAAATATAATGGAAGTCAAACTTCCACAGATCTAATTTCAGTTCCAACAACGTTGAATCTCATATTACTTTTTAATTATCGCAATTGTTGAATAATATGGGGTTCCTTAATAGTGGATATAGGCATCTAATTTCAGTATCGTTATTTCTGGTATAGATATCATGGGTATACTTCAGACAGGTGCGGAATCGAAAATCAAAATTAGTTAAGGTTAAGTCATTTCTGTTACAGGAGATTAAAATGCAAAGGACCTACAAACACGGATATCTTTCTCTCTCTGTCTGGGTCAGTCAGAGAAAAATTCTGCAGCTTAACATGTAAGATAATAACAGTCAGACAATCCACCAATATCGAAAATGGTAGAGGTGCACCCGCTGACTAACGGACGAGGCAACGATGCAGGCGCCCATTGGGAGTTGGAAGGTCAGACGGCAGCCGTTTCCAACAATGCCGAAAATTAAAAGCCAAAGGATAGCTGCTTCTAGCAGCAAAATTTTAAGTGGACCCCAGGCTCCAACTCTGGGTAGAGTTTCGAAGCAACTGGGAAAACACTTAAGATGAAGATCTCATGCGCCGTAATCCGTGATCCGTAAAAAAATAGTGCCTTACCTATTTGAAGTAGGTGATTGTCTGAGCGCCTATACAACTCAGAGGTCTATGTTAATTGGTTTTTATTATGTAGGTATATATGGGGACACCTCTTAATTTTTAATTGTTTTTTACTTTTTGGATTTTTTTCTAATAGCACAAGTAAACTGGAAAAATCCGAAAAAAAAACGATGAAAATTAAGGTAAATTTGGGTACTAACAAGTTTTGGTAAAATCTAAATTTGCACATTTCTATCTTAACTTAAACTTAACTTAACTATCTTCACGCTGTAGCCCTGACGGGGTAGTCAGAGAGGACAGATCGCCAGGCATCGCGATCCATGCATACTTCTTTCGCTTCCTGTAGATTCATTAATCGCTTCATACATGCACGTCTGGGTATCAGAGTACTTTTGACTCTTCCGTTCTTGAGCAATCCACTCACGTGGTCTTCATAAGTAAGTCTCGATCTACCTTGACTCCTTCTGCCCTCTACTTTCGCACAATATATATTCTTCGTCAATCGTTCCTCACTCATTCGTTGAACGTGTCCAAACCAACGGAGCACGCCCTTTTCCAGCTTAACGCTGACACTTTCACTCAAACCTGCAATATTGCGTATCACTTCGTAGCGTTTTCGGTCGGCCAAGGTTACGCCGCACAATTTTCGAAGTGATCGCATCTCCACAGCATTCAGCTTACTTTTATGAATCTTCTGACATACCCAGGTTTCGCTGCCGTAAAGCAACGTTGGCACTAGCACTGCGTTATGAATCGCGAGTCGTGCTTCTTTTACGATGCTTTGTCGCTTTACTAATTGGGACAAAGCACCGTTAACTTTGCTTCCGGCAGTTACTCACCGTTCTACATCCGAATCACATCTTCCATTCGCGCTAAACATACTCCCTAAATACACAATTTCATTCACTTGCTCTAGACATTCCTGATTTACCCAAATCTCGCACTTAGTTCTTACGTCTTCTCTTTCAAATACCAGAACCTTAGTTTTACTTGCATTCAAGCGAAGACCCTTTCTTTCACTCTCCTCTTTCATATTAGTGACTAATGCCTGAAGGTTGGCTTCTGATGAGGCCATTAACACCGCATCATCAGCGTACAACAGACAATTTACTGTTAAGTCACCCAAATTCACACCCATATCACAATCTTTCAACTTCTGCAGGTAACTGTCCAGATACACTATGAACAGCCAGGCAGACATGACACAACCCTGTTTGACGCCTGTACAGACGTCGAAAAGAGGCGTCTCATCCCCCCCTACTCGCAAGCAAGCCTTACAGTCCCTGTATAGAGACTGTATTGCCCGCAGTAGCGAGCCGTCCACTTCATATCCGGGCAGCAAGTCCCACATAGTTTCTCTCACAACGTTATCAAATGCTTTCTCTAGATCCATAAAAGCGCAGAAAACCTTCTGGCTAACAGCCAGAAACTTCTCCGCGATCATGCGGAGAGAAAACACTTGATCCATGCAACCTCTTCCACGTCGGAATCCGCATTGAGCCTCCAACAAATACCTTTCAGACTTTTCTTGCATTCTTGCCGTTATAACCTTTGCATACACCTTACTAGCTAAGCTGACCAAGCTGATCGCTCTGTAGCTGGAGCAGTTTAGGCGAGAGCCTTTCCCTTTATAGATAGGTACTACAACTGCTATTCGCCAGTCATCTGGGACCTCACCCGTCCGCCAGCATAAGTAGCATAGCAGACAAAGAGTGTCTGAGACGCGCGACCCACCGTACTTGATCATCTCAGCAGTAACTCTGTCTTTTCCCGCAGCCTTACCACATTTCACACTTCTTATCGCTTGTTCAATATCTTTCATACTAATGACTTCAATGACACCAGGCGGATAGCGTCACAGTGAGCTCCACTTCCCGATGCGGCATCTCCGTCCTTACTTGCATACATCCTTCCATAATATTCACTCCATCTCTGCAGGACGTCAGTTTGTTTTGTTAGAACATCGTTGTCAACACTAAGCACTTTATTCATACTGCAGATTGTCGAACAACTCCGAGACTTGCCTACCTCTTTCCAGAAGAGCTTGGAATTATCTCGGAAATTGGACGACAACCTTTCATCCGCTTTCATTCTGCACCTTTCACAAGCTTCCTCTATCAGTGCCTTACTGTTAACCTTTTGCAGTTTGTATCTCTCTTTCATATTCAAATCATTCCGCGAGGCTAAGTAGTCCAACCATGCTTTCTTCTTCATTCGTACGGCTTCCTTCACTTCATCATTCCACCATGCATCGCGCTTATTACTACTGCCTCTTTTTGTCTCTCCACACACTTCCACAGCGGCATTTACCATACTATCCCTAAGGTTCTGCCATACACATTCCGCACTCTCACTACTAACATTGACGTCGCCAAGCTTTTCGGCTACCCTTTCTTTATATTTATCCCTAATGGATGCATCCTGTAGCTTCCAGCTTTTGATGCTATAAGTCGGCTCCGGTTCAGGACACTTGGCACGATGACGCCAACCCGCGAGCAGACCCCTAATCCTAGTTATGACTAGGTAGTGGTCTGATCCCAGCCCAGCGCAACGATAAGCCCTTGTGTCCATCACCTGTTTACGGAGCCGACTATCCATTAGGAATAGATCTATCATGCTTCTCTTTGACTTACATCTCCTCGTATACATATGATTTTGTATGTGGTTGAACATTTCTATCTTCTTCCGTCTTATCTATCTTTTTTTTCCTTTTGAGGTACGAAACCCTAAAAACGATATCCTAAACACCCCAATGCGATATCGGAATATAAAACCGATGGTGCTTCGTTTTATAAATAAAATGGCGGCCTTATGGGCGGCTTGAAAATTTTTAACAGCAGGTCGCCACAGTCTGCTCCTTTCCATTTCCAAACGGCAATGGGCTCACCACCTGATACGTGGGGCAAAAATACATACGGGGAAATTTGAGCGTACAGCATGCCTCTGCCTACCCCTTCGGGGATAAAGGCGTGACAATATGTATGTTTCGTTTTCGATGCGGCAATGTCGAATCGGTAAGAAACACCTCAGATTAAATACTTTTAGCATTGGAGATCGGCGATTTTGCGTCTTTTGATGTTGGATTGTTTTAGTTAGCGACTTATTGCGTACTGTGTGTTTAGAAAATTTAGCGTGTAGGGGGTGTCATGGCAAATATCACATAATTATTTTTCTTGTAGTGTAAAATTGCGTGAAAAAGTATTTCTAGAATAAAATATAGCCAAATCTGAGTTCGAACTTCGCTGCTTGACCAACGTCGCGGCGTAAAGAGCTGAATAATACTCGTAGCGACGCGCAGACAGGTTCTTCTTTTTCTCAATAGTCCAACACGTTTACAGTCCAAATAGAAGTTTTGAAGAATCTCGCATGAGATTAGGGGAGGGGGGAGGGAGTTGAGGAAAATCTTACGATATCTCACCAGGGGGGGATGGGGGGGTCGAAAAATTATCAAAAACGCTTCACGTAATTAATGGACGCCCTCTGATGTATAAGATATATTATTGTAAAGTTTCATTAAAATCTATTTAGTCGTTTTAACGTGAAAGAGTAACAAACATCAATACAAACTTTCGCATTTTAATATTATTAAGATATGTTAAGCGTTAACAAATGATGGAGATAGTGTTAAAAAACCGCAGGTATATACAAGTATGTACAGCGAACTGAATTCAAATCAAAAGAAGAAGAATAGTAAATGTAATGTTAATATCATCATTAGTTAGTTTCCATTGAATTGGAGAAGCCATTAAAGTTGAATCTGAATCTGAATTAGCAGAGATTTCACTCATAATCACTACATATTATAAAACAAAGTCGGTTTTCGCTGTCTGTCCCTATGTATGCTTAGATCTTTAAAACTACGCAACGAATTACGATACGGTTTTTTTTAATAGTTAGTGTATCATATAGAAGGTTTTTATGTATAATTTTGTTAAGGTTTTGTAGGAAGCTTTTAACGAAAACGCTGCCTAAACCCTTTGAGATATAACCAAATGATGCATGGTGCAATTGTGTATCTAATGTAGGTCTACAAAAAAGTCCGCGACGATATATGTCTATCTCTTAAGAATAACATACTATATCCATTTTAATACTTTAAAAAACCAGCAATTATTAAGCGGTAATTTTAAGGCTATTTACACAAATATGATATTAATCCTTTTCATTTTTACTACAATAGTTTTCTTCAGAATTTTAATGAAGTTTATTTTGTCCCTATACACCTTGCAATTTAAACGCATATCTTACGAGTTATAGCAAATTCAAAATAATGCGCAAAGAAATTCATTTCGTGTTACTATAATTGGACTGGGCCCGTGCGGGCGTACTAGAGAGCGGAGAAGTAATCAACGAATTTAGAAAATATTCATACATTATTGTGAAATTAATGGACGGGATTAAATGGGTGCCTCGAGGTTCGAAGTATGTCGCGGGCGAAACCGAGTCAGCTAGTTGTTCTATCAATTTATTTTTTCAATATAGTTTTTTTTTACAATGGCAACTTTAATGAGACCTAAGAGTTATTTAAAGCGAGTCATGTAACTAGACAGTGCATTGCATGACAGTAGTTTGCTTCATAAATTACCAGTTGTATATTAAATTTCTTCTGAATTTTATATACCATATTAAGTTTAAATTACATCATTTAATACTTGGATACTCATCATCATCATCCGAGCGTCTGTCCCAGTTGCGTCTCGCGACGCCGCGCCCGGGGTCCGCTTTCCTACATTTTCTCCTCCACTTCGCACGGTCGTCGGCATCCCCTGTAGTGAGACCATTGGCACGCATGTCATCCCTTACGACATCAAGCCTGCACTTCTT
The DNA here is from genome assembly GCA_948477245.1 of Thumatha senex. Classification (NCBI taxonomy): domain Eukaryota; kingdom Metazoa; phylum Arthropoda; class Insecta; order Lepidoptera; family Erebidae; genus Thumatha; species Thumatha senex. Next base: position 15,416,497 of record OX419741.1, on the reverse strand, counting down.
GGGTCTTCCCCTCTTACCGGGACCCGGCGGGGCTGACATGGCCAGACATTTGTTACCTACGTAGCCTGGCGGTTGCCGCAAGACGTGACCGAATGAAGGCGACACTCTCGCAACTTGTCTGCAATGTCACGGACGTGAAGGCTGCAGCGGATGCGAGAGTTCCTCACGCGGTCCATCCACGTGACTCCACACACCCACCGCAGCATCTTCATTTCCGTGACACGCAGCTCCTGCTTGTGTTGCTCCAATATCGGCCACGTCTCACTGCCATGTAAAAGGACAGGTCTAATAATGGTTTTGTAGGCCCGTCCCTTCAACCGGATCGGCATTTTAGGGTCACAAATGACACCGGTCATCTCCCGCCATTTGGCCCACGCGGCAGCAATGCGTGACTTGACATCGCAATCGATGTCACTGGACGTGTGAAAAACAGATCTCAGGTATTTAACCTGGTCCGTGCGTTCGACCAAATCACCCCCTATGCGGACGGATGTGGGATCTGTCGAGTTTAGTGCCAAGTACTCGGTCTTCGCCACATTTAGTTTCAGACCGCCGTTCTCAAGCGTCTCCTTCCACGCCTTTACACGTCGCACCAATCTGCCCCTGTCCGCGTCTGTCAGCGCAATATCGTCAGCATACATGAGCAACCATGGAGGCTGCTCATGCGGGTTACTGATGCTGTCCGACAATTCGTTTAATATTACACTGAACAGAAGCGGACTAAGGACAGAACCCTGGTGTAACCCGACGGTGATAGGGAAGGGTTTCGTGTCGCCAACAGCAGTCCGAACCATTGAATCGGAGTCACAGTCCATGTCCCGGATAGTGTCAATATAGACCTCTGGAACCCCTTTGGACCGCAGTGCCCATCAGATCATCGCACGAGGAACACAGTCGAAGGCCTTCTGCATATCTAGAAACAAACAGTGCAGAGGCGTGTTCTTCGACCTGTATTTCTCTGCGACAACCCTCAGGGCAAAAACAGGGTCCGTGGTCCCATGACCAGGGCGAAACCCATATTGACACTCCGAGAGAGTACACTCCTGCCGGATCCGAGAGTCTATAATTCTCTCGAAGATCTTCATGGTGTGGGACATCACCTTTATACCGCGGTAGCTCCCGCACTCCTGCACTGACCTCTCCATTGGTTTGGGATCTGCCCGCTGAGGAGTATGCGGTTAAAAAGGTTTACTAAGATGCCCACACCGCGAGGACCCATCGCCTTCCAGGCTTCGATGGGGACTCCATCGGGTCCGACAGCTTTCCGATTCTTCATGCGGCGAAGCGATCATAAGCCGGTCGCTACAGCGTTTCACCTCCAAGATGCCGCTCTGCAGCTCTTCGGAGAGCACCACGGCCACCCCGTTCTCCCCACCAGGCGTTACCGGTGGCACTAGTCCCTGATTCGGAGGGAGGTCCGGAGGCTGCACCTCTTTATGCTGTTTATTAAGCAGCTCGTGGATGTACGAGCGCCATCTCTCCATTACCGAGAGGTCTTCGCTTAACAGCTTGCCATCAGGGTCTTTTACACAGCGACACTTGGATATATCCTGTGCCGCTTTGACCCTGGAGCGCGCCAGCTTATAGATGAGCATCTGCCCCTCAGACGATTCCAGCTTATCATACAAAGGTTGTAAGTGGTCTCGTCTGGCTCTGGCTACAGATCTCTTTGTGGCGCACTTGGCAGCCCTGTACGCGTCGCGGTCTTCGGGAGATCCGGTCGCTTGCCACTTTTTAAAGAGGGCTTTCTTCTCCCTGGTCTCCCTCAGGACTGCGTCGTTCCACCACCAAGTTTCCTTGTCACATTTGCTTCCACCCTTAGACTCACCGAGCACCACCTTCGCCTCTCCAAGGATGGCCGCCTGAACTTTGTCCCAGTAATCTTGAACTGGTTCGCCTTCAATGTCGGTGCACTTGTCACCGACAGATGAGACGAACTCCTGGGACCTAGTTTCATCAAGCAGCCACCATCTGATGTGGCGCTGGCACCGCTCGATGCGTTTGCCTTTAGGCTTCACGCAGAGGTCCATGACAAGGAGACGGTGTTGTACAGTAAGACTCTCACCGGGTATGACCTTGCAGTTGGCCACCTTGCCGATGCTGTGTCGCCTAGTGAGTAGGAAATCGATCTGAGTTTTACGCCTCCCGCTCTTGTAGGTGATGAGATGTTCGGGTTTCTTTTTGAAATACGTGGTCACAATGGCCAGATCGGCAGCCGCACACGTTCTGAGGATAGTTTCTCCTTCAGCGTTGCGGGTGCCGTATCCAAAACCACCATGAACACGCTCAAACTCCTCACACCTCTCACCCACATGACCGTTTAGGTCGCCGCCCAAAACGATTCCCTGTGACAACGAAATGCTCCAAAGCACTCCCTCGAATTGGCCCCAAAACGACAGCTTATCGGCGTCGCTACAACCGGCCTGTGGCGCGTAGGCACTTATCAGGTGGGTAATAATCCCATCGATAAGCACCCTCACGATCATAAGCCGGTCGCTACAGCGTTTCACCTCCAAGATGCCGCTCTGCAGCCCTTCGGAGAGCACCACGGCCACCCCGTTCTCCCCACCAGGCGCACCCGTGTAGTACAGCTTGTAGCCTTTCTGCAAAGGCCGGGCTCTGTTGCCCTTCCACCGAGTCTCCTGCAGGAACGCCACGTCCACCCTCCGCCTGGAGAGTACTTCGGCCAACTCTACCGCACGCCCAGTCAGCGTGCCAATATTCCAAGATGCGAAGCGGATTCGGGTTGGGGCTAACTTCTTTAGCCGTGCTGGCCCGACACACGGCAGCCCTAGCCCACTTGCCACAGGAGTCGGGCGGGGCTCTTGCGCGCCGTTTTGCGGCGGCGCCCTATCCCTAGCAGCATTCCTTTTACTTCTTTTCATTTTTGTTTCGGCGGGTGGCTTTTATGGGAGCGACTCCCTCTGACCTACCAACCCCAGAGGGGAAAGCCAGCGCCAGAGCCTCGTCCGTTAATCAGCAGGTGCACGCACTGGCACGGGAGGTTGACTTGGGCCCCGAAGATCTTGGTGGGGCCCCTTACACCCATAAATGGTTAAATTAGTGTAATTTTTTTAATAAAAAACTATCTTCACGCTGTATCCCTGAGGGTGTAGTCAGAGTGGACAGATCGCCAGTCTTCATGATCTATGCACACTTCTTTCGCTTCTTCAAGATTTATCAATTGCTTCATACATGCACGTCTGGGTATCCTAGTACTTTTGACCTTTCAGTTTTTGAGCAATTTGCTCACATGGTCATCATATGTAAGTCTCGGCCTACCCTGACTTCTTGTATCCTCTACTTTTGCACAATATATATTATTTGTCAATCGTTCCTCACTCATTTGTTGGACGGGTCTAGCAAATTCGAAAATAAAAAGTATAATATAACATTTAGGATTTCCATACTCCTGGATGCAATATTTGATATTATCTCTCTCAAGCCAACCATGCACATACCCAGATAAATATATATATAAAATTCCTTAAACTCGAAAACAACTCACAACATCCTTACACAGCTACCCATAATAACACAACCTAAAACCATTGAAGGTACATTGTCGGATGTATAAAATCGCATTACTTTGTACCTTACAAGGTAAAACTTAAAAAATATAATAAAAGTTTTGACTGACACAGTTTAATCTGCCTCTATATAAAATAGAATCATGTAGTTCAAAGGAAACAAATATATAAGCCTATACTATAGGTACTAGACAACTAATATATTTATAGTAATAACATAGCTATTCATTGCAATATATCACTTTCTTTAACTAATGCACTTCCGAACTCTTTATGTATAATATTCCACCATTATTAAACACAAAAACACGAATTTTACACTAGTTTTTGAAAATAATATACGACAAACGTGCGTCACTGCTCATCTTCGCGCCAAAAGTCTTTCCAATAGTTCAATTCACAAACAAAATAACATTTTTTTGTAATTATTATTATTGGCCTGGTTACGAATGCGAGAAAATTGACAAGCGCGGCCGCTTGTAGTATACTGTTATGTTTTACTTATATTATTACAATAATGGGCGATGAGATTGAATTACTATGTCCCTAAACGGTGCCAATCGCAATAATAAATCAATATAAATGTTACAATTGTTTTATTTTGGCGAGGAACCAAAAATAATAATAGATCTCTAATTATGGAGACATGAAAACTAACAAACAAACTAACAAACACAATATATAACTTGTTTCAGGCGCCAGGAGGATAAGTCCTACCAATTTTATGCACACGGATATCAGCGATGGAGATTGAGCCTTTAATCATAAGAGCAGGAACCAAAAATAATAGAATACATCTCTAGAAGAAAATTTCTATATTTTTATAGGCGAATTGATTGAATACACACTATAAACATTATCACTAATGGTATAACCTATTCAAGTGATTTAGTAAGCTAAGTTCACAGGGTTGAGGCGTGAAATTTAGAGTTCCCAGCATAATGCCAGCTCATAAGTCAAAACATATATATTGTAACATGATTCAAAACATGAGCCAAATCATTAAGTCGTTACTTGGGCCTAATCATGAGTCTTTGGGCCTGTTCATTGAGTCTTTGGGCCTGTTCATTGAGTCGTGCATCATTATTAGACTAATCTACACAAAAACAATTCAAACTAAATACCTGAAGGCGGTCACTTAACCACGGGATTCGGAATCAATTCTGCAGACCGCGACAGGTGTCGTCTCCACTAGAATGGCGAGCCAGTAACCACATGGTCAGCATTTACGGCAAACTTCATCCAAGAATGAAGTTAATATATTAAAAAAAAGTGCCTTTTCAGCTGCAAAGAAAAGAAATTAGTTCCATTAGATTTGGAAAAACAATTTGAGATTTGTTCGTGATTTGAACACATAAAGAGAACTTACCACTTTTTATGGGGAATACTAATTAATCTTGAATAGCAGGCAAATATTCCTTTAACGCCTCTTCAAGCCTCGCAAACTTCGTAATCGGCTGTAAACAACGCATAATTTTTCGTCAAAATTCTACCTTGTCAAAAAAGGTTATGAACGTGTTTCCAAGAATCCAAAGATCTTACCGAAATACATAGCCATCCTGATACAATCCTTAATAAGAAGTCACAGGCGTGAACTTCCATCAAATACAATTTCTATAAGATTACTTCCTTTTTGTGAAGTTTAAAAAAAATATTTACGATGACATGATTTCTTCGTCGATGTAGAAAGGCGAATGTCGTTCCGTCACCACTGTCAAAAGACATTGACCAATTGACAGAACTTTTTTAATTCGTTCATTCCAAGAACAGGCTGAGACATTCAAAAACATTCTGCCTACCCAAACGTAAATTATATAAATTCGATGACAAGTAGCGAGAAAGGGTCAACAATCTACTCTCCTCTCTCTCTAAATCTCAAGACCAACAATAAAACTTCAATGTGACGTTTTACAACGTTACATTGCAATATATCACTTTCTTTAACTAATGCACTTCCGAACTCTTTATGTATAATATTCCACCATTATTAAACACAAAATCACGAATTTTTCACTAGTTTTTGAAAATAATATACGACAAACGTGCGTCACTGCTCATCTTCGCGCCAAAAGTCTTTCCAATAGTTCAATTCACAAACAAAATAACATTTTTTTTTTGTAATTATTATTATTGGCCTGGTTACGAATGCGAGAAAATTGACAAGCGCGGCTGCTTGTAGTATACACAGACATATAAGTAAGACAGTAGGCAGACTAAACATATTCCTTTGTTTATAGCTCAACTTACTTCATCCTTTTCACTCTTTTTATTTTTTGTATAACGCTATCTTTTTTGTCATGTGTAGCGACATGTAACTCACACATAGGCAGCGAACAGCGCGTAGCCTAAATTTCTACATGTCAACTATTGGCGTCATTTTTTAATCAGGAATTTATTATAGTGTTTAATGCCGAAGGGAAAATATTGTGTATATATTTAAAAAAAGGTTATAAAAGTATAAAGAAGCATAGTGAAGTGCTGTGTAAAATGTTAATAGTTCAAGTCTTAAGAACTCACCAGGAATTACTTTTCACAGGCAATTGATGTTTTAGTTACGACTATGTGTTATTATACTAAGATTTTTATCCAAAAATGATGATTCTTCTAGACGAACACTTGACAAGTTGTTAATATCTGGTTCATAGCATCTGTTCCATAAACCATTTGGTCGCTATCGTCATTTATATCTAAGATTTTTGTTAATTTACATACATAACGGTACGGTGAAATGGACACTAACATGGTAAAGGTAAGCAGGAAGCTGACCCCAGGCTAAGAAGCGGGGTCTGCATATGCAAACAGGCTTAGCACACAGAAGTTGATCACTGCACAGAAGAAATAACAGTATAGAAGTACTATACTAAAAATGTAATGAAAGAAATAAAATAATATAAGTTTTTCAAAAATAGCATGGAACATATTTGGCAAGTTTGAAAACTTTCATTGAATTAAATGGGAGGCTGAATGGTTATTCTGTGCATAGTTTTGTGGAAAATTTGAAATATACTGTGGTGCTGGAGCGGCTGAGGTGACAGGGGCACTTTGGCAACTGTTCTTGCAACTAATATACAGTTGGCAGAACTAAAGATTTAAAGGTATTTATATATACCACTTAAAATACAAGCATTAAAAATGTCAAACTACATCCTAAGTCAAAAGAAGAAAAATCAAAAATAAAAATTAAGAAAAGTCAAGCATTTATAACTACAATAACTATTCGAATTGTACACTACTCTAATAATAATAGGAAATATTTAATAAATAAATAAATAAAAAATAAATAAAAATATCTTTATTTTGCATAGACCATTTTAACGGCGCTTACAAAATGTCATACACTATTTAAAATATTTAAAGCGACCACCGGTTCGGAACGCGGCCCACCTGAGAAGAACCGGCAAGAAACTTAGGAAGGCTTTTTTTTTGATGGCCTATTTACAATTTAATATTATTTCATTTTGCCAGCAGATCATTTCCAGGCGTCCCTGTCCTGCAAATAGTCTGTAACGGAGTAAAAACCTTTTTCACAAAGCTTGTTTTTAATAAACTTTTTAAATTTATTTAAAGGTAAATTTCTCAGGTCACAGGGAAGCTTGTTGTAAAAGCGTATACAGTTACCCTGGAAAGAATCGCCAATCTTATGTAGTCGACTGTGGTGGACTGAAAGATTATTTTTATTTCTAGTGTTTATATTATGTTTATCACAGAGTTTAGAAAACTGTGATAGATTTTTCTGGACATACATAAGATTGGCAAAAATGTATTGTGATGGTACGGTTAGAATATTCACTTCTTTGAATTTTTCTCGGAGAGAAACTCTGGGGCCCAAATTATAAATAGCGCGTACAGCCCGCTTTTGTAGAACAAAAATAATATTTAAATCTGCAGCACTCCCCCAAAGGAGAATACCGTAAGACATAATACTATGAAAATAGCTGAAGTAAACCATTCTAGCCGTATCCACATCTGTTAGAGTCCTGATCTTTTTTACAGCGTATGCAGCCGAACTTAATCTAGAGGCTGTCTTTTCTATGTGTGGGCCCCACTGCAAATTGGCATCAATAGTTATACCTAGGAACACAGTTGATTCTACAAACTCTAACACTTGTCCATTCAGTTGAACATTGGCCGCAACTTGTTTTACATTTGGTAGAGTAAATTTTATACATTTAGTTTTATTTTCATTAAGGCAAAGATTATTTGAGCTGAACCAATGAACTACTCTTGCAATTGCATTGTTTACATCGTCATAGTTATCTAATTGTCTTTTAATTTTAAAAATTAATGAGGTGTCATCTGCAAACAAAACAATCCTATTCCTGTCCCCTACATAAAATGGTAAATCATTAATATAAATGAGGAACAAGAATGGCCCAAGTATCGAGCCTTGCGGCACACCCATTGTAACCATGGATCCTACAGAACGTGTACCATTAATATCGACCCTCTGTATTCTATTGTTCAAATATGAAGACAGAAGGTCGAGAGCTTTGCCTCTTATTCCATAGTGGTGTAATTTTTTGCACAGCGTTTCATGTTGAACGCAATCAAAAGCCTTTGATAGATCGCAAAATATACCTAATGCATCGTGCTTGTCTTCCCATGCTTCATGAATACATTTTAATAACTCAACACCAGCATCGGAAGTTGAGCGCTCTTTCGTAAACCCAAATTGATTCGCATGGAGTATTTTATGACTATTAAAATGGGATAGCATTTGATTCAAGATTATTTTTTCAAATACTTTGCTCAAAGTTGGCAGCACTGACACTGGTCGGAAATTAGACGGCTCTGTAGCGCTGCCAGCCTTGAACAAGGGAACGACTTTGCTGTGTTTCATTAAATCAGGAAATGTACCACTAGAAACACAGTCATTAAACACAGTTGCTAGATGGGGCGCAATTACCTCAATTATACATGATGCAGTTTTGACCGATAACCCCCAAATGTCCGCGGTTTTCTTAATTTCGATACATTTAAATGTTTTTACAATGTCCTGAGCACAAATATCTGTGAATACAAATGCATCCCTGCAACAAAGAACAGATTCTTCTAATAAAAGTTCAGCGGAACTGGAAGATGCTTGGAGAGATTTTGTTGTCAAAATAGGTATATTTTTGAAAAAGTGTTCAAACTCCGTAGCCACTTCCAGGTCCCCTGTAACATGGCAACCATTTACTTTTAAGTGGAAATCCCTTTCAGTCACTAAAGATCTACCGCATTCAGAGTTAATGATGTTCCAAGTCATTTTTATTTTATTTACAGAATTAGAAATTTTATTTTTAATGAAGTTTGACTTAGCAAGATGACACGTTTGTTTAAATATCTTTGAATAATTTTTAACATATTCCTGAAAGGTTTGCCTAAAATTATATGATTTTTCTGAATATAATTCAAATAATTTATTTCTACTTTTAAAGATACCTGGTGTTGCCCAGTCACTGAAAACAGGACGACCACCAATCTGTAGAGTTTTTGAGGTAAAAACTTTGCCAAACTCATCATTAATCAAATTAAATAAGTGTTTATATGACTGGTCTACACAAGTGAAGTTAGGTAGATATGGTAATCTCTTTAATACATTTTCTTTAAAATTATTCAAACGACTTTGGTTAATTGGTACATATTTAATTTGTTTTTTGCTGACTTTGTTACTACTTTTAGGAAATTTTATCCATTGGCCACGATGATCTGACTCCACAGGATCCACAATACCTTTATCTATAGGTTTAATATCAGTAAAAATATTATCAATACATTTTGCACTGGTGGCTGTAATACGAGTGGGTTCTAAGAATGTACTATGCAGATTAAAGGATTTAAATAAATTTTTCATTTTATTTCTCTCTGATGGAGTTAATGATGTATCTAATATATCAACATTAAAATCTCCACAAACTATTATAGATTTCTTAGAACATTGGCATTTGAACAGTGCTTCTTCAAGCTTTTCTTCAAATTTAATGTAAGAAGCATCAGGGGGACTGTATACGCTTAACAAGATGAAATGCTCAAACTCAATACTGGCAATCTCAATAACTCGCTCAATGGAGAGGGCTACTAAATCCTTACGTTCTTTAAATTTTAAGTTTTTATTAATTAATATTAAAGAGCCTCCACGTTTAGAATGTTTTCTATTGAACGAGCTAGCAACCTGGTGATTTACGAAGTTCAACAATGTGATTTGATGATCTTTTAACCAGTGCTCTGTAGCACAAAAAATATTAATAGAATTTGCATTAATGTATAGCTCTAACTCTAAATCTTTACCATTTATTAAACCTCTAACATTATGGTGCACCAGGTTTATAAAAACAATATTTTTACTAAGATTATTCTCAGGGGCCAAAGTCAACTGGCCAGATTTATTATCTGTTGTCCTATAAACTAGTTTTTTGGAATTTCATTTTCCAAATGTGAAGTATCAAAACTATCCTGCTCAATAAAAGCAGTTGTACTTGCCAATAATTTGGCTTGAAAAATTAAAAAATTAGATAGCAACAGAGCTACCTTTCGTTGTAAAAATTTTGATAGAAAACATCTATCTAATATCAACAAACTATTATTATTGAAGATTATGTTCCAATCGAACAATTCAATTTTTTTGTAATATGATACCATGTAGTTTCATATTTAATTTGTATCTTAAGTGATTTTCCTTGTGGCTCATAGCAGTGCTGTATGGCAAGGTGGACAAAATTACTTGTTTTACTTGCAGACTTGATAACTTATCAAAAATTTTTAAAATAGGCAAAAACAATAGCAGTGTTTGTTATTATTTACAATAAACTGTTATTTGAAGGGGTGTAACAAGTGTAGCTTCAACATTCTCAATTGTTGTTGTCATCATAGTGAAATAAATAATTGGTAATAAGTATTAACGAAAAACGCCCAAATAAAGTAATTTGTAAATGTTTCAAAGTGAAAGTATCAAAGCAAAAGTTGACATCATTCAGTAAAATAACCAACATTAAAATTAATGAACTCTGAAAATACGTACATATATAAGCTTACTGAATTTCTTCACTATTCACACTATAGCATAATATAAAGAAGAGGATTAATCTAACGTCAGCATTATTTTACTTTACAAAGATAACTAAATTCTGCACAAATTCAGAAATTCGACAGCAGCCGACCAAAATCTGTCAAACCAAAACCGACCGAAAGACGATTATAAGATTTTTTTTATTTTGTTATTATTTTATGGCCTAGTTGCTAAAACTTTTTAGCAAAATCTTAATTCATATTTCTTTAATCTTCTTTCTCTAAATGTTCCCGTCATCATCGTCATAATCAAGTCTAGTCTTAAGTCAAGGTCAGTCTCACCCCAGTATAAATAAGTATAACTACTGAGGTTTTCAGTGGATTATTACGCAGCAAGAAAGAAAATCGGACTACATATATATCACTGTCTTTCAGTATAGCACGTTAACGCAACTTTTATGTCCATGAAACCACCACTCCCACACAAAAATTATATACTGAAAATAATATACTACCACAGACTTATAAGTAAGCAGACCAAAGGTTTGCGAAAAATAGCGTAGCCTATTACATACACATAGACAGGTAGCTTAATCCAGGGTCGCATTCAGCTATCATATCATTTTAATATCTTTCCATATTAGTATCCTTAGGAAACCTAAAACAAGATTAAGATAATTAATTGAATCGGGCGCTACATCTAGCTTGACTTTGGATGCTGAAATTTCAAACAATTTGATGAACTGAATTGGTCCCTGTGTACTTGACATGTCGGAACAATACAAAATGTATGTAAATTAACAATGACGATAGCGACCAAACGGTTTTTGGAACAGATGCTATGAACCAGATATTAACAACTTGTCAAGTGTTCGTCTAGAAGAATCATCATTTTTGGATAAAAATCTTAGAATAATAACACGTAGTCGTAACTAAAACATCAATTGCCTGTGAAAAGTAATTCCTGGTGAGTTCTTAAGACTTGAACTATTAACATTTTACACAGCACTTCACTATGCTTCTTTATACTTTTATAACCTTTTTTTAAATATATACACAATATTTTCCCTTCGGCATTAAACACTATAATAAATTCCTGATTAAAAAATGACGCCAATAGTTGACATGTAGAAATTTAGGCTACGCGCTGTTCGCTGCCTATGTGTGAGTTACATGTCGCTACACATGACAAAAAAGATAGCGTTATACAAAAAATAAAAAGAGTGAAAAGGATGAAGTAAGTTGAGCTATAAACAAAGGAATATGTTTAGTCTGCCTACTGTCTTACTTATATGTCTGTGTATACTACAAGCAGCCGCGCTTGTCAATTTTCTCGCATTCGTAACCAGGCCAATAATAATAATTACAAAAAAAAAATGTTATTTTGTTTGTGAATTGAACTATTGGAAAGACTTTTGGCGCGAAGATGAGCAGTGACGCACGTTTGTCGTATATTATTTTCAAAAACTAGTGAAAAATTCGTGATTTTGTGTTTAATAATGGTGGAATATTATACATAAAGAGTTCGGAAGTGCATTAGTTAAAGAAAGTGATATATTGCAATGAATAGTGGTGTTGTTTGTGTAAGTGCCAAATTTCCACAGAAAGCTGCAATAAGGGATCCACTGCCTTATTGGGGCACGGACTAGGACCTAGGACTGAGGACTTGACATCGACAAACGACTAGACAGGACTAAAACATAATAACAAGAAAATAATAAATCCTGAAGACTAGTCTGTATGGACTAACTCTTGCTTGGAATGACGAATGGCGGAAATCCAAAAAAATAAAAGGGAAATATTACGCAGCAATCCAATCCACCATACCTAATAAACCTTGGTTTTTCAAATATCGCTAGCCATTTCTGTAATTTGTCGCCTCCGCTTAGGTCACGCCTGTACTCCGGTTCATTTGGCGAAGATTAGGGTAAGGGATCATTCTCTCTGCGAGTGTGGTTTAGATGAAGGTTCCGTCAATCACATCCTCTTCAGTTGTCCCCTCTATAGAATATCACTGTATGATTTTCTGCCGGACAATATCCCTCGCCCCGCCATTGTTGAATCCCTTCTTTCCTTAGTTTTCACTCCCTTTGTAAAATCCCTGGGTAAAGTTATTGAAATTAATCAATAAAAATTTTAATTTATACTTTGCTCCCCATTACTTATTTTTGATACCTAGCTAATGTATGGCCCTAAATCTTTAGTAATTAATATTTATTATCTGTTTGTGTTGTCTTATATTTATTATCTGTTGTATTTGTAAGTGTGTGTTGCCTTTGGACATTTGGCGGGAAGAGTGACAAGTGCGGACGCTTGCTTTATATTATTTTCTATAACTAGTGCATTTATCTTGTTTTATGTGCGGGAGTAGTGGTTTCTTGGACATAAAAGTTGTGTTAACGTGCTATAGTGAAAGACAATGATATATATGCAGTGAAATGCTATTTTCTCTCTTGCCGCGAAACGTCCACTGACAACCTTAGTATAAGAATCACCATTATACTGAGGGCAAGGACCAGGACGGACAATGAGGACACGACATCGACTGGACAGGACTAATTAGAAGATAAGATTCAAGAAATATGATATAAAAAATAAGATTTGGCTAAAAGGTCTTAGAAACCAGGCCATAAAATAATGATTAAAAAAAATGTGTTGACTTTTTCATGTGTAATTCTGGCTGAGTTAACTTCATATCCAAGGCCACCGGTCAAATCCCGACTCACTGTATGCCTCCTTCTTTACTAGTTCAATATGATCTGTGTCTAGTTCTAGCTACGGGACACTGGCAAGTTGCTGCAAAGAGCACAGAAGGCCATAATAAGAATTGAATTGAATTGAAGTTAAATTCCAGAAATGAGTAGTATGAATATTTCAATTGAAAAGAAACGATCTGATTGCAATGCACTACCAAAGGGCTGGCAAAGAGAAGAAATTATTAGGAAGTCCGGTTTGTCCGCCGGCAAAGTTGATGTCTACTATTACAGGTATAGAATTACTTTCTGTTATTGTTTTGAGTCATGAACAGAAATGGCATAGGGACTCGCCTTGGCCATAACAAAATTATGGTTGCAGTGAGCCTTTGGCCTACTTAGCCTCTTGCTTATGAATGTTTATCAAATCTCTTCTCCACCTTAAGTGTTTTCCTCTACTTGGATTTGGAGATTTTATTTGGCCGAGGAGTGCTGTCGGCATTGTTGGGAGGGACTGCCGTCTGACCTCCCCACCCCGTAAGTCCCGTCTTCGTCATTGCCATGCAGGTGAGGTCGCTTAGGCCCCATTTCTTGAACCCTATGAATGTTCATGAAATAATTACGAATGTTATATTAATTTATTAAAAGATAATTATAGTTTACTTAAAGATGATAATTGTATGTTATAAACATGAATAAATGGTTAAAAAAAGAATGCTCCCAAACCATAAATATTAATCTAACTACATGAAAACATATATGTAAGTTTTATGTAGCATTGTTTGATTAAAATACATAATTTGAGTAGCTAATAGGTACTTGACTTGATTTGTGATGTGTCAAATTTTACTCGAACTTGCTAGTTTTTACACAAAATACTCCCAATTATCCGAATGAGTATTGACTAAATGCTCTAAATCCAGTTAGGGTTTGGTAGCAACTGGTAATACATAAGATGTAGAAGAACAAGGCATTTGAGATATCTTCAAAATTGTAACCAAAACTGTTAATATTCAGCAAGGGAAGCCAATATGAGAGATGATTTTAATTAAATACAATTTTGCTACATATTCATGTTTTAAAATATGTGGCACCTATTTCAACATAAAACCTCTAAAAATTCTCTTACTCATATCATTGATCAATGTTCGAATTATGATGAGCTAATAATGTTTTCAACCGATATTAACATGGCTAACTCTACATTCACACATCCATTACTAAATCAGGTATTAACCGATGCTAACTGCAATATCAGCTCTTGGTCATCTGGTTCATAATGTCAATAAAATTTTCTGCAGCCCAACAGGTAAAAAGTTTCGCAGTAAAGCTGAACTAGTTCGTTATCTTGGGGATAGTACGGACTTGTCGTGTTTCGACTTTCAGCAGGGTCAAATAAACACAATGCTGCTGTGCAAGGCCAAGAAAGCACGAGCGCAGTTTGATTACAGGTTCCCATTAGTGTCATAACTTCTTCCACTTGTGTTGTGTTCATTAGCGCAGTCCTGCTTTGTGTCCCATTTGTATTTATAATGCTGTTGTGTAGAAGCTTTCCTAAGTGTGCCCTAAGGTTAGAGCTGTCTTTGCTCTTGTGTGAAAACAGTGATTATGTTTCATGAACAAAGGTTCATGAAACATAATCATTGTGGTAGAGAATAAAGACATCAGAAATGCACTTTTAACCCAAACCAGTGATATTTCCTGTTCAAGTATAGTACACAAGCTTCAACTAGCCATTTTAGTGCTTTCACATTACAGTAATAATACCATTATAGCATCTGCCACAGCTGCTTTAACAAACACTATGACAAACATTATAAATCTTTCTTCTATTTACTTGTAAATAAGAGTCTATCTCTAATGACAACTTCTAGAATAAATACAAATACTAAACGCAATAAAACCTTTTTATTATAATTTGCATTCATGTATTAACAACACTATGATGTTGGTTTACCTATCTTATTGCAGTAGTTTTTACATACACTATTGCAAAAAAATATGCAATGTTCAAAAATGTGTAACTAGATGATCATGATCATTTATTTATTTATTTAAAAGTACAGTACAATCAATCATAATACAATATTTCACAATAAAACTTTGAAACAAATAACTAGCAATTTATGTTAAATATACAAAGAGTCACTATAATTTTTTAAAGTTGTTTAATATAGCTATAAGATTTGTTTTTAATAAAGTGGAAAAAGACAACTTGATTCGAGACAGGGATTGAACCTGTGACCTTTGCCTAACCAGGGCAATGTTCTAGCCAACTGAAATACCCGAACAGAACTAAAAAAAAATTTATGGGAAATTTAGCAAATAATTGCTTTAAAAATGTATCAATATACTGAGTGGAGTCCATTGCATCAATGTTTAAAAATAGTTGTAACACTGTTCATTGGTATCGAGTTGTTCATTAGCTCGATAGATGGCTCTAGTCATACTCTTAAAATGACTATATAAATATGGTGGAGAATTTCAACTTGATACGATATGGTTCGGGTAGTTCAGATGGCTAGAACATAGCCCTGGTTAGCCAAAGGTCACAGGTTCAATCCCTGTCTCGAATCAAGTTGTCTTTTTCCACTTTATTAAAAATTTATGAGAAATTTAGCAAATAATTGCTTTAAAAATTTATCAATAGCTATAAGAATCATGATCATTCAACAATACAAATTCTTAGAATATTTTATATGATAGTTTACTACTGTCTTCTTAGACTCCCTACTCACCAGAAGAATAGCATAATCGAATTAGTCCATGAATTAGGTTCACTCCACTGGCAATAGCATTAACAGTAAACCAACTAAAACCACACTATGTGGTTCATGGTTGAACCCTAATTATCACAATTTAACTTTAGGGGATATATCTTTTGCCATAGAAAGGTGTGCGAAAACACGATGCAGCACTTACCCGGGCATGCTTCTGCTAGGGGACAGCTAGCCAAAATTCTCACCCAGAGATTGTTCTAGGAACTCCTGCACCTCACCTAGTAGCATAACGCTATTCATTTTCCGATGCCTCCTTTGAATACACCGTTCAAAATAAGGCAGCGGAATTGCATCCACTCTAGCTGTGAACCAAGTGGAGATTTACCACTCCTAAAGGCGCTAAGAGGTGACCATGCCCTGCTCCACCCACGCTGCGTATTCTGTCAGCATATTTCGTAATCCCGCCCTAATGCAAGTGTACTGAAAGTAATTCTTTCTAGTACACTTGCATTAGCAAGATGTGTTTAACTGCTAATACTGGCAATACTCTCTGGTAGCTGTGGGGTCTAGGTGGGTGGGCTTTATTTGCAATTATGGATACATATCATACCTACATATTAATTTTAGCACCCATCAAGCAATATTATTGCAGTTTTTAACCTTTGTAATACTAATAATCATCATCATCACCCGTGAACCGTTTTTCTGTCTATTTATGGTGGTTGTAAATGTACTTGTATATTTTATTCAATGGCTTTTAGTCCTTAGCATGTAACTTGTGTGCTAAACTAATTGTAGCATGTTTGATGTGTAATTTAATACAAAATATATTATAAAGATAGTTGCTTATTGTGGATTTAGTAGTAATAGTAATATAGTAATGTGTATACGTAATATTTGTATATTATTATATTTTACTTTTTGCATAATTCTTACACATGTTTTTTATACAGGGGTATTCGTTCTGATGCGTCTTTGGTACCTCCAATTCGTCAAACTGCTTCAATTTTCAAGCAACCTGTCACAGTGTATAAAACACAAGAAAGCAAAGTAAAAACTGATTTAAAGCATGGCACACAAGAGAAACCGAAACAGTTATTCTGGGAAAAAAGATTAGAAGTAAGTTGTGCAAATGTTCATAAGACAAAATGTGTCCATACCAATGCACATATCGAAGTATGACAGACTGACTTTGTCCTTGAAATATTGCCGAGAAAAATAATATTCCATTGTCCTTTAACAGCGGGAACTCTATAATTTTGGTAATCTGAAAAGCTCTGCCACCAAAATCCTTTTAGACATCACACAAAACCGCAAAGTAGCTTCTTTTAACATTGGCCATCGCCGATTTAGTCGCTTTTTAGAAGCTAAATACAGCGATCGAGCTTTCCACACCGCACACTTAAAAATGCCAGTCGTGGCACCTAAGTAGCTAAAATTTCGATACCGCGCCCGAACGCAGGATACTTACTCTGTAGTATCCCCCAAACGCCAGTGAAACTGAATATTAAACAGTTTTTCCTTTCAGGGCTTAACCGCATCCCCCAAACGCTAGTGAAAATAGTGGTGAGCCCATTGCCGTCTTGAAATAGACAGACGCAGGTTGTGACTACCTGCTGTTGAAAATTTTCAAGTCGCCTATAAGTCCTTCAACTTGACCTAACGACTGCCATGTTACTGGCAACCGGGACCAACAGCTTAAAGTGCCTTCCGAAGTACGGAAACGCTCGCAAATGTTTAATGCCACGAAGTGGTCACCTATCCGTGACCAGCCATACCGAAAGTTGCTCATCGCAGTCATCGTTAACAGAACACTGAGACTGCGGGGCCACGAGCGCTTCGAATATTAAACAGTTTTTCCTTTCAGGGCTTAACCGCGTGTGACGCAAATGGGGTGATAGGCACTACATCTTTGCCTAAGTACATCAAACCATTGGGCCCATATAATTCGGATGCGACTATCATACAATCGTTGGCTACAGCTCTTCATGTTTCATCCCAACCCATTGCAGGTAAAATATACTGTTTACTGTCTAATGTACTATACTTCCATATTGATGCAACTCAAATTATATCTAAGACTAGCTGACCCCCGCGGTTTCGCCCGTGACATACTTTGAACCCCTTATTACTGCTACAAAAATTTATTGATTTGTTGACAATTTTGATTACTCTTCTGGGTAGTAGTGTGATGATATATAGCCTATAGCCTTCCTTGTTAATTTTCAACTTAGACCAGTAGTTGCAAACAAACAAACTGTTTAGCTTTATATATTAGTATAGATATTAAAATCTTTGAAACAATTTGAATTGCTCTAGCCAACATATACTTGTAAGTTGCTGAACATGTGGCTGATGAACGAGAAGACATTGCAGAAACCGGTACCAAACAACGTTTCGCTTATCCAATTTCCAGGTCAAAACGGATCTAAGCAATCAATACTAGAAAATCCAGGCGTTTTTTTAAACCCTGAGCAGCCGCTGATAGCGTCGGTGACCATCACTAAAGACGATGTGCGAAGACAGGAAGAGCGAGTTCGCCGCGCTCGTCAGCGGCTGCAAGACGCGCTGGGAACCGTTGCCTAGGGCCAGGACGGTGGCGGGGACCAAGGTCCAGACCCCGTCGCCGATCTCTCGATTGCTTCGCGACATTCTGAATCCGTAGAGGTCTCTCCCAAACCATCTACTGATTTCAACGCAGAATCATAGACTGTGTATATTATGGAGTATTGCACTAAATCATCTCTTCATCAGACTGTTTACACTGTTGATTGATGGCACTTGGTGTAATTTGCTACACATCTTGAACTAAAACACTTGTACTGTTCCACTTATTTAATACTTAAATCCGACCGGTTTCGCCTTACGGCCTTTTCAAAGATTAGCAAATATTGTGTGTGCTAACCTTTATGCCGTAAGATGAAACCGATCAGGTTTCACTAATAAATATGTGTGCTAACCTTTGAAAATGCCGTAAGGCGAAACCGGTCAGGTTTAAGTAATAAATAAGGGGAACATTACAAGTGTTTTAGTTCAAGATCTCTTCATCAGGAACAGAAATTTCACATCTAGGTAGCTGGTAACCAGCTATTGTGGTACTCACATTTTCAGGCGAGGCTACGCTATTACAATATTGATAAGCAGTACAATGATAATATTTAAGTAAGTAATCCAATATAATAGAATTTATTGCGAATCTGTAAAATAGTATTCTTAAGGTGTAATTCTAAACTGTTGAGAAGCTTTTTGTATCCGTAGTCGTCAAATCACCTGTTTATAATGGTTTTGCATGTGAACTTATGAAGTATTTTTTAAAAGAATAGGTTCAGAATTTACAGTTGCAATGTACATTTTGAGATATAGCATTTGAAATAGGTTTGTATATATATTACATTATTTATATAATGTTTTTTGTTGGTTTTCTTTTCTTGTCATAACTGCTAACGCATAAGCCCTAAGTATGTGCGCTCACATTCAAGGGCACACGTAAATAGCGCTAACGTAAAGAAAAACGGTATAATTAACCCGCCTTTGGTAAGTTCATTATGTAGATACATTCAAAACCATTATAAAAAAGCTGTTTCGTTAATTTCGAACCGCTTATACAAGCTTCTCAGCAGTTGCTTGCCAGGTGCCATCCGGGACTCCCGGTCATAGGCAAATAAAAGGACATCGTGTTCCATGAGGAGTTCCACACGAAAAATAAGTCTCCCAGTCCGGGTGATGTCTACTGCTGGACTATTTATACTTAAAAATCTAGTTAGTACAGTCAACCGGACTAATAACTGAACTACAGAGACTAGATGATAAAGGAATTCAACTGGTTTTAGTGGTCGCCGTTGGCCAAATGTGGCAAAGGCGATAGGTATAATTCCCATCACAAACCAAGTTTTCTTGTACTTTACGTGTCGTAATTAATTTGTGCATAATTTAGGATTTGTATTGTATACGTAAATTTCAACTGGTTTCAGTGGTCGCCGTTGCCTATAAAACAAAGGCCACGGGTTTATTTCCCAAACGAAGTTGTCTTTTTGCACTGTATGTGTCGCTGTTTGTGCATAATTTAAAAATTGTATTGTATATGTAAATTAATTGCGGAAGCGCTCGTGGCCGCGCGGTCTCAGTGTTCTGTAAACGATCACTGAGTTACGCAACTTTCACTATGGCTGGTCCTCGGATGGGTGACCACTTTGTGGCATTTACATTTGCGAGCGTTTCCGTGCTTCGGAAGGCACGTTAAGCCGTTGGTCCCGGTTGCCAGTAAGATGGCAGTCGTTAAGCCTGGTTGAATGCTTTATGGGCGGCATAAAAATTTCAACAGCAGGTAGCCACAACCTGCGTCTGTCTATTTCAACACGGCAATGGGCTCACCACCTATTACGTGGGACAGGAATCCACACGGTGAAAAGTGGGCATATAATATGCCTCTGCCACCCCTTCGGAGATAAGGCGTGATGGATATTTATTTATTTATTTTATATGTAAATAATCATAAATTATTGATCAACCTAACACGTGGTTCAATAAGTCCCAACCGCAATAATCATCGAACTATGGACACTAGATGTTCAAAGAAATTCAACTGGTTTCAGTGGTCGCGGTTGCCTATTAAACAAAGGCCACGGGTTTATTTCCCAAACGAAGTTGTCTTTTTGCACTGTATGTGTCGCTGTTTGTGCATAATTTAAAAATTGTATTGTATATGTAAATTATCATAAATTATTGATCAACCTAACACGTGGTTCAATAAGTCCCGAGACTAAGTACTAAAACAAGGTTTTTTTTTATAAAATTATTTTTTATTCATCAACGTAGTCTCCTCCAAGAGCGATACAGTCCCTCCTACGCTTTTCTAACTTTTCTATCCCATGCGTGTAGAACGATTTGTCTTTGGCTTCAAAATAAGCCTCCGTTGCTGTGATAACTTCACTGAGTCAAATTTCTTACCCTGGAGCATTTTTTTGAGATCTGCAAACAGCCAGTAATCGCTGGGGGCCAAGTCTGGCGAATAAGGGGGATAAGGAAGCAATTCAAAGCCCAATTCATTAATTTTGGCCATCGTTCTCACAGACTTGTGACAAGGCGCGTTGTCCTGGTGAAACACCACTTTCTTTTTGTTCATTTGAGGCCGTTTATCCGCAATTTCGTACTTCAATCGCTCCAATAAGCACATGTAATAGTCACTATTTATATTTTGCCCCTTTTCAAGGCAGTCGATGAAAAGTATTCCATGCGCATCCCAAAATATAGACGCCATAACCTTACCGGCCGATTTCTGAATCTTTGGCCGCTTCGGGCGGCTTTCACCAGCCGCTCTCCACTCTGCTGACTGCCGATTGGATGCCGGAGTAAAATGGTGTATCCATATTTCATCCATTGTCACATACCGACGTAAAAAATCCTTTTTATTACGATTCATCAGCGCCAAACATCGCTCTGAATCATTGATACGTTGTTCCTTTTGATCAGTTGTAAGCAAACGCGGCACCCACTTGGAAAAAAGCTTTTTCATGGCCAAATTTTTATGTAAAATAGTGAAAACACTACCAGCTGAAATCTTCACTATCTCGGCTATCTCGCGCACTTTTATCTTCCGATCTTCCATTACGATTTTGAGGACTTGGTTAATATTTTGTTGAGTCACTGCTTCATTTGGACGACCTGAGCGTTCCCCATCATTTGTGTCCATGCGACCGCGTTTGAAGTCGGCATACCACTTTAGAGGGAGCTGATCCCGCATAACATTTTATAAGCCATTGCTGTGCTTCAACGGTATTTTTTTCCATTAAAAAACAATGTTTTATCAACACGCGAAACTCGTTTATTTCTATTGTATCGAAACTTCAAGCGTAGCGTCACTTAAATGTCTGCAAAATCAATATTTTAATGTCCCATTTTTAAAAATCAAAAGAGTTTCTAATATATACGCCATTTCCAAGTTAGTCTCGGGACTTATTGAATGATCTAGTACTTAAGTAAATATATAAATATATTCGTTAGTCTCGTTCTAGGGTACCTATAACTAGTTCTGCATTTGACCACTTTTCGTAAAGACTATCTCCTTGGACGTCTATATCAAGTTTCACTCTGTACCCCTTTCAGGGTAGTCAGAGAGACAGATAGGTTTCGTGATTCGTGCACATATATCTTTTGCCTCTTGACGATTCAATAATCTTTTAATTATTAAAAAAAAACAAATTTATTTATTTTTCAGAATATGGTCAAAGTGGTGTTACAATAATTGGCATATAGTTTCTTCACATTCTGCCATATACGGCGTGAAAATATTTGTCGCGTTTAATGCATATAATAACATAATACTAATCAGAATACCATAATAACAATAACAGATTAACAGTAAAATAAGTATGATCACGTTTCACATTTCCGCCAAGAGCTCCAGTGGCTCCCGATTCACCTTCTGTCTCCTCTTCAATATACTGTACAACCCAAATTCCCCATCCTACCTGAAGGAGCGGTTCTCATTTGTGCATACATGCATGTTTGGGTATCCTAATACTTTTGACATTTCCTTTTTTGAATAATCTGCTCAAGTAGTCTTCTTATGTGCAATTTCATTGTGTCAATGGTTGTCAAAAACAGAATTAGCCATACTCCAGAAAAAGTTCGTATAAGTGGTTTCTGAACTTTAAACCCGCTAGGTGGTCTAAAATTTTATTTATGTTATCGCGTATTTTTTACTTAGACTTTTAGTGACTAAGACCACAGTACATATATTAAAGCAGTAAGAAAACTAGGCCAAAATCTAAAATAAATTACCTATTCTCCACTAAAACAATAAGTTTGTCTATGAAATTAACATAAAATCTATAGTATTTTTAAATAATTAATTACGCTATACCTGAGTTATATATTACTGACAACATAACAGTTAATGTTTAGATTAGGATGATCACTCTCAATTTATGATAATACTTAATGTAGCGTGAACACTGCGACAACAGCGACTGGCCGATTCACGGAACACTGCGATGTCCGCTCTTGTGGCCTGAAGATGTAGATGCGTGCGTCTCTGTGGGTAGGTCGTTTCACACATTTGCATGAAGTTTCTATACTGCTCATATACTTATATGTACTGTGCTAAGAAGATTATACAGTTTTGTAGGGAGAAAATAAACAATTTTATATATTTCGATTTTTGTTTATTATTACCCAATAGCTCAGGTATAATAATAATTGAATGGGAATACAATGCAACATACAAGTAATTACCTACATTGTTGTAAATTATTTTTCACAACCACAAATAAGTTAAATTATGCGCTAGATACCTTTACTTAATTACAAATAAATATAAAATCTAATCATAAAATGTGTTTCTGGATTTGTCTTAAAACACTAATATAAAAAGGTAAAACTTTAGGCTCAAAGCGAATTTTAAGTCTGAATGTTAGCAAAAGCTCATTTGATAAAGTTATAACATTACTATTTTCATCTAAGTTGGGTAAGTGTATAATGGAATGTGGGGTTATTCAATCAGCTTGATCGTCTTTACTGTTCTGGACGCAATAGTGTGGACTTAAATATACAGTTGCCCAAAGTACAGAAAATCCTAAGACTCAACTTCTTGTTCAAGTTTATTATAATATACTTTCATGATAAGATAAGTAATAATTTTACGGCGCTATTTGTAAAATGGACGGCTACTAAGTGCTGTAAGTAGTATTGGCGAGAAACATGAATCTATTCTGAATTGTCAGGCAACCGGTTATGTGATAGTGTTCATATAGTGGTCCCACGCTATTCTATGCATATACTAACACAAATAATTCGTCAAAGTCAATTCCATTTAAAACTACTTATTAAACTAGCTAACCTATGGCGTGCTGCTCTGGTGCCGACACTATGTTTTGAAAAAGTAATAAGCTATAAAACAATTGTAGATATTGTGTATATAACAGTAGATACAATAAAAAATCAAGATGATGCTCTCCAGCAGGCCCACTTTGATTTCATTTTTACAATGAAATTATCAATATACCTTTTTTTATTGAGTCTACAATTATATACACAATATCTACAATTTTTACTTTACTGGGGCCCATACCAGAGTCGCACGCAACCAATGCCTGATTATTCAGAAGAATTAATTATATTACTTTTAACTATTGACTAGAATTAATGAATGAACAATTGACTAGTATCATGAAACTATTATTGACTACAATACAAATGATCTGGCAGGAGGGACATGACGTAATTTTTAATGATTAACATAGAGTTAATCTTTATTGAACTTGGTACAGCATTCATATATCAATTCCTCTTCTCTAAATGTTGATAGCTAACTGTCATTAGACTCTGCTAGATGGCACACAGGCTGCAGGGTGCACTCAACCTGAAGAAGTTATATTGTTGAAACAGTAGTAGTCATACTACGGATCGCGACGACGACGTCCATTACAGTAATTTGTAATGTTGGTCCCTGGCTCACAAGTAAGTCCGATTTCATACTAAGTATTCAAACCACTATCAAAGTTTCTTATTACTAGAAGGCCTCATCAAGCAGCAAGCCATTAAATACTAATAATATTGTAATTTAACCTTTTGTATACTGTTTTTATTAACTTTGTAGCATTTTATATGGCAATTTATTAAATACCTTTAACCATTGTAATGGCGATTATTATTGATATGGAATGTCAAATGATATGTAGAATTCATTAAATAAATAGTAATTTGTCTAATCCAGCTGATATATCAATGATATGTGCAGTTAAAAGTATTTAATAATTAAGTCCAAGGATAAAAGTTTGAAAATAAAATTGTACCTATAACATAATATCCTATAAAATAATACTGTATCATACGAGATGGAAAATCAGGCATCCTACGGGATATGATAAATGTTCTCCACTTGCTATACATATTATCCACACCCTCTAAATAAGCAATTGACAAATGATGGGAGGGAATTCTCTTTCCGATACCTATTCGTCGGAAATGTTCATTAATAGTATTTTGATCAGAGGTTTGTGTTGGACCAACATTCATTCTACTTGAACAAATCCAATACAAAATTGGACTTGCCGATGCTAGAAGTCTGGTTGACACTTGAATATGAACAAACAATATACAAAATATACAAAGAAATAGTATATGCACAATATACACAAACATTGAAGGATCATTGGCCCCAAAACATTTACAATATTGCTTTGGTCGATATACTAATTTATTTGTGTAACCAAATATATTAGCTTTCAGTCCAAGTCTAATACACATCTTAAAATTATAAATAATATAAGATAAGCTATGATACATGATTGTAATTAAAATTGGGGCAGCAAGAACAAAGTTAGGAACCTGTTTCCATTTGTAATATTTTAAAAACCCCACATTCCAATAGTGACTTTGAACATAAGAGTATGATATCGGTAGTGTGTCATTGCACCATGGACTTTGAGCGTTTCCAGGTAAAACATACTCACTATTAAATAAAAAATCAGGCAAATTGTGTTCACTAGGTACACAATATT
Organism: Thumatha senex; assembly: GCA_948477245.1. Classification (NCBI taxonomy): domain Eukaryota; kingdom Metazoa; phylum Arthropoda; class Insecta; order Lepidoptera; family Erebidae; genus Thumatha; species Thumatha senex. Next base: position 15,391,067 of record OX419741.1, on the reverse strand, counting down.
TAATATAGTTATATGTTTGCACCAGAAGAAATGGTAACACAGCTAATATCACAGATAGAGATAATGATATAAATGTTGTAACCAATGGCAACAACAAGAAAGGCAATATTAACTTGTGCTTTATTGTTTTATACTTGTAGACTATTTCAGGTAAAGTTCTTTCTATTACATTTTTAAAACTAGTATAAAAGATGAACCCTAAATTAATAGAGCCATTAGAACGAGTGATCATTGAAAGACCAGTAGGCAAACTACTTGCTATATCTATATTGGCAAATCTTAAACTTTCGTTTTCAGTACATTTAAACATTGCATAAAAAGTCATCCATGCAAATAACGTTTCTGAGTATGGTGCTGTGAAAAATATGCTTGCTGGATTGATGCAATACAGTATTACTGATTTATATGCCTTGCATTCACTACGTAACACTCTTAAACTCAGTCTATGCAGCACATCAGCCGACTTGATAAACATTACAATATTTAAAACTGTGGCAGATAACAATAATGTACTATGAAAATTTAAGAATGTCCCAAATAAACTATTTACTCCATAAGCAACATATCTAACAACTAAAGGATATAGTGGGAAAAATGGCAAACAATTCTCATAAGTGTATCCGAATTGGGCAATATGTATAAAGTACTGAGCATCCCACCTTTTCATTCCGCCTAATAATTTATTTACGATTAAATCGGCGTATGTCTTGCGCAGGTTAGGATCTTCTGGACTTAAAAAAACATTTGCATTATGATCAGGTATTAAAAGGTTACTTATTGCTTGTATAATAATTACGCCTATTCTTGAAGTAAAAGCAAACCAGATAATCTTTTGCCGTGGTGAGTACATGATTTTATCTGAAAAAATAAATGAGGTGTAAGTTTTGTATTAAAATCTACTGGTACTACATTGCACTTGATATATTCATTGTTTACCTAGCTTTTCCCAGTTACTAAATCCATTTAATTCATAACCATTAAAGGAAAATTACATTATTCTGTTTACACTTTTTCGAATATTGCTCCTGAATCTCTGCATTGCTGTGGAAAATGTATTGACTTTCATCTGTTTGACAACTGAATGCCAAATTGACTGCAAGTGTCAAACATGTTGTTATTGTTATTTGTATTCTCCCATCTTGGTCAGGCAAAGGAAACATAGCTGAAACCGCTGCTGTTGTGGTCAAAATTTTAGAAGTGGAACGCACATCTTTGCCGCTGTAAGCACATTTGAACCCAGCTAAATTTTGTAGGCGTCATGCGGTCGCGAACAGTGACGTCCTCTATTATAGATAAGTCATAGTTTCATGAGGATCGGTTGTTTTCGTGTGAAAGAGTCCTAAACAAACTCACATTCACATTTATAATATTAGTATAGATATTATAAATAAAATTGTTTGTTTTTCTGCGAAGCGCGCTCTTAGCCAGAGAGGTATATAGATATATTTGTAATCTAATGAAATATAAAAAAACTGATCTTAACCATATATGCGTTACGCATCTTTCGCTATGACTGGTCCTCAGATGGGTGATCGCTTTGTGGTAATTACATTATAAAAATTCGTTCGTTCGTTTCGATTGCTCCGCCACGGTGTCCAATCAAAAAAAGTACTCCGTCCAAAATTTGTCGAAATTTGTCATAACCGAATGCAACAAACCAAAAATTTGTCAAAGTAGTAATAAAGAAGATATTAGGGTTTAAAGTTGGCCGCACGAACGAAACGTGAACTATTGCGGGGCCACGGAGATCTCAGCAACTACATGGGTTAGAGATCTAATTCTTTTTGTCAATTAAAGATTGAATTTGTCAAAATTGTCGAAAAAAGAAGTATAAGCTCTAAAGCAATATTTTACGAAATATTCGTCTTTGAAGTTATGGCCGCGCAGTCCTCCACTCGTTGTTTATTTAATGTTGATTATTTTTTAAACCTAACGATTTCGTATAGTAAAATTAACACAAGAAGAAGGATCTTAATTTGTCGAAACTAATGAAAGCAATAAATACTACTAAAGTTTAGTGAAACAGGAGATATCGGTCCAAAACAAAATGTCCGTGGCCGCGCGAACGAAACGCTACTTTGTAGGCTCATATCTACCTATAATTCCTAGGATATTGGTGAACTTAAATTTATTCAGCATATTAATCTCATTATAATGACGGTATTGTTTTACCCTCAAAACAGTTTACAACTCGTGTTAAATCAAAAACAATGATGTCTCATAATAATATGATGTTCTACCAGGGTGACAATAATTTAATTTTATTTGTGAATACATTTACATTCAATAACTGGAGGACAGCTATGAAGTTAAATAACATCTAGATCAATCTGAAAATAAAAATACGATAAAATAAAAACTTAATATTTTTATCATCATCATTGTTAATTCATCATTAACATTAAAAATCATTAAAAATGTAAAAATTATAAATTCAAGAGTAATATAAAAAAAATCAACAAATAAAATAAATGCAAGCTTTAGTAGGTTCGTGGCTATGGCATTTGTAACAGATCCGAAATATATTTTTTTTAAGTGTGTGGAATCCTCATGGATGCTATGCCGGACTCTTACCGACTAAAACCACACGGTGCACTGCCATTCGTCTATGGCCAGGAGTACCGGGTAAGCCCTTCGGGAGGATAGCCCCAGGAGAACCGAAATATCTGATACTCGATGAAAGAATAAAATTAATACATGGTAAATATTACGTTACTATTAGTGTAAAACTGCGTATCGCCTTTGCACGGCAAACTATCGAACATTGGCGACGAACCAGTCATTGTCTGTTTTTGAAAGTGCAGCAAAGAAATGTCAAATTTAATATTACGCGAGGCGAAAACATGGAGAACGGCATGGTACCAAACAATTTGTATGGAACAGTAAATGTAGTGATTACCGGAACATATATCACAATAAATGATGAACAATGACAAAAGCGGACGCTGCTCGTCGTCGACGTACATTGTCCACGCGGTTTAACGACGCCAATAATCTCACAGGAAGTGTACTTGACGAAACCCCGACAAAGTGATACGGACCGATTTACACTTCTTTCTTCATTAGAGACGTTTCTGTGATAATAGAGGTTTAATTCCAGCAGTGGTCAGGACCAGTCTTGACCGAGCCACTCATCACTCAACTTACGCAACGAAAGCATCCTGTGTGGTGAAACCGCACTCCCTTATGATCTTATTGTATACCTACTAATATCATAAAGGATCTTAGACCAAATTTAAATAGCCGAAGCAATTTCGATAAATTTTGCTTAATGGGGTATCTGACACCCTGGATTAATACAATATAGGCTACTTTTTATTCCGGGAATAGATTCCCGTCGGAAACGAACGTGTAAACTTCACTACGTGTAAACTTCACTACGCGGAACGTCCTATAGTATTACTATAAAAGTACAAAGGTAGGAAATAAAACTACAAGATTAGAGTTTATTTATAATAATTGCATTCTGTCACGTTATAATATTGCTACACCCAGATTCATACGATTTTGTCAATTCTAGCAGTTTAGAATATAGAGCACACATTGATTTTGATACGTCAATGGTCTATAGAAATTGAAGCACTATTTAATAGTATGTATGGTAGGGATTTGGGACAAGATACAGTATAGCCATTTTTCACACAAAACGACAATATAACTTAATAAAGCCAAAACAATATGATCAAAGTATCAAAACCGTTTATATGTGTGAGGTTCTATTTAGTAACTACATACAAATATGCTCTAATGAATATCTATACCTCCTGTAGTTAATGTTTCATACAAGTTGATGTTCTGGGTATTCAACATATTCCACTAAAAACTGAGCAACAATAGTCTCATACTCTTTATACAAATTATTTACCTATAAAACCACTACAATAGGCTACAAAAGAAAGTTTAAAAATAGAAATATTATTTTTTACCACCACATTATAATAAAAATAAATTTATGGCTACTGAAAAACAAAGGTAGAATATTCACCAAACGGGAAAAAGAAACAGTCAATTTAGTCTTTGTTTTCAGATATATATTTTTGTCCATATTTAAACCAGTTAACCGACGTACATTGATAAGCAAATGAAACTATCAGTCAACTATACATTTTAACCCAGAAAATTGTGACCAATTTAAAGTTCCTATTGTGTAAAAACATTTAAAATTATATGCAGATAATAATTTTCGTGTACATACAAAAAGTAGGTACAGGATTTTACATTTTGCTCGAAGAGAACCTATTTACATAAACTTATTTTTACGTAGTGCTAAGCGATTGAGTTCAGTACATAACAAGAACACACTCAATAAAATTATAGAAACACCCATTTATATCTTTACAGTAATAAAATCGTGAAAAAGTGTATATTTAAATCAAGATATTGCATGGTTTTGTATTACTTAATGCATAAACAACAATTTTGCATAATGCCTAAAAACAATAAGGAATGAAATTTACTTATAAATTAGTAGTGAAACTTGAGACGTACAAATCGACAGACAGTCATTATTTCAAGAATGTTATACATCGTTGTCTCTAACTTATTGTTGCTTACACCATTGCACATCAACCAGATATCTCAGATAACGGCGCTGAGGTACAAATTTACTTTGTGATTTTATCCCCCAAAGAAAACAATTCGATAAAAATAAATAGGACACCTATCGACATTCACCTATCTGCCAAAAATCTGACTCATATGGGGATCACTATCCTGATGCTTGTCATGGAACGTGTGACGAAATCCTTTCAAGAATAACAATATAATGTACATCAGAGTAATATGCATTGCTCTAAGCAGCATACTATATTTTTCTAAAATAATACATATTCTTAGAAATTTCTGCTATTTCTTATTGTTTTGAATATCGGATGCCATGCAACACATACTATTGTTAAATAAAAATATTATTAGTTTCACGTACTAAATTAAAAAAATCTTTTTTGAAGTGTAATAAAAACAAAAAAATCATATTCGCATTTTTTTTACTACGATAGTACGAGTTGCGGTAAAATTTTATGCAATCCTTCACAAAGAAATTAAAATACATTACAGCTTAAAATAAAACTTCAAAACACACCTATAAATATTCTTTGAAATTGCTTGCAATTTTCAATATCGTCGTTTTACTTTTTTTTTGTATAAATTGCTCACACAGTTGCTAACAATCAGAACACGTGAATTATCGCTACTATCTGTGACGTACATACAATTCGAACGCAATATCCTTATATATATATATATATATATATATCTTGTGTGCGTGTGTATGTCACTGAACTTTTCCTAGACGGCTGGACCGATTTGAATGATTATTTTTGTATGCCGAAGCCGGGCGGGACAGCTAGTGTATATATTAAATTACTAGCATCGTATAGAATCATACACGTTTTATATAGAAAATGATCATAGAGTAGAAATATTAATAAAAAGAAACTTTGCCCGCTTGGTATAGGTATGTCATAAGTCAGGAAATGATTGCCAAGTTATTTGTTAAAGATTTCACGACCCTTTTAAAGAACCCGGAGTGTGAGGAGGAAAACAGTTCCAAGACAAAACCCGTAAAGAGTTCTAAGTATCCTTTAAAGTTTTATAAATAAGAAATACAAAAATTCAGACACTTTTTTTCATTATTTTGCCGTAGTTCTTTGCAAAGATGGCTACCGGTCTGAAATTATAGTTCGCTCAATCTAAAATAGTTTTAATATCGTCAGATACAGAACACAGAAAATTAAACAGCCCAGCCAGGTCAATATGAAAATAGAGAATAACCATACCAAATTTGATTTGACAGAAATGTTGATTTCAAATTTTTATGCAATCTATTACAGCCACGTAATACATTTGATAAAATGAAAAGTAATCATTAAAATTTCATGCAAATAAATTATGATGTAGCAAAAGTACTTTCAACCAATATGGCGAGACACAGCTTATATATTTTTAGTCTTACAGAAAAATAGTACAAACAATTTCAGCAGTAAATATGCTTCTTATGTTGAGCGAACTATTCACCAATTTCTTCATTTCACAGAGCGAAAATTCCGCGACATATAATTTGCTAGGTTTTCGCTCTGCTGGTTAGACTTAGTTACAGTAGGTATGCATGGTGTAAGCAAATAAAAGTCGGAGTAGTGGACGTCTTTGTGGCAGGCGCGGGAGTGTTAGCTCATGGACAGCTGTCCCAGCGCGAGTAGCCTTTCTACAGCTGCGTTCACGTCACCAAACGTCGCGACTAGAGCTGGAATCAAATATACACAATGTTTTTCTGGCTTCATCCAAGTGAAGCTGTTGTGGCTTGGGCATGTCAAAGGCCAAAGACCTTGGTTAACCTTGAACCTGTTAATACCTCGAACCCTGACAAGACATCATCAATAATAGCATCCTATTTTAATGGCGTAATCCGTTTATGATCATATACAGTTATGCCACACAGGATATGCCTCCGCTAGGCTGAGAAGACATGGACATTTAGCAATTTCATCTCAGCTTTACAATATCTTTTTTTTTTCATGTTTGACGTTTATAAAGACCACGGAAATACTGTATTTCTTTAAACCTTAATATGGTTATTGAACATGGGTTAATATTAATATGGTTAAAACATCGAGCATTCGTTCCATTTCAACAACCGTGAACCATTAAACATGTTTGCTGCTAAGGCTCATAGAAGCAGTCAATACTCAACCTATTTTCAACAAAATTTCAACATTCAGAAATTGAGGGTCTTATTATAGTCCACATAGCTATAAAGTAGTGACCTACTAATTGACTACCCAAAGATATGCTTTTACAGGCCATACATGTGCAGGTAATAAGTTCCAAAATTTTATGGTGCAGCAGGGTAAAGACTTGTTGAAAACTAATTAAAAACTAACTAACTATTTTCACGCTGTATCCCTGACGGGGTAGTCAGAGAGGACAGATCGCCAGGCTTCGCGATCCATGCATACTTCTTTCGCTTCTTCGAGATTCATCAATCGCTTCATACACGCACGTCTGGGTTTGAGCAATCTGCTCACGTGGTCTTCATATGTAAGTCTCGGCCTAGTCTTTTCCTTCCTTCCTCTTTCTTGTTGAAAACTTACCTTGCAAATTCGCTTCACGGTTAAGAAAGCCCATAGCTGTGAGTTGTTCCAATTGTTGAGAATAGCGCTGTTCTGGAGGTTGTTGTGAATTGTTCTGATTGTTTGACATCGCAGCCATCATGCGCTGCATAAACTGTGGACCATACATATACACATTTATAAATGAAGTTACATTTCATGTAATATTGAAGATGAAGTACCAGTTAATGTACCGGTAACTACATAAGATGCAGTTAATGTACCGTTAACTAAATTGAAAGAATATTACATAACATTAGCAGCTACTTTGCAGTTCGAATGCAATTGAGATTGGTGCTGCAAATGGATCCTGTGTATTTATAGTAACCATTGAACGAAGGTTATTACCAGTTGGATATCCCAAGGTCTGTTTTCCTACTATAACATTTCTATGTCTACCGGACTTCAGGATTCCCTGATGGTGAGACCAAATTGCCAAATTGACATCCAAAATATCCACGACATTTTAGACTTGCCTCTTTTTATCACAAGCAAGAAACGGTGTACAGTGGGGCTCTACAATAGGCTGATTTGATAGAGGCGGCACATCCCGACACATTTTCTCTAATTAGGTAGATAGGTTTTACAATGTCTAGGATTTTGAATCAATTTCGTGACTTTTTGAGATACTTTCAGCATGACCGGTGTTACATTCAAAAATCTAACTCACTCCAATGTAACTATAAAGATTATTGCATTTTACGTGCGACGCGACGTGCATTTGTGTCGGAAGCGCCGCCGGCACATACAGGGAAAGAGTTAACACTAATGAATATTACGATAATGTTAGTGATTTAAATATAGTTAAGAGTAGTACACTAATAACTAGTTTTGTCGTCACTGTTTTATGTAACCCTGGATTTGAGCTCGAACTAGAGATATCGTACAGATCGATAGAGAGAGGAGTAGGCAGAGGCATACTACATGCACACATTTCAGTTGTTGTATTTAGTCCCAAGTAATAGGTGGTGAGCCTATGGCCGTGTTGAAATCGACAAGGGCATGTTATGGCTATCTACTGTAAAAAAAATCAGGCTGCCTGTAAGACCTCCAACTTGGGTTAACGACTACTATGTTAATGGCGGCGAGCACTTAAGCCATGACATACCTTTAAAGCACGGAAATGTTCCTAAATGGTCACCCAGTTGTGTAAGGTGTATTCGTTTACAGATCAAGCAGAAATGTGTTGTGAGATAATTCTGATAAGTACAAAGGCGATCGTAGGAAATCCTTCGATAGAAAGATTTTCAATCGATAATATAACCTATTTTCAAGTAAGAAAAAATTGGTAAAAGGTTTTTATGAAATCATTTACAGTTCATAAAGATTTGCATGGGCGCAGTAAAACCGATAATGGATCGTGTGGTTGTTTGATATGCCTTTGCTGATAAGGATTTAAATGTTTTGACAATATAAACTTAATTACTAAACAAAAAACTGATTTTCAATGCCACATTATTATTAAATTAAAAGAAATTCGACTTTTTGCCCAGTCACCTTCAATTGCAAGTTGGTACACTAGTTGACTAACAGAGGAGGTTCGGTTCAAATGGAGTTGGAAGATCAGAAGGTAGTCTAATACAAAATTCAAACATAGGGCCTTCTAGCAGTTTCTGCTGGCAGCTGAACTAGTAAAAGCGGACCCCAGGCTCAACCAACTGGGGAAACTTTAAGACAAAAGTGAAAGATATTAAGTTCAAATCAACACATGAAGCAGAGCGTAGTACATACCTGTGTGAATAGCTCGGAGTTCTGTTGCTGGCGGGGTGGTTGGTTGTTGGGTTGTGAGGGCGGAGGTTGCGCGGGCGGGGTTGCGGTTGCGGCGCCTACACCCATGCCCAGGTTGTTGACGAGGGTGGGCGCGGCAGTACGCAACTGTTCCAGGCCTTGCTGGATTTGGAGGAGCGCGTTCAGAGCCTGTATGGAGTAATACATTTGTTAATGTTTGTTTTAGGGCTCACCAAGGACAGAAGAAGGGTGTTAATGGGCTCCAAGCGTCCTTATCTGGTGTACCTGGTGACTAATGGACGGAATGAATAAACAATAACTGCTCCTAATATCTATAATAATTGGTAGAAACTGGGAATACACTCAGATGACAAAAAAAGAGGTGACGGCAGCCGTCTAGGCGATGCTTATAGCTGGCGCGTGTTGTATCCGCCATTTTGTCATACGATTGCAAATAAGTCAGGAGCGTGTATGCATGACGAAATTCGAAGTGAATCAGGATATCAGTGTTTTGCATTCATAATATCCTGATGAACGATAATACGAATATATGATCCGATACACACTGTGGACGTTAAAGTAATCCTACTAATATTATAAACGCAAAAGTTAGTAATAATGGATCTTCGTTACTCTTACACTTTAATCTACTAAATGGATTTTGATAAAAGTTTTCAATAATATAGCTTACACTTCAAAATAACACATAGGCTACTTTTTATCCCGGGAACTAGTTCTGTTGGGAAACGGGAACTGAAAAACTTCACCACGCGTGCGGAGCCACGGGCGTCAACGTATTGAAATTTTTATTTTTTATGATGTAACTGTTTGGTTACCTCATAACAATTACAATCTAGTCTTGAGGCTAATAAGTAATTTAAATTTAACTAAACTTGCTAAAAAAACTTAAGAGTAAAAAATGTGTCCATTTGCACTTGGTCCACTTTCTTATGGTCTCTATTATAATGTAAACACTTTTGTTCATGTGTTCTTACAGGGGTAGCACTTCACTGCACTCCGTAACACTATTTATACTAAACTAACTCAAAAGGCTTAGTCCTCTTAGTCTCCTTACAGTGTCCGTGGTGTCAAGGAGCTGGATAGCCTCGACATTCACATGTTGGAGAAGTCTTTTTTCGTGAGCTTCGGCGTATTTTTTTATAACCTTAATAACAAGGTCCACTCCTAAGTCCCGGTGGATGTCCTCATTTCTAGTGTACCAGGGAGCGTTTACTATACTCCGAAGTACTTTACTTTGAAACCTTTGTATAATTTCAACTTTAGTGCGTTTTGTTCAACCCCAAAGCTGAATACCGTATGTCCATACAGGCATAAGTACTTGTTTGTATAAAAGAACTTTGTTGTTCACTGACAATGATGAATGTCTGCCAAGTAGCCAGTACATACTCTTGTAGCGTAGATCTAACTCCTGGCGTTTTTTTAACATGAGCCTTCCAGCGAAGCTTTGCGTCAAGCGTCCAGGTATTTTGCCGTATTTTCATATGGTATTATGCTACCGTTAATGTATACCGGTGTATAGTTAGGTCTTCGATTGGTGAAGTCTATATGAGTCAATTTGGACTCATTTAGCTTAATTCGCCATTTTTTTGTCCAATCGGTGATGGAATTGATGGCAATTTGTACTTTCTCTACGGCGTCTTTGTGAGTGACACCTGTAGCCATTATGGCTGTGTCATCTGCGAAAGTTGCAATAACGTTGTTTTTTATTTCTGGGATATCACTGGTGTACAATAGGTACAAGACAGGGCCAAGGACACTTCCCTGTGGTACTCCAGCTTTTATTTGCTTGAGATCAGAATAAGCATCTTCATGTCTGACTCTAAATGTTCGCTCAGTTATACAGGATTCTAAAATATCTGCAAATTGTTTTGGGACCATTTTCTTTAACTTATCAAATGCCTGTGCTACATCCAGGAATACTGTAGAACAAACTTTCTTTTCTTCTAGAGTTTTTTCTATAACGGTGGTAATTCTATGAATTTGGTCTATCGTAGAGTGTTTTTCTCTGAAGCCGAATTGATAATTGGGAATCAATTTTCTGTCTTCTATTATAGGTTTTAACCATCTTATAAGTAGGTTTTCAAATAATTTTGAAATGATTGGTATAAGTGATATTGGTCTGTATGATGTTACTTCTTGAGGGGATTTTCCGAGTTTGGGGATCATTATTACTTCAGCAACTTTCCAAATAATGGGCACGTATTTCAATCGGAATGCGGCATTGATAAGTGTTGTAAGTTTTGTAATGGCTTTACGTGGTAGATTTTTGTCAGTGATGAGGTCGTTTTCAGGTGATTTCTTTTTAGCCAAGTTATAGATCATATTTTTAACTTCCTTTGGACTAACTAATTGGATTTCAAAGTTGTTGTGGTAAATTATATCAGTTGCTATATTTTCAGGGCTTTGCTCACCACTTGTTTAAAAAATTTGTTCCAAATGTTCTGCAAATATATTCGCTTTTTGTTCATTGCTCTTGGCCCATTTGCCATCTGTTTGTTTAATGGGTGAAGCTAGAACAATAGGCTTTTTTAAACTTTTAGTGACTTTCCATAGGGAATATTCTGTTTTTCCACCACTTGTGAATTGACTTAGGTAATCTTTTGTAGCATCATCATGAAATTTCTGTATTGCTTTACTTAGTCTTTTTGTCTGTTTAATATTGTTTTATCAGGTGGATATCTAGTTCTTTGCCATTTTTGTCTCTGAGCTCTTTTTATGGCTATAAGATTTCTTATTTCTAACGGGTATCTGTGGCTCGCGTATTTGCTTTTCAAAATAGGTGTATTTCCCCAAGCGCATCTTTGGATGTCTGTCACAAATTTTATTACTTCTTTATCTAATTGCTCTTTGTTTTTGAGAGATACTCTCAGGTCAATAACGTTGTCTAATTCGAACTTGAAGCTAACCCAGTCAGTGTTTTTATTTACTAAAATAGGATTGAGGAATTAATTGATTAAGGAGTCTTTATTTGAACAAGTAAACAGTAGGTCGTAAAACTGCTGATATCTTTTGATGATTTCTACAATGACTGGGGGAGGTGGGGGTTGTTTTTTTATTTTCTCGGCTTTTGTACTAGCCTGAGATCAATGGAGCTTACTCCTTGCGATATCTTCACGATAGTGAAGTATTCAACTTTCTTTTTTTTTCTGTATTTCTGTCGCACCCACTCTGTTTCTCTGGCAAGATCCTCTTCGTCAGTCTTATATTCGACTGCAGGCTGAGGTTTATCGTTCGTCGAATGTTCCTTCTCTCAAGTAACATTCTTTTGTTCCTGAATCAGATTCAGCTGTTGTTGTAGGGCTTCTATCTGACTACTGAGGTCTTTTACTAGCTGCTGCAGATCTAGACGCTCATTTTGTTCCTGTTTGTACCGACTGTACAACTGATGTCCGAGTTCAGTTTTGAGGACAACTTTATTCGGCGAAGCCATAATTCATAAGTTAATATTACTTTAACACGGCCTCCCAGAACTGGTATTTTTATTTTGGTTATGTTATTGAGTTTTAGTATTAGTTTATCAATCACGACCTATCCCTGAAGGGGTGGCAGAGGCATATTTTACGACCACATTTCACCGGGTGTATTCCTGTCCCAATATGTGGTGAGACCATTGCCGTGTCGAAATAGACTGTTAATTTCAACATACTGACCTGCGGGTTGGACATCATTTGTTGCATCTCGGGGTTCTGTAGCTGCGCGAGCATCTGTGGCATCATGGTGCGCATCTGATCTTGTAGTTGGGGGTTGTTCGCGAACATCGGGTTCTATAATAATAAGTTTATTTAGTGGGAATATGAGTTGAAATTGTACAAGGCCTTATAACAAGGGATTGTGCAAGCAAGGCGGAAGAAAACTGTCAAATAGTTCATTGTAGAGGGCGCCAAATGTTTGTTACAAAGAAAGTGTCAATCTTCATAACTATTTCTACTATTTTAATTATTTATTAAAGAATAGGTAGCTTTTAAATGAGGCTCTTTTTTTTCAACTCGGCAGGTATAATACCTGTTGTAAAGCTTTTCTCCATCATAAAATAGAAACTTAGAGCAAAAACTAAACGCAAGACGAAGCAGATTAAAGGTTTTGCTATGAAACTTAACGTTTTTTGTGTAACAAACACACAGTGCCCTCTACATAAAAGTTTTGCGTCTTCTTCTCCATTATGTCCATATTTGACCATAATTTATTCAACTTCAAACAGTAATACAACACTCTGGCTCTATATGCAATACATATTCTTAAAATTAAGTTCTATCTGATTTTTTACTGTTTATGGGCGAGTAATTTATTTAATGCCTTGTCTAAGATGGGTGAACTACTTGAAGGTAATTTCAGGTATAATAATGCTTTTAGGAGTTTGGTACGTTCTGAGATTAGCGTGTTTAAAGAGACAAATTATTCAGCTTTAAACATATATTAGTATAGAAAAAAAAAAGTAAGCTTACCTGATTAATGAGCTGTGAAGCCATTTCCGGATCAGCTGCCATCGCTTGCAGCATTGAATTAGTATACGGGGCAGACAGCATGGACTGGACGAGGCGAGGATTTTCCGACATCTGTTGCAGCAGGGACTGCATGCCCGGAGTGTTGATGAGTCCCGGCCCCGTGGGGGCTCCGGTCCCGCCCGTCCCGGTGCCACCTCCGGTCCCAGTTCCGGTTCCAGTTCCACCTCCGCGCTGCCATGGGTTCGGTAGTGGCTGACGATTCTCTGCGCCTTGTTGCGGATTCGTGCCGTCTACTTATAAATATGAATAATGTTTAAAATTCGACAGTGCTTTCAGATTTGAACATGGAGTTTATAAATAAAGGTTCATTCAAACTAAAGACGACTCGAAGCGTAATGTAATTCAGTCTTAAAAGTAACCCTAGCAATTTCATCCTTATCACCACAGCATGTTGTGATAAGGATGAAACCACCACACCACAACACAGTGTGCGAATGTATGTTCATTAAATAAATTTTCTAATTGGAAAAAGTGCTTTACGGAGTGGAAATTTACTTATTACTCTTTGACTTGCTTACTTTCGGACAAGTCAGAAGGCAGTCGTTAACAAATTGACAGCCAGCAACTAATTCAAAACAAACCGTAGGCTACAAATTGGAGACAGATGATGACAATACTTAAGGCTTAGATGTGATAAGAAATACTAGGGAACAATAATATTCCTCTTCTGAGAACTGCTGCAAAGCAAAATCAAATGAGGCCTTAGAAGGCTTTTAAAGTGTTACAGCAAATGTAAATGTATGTAAAAAAAAATAATAATAAAACAAGACTCGTCCACTTTAATTACAAAAAAAAAAACATCACAGAGTGGCGCCTAGTATAATAAATTAACTCTAATGGGAAATGTCTATTTACAATGGTCGACACCAAAAATGACACTTAATTTGATTAGTTTCATTTGATCAATAATTAATGATGTTAATTGATGTTCAACTAACCAGAATTATCAACAAGTCCCGAAAATGGATTGCCAGCCATGCTGCTTGCCACATTTAACATAGGTTCTTGGATATCTCTGTACATACGTTGCAAGGCATTGTAGCCACCTGAAATACAAGAAAATATAACACATTGTTAAAAATTTTTCATTCATTTTAGGAGAGTGTGGTTAGCCGTACTGTAGCAAGTTGGTGAGACAGGTTGGTGTAGTCAGCCTCGGAAGTACATTAACACAATCCAAATACATACATAGTTACATAATACATTTGTGAATGAAAAATATTTTAATTTAATAATTTATGTACACAATATCATTATAAAAGATGAAAAGAGTAGGATAATTGTACAATGGTACTGCTTATTTCTTAAAGAAATCTCTTCCAGCAGACCGGCGAGAGAAAAACTTCATGAAATAGTTAAAGAGGTAGAAATGTGTAAGAGAGTTTAAAAAAACGAGAATTCACACAAATTTACTTAAATATATTACATACATATTTTACAAGTATAAAATAAATATATATATTTATATTTATTTTATACTATTTATATAAATTTATTTATTATATACTTTAGTTTTAGTTAGTTTAGTTTTTTTGATAATATTCTGCTATGAAACATTCTGCAATTTTATTTCGAGTTTTTTGTTTTCTTCACCTTGCTCTTGTCTATTATTCAGCAGATGTAGTGTGCAGCTCGGGCTGGCAAGGGCTCTAAGATCTTGGTAGGCCACCACCCTTTGAGCATTATTGAAAATTATCCTAAAATAATTAACACATGTATGTTCAAGAGTCTACTCTGTTTTTTGGTTTCTAAACAAATCAATCATACCTGGTATGCTTTCAAGGTTGGAAAGAGCACGGTCGTGAGAACGCATAAGCTCTTGTAACATGGCTGGGTTGCGCGCTAGCTCCATCGTTTGACGTAAGAGCTCTGGGTTGTTCAGCATGTGGCTGATCTCAGGATTTCGCTGTAAATAATACCAAAATCTATTTAAAGGCAGGCAGTCCGAGATGCGTAGGCATCAAAACGCTTCCTCAGCCCCCGTCGCAGCCCCGCACAGTATAAATTATTGGTAGTAGAACAATCGAAGTGGAACGTCTCTGTTATTATGTTGGATTTCATTTTAAGGGCTTTGATATAATATATATATACCAAATAAAAAACCCGAACTCATTATAATCATCTTCACTACATATAATAAAACAAAGTTGCTTTCTGTCCCTATGTATGCTTAGATCTTTAAAACTACGCAACGAATTACGATGCGGTCTTTTTTAATAGTTAGAGTGATTCATAAGTAAGGTTTTTATGTATAATTTGTTAAGTTTTTGTTTATATTGACTAAATTATAACGATATTTGTTGGGGATGTTGGAAAAAATAAGCCGTCTGGGAGCTTTCAACGAAAACGCTCCCCAAACCCTTTGTCACATATCAAAATAATGTACGGTGCAATGGTGTATCTAACGTAGGTCTAAAAAAAAGTTCGCTACGGTATATGTCTAACTTTTAAAAATAACATACTACATCCATTTTAATACTTTAAAAAACTATCAATTATAAAGCGGTAATTTGAGGGCTATTTACATATTTATGCAATAAATCCTTATCATTTTTACTACGTTAGTTTGCTTCAGCATTTCATGAAGATTATTTTGTCCCTTTACACCTTCCAAATTAAATGAATATCTTACGAGTTATAGCAAATTCAAAATAATGCGCAAAGAAATTAGTTTCATGAAACTATAATTCGACCGGGCGTAAGTACTGAAGAGCGGAGAAGTAATCAACGAATTTTGAAAATGTTTATACATTATTGTGAAATTAATTTCTGCAGAAACTCTTCGCTCAATGTCATAGTCTCTCTTTAAAAAACTAACGGTAACACCTCAAAACTTAAACGGTTGGTAGCACTTATCCTCGATATTGTGCAGTAATCGAAAAGGAAGCCAGATTGTGTCGAACCTAGTAACTTACAATAGTTACTAGGCTGTCCGTTTAAGTTTTGAGGTGATACCGTTAGTTGCGTTATGACCACCCATACTGCGCCTCCGTCTGTCTAGCCTAAAGTTAGAAAATATATTGACGATTTGCAAGTATAAACTTAAAATCTAAATGTAAACAAAAAGTCATGAAATTGAATAAATACATAGGAGATAGAATAGTTAAGTAGTAGCGCATAGCAACAAACTTTTCAAATAATACCTATAGTATTTTACAAATCAATTAATTGTTTTTCAACATAGGAAATAAATTTATTTTTAGTTCTGTGATATAACTGCATACAGACTACTACTACTAACTGCTGGTGAGGTCATCTTGATAACTCAAAATAAATCGCCGCCTTGATGGAATACCATGTGCTTAGCAGAGCTTTTTATGTTATAATGACGCAGGGTGTAGCGACCACTGGAGCCCCACAAAGATCTTAGCAATGGTTGAGGCTCTGGTGCAGGCATTCGCAACGAGTTGGAAAGGTCAATCGGTAGATGCAAAGACTACAATAGTAAACTGCTATAGACGGGAAACTCGATGGTTTTTTTGAGTCATTGTTTTTACCGCAATCTAGTGATTGTTTACCAAAATATTACAGAATAAGAATTTTATTGACATGAAACATTAATCACTTAGAATATCTTCCAAAGTATAATTTCATGTTTATAACCACTACACTCCAATTTATTAATATTTACATACATACATATTTTCACGCCTTTATCTCCGAAGGGGTAGGCAGAGGCATACTATACGCTCACATTTCACCGTATGCATTTTTGTCCCACGTAACAGGAGGTGAGCCCATTGCCGTGTATAATAATATATATATACCAATTTTTTTGTACAACAGGTCCGACGCAACGTCATTTATCGAAATTTATAATTTATTTGCTGCTTACGGTAGTACATAGCTATTCCCCAGATGGCGTTGCAATAAAAAAACTAAAATCCACTATTCAATGTTCTAAGTTACCATACCATAGGTAGATGCTCCCAACAATGTAACAAGCTGTTCGTTGCAGCAAATTAAAACTGACCTCACACTCCAAATTCGGATAGGATTTGGAAACAACTGGCAAGACGCAAGAAGAAAGATTACTTAAATGTGTTTGAATCAAACTAAACAGTTCAATACCATTCTTTATTATACAATAAGAACTGTATCGGAACTTTTCATCACGCACTGTTAGTTAGGCATTTGTAATTGTATAAAGTTATTCCCTATATTCTAGTTTTACTTCTAACTAAAAAGGTAAAAAACATGCATTGTCATTGAAGAGTTTACTCTATTATCATAATCGGCTTTGGGCGCATTTAACATAATCATAATTTTAAATGAATACCTATCAATAAGTATTCACAATAATAATCTGCTTCATATAACTGCTAAATATAACCAACTCAGCTTTATAAGTTTTCTAAATTATAACATAATTCAAAAAAAAGTAATCTTACCGCCATTAAATCTTGCATCTGTGGGTTCGATGTAATGAGTGTGCGCATATTTTCTGGGTCATTCATCATCTGCTGTACCAATGGGTTGTCTAGAACTTGTCTCAGCATGTCCGGGTTCGACACAAGCTCTTGTTGCATTCGAGCCTAGAAGAAAACAATAGGTTTTAGATTAGAATATAATGCAAGGTATGGAGGGCTTTTAAACTAGTATAAATCATGCAAAGATGTGGTGTCAGGCACAGCCAGGTTTCATTCGTTTATTTGTATCATGTTCCAGTGAAATAATCTCTGTACTATCACCTTATTGCTTACTTCTTACCTTAGTACCGCACATGGTAGGTAGGGAGACTTTTGTGACGGCCGAACATAATAAATTATTACAAACATACTCATGAATACATTTTTGAGACTGCTTCCACTGTCAGACTGGAAAATATCTCACAGGGAGTTTATGGAGCATACAGAGTCTATATAGAGATAATGGAATAAGTCATTGTACTTGTATATTATTAAAAATTAATTAGAAGATGTCACCAAAGAAATTCAGGATCCAAGTCAATCAAAGGTACAAGTGGTTTACAGCTGCTGCTGACTGACTGACAGGTATGTATTTCATAGGATACACAGACTAATTCCAACAATGCCAAAATAAACCATGGCCCAACACATGTGCCTTTAACAGCCGTGGACGTTGACTATAAGCAATAAAGCATCCAAATTTATTCAAAGAAAGTAATGTTCATGCATAAATTATTATAATCACATATGTTGGAATAATCTACATACAGTTATACAATCCACTTTACGAGTTCTGAGTTATATAGTATAAGCTATGTTACATGCTATACTTTGACCTTAGTACATCAATTAAAATATTATGATATTTTTAAAGGAACATATTACCATTCTTAGAAGTAGTATTTTTATAACAACTAATAATGCTTGTATCCTGCTAGTGCCTACTAAGTATTTCTAGATCAAACACTACAGTTTAAACAGGATAACAATGTATGAGGTTAGTTATATGTGAGATCACATAAATGGGTGATAATAAATACTCAGCTGTTACAGTAAAGATAGTAAATTTCATTGTACCTGTAAATCCATAAAAGTGCTCTGACCTAAACCCAAACTTTCAAGGCCTGCTAAACCACCCAGCGAATTCAAACCAAAAGGTGTGGCTCCAATATCAGCTGAAAAAAAAAATTAATAAACATAGTTCTTGACCATTGGTTAATCTTACAGTCTAATAATAACTAGCCACTGATGTGTGAATATATGGTGTGTTATTTGAGGCGATAATACCCCGTCACTTCTAAGAGAGGTGGTGCAAAGAGACATTGCATCGTCATCCTAGCCTGTTTCTGCTAAGAAGACAGCTGGCCTGAATGTGCTGGGTTATATTGCCGTCACCACTGTCCAGTGTTCCATGGCACAGAGTACACCACATTCCATTTTTTTCATATCTTGCACAAAGTGCTCTACTCAAAATGAAGTGTCAGCATTCCAAATTCTCGTAGCTAATTATGGCCAGCATAATATGTCTATGGCTGGCTGAAATTTCTTTCTTCTATAGCTGTAATGAAGGCTAGCCATCTATATCTATATTGAACACTACATTAGCAATGACAGTTGGGCATTGCAGACATCATTAAAACAGTGGTTCCCAGTGATTAGCTGCTAATATGGCTGCCTTTCTTGTCGATGGGTACCATCAACACAATTGTGATGTGCCATATAGTACCAATAGCACTGCAACTACTCCAGACCAAATATATTGTAGTGCCCAAAATTATATAATATTTTATCTAAATAAATTTATCAATATACTGAGTGGAGTCCAAAAATAGTTGTAACACTGTTCATTGGTATCGAGTTGTTCATTAGCTCGATAGATGGCTCTGGTCATACTCTTAAAATGACGATATAAATATGGTGGAGAATTTCAACTTGATTCGATACGGTTCGGGTAGTTTAGGTGTCTAGAACATTGCCCTGGTTAGGCAAAGGTCACAGGTTCAATCCCTGTCTCGAATCGAATAGTCTTTTTCCACTTTATTAAAAATTTATATGTACTTATGATTCATTGCATGATGAAATATACATTAAAAGTAGAGAAATACTTTATTATTCTTTGTAGATATTTAGTATATGGTCTAACAGAATGTGTGTTTGTCTTTTCAAAGTTGTATGGCATTTAAGTTCAAAAGCAAGCTTGTGTTCCTTATTAGTAAGAGGCACCTATAATGGACAGTAGTTATTTTCAAAACTGATTTTTATATTTTCAATCTGGAAATATAAATTATAAATACTGACTTACTCTGAACATTTTTAACTATTTTAATCTGAAGTACATGAGCCATGAGAAGCAATTATAATATTAGGGCAGAAACCAAAATAGTAGAGAGTTCTTTGAGTTTTAGGATATACATACTAATATGCTGTAAAAGATGCACCAGTTATTACAGAATGATTTTAGACTTCTTTAATCACAATGATTATAGCAATAGTCACAGATTATTTAAAATATTACAAGTCAGATAGGGAGATTCAAAATGATGATACCTTCTTTACAAGTCTTGCACTATGATAAAACTTTACAAGTCTGCCATACATTTTTCATACTAAAAGATTGGCAACCAAGGCAATAGCTAAGTTATAGTTTATAATATTGTACCAAAGCAGTTGGAATCCATCACTATATTTCTAAGCACCATTAAAGTATAAGGCCAGAGTCACTATGTACTGTATTGCAACCCATTTTATACATTGATGCGATGGATTCCAAATTCATTCAATTTGATAAATTTAAAAAGCAATTAGTATCTAATAAATAGATGTTTCTGATTATTAAAAGTAGGGCTCTTGACATGTTCTCATACACATACTCTACACCCACAATTTAGGATGTAACTTCCAACCACTCCTGTTTTTCTTCATAACAGAAGTACATCAACATATTGAAGGATATCTTCGTTATACTAGACAGATTTAAGTGCAATATTGTGTAATATAATCTTATAAACAATTAATACTATCACTTTTTCATAACCAAATACAATGTTTACAGCTTCTAGATATTCTAAAATTTATTGAAGTATTAACATATTACTAAAATTGAGGAGCCAATGTTTACATTGAATACAATATGTGGTAATGAAATGTTAGTGAGAAATTTACCTGGTGGGCGCCTCGTCGCGCCTTCTGGTTCGGGTCTAGGAGGAGTTTTTATAACGAGATGGACGGTCAGACCGTCTTTTATATTATGTTGCTTCAGGGTGTCGGCATCGTTCAAGATCTTTCCGGCAAATATAAGACACAACTGCTCAGGCTCCGAACTGAATTTGGGGGACAACACATCCTTGAGCTAAAAGTAAAGAAGGTGTTTATTATTCGTCGCCAAATGACTAAATAAATGTCGTCAGCGATTGCGTGTGTGCAATAAATATGTTATTACGCCATGAGCCAAGTTTCTGGTGGTGCCGTACTCACTTTTTTAACGTCAGCGTCTTCCTCAATCTCTACTTGTTGTTTTTCTTTTGGTGTTTTCACTGTAATGGTAATTTTTTTAGCTTCGTCCTGTCCCTCTGCCATTTTGGCAAATCTAGAATGACTCTGTACTTTGGCGGAAAAGCAGAAATATGTACAAGAATGTAGAATTTGACGAATTGTGTTAAACTGACGGTCGACGGACTTTTTTTTGTAATTATTTTATGGCCTGGTTACTAAGACCTTTTCGTCGAATCTTAATTCATATTTCGTCAATCTTCTTTCTCACTATCTAAAATGTCACAGTCCTCTACGTCTTAGTCAAGTATAGTCATTGTGATTCTATTTGAACTTCTTACCGCTATACCTACATTACACTATACGACTATTAATAACTATACTACTAACCAAAGGGTTTCAAAACATTCCAATTCATTAACTAAATGTATTGATCACTTCATGATTAAGTGTTCTTCTAATTGGAAAACAGTAGTATTTGATCAACTAATTACAGATCAGTGCCGGATTAGCCACGTAGCAAGAGTAGCAAATGCTACGGGCCCCGCGACTCGGGGGGCCCCGCGGTCTAATACCTGTCTGACCGTAAAAAAATATCAATTTATAATACACGTACCGTAAAAAAAATACACGTACCTACCACGAGAAACGTTGGTATCAAAATCTACAACAATAATTTAAAATTTTACCACGTTTCTACAATTGAGCGCTGGCTACACCAAAAGTTGTGTTGTACTGCTTGCACTGCGCTACACGCAAGTTCGTGTCACGGCAAAACTAACAGGGGAATCCCCTGATATTGTCATCGAACGAGCTAGTCGTAACAACCCGATCAAATAAAATAGGATTCTATCGACTATCAAACAATAAGAAAATGCTGTACATTTATGTTTGGCACAACATAAAAAAACTTTTAAAAGGACTTTAGATGTGAGCCATTCTTGAGAAAAGTTGTTTTGACATTGCTTCGAGTACTGTTTTTAGTTTTCTAACCTGACTTTGCGCTGTAAGCAAAAGCAACTCATACGATTATCTATTTTAAAACACAGTAGAAGAGTTTTTGTTATTGTACGTAGTAAATGAAGTAAAGCATAAACGAAAATAATTTCACTTAAGGTAAGATATTTTACTAGTTATGTTTTGGGGGTGAAGAGTAGAAGCGTGCACGTCGCCATCCCTGCCAGCTACGGCTGCAATTCTACTCCAACACGAGTGCCACCAGGGCGAACTATGCTAGGGCGTGCCCCCGAGGCGACGCGCACCAGTTCGTCCCCGCTGGTGCGAAAAGTGTGAGCCAGAGCGGCGTAGGGGACCGCCACCCTACACGCACGGCCCGACACGGCGGGAAGTGGAGGATGGAGTGCAGGGTAGCTGCGTGGAATGTTAGGGGAGGAATGCAAGATAAGATGAATGAGTTGATGGATGTTATGAATGAGAGAAAGTTAGATGCAGTGTGCTTGACAGAGACCAAGCGCAAGGGCAGCGAAGTCTTGGAGCTCCCGGGTGGGATGCTCGCGCTTTGGTCTGGAGTACCAGAGAGCGAGCATGGCAGTCGGGGGGTTGGAATTTTGCTGTCCTCGCGATTGGCCTCCGGTATGTATGAGTACAAACTGGTAGGTCCTAGAATCCTCTGGATCCGTGTAAAACTTGGTTCGACGAAGATTTTCCTGGTAGCTGCTTACGCGCCAGAATCTTCGTCGAACGCGAGTGAGCTAGAGGACTTCTGGGAGAGTATGAGAGAAGCTCTAAATGTGATAGAAGGAAATGAAAGACTTATAGTATGTGGAGACTTGAATGGATGGGTGGGTACCGCTCGCAATGGTTTTGAGTCGGTACTCGGGAAGTATGGGGATAAAAGGGTGAACGACGCTGGCAAGCTAATACTGGCATATTGTAAGGAGAAGGATTTGTTTGTGGCGAACACAATGTTCAACCACAAACAAATTCATATGTATACGAGGAGATGTAAGTCAAAGAGAAGCATGATAGATCTATTCCTAATGGATAGTCGGCTCCGTAAACAGGTGATGGACACGAGGGTTTATCGAGGCGCTGAGCTGGGATCAGACCACTACCTAGTCATAACTAGGATTAGGGGTCTGTTCGCGGGTTGGCGTCATCGTACCGAGTGTCCTGAACCTGGGCCGACTTATAGCATCAAAAGCTGGAAGCTGCAGGATGCATCCATTAGGGATAAATATAATGAAAGGGTAGCCGAAAAGCTTGGCGACGTCAATGTAAGCAGTGAGAATGTGGAAAGTGTATGGCAGAACCTTAGGGACAGTATGATAAATGCCGCTGTGGAAGTGTGTGGAGAAACGAAAAGAGGCAGTAGTAATAAGCGTGATGCATGGTGGAATGAGGAAGTGAAAGAAGCAGTTCGAATGAAGAAGAAAGCATGGCTAGACTACTTAGCCTCGCGGAATGATTTTAATATGAAAGAGAGATACAAGCTGCAGAAAGTTAACACGAAGGCACTGATAGAAGAAGCTCGTGAAAGGTGCAGAATGAAAGCGGATGAAAGGTTGTCGTCCAATTTCCGGGATAATGCCAAGCTCTTCTGGAAAGAGGTAGGCAAGACCCGGAGTTGTTCGGCAATCTGCAGTATGAATAAAGTGCTTAGTGTTAACAATGACGTCCTAACAGACCAAAGTGACGTCCTGCAGAGATGGAGTGAATATTATGGAAAGATGTATGCAAGAAAAGACAGAGATGCCACATTGGGAAGTGGAGCTCACTTCGATGCTCCGGATCCCGATGTCATTGAAGTCATTAGTATGAAAGAAATAGAACAAGCGATAAGAAGTATGAAATGTGGTAAGGCTGCGGGAAAAGACAGAGTTACTGCTGAGATGATCAAGTACGGTGGGTCGCGTGTCTGGGACACACTTTGTCTGTTATGCAACTTGTGCTGGCGGACGAGTGAGGTCCCAGATGACTGGCGAGTAGCAGTTGTAGTACCTCTTTACAAAGGGAAAGGCTCGCGCCTAAACTGCTCCAGCTACAGGGCGATCAGCTTGGTCAGCTTAGCTAGTAAGGTGTATGCAAAGGTTATAACGGCACGAATGCAAGAAAAGTCTGAAAGGTATTTATGGGAGGCTCAATGCGGATTCCGACGTGGAAGAGGTTGCATGGATCAAGTGTTTTCTCTCCGCATGATCGCGGAAAAGTTTCTGGCTCTTAGCCAGAAGGTTTTCTGCGCTTTTGTGGATCTAGAGAAAGCATTTGATAACGTTGTGAGAGAAACGCTGTGGGACTTGCTGCCAGGATATGGTGTGGACGGCTCGCTACTGCGGGCAATACAGTCGCTTTATAGGGACTGTAAAGCTTGCGTGCGAGTAGGGGGGGATGTGTCACCTCTTTTTGATGTCTGTACAGGCGTCAAACAGGGATGTGTCATGTCCGCCTGGCTGTTCATAGTGTATCTGGACAGTTGCCTGCAGAAGTTGAAAGATTTTAATATGGGTGTGAATTTGGGTGACTTTACAGTAAACTGTCTGCTGTACGCTGATGATGCGGTGCTCATGGCCTCATCAGAAGCCGACCTACAGGCATTAGTCACTAATATGAAAGAGGGGTGTGAAAGTAAGGGTCTCCGCATGAATGCAAGTAAAACTAAGGTTCTAGTATTTGAAAGAGGTGACGTAAGAACTAAATGCGAGATTAGGGTAAACCAGGAACGTCTAGAGCAAGTGAATGAAATTGTGTATTTAGGAAGTATGTTTAGCGCGGATGGAAGATGTGATTCGGATGTAGAACGGCGAGTAGCTGCCGGAAACAAAGTTAACGGTGCTTTGTCCCAGTTAGTAAAGCGACAAAGCATCGTAAAAGAAGCACGAATGGCGATTCATAACGCAGTGCTAGTGCCAACTTTGCTTTACGGTAGTGAAACCTGGGTATGTCAGCAGATGCATGAAAGTAAATTGAATGCTGTGGAGATGCGATCACTTCGAAAATTGTGCGGCGTTACCTTGGCCGACCGAATACGTAACGAAGTGATACGCAATATGGCAGGTTTGAATAAAAGTGTCAGCGTTAAGCTGGAAAAGGGCGTGCTCCGTTGGTTTGGACACGTCCAACGAATGAGTGAGGAACGATTGACGAAGAATATATATTGTTCAAAAGTAGAGGGTAGAAGGAGTCAGGGAAGGCCGAGACTTACATATGAAGACCACGTGAGCAGATTGCTCAAAAACGGAAAGGTCAAAAGTACTCGGATACCCAGACGTGCGTGTATGAAGCGATTGATGAATCTCGAAGAAGCGAAAGAAGTATGCATGGATCGCGAAGCCTGGCGATCTGTCCTCTCTGACTACCCCGTCAGGGATGCAGCGTGAAGATAGTTATGTTTTGCATATTCACTTCAAATTATTTTTAGTAACTCTTAACATTTGCGGAGTCAAACTTTATAAACGCATATAAATAAAAACAAATACCTCAATCTCATTAATTTTCGTTCATTTAAGTTGTATAAAGAAAGTTACATTTCATGTCCTTTAAAAAAAAATATTATTCTATGCAACATTTTTGATTATTTTAATGTCGTATTAAATTTGATTCCTTTTATAAAACTTTTGGAAGTTATTTAATACATATAAATAGCATTTGTCAAGTTATTTTTTTTTATTTATAACGTTGGATAAATAAATGTACAGTCGAGCCTTTCACATAGACTCCATTTGCTTCACATAAAACGAATGGCATGGTTGGTAGTGAGCCTGCCTGCGGCGTCTGAGGCCCCGGTCCGAATATCGGCGAGATAAACAATTAATTAAAAAAATATTTGTCTAACCATAGGTAACATGAGCAGCAGATCTAGAGATACCGGTCGACACTATGCTTCTGGAAGTGCTAAGCGTAAAGCAAAAGACGAAAAGGAAAAAAAGAACGAAGCTGTTTTATCAAAAACACGTAAGCTGTTCGACTTTTTTAATGTTCAGAGTGATGTTGCTGAATCTACTGAAAATAAAGCAAAACATACAGAAGTTGCATCTCATTGTACATATAATAGTGGTACTACTACTGTTTCTAATGAAACTACATTTTCTACAAGTGATGCTGTAGCTGAAGAGACAGCAATTCCTTCTAATTTAGTTATATCATGCTCTAGCCAAAGAGAAGTTAAAAGCACAGCCAGTACTCTTGATCCAGAGCCGTCATGTTCAAGCCAAAAAGCAGTCGATGGTATATTATTGCATGATTTCACTACAGTTTCAAGTCTAAAACAAAACGAAAGTAAAATATACTCCAACGATATTGGTGAATGGCCGAGCAACTTCGATAGAGATTATTGGATTGCAAAAGGAAGCAGCGAACTGCAACATATGGATAGCGATTTTTTGTCTTCAAAGAAAATTTACGAAAAAGAAAATAAGCCACGATTCTGCCAAAAGTCCTTTTCAGCTATAAACATAAACTAACGAATAAAACTCATGTCAGAGTGGTTGTGTTATTCGGAAACCAAAGGACGACTTTTCTGTTTTGTTTGCAAAGTTACGAATTCAGATACTTCGTCACCACGGTTTACGAAAGATGGATTAGATGACTGGAAGAATGCGCACAATTTGTTGACAAGACATGAAGAAAGCACTCCACATAGACAAGCCATAATTTCGCTGGTAAATCTCAAAAACAAGAATACGCGTGTTGATTCTCAACTTGTGAGCCAAATTGCGACTGAGCAAAATTATTGGAGGCTACTCTTAAAACGAATCATTGCAGTAATAAAGTTTTTAGCAGAACGAGGTCTTGCGTTTCGGGGTAGTGACGAAATTGTTGGTTCCCCCCACAATGGCAATTATCTAGGCTTATTAGAATTAATAGCCCAATTTGACGCTTTTATGGCTCAACATATTCAAAGTTTTAGGAAAAGGACATACGTCATATTTATCAAAAACAACTTGTGAGGAATTTATTCATCTAATTGCATCAAGCATACTGGATCAAATAATTTGCGAAATTAAGAGATGCAAATACTACTCAGTTTCATTGGATTCTACTCCAGATATATCGCATGTAGACCAACTGACTCTGATAGTGCGCTATGTTCTACCATCTGGACCAGTGGAAAGATTCGTTAAGTTCTTAGACATGGAAGGTCATACTGCTGAACAACTCGCTCAAAGTTTATTAGATTTCTTAAGTGAGAGTGACATTGATATCAAAGATTGTCGTGGGCAAAGCTACGATAATGCCAGCAACATGAGTGGGAAATACTGCGGCTTACAAGCACGAATTAAGGAAATAAATAAATACGCAGAATATATTCCCTGTCTTGCACATTCCTTAAATTTGGTTGCTAAGTGCGCTGCAGACTGCTGTACAGAAGCATTACTTTTCTTCGATTTCGTTGAAAACCTCTACACGTTTTTTTCTGCTTCTACCTACCGATGGAGTCGTCTCACGAACGCATTGAAAGATTCTACTTCAAAAATTCCGATTTTGAAAAGGTTATCGGACACTAGGTGGTCAGCCAGAGCTGATGCTACGAAGGCGCTTTTATGTGGTTTTATCACTATTAAGCAAGTTTTGGAAGACATTTTCAATAATGTAGATCAAAAAGCAGAGTGCCGTAATAAAGCTTACGGACTAGTTTCAACGATGAATAAGTTAGAAACGGGAATAATGACAATTATGTGGAACCGAATCCTAGAACGCTTGCAAGCGACTAGTGCTTCGCTGCAGTCGTCTGATCAAGAATTAACACAGGATACGCCCTTTATGAAACAGTATATGCCTACGTACAAGCAATGCGATCTACATTTCCAGATGTGGAGGCAAAAGCCAAAGATCTGACCGACTGTGAAGAGTATCAGCAACAGACTTCAAGACGAAGCAAGCGGAATACAAAGTACGACCATTTCACCGGCTCTACTACACTCGACAACTTTGTTGAAAATCAAACACCTGGACAACGTTTTGAAATTCAGGTGTTTATTGTCATTATTGATAACGTACTGTCTGCTTTAACTAAACGTATGGAAGCATATCATGAAATTACTGGTGTTTTTGGAATATTTCGACAGCTAAAATCCCTTACAACAGAAGAGATTTTGGAAAACGCCTCACGTATGGTCAGTGCTTACGAAGATGATTTGGAAAGTAGCCTAGGCGACGAATTAGTGCAGTTCGCTGAATTGCTGAAAACAGATGTGGCTACTGTTATTGATAGCAAGAAACAAGAGTCTCTGGAACTGCAATTTTATAAACTTTTATTAAATAATTCCTTAGAATCGTGTTTCCCAAACGTAGAAATTGCCTTGCGCATTTACTTGTCTCTCATGATCACTAACTGCAGTGGCGAACGTTCTTTTTCAACGTTAAAACGTATTAAAAACTAGTTAAGAAACACGATGGGCCAAGAACAAAATCACCTTACTTTGATGAATAAAGAATATAATTTGCTTAAAGAAGTCGATAGTGAAAGTGTTATCTCTAAATTTGCCCATATTAAATGCAGAAAAGTTTATTTGTAATAGTTTTGTTTTATTTAATACCCTTTAACTTGAGAAACTATAGCAAACGAAGGGCCTCTTGACAGAATTTGCTACAGGCCCCGCGCTGGCTTAATCCGGCACTGTTACAGATCACTACCCTATATTATTATACATCAGCAACACAGTAATGAAGAAGGTGAGTGTAATTCGAAATAAAATTACCGTTGACTACAAACAAATCAATCACTTACTTATCAAATAATCCTGGGCTACCATGTATAGTTGCAACAATGCCAGTATCGCATCGGAAATACCTGGTGAACATCATCAGAGACAACACAAGGGATTGCATAGGATTGCACTTAGGGATACAGAAAATTTAACATAATCGCAGAAATATATAAAATACAGAAATATATGTAATTCTATTATTAAACATTTACAAAAATAATATTATCGGAAGGCTCCAAACTGCTAGGGGGAACGTATGAGAAACCTGGAGAACTATAAAGGATGTATGTAATATAATAAACAAGTGTGTATCGACCGATGAACTTTTGAGTACGGATGACACACCTGTCGGAGCTCTAAATAAGGTAAGGTACATTACATAGATTTCGTAACACGATTTTGAACAGCAATTTAATAAATAAATATTGAGGGACACTTGTGCTATGGAATTTCGACAACTGATAAACATACTTATATATTTATAAATACATAAATATTATACATAAGAACACCCAAACTACAAAATAAATATTTGTGGATCACACAACTATTTGTTCTGACCCGGGTATCGATCCCAGCGGGGGCCTCAGCGCAGCAATCTCATACACCACCACTTACGCCACCGTGAAATACGATAATCGATGCAGTGAATCGCGGCACAGGTTTTAATAGGTATATACAAAGTAGACCATTTGTAAAACTCCAGCAAAATGTCAAGACTAGGTAGCTAACAGCATAATCAATGACGATAAAGTTATTCCATTCTTTTAATTTTAGGGTAGATACCTACTGCTTGAATTATAATACTATACACCTCGTGAAAATCAAAGGCTATGGGGGTGGGCTGGTGCTAGCTCCTTTGATCTTGACCTTTCCAACCGCATTAATGCGCACACCTACTTTGTCCATTGAGACATGCTATACTTGACGAAGAAGAGACCTAGGACTCCTTTAAAGCAAACCCATGGTTCAGTTCGACAGTATAATGCTGACAGAACCTGCTCCGTAACAAATTGACAAAAATAAAAGACACGTCGGTGATTAGGACCTTAGCTATATCTACTCCTGGCTATTTCCTGGTGTATAAGACATACGCAGTATTCGTGAGTGATGGGATGCCAAATAATCCTGCAGTTGTGGTTGATAACGATCGCAAAAATATGACACCTGCATGCCCATTTTTCTTATTATCTTTGCCAGGAAAAATACTGTCCTACAGTTTTAACTAGAAAACTAACGTTATTATTACACATTATAAATAAATAAACGGGATTACTCACGTTTTTACGACCAGTAATAGACCGACCAGGTGCGAACCGTTCGCCGAGCACTCTTTACGCACACTGCGCGCATCCGCTCTCGCCGCTCGCGTTTTGTTGTTGGGGTATTCGGTGGACGTAAGGTTGCGTCGAGGCACACGTGAGATCCGCTTCACTATCGCTCCCATCCAAACTATTTGGAGCGTCTCTGCATGCATAGCTCACTGTGTCTTCAACAGACTCGCTTTCCACATAACAACGAGCACCACGAAGACACGGCTTCCATGTAGGAGGTAAACTGCAGCCCCCATTTCTATTAAAATTCGGCCGCCACCCTATCTCTATGGCTTCTCGAATTTTCCGGGGTACAAAGTGCTTCTCCCGCGACAAGATCTTCACCTTATCAAACCAGATAAAGTGACGCGTATCAGAGCTCGAGAAACGTGAGTAATCCCGTTTATTTATTTATACTGTCCTACAGTATCTAAAGATAAGGATTAAAATAAAAAACAGTAATTTAAAAAGTTATTTCTTTTTAATCAATACAATGATTATTTTGCAGTTATTAATTAATTCTTAAGAGCTCACAAATATTAACTAAAATATGAACTTAGTAAAATAAAACTGGCTCCTTCATCACTATCTTTATTTTCTTACGAAGAAACTGTCTTTTGGTAGGCTAAAATAGGGACATACTGGTTAATACGCAGAGACCCTTGAGAATTTTTGGCCCTTGGGACTTATCTAATAGGAAATGGGACCCTCATTCGAACATATAGCTGTAGTTGGGAGAGGGAAGACTAACCGGTCAACAAGGGCAAGCCTGTTGTGAGATTTGCTGCACTCCTGAGATATAGACCCACGATTTGTACTACACCGAAAGCACCTTCACCAAACAGAAATGCTGTGTTATGGGGTCTAAGATAAGATAAAATTTAAACCATTATTGTACAAAGTTATTTATTTTTAATTAAAAAAAATTAAAATTGTAAAATAAAAGGTTATCTTTTATTTTACAATTTTTAACAGTTTTTTATTGATTATATTATTGTAAACCTAAAACAAGATTTACATAACATTTGGATACACTGAGTATTGAAATATAACATTTTGTGGCCTCTGTACTAAATTCGTCCCTGATTACTTGAAATAGCATTACAGTACAAAGTGTAACTAAATTAACAAAAAACTTAGCTGTAGATGACGACAGCAACCAAACGATTTATGGAACAGATACTATGAACAGTTAGCAATAACCTTTTCAAGTGTTCACCAAGAAATTTCATAATTTTGGATACAAATCTTAGTGTAACAGTACGTAGTAGTAAGTGGTACATAAATTATCCATGAAAAGTTATTCCTGGTGATTTCTTGTTCACCCCTCTATGTTTTGTTTGAATAATTGAACTGTTTACATATATTTTTACTACTTTTGTTACATTTTACAATAATTTTATGTAATATTTTCACTTTGATACATAAATCTTTGATTCAAAGATGACAGCGACGGTTGAGAACTTGAGATTAGTAGAAAAATTGGCTACACGCTGGTTGCTGTCAAAGTGTGAGTTCGATGTAGCTACACAGAAATAATAAAGATAGCTTTATACAACAAATGGCAAGAGTGAAAAGAATAAAGTATTACACCATAAACAAAGGAATATGTTTGATGTGCTTACTCTTCTATATCTGTGGTTTCAGACAACAAAAATCCACGGAAGACACTGTTCTAGCACTAACATAGCAGTAGTGTCATGCCTTGACAAAGGAGAGAAATGCTTGGGGGTCTTTTTGGACCTTCAAAAGGCTTTTGATACTGTTTCCATTCCTATCTTACTGATGCGTCTCGAAAATGTTGGTATCAGAGGAGTAGCGCTGGAATGGTTTACAGATTATCTGACCCTTGGATCCCAATGTGTAAGGTGACAAAATATAAAAGCGATGAATTGTCTTGCAATTATGGCATTCCCCAGGAGTTCACTGGGTCCGTCGCTATTTCTCGTATATATTAATGAGCTATGCAGTGTTGCCACCCAACAGAGAGGCCTAGATTTGTTTATGTTTGCAGATGATGCAGCGCTAATATTTCATGGGCAAAACTGGAAAGATGTGTTTAAGCTCGCCGAGAGCGGCCTAGCATAGTGACTACTTGGTTAGAAAATAGTCTGTCTGTCTCAATACAAGCAAGACTAAATACAATGCTTTAGTATAACAGAAGCTGGAAAACCTACTATAACACAAAGTCTTAAAATACATACCTTTCCATGCAATCGTCGTGAGGATCGCCAAGACTGTTACTGTGCAGATCTAACTCAGGTTGCCTCCATCAAGTATCTGGGTATCACGCTAGATAATCATTTGAAGTGGGATATTCACATAGAGATTGTAACAACCAGGATCAGAACATTAATCTATATTTTCAAAAACTTGCGCACAGTGGCTGATGTTACACTTATTATTCAGACCTACAGAGCACTGTGTGAATGTCTTATTCGGTACTGTATAATTGCCTGGGGAGGAGCGGCAAAAACTCTTATAATAGAGGTGGAGCGAGCCCAGCGAGCAATTTTAAAAGTATTATTGTATTTGCCATAAAGATATCCTACGACTGCTCTTTATGAGGATACATCTGTGTTATCAGTAAGGAAAAATCTACAATATATGAATATTTACGAAGGTATCACAGGTAAATTATTCCGCACTTGCCGGTGCAAAGCAAGCGCACACACACTCACACACCCTTCGCAGATGCATGGCTATATTTGAATTTGAATTATTCATTTGCTTTTTTTGTCTTGTTGATGTGAAACATCTATAGCCGCACGTAAAACCGATTTCTGGCGTATATATATACGTGGCGCCACGCTGTATGATGGTATATATATACAGTCTATATGCAGTAATAGTACGGTGTGGCGACGCGTAGTACGGTGTGGCGACGCGTCGCCATTGAAAATATATAAAAAAAATTATTTCATTTTTTTTATTCAATGACAATAAATGTTTATTCAATAAATAGTCATCGATATCTAAAAAAAATCGTTAGTTGCGCCAGTATACGATTCGAAAGTTGCCGCGTTATTTTTTCTATGTTGCATCGCCGATCTCCATTTGTTTTTAATTAATTAGTTGTCGACACTCCCCCTCTGTTCCCTTTATTCCATTTCTCTTTCGCACCTACCTTGTCTCGCATAAGAGAAGAGTGAGACAGCTGTGTTACTGCCGTAGCGGTAGAAAACTCCACCGCAGCGCTGCTAACACACATGGCAGCGAAGACGGACTGAAGACGTAGTACTGCAATGGCCGCGCGCGCGCTCGCATAAACTTTTCGCAATAGTTGTGTTTTCCATGGATAAATAGTGTTTTCGTGCAAGGAAACCAGGAATCCAAGTCCAGGGACGTCCCCGGCAGCCTCAGCATCTCGCAGCAGCAGCAAGGCAAGCAGCCCATTCCTGTTTCCATTTCTTTTCGTCGGCAACCGCGTGTAAATTTCATTTTTGCCTTTCCCCGCAAATACAGTCCACTTCGAATTTATTTATCTCGCCCGCTCAACCATCTCCTGGTCCTAACGATCCAGATTTTTTATCCATTCGCTTTAGTAGTTTGCCATTAGAAACGCAATAGTTTTTATTCCATAGGGAATAAACGCATAGGTATAGGTTATAGTTTTTATTCCATTCGGAATAAACGCATAGATTAGGCAATCGTTTTTATTCCATAGGGAATAAATGCATAGGTATAGGTTATAGTTTTAATTCCATTCGGAATAAACGCATAGATTAGGTAATAGTTTATATTCTATAGGGAATAAACGCATAGATAATAGTTTTATTCCATTAGGGAATAAACGCATACTTACCTACTGTTTTTAGCATAGGTAGGTACTAAATAGTTGGTAATTTCGACTGCACCGCATAGTAATAGGTAGACCACGCGGGTAGGTACCTAGGTCCGCGCGCACAAGTACCTACGCTCGCTCGCGTCACGTCTCGCTGCTCGTCACCGCTTCCATTTTGATCGTTCGTTAGTTTTGCACTGTAGGTAGCTATAGTTGTTTTGTTTTAAGAATGCCTCCGAAAGAGATTCCGGATCCACAGTTAAAACTATTACACGCTAAGAAGGTAGCCTTTTTAAGCGTTTGCAATTAATTTGTAATTATTCATCGAGGATCGCAGATGAATCAATAAAATATTTTTTTTTATCCTCGATCGAAACCGTAGATACTTTGCGCTTAGATTTCGAAAATGTTCTCTATAAAATTAACTTGCTTGAATTAAAATTAAATCCCGATTTCTTATTAAGATATGACAATGGCGTCATAACTTAATAAGAAATCGGTCATCTTTCGAAGATTTAATTTGTCGCATAAAACGCGTCGCTAAGTCATTGCAAGCGCCCGTGCCCGTAGTAGTCACCGATTCGAAACCCGGGCCAGCCGGTTTTGATTTGCTGAAACGGGACCGACCTAAATTACCGCCCATACAAATACCCGAATTTGATGGCGATATTAAAAATTGGCCTTTGTTTTTCGCTAGTTTCGAAAATACGATCCATAATAATAATTCGTTATCGGATCACGAAAAATAACATTACTTAGTAAATTAATCGAGAAAGCAAAAACCGTTTACGCCGGAATAAAGCTTTGCGCCGAAAATTATAGATTGATTTTGAATACTTTGAAGGTCAAATACGAAGACAAACGCTTAGTAACAACCGCTTATTTGGATCAAATATTTTATTTGAAAAATAGCTCATCGTGTAATGAACACGACTTAGAAAAATTCTTAGATATTTTTGCATCAGCTGACCTCTGTGACTTTTTGTTTTTGTATATCGGTTTAAAGAAATTAGATTCCGAAACCGTTCGCTTATTTGAAATGGATAGACGTGGCCATCAAATACCTAAGTTCGACGATTTAGAAACTTCCGTTCGTTAACATATTCGAATTTTGCAACGAACTTCGTTAAACCACGGAGTAGCGAAAAAAGCCCGACTAATCGTAGTACGAAGTCCACGCACTCTTTTGTTAATTTTGAACCCACAACTTCGCAATCGCAAGTGTTGCATTCGAAAAATTGTTCTTTGTGTTAAGGTCACCGTGACCAACTTTATAAATGTTTGGAGTTCAATAAACTCACTCCTAGCGATCGCTATAAATTTGTTCGTTCTAGTAATTTATGTATCAATTGCCTCAGTAAGAAACATCGTGTTTCATTCTGTAATTTGAATCATTTTTGTCGCAAGTGTAATGGTAAACACCATTCATTATTACACTTCGAAAACAATAATTCCGCGTCCAATTTAAACTCAGTTTGTACCTCGTGCGTTAATGGTAATAATTCGCTTGTAGTTAGCAATGCGCCCGCCATGTCCGGTGGTTCGTCCGTCGATTCCGGCTGCGCGAACTTCGTGCCTAACCGTCCGCCCGCTGTGACGTCACAGCCGCCCGCGCCGTTGGGTGGCGACTTGGAGCGCTCTCGCGTGTTTTCGTCCCCGTCCGCTCCTAGCAACGGCGGCACCGCTACCGCGCGCCTCCAGCCGAACGATGTCGTTTTGTGCTCGCTATCACGTTTGCACACAAGCCCTACTACGGTACTTCTGGCAACCACTCGAGTTGTTGTTTACGATTCGCATGGTAGGGGACATAGTGTTCGCGCACTTTTAGATAGTGCTTCTCAAAGTAATTTTATTAGTAAAAATTGTTGTAGTCGTCTTGGTTTGTGTTATATATGTGTGTGTGGCTGCGACCACCACGCTCACGCGCGTCCTATGTACTTAACGTAGTGAATAAATCAGTGTGCATTTAGCAAGCTGTTTTATCACTTGTGACCCTAGTCCGCAAACATAACATCTGGCGACGAGGATGGGATTTGAAATAGATAGTGGATCGGCGGTGACCGTTATCTCGAACGCTACTTATAATAAGTTCTTTTTACAAGTACCATTATCACCAACTAATAAAAAATTACTAACATACATCAGTGAGAAAATAAATTGTAAGGGGGTAGTACGGTTACCTTTTACGTACGCTCATCAAACTCACGAACTCGACGTGTATGTTATATGCGATGGCGGACCGCCATTACTCGGAAGATATTTTATTTCGCGATTTAAATTAGAGTTGATGCCTTGTAGATTTCTTTCTAATACAGATAATTTGTTAAAAAAATTACAGTTACAGTTCCCTGATATTTTTTCTGATAAACTAGCGTTTAAACACTATTGCTTGTAAAACGTTAGAATCTAATAGAAAATGTATCTTTAAAGCATTACAGTTATCAGATATTGATATTAGGGTTGGTATAAATAAATGATCGCTAGTCATGAAGGTGTTATGATTTATGGTCTCTGTTGCTAGACAAGTCAGCAGTATTGTAGTATGTGTTTATTATGATTATTAGAGTATTTATTTGTGTATGATAGTTTGTGTCTATTATGTGTTTGTGAATAGTAATTATTATACGTTGGAATGTACGTGCAGGATACATGGTGTTGAAGTAGCTTAATGCAGTTACAATCTATAAAAAATACAATATTATACATTAAAAAGAAACACAAGGCAACAATAACATATCGTTCCATCACCAGATTCGTGAAGTATTTATCAGATGTAAGTCATTTGACCAGGCTACCAAAGTCAGATTCATGGTCAATTCGTTTCGCAGGTTCTCCCTCTCCTATTCTGATGTAAACTTTCCCATACGATGTCCAGCAATACATAAAATATTCGCTTTAGTGAACTCGCGTGCTTGGTAAAAGAGATTTTTCGCTTTTGATGTAAGACTTTCAGAAATGTAAATAGGGGTAAATTTAATTCCACTCGCGTTTTGATTTTGATGTTAGTTTTTCGATGGATACGCAAGTCGTCGATAAGGTTACCGAACTTTTACCGACTGTCGAAGTCAATACCTCATAATTGACTAATTTTAGAGATTTGCCTTTGGCCGATGATACTTACGCCGTTCCAGTAGATATTGATTTGTTAGTTGGCGCTGCGATTTTCCCGCACCTCCTGTTGCAGCATAAGGTTCAAGGTCACGCATCGCACTCCGCGCCGCTCGCCTTAGAGATGGTTCTTGGTTTTGTTATTGTTGGTTCTGCACTCGCGTGTTTTGGTTGTAACTCGACAGTGTCATATTGTTGCGCCGTCGAGCCGCTGGACTCCGCAGTCCGTAAATTCTGGGAGATAGAAGAGGTGAACGTCCCTCTTATTGTCAGCCCGGATGATAAACTTTGTGAAGAGTTTTATAGTCGCACGGCTACTCGCGATAGTGATGATCGTTATGTTGTCGCACTCCCCTTTAAGGGTGATGTTAATTCGCTTGGAGATTCGTTTCAGTCAACCGAAAAACGCTTCTTTTGTTTAGAACGGAAAATGCAGACATCTCCGAAGTTGAAGGAGGCTTACGATAGCGTAATAATAGAATATTTGGATAAAGATTTCATTTCACCCGCGCCTCCCGAAACCGAAGAGACGAAGCACGCTCCTTCGTATACCATACCGCACCATGGAGTTGTCCGCGAGGATAAACTAACCACCAAGTTGCGCGTTGTTTTAGATGGCAGCGCCAAAACTAGTTCGAATGTTTCGGTAAACGATATTTTGCACAGTGGTCAAAATCTCCAAGGTAATTTGTTCGAAATTATAGTTAACTTCACTTATTCGCTGTCGCGCTTTCAGCCGATATTAGACAAATGTTTCTTTGTATTGGTGTTCGCGAATCAGATCGCCGATTTCAACGCATTCTGTATAGATTTTCGCCGCAGGAACCTTTACAGGTTTACGAATTTAATCGCGTTTGTTGTGGACTTAAATCCAGTCCCTTCCACTTGTCAAGCAGCTCGCCGCCGATGAGGGCGACAGTTACCCGAAGGCTAAGGAAACTGTAGAAACTGGTCTGTACATGGATGACTATATTTATTCTGTGCAGACCGAAGATCAAGCTGTCGCAACTGCGGATGAAGTAATTGATCTCATGAAGACTGGTCATTTTGATCTCGTAAAATGGACTAGTAATTCGCAAACTGTCTTGGATTCTATTCCACCGTCGCATTACGATTAATGCGTTAAGATACGCACAAGGTTCTCGGTTTGCGTTGTTCACCTTCGTCCGACATGTTTAGTTTGAAGGTTTGTCCTACACCGTCAACCTGCACTAAGCGCACCATATTGTCGTGTGTCGTACGCATATGGGATGTAATGGGATTTGTAGCACCTGTCATCTTGTACGCAAAGCTTCTCATAAAAGAACTTTGGCTGTCGAACTGTGACTGGGACGACACTCCTCCTGACCACATCATTAAATTGTGGGACCGCTTTAGAGCCGAGCTTCCTATGCTCGAGCAAATTAGAATACCGCGCCATGTTGGCATCTCCGATGATAGTATTGTAACTGTTTTAGGTTTCGCTGACGCTAGTGAGAAAGCGTATGGGGGTGTTGTGGACTTCCACGTTCGTAACGGTGATGACATTTAATTTCACCTTATCAGCGCTAAATCTAAAGTAGCCCCTAGTAAGGTAGTCTCTCTCGCTCGTCTCGAGCTGTGCGCTATATTGGTTCTAGCCCAGCTCATTAGTTCGATTGTTAGTATTTGTTTTCGCATTCTCGGACTCGACCGTCGCTTTGTGTTGGACACATTCTTCGCCCCATCGTTGGGATACATTTGTCGCAAATAGGGTGGCAAAAATTCAGTCGGAATTGGCGCCGCAAAACTTTTATCACGTCTCAGGTACGGACAACCCTGCAGATTGTTTGTCTCGTGGGTTAACACCTGCACAGATTTTGGATCATCCGTTGTGGTTCCATGGCTCTTCCTGGTGCCAAGCCCCACCTGATGAATGGCCTTTTAGTCCTTTCAATCCCGCTACTGTGTCCACGCATCCAGAGGAAAAGAAAACCTCTTTAGTTACTACCGCACCGCTCGAAAAAGCGCTTATCTTAAAGTTGGCTAGCCGTGTTTCATCGTGGTCGATTCCTTTACGTAGGGTTGTTTTTTTTTTTGTCGATTTTTGAAAAACCTTCCTCGTCGCGAGCATGTTACCGCCTTTGACTTAAACAAGGCTGAGTTAATCGTGCTTCGTGAACTTCAGCGATTTTATTTTTCGTCTGAAATTAGAAATTTGGAATTAAATAAAAGCTTAAAGTCGCACCTGTTTTGCGTTATAGGTGAACAGATGCTTACGTTTGAAGAGCTGAGCACCGAGCTCACTGTGAATGAATGAATACGCGTCCTCTTCGTAGAACCTTGTCTAGTGATCCCTCGGAGCCGCTTGCACTGACTCCAGCGCACTTTTTGAATGTTACACCGTTAAAATACTTACCCGCTTTTGAAATAGAGGAGGATCGACTTCATCTTCTCTCGCGTCATGCCTTATTGGATAAACTCGTTCAATCGTTTTGGAAGCGTTGGAGAACAGACTATTTGCATACGCTATAGTCACGTCAGAAATGGAATACTCCATCGAACCTTATTCCTGTCGGTACTGTCGTAGTTATTTTTACTGAAAATATGCCTCCATTACATTGGCCTCTTGGGGTAGTAGATGAAGTTTTCCCTGGGTCAAATGGGATCACCCGTATAGTTCGCGTTAAAACCGCAACTGGTTCGTACTTGCGACCAGTTATTCGTCTTTGTCCTTTGCCTAATTAACAGTAACGTCAATAACAAATTTAGCTTGTTCGATTAGGTTTAGTTTAGTTCGATAGCATTTTGTTTATAAAGCAGTTAAAGCTTAGTGGCAACTGTATAGTCAGTTGTTCCTTTTTCGAAGGTAGCCCTTCAAGTCGGGGGGGAAATGGTTGCGCCGGTATACGATTCGAAAGTTGCCGCGTTATTTTTTCTATGTTGCATCGCCGATCTCCATTTGTTTTTTATTAATTAGTTGTCGACACTCTCTTCCCTGTATTCCATTTCTCTTTCGCACCTACCTTGTCTCGCATTGCAATGTAACATTTTTTACTTACTTTTTTTAATTAAATGTTTTTTTATACGTTCTCTCCAAATTATCTGCATGGCCATTATCTGTAACATTCCTAGGCCTTTATATTTAGAAATACTTAGATTTTATAGTTCTCTAATAATGTTTGATTACCTTTTGTAATTTTTAATGTCAGTTAATGACAAGCCTAGATTTTATTTTTTAATTTATTGTTAGAGCTGCCAGTAGGTTCGGTTGTATAGATATTAGACCTTGTTATAAATTTATATTCATGTTTAGAATAATAATGTTTAAATTTTGAAATGCTCTGTAAAAAAAGAAGGGAACCGGGGCCGTCAGATCAGTCTACTTTTGGTGCTCACCTTGAGAGGAGGTGCTGATGAATAAGTGCTGAGTGAGAGGGTTGTGCCCTCCAGAAATAGTGAAGTGATTGTCTGCGGTGTTTTGTGCTGTTAACCGGCTCTGTTAAAGACGCCGACCACTCGTTATTTTCAGCCCTCTACCTGCCTGAATTCGCGACCTGCTTCTCCGAGGTCGGCGACGTGGAGGCCTTGAGGGGACTTGAGGCCCCTTCTTAGCGACGTGGAGGCCTTACTTGAGGCCCCTTAGCAACGTGGAGGCCTACGCGAGGCCCCCTTCTTAGCTACGAGTGCTGCTAACCGGCTCTTTTATAGAAACAATCAAGAACTTATTTACCCCCGGCTTTCTCTGGTTTTATTTTTAACATTTTTATATTATATTAAATTAACTTTACCTTTACTCCTTTTTCTTTTACTTTTCCTTTTAAGCCAGGACTCCTCAAGTCCTGGTGACAGTTTTCTTCTAAACTTTACTTTTTCCCCTCCCGGAAAATAGTAACGTTACAGCATTAGAGACGAGCGAGACAGCTGTGTTACCGCCGTAGCGGTATAAAACTCCACCGCAGCGCTGCCAACACACATGGCAGCAAAGACGGACTGAAGACGTAGTACTGCAATGGCCGCGCGCGCGCTCGCATAAACTTTACGGAATAGTTGTGTTTTCCATGGATAAATAGTGTTTTCGTGCAAGGAAACCAGGAATCCAAGTCCAGGGACGTCCCCGGCAGCCTCCACCTCAGCATCTCGCAGCAGCAGCAAGGTAGTGTGCCCATTCCTGTTTCCATTTCTTTTTCGTCGACGACCGCGTGTAAATTTCATTTTTGCCTTTCCCCGCAAATACAGTCCACTTCGAATTTATTTATCTCGCCCGCTCAACCAATCGTAATATAAAACACTGTCTACTGCAACACAGTTCACACTAGCGCAGGAGGCAGGGGATCCTTAACTAAATGTACCACTAATATGTCAATAAAGATTTATTATTATTATTATTATCCAACACGCCTTTCCCCGAACGGGGTGGCAGAGGCATATTATATGCCCACTTTTTACCGTGTGGATTCCTGTCCCACGTAATAGGTGGTGAGCCCATTGTCGTATTGAAATAAACAGACGCAGGTTGTGGCTACCTGCTGTTGAAATTTTTCAAGCTGCCCATAAGGCCTTCAACAAGGCTTAACGACTGCCATTTTACTGGCAACCGGGACCAACGGCTTAACGTGCCTTCCGAAGCACGGAAACGCTCGCAAATGTACCTAAATGCCACAAAGTGGTCACCCATCCGAGGAACAGCCAAAGTGAAAGTTGCGTAACTCAGTGATCGTTTACAAAACAGTGAGGCCGCGAGGCCACGAGCGCTTCTACTAAATAACTAAATGTAGGTAATAAATAAATATAATTAAACTTTTGAACACCTCTCTACAGATACCACATCTGTGTGCATAGACGATGATTTGGTTGAGCACACGGACCAGGTTAAATACCTGGGATCTGCATTTCACGCGTCCAGTGACATCAATTGCGACGTGTAGGCACGCATTGCTGCCGCGTGGTCCAAGTTGCGGGAGATGACTGGTGTTATTTGTGATCCAAAAATGCCAGTTAAGTTGAAGGGACAGGTCTAAAAAACCATCATTAGACCTGTCCTTTTACATGGCAGTGAAGCGGGTCCACTACTGGAGCGACACACGCAGGAGCTGCGTGTCACGGAACGATACGCAACTGGGACAGACGCTCGGATGATGATGAAACTTTTGCATACAGCGGCATCTGTGCTAGATGCCGCTGTGTGCTAGCGATTGCCGCTTTGGGCTAGATATGCTTGTGGCACATCGAAATTTGCAGGAAGGTATCAACCGCTGGACAAAGCGCATACAAATATCTAATATGCATGACGGATTTAAATTATCAGTATGAACTGATTTTTCTTTGCCTATTAAAAGTGTCCAAAATTAGGGCGAGTGCATTGTATGGGCGAGTGAGACAAATAAAAAAAATACTTTTAAAAACATATACACTTTCTTGGGTTAACGCAGGAAAGTCGACAAGTGCGGCTTGCTGTATATTATTTCAAATAAAATATTATAAATATGTAATAGGAGCACGAATGGTATTCATAACGCAGTGCTAGTGCCAACGTTGCTTTGGTAGCGAAACCTCGATATGTCACCAGATGCATGAAAGTAAATTGAATGCTGTGAAGATGCGATCACTTCGAAGATTGTGCGGCCTAACTTTGGCTGACCGAATACGTAACGAAGTGATACGTAAGATGGCAGGTTTGAATGAAAGTGTCAGCGTTAAGCTGGAAAAGGGCGTGCTTCTTGGACATAAAAGTTGTGTTAACGTGCTATAGTGATAGACAATGATATACATATAACAACTAATCCATTGAAAACCTCAGTATAACAACTACCATTATACAGGAGTGAGACTGACCTTGACTTAAGGCTAGACTTGACTATGACATAGTTGACTCGGATATTTTAGATAATTAAGAAAGAAGATTGAAGAAATATTAATTTAGAAATGGCTAAAAGGTCTTAGTAACCAGGCCATAAAATAATTACAAAAAAAAACTTTTTTTCAGGAAATTTTTAGAAACTGAAACGGAAATGCATTTTCCGATTAGTATGACTCATAGAATAGAATACGTACATGGTTTGACTTCTTGGAGTCTGACACGAAACAAAAACAAAAAACAGTTTTCAATGATGTCTCTCGCTAAATTTTGATGAAGTAATAATATAATAAAGATTGGTGAGACAAGTGTTTTCTTTACAAACATTTTTAGAAAAAATATTTTCTTCATTATTTTTTATCATTTCTTTCATTACCACTTTTATTTGTTTCAGGTTTTGGTTGTTAGGCGATTCATAACTTTATATTTACTTACTAACTGAAGGCTATTATTGCATGCCGTGATGATTTACACGAGCCTTTAGCTCGGCCGTCACAATTTATTTGAAAACAACCAATGGAGGTATAATAATAGTACTAACTTAATTTAAACTTTTTATTTACTAAAATGTCGAAAGTGCGCTAAGGTCTTGCGTCTACTCTAAACTGGCTGTGCTCTTTATATAATGTTGTTGGTGAAATGGAATATGCAGTAAATAAGGCTACCATAGAGAAAAGTCTATAAAACCTTATCTTGCAAAAATATATACTACCTTTTAAGTTTTATCTCTTATTATAATGTTTTTGGTATTTGCCTTCATATTGGGAGGTTGTTACTGGTGTGAATAGTACTAGTAGAAATAAAAAAGTTCATAATAAAAGTTAGGATCACTGATTTTGAGAAGTCTACAAGACAAGGGGATCCATAGTTTATTAGATAGAAGCAGAGCCTCTTTGTTTACAAAGTTGTGATTATCCAGTTCTTTTATCACACAATGTATGACAAATATAAGGTGTCTGTTCTTTTATTTAAATATACTTTTATTTTACTTACTCAGCTGGATTTACAAGACACTTTCTTGCGTGATGAGGATCAGCAGTCACCCCAGAGCCCAAAAATACCACATTCTATATCACACAAAAGAAAAAATGATAAAGGTCAAGGTACAGTTTGTTAATTTTTTTATGGGTCACCGAGGCTCATGTGGATTATATGGCCTGGTTACTAAGACTGAGGCTCATGTGACTACATCTGCTAGTGGGGCACCTGCAAACAACACTAACAATAGATTCAATGGCCCATGCTTGAAGTTGTCTGGAAATCCATGAATGATGATGACAATATTTATTGTAAAACCTAATATATTGAAAGAAAATATTGATGGTCTAAAAGACAAATACACTTTTTAAAATTGGGTAATAATTCAGCAGAAAGGTTTAATATATTTAGATTTGACAATCTAGAACTCAATACTAGGTAGGTATACCGTGCGAGGAAAAAGTATGGAGACCCTG
The DNA here is from genome assembly GCA_948477245.1 of Thumatha senex. Lineage (NCBI taxonomy): Eukaryota > Metazoa > Arthropoda > Insecta > Lepidoptera > Erebidae > Thumatha > Thumatha senex. The sequence goes on along the minus strand of OX419741.1, from coordinate 15,346,671 downwards.
GAAATTTCGGAAAACTGCACGAGGTTAGTCGTGAAACAAAAGTCTTAACCTACATAACTTCAATGAGGAATCCAACAGTGACTTCTGATTTGACCTTGAACCTCATGTTCAAAGTTATATTAAACTCAATCTCATTTTTTTTAAATGGCCCCTATTTGTTATACCAGAGTCGAAAAGAGCGAGATATTTTACGTCCGGGTACGTGTTTAGGTATGAAGTAAACGTAACCCCTGAAGTTCAAATAGAGGTCAAAGTTTGACTTCTTAAAAATCTCGCTAGTTACCTTTGTTTCACGACTAACCTTGTGCGGTTTTCCGGGGTTTCCATACCTTTTTCTCACCCGGTATGTAGGCAGAGTGTGTATTGGTTATATTTAGTTTATCTGTGTATTCATTGATCATAAGTAAAAACATCTATTTTCTCGAAATATGTATATATCAGTACAAGATGCATTATTAAAATGCTTATCTAAAGTAGATGACGTCGAAAGTACCTTCGCATTATTATGGAAACTTATGAAAACTACTACGGACGGATTTTGATAAAAAATAAATTGGTAGTTCACACAGAAAAATCTTCTCATTGTTAATCATCCGTGCGTTTGTCTCAGTTGCGTCTTGCGTCGCTTATGGTCCGCTTTCCGTCCTTTTTCCTTCCACTTCCTCCTGTTAAGTGAGCCCATAATAATAATAAATAATAATATCCCGGCGGTTGCCTTTAGACATGACCATACCATCGAAGACGACACTCATGCAAATTATCTGAAATGTCACGGACATGAAGGCCGCCGCGTTTGCGATTGTTCCTCACGCAGTTCATTGTGTGACTCCACTTGATGTCGCAATACTCGCAATCGATATCACCGGACGTGTGAAATATATTCTTTCCAGGTATTTAACCTGATCTGCGCTCGAACAAATTATCGCCCATGCGGACGGTTGTAGGACCTATAGATTTTAATGCCAAGTACTGCCGTTCTCAAGTGCCTCCTTCTATGCTTTCACATGTCGAACTAACCTGCCCCTGTCCGCGTCCGTCAGAGCGTTGTCATCGGCATACATGAGCAACCATGGAGGCTGCCCATGTCATACTTAATTTGTGTTTTATTTGACTGCCTCGGTGGCGCGGTGGTAGTGAATGCGACTGCCGTGCATTAGTTCCCGGGTTCGATTCCCGGGTCGGAATAAATACTTGTGTGATCCAGAATTAATGTTAGTTTCGGAGTTTAGGTATTTCCTATGTATGTATTTAAAAATATATTAGTATGTAAATCAGTTGTCTATATCCTATAGTACAAGCTTGTAGCATAGTTTGGGCTAGATGGCACTGTGTAAAAAGTGTCCCACAATATTTTTTTATTTATTTAGTAATTTTCTCTAAATCCATCCTATCTGTCCGTCGCCGTCGTTCCTTGTGACCTTGTTTAGGCTTCGCCAAGACCAGTTTCTGCTAAGATTGTTCTCAAAGAAAGAACACGTCTAGTATCGATTAGCCATAACAAATTACTTACGTGAGGCTTTTAAAGTTTCAACAGCAGGTGGCTACCTGCTGTTGAAACAACCTGTTTCTGTCTGTTTTCAACACGGTAATGGGCTAGCCCCCTTGGGACAGGGTTGTACACTGCAATGCAACGAATCGGACTTCATCTGATAAGGCGTGATTACAAATAGTCACTTCAATTTTATTTATCTGTATAGATAATTAGAATTACATGGATAGATAAAGTTTCACTTTTAAAGTTCACACCTACTTTTTAATTCAGCACCACAAATGCCCTAGTTTTCTCTGGATTGTTCCCTATTCAAACTCTTCTACAGATGAAAAAACAGTAAGTGATCAGCAATCAAAAGAAAAGGAACAAGCAGAAAACATAGCATCATTGCTAATGTCCAATTATGATATGAAACTTTATGGTGAAGATGACACATCACAACCTACTTCGCGGACGGCGCCAATCATACCTATAGAGGCCACACGCAAGAAGAAGAAAAGAAAGAGGTAATCGCAGTCAATAACAAAATAAAATCAAATTTCATTAAAAGAAAAACTATACCTAAATGAAAACTACCTAACCTATTTGGTCAGACCGCCCATCATACTCGTATACTTTGGGAGTGAAGCATTTGGCAAAAAGAGCGATATAATATGCTGTTGTTTACAAGTAACATCGGGACTAGTTTACTATGCGGCTCTCGTTGCATCGAGGGTGAATTTTCGTGCTTTTAAACGTTTCTGCCATACATATTACTGGAATCAAACATAGCTCACATAGGACCCATACTATATCTACTATTACCGTGGTGCTTACATATTTCTGTAGGATTTACACCTAGTTGTTTTCCAGGTCTCCCGCTTTTCAAAGGATGGAAGAGGCATTACGTTCTTTTCCTATTTCCTCACATTATCTTCTGATTAATTTCGTTGCGGGTTCCAAGACATGCTAACTTCTCATGGGACTTCACCGAGATCAAGCTCGGTGTAACTTTTCTGGTGTTTTGGTCATTGCTGTAGATCCTGGTTTACAGGGTCACAGTAATGGAAATGCGGGTGGGATTAGATTTAAAAACCTATTTATCAAAATATAAACTGTTATTGGAGGATATATTTACCTATTAGCAACTGCCTCGGTATCGGAAGTGGTAGTGTATGTGACTGCCATGCTGAGGTCCCGAGTTCGATGCACGGGTCGGAACAAAAAATTGGTATTTATCAGTGGTCTAGATCCTATACCATAAGCTAATATTAGCTTACTAGGGGCTAGACGACTTTGTTTAAAATGATATCCCACAATATTATATCTATAAGAATACCTATGCCTCCTACTTATTTTTACTTCAATGACTCATTGAAACCCAAGCCAATCAGGTGATGCAGGTCGGTGCAGCTGCTCAATTATGTAAGAGGCTCTAGTAATAGTAATCAATAAATGCAAGTGAACCATGGACTCTGAAGCACTCTTTGGATGTAACCAGTATAACCCTAACATTAGGAATAGAAATGAAAATATTTTTTTGCTACTTAATCACGCAATAGGGTCCTCCTGCCCTCAGTGTCCTAATTCTCTACTAAGAAAGGAAAACTACCTTTTAACGAGTGTAATGGTTCTCTAAGTTTATCGCAGGCGAAGGCACATGACGCAACTAACTATACAGACCTAAACGAAGATACAATACTTTCTCCTTCGTCCTAATTTTTTTCGCAGTTGCTTGCAAACCCTATCTGGATTTGGAGCCTCGGCTCCGCTTTTATTGGGTTCCTAGGATCAGCTATCGTTTGTCTCTTGTTGGAAGCCACTGCCGTGACTTACAAAGCCCGTTAGTCAGCAGGTGCACCGCTGCTAGGTTAGACTCTTATACCCGGAGACAGGATACTTTTAGTAGGTGAGGTAGCGTTAATTTTCACAAAGAATTTGATACATACATAGTTAAATCCAATTAACATAGACCCTTCAGTTGTATGGGCACTTATAAAATTTGGAGGTCTAGCTTAATTGGCGTAATATAACTTTTGGTTCCCCCACTACCAGACTGACTGACGGTCAAATCTGTTATGTATTAGTGAAGAACTTTTATAAATTCGATTCGAGCGACTCCATAATCAAGCTAGTTCATTACCTACGAATAAAACATGCACTTATATAATTACGAACAGTATATTTTATGTGTTTGAGAACATTCATCATCATCATCCGAGCGTCTGTTCCAGTTGCGTCTCGCGACGCCCAGGGTCCGCTTTCTTCGCTGCTCCACTTCGCACGGTCGTCGGCATCCCCTGTAGTGAGACCATTGGCACGCATGTCATCTCTTACGACAACAAGCCAGCACTTCTTGGGTCTTCCTCTCTTACCGGGACCCGGCGGGACCGACATGGCCAGACATTTGTTTCCCACGTATCCCCGCGGTTGCCGCAAGACGTGACCATACCAACGAAGGCGACACTCTTGCAACTTGTCTGTAATGTCACGGACGTGAAGGCTGTCGCGGATGCGAGAGTTCCTCATGCGGTCCATCCGCGTAACTCCACGCATTCACCGCAGCATCATCATTTCCGTGACACGCAGCTCCTGCTTGTGTCGCTGCAATATTGGCCTCGTCTCACTGCCATGTAAAAGGACAGGTCTAATGATGGTTTTGTAGATCTCTCCCTTGAATTTGAGAACATTATGTATGTATTGTTATTGTGTTAGTATTATTTCGATTCAAGCAATTGTTTCCAGATCCCAAATATCAATATGCCTTACAAACTGCCGCTACGAGTCCATTCGCAAGGTGGCCAGTGCATTTGGAATGCGAGAGGTATCTGAAGAAGAAGCATGGAACTTTTACTGGACTGACATGAGTGTCTCTGTAGAAAGAGCTAAGGAAATGAAACGTTTTCAGCGTATTAATCACTTCCCGGGAATGTTAGAAATATGCAGGTATTTGTTTTGTCCAGGTTTACTATTTGTCACATGACTACATATTATAAAACAAGGCCTCCACCGCGTCTGTGTCTGTTCACAATAAACTCAAACACTAGTGCGCCGATTTTCATGTGGTTTAACCAATGAATTGTATTCTCGTAGGTTTTAGTATGTCATTTGTTAAGTTTTTGTATACACTGGCTAAAATATAACGAAATTTGTTGAAGGTGTCGGAAAAAAATAAGCTGTCTGGGAGCTTTTAAGGAAAACGATGCCTAATCTAAATAATGTATGGTGAAATTGTGTATCTTATAAATATATATCGTATAAGAAGTAACTTAAGCTATATTTTATACCCATATTCCATAAAGAACGGGCACTACGCGGGTGAAACCGCGCGGCATCCCCTAGTACAAAATAAATCATTATGTTACAAGCATAACTCATAAACCAGGGTGTAACTTGGCTCATTTGACAACTCAACCATTCGCCAGTGCCTTTAAAAGCCATTGGTCTTATTTCAATATAATTATTATCATTACTTGGGGCATAGGCATGGCATACTTGTGGCATAGTGTATCATGCGCCCACATTCACCGTAAGCATTTTTATCCCACGTGACGGTGGGGAGCCGTGTTAAAATGGACAAGCGCAGTTTGTGGCGGCTAGCGTTGAAATTTTTCAAGCCGCCATAAGGTCTTCAACTTGACTTAACGACTGCCATGTTACTGGCAAACGGGACCAACGGCTTATCTATGCTTCAAAAGGCACAGAAACGCTCGTAGATGGAAGTGTCACATAGCTATCAACTGGTACCGAACCGAGGACGATTCATAGCGTACAGAACACGTAATTGAGCAGGACTACAGGCGCTTTATTCATTATCATTTATTTTCAGAAAAGATCTACTAGCACGGAATCTGAACCGAATGCAAAAAATATATCCAAAGGAGTACAATTTTTTTCCAAAAACTTGGTGTTTACCTGCAGAGTAAGTCCTTCGGGTTAATTTAGTTAAATCTATATCTAAACAATTTGTTTTATTGTTAATTTGTTTTCAAGTTCTGTTATTCCACAGTTATCTATCAAAAATATTATAATTTATAGTTTTTATATTTTTCAGTTTTGGTGAAGCTCTAAATTATAGTAAATCTCGCAAAAATAAAACTTTTATAATAAAGCCCGAGTGTGGGAGTCAGGGACGCGGCATTTATCTAACCAAGTCTCTGAAAGAAATCAAACCTACCGATAAACTTATATGTCAGGTAATTACTTAATATTTTTCATCATTTTCGAATGAAACTATGAAACGTACAGACGGTTTTGGCTAAATGCTGTTGAAATTTTTCAAAAAGCTCATAATTAATATCTACTTATAAAAATGGAAAAGGGCGTGCTCCGTTAGTTTGGACACGTCCAACGAATGAGTGAGGAACGATTGACGAAGAATATATATTGTGCGAAAGTAGAGGGTAGAAGAAGTCAGGGTAGGCCGAGACTTACATATGAAGACCACGTGAGCTCATTGCTTAATAACGGAAAGGTCATAAGTACTCGGATACCCAGACGTGCGTGTGTGAATTGATTGATGAATCTTGAAGAAGCGAAAGAAGTATGCATGGATCGCGAAGCCTGGCGATCTGTCCTCTCTCACTACCCCGTCAGGGATACAGCGTGAAGATAGTTAAATAGTTACTTATAAAAATCGCGAAGTCTGGCGATCTGTCCTCTTTGATTACCTCATCATTATATTATGTGGTACGTCAAAATGGCGTCGCCCGCCCAATGGTAAGCAAAGACGACCTGTGGTTGGGGCCGGTATCTCAACCCGCAGGGCTCCGATAGCGACCCTCAGCTTGACGGCCCAGAAATATGCCCTTTGACGCTTCTGTTAAAGGACCCATTGTAAGAGGAGGGAAACACGTGTGTGAAAAAAGATAAGTAAATAAAATACTTTATTTTTTATAGGTGTATCTATCGAAACCTTATTTGGTTGATGGCTATAAGTTCGATATAAGAGTGTATACACTTATTACGTCTTGTGACCCGCTTAGAATATTTGTTTACAATGAAGGACTTGTGAGGTAAGTTCTTCAATTAACTAAAGTTAATACATCTCCCATGGACTTCGATGGCGCACCCTGGCTTCCGAAACATGATTTATAGATTAAGGTCCGTATTTCAGAACGTTTCTCAATACTCAATCGACGCTTGAGAGTAGATTTTAAAAGGCTAAATCTAGCCTCAAGCGTTGATTGAGTATTGAGAAACGTTCTGGAATACGGACCTTAGTTTACTCATCTGGGAAAAACTGCAAGAGGTATCGCCTTTGAAGGAAGTATTCTAACGCAGCTGCGATTGGTTCAAAAGTTATTCATATACATTATCCTGGGGACCGAGTCTGCTATTTCAATCGTGTCGAAATCGTCGCTCAATAGAAAGCCACCGGTACAATACTGACATTTTTTTTTACTATTAGAATCGTACCCCCGCACTAGGGGCCTCTAGTCTACTTACATTTTGACAGCTAAAAACAGCGATTCTAATTCTATTACGGCTTGTCAATAGTAGACTCAACCCCCTGGTTAAATAGTCCAGCAATTCTATGGCGATCTGTTTCTAACAAAAACCTATCGTCGATGCCACCTTTAACTGCAAGTAAATAGCGTCTCTGAATCTTACCTCCCAGTACTGGTAGAGCCTTTGTGCCTACTGTCCTAAAAGGAATACACATGGTGAAAAGTGGGCATACAATATGTATGCCTCTGCCACCCCTTCGGGGATAAGGCGTGATAGATAAATAAATAAAATAAATAAAAGTCTTTCATGAGAATAAACTTATAGTACCTTAGCCGGCACATCCCGGCATTTTTCATCTTCATCATCTTCACCAGATTTAAAAGAAAATTATAAAATATAATCGGATTGTTCTAGCCCTTTTCGAGTTAACCGCTAAGCATAGCATGTATTATATCAAAATGTAAATTAATTGTGCTTCTTCTCAGGTTTGCAACGAGCCGTTACGCTGATCCTAATGTGAATAATACAACAAACGTGTTCATGCATCTTACTAACTATGCTCTGAACAAACATAGTCGTACTTATGTTTATGATTCTGAAGCTGGTAGCAAACGGTAAGTAAGATGTTACAAGAATTATATGTATGCTTATAATGATGCTTATACAAGAATTTTAAAAAAATGGTAGAAAGTTTTCAAGATTTCAAGCACATAAAAGTACCGGTCAAGCTAAACAAAACCTTTTCAAAATATAATATCTAGCTTAGAAAGATTTGCATAGAAACGAATATTAGTAAAATCATTATAATAACAGTAGATTTTAAGATTTTCGTGATAAAAAGCTAGGTATTTATATCTACCTAAGTGAACATATAAAGAAGATATTTGATATTTCTTCCTTAGATGACGATCATGAAACAATAACGTTTTTAGGAAGCTCTATATTTATATTAAAATTCCATTTTTTTTTTATATATTGAATCAAGAGATAAAACACTCCTTATAAAATATGGCAATTTTTGTCTGATATTTTTAGCAAGGCTTCGGTAAAATAGATTGTAATATATGAGAAATTTATTAGGTCTTATTTATTTATCCATAAGTAATTCGAATAGTGGGTGAAGTTAGTTTTATCGTAAAGCTTTAAGTTTAAGTCCCCGAAGTAATAACTTAAAAGGCGTACCTCAAGGGACAAACATGGGTCCTTTAATAATATTAAGTGACGATCACTTTCTCTTCGTTAGCAAGATATCGACGTTAAACAAGATCCTGTTGTCACAAGGCGTGGACTTGGACAGACTGTGGCACGCCATAGACCAAGTGATCGTGAAGACTATAATATCTGCATGGCCAATACTGAAGCATAGTTACCACGCGTGTTTCCCGTCACACGATATGGTTTTGTTTTTCACTGTTTTATAATCATTCAAATAAATTGTAGAGTTTATCGTTTCGAAAAGTAGGTACAGTTATCAAAGTCACACAATATGGATTTTTTTTCACTGTTTTATAATCATTCGTATAAATTGTAGAGTTGACCGTTTCGAAAAGTAGGTTCAGTTATCAAAGTCTAGTTGATGAATATTAGCTTATTTGAGCATTATTATCATCCTAGCTTAGTTAAATTCGGAGCCCGGAGCCCGCTTCTTTGCTTTTTCTTCATTTTTACACGTTCTTCGTCATTCAGAACATTGATATGTAACTATCATATTATTTTAAAATTGATTATACAATAATGTGATATAATTTGATTAAAAAAAGCGACACGCGACGTCCATAAATATATTATTTTCTATATTCAGCTTAGTTCATCATTTTTATGCACTATAAAGAAGTTACCATAAGGGCGCTAGGACTCCAGGTGGCCCTCGAAAAGTCATAGGCCGATCATGAGTCTAATCCTGTTGGATTCCAATAACACAGTTAATAGAAATTGGCTAAATACCAGATCCATGGTATAGGTATATATCTATGAGAATGGTTTGATGTCTCCGACAGCGACTTAATCGATTTTCGCTTAGCGTTGCAGCTAATGATCTGAAAATTGCTTTATTTGATTATCGATACAATTAATTACGTAGAAAAATAATGTAAAGCTTTTAATAATGCAGAAGATATTTTAGTTTGATCCGACAACATAACACATGAAAGGAGTTAGAAGGGCCATCGATGAACTTTACTACTAGGCCATGATAGCATGTCATATTTACAACTAGCGGAAGCCCCGCGGTTTGACCCGTGTAGTGCCAGTTCCCATGGCAATACGGAGATAAGATATAGCATAAATTACTCTTTATAACAGCAGCTATCTGCCGGTGAAAGTCCCGTTAAAATCGGTTCAGCTGTTTCAGTTTTGCGCCAGAACAAACAGACGGAGAAAAGTTAATGTTTTATGTAAGTTTTGTACTTTCATATGCATTCAATGAAAACTTGTGAATTTGAAATTACAAACAGACATTCCAAATTTGGCATTGACAATTCCTTTTGGCCATTCTAACTTTTCTCATATGTTCTGTGGGACTATAATCTAATTACCAATTAATCCAATTATCAACATAGTCATATATGCGTATACTAGCCATCATGAATATTTAGAAGATTCGAAGTAGTCATATGTGTTAATATATTATTGTACTTTATAACAGTGTAGTCTAGCCGATCTGCTGGTAGATTTTTCTTATAGATGAGCAGTGCAGATTCGATTTTCTATATTATTGTTTAGAGAAAATTCTCTAAACAATAATATAGAAAATCGAATCACGGATATTTAAACACAACGAAATTGTATTTCAACTATATTTATTTCAGTCAGTTAAAATATAAATAAGTTAAAACAACTTCCTTGCTTGTTCTTAATTAATTTTTTTACGTTACGAAAAATGAACACAAATCTGTTTTGGTAACCATGGAGAAAAATTAATCCACTTTGGTAGCTGGTTATGAAAACCAGTTACGAAAACAGTAATTTAATTCTGCCTTCGTAAATAGTTATGAAACGAGATTAAAAATCTACATTAGTAGCTGGTTACGAAAGTTCAGCTACGAAAGTGGATGAAAGGTCCCGAGAGGTGAGATGATGATGAGATGAAAGATCAACTCGTGACCACGGCTGGTGTAAGCCGGTCGAGTAGGTAAGTACTTCATTCTTGTAATATACGTATCAAAATTAATACAGTTTAACTGAACAGGTGCACGCGTGCTTCGAAATCCTTGGCTTCGATATACTTCTGGATCATAAGCTGCATCCGTATATTTTGGAGGTAAGTAGGTATATTTTGTTTTTATCGTGTAGAAATCATTCACGCCTTACCCTGCTATTGAATTTTTTTAAGCCGCCCATAAGGACTTCAACTTGACTGAACAACTGCCATGTTACTGGCAACCGGAACCAACGGCTTAACGTGCCTTCCGAAGCACAGAAATGCTCGAAGAATGTAAGTGCCACAACCCATCCATAACCAGCGATAGCGAAAATTGCCTAACGCAGAGATCGTTTACAGAACACTGAGTCAGCGGGGCCACGAGCGCTTTAATGTTATCTATTTACCTTATGGGAAATCCCCACGGATGTTATGCCGGACTCGAACCGACTAACACCACACTGTCCTTACCCTATCTGTTTAGCGCCAGGTACTCCGTATTTGCCCTTGGACATCCTTTCCATCTGGAAAGGATGTCCGGTTCCCGACAGACTTTGGCTACCACCGCGGCCTCGTAATGGTTCGCGGGTTAACTAACTAGAAATAATTATTCCATAATAAACTTATTTCCAGGTAAATCATTCTCCGAGTTTTCACACGGACACTCAACTAGACCGCGAGGTAAAGGAGGGTCTCCTTACCGACACATTCACTATGCTCAACATTTGGCAGTGTGACAAACGGCGTGTGTTGGAGGAAGATCGTAAGAGAATACGCGATAGGTTGCTGCAAACAAACAAGTGAGTCACCAGCATTACAGCTTGTTATTTAACGCACTACTTTTATTTAAATCAGAAAGAGAAGAATCGTGCTTAATGGACAGACCTTAGAATATATATATATAGTTTTATTGTATATTTCATACGGTCTCTCTTACTGAGTAACTATATTTAGAATATCTAGTGACCTTGCTTAATTAGCAATAACAAATCACGTCCGATTCTCCAGGAATAGCATACTGCTCAGAATTCCAGAATTATCGAAAATGTTCCATTAATGCTACTTCTAGATGTTTCCAATCCCACGATTTATAATATCCATATTCTTCTCCTGTATCTCAACATTGTCTTGCCCACCGTTGGGCATATGCCTCTCCAATTAGCTTCCATTCGGCACGATCTAACTCCTGTCAGTGCCATAGTTGTCCTGTTGTGTCTCTAATTTCGTCGGACCATCTAGCCAGAGGTCTTTCTACGCTGCGTTTGGTAATTTTACTCTTGTATTTAATATATTTATATTAAATTTTACTTTATCATACTGTTAGTTTGAAATTTATTTATGCTCACAGATTCGCAGACTTCACGCCCACAGAGGACAAAGAACCAGAGAAAAGTCCATGGCAAACTCAAATACAATGGGAAGAAACGCATCTTGGAAACTACAGGTAAATTTTATTTTATAAATCTTAAAATTACACTTCTGTTCTATGATAAGATAGAATTGTGTGTAATATTTAGTAGTAAAGTGTCCTTTCTCTTTCTCTTTATTAGCATAAACATGGAAACAAGTATTTAACAATGTTCTGAGCATATCTTATCATTTAAACTACTTTCATAGTCCAGATTTTTAAAGGAACGGGTTCCTTATTTGCTTGGAGTGCAACTGTGTCATATGTCTCTTCAAGAATCGCTACTTAACACGCCTTTGGATTGCCAAAGGCGTGTTAAGTAAAAAGTAAAAAAAAATCTATACATTGATATAGAAGCTTTTAAACTACATGTTGCATCTTGATCATCATCAGTATTGTAAAACGAATTCCACGTTCTTACTAATTGATTTCAACATTTTTACAAGGCGTTTGCAAATAAAATCGTAAAGACAGAAAAATGTATGTATGTAATGTATGTGTGACACAAAGTGCTTAAGATTGTTATATAAACGGCTCATCGCACAAAGAGTGTTCTTTTGGCCACGCTGACTCAGTGTCCTATAAACGATACTGCGTTAAGCAAATTTTGCTTGCGGATGGGTGACCACTTTGTGGTATTTCCATATACGAGCGTTTCCGTGCTTCGGAAGGCACGTTAAGCCGTTGGTCCCGGTTGCCGGTAACATGCCAGTCGTTAAACCAAGTTGAAAGCCTTAGACCGGTTTGAAAACTTTCAACAGCAGGTAGCCTCAACCTGCGTATGTCTGTTTCAACATAAATATGTCGCATATATCCATATATCATCCAGCGCATCTATCGCCGTAGATCTTTCATATGTCGCACCATAAAAGCATGGAACTGTCTGCCAGCGCACGTGTTTCCCTTCTCTTACAATCCTGGGACCTTTAAGGCATATTATTGGACCGTCAAGATGAGGGTCACTATCGGAGCCCTGTGGGTTGAGATAGCGGCCTCAATCACGAGTTGTCGTCTTTGTGCATTGGGCTCACTACCTATTAAGTGGGGCAGGAATGCCACCTTCTGGGATAATGTGTGATAGATAAACATATATTAGAAGGGTTGTGTGTGTAACAGACGAGTGTACCCAGTGGGCGAGCAATACGCGTCGCTGTTCCAACAGCCCTCAGGCTCGCTGTACACTGGCACGGCGTCGTCGCGCGCCAGAGGTGACTGCACGCGACTACAGCGAGAGGAATTCCAGGTAGCGTACTTACAGAACATCGATCTTGCAGTACTTACTATCTCAATATTACTTACTACCAAATATTCCACAATTCTGCATAGCTTTGTGTTTAACAACCAAAATCTGCTTGTCTCAAGTATTTTATAACTATCTTCACGCTATATCCCTGACGGGGTAGTCAGAGAGGACAGATCGCCAGGCATCGCGATCCATTAATTCTTCTTTCGCTTCCTGTAGATTCATTAATCGCTTAATTCATGTACGTCTGGGTATCCGAGTACTTTGATCTATCCGTTTTTGAGCAATCTGCTCACTTGGTCTTCATATGTAAGTCTCGGCTTACCCTGACTCCTTCTACCCTCTACTTTCGCACAATATATATTCTTCGTCAATCGTTCCTCATAAGTATTCTATAGTTGATATATTACCATTTGACAGATCACGGGTCGTCTAAATAAAAAATCTATCTCTATATAAAAAATACAAATGACTGCCTCGGTAGTGCAGTGGTAGTGTATGCGATTATCGTGCTGAGGTCTCGGGTTGAATCTCGGATCTGAAGAAATATTTTTGTCATCCACAAATTTTTGTATCCGAGTTTTAAATGTAGGTAATATTTGTAAGTTGTGTAGATCCCATAGCACAAGCTTATTTTATTAACTTAATTTGGGTTTGATTGTACATTTGTATTTATTTATTACCTTAAATATATAAATAGTAGTGAAGGAAGTGTTAACCTTTTGAACAACAAAGTTCAAGTATAAGAGACAGTTATAATCTAAACTCTCGACCAAAACAAGCTAAACGTGCATTGAACCGTAATACTGTAAAGAAAATATAATTATGTATTTTACCACAACAGCGAGACTATTTATATACTTCGTTCTCTTAAATAATAATCCTTAAATTGTCGATATGATTTTGGAAATGGTATTTTTTTAGGTTGTTCCGCTGAATTTGTGGCTTGATGTGGACTCTGCAGTTCATTTGTGAAGTTTTGATGATATCTGTAGCAATCGCAGATAGTTTATTTTAGCCACTCAAACGTTAAGGCGACTAGAGCAGCCCAAAAACTTTTGTTGACACCCGTTCTTTCTAAACATTTTTAAACTGTGTTGTTTATGGAATGAATGAATTGCACATTGAGTGAACATTTTCTAACAAATTCTGACCATTTTAGAAATCGCATGCAAAGCTGTTTTTTACCAGATGGGTCTAGCTACTTTTATAAATGAGTTCACATAGCATGTCGTTTTTAATTAAAATATATACTTCAATACAGCATCAGTTTTCCTTAAAAATACATAACATAACATACTTTCACGCCTTTATCCCCGAAGGGGTAGGCAGAGACGTACTATACGCCCACGTTTCACCGTATGCTTTGCTTTTTGTCCCACGTAACAGGTGGTGAGCCCATTGCCGTGTTGAAATGGACAGGTGCAGGTTGTGGCGACCTGCTGTTGAAATTTTTCAAGCCGCCTATAAGGCTTTCAACTGGCTTAACGACTGCCATGTTACTGGCAACCGGGACCAACGGCTTAACGTGCCTTCCGAAGCACGGAAACGCTCACAAATATAAATGCCACAAAGTGGTCACCCATCCGAGGACCAGCCATATTGAAATTTGCTTAACGCAGTGATCGTTTACAGAACACAACGTCCGCGGGGCCACGAGCGCTTAAAAATACGGTATTGCGATATACGTGAAACATCGGAAACAAGTCGTAATTTCAACATTGTCAATGCAATAATATCTTTGCCGTTCCTAAGAACAACAATTAACCTATTCACAAACTTTTGTTCTTACTGATCTGTTTCTACTGTACTATAGTGAGCATGCTACATCTTACTATCTCGTTCTCTCCATTACTACATTAGACTTCTTAGGTAAACTAATTTATTTTGCAATTTAGGTGCTAGAAAACAATTATTGAGAGTCTGTGGAACTAATAAGGTAAGGGGCGACCTCGAAGTACATATGTCAATCAAATAAGTAGACATTTTAGACAAAGGTCAGGTTAAGAGTACCCTTAACCGGCGTGTGTGTATGAAAACACTTATGAAAGTGGAAGAAGCGAAAGTTGTATGCCAGGATCGTAGCAAGTGTAAAGCCATACTCTGCCTACCCCGATGGGAGACACGTGTGACGATATGTATGTATGTGGAACTAATCATTGTATTATTTTACGAAATTGACAGATGTCAATTACTTTCATGACCTCATAAAATGATTAAGGCGTTACTTTTGTATATATTTATTCCAACTTCTTCATCTTAATGTATTCTCAGTTACTTCCAAACTCTACTTGGATTTGGAAATTAGAGTTTAATTTTGAAAAAGTATATACAAATTGACACCATAGAGAACAATAACCATGTTACTGTTTTTTTTTATTCTTGATTGATTTAGGGATTTTTTTACACAAATGTGACGATGTCAACCCCATCGTACCTTAATCTATTTATCATCATTATCCGAGCGTCTGTCCCAGTTGCGTCTCGCGACGCCCGGGGTCCGCTTTCCTACATTTTCTCCTCCACTTCGCTCGGTCGTCGGCATCTCCTGTAGTGAGACTATTGGCACGCATGTCATCTCTTACGACGTCAAGCCAGCACTTCTTGGGTCTTCCTCTTTTACCGGGACCCGGCGGGGCGGACATGGCCAGACATTTGTTTCCTACGTAGCCCGGCCTCGTTTGGTTGCCGCAAGACGTGACCATACCAACGAACACTCTTGCAACTTGTCTGCAATGTCACGGACGTGAAGGCTGCCGCGGATGCGAGAGTTCCTCACGCGGTCTATCCGCCTGACTCCACACATCCACCGCAGCATCTTCATTTCCGTGACACGCAGCTCCTGCTTGTGTCGCTCCAATATCGGCCACGTCTCACTGCCATGTAAAAGGACAGGTCTAATAATGGTTTTGTAGACCTGCCTTCAACCGGATCGGCATTTTAGGGTCACAAATGACACCGGTCATCTCCCGCCATTTGGCCCACGCGGCAGCAATGCGTGTCTTGACATCGCAATCGATGTCACTGGACGTGTGAAAAACAGATCCCAGGTATTTAACCTGATCCGTGCGCTCGACCAAATCACCGCCTATGCGGACGGATGTGGTATCTGTCGAGTTTAGTGCCAAGTACTCGGTCTTCGCCACATTTAGTTTGAGACCGCTGTTCTCAAGCGTCTCCTTCCACGCCTTTACACGTCGCACCAATCTGCCCCTGTCCGCGTCTGCCAGTGCAATATCGTCAGCATACATGAGCAACCATGGAGGCTGCTCATGCGAGAATAGAATATAATAGAAATATTCTTTATTGTACACCAATTATTAATATTTAGAAGTATATGAAATACAGGTTTTGAAATGTACAATGGGCGGCCTTATCGCTAAGTGCAATTTCTTACAGGCAACCTTTGGATGGAGATAAATGTTAAAGAATAAGTTTTAAATGGGTAGTTATAATATTAGTGTTATAAGATATATATTGAATCGGAGTCACAGTACATGTCCCGGATAGTGTCAATATATACCTCTGGAACCCCTTTGTACCGCAGTGCCCACCAGATCATCGCACGAGGAACACAGTCGAAGGTCTTTTGCATGTCTAGAAACAAACATTGCAGAGGCGTGTTCTTCGACCTGTATTTCTCTGCGACAACCCTCAGGGCAAAAACAGGGTCCGTCCCATGACCAGGGCGAAACCCATATTGTCACTCCGAGAGAGTACACTCCTGCCGGATCCGAGAGTCTATAATCCTCTCGAAGATCTTCATGGTGTGGGACATCACCTTTATACCGCGGTAGCTCCCGCACTCCTGCACTGACCCCTTACCTTTGAAGACTGGAGTAATAATACTCAGTCTCCATTGGTTTGGGATCCGCCCGCTGAGGAGTATGTGGTTAAAAAGGTTTACTAAGATGCCCACACCGCGAGGACCCATCGCCTTCCAGGCAACGATGGGGACTCCATCGGGTCCGACAGCTTTCCGATTCTTCATGCGGCGAAGCGAAGTCAGGACTTCTCCAGGCGTTACCGGTGGCACTAGTCCCTGATTCGGAGGGAGGTCCGGAGGCTACACCTCTTTGTGCTGTTTATTAAGCAGCTCATGGAAGTACGAGCGCCATCTCTCCTTTACCGCGAGGTCTTCGCTTAACAGGTTGCCCTCAGGGTCTTTTACACAGCGACACTTGGATATATCCTGTGCCGCTTTGACACTGGAGCGCGCCAGCTTATAGACGAGCTTCTGCCCCTCAGACGATTCCAGCTTATCATACAGAGGTTGTAAGTGGTCTCGTCTGGCTCTGGCTACAGCTCTCTTTGTGGCGCGCTTGGCAGCCCTGTACGCGTCGCGGTCTTCGTGAGATCCGGTCGCTTGCCACTTTTTAAAGAGGGCTTTCTTCTCCCTAGTCTCCCTCTGGACTGCGTCGTTCCACCACCAAGTTTCCTTGTCACATTTGCGTCCACCCTTAGACTCACCGAGCACCACCTTCGCCGCTCCAAGGATGGCCGCCTGAACTTTGTCCCAGTAATGTTGAACTGGTTCGCCTTCAGTGTCGGTGCACTTGTCACCGACAGCTGAGACGAACTCCAGGGACCTAGTTTCATCAAGCAGCCACCATCTGATGCGGCGCTGGCACCGCTCGATGCGTTTGCCTTTGGGCTTCACGCAGAGGTCCATGACAAGGAGACGGTGTTGTGCAGTAAGACTCTCTCCGGGTATGAACTTGCAGTTGGCCATCTTGCCGATGCTGTGTCGCCTAGTGAGTAGGAAATCGATCTGAGTTGTACGCCTCCCGCTCCTGTAGGCGATGAGATGTTCGGTTTTCTTTTTGAAATACGTGTTCACAATGGCCAGATCGGCAGCCGCACACGTTCTGAAGATAGTTTCTCCTTCAGCGTTGCGGGTGCTGTATCCAAAACCACAATGAACACGCTCAAACTCCTCACACCTCTCACCCACATGACCGTTTAGGTCGCCGCCCAAAACGATTCCCTGTGACAACGGAATGCTCCGAAGCACTCCCTCGAGTTGGCCCCAAAACGACATCTTATCGGCGTCGCTACAACCGGCCTGTGGCGCGTAGGCACTTATCAGGTGGGTAATAATTCCATCGATAAGCACCCTCACGATCATAAACCGGTCACTACAGCGTTTCACTTCCAAGATGCCGCTCTGCAGCCCCTCGGAGAGCTTCACGGCCACCCCGTTCTCCCCACCAGGCGCACCCGTGTAAGACAGCTTGTAGCCGTTCTGCAAGGGCCGGGCTCTGTTGCCTTTCCACCGTGCCAATGTTCCATGATGCGAAGCGGATACGGGTTGGGGCTAACTTCTTTAGCCGTGCTGGCCCGACACACGGCAGCCCTAGCCCACTTGCCACAGGAGTCGGGCGGGGCTCCTGCGCGCCGTTTTGCGGTGGCGCCCTATCCCTAGCAGCACTCCTATAGTACTTTTCCATTTTGGTTTCGGCGGGTGGCTTTTATGGGAGCGACGCCCTCAGACCTCCCAACCCCAGAGGGGAAAGCCAGCGCCAGAACCTCGTCCGTTAATCAGCAGGTGCACGCACTAGCACGGGAGGTTGACTTGGGCCCCGAAGATCTTGTTGGGGCCCCTTACACCCACCTTAACCTATTTATTAATCTGCAAAAAGCGAAAGAAGTATACGTGGATCGTGAAGCTTGGCGATCTGTCCTCTCTGACTACCCCGTCAGGGATACAGCGTGAAGATAGTATAGTATACTTAGATAAATTTTTTAAGCAATTATTTGCTAATTTTGTCATAAATTTTTAATAAAGTGGAAAAAGACAATTTGATTCGGGACAGGGATTGAACCTGTGACCTTTGCCTAACCAGGGCAATGTTCTAGCCACCTGAACTACCCGAACCGTATCGAATCAAGTTGAAATTCTCCACCATATTTATATGGTCATTTTAAGAGTATGACCAGAGCCATCTATCGAGCTAATGAACAACTCTAATGTGATCCATTACCGGTCTTCTACATAAGGCGGGCGTGGATTGTCTAGTAGTGGGGGTCTCATTCCCTATTAGATTAAAATTCTCAAAGGGCCTCTGCGTGTTGGACCAATATGTCTCCATGTAAGCCTGCCAAAAGACCGGGTATCTTCATAAGAAAAAAAAAGAAGATACCCGTGAAGAAGAGACAATAATAATAATATAATAAATAAAGTTCAACGACAAATTCACAATAGCAGAATAATGAATTTAAGTGAAATAAATACAAATTTAAACATGGATAAAAATTACAGAAAATCTCTATGTGTGTTTGCTATGTACTTTTGTGTTGTGTGCTAATAAAGAACTTATCTTATCTTATCTTATCTATGATAAATAGAAAAAAATTCATATCATAGAATTGACATGACGTTTGACGACAAGTTAAATTCTACATTATTTTGATAACAGCAAAACATGAAACTGGTATGCTAACAAGATCCAGGACGAAACAAAATGCACGCTTAACATCTCCGGATTCGCCGCATAGCTCCGCCTCGCAGCCCACGGTGAGCACACCGACTGCTGTTGAGGCGTTGAGCTCGAGCTCCAGCGGCGAATATTTCTCTCCGCCGTCGTCACCAACACCCGCGCGGCGGCGTGGGAGAGGCCGACCACCAGTTTGCTTGGGGTCCCGAGGCCCATCGGCTTTGAATAGGGCTCCCGCTGCCGGTAGTGATATGCACAGCATGCGATGGACTCATTCCATGAATGAAAACGTCATGCGGGCATATTATGTGGCTACAGAGGGGGAACCAACCTGACCGCGTATCGCGATCGAATGCTTCTTCTGTTTCAGGGTCTTGAACCAGGTGTCAACGTTTCGGCACAACGACTATCGGATCAAGTGCGTGCTATCCAGCGTTGTCATATGTTGGATAGTACCGTACTTGAGAGGCTACGTTCTGACTTGCGGCAGAGAAATGTTATCTCTCCCACATCACAAATAACTCAATTACAGGTACCAACACCATTACCTTTTACATGTACCGATGATGGAGTCGATAGCGTAACTTTAACCGTAAGTACTCAGTGCAATGAACAAATAAGAAGTGCTTTGGAGTGTGCGATGCGGGATTATCTTAATGTTGATGTGAAAATAAGACCACGTCTGCCGCGTTTGCCGATGCATAAACGCAATATGGCACTGGTGTATGCCTTGGATTCGCTATTGTCTAATTATTTAGATAATAGTGAAAATCTCAGTAGTACGCACTCTATTTTGTACTGTGCAGCTGTTGCTGCATGTCGAGTAGCTGGTGTTACATTCCCAGATCATAAGATCACTACTCGACCAGTTTGTGCTGTACCACTGTGGCAGTGCAGGAAGGAGCGGCGGATTGCTGAGACCAGGGTGCTCATTGGCAAGCTTATCTGCTTTAGGTCGGGCAATACTCGTCCGAAAGTGATGCATTTTGTAGCTCGGGCTTTTGCTGGAACTGGAATACGTTATTGTGACTGCAACCCAAGTTACAGAACGCATTGACTTCCTACAGCAGAAAGTTTATGCATGGTCAAACAGAATTAGACGCTATAAAACTAGGACAGGTAGATATATTCTGAATCGCACATTTCAGAGAGATGAGCGGTGGGTGTATAGAAATTGGGAGCAACCAGATACTGTGGGTGACATGCATTTACCAGATACTGAAGCTACGAACTCATTTTGGCGTAGTATTTGGTCAGTGCCTGTCACCCATACAGAAGGTGAAGGGATGCTACATGATGCACAAAACTTAGATTCCTTTCTGCAAATGAAACCTACAAATATTTGGGTATGTCACAGGCATTAGGAATTGATGACAGGGGTATGAAACAATCATTAGTCGAGCGTTATTTGTGCCGCCTGAAGAAAGTACTGAAAAGTCTTTTATCGGGTGGAAACAAGGTTCGCGCCTTTAATGATTGGGTCATACCATTGTTAACCTACTCCTTTGGCATACTCAGATGGACTCAAACTGAGTTGGACACCCTCGACAGAAATGTTCGTACTCTGCTTACTACATACCGAATGCACCATACTCGTTCATCTGTTATGAGGTTGTATATCCCGCGGAAGTTTGGGGGTCGAGGCTTTTTGAATGTTAAGACTCTCCACAACCGCGAGATATGCAACCTTAGAGAATATTTTCTGTCTGCGAATATGGGTATGCATCGGTGTGTGGTAGCAGTAGATAATGGACTTACCCCGCTTAGTCTGGTTAAAGAGAACTGGCGCAAACCTGTTATACTCACTACTAATGAACTCAAGGAGATATGGAAGAGTAAGGAGCTGCATGGACGATTTTTTCGGGTCCTATATGGGTCCGATTTAGATTTAACAGCATCTGTTTCCTGGCTACGGTTTGGGGACCTCTTTGGGGTAACTGAAGGTTTTGTCTTTGCAATTACAGACGAAGTAGTAATGACGAATAACTACCGAAAGTATATTCTGAAGGATGGTACGATTGACATTTGTCGGGCATGTCATCGTCCGGGTGAATCTTTAAGACATATTATGTCTGGTTGTTCTCGTCTTGCTAACGGGCAGTATTTGCATAGACACAATCAAGTAGCCAGGATTGTCCATCAGCAACTAGCTCTTGAGTATAAACTTGTGGATTTGGACGTGCCCTATTACAGGTATGTACCCGACCCAGTTCTTGTAAATGGTCGTATCACACTGTACTGGGATCGATCTATCATTACTGACAGGACTATTGTTGCCAATAGGCCTGATATAGTGGTGATAGATCGATTAGAGCGTCGCGCAATGATTGTTGATATTACCATCCCACATGATGAAAATCTCGTGAAACCAGAAAAAGAAAAAACAATTTAAATATTTGGACTTGGCTCGAGAGATTGTTGACATGTGGGATGTGGATTCGGCAATCATTGTCCCGAAAGTCGTGTCAGCACATGGGTTGATTGCCAAGAGCCTCGACCAACATCTTATGAGGCTCGCGTTAGGCAACTGGATCAAGGATTTGATACAGAAGGCAGTTCTCCTCGACACGGCACGCATTGTCAGGAGGTTCCTATCTCTGGAGCCCTAACCACCGGTTGCTTGGTCCCTGTACCCGATACCGGTGGGCCACTACTTTTTATATTTTTTTATGTATTTAATTTAGATATATTTAAAAATTTAATTTGTATGTCTGTATTGTAAATAAAGAGAATAATAATAATAATATTTATTTCAGTAATCATAGATACAAAATATATTTTTTACAGTTTCTTTTTCAATTAATTTTAACTTATGTGATTAATATTACAAAAGTTTTTTTTTATTCAACCCTTTAAGGGCGCCTGGGTCATTGGCTCGTCCATTAGTCAACCGGTGCAGCGCTAGCAGGTCATATCGCTTGGGTCCCGAAGAATTTCGTGGAGCCCGTTACATTCATGTATTTATTTTAACTACAGCAAACGAAGGCCAAAGCGGAGGCTCTCAAAAAACCTTCTCAAACGAAACCGACTAAAGAAACGGAGAAAAAAGGCGAGGATGGTAGCGTGACTACGACATCTGTCACTGCAGCTACCACTACTACTGCCGCAGACAAGGCAGCCAAAGCCAAGGCTCGCGTCGAGAAGGAGCAGAAACGCAAGGAGAAGGAGAAAGAAGATAGGAAATTGAGCGGGAAGACTTCACTCATCAGTGCCGTACCACCGGTTAGCTATGTTAAGTTATATGGCAGGCTAGTTGAGCAAGGATATGGGGCAAATTGAGCAAGTAGAAAGACTGTCCAAACCATTGGTCGAGCAAGATTTGAGCAAGATGTTTCACCTGGTAAACTTCCATCAATTATTCACCTGGCAGGAATAATCATCATTATGCGATGCATAACCATCATTTCAATTCTTTAAAATAATTGTCAAAGGCATCCGTTTGATACCTAATTCTTTGGCAGCGTCTACACACCTTTACCCTCATATCTGCTGAACCAGCTCTTATTGAATCATTTAAGGTCTCTTGAGTAGATTAAGGGCATCTCGTAGTCCTTCTGTTATTAATTCGCATCCAAAAATAATGAAAACCACTGATTACTTATGTTGTAAGTCCTGGGATTAGTTGAGCAATTATAGCTCAACTAAGGACAGTTAAAACAAAAGTGAGATTATAAAAAAGGGGTTTAAGTTATACCCAGAACTTTTAAACATATCGAAAGTACAGTAAATTTATCGAAGAGCTCGTGGCCCCGCGGTCTCAGTGTTCGGTAAACGATCACTGAGGTACGCAACTTTCACTATGGCTGGACGTCGGATGGGTGACCACTTTGTGGCATTTACATTTGCGAGCGTTTCCGTGCTTCGGAAGGCACGTTAAGCCGTTGGTCCCGGTTGCCAGTAAAATGGCAGTCGTTAAGCCTGGTTGACGGCCTTATAGGCAGCTTAATAAATTTCAACAGCAGGTAGCCACATCTGTCTATTTCAACACGGCAATGGGCTCACCACCTATTACGTAGGACAGGAATCCACACGGTGAAAAGTGGGCATATAATATGCCTCTGCCACCCCTTCGGGGATAAGGCGTGATGGATATTTATTTCAGTAAATTTATGGAAGTTTTACACTTACCTGATAAAAAAACTGATTACACCTGCCTATTAGGGACAAAATATGTCTGTTTACGAATATTTTATTTTGTTATTACAAAATGAATAATGCGTGTACTTCACTCGATCGACGAATACCCAGCTACTGACGATCGCATTGTGCGATGAATAGTTTCAAGATATTTGAATTGCCCAACTTGCCCCACTCTACCCTACTTTTGAATATAACCCGCGTTTGATAAATAAATGAAAGTAGCATTTTTAAGATGTGCGCACATTACGATATCTCAAAAAGGACATGAAGTGTTACTTCATGTTATCAGTTATGATAACTGTTACATGATGAAGTTAGCTGCTGTCTCCGTAAAAACCTATAATTCTTTTAAAGTAGTTTTTAATCTCTTGAAGCTTAGTAGCGTAATGATATACAGCTTTCCTCGATAAATAAGCTGCACAATTTTTTCACTCTTATTAAAAATAATTTTATTCAATTAGATTCAGTAGTTCCTGAGCTAAGCGCACTCAACTTAACAAAGTCTTCACCTAAAAATGTATTATATTTGGTCAGGTCGCAGAGAAAGATTTGAAGCCGCCATATGTGCTGTGTTCGTACGAACCGGACCCTATAGTGGAGAAGGAGGAACGCGAACGGGTCAACCTGCTCGCGCAGAGAGACTTCCTCATACGAAGCTATGGGATGCTGGAACAGGTCATTACCACTATATATTTTCTCTTACATAATATCCTACTTATCCTTACTAATATTATAAATGTGAATGTTGTTTGAAGTTTGTTTGTTACACGTTCAGGCGAAAACTACTTAACCGATCATCATAATACCTTGTACACAATTCTTGGAGGTATTAGAAGTAACAGAAGAAACTTTTTAGGGATCAGTACGAAATCTCAAAAATAAAAAAAAATCTATCACGCCTTATCCCCGAAGGGGTGGCAGAGGCATATGATATGCCCACTTTTCACCGTGCGGATTATGTCCCACGTAAGAGGTAGTGAGCCCATTGCCGTGTTGAAATAGACAGACGCAGGTTGTAGCTACTTGCTGTTCAAATTTTCAAGCCGCCCATAAGGCCTTCAACCAGGCTTAACGACTGCCATTTTACTGGCAACCGGGACCAACGGCTTAACGTGCCTTCCGAAGCACGGAAACGCTCGCAAATATAATTGCCACAAAGTGGTCACCGATCCGAGGACCAGCGATAGTGTAAGTTGCGTAACTCAGTGATAGTTTACAGAACACTGAGACCGCAGGGCACGGAGGACAGAAAGAACGGAGATGTTAAAAGCCAATTTCTCTTAATTAAAACGCGTGCCAAACTACGGGTGGGAAATGGGGCCGCGGTAGGAACAGGGGCGGTTAACTCCGTCTTTAACTCGTCCCTAATTGTAAATCCATCTAGCGACATAATCGTTGCACGACACATATAGAACTGAAGATCCAAGGAACATTTTAGTTTGTCTACTCACAACAATAGCGCTACCTAATTTTCTAGAACATTCTCTACTCTGGGTCTGTTTATGATATTTACCCATGCATTTCTAGTTTTTAAATATTATATTTTGTCACTTATAAAGTTAAATATAATGTACTTCTATGAAACTTCAAATAATGCTCCCGCTAGAATAATGTACTGTGTAATGCTATGTGTTATCAATAAAATTGTTGGTCTATGCGCCGGTAGATGGTGTCATTCTTATTTAAAATTTCGTCATATCACGTAAATACGCTGCAGACTTACAAAATAATTGTCGTTTTGGGCAGAAATATGAACAAGCATTATAATGTGGCGTATTTACAAAAGTATACATTGAGTATTATTTTTTCTATTTTTCTTCCATAGGTGCATGTCAAAAGTTACTAGCATATATTGTTTCATAGATGGCTCTAATTTATACTTTTGAAGAAGATACGAGAAAGATATTTTATAAATTGTTTTCATTAAGTAAAACTACTTACAAATGAAATGTTATACCGTCACTAAGTTTAAAATAAGTTTCTCAATCGTTTTTGCATCCAAGAAGCTACACTTTATGGTGAAAATCGTCAATAACTATAGATTTAGCGCAAATAAATTTCAGACTCTCAACCGAGCACAACAACGATTTACATTAAACTGTGGCGCGTGGCTCCGCCCACTCTGTGACGTAACAACTCGCTTGGTGGCACACAACTCAGGTGCCCTTGCGGCATCTCCGCTTTTATTCTCTACTCCGTGCCGCGGGGCCTCGAGCGCTTATCTAATCTCAAATAGGAAAATTTACCACACGGGTGAAGCTGCGGGCATCAGCTAGTGATATTATAAATGCGAAAGTTTTTGATGAATGCGAAAGATGTATGATGTTTGTTACCCTTAGACCCAAAAACAACTGAATGGATTTTGATGAAACTTAAAATCATTTGATTTTCGTTTCATCAATGTTTTAACCACTTCTGCTCTATAGCTTTAATATTGTTTTCCCTCACAGATATACTTAGTAATGAAAAAAATGGGAACATTGAGGCCTGAAGATGAGCGAAAATATGGTGTTTATGGAAGGCTTTCCGTTGTGTCCAACTCGCCCAAGGTAACAAAGAATGTTAGTTCGTTACTTCATAACAAAGACAATGTTCTCAGGGCATTTCATTTGATGTAAATATTTCAATATTGTTCGATAATACAGTGAAATACACTTCTAAACAGACAGGATGCATTTGAACTGCACGCTTGCAGTTTTCATATTTTATTTATTTTATTAAACTCAATACAGATAACAACTATTACAATACATTAAATCACATGATGCAGATCTGAATCTTAATCCAAGCATTTGTGTTCTTGAGAACTTAGGGCCGTATTTTAGAACATTACTCAATACTCAAGGAACACTTGAGAGTAATATTTATAAGGCAAAACTAGCCTCAAGCGTTTCTTGAGTATTGCGTGACGTTCTAAAATACGGCCCTTAGTAATATACCCCTACATAAACGAAATCGAGAACAATATGGCAACACTGCCTTAGGGATTCACATGCCATCGTATCAAATGAGACTGCCTCGGTAACGCAGTGGTAAGTGTATATAACTGCCGTGCTGAGGTCTGGGGTTCGAATCTCGGGTCGGAACAAATATTTGTGATTAATGGTTTTTGTCAGAGTTTGGATGTTTTCTATGTGTTATACATTCCGACCGAATATGTATGTATTTTTTAATATATAAGTATGTTTATCAGTTGTCTGATCCCATACCACAAGCTTATATTAGCTTAGTTTTGACTAGACGGGGCGTTCACTGAGAAATTCAATAGAACTTTTTAATGCAACCATATCACATTAGCTGGCAAGCGTGTATGAAAATAGAAGAAGTTAAAGTTGTATGCCAGGATCGCAGCAAGTGGAAAGCCTAGTCTGCATACCCCGATAGAGGACAGGACTAATGATATGTATGTATGTACATTGCAATTTAGAAACTGACATGCAGTTCGATTGCTATCTGTCTGTCTAGATCCAAAAAGGTCTCCCCACTTCAAAGTAGAGTCAATGGAAGGTATATTATTGATGTTAAAGTTGCTCCATTCTTATGCTGATATAGAATCTAACTTATTTAAAGTAGATTTTTTATACTCTCGACCTGGATTCAAACCGTCGTCTTTTGACTTAACGCATCAGACGCTTTACCACCTAGGCTATCGAGACCCACTCTAAACTGACGATTTAATCCACCTCTTTCCGTCTTAAGCCGAAGTTAGCATACTAACTACTTTTCAAAATTGCTTCTTACTTACTTTCTTTGGCGAACACAATATCAAACAATGAATTGGCACTTGGATCATTGCAAACATATATTATCTACTTTATATAAAATTATATCTGTACTGATAATATAAAAATTGTGTTTGCCTGCAGAAAGTGTGAATATATAATGCTGCTGAATAAAATAAACTATAATATAGAAAAATTAGGTGTAAGAAATTAAAGAAGGGACAGATAAAAATTTTGTGTACAGAACGCCATCAAGAGACTTAAAATACACACACGCACACGGAAACATCGCGCTCATAACGTGGACGGAGGTGAGTCACTCCTACCTACCCTTTTAGGTCTTTAAGGTGCTCTTACAAGACTTACTCAAAATTTCTCCTTTCCCATTATTTTTCTGTGATACAACAGTATAGAACTGAAGGGCACATCATTGGGTCACTGTGAATAGTCCTGTGGATTTTGACAGTAGCCCTTACTTCAGAGATGTCGCCTTTGCTTTCCATCAGGTGGACGGAGTCACTTTGGCGAGCTAATCCTACTAATATTAAAACGCAAAGGTTTGTAAGAGTGGATGTTTGTTACTCTTTCACGCAAAATCTACTTATAGCTTACACATAGGCTACTTTTTATCCCGGGTTCAAGTTCCTGTGGGAAACGGGAACGGGAAAACTTCACCACGCGTGCGGAGCCGTGAGCGTAACTAGTATGTTCATAAAAACTAGGCGACGTATATGTACTGCGGCTTTTACTAAAATCCTCAGGGCCTAAGCTAATGTCACCTGAAAGTGGTGCATCGGCTGACTAACAGATGACCTTTAACCTTTACGGGTTTGGACAGACGACAGTCGCGTAGCTTAGCGCAAGTAGGTTTTTGAAAGCAACTGCGAATATCCGATGAGGAAGAGGTAACCAACCCGTGAAGTCAGCGTGGTACAGTAGGTAAGGCAAATCGATATGATTATGATTGTGGAATGAACTCACTGCCTGGGTTTTTCCGAACGTCTACGGAATGAGTTGTTTCAAAAAGGGTCTTAAAATAAATAAATAAACATCCATCACGCCTTATCCCCGAAGGGGTGGCAGAGGTATGCCTCTGCCACCCCATAATATGTTATATGCCCACTTTTCACCGTGTGCATTCCTGTGTGTTGCAATAGACAGACTCATGTTATGGCTATCTACATTTGAAATTTTTTAAGCCGCTTTTAAGTCCTTCAACCAGGCAACCGGGACCAACGGCTTAACGTGCCTTCCGAAGCACGGAAACGCTCGCAAATGTAAATGCCACAAAGTGGTCACCCATCCGAGGACCAGCCATAGTGAAAGTTGCGTAACTCAGTGATCGTTCACAGAACACAGACCGCGGGGCCACGAGAGCTTCTAAAAAAAAAGTCTTAGAACATTTTTACTGGATCAGCAGCACGACTGGTATATGTAGGTATTGCAATCATCCATAGGTTAATGTCTACTAATTCAATCGCATCAGAAGAGATTAGAAATCGTCGCTCAATAGAAAGTTGACAGAAAAATGTTTGAATTTTCGTATGCCACTATTACATTTGAACTCCAATAGAATTCTATCGACCGGCCGATAGAATGTTATTAACCCGTGTAGCGCCTGTAAGTAGCTCTTAATTTGCATTTTTGGTAGTCTATATTAATATTTTGATAGCGTAAAACAGATAGTCTCTATTCTGCAGCTTGTGAAGTGTGATTGTATAATATAAAATAGCTTTTGACTTATCGCAATAGAACCGCTATAGAATAGAACTAGAACGACTTTCTATTATAAAATAGTAGACTCGGCCCCCAGGTGGGTTGTAGGCCATTGTCTAGCAGTTAAAATACACCCTTCCCAAAGTGAGAAACGTCCAGCTGTAGACTACGTTAGGATATTTTTTTTTTTAGGATTGCAAGTGGATTGCAGAGACGCAGTTATTTACGATCGTCCCTCTGTGCAGATAGACGTTTCAGATCGCACAACTAGAGCCCAACTAGCTCGTATGGCTAACACTGTATGGCAAATGAACTCTTAGGTATGAGCTTTAATTTTGTCTCGTTAAGCTTCAGAGAAGTTAAAAATACGTATTACATTCGAAAACATAAAATCTATGTACTTGAATTGTTTACTATAGGTATTAGCGGCACGCTATGATGGCCGTTTTGACGTTTGTACTTTCATGAAGTTTCGTATTAATTTTAATTACATGTTATTAGTAAATATATGTGAATAGTCGACCACATTAGAGGGTATTTATACTACTAGAAAACAGAGTACTTATGTAAAACAAGTAAAATATCATCACTATTGTAATGCCGCTAGTATAATTTCTCGGACCGGAAATCGATTGTTCAATCACTTTTTGATTGTTCTTCGGAAATTTTACGAATGAATTTGAATAAGGTGCCTGGTAGAGGGTCTGTAACTTAGTTTCGAAAATTAAATGTTCGATTAATGAAAGTCAACTGAATGATTGTTAGAATGGAATTGATTGCGAAAAATTACTTTGTCTCCAAACGCCTGTTTTATGTAAACGATTCATCGAATTTCATTAATCGATTTACTAAAGAGATTTACTTTGGAAACTTTATCCAACTGAACTGAACTTTATTGAGTTAAGTAAGTGTCATCATAATCCGAGCGTCTGTCCCAGTTGCGTCTCGCGACGCCCGGGGTCCGCTTTCCTACATTTTCTCCTCCACTTCGCACGGTCTTCGGCATCCCCTGTAGTGAGACCATTGGCACGCATGTCATCCCTTACGACGTCAAGCCAGCACTTCTTGGGTCTTCTCCTCTTACCGGGACCCGGCGGGGCTGACATGGCCAGACATTTGTTACCTACGTAGCCCGGCGGTTGCCGCAAGACGTGACCATACCAACGAAGGCGACACTCTTGCAACTTGTCTGCAATGTCACGGACGTGAAGGCTGCCGCGGATGCGAGAGTTTCTCACGCGGTCCATCCGTGTGACCCCACACATCCACCGCAGCATCTTCATTTCCGTGACACGCAGCACTGCTTGTGTCGCTCCAATATCGTTAAGTAAGTGTATATTTCTTTAAAAAACATAATTAATTATAAACAGTGGCTTTATGAACTTGATTTCAGTAGGATGGAATAAAGTTTTCACTGTAAAACTCGTTCGAAAGAGCAGTTCATTGATCAATATATTCGAAGAATCGTTCAGTGAAAACAGCGATTGCTGACATAAAGTTGTTGCGCAATAAATTTTATTCGGACAATCGTTCAGTGTCCTTGCTGAAAATTTAATGAAACGAAAATGAAAAATCTTTATTCATGTAGGTCACAAAGTAACACTTATGAAGGTCAAGATTATTGCTTCTACATTTTCTACAATCCGTATTCCAGAACGTGTATCGACACTCAAGAAACACCTGAGAGTAGATTTTATAAGGCAAAATCTAGTCTCAAGCGTTGATCAAGTACTGAGAAACATTCTGGAATACGGGCCGTAGAGCCAAGGAAGAACCTGGCAACAAAACTCATGGCCACTCTTTTCTAAGTCTGTCATTACATTAGTTTGAGTTACATGATATTTGACGAATTATACAGTAATGTATTTATACAAAAAAAATCTATGTTGAGTTTATTAAAATTACACTTACATAGTTCCTTTGAATTTATAGTTATAGTTAATAAACATAATTACATAATAAACATAGTAACTTAGTTTCCCTAAAATTTAAATGCTATTATTCGAACACTATACTCTCGAAATAAAAGTTAAGAACCCCTATTAGACCATATAGACAATTTATATTATTTTCAGACCTAATCCAACTACTTAATTGGCCATTTGAGAGACAACATTATGCCAAGCGCCTGTTCGTGTCGTGTGCGCATTAGATTCGAAGGATAGCTCCAAACTGAACGTTAAACTATCATATAGTTGTAACATTGCTAAGAAAACTATTGTTAACATAATTAGCTTGCAATATAATTTAATCTGGTATTAAGAATTATTTTTATATTACGCTCAAAAAGCTTTTGTGATCATGTTAATCTTCAATTGCTTACCTTTATTCTTTAATATATCTATAGTTTAATTTTGTCCAAATGTTTTGAAATTCTGGTGCCTTCATAAATAAACTGTAACTAAATAATAATTTTTACTGTAAAACTGTATTATTTTAAAGTTATTCATCATTTTGTTTTTATTTATGGGAAAATAAAAGTATATTTTAATATTAAAGCCTTTTTTTAGGGGAATCCTGATACAGATTATGCTGGAGTCCTACAAACTAAAATAGCAAGGTGATTCCGTATGCAGAAGAATAATCCTAAGGTTCCCAACAGACTTTGTCCCCTACCGCAGCCTCACATCTTATAGACAGCCTCGGTGGCGCAGTGGTAGTGCCTGCGACTGAGGTCTCGGGTTCGATTACCGGGTCGGATCAAATATTTGTGTGATCCACAAATGTTTGTTTCGGAGATTGGGTGTTTCGTATGTATGATATGTATTTAGAAAAATATATAAGTATGTATATCAGTTGTCTAGATCCCATAACACAAGCTTATATTAGCTTACTTTGGGCTAGACGGAGCTGTGTAATAAAATGTCCCTCGTATTTAGGGGTTTGAGTGTTATCCCGCTGTTATTGGTGTGTTATCCCACTTCCTAGGGCGAGCGAAGGACAGTGCGTGCCAGCGCTGCCTGCTCTTGTAAAAACGGCGGGCATAGTACAACTGCCGTCCTAGGCCCCCTTTTATATAGGTCTTGGGTGAAGACGAATATGCCACACACTGTGGAAATTGGGAGAATTCTCTCGCTCCCTCTCCGCCACCTCTTTCTCGCAAACATCACAATCAGTCCTTCAGTTTGGTAAAGAAATGATAAGTAACATAGATATTTACTTATATATTTAGACTGTACATTTAAGATTACAAATAGCAAATTTTCTTATAGCTTCAATGAAATTAACCACTTTCTGTCACAATTACCTAGCATTTACAGATTGCACTTAGTCATTCATACTATTATTGTGAATAGGTCAATTAACTGATTGGTCAAAACTGTAACCTCTTTGCCAAGGATCCACCATCAATATTTTCTAGAAGCTTCCTCTTGAGGGATGGCTTTTCGACTTCCACCTTGCTGATATTTGAAGGCATTGGCAATTTGGAGCCCACTGTGGGTGCTGGTTTGTTACTGTAAATTGTCAAAACATTAGGAACTAATTAAAGAAATAAACAAAATAGCAGGCAGTTTTATATAATCATATTCCGGGGTTTTACATGATTTGAGATACAAATGCAAAAATAAAATGCAACCGTGCTATAACAAGGCTGCGTACATAGCTTTCGAGCCGATTCCCTGTATAAAAAGAAAACTCTCAGTATAAATTCGCATTTACAAAAAAATAAGATCATTCTAGCTAATTTACTCGATAGAAGTACGGAGATTGGTGTTTGCTATAATCATGAATTATTGAAGCGCTCGTGGCCCCGCGGTCTCAGTGTTCGGTAAACGATCACTGAGGTACGCAACTTTCACTATGGCTGGTCGTCGAATGGGTGACCACTTTGTGGCATTTTCATTTGCGAGCGTTTCCGTGCTTCGGAAGGCACGTTAAGCCGTTGGTCCCGGTTGCCAGTAAAATGGCAGTCGTTAAGCCTGGTTGAAAGCCTTATAGGCGGCTTAAAAAATTTCAACAGCAGGTAGCCACAACCTGCGTCTGTCTATTTCAACACGGCAATGGGCTCACCACCTATTACGTGGGACAGGAATCCACACGGTGAAAAGTGGGCATATAATATGCCTCTGCCACCCCTTCGGGGATAAGGCGTGATGGATATTTATTTATTATTTATTTATGAATTATTGAAGCCGACTCTGTGTACTGTAAAAGATAACTGCGTTAGCATATTTCGCGAAGACTAGTCCTCAAATACTGCTTAGTGGCGTTTTCATTTACGAGCGTTGCTATGCTTCGAAAGGCACGTTTGACTTTTGTCCCAGTTGCCACTAATATAGCACTTGTAATGGCATTATGGGCGGCTTGAAAAATGTCAACAGCAGGTCGCCACAACACTTATTACGTGGGACAAAATACAAATGGTGAATTGAGGGCGTAAAATTATGCCTCTTCGGAGATAAAGGCTTGAATTTTGTATGTATGTAATACTAGTTGACGCCCGCGGCTCTGCACGCGTGGTGAAGTTTTCCCGTTCCCGTTTCCCACAGGAACTTGTTGCCGGGATAAAAAGTAGCCTATGTGTTATTCTAATGAAGCTTTATTATTGTGAAGCTATATTATTCATTACAGATGACATCGGCGGAGATGCCAAGAAGGCTACTAGTATGCACTATGTTACTGTTCAACAGCATCTTATTTTTTTTATTATTGTAAAGTTTGATTTAAAAAATTAAATTAGGTGAAAGAGTAACAAACATCCATTGTTACAAATCTTCACATTTATAATATTATAGTAGGATTTACCTAAAGTAAGACATCTGCAAGGCCTGCGTGCAGTCACATCTTTTTGGTGGATACAGCGCCAGTAGACTTTCCAATAGTTGAATCAGATCATCGCCGGCCGCGCTGAATATATGACGTAGTTGTTGTGCAGGAAACAGTTTGAACTGAACATAGTCAGTGAGACTTTTCATTCCCTGAAATTACAGAACAATTCATGTTATATTATTATACTATACTATCTTTACGCTGTATCCCTGACGGGGTAGTCAGAGAGGACAGATCGCCAGGCTTCGCGATCCATGCATACTTCTTTCAAGATTCATCAATGGCTTCAAACACGCACGTCTGGGTATCCGAGTACTTTTGACTTTTCCGTTATTTTATTAAATACTTACGATTCACGCTTCAAAATTGAAATATGTAAATTCATCTTGTCATGCTTATTTTACGAGAACATAGAGATTTTGTATTTATAACCTTTCACAAAGCTACTGAGCGCTCGTAGCGCTGCTAGCCGTAAACGATCACTGCATACATTATGATATTTTCATTTACGAGCGATTTAAAACTTCGAAAGGCACGCTTAGCCATCCATAGTCTTTAAGCCAAGTTGACGGTCTTATGGATGACTTGAAAATTTAATAGGTTCACTCCTATTACATAGGACAAATATACAACTGGCGAAATGTGGGCCTATAGTATATACCTAACCTAGAAAAACATATGTGACAATTTGTAAGTACAAAAGTTACTTTACGGGTTGAGCAAAGAAAAAACAGTTACAAAATTACTTACAGGCCAAACTTCTTCAGTAGGTGTTCCAAATACTTGGAAGATACGTGAAAGCTGATCCAGGTCTGATTCACCAGGCAGAAACGGCACTCTTAATAATAACTCTGCCAATATGCAGCCTACTGCCCACATGTCAACTCCCGTTCCATATTGTCTGGCACCAAATAACAACTCAGGCGATCTGAATAGAAGCAAATCTTTAGAATCTTACACATCAAGATCAGGATAAAGTTCAGTAGGTTTCTGCGTGCATACTCCGGGATGACAAGCCTCTAAACAATTGATAGAATTTATATCTATACTAATATTATAAAGCTGAAGAGTTTGTTTGTTTGGTTGAACGCGCTAATCTCTGGAACTACTGGTCGGATTTGAAAAATTCTTTTTGTGTTTGATAGCCCATTTATCTATCTATAGGCTATATATCATTACAATACTGCACTGGGGAGCAGATTAGATTATATTATAGATATGTATACGAGTATGTTATAGATATGTATACGAGTATGTTATAGATATGTATACTTTATATGTATGAATATATGTAGTGTTTATGTAAATTTATTTTAGCGCGTAATTGTTTAGTACTCTTGTACCTAGTGTTACGTTGAAGGTACACCATACTGCCCCAAATCATTTTTTCATCTTGGTTTCCATCAAAAGGTTGCCTGTAAGAGATTACCTTGTGCGATAAGGCCGCCAATTGTATTACCGATAAGTTTTTAATTGTAATCCAATACTGTTATATTTCTGGTGTACAATAAGGAGATAAATCAAATCAGATTAGTGGTCATAAATGTCAAGAAATCGGGCAAATTTTTATGTATCATTGTAGAATTTATAAGCGACGGGATTATATAGGTGCGACGGGAGGTCGAAATATTCCACGGGCGAAGCTGTGGGGGTCAAAGATAAATAAAATTAAAGTGTCTGTTTGTAATTTCAAATTAACAGCTT
Organism: Thumatha senex; assembly: GCA_948477245.1. Lineage (NCBI taxonomy): Eukaryota > Metazoa > Arthropoda > Insecta > Lepidoptera > Erebidae > Thumatha > Thumatha senex. Next base: position 15,311,470 of record OX419741.1, on the reverse strand, counting down.
TTCACTAAATGCATTTGAAAGTATATACAGAACTTACATGAGAAAATCATTGTTTTTATTTTTATCCCTCTGTTTGTTCTGGATAATCTCTAAACAGCTAGACAACTTTTAATTATACTTCTGGCAGATAGCTGATGTTATAAGGAGTGACTTGACTACATTTTATCTAGTCTGTAGTAGAAATGACGAGGCGTTCGTTAATACACAATAAAATCAATCGTTTATTATGGCAACACTTACCTATACCAACGGGTCACCACTTGATGGGTGTTTATTCTAGTTGGCGATCCAAATGCTTTCGCCAGACCAAAGTCACCGATCTTCAAGATGCCTTCTCGATTTATGAGTAAATTGTTAGGTTTCAAGTCTCTGTGTAAAATCCAATTTTGATGTAGGTATTCTAAGCCTGTCAAAATTTATACAAATATATACTGTAAAAAATTTTGAGGTACATGGAGAAATATGAAATTTAGCAGTAGTGGCAGATTATTTTAATGACTTATTATTCGATACATGCAAGGTCGTAGCATACCAAAGAATGCCCTAGCATGTAGCGACATGCCATGGCATGCCACAGAGTCTCTCAGCCTAGCTCAACAAATCCTGCAGTACAGTATGTTATAGTGTATAGTGCTGTCAGTGGGCGCCGAGGTATTAATACCTCATTCATGCACCGCTAACAGATGACATCGGCAGAGATGCCAAGAAGGCTACTAGTATGCACTATGTTACTGTTCAACAGCATCTTAGTTAACATTAAACAAGGACAAACAAAAGAACCTTAATGTACCATTATACTATGGTATACATAACAGGAATTCTTAAGACTATATAGGGTTAACTAATCAGGGTTCAGCCGTTCTCAAGTTATAAACATAACTAACACGATTTTTAACAAAGTAGGCGGCAAACCATGCGGTCGAATCTTTCATCCAGTCAGCATCCCCAACAAAAAAAAAACTAACACGACTTTGTTAAAAATATATAAATAGTACAAAAAATTCTCACCTTTTAAAGTCATTATCATATAAGCTTTTACATTAGCTGGAGTTAGAACTATACTAATATCCTTAACAATTATCTCCAAGTCGGTGTCCATAAAATCAAACACTAATGATACATTTGATTTCTGTCCAAATACATCTGTAAAGAAGCAGATTGTGAATATCATCATCATCTCGGCGTGACGCCTACTTTTCACTTCATCTTGACTACATCCAACAAGCTTCTGTGACTATTATTAGGTCATTAGTCCACATGAACAAACAATACTACATTTTAAATTTTGCCCCAGATTTAGTATCCGTTTTTTAGCCATTCTGTTCTAAATTTAGAAATAGTCTTCATTCAAAAGTTGCCTGTAAGAAATAGCTTTTATGCAATAACACTGCTAATTGTAAAACCAACTCAGTATTGCATTACCAATATGTACAGAATTATTTTTGGTGTTACAATAAAGAATACTGCATCAAACTACAAAGAATAGTTAGACAATAGGGGCCATGTGCAAATCAGCATGCACTCATCTGTCTTATGTATGACCATACACTGGTATGTAATTCAGTATATGCCTATAACCATAAAAATATAATGCATCATCATAAATGAGATTAATTACCAACTACATAGTTACCTAACAATCCTATGAGATTAATATGCTGCAATTCTTGCAACAACTTTATTTCTCTAAGAGCCGTACGGTTAATGCCGTCCTGAGCTTCTAACCGGGAACCAATTTTAATCTTCTTTACAGCAACTATCTTGTCAGTTTTCACATCTCTTGCTTTATAAACTGTTGCAAACTAAAAAATAATGTTAATCAATTTTTAACATTATAATTATCTTCACTCTGTATCCCTGATGGGGATGGTCATTATGAACTTGATAAATAACATTAAATTAAGTAAAATATTATTTATATTAATATAAAATAATATTATAAAATAATAATATTATTATTAATAATAATATTTCGTGGGTTCGATTCCCACCCAGGATAAAACTTTGTGTGATGAGCACGATGGTTTATTCTGTGTCTGGGTGTTATTTATCTATAATATGTATGTATTTAGAAATATATAAGTATGTTTATCAGTTATCTAGATCCCATAACACAAGCTAATATTAGCTTACTTTGGGCTAGATGGCGTTGTGTGAAAAGTGTCCCACAATATTATATTATTTATTTATATTGTTTATTAATAATGACTGCCTTGGTGGAGCAGTGGAAGTGTATGCGACTGAGGACCTGGGTTCGATTGCCAGGTTGGAGGTGTTTTCTACCTTTAGTTTGTTTGACTGCCTCTGTGGCGCGGTGGGAGTGTATCCGACTGCTACGCAAGAGGTTGTTGGTTCGATTTCCACCCAGAATAAAACTTTGTGTGATTAGCATGATGGTTTATTCTGTGTCTGGGTGTTATTTATCTATATTATGTATGTATTTAGAAATATATAAGTATGTTTATCAGTTATCTGGTTACCATAATACAAGCTCTGGCTTAGTGTGGAATCAAATGGCGTTGTGCAAGTTGTCCCAACAATATTTATTTATTTATTCCTATGTATAATATGTATGTATTAAGAAATATATAAGTATGTTTATCAGTCGACTAGATCCCATAACACAAGCTTATATTAGCTTACTTTGGGCTAAACGACGCTGTGTAAAAGAAGAGGGTTAATCACCCTATATGCTGTGAAAATAGATTTAGCCCTTTGGAGGTAATTACATATAGACTGATAGATACACAGACAGACACGACAGAGCCTTTGTTTTATAATATGTATAACAATATATTAAGTATTAATAAGTTTTATTTACCTGTCCTTCTCCAAGAAAGTCAATTTTTTCGTATCGTAGAATTGGTTCTTCCATCGTTAACTTCAAAACTGCAATATTTGAAAGTTACAGAAAGTCATTTAGATAACTAATAGTTAACTAACGAAAAGTTATCAACGTGATCATTATTTTCAGAAGAGCATGGTTTAAGTAACGAAAATATTTTAATAAACAATGCTTCTCCCGTTCGTAAGCATGTTAGATTTAAATTTTGATTGACAGTTCCAACTTTATTTTTTAATTTATTGCATGACCATGGATACATGTCCTTCAGTCGGAAACTTTGAGTTATAACAAAACAATAATACTTTTTATAATACTATATATATTACGGTTAACACACGACGGGATTTGATCCGACCCGACTGCGGATTTGATTTGCCACCCGACCAAATCTTACCGTGTGTACAGCAGTCCGGCGGACATAATTATTATTAATTGAGTCCGCTACGATCCGCATCGGATATGATCAATGTTGCCGTCCTAGCTACTTAGACGTAAATTTTCACGGATTAAATTTTTTTTTCCAATAAGAGACTTTTTCATAATTTTTTCCCAATGTTGCATCATAGTTAGTTTGTCAAAAATGTCCCCAGAACAGATTTTACTTTTTCGTACATTATTCCCCAGAAAGAAAAAAGAGCTACGTTAATACAAATACCACAAATAAATAAAATTGAAATGCACGCGCGCGTGTGTGTGTGTGTGTGTGTGTAATTTCAATTTAGCAGCTTTTTAAAGAATATCCTTTATAAGAGACTTTTCATTTCCCCAAAAGTTCCTTACATAATTAATTATTATTATCTGAGTCTGCCTCGATCCGCATCAATCCGGGTCAATGTTGCCGTTCTAGCTACTTTGTCGTAAATTTCCCCAGATCTAATTTATTTTTTCCTCAAAATGACACTTCTTTATAATTTTTTTCCCAATGTTGCAGTCGTAGTTCGTCGTAAATATTCCCAGAACTGATTTAACTTTGCCTAAAAATATACTTTTTCGTACATTTTTCCCCATAAATATATTATTATTCTCTTTATTTATTTATACAACATATCAATTACATTTTTAAATATATCTATAAAATAAAAAATACATTTAAAAATATAAAAAATAGTGACCCACCGGTATCGGGTACAGGGACCAAGCTACCGGTGGTTAGGGCTCCAGAGAAAGGAATTTCCTCACAATACGTGCGGTGTCGAGAAGAACTGCTTTCTGTATCAGGCCCTTGATCCAGCTGTTTAACGCGAGCCTTTGTAGGTGTTGGTCAAGGCTCTTGGCTATAAGGCCATGGACAGATATGACTAACGCTACAATGATCGCTGAATCCACACCCCACACGTCGACAACCTCATGAGCCAAGTCTAAATATTTGTTTTGTTTGTCTACCTCGGCTTTCATGAGGTTTTCGTCATGAGGTATGGTGATGTCAACAATAATTGCACGGCGTTCTAATCGATCTATTACCACTATGTCAGGCTTATTGGCGACAATAGTCCTGTCCGTGATAATAGATCGATCCCAGTATAATGTGACATGACCATTTTCGAGAACTGGGTCGGGCACATATCTATAGTATGGTACCTCTAAATCAACAAGATTGTACTTAAGAGCAAGTTGCTGGTGAATGATCTTGGCTACTTGGTTGTGTCGATGCAAATACTCACCGTTTGCAAGACTCGAACAACCAGAAATAATATGCCTAAGGGATTCTCCGGGACGATGACATGCCCGACAGATGTCCACCGTACCATCCTTCAGGATATACTTCCTGTAGTTCTTTGTCATTACAACTTCGTCAGTAATTGCAAAAACAAACCCTTCAGTCTCTCCAAAGAGATCACCAAATCGTAGCCAAGATACTGATGCATTGAAGTCTATATCAGGCCTGTGTAAGGCCTGATAAAAACGACCATGCAGCTCCTTACTCTTCCATACCTCATTGCGATCAGTAACACCAAGTACTATAGGTTTATGACAATTCTCTTTAGCCAACGTGAGCGGGGTATGTCCATTATCCACTGCAACCACATCGCGATGCAACCTCGTGTCAGCATTGAGAAAATAGCCCGGGGTCCGCTTTCCTACATTATCTCCTCCACTTCGCACGGTCTTCGGCATCCCCTGTAGTGAGACCATTGGCACGCATGTCATCCCTTACGACGTCAAGCCAGCACTTCTTGGGTCTTCCCCTCTTACTGGGACCCGGCGGGGCTGACATGGCCAGACATTTGTTACCTACGTAGCCCGGCGGTTGCCGCAAGACGTGACCATACCAACGAAGGCGACACTCTTGCAACTTGTCTGCAATGTCACGGACGTGAAGGCTGCCGCGGATGCGAGAGTTCCTCACGCGGTCCATCCGCGTGACCCCACACATCCACCGCAGCATCTTCATTTCCGTGACACGCAGCTCCTGCTTGTGTCGCTCCAATATCGGCCACGTCTCACTGCCATGTAAAAGGACAGGTCTAATAATGGTTTTGTAGACCTGTCCCTTCAACCGGATCGGCATTTTAGGGTCACAAATGACACCGGTCATCTCCCGCCATTTGGCCCACGCGGCAGCAATGCGTGACTTGACATCGCAATCGATGTCACTGGACGTGTGAAAAACAGATCCCAGGTATTTAACCTGGTCCGTGCGCTCGACCAAATCACCGCCTATGAGGACGGATGTGGGATCTGTCGAGTTTATTGCCAAGTACTCGGTCTTCGCCACATTTAGTTTCAGACCGCCGTTCTCAAGCGTCTCCTTCCACGCCTTTACACTTCGAACCAATCTGCCCCTGTCCGCGTCTGCCAGCGCAATATCGTCAGCATACATGAGCAACCATGGAGGCTGCTCATGTGGGTTTCTGATGCTGTCCGACAATTCGTCTAATATTACACTGAACAGAAGCGGACTAAGGACCGAACCCTGGTGTACCCCGACGGTGATGGGGAAGGGTTTCGTGTCGCCAACAGCAGTCCGAACCATTGAATCGGAGTCACAGTACATGTCCCGGATAGTGTCAATATAGACCTCTGGAACCCCTTTGGACCGCAGTGCCCACCAGATCATCGCACGAGGAACACAGTCGAAGGCCTTCTGCATGTCTAGAAACAAACAGTGCAGAGGCGTGTTCTTCGACCTGTATTTCTCTGCGACAACCCTCAGGGCAAAAACAAGGTCCGTGGTCCCATGACCAGGGCGAAACCCATATTGACACCCCGAGAGAGTACACTCCTGCCGGATCCGAGAGTCTATAATCCTCTCGAAGATCTTCATGGTGTGGGACATCACCTTAATACCGCGGTAGCTCCCGCACTCCTGCACTGACCCCTTACCTTTGAAGACTGGAGTAATTATACTCAGTCTCCATTGGTTTGGGATCTGCCCGCTGAGGTGTATGCGGTTAAAAAGGTTTACTAAGATGCCCACACCGCGAGGACCCATCGCCTTCCAGGCTTCGATGGGGACTCCATCGGGTCCGACAGCTTTCCGATTCTTCATGCGGCGAAGCGAAGTCAGGACTTCTCCAGGCGTTACCGGTGGCACTAGTCCCTGATTCGGAGGGAGGTCCGGAGGCTGCACCTCTTTGTGCTGTTTATTAAGCAGCTCGTGGAAGTACGAGCGCCATCTCTCCTTTACCGCGAGGTCTTCGCTTAACAGGTTGCCCTCAGGGTCTTTTACACAGCAACACTTGGATATATCCTGTGCCGCTTTGACCCTGGAGCGCGCCAGCTTATAGATGAGCTTCTGCCCCTCAGACGATTCCAGCTTATCATACAGAGGTTGTAAGTGGTCACGTCTGGCTCTGGCTACAGCTCTCTTTGTGGCGCGCTTGGCAGCCCTGTACGCGTCGCGGTCTTCATGAGATCCGGTCGCTTGCCACTTTTTAAAGAGGGCTTTCTTCTCCCTAGTCTCCCTCTGGACTGCGTCGTTCCTCCACCAAGTTTCCTTGTCACATTTGCGTCCACCCTTAGACTCACCGAGCACCACCTTCGCCGCTCCAAGGATGGCCGCCTGAACTTTGTCCCAGTAATCTTGAACTGGTTCGCCTTCAGTGTCGGTGCACTTGTCACCGACAGCTGAGACGAACTCCAGGGACCTAGTTTCATCAAGCAGCCACCATCTGATGCGGCGCTGGCACCGCTCGATGCGTTTGCCTTTGGGCTTCACGCACACTTATCAGGTGGGTAATAATCCCATCGATAAGCATCCTCACGATCATAAGCCGGTCGCTACAGCGTTTCACCTCCAAGATGCCACTCTGCAGCCCCTCGGAGAGCACAACGGCCACCCCGTTCTCCCCACCAGGCGCACCCGTGTAATACAGCTTGTAGCCGTTCTGCAAGGGCCGGGCTCTGTTGCCCTTCCACCGAGTCTCCTGCAGGAACGCCACGTCGACTCTCCGCCTGGAGAGTACTTCAGCCAACTCTACCGCACGCCCAGTCAGCGTGCCAATGTTCCAAGATGCGTAGCGGATTCGGGTTGGGGCTAACTTCTTTAGCCGTGCTGGCCTGACACACGGCAGCCCTAGCCCACTTGCCACAGGAGTCGGGCGGGGCTCCTGCGCGCCGTTTTGCGGCGGCGCCCTATCCCTAGCTACATTCCGATTGTACATTGTTACACAGTTTTGGCGGGTGGCTTTTATGGGAGCGACGCCCTCAGACCTCCCAACCCCAGAGGGGAAAGCCAGCGCCAGAGCCTCGTCCGTTAGTCAGCAGGTGCACGCACTAGCACGGGAGGTTGACTTGGGCCCCGAAGATCTTGGTGGGGCCCCTTACACACGGTGAAAAGTGGGCATATAATATGCCTCTGCCACCCCTTCGGGGATAAGGCGTGATGGATAAAAGACTTTTCAGTACTTTTTTCATATTATTATTATTATAATCATAAAGGAAAAAGAACTACGTTAATATATAGCGTATGTTTTATGGAAAGCAATACTTCGCAATCCTTGGGGAAATAAAAATTTTTGGGAACTTTTGGGGAAATGAAAATTACGTAATAAGGTACATACTTTTATATGCATTTAGTGAAAAAGTGTTAATTTGAAATTACAATCTGACATTTCAATTTTATTTATCTGTATAGATAACTGGATTGCGAAGTATTCCTTTCCATAAAGCAAATACGCTATATATTAACGTAGTTCTTTTTCAATTATGGGGAAAAATGTACGAAAAAGTATATTTTTAGGCAAAGTAAAATCAGTTCTGGGAATATTTACGACGAATATTAGAACGGCAACATTGATCCGAAATAAAAATTGATAAAAATTAGAAATGAAAAGGTTCTAATAAAGTATATACTTTTATATGCATTTAGTAAAAAGCTGCTAAATTGAAATTACACACACACACCCACACAAACACACACACACACACATTAAAATGTTCAGTGGTGTTCAGATTAGGGGCTTTTTCCCTATTCTAGAGTAAAATTATTTTTTTTAAGGAACTTTTGTGGAAATGAAAAGTTTCTAATAAAGTATATTATTTAATATGCATTTAGTGAAAAGCTGCAAATTTGAAATTACACACACACACACACACATTTCAATTTTACTTATCTATGTAGATAACTGGTATGCATAGTATTCCTCTCCATAGAGTTAATAAACACTACGTTATGTATTAACGTAGCTCTTTTTTCTTTCTGGCGAAAAATGTATGAAAATGTAATTTTTTGGGAAAGGTAAAATCGGTTCTGGGGATATTTTCTACAAACTAACTAAGACGGCAACATAGGGCTTTATGGCAGCAACTTGCCATGCTCATTGTAATTATAACCTCTTAGGACACACCTATATACACGCCTTGGGTACCAGCGATAACACAAGTGTCACGTAATTTCATTCATCGGACAATACTTATTATAAATTATTTGTTTAGAACGACAATTTTATGTGTTTATATTAAAAATAATTAAAAAGTATTGTAAGTGTACATAGTGTTAGATATATTTAAATTTAGTGTTTTTGTAAACAGTGTTGTAAAGAGGTTATAAATAATAGGGTTTCTAGTGTTATTTTGAAAGAAGTTTTTTTTTATTAGTATCTACAATGTCTCCGCCAACGAGTAAAAAATATAAACGTACTCTTAATGGACAAGCGAGAAAAATGGTGTATGACGTTTACTGCTTTATGAAAAATAAATTCAGTGGACTGAATTACGTTCAGTTGATGGCAGAGGTAGCTGAAGCTACAAAAGTTTAGTGGTGTTCAGATTAGGGGCTTTTTCCCTATTCTAGAGTAAAATTATTTTTTTTAAGGAACTTTTGTGGAAATGAAAAGTTTCTAATAAAGTATATTATTTAATATGCATTTAGTGAAAAGCTGCAAATTTGAAATTACACACACACACACACACACACACACACACATTTCAATTTTACTTATCTATGTAGATAACTGGTATGCAGTATCCTCTGCATAGAGTAAATAAACACTACGTTATGTATTAACGTAGCTCTTTTTTCTATCTGGCAAAAAATATATGAAAAAGTAATTTTTTGGGGAAAGGTAAAATCGGTACTGGGGACATTTTTGACAAAGTAACTAAGATGGCAACATTTTGAAAAAAATTATGAAAAAGTGTCTATTTGGAGAAAAATTAAATTAAATCTGGTGAAATTTACGACAAAGTAGCTAGAACGACAACATTGATCATATCCGATGCGGATCGAGGCGGACTCAATTAATAATGATTATGTCTGCCGGACTGCTTTACAGACGGTAAGATTTGGTGCGGCAAATCAAATCCGCGGTCTGGTCGGATCAAATCCGGTCGTGTGTTAACCGTATTAGAGCACATACAAGACACGATCGGATTTGGTCTGCCGGACCTCGACCGATCTGATCCGCCGAGTCCGCCGACCAAATCTGTTGTCGCAACAGACGACAGGATCAGACCGCACCGGACGGCAGACGACCAGACAGGGTGTTCAGATTGGGTGCTTTTTTCCTATTCTGGGGTATTTTTTTTTAAGGAATTTCGGGGAAGTGAAAAGTTTCTAATAAAGGATATCTTTTTAAATGCATTTAGTGAAAAACTGCTAATTTGAAAATACACACACATTTCAATTTTATTTATCTATGTAGATAACTGGTATGCATAATATTCCTCTCCATAGAGTTAATAAACACTACGTTATGTATTAACGTAGCTCTTTTTTCTTTCTGGCGAAAAATGTATGAAAATGTAATTTTTTGGGAAAGGTAAAATCGGTTCTGGGGATATTTTCTACAAACTAACTAAGACGGCAACATAGGGCTTTATGGCAGCAACTTGCCATGCTCATTGTAATTATAACCTCTTAGGACACACCTATATACACGCCTTGGGTACCAGCGATAACACAAGTGTCACGTAATTTCATTCATCGGACAATACTTATTATAAATTATTTGTTTAGAACGACAATTTTATGTGTTTATATTAAAAATAATTAAAAATTATTGTAAGTGTACATAGTGTTAGATATATTTAAATTTAGTGTTTTTGTAAACAGTGTTGTAAAGAGGTTATATATAATAGGGTTTCTAGTGTTATTTTGAAAGAAGTTTTTTTTATTAGTATCTACAATGTCTCCGCCAACGAGTAAAAAATATAAACGTACTCTTAATGGACAAGCGAGAAAAATGGTGTATGACGTTTACTGCTTTATGAAAAATAAATTCAGTGGACTGAATTACGTTCAGTTGATGGCAGAGGTAGCTGAAGCTACAAAAGTTTAGTGGTGTTCAGATTAGGGGCTTTTTCCCTATTCTAGAGTAAAATTATTTTTTTTAAGGAACTTTTGTGGAAATGAAAAGTTTCTAATAAAGTATATTATTTAATATGCATTTAGTGAAAAGCTGCAAATTTGAAATTACACACACACACACACACACACACACACACATTTCAATTTTACTTATCTATGTAGATAACTGGTATGCAGTATCCTCTGCATAGAGTAAATAAACACTACGTTATGTATTAACGTAGCTCTTTTTTCTATCTGGCAAAAAATATATGAAAAATTATTTTTTTGGGGAAAGGTAAAATCGGTACTGGGGACATTTTTGACAAAGTAACTAAGATGGCAACATTTTGAAAAAAATTATGAAAAAGTGTCTATTTGGAGAAAAATTAAATTAAATCTGGTGAAATTTACGACAAAGTAGCTAGAACGACAACATTGATCATATCCGATGCGGATCGAGGCGGACTCAATTAATAATGATTATGTCCGCCGGACTGCTTTACAGACGGTAAGATTTGGTGCGGCAAATCAAATCCGCGGTCTGGTCGGATCAAATCCGGTCGTGTGTTAACCGTATTAGAGCACATACAAGACACGATCGGATTTGGTCTGCCGGACCTCGTCCGATCTGATCCGCCGAGTCCGCCGACCAAATCTGTTGTCGCAACAGACGACAGGATCAGACCGCACCGGACGGCAGACGACCAGACAGGGTGTTCAGATTGGGTGCTTTTTTCCTATTCTGGGGTATTTTTTTTTAAGGAATTTCGGGGAAGTGAAAAGTTTCTAATAAAGGATATCTTTTTAAATGCATTTAGTGAAAAACTGCTAATTTGAAAATACACACACATTTCAATTTTATTTATCTATGTAGATAACTGGTATGCATAATATTCCTCTCCATAGAGTTAATAAACACTACGTTATGTATTAACGTAGCTCTTTTTTCTTTCTGGCGAAAAATGTATGAAAATGTAATTTTTTGGGAAAGGTAAAATCGGTTCTGGGGATATTTTCTACAAACTAACTAAGACGGCAACATAGGGCTTTATGGCAGCAACTTGCCATGCTCATTGTAATTATAACCTCTTAGGACACACCTATATACACGCCTTGGGTACCAGCGATAACACAAGTGTCACGTAATTTCATTCATCGGACAATACTTATTATAAATTATTTGTTTAGAACGACAATTTTATGTGTTTATATTAAAAATAATTAAAAAGTATTGTAAGTGTACATAGTGTTAGATATATTTGAATTTAGTGTTTTTGTAAACAGTGTTGTAAAGAGGTTATATATAATAGGGTTTTAGTGTTATTTTGAAAGAAGTTATTTTTTATTAGTATCTACAATGTCTCCGCCAACGAGTAAAAAATATAAACGTAATCTTAATGGACAAGCGAGAAAAATGGTGTATGACGTTTACTGCTTTATGAAAAATAAATTCAGTGGACTGAATTACGTTCAGTTGATGGCAGAGGTAGCTGAAGCTACAAAAGTTTCTAAATCTACTATATACAGGATAGTAAAGCAAGCTAACCAATCAGATTTACTAACGGTTTTTAGAACTCCCGGGAAAAAACGAAGTCGGGCATTTCTCATAACAGGTGTAGATAATTTTAACCAAGGGGGGATAAAACGAGCTATTCACAATTTTCACGTACAAATAATGAGATTCCCACAGTTAAAAAACTTTTATCTAAATTACATGATGACATAAATTTTCGAGGATCGGAGACAAGTCTCCGTCGCATAATTAAAAATATAGGTAATAATATAGGAAAGCCACTGAAAACAACAGAAAAGTCCTTATTGAAAAATCCAAGATAAGATTGTTACGTATAAATTATCTAGAAAAAATAAGAAAGTATAGACAAGAAAATAGACCTATAATATACACGGATGAATCCTATGTCCATTCCTCTCACGCTACAGCAAAATCCTGGTCTGATGGGTCAACAAAAGGTTTAAAAAAACCCATTTCAAAGGGTTAACGTGTGGTTATTGTGCATGCAGGTTCTGAGACTGGTTTTGTACCAAACGGTCTATTAGTTTTTAAGTCCGGTACAAAACCTGGCGACTACCACGACGATATGAACTATGAAAATTATGAAAAGTGGTTAAAAACACAACTAATACCTAACCTCCCACCAAGGTCCGTCGTGGTAGTTGACAATGCCTCCTACCATAATAAAGAATACGATTCTGCACCAAATTCCAATAGCAGGAAGTCAGAAATGCAAGCTTGGCTGACAAGCAAAGGCATATCATTTAGGCCTGAAATGTATAAGCCTCAGTTGTATGAGTTAGTAAAATTAAATAAAGAGACACACAAAAAATTTAGTATTGATAGAATACTAGGAGAACATAACCACGACGTTCTCCGCTTGCCACCGTACCATCCTGATCTCAATCCTATTGAGATGGCTTGGGCCGCAATTAAGGGTTACGTTAGTAGTAAAAACGTTGAGTGAAATATCAAACGCGTAACAGATTTGATAAAAGAAAAGGTAGAGGCAATGGGGGCTAATGATTCGCAGAACCTCTGCAATAAAGTAAAGTCGATTGAAGAAGAATATATCAAAAGCGACCATATAGTCGACCACATGACGGACGAATTAATTATACGGGTGGGACAAGACTCAGATAGCGACGACAGTGATTCTGATCAGGAAGATGTTACCGAAGAGGATGAGTTGTTCCCAGGCCCAAGTTCTGGAGAGCCATCCGATCCAGCTCAAGCTGCTGGCTCAAGCAAACTGCAGTTTCCACCAATGGAAGGTGTAATGCCGTTGAGTGACAGTGACACTGATTAACTTTTTATTTCAAGTGTATGTGTAGTTATGTACCAAATAAACATGACATTTTTTATTGTTATAATCATTTCTATCCTATACACAGCGAATTTATATTGAATATCATTTACTACACGCGCATGATAAGTTTAGACCTGCGAGAAATGTTGTTAACCGATTATTATAAAAATAAGTTAAAAATTAGAACATTTAATAATATAAGATTAATTATTATAATATAGAATAATACAAAAAAGTATTTTTTTTTTTGCATCTGTACCAAATTATTACTGTGAGGTCACAGAGGTCAAGCCTCAACTTATCGTATTTATAGTACACTTTTCTCTTCGAATATACATGCGCAGTCGACGCCATTTTCTGGGACATTTGGCGGGAAGAGTGACAAGTGCGGACGCTTGCTTTATATTATTTTCTAAAACTAGTGCATTTATCTTGTTTTTTTTTTTTTTTTATTTTTAGTGGTGGTTTCTTGGACATAAAAGTTGTGTTAACGTGCTATAGTGAAAGACAATGATATATATGCAGTGAAATGCTATTTTCTCTCTTGCCGCGAAACGTCCACTGACAACCTTAGTATAAGAATCATGGTGATTCTTACTATACTGAGGGCAAGGACCAGGACGTAGCCCGAGGACACGACATCGACTGGACAGGACTAATTAGAAGATAAGATTGAAGAAATATGATATAAAATATTTGGCTAAAAGGTCTTAGAAACCAGGCCATTAAATAATTATTAAAAAAAACGCCATTTTCTTTCAAGACTCGTGCGCGTACTGTACCTATTGTCAGCTGTCGATAGTGTGTAACATCACTGCTCACACTAAGAATTACAAATTAGTAGACAGTCGCAGAATGTCTTTTTCGCAAAAAGTCCCCTAGGCGATATTTACATACATTTTAACCTTAACATTTTCCATTAGTGGAAATTTTGATACCATGGACATTTTATTCCTTTCAGTCCAGAATGTCAAATTCCCAAAATGTCAAGCGGTTTCAAAATGTCAAGTTGCCGGAAAGTCAAGTTCCCAAAATTCCAAGTTCTCAAAATGTCAAGTTCCCGGAAAGTCAATTTTTCAGTTACCACCTTCAACATTTTAACTTAAAATGTTGAAGGCGGTAAGTTAAAAATATAAGTTCTTTTTACATAGTTAGTTAAAATCTTGATTGTTAGATATAAATCTAATTAAAAAAAAGCTGTTGATATTTGGATTTTTTTGTTATTAAACGAAAACTACCTATCTTCATGGACTAACTTAAATTTGACTTTCCGGGAACTTGACTTTTAGGGAACTTGACATTTTGGGAACTTGGAATTTTGGGAACTTGACTTTCCGGGAACTTGACATTTTGAAACCGCTTGACATTTTGGGAATTTGACATTCTGGACTGCAAGGATTTTATTACGCAAGACCTTATGAACGGAAATGGTCTTTATGAAACAGAAATGAAAATGCATTGTCATTGTAAACAAATTATTTTATTTTGCCGTAAACTTTATATTTTTAATTTTTATATCCCACCTCTCAATCTGAGAACTAAATGTAACGTTGATTCCTTTTGAATGTTGTAATCAGACAAAGTGCGGCCATCTTCTAGTTGCTTACCGGCGAAGATCAATCGCTGCTGGTCTGGAGGAATGCCTTCCTTGTCTTGAATCTTAGCTTTGACATTCTCAATAGTATCCGCAGGCTCTACCTCTAGTGTAATAGTCTTGCCAGTCAGGGTTTTGACGAAAATTTGCATACCACCACGTAGACGAAGAACTAAATGCAAAGTAGACTCCTTCTGAATATTGTAATCCGATAATGTACGGCCGTCTTCGAGCTGTTTGCCAGCAAAAATCAGTCGTTGCTGGTCTGGGGGAATTCCTTCCTTGTCCTGAATTTTAGCTTTAACATTTTCAATTGTGTCAGACGGCTCGACCTCCAGTGTGATAGTTTTACCGGTCAAGGTCTTGACGAATATTTGCATACCACCACGCAGACGTAACACTAAATGGAGGGTTGATTCTTTCTGAATATTGTAATCAGACAACGTGCGGCCATCTTCCAGTTGCTTGCCGGCAAAAATCAGTCGCTGCTGGTCTGGAGGAATGCCTTCCTTGTCCTGAATCTTAGCTTTTACATTTTCAATTGTGTCCGAGGGTTCAACCTCTAATGTGATGGTTTTACCAGTCAAAGTCTTGACAAATATTTGCATACCACCACGCAGACGTAATACTAAATGAAGTGTAGACTCTTTTTGGATATTGTAGTCCGACAATGTGCGGCCATCTTCCAGTTGCTTGCCAGCAAAAATCAG
The DNA here is from genome assembly GCA_948477245.1 of Thumatha senex. Taxonomy (NCBI): domain Eukaryota; kingdom Metazoa; phylum Arthropoda; class Insecta; order Lepidoptera; family Erebidae; genus Thumatha; species Thumatha senex. The sequence goes on along the minus strand of OX419741.1, from coordinate 15,295,767 downwards.
TCGCTGCTGGTCTGGAGGGATACCTTCCTTGTCCTGGATTTTGGCTTTAACATTCTCAATTGTATCAGATGGCTCAACCTCAAGTGTGATTGTCTTGCCAGTCAAGGTCTTGACGAATATTTGCATACCACCACGCAGACGTAACACTAAATGGAGGGTTGATTCTTTCTGAATATTGTAATCAGACAACGTGCGGCCATCTTCCAGTTGCTTGCCGGCAAAAATCAGTCGCTGCTGGTCTGGAGGAATGCCTTCCTTGTCCTGAATCTTAGCTTTTACATTTTCAATTGTGTCCGAGGGTTCAACCTCTAATGTGATGGTTTTACCAGTCAAAGTCTTGACAAATATTTGCATACCACCACGCAGACGTAATACTAAATGAAGTGTAGACTCTTTTTGGATATTGTAGTCCGACAATGTGCGGCCATCTTCCAGTTGCTTGCCAGCAAAAATCAGTCGCTGCTGGTCTGGAGGGATACCTTCCTTGTCCTGGATTTTGGCTTTAACATTCTCAATTGTATCAGATGGCTCAACCTCAAGTGTGATTGTCTTGCCAGTCAAGGTTTTTACGAAGATTTGCATACCACCACGTAGACGTAAAACTAAATGGAGTGTAGACTCTTTTTGGATATTGTAGTCCGACAATGTGCGGCCATCTTCCAGTTGCTTGCCGGCAAAAATCAGTCGCTGCTGGTCTGGAGGGATACCTTCCTTGTCCTGGATTTTGGCTTTAACATTCTCAATTGTATCCGACGGCTCAACCTCAAGCGTGATTGTCTTGCCAGTCAAGGTTTTTACGAAGATTTGCATACCACCACGTAGACGAAGAACTAAATGCAAAGTAGACTCCTTCTGAATATTGTAATCCGATAATGTACGGCCGTCTTCGAGCTGTTTGCCAGCAAAAATCAGTCGTTGCTGGTCTGGGGGAATTCCTTCCTTGTCCTGAATTTTAGCTTTAACATTTTCAATTGTGTCAGACGGCTCGACCTCCAGTGTGATAGTTTTACCGGTCAAGGTCTTGACGAATATTTGCATACCACCACGCAGACGTAACACTAAATGGAGGGTTGATTCTTTCTGAATATTGTAATCAGACAACGTGCGGCCATCTTCCAGTTGCTTGCCGGCAAAAATCAGTCGCTGCTGGTCTGGAGGAATGCCTTCCTTGTCCTGAATCTTAGCTTTTACATTTTCAATTGTGTCCGAGGGTTCAACCTCTAATGTGATGGTTTTACCAGTCAAAGTCTTGACAAATATTTGCATACCACCACGCAGACGTAATACTAAATGAAGTGTAGACTCTTTTTGGATATTGTAGTCCGACAATGTGCGGCCATCTTCCAGTTGCTTGCCGGCAAAAATCAGTCGCTGCTGGTCTGGAGGGATACCTTCCTTGTCCTGGATTTTGGCTTTAACATTCTCAATTGTATCAGATGGCTCAACCTCAAGAGTGATTGTCTTGCCAGTCAAGGTTTTTACGAAGATTTGCATACCACCACGTAGACGTAAAACTAAATGGAGTGTAGACTCTTTTTGGATATTGTAGTCCGACAATGTGCGGCCATCTTCCAGTTGCTTGCCGGCAAAAATCAGTCGCTGCTGGTCTGGAGGGATACCTTCCTTGTCCTGGATTTTGGCTTTCACGTTCTCAATTGTATCAGACGGCTCAACCTCTAATGTGATAGTTTTACCAGTTAAGGTTTTTACGAAAATCTGCATACCACCTCGTAGACGTAGCACAAGGTGAAGAGTAGATTCCTTCTGAATGTTGTAGTCTGACAGAGTACGACCGTCTTCCAACTGTTTGCCGGCAAAGATCAGTCTTTGCTGGTCTGGAGGAATCCCTTCTTTATCTTGAATCTTAGCCTTAACATTTTCAATAGTGTCAGAGGCTTCCACCTCCAATGTGATGGTCTTCCCCGTCAAAGTCTTCACAAAGATCTGCATTTTGATCTGTAATGAAGAAAATAACATCGATATTACTATAAATATATTTATAAGATTAAAAATGTTCTTGAAAGTAAGTGACAGCCAAGTGTGTCGAGCTAGAGTTATATAGTCACGGTATCTGTCTATTGTACAACAATGGTCAGTGTCGCAAAAGGATCAGTTTTTTTTTACCAGCAATGCATCTTTTTCAAGCAATCGCAAAAGATGTAGCCAAAATTTATGAAAAGTTACTACTAGGTACTGTGCCACTTAATAAACGTTGATATATTTCACACATAGTTCAAATCTCAAATAACACCTAGTTTTTGGCATAAATTTGGACGATTATGTAGAGAATCTTTAGAACTACTACAAACGCAAGCAGTTCGGTTATGGCATGCACCGAATCTAAATTTTGACATATCTTTAGCGATCACCAATATCATGGTCGTTGTTCAATATTAAAAGATAACCATAATTCTACGTATTGAGTTTTGAACCGATTGCGTCAGTTGGAGGACAGAGCGCGACTAAAGGTTATATTTAAACTCTTCTTCCCGCATTAAACAACTTCGAAAAAAAAAAAGAAATGATAAAAACTTTCCAGTCGATCGAAAATTTGTATCACGCCTCGTCACTGATTATGTAAATCTACTACTAAGTAAATCTGTATACATAGGTACCAAAACGTTTTAAAATATTCAAGTCTTAGCGATATCCATATAAAATCGATCGAAGTTTTAAAGGCGGTATTACAGAACCTTTCTCAATACTCAAGAAACACTTGAGTGTATTTTTATAAGGCGAAAACTAGCCTCAAGTGTAAAATAAATAAATAAATAAGTCTTGAGTATTGAGAAACGTTCTGTTATACGGCCCTAAGTGTAGGATTCTCTATGCAACGCCCTAACCCTCATGCCCCTAAGCAAGATCGACACCTGCTGATGTCAGCCTTATCATAAAAAGGTTTGCTACCTGTTAGGAAGGTACGTGTACGGGACGGGCCGGGAGCTTTATGTATTACTAGCTGACCCCCGCAACTCTGTTAGCGCCACAAGAAAAACAGACAATCATATTTTGTAATTTTTTGTAAAAGGGTTTTTTAATAAATGTTAATTCTAATACCTTTAAGAAAATGTGTACAAAGTTTCATGATGATCGGTTAAGTAGTTTTCACATGAAAGCGTAACAAACAAACTTAAATTCACATTTATAATATAAGTATAGAATACCTCTGCCTGATCTTTTAAGAAAATTTACATGTTTCTATCAGCTCAAGAACATCGTGTTAAACGAGTTTATTTCAATTGAAATTGTTTTGTTTTTTTTTGTTTGTGATTTCTTTGTTTTGGTACACATTGAATCTACTAATATTATGAAGCTGAAGAGTTTGTTTGTTTGGTTGAACGCGCTAATCGCAGGAACTAAATGGCCAGATTTGAAAAATTCTTTTTGTGTCGGATGGTCCATTTATCGAGGAAGGCTTTATATTATATCATCACTTACTACTATATTAAATTTCACAATATTTTAAAAAAAATATTGTGAAATTTATAACAGACGAGGTTAAATAGGTGCTACGGGAGGTCAAAATACAACGTGGTTCACCTAGTGATGAAATAATTATCAAAGGAAGTGAATAATTATCAACTTCCAGGTTATGGTCAGCATGTGACAATTCTTTCCCTTAAAAATAATGATTAACAAAATATACCTGATCATCATGCAACCTGTTTTAGCAGTAATCCCAATAGGAAAGTACCTATGTGTCATTGCGAGCCGAACACTACCACGTCAATTGCAAATCTAAGATAGCATGGCCTGCAAGTAATGCACTTGCTGAATATCGGATGAAACTGGAGGTCAGACGGGATTTGGGCGGTGTGGGCACAGAGGTTTTTCTCAATATGTCCCGTTCGTTTGTTAGGAACATGCCTAATGGCAAACAGATACCAGTCAATAGAAGCGTATCCCCGACTATAGGTCAATTCAAACATCTTGGTCCCTCTGATTTGTAGCGAGTCATTTGCGCAGAACGCAATATTAGGTGTCGTAGGGAATGGGCGCGGGAGCGGGAGGAAGCTCGTGCTACGTAATCACACGAACGTTTCGGAACGCCGAGAATTCGGGGGTGTCATCGCTCCATACGAGCGAACGCGAAGAAAGTTGAATTAAACGTAACTTGTTATCCTGCTCATTCGTTCCTAGAATACAGTCGGGAATAGATTGAATAATTAATGTTTTTAAAATTTAATATATTATTAGTTACATTCCGTGTTTGTTGACTTATTGTTTTTAGTTTCAATTGGTTTATTAACTTTTAATATTTAGATTTTTATAAGATTGTGTTTAGTATTTGTTTGTTTTCTTTGATAAGATTATTAAATATGCCAAGACGCAATAACGTTTTACGTCGGCAATCGAGAAAGATGGTGTATAACGTCTTGCAATTCATAAAAAAGGAACCCGAGGAGGGAATAAAAATTGACCTTAAAGCTATTCAGAGACGAACTGCATCAGCTACCGGAGTGTCAATAATGAAAATTATTATAATTATTACATTATTTTGTTATATCTCAAATGTTTTAGGCAGCGTTTTTGGTAAAAGCTACCAGACGGCTAATTTTTTCCGACGCTGCCAACATATATTGTTATAATTAAGTTAATGTATACAAAAACGTAACAAATTATACCTATAAACCTTCCCTATAAATTACTCTAACTATTAAAAAAACTACATCGAAATTCGTTGCGTAGTTTTAAAGATCTAAGTATACATAAGGACAGACAGCGAAAAACGACTTTGTTTTATAATATGTAGTGAGGATAAATTCGTAAGCATTGTCTACTTAACTGTACGTGCGCGAACCGAGCGCGGCTCCAACTTCAGAGGGACCAAGATTTTTGACTTAGACTGTACAAAGCTAGATAAGTAACTGGAAAGATGCAAAGATCAAGGAAAAGATGTTTCCTTTCGAAAACAAAAGATTCTCCCTTAGACAAAGACTACCATGATAGCAGCAATGCGCACCTGTGTGCGCAATCTCATCCGATCAATAAAATAAATACGTAGGTTTTAACTGGTCCGAAAACATAATTTAACTGGCTAGCTAGGTACACAATGAGGCACATAAATAAGTCCCAATGAGTCACCAGTCACTATTAGACTCATATCCGTATAAATTAGGTTAGGTATGATTTTCAACGAGGTACATTTTGCACAAAATATATTAAACTTTTAAATCACATCGGTATACCTAGTTCTGTTCGTTTAATGTTAGTAAAATCCCTAATTCATAGATGACAGATGTTAAAATAATAATTCGTTACCCTATCTAACAAACATAGGTACATTTGCAGACACAAAATTTGGAAAGTCTGATTTGTTTCATCTGGATCTCAGTATCTATGTAACTTCGTGCAGTTCTATCTAGATACAAAATCAACAAAATGCATTGACAAAATGGCGTCGCAGTAAGTACGCAGTTACGAGGTGGAACTAATTATTATTGCGCATTGCACCATTTCACGTATAACACGATGTTATGCCTAATATCTAAATCTAAATGATTAATAACAAAGATGTAACACTTACCAGCTAATCACTGGAATTTAGTTAAAAACACACTGATTTTCAATAAAAAAAATTTGTCTTTGATTGATGACACCTCTTGTCACTTAGGTATATATTCTTTTTTCAATTTCTCGTTTGAAACTGCGCTTCGAACTTGCGTGCGTCGTCTTTTTATAGATGTTGCAAATCAATGACGAGAGGGGACTGTTGGCTGTCGGAGATTACCGATGTGACCCGAACCAATTTCTTTTCTCTTTCTAACGTAGACCAAATGACAGAGCTATAACTATTTGTTCTAGAAAAAACGATCGATTCGATGGATGTGTACCATCTCGCTCTAGCCACGCCACTCATGTATGTAGTCATGTTTTCTTTTATGATGCAAAGTGTTGAAACCTTGAAACTGCGTTTATTCAGAAGAAAACTACAAAACAAACAAAGCCAGTTCTTCGAAATCATGTCTATCAATAACAACATAACTTAAGTAACGGTAGTTTAAGACGAACAATAAAGTCGTTGTCCGCTTTTTAATTCTAACAATTCTCGGTAGAATTTTAATCTTACTGGCTATGACCTAGGTACACGAAGTGAAGTGACGGGCAAAGCCGTGGGGGGCGGCTTTGCCCGTGTCATAGTTCGAACTCCCATCGCACCTATTTAATCCCGTCGCTTATAAATTCTACAATTTTTTGGCATTTATGATTACTGCTCCGCTCTCCAGGATAGTAGCGTGATGACATAAAGCTTTCCTCGATAAATGAACTTTCTAACACAAAGAGATATTTTCAAATCCGACCAGTAGTTCCTGAGATTAGCGTGTTCAACCAAAACAAAACAAACTCTTCAGCTTTATACATATTTTAGCACAGCCGAAAGAAAGTATTCTCTCTTTATACTGTGATACTATTTGACCCCCACAGCTTCGCCCGTGGAATATTTCGACCTCCCGTCGCACCTATTTAATCCCGTCGCTTATAAATTCTAAAATGATGCATAAAAATTTGCCCGATTTGTCGACATTTATGACTACTGCTATGCTCCCCATTGTAATAGCGTAATGATATATAGCCTATAGCCTTCCTCGATAAATGGGCTATCTAACACAAAAAGATTTTTTCAATTCCGACCAGTAGTTCCTGAGATTAGCGCGTTCAACCAAACAAACAAACAAACTCTTCAGCTTTAAGCTTGTTGTAAAAGCGTATACAGTTACCCTGGAAAGAATCGCCAATCTTATGCAGCCGACTGTGGTGAACTAAAAGATTGTTTTTATGTCTAGTGTTTATATTATGTATATCACAGAGTTTAGATTGGCAAAAATGTATTGTGATGCTATGGTTAGAATATTGACCTCTTTGAATTTTTCTCGGAGGGAGACTCTGGGGCCCAAATTATATATAGCGCGTACAGCCCGCTTTTGGAGAACAAAAATGTTATTTACATCTGCAGCACTCCCCCAAAGGAGAATACCGTAAGACATAATACTATGAAAATAGCTGAAGTAAACCATTCTAGCCGTATCTACATCTGTTAGAGCACTGATCTTTTTTAGATGGTCTAAGGGGCCCACTGATAATAGGCTAAACAGCTAATTTTTGCTACTTTTTTCGTTTCATCATCATAGTATAAAGCCTCATCATCATAGTATATACCAGCTGCCTTCAAAGTCTGAAAACTTTGAAGAACCATCATCACCACCATATCTTATCAATTTTAATGAATAATCACATTTGACCCCGAAGTAGACTTCGGGATCAAATGTGATTAGGTATTTATTGATTGGGCCTATGGGCATAGGCACTCTTGGAACGGAATATATCGAAAGTATCAAAAGTAAGGAGAGCTCCTATAATACTTATCGTTCTATAAATTTACAACGTATTTAAACTACGTTATAATTTTTGCGTACCTCTGTCTGTATTTTCTTTTGTAGATGTAGGTCCAAATGAACTAAGATTTTATTTACATTCACAGAAGCTATTTGATAGCCAGGAATAAAATTTATAAATTACCTATTCGCAAAAGGCAAATTAATTTTAAAATATATTGTCCAGTTATTATATAAAGGTTTAAGTGAATAATTGTATTGCCGTAGATAGACCAACAACACACTTCGTGGCGATGGCGAGTTACCAATTCCTTATTTGTTTCGACACTCGTATGGCGTTTTGCTAAAGAAGAATCCTCGAATGGGGCAAATATTTGATCCATGTTGTTGCGAAGAAAGAAGTGTGTTCTGTTGGTACACTAACAATAGTTAGTTAGGGCCCACTCAAACACAAAGAACACAAAGAAGCTATTGGATTATTATCCAATAGCTTCTTTGTGTAAGCCCAGTGGCACAACAGGAAGGCGTATAAACTTTCATGTTCAAATTTTTATGTGTTGCCCAAAATCAGTCTTGGTCTTGTTCCGCATGACCAAGACTGCCATGCCAAGAATTAACCCCTGTAGGACCTGAACTCGAATAGGACAAGACCATAAGTCTGCCAGCGACAATTGCTTCTCGCAGTTAACTGTAAGTGTAACCATTCAGACAGAATATAGGTAGGTACCTACTATGTTGCATTTTAATTGTGAAAACATATTATATAAATTTCAAGTTCACCTTGTCTCCACCAAGGGAGCCACCGGGGAAGTCAAGTCGACGAAGGCTTAATTAGAACATTTGGAACGTGAGCAAATAAAATTGATAAGTACTATTTTATAATCTATAAGTTTAATATATTCGTATAATTTTCAAAAAATCTCAAGTCTGGGACAAGCACACTGAGTGTAAGCACATCTTTAAAATAACGGTTTCCTTGTATGTATTATCTTATGGCTGACCCGTCGGCTTCGCCCGTGACCTATATCGAACCCGTTGCACCTATTTAATCCCGTGTTTTATTACTTTTACAATAATATATGAATGTTTTTCCCGATTTGTTGACATTTTGATTACTGCTCCGTTCTCCAGTGTAGTAGCCTTCCTCGATAAATGGGCATATCCAACACAATTTTTTTTTTAAATTCGAACCAATAATGCCTGAGATTAGCGCGTTCAACCAAACAAACAAACTCTTCAGCTTTATATTTTAGTATAGATTAAGAATTTTGCAAGCAACGTTGGGTCCATAGACTATTCGTGTTGGGTCGACGATGTAAAAAATGTCGCAGGAAAAGACTAGATGCAACTTGCACGGGACAGAGTTAAATGGAGGAGGCCTTTACCCTGTAAAAGGGGTTCCCAAGAAATAGAAAATATGTAGGTACTACTACCACTATCAGTATTTTTTTTTTTAGTAAGATTTATTTCTTGATTTTAATTATTTATTTTTTGTTACGGGAAATAAGGAGGCTTTATTATTATTTCCTTTATTCTTCTTATATACATATTATATACATTTTAAAATAAATTTAAAACTAAACAAATAATCTATTTAAAAATATATAAAACAGCATCACACCGGCATCGGGTACAGGGACCAAGCCACCGGTGGTTAGGGATTCAGAGAGAGGAACCTCCTCACAATACGTGCAGTATTAAGAAGTACTGCCTTCTGCATCAAGCCCTTGACCCAGCTGCCTAACGCGAGCCTCTAAAGGTGTTGGTCAAGGCTTTTGGCTATTAGTCCGTGCACAGAGATTACTATAGGAACAATAATAGCTGAGTCAATACTCCACATGTCCACAATCTCGTGGGCCAAATCCAAATATGTACTTTGTTTGTCAACTTCTGCCTTCACGAGATTGTCGTCATGTGGAATAGTGACATCAATTATTATTGCAAGGCGCTCTGAACGATCTATTGTCACTATATCAGGCCTATTGGCAACAATAGTCCTGTCAGTGACAATAGATCGATCCCAGTACAATGTGATAGGGTCACTTTCGAGAACTGGGTCAGGCACATATCTAATTATGGGATCTCTGACTCAATAAGATTATATTATACTTCAAAGCAAGTTGTTGATGGATAATCCTAGCTACTTGATTGTGTCTATGCAAATACTCACTATTGGCGAGACTAGAACAACCACAAATAATATGCCTGGGACTCTCCGGGATGGTGGCACGCCCGACATATGTCCCTTAGGATATATTTTCGGTAGTTATTAGTCATCACAACTTAAACTTCACTATTATTATTATTATAGATAAAGAATAGAGTTAGATTTTTTTAGCATTACCATTTTTATTTTGGTACGTAAAAAAAATTATCTCGATTTTAGATAATTAGGTTATAGGTTAATTACGAAAAATGCGCTGCTCTGGCAGCATGAACGTTTGAGTGAACTGCATTTGAGAATGCGTTTCTCTTCTTTGCCACAACTAGGTACATTATTATGTTGTATGGAGGGGTATGCAGTCTGTAAAATAATAGTGGTCTGCCCATAACCTTTTTTAGCCCAACGCTATACAACAGAAGTGTTAAAACGAAGACGCATTTAGAGACATGCCACTGCGTATAACAAGGAAGATAAGATGGTATTTATATATTATATATCAATAAGTACTCGACGCGGCGAGTTGACGTATGAAGATTCTACGATAGCTACAAGCTAGGCTATTTCGAAATAAAAATACAATTTTAAAGCAGGTCATATGATAATGACGCAGTGTGCGAATGTTTGCTTATCTAAATCGAGGTCATTAGCTCTTCGAACCGTAAGGAAGTAAACAAAATGGGCTATAAGTAGCATGCTGATTTTCGAACTTCAAAAGTCTTTGTATTGTATTTATAAAGACTGATGTACTCTCATTACATATAGATAGGTACTTTGGAAATATTTATTCTAAAGAAGCTTCATATTCGCCTCCCATACTGATTTAACCCTATTTATCAGTCACGCCTTTTTTTCCAAAGGGGTGGCAAGGCATGTTATACCTATGCACACATTTGACAATCAGAGAAAGCAAAAAAGAAAACTACCATCTAAAACTGTACAAAGATGATGAACCTTAAAATTAAATCTAGGGACCGTGTTAAGAAAAGCACAATAAGATCTTGGTCTCGGTTAGCTGTAAGATGGTAGTCGATAAGCCAAAATGAAGGCCATATGGGCGGCTTGAAAAATTCAGTAGTGGTCGCCACAACTTGCACCTGGCCATTTCAACATGGCAACGGACTTTGCGTAAAAATAATAATTTCCGTATTTGGCGATGTGACTTTATTCGGATTATTCCTAAAAAAGGCGACAAGCCGCCAGATGTCCCTAAGTCGTACCGACCGATCACATTGTTGCCCTCCTTAGTAAAGCTTTTAGAGCGTCTTATAGTACCCCAGCTCCTGCCGGGCGGTATTATATTTCACGAAAATCAATTTGGATTTACAGTAGGAAAATCTACTATTGATTGACGCAGCGATATCAGTGCGAAAGACTGTCACTTCATCGGTTTCTCAATATGTGCTGGCCATCTTCCTAGATATTTCCGGGGCTTTCGATAACGCTTGGTGGCCAATGTTATTAATGAAATTAAAGTCTCGCGGTTGCTATAGAAATATTTACTCTCTTATTTATTCATATTTTTCACAAGGTACATTAAAACTAGGTCATTATTCTGCTACCAAAACGTTAACTATATGCAGTCCTCAGGGGTCTGTGCTAGGCCCACACTTGTGGAACTTAGGATTTGATGACTTTTTCAGTTTACCATTACCGGAGAGCTGTTCACATTTTGTTAAGTTAGCAGCTAAAGCTTAGTGGCAACTGTATAGTCAGTTGTTCCTTTTTTGAAGGTAACCCTTCAAGCCGGGGGGGAAATGGTTGCGCCGGTATACGATTCGAAAGTTGCCGCGTTATTTTTTCTATGTTGCATCGCCGATCTCCATTTGTTTTTAATTAATTAGTTGTCGACACTCCCACCTCTCCACCCTTTATTCCATTTCTCTTTCGCACCTACCTTGTCTCGCATAAGAGAAGAGCGAGACAGCTGTGTTACCGTCATCTAGCGGTAGAAAACTCCACCGCAGCGCTGCCAACAGACAGGCAGCGAACACGCTCTGAAAAGTAGAACTGCAATGGCCGCGCGCGCGCTCGCATCAATTTTTCGCAATAGTTGTGTTTTCCATGGATAAATAGTGTTTTCGTGCAATGGAATCAGGGATTCAAGTCCGGGGACGTCCCCGGCAGCCTCCACCTCAACATCTCGCAGCAGCAGCAAGGTAGTGTGCCCATTCCTGTTTCCATTTCTTTTTCGTCGACAACCGCGTGTAAATTTCATTTTTGTCTTTCCCCGCAAGTACAGTCCACTTCGAATTTATTTATCTCGCCCGCTAAATCATTTTCTCGACATGATACACCGATGACGGTATGTTGCTCGTTCAGTCAAATACTCGTGCGGGACTCGAGAGCGTGGCCCACACGTGTTTGCGCGTCGTTGCGGAGTATGGCGTACGAAACAGGTTATTTTTTGCTCCTGACAAAACATTTCAGTTACTTTTAAAAAGAAGTTTGAAAGTACCACCGCGCACAAATTCAATAACGTTGACATTAAAAATAAAACTTCGGTTTGCTATTTAGGATTGATTTTAGAGAGAAATTTTGCATTCGTTGAGCACATAAAAACTGTAGGTGAAAAGGCTAAAAATAGCTTTTACGCGTTGTCGAGAATATCTACTGCTACATGGAGGCCTTTCGTTCGAAACGTTTACGGGGCCACTTATTTAGGCTGTATGTGTTATGGGGCGCCAGTATGGGCAGATAAGGGTACTATTGGTGCTGCACGTTTAAAGTTACTGCAAAGTCAACGCCTTGCATTGATATTTTTATGCAAGGCCTACAGGACGGTTAGCACGGAGGCTCTGCCGGTAATGGCAGGTGTCCTCCCGGATGATCTCGAAATTCAGAGACGCGCGGCTTTATACTATTCGGCTAAGGATGGCATGGATGATAGGTTTTTGTTAGAAAGAGATCGCCATAGAATTGCCAGACTGTATTGTGATAATGTACGTGAAGAACTTTTAGACGAATGGCAGCTGCATTGGAACACTTCCATCAAAGGGCGCCACCTCTACCAGTTTTTCCCAGACGTTCGTGAACGTCTGGGAATGTCCTGGCTGGAGGTTGATCACTGTGTTGCTCAATTTCTTACGGGACATAGTAACTTTAGGAGCAAATTACATTCGTTTAAGCTGGTTGAGTCACCGTTCTGTCAGTGTTCAGCTGCTGATGCCAAATATGATCAGTCCGCCCATCACATACTTTGGGAGTTATGGAGGATACATTTGACAAAATGAGCGATATAATATGCTTAATTGTTTACAAGTAACGTCGGGAGTAGTTTACTATGCGGATCTCGTGGCATCGAGGGTGAATTTTCGTGCTTTTAAACGTTTCTGCCATACATATTACTGGAATGAAACATAGCTCACATATGACCCGTAATATACTATTACCGCGGTGCTTCCCTATTTCTATAGGATTTACTCCTAGTTGCTTTTCAGGTCTCCCGCTTTGCAAAGGAGGGAAGAGGCATTACGTGCTTTTTTTTTACTTGCTGCTTCACTCACACACACTCACTCGTTGCTCACATTATCTTAATTTCGTTGCGGGTTCCAAGACATGCTAACTTCTCCTGGGACTTCACCGAGATCGAGCTCGGTGTAACTTTTCTGGTGTTTTGGTCATTGCTGTAGATCCTGGTTTACAGGAGTCACAGTAATGGGAATGCGGGTGGGATTAGTCCCATTATAAATGGCAACGGGCTCACCTGCTGTTTCGTGGGACGTAACGTAAGTATGCGCATTTCGGAGATAAAGGCGTGACTTAAAGTCAGTGAGAGAGGTACTTTAATTTGATATAGGTAGGTTAGTAGGTACATATATAAATCACAGCCCATAATTTTTTAATTAAGTGAAATAAGACAATCTGATTCGAGACGGGGAGGAATGAACCCGTGACCTTTGTCTGGTTAAAGAGGTGAACGCCCCTTCAAAGTTCGTTCACAGACCTTTAAAGTTTGTTAGGTTCGGGTAGTTCAGTAGCTAGAACATTGCTGTTAGGCAAAGGTCACGGGTTCAATCCCCGTCTCGAACCAGATTGTCTTTTGTCACATTATTAAAAATTTATGAGGTATTTAGCATTTTAGCAAAATAATTGCTTTAAAAATTTATTCATAAATAACAGCTGTTTTCTAAAGTCTACAAAATTGTCTCATCTCAGTAGCTTTAACCTGGGGATACACATGCCGTATGAAATTCCAAACGATTATTTCAGGCGGCTACACATGCTTATCTCGAGTCGTATTGTCGGTAGGAAAGCAGGCAGGTATAATAGCAGGCTTCTTTATATTAAAGCTCCTTTATTATTTACCTACTCTCTAAGCAATGGTGGTGACGATATAGATTTATTTGCCTTCCCTCCCTTCATTTTAAAATCGGTGCTTAACTAAACCCTGTAATGCTTGATGATTATTAGTACAAGCATTGGAAAACTTATACATACGGTGAAATGTGGGCGTTCATTATGCCTCTGCCTACCCCTTCGAGGATAAAGGCGTGACAAAATGTATGTATATGTATGTACTGTGACTGAACGAACTTTGAAGGGGCGTTCACCTCTTTAGCCAGACTAAATACAAATGACAAGACAATTTATTGGTCTGGTTCACTGACTCGGAATAATATGATTGTACTTTTGTGTTTGGAAATATTTGGCTTAACTATATTCACATTATTAGGGAGGACTAACTTATAGAATTGAGCTTAAAGTTATTAAGTAGACGCGTTCATAGGTAAGGTGCCCAGACAGAGTATTTTTGTATATTGGGTACCGACCTAATCTATGACCATTAAATGATTTTACCTACTTCAAATGCACTACTTTGTAAGTTGAGAGGAGCTGGCCAGATTGCACCGAGAACGATCATTTAGTTGTGTAAAACGAAGTACAGTTCAAAAGCGACTAATGGTATGGTATTTGCGTGGGATCAATTCAGGTTCCCACTAAATAGTGGTGGTGTCGATTCCATGAAAGATCGCGACAACTCGCACCACAAATGTACATAGAAATAAAATTAAGGATCTGTTCGTAATTCCTAACAGCTTATTACTAAATGCATAATGAAAGTAACAAAAAAAATTGTAGGTCTGTTTGGGTAATCTCTAACTAAAACAGCTGGACTGATTCTAACATGACTTTTACAGGCAGATGTCTGATGTTATAGGGAGTACCTAACTTAAATAAATTTTATCCTCGTATTCCGAAGAGCAGACACTGCGCGGGTGAAACCGCGGGGCGTGCACTAGTTATTAAGTATTCGATGTGCTATGGCGTGACCACGAGTCAGATAGTTCAGCTTCAGAGTAAAGAGTAGAGAGTTCAGTGTAAAATAAAAAAACCTAGTAACAAGTATTATTTATTAACAAATAAAATAACATTATTTACATCAATAGTACAGCTAAATTCTAGATCTCTAATGTAGCATTATATTTTTATTTTTTAGTTTGTTGCTCAGCCATCTCCCATGGCCGAGGGCCTCTTTTGTTCTCCCAATTGTCAATATCTAGCTTTTGAATTTCTTCATAGGTATCTTCTAGTGTAACAGCTTTCTCTCTGTGCAGCCCCATCTTTTCAGCTTCCTCCTTGCTTACTCCTTTAACTTTTGAAAATTGATACCTGTAACCATAATTTTTATTGTTATTTAAAATGAATGATTATAACAGATTTTTTTAGAAGGATGAATGTAACATGAATTAGGAAAGCAGACTATAACAATCACTCTGGATTATTTAGATTTAACTGGGCATCCATTGTATCCATAACAAGTTGCTATTATGGCATATTAACTTGTTATTATGGCAGTAATACTGCCAACTATTTTTAATACATGGATGATGATAGTTGGAATTAATATCCCATATCTTATCTAAAGTCTCAAAGGTATGGAAGATAAGGTATTCCATCCCATGAGTTCCATGTTTTAATGCTATCGCGTTCCATACCATAATTTTTTTTACTGGAATAATCAAAACGTTAGTGAACAAAATGTATGAGAGTAAAAATTCCTGTAAAAAATATTATTATCCATGATTTATAATCTTAATGTTAATCGCTAATTTCATTATATTTGTCATTGAGCATTGCGCTTGTATATTTACAAAAGTCAAATATTTTTATCACCTGATTTGTGTCCATTCTCGTAACCCGAATGACCCTCCTATGACAAATAGAAAAAAAGGAAGACCATACCGGAAAGACTTCCGTTTACTAAGTGTTATTATCGTATGTCGAAACGAATCGAGCCGTCCGGTAATATTTTCTAACATTGCAAACTATAACAAACACATCGTTGTTTCTTATTTTATCAACATAACCTAAAAGTGAAAATGTATTTTTTTATAAATTATAATTATATGGCCTGGTTGCTAAGACCTTTTAGACCAAATCTTAATTATTTCGTTTATCTTCAATCTTAATATCTAAAATGTTCCTGTCCCCTACGTTTAAGTCAAGTAGTCTTTAGTCAAAGTCAGTAGTACCGTAGTACTCCATTAACGTGGTAGTAGCAATAATGCGGCCTTCAGTGGAATTTGCGCAGCTAAATGTAAAATAGCATTTCACTGCATTATATCACTATCTTTTACTTTAGCATGTTTAACGTTTACACAACTTTAATGTCTAAAAACTAACATAAATAATATATCAGTATATTTGTTAATAACGGGGCTAAACGCGGTTATTCCACATACCTTTGGTGCCTGACGTTTCGACCAGGTTGCACCGGCCGTGGTCACAGGCTGACTGGCTCAGCGGCGCACGCCCTCCGTCGTCGAGTACGCGTGGTAGAAGTTTCTCCATCCACCCGCACATCTTCGTTAT
The DNA here is from genome assembly GCA_948477245.1 of Thumatha senex. NCBI lineage: Eukaryota > Metazoa > Arthropoda > Insecta > Lepidoptera > Erebidae > Thumatha > Thumatha senex. The sequence goes on along the minus strand of OX419741.1, from coordinate 15,279,456 downwards.
TCTTGATGTTACTTTTTCTCCACGTACCGTCACACACTACACTCACGGTGTCCCTATTCTGTAAGCTAACCGACGCGCGCCTATTCTGATGTTTACCCGACTGTGCACAAAAGCGAGATTTTATGTTACTAATCACTGGATTCCACGCTCCTGATAATTTAAACCCCTCTTCCCGATTGAATGTTTCATGTTTTTTAATCTCAATCGCTTCACGTACAACTCTTGCATAATAGTGCCGTTCAGTAGAGAGGACTTGAGGGTGATGAAATTCAATCCAATGATTAGTGCCTGCTTCAAGTAAATGTTCTGCGATCGCGGATTTACTAGTGTTGCATTTCTTTACAGCTGCGATATGTTCCTTGACCCTTTCAGCTATAGTACGCTTCGTTTGGCCTATATACGAACTACCGCAGCTGCAATCCACCTTATAAACACCTGGGGTTTGTAACAGAACTACATCCTTTGGCGAACCCACGATGTTGTGAACCTTTATGCCGGGTGTATTAATTGTTTTTATCGAGTATTTCTTTAAGATGGAGCCGATCTTATCCGTTACCCCTTTGACATAAGGCATGTAGGCTGGCTGTCGGTTCACTTCTGGATGTTTGCGTCTGCTTGTCGGCTGCTTCATTTGTCCTTTTACCTGATACCCGTTGCTTTTTAGTACCTCCTGAACATGATCCAGCTCTCGCTCTAAATGTTCAGGGTCACACAGATCGTAAGCTCTATTCTTGAGAGATGTCATAACGGACTGCAGGTGTCGGGGATGATGATGCGAGGTACCGTGTAAGTACCTATCCGTGTGAGTAGGTTTGCGGTACACACAGTGTGCCAAGGACCCATCCAATCTCACGGTCACTTTCACGTCTAAGAAGGACAACGACCTCTCCGACTCCAATTCAAATGTCAACCGCATCTTCGTGTGAATGGAGTTAAGATGGTGTACATATTGTTCTACTTCATTACTGTTTCCTAACAATACTGAAGATGTCATCCACATATCGCTTCCAAAGTCTGATGGTCTTTGGGCCGAGATTCAGCGCCTTTTTTTTTCAAAATGTTCCATCCAGATGTTGGCAAGTACGGGGGCTACAGGACTTCCCATTGCGACACCATCAATCTGAAGGTAATGCTGACCTTGGAAAAGGAAGTAATTGCCATCCAAGCAGTGTTCAAGCAGATCAACATAATTTAATGGAAGCTCGTTGTCCCTATAAATAATATAGAGCAAGCGTGTGCCCTTTTGAGAAGTTCCGTAAGTTCCCTATATTTTTTATTTTAAAATTATTATATGGCCTGGTTACAAAGACCTTTTAGCCAAATCTTATTTTTTATATTAAATATATTAAATAACACCACTTGTACTGTTCCACAACATTTACTTTGTAAACCTGACCGGTTTCGCCTCACGGCATTCTCAAAGGTACATAATATGATGACTGGACCAAACAGGACAAAGACGGGGCAAAGTAAATGTTGTGGAACAGTACAAGTGGTGTTATTTAACATGTGTAGCAAGTTCCACCAAGTGCCATCAATCAACAGTATAAATAATCTTATTTTTTAAATCATATTTCTTCAATCTTATCTTCTAATTAGCCCTGTCCAGTCTTTGTCGATGTCGAGTCCTCAGTCCTAGGTCCTGGTTCTTGCCCTCAGTGTAATGGAGATTCTTATAGTAAGGTTTTCAGTGGACGTTTCGCGGCAAGAGAGAAAATAGCATTTCACTGCATATAAATCATTGTCTTTCACTATAGCACGTTAACACAACTTTATGCCCAAGAAACCACCACTCCGCACATAAAACAAGATAAATGCACTAGTTTCAGAAAATAATATACAGCAAGCGTCCGCACTTGACACTCATACCGCCAAAAGTCTGAGAAGTTCCCGCGCATTACCAGCTGTCTTCGCCCATCTAAGGCAGGCAAAGGAAAGTTTGTCCATACAGCCTTGACTTCAGTATTTATAATTTCTTATTATTTAGTCATGTTTAGTCCTTTGTCGATGTCAAGTCCTCAGTCCTGGTCCTTGCCCTAGTAAAGCAGTAAACCCTTTACTAGGTCTTTCTATTATTTATGATCTTTTTAAATAAATAGAATAATTGTAATGACCGAATATAATATTTCATACAGCTACGTTAACATTTTACGTGATATTGTAAATGCAAAAGAATTAACGAAACGTTTTTGATGCGTCTTTCACGCTAACGGCACATCGAGGGGTTCCTTTCCCACGCCGACCAATGTTTCGATGTTCGCCATGTTACTGCACTCAATTTCAAGTTTACAGTGTTGTTATACCTAAACTTTAATTAATTAGGTACTATTGATGATTATTGCATTATAACAAAATGAATGATTTCAAGTCCCAAGTCCTCTTCGCTGATCGCCACTACTATCCACGTATGGTGCGTGAAGCTATTGAAATTAGAAAACACAATAACTTCAATAGGGAGTATGGATTTAAGCTATCTGGGATGTGGGGTAAGATTATAGATTAAGAAACTTGAACCTAAAAATCTTGTGCCAAACAAAACTGACGTAGTGAGTGTGGTGTGATGTCGCCTGCCTTATTCTTCATTATAAAAATAATGGAGGGTAGTTACACACAATAGTAACACCATTCATATTCTCGGCCCTCACCGCCACTCCAGTCGCGACCACGGACGTTGCAACGCGTTCGAAACGTCGGTGAATGTAAGTAGAATTTTGTTTCGTGTGAAGTCCCGAGTAGTATATAAAACATGAGTAGACACCGCGAAAGTTTAAAATTAACATAAGACTTGTCTAAGACGGGGACATTTTAGATAATAAGAAAAAAGATTGAAGAAATATGATTTAAAATAAAAGGTTAATTACTAGTTAATTACGCTTAGTAACCAGGCGATAAAATAATTACAAAAATAAGAAGCAAATGTGGCAACACCGCAGTTGTCATTTTGTCAGAATCAGCTGTTCTTTCGTTTCGTTGTTTGTTGGTTGGATGTAGAATGGATTTAGGAACTCTGTTTATGGGTTTTCATTATTTTTCAATATTCTCGCCTTAGCTATCTGAATATTTGCCAAGTAAATATATGAAATAGATATGAGAATAACCTGCGATAAAAGTTATTTCTGAAACATGGCAAACCCATCGAGCAATGATTACTACGAAGATTTACCGCCGGAGGCTCTGGAAGGGAATGAGTTTTTTTGTACAGAAAGAATCATACCCCGTAAAATTAAACCGCAAAATATTGTAATGAGGCTTTTGGACAGAGAAATCTATGGGTCCCGAAAACCTGGTTCGCATTTTCATGTTGTGAGAGAATATTATCAAAATGTTTTCCCCAATTTAACTATTGTTAATGTCGAAAAGCCTCCTTGCTTTTTGAGGAAATTTAGCCCAGATGGAAAACATTTTATAGCATTTTCCGCTGACCAAACTTCTTTGGAGGTGAGAATCTATCAACGGTTGTAATTACACTGTTTATATGGGAATGAATACCTTTTCTAATCAAATAATATGTGTACCGTTACCTAATATACGAAACATGATAAATTTGAAGTGCTTTAATTTTGTTTTTTTATTGTTAAAAGATATATGAATATCGTGGTGCTGCAGCTGCAGGGGATCTGGTAGCTGGATATCCTTCAGATTTGTTAAATGCTGATGCTGATGCCCACCATACGATTCGAACACATATATTTTATAGATTTTTTAAGGTATTGTATAATATATAAAACAAACTAAGAAAAATATACCTAATATATCTATTTAATAGTAATTTATGTAACTCTCTTATTTTCAGCCAAAATTTACTGTGAATGTATTACAACAAGGTGAGGCATTGAGGTCTGACCGCTATAATGCTGGTCCATTACCTTACATGGAGCAACAGCTTAACCGAGAATGTAGTCTTTTCACAGAGGATGGCCGATATGTCATAGTAGGATCTGCCGTTCATATCCATGATGATTTGAGACCACATTTTTATCACATACACAGTAATAATGAAGCTGTCACGCCAACTATAAGGTTTGTATAGTGCGTTTTATATTTTTAAACCCTAATACCAAGTATATATTAAAGACTAGGTCACCCCCACTCCTTCGCCTGTGACAAATTTCGAACTCTCATCGCACCTATTTATTACCGTCGCTTATAAATTCAACGTTATCGTTGAATTTATTTAAACTTTATATAAAAATTTGCCTGATTTGTTGACATTGATGATTACTGCTCCTCTTTCCAGGGCAGAAGCGTGATGAAATGTAGCCTATAGCCTTCCTTGATAAATGGGCTATCCAACACAAAAATAATTAATCATATACAACCAGTAGTTCCTGAGATTAGCATGTTCAATCAAACAAACAAACTCTTCAGCTTTATATATTAGTGGAATAATATTGTGGGGCAATATTTTTTACAACAGCATCTTGCCTCAATTAAGCTACCATGACGACTAAATAATAATCTGGTCCGGTGCATTCATCACAAGCTCCAACACCATCTGACATTTTTTTTTTATTGTGTCATCGGTTGAAACTGTCAACAACTCAGTGCAAATATTCCTTTGTTTAAACTATTAATCCTACGTTTTACACAGTGAAATCTACAAGAAAGTGTGAAGAACTAATAAGTGTGGTGTTACTTATGTTTGCAGAGAATAAATACGTCAATTAGTGCAAAAAAACAGTAAATAAAAATTCTAAACTTTACATATAATAATTAACTTGTCAAAATAATTATTTTTATACCCTCATCTTTCGTCATTATTTCATGACACCAATAAGACCTGCCAACATAAGAAATTTGATATACATTGCTTGTTGTATATACTAAAGCATACATTGCATCCTGAAGGATTACCATACCAGTTACATCAGAACGAATCTAGGGAATACTAGATTGGAATTACGATGGAGGAACAAATTAATATACTATGGAAAAAATTAAAAGAGGAATTAAATTCACAAACTGCCGCTATAACACAAAGTGTTACAAACTCATTATCAGAAACTATTGAAAGGAAAATCAGACCATTGGTTGAAGAGAATAAAAAATTAAAGGAAGAAGTTAATTTCATGAAAACAAAAATATACTACTTAGAGAAAGAAAACAGGAAATCCAACATTATTCTGCATGGAGTTGTCGAACAAGAAAAGACCAATCAAGACCTCATAGAATTAGTCCTAGAGACTCTCAACTTTATGAGTGCCAGAGCAAAGATTAGAGAGTGGGACATGTGGGAAATTAGAAAAGTTACACGCCTTGGTAAGAAAAATGAAAATAAAGCTAGACCAATACTCTTGAAACTATCGCTTGAATGGCGTAAGATTGAAATTTTAAAACATAACAAGCACTTTTCGGTAGACGTCTATGCCACAGACGACTACCCAAAAGAGGTCCTAGAAAAAAGGCGTGAGCTGCAAAACAAAGTTAAAATAGAGGTAGAAAAAGGAAACATAGCTTACATCCACTATGATAGATTAATAATTAAAGGTAGAGCTGAGAACAATGAAAAAAGGAAAAGACTGCCATCTACACCACCAACTAATAAGACACCAGCTGGTGAAACCTCGAACAAAGTGCCAAGTAAAATTACTAAAACTAGTACCTTCAGTAAAATAAGGGGTGAAACAAGCGGTCGTTCAAGCAGTGAGCAATAACAATCAACAGACATCATCAACCGGACAAATAATAGTAAATTACTAACAACTAAATCAAACAGAAAGACATATCCCAACCCGGCTGGTCTCCGTGGGATATTAGACCATCACCCTCCATACAAACAAACCTACACAACAATAACGGCAGACACAAAATCAGCTAAAGAAAAATACAACACGGAACATACAATAAAAATCCAGAGAAAAGATAAATATATACACATATCAACGCTAAATACAAGAACATTGAGCACAGAAGAAAGATTGGAAGAACTAAAACATGCATTAGAAACAGTGAATTGGGATATTATTGGATTGAGCGAAGTCAGACGGTTCGGAGAAGAGATCAGAGAATATGATGACTTCATTTTCTACTATTATGGACAAAAGAAGGGAATGTATGGTGTAGGCTTCATCATCAAAAAAGATTACAGGCAACATATAGAGAAATGTATAGGAATATCTGATAGAATTGCTGTATTGAACATCAGACTACCTGGTCATAAAAATCCAATATCAGTAATCCAAGTATATGCTCCAACAGAAGAGGCAGAAGAGGAAGAAAAAGACAAATTTTACCGAAGTCTATATGAAACCATGGAAAAGTCGCACAAACATAAAATCGTACTAGGAGATTTCAACAGTAAAGTGGGGACAATGCAGGGAGGAGAAAGATTGATAATGGGCAACTTCAGCACAGGAAAAAGAAATAAGAACGGACAAAGATTACTTGAATTTGCGATGGAGCACAATTTAAAGATAATGAATACCTTTTATAAAAGAAAACCCAATAGAAAATGGACATGGATATCACCTGACGGTAAATACAAAAATGAAATAGATTTTATTACATCTAATATGTCCCACCATATTATAAATATTGAAACAATTAACAAGCTAAATTTTAGTACAAACCATAGAATGGTGAGAGCAACTCTCAAAATAGCAAACATAAAACGATCAAGAAAATACTGCAAAACAGCTTCAACTCAAATAATAGAAAAATTATCTGATGAAGTGATAACAAAGCTGAAAGAAGAATTTCCAGACATTAGATCTGACATAACAATGCAAAATAAATATGATAAATTAGAAAAGTATATACTGAATGCAGGGAAAAAACTTTCTACAGTTAAGGATGAGAAAGACAGAATTGGAAATGAAGCAAGAAATCTCATAAAGGAAAGGAGAAACATGTTTCAAGACAGAAAAACTAACATAAATAAAATAGAAAATATCAGAAAACAGTGACCGTGGACCATATGCATGTATTAAAACAACTAATAGAGAAACTCAATGAATACGGAAAATTGTATTACATTGCATTTGTAGACTACAACAAAGCCTTTGATTCCCTATACCACAGCTTCATATACAAAGCTCTACATATTCAAGGAGTAAATAAAAAATATACAAAATTAATATATTTAATATATAAAAACAGCACAGCGAAAGTCCAGCTAGAAAATATAGGCGAATCATTTAAAGTAAAGAAAGGTGTGAGACAAGGCGACCCACTATCTCCTAAGCTGTTCACAGCGGTCTTGAAACAAATATACAGAAGTTTAGCCTGGGATACAGGAATAAATGTAAACGAAAGTAGACTAAACCACCTACGATTCGCTGATGATCTGGTGTTGTTTGCAGAAGATCCACTAACTTTACAAAACATGTTGCAATCACTTTCTAATGAAAGCAAAAAAGCAGGTCTGTATATGAATACAGCCAAAACAAAAATAATGACTAATAGTATTAAAACCAATATAACAGTAGATAGCAGGGAGATTGAATATGAAGATGAATACGTATACCTAGGTCAACTGATAACACCTAGCGGTCAAACTATAAAAGAGATACAGAGGAGAGTTAACAACGGCTGGGCAAGGTATTGGTCATTAAAGGAAGTAATGAAAAGTAAGTCCATACCTATTTCTGGAAAGAAAAAAGTCTTTAACACCTGCATACTGCCAGTATTGACTTATGGGTGCCAAACATGGCCATTCACAGCTGCCTCAGTACATAAATTAAGAGTATGCCAACATAGCATGGAGAGAAGTATGCTAGGCATTAGACTAAAGGACAGACTAAGGCTTACGGATATCAGAGAAAGAACAGGAGTAGTTGATGTAGTAAGAAAAGCAAAAACCTTAAAATGGCGTTGGACTGGCCATATGATGAGATCCAAAACCAAGAAATGGACGAACAATATAACAGAATGGTACCCAAGAGACGGTAAACGAAGAAGAGGTAGACAGATAAGGAGATGGGAAGACGACCTACCCAAAGGATGGAGAAGAATAGCTAAAAATAGAGCTGATTGGAAAAGTATGGAGGAGACCTATGTCAAGGGACAGCCTGACCAAATAGCGGTGGACGATGTCACACATCGGTATCACCGAATGAAACAATAAAATATATAAGATAGGTTACATGTAAATAGTTATAAGTGTCAGTGAATAAAGGTTATTATTATTATTATTATTTTTTTATTTAGGCAACTAACATATTATTTACATTTTTAAATATACAAATTATTAAAAAAAAATACATTTAAAAATATTAAAATAGTGTCCCACCGGCATCGGGTACAGGGACCAAGCTACCGGTGGTTAGGGCTTCAAAGATAAGAACCTCCGCACAATGCGAGCCGTGTCAAGTAGTACTGCTTTTTGCATCACGCCCTTGATCCAGCTGCCCAACGCTAGCCTCTTTAGGTATTGGTCGAGGCTCTTAGCTATAAGACCATTAACGGAGATGACTATAGGAATAATGATTGCCGATTCAATTTCCCACATGTCGACAATCTCGCGTGCTAAGTCCAGATATTTTATTTTTTTATCATTCTCAGCTTTCACGAGATTCTCGTCATGAGGGATTGTGATATCAATAATCATTGCTCGCCGCTCAGATCGATCTATGACCACAATATCAGGTTTGTTGGCTACAACAGTCCTGTCTGTAATAATAGATCGATCCCAGTACAATGTGATATGACCATTTTCAAGAACTGACTCAGCTGCATACCTGTAATAAGGGACCTCAGTATCCACCAGGCGGTATTTCAGAGCAAGTTGCTGATGTATGATCCTGGCTACTAGATTGTGTCTGTGCAAGTACTCGCCGTTAGCAAGACGAGAACAACCAGAGATTATATGCCTAAGGGACTCGCCTGGCAGATGACACGCTCGACATACATCAACCGTACCGTCCCTCAGTATATATTTCCGGTAGTTGTTCGTCATGATAACTTCATCTGCAATTGCACAGACAAAACCCTCGGTCTCTCCAAAGAGATTACCGAATCGTAGCCAGGCCACAGAGGCTATAAGGTCCACATCAGGTCCATGAAGAACCTTATAAAACCTACCATGAAGCTCCTTGCTCCTCCATATCTCCTGCCGGTCCCCAACACTAAGTATAGCTGGTTTGCGCCAGTTCTCTTTAGCCAAGGATAGCGGGGTGAGCCCAGTATCCACTTTGACAACATCCCGATGCATATCCCCATTCATGTGTAAAAAGTAATCTCTAAGGGTGCACACTTCTCGGTTATGTAGGGTTTTAGCATTTAAGAAGCCTCGACCACCACATTTCCGCGGGATGTACATCCTCATAACCGAAGAACGTGGATGATGCATTCGATATGATGTCAACAATGTACGTACTCTCCTATCTAAGGCATCGAGCTCAGTTTGAGTCCACTTGAGTATGCCAAAGGAGTACATCAAAAGTGGCATGACCCAGCCATTATAAGCACGCACCTTATTGCCTCCTGACAAAAGACTATTTAAGACTTTTCTCAAGCGACCAAGGAAACGCTCTCGTAACGACTGTTTCATGTCAGCTTCATTAATGCCTAACGCCTGTGACATACCCAGGTACTTATAGGTGTCAGATACGAGAAGTGATGTCAGATGAATGGAATCAGAAAGTTGAATACCTTCTGATTCCACTATCCGTCCTCGCTTATTATTATTATTATTATTATTATTATATGTCTAACCATGGCATCGGTACACTCCTCTGTTGCATGAGATTGAAGTAAACTTGAAATAAAGATGTGCCACATTTTGCCACTGCCTACATCTTTTTTCAGATACATAATATTATATTTATAGATTAAAAAGCACAGGTTGTTTATGTAAATTGAGTAGTTTTTGAGGACAGATGGCTGATGCTGTCACACTGCAATGCCTGCAAACCAAATATAGATTGAGTTTCTAATGTAAGCTTTGATTGTAATTTGGAAGTCTCAATTGTAGTGTTGTACTCAGTGTTCTATAAACGATCACTGCATTAGGCAACTTTCAATATAGCTAGTTCTCAGATGAGTGATTTTCATCTAAGAGCGATTCCATGCTTTTTAGGCATGGCAAGCCGTTGGACCTGGTTGCCAGGAATGTGGTAATCATTAAGCCAAGTTGAAGGCCTTAGGGTTTGAATCATTTTAACAGCAGGTCGACCTAGGATCGCCAGTTACGTGACAGAAATATGGGCGTATAGTATGCTTCTGCCTCCCTTTCGCGGTTCGGGGATAAAGGCGAGACGTAAGTGAATATTCTATTGAGATAATTACCTATTTCTACAATAGCCCCCATCGACTCGAGCTATATTTTAAAAGAATTCCTCTGGGCCTACTCAGACACACCAAAAATTTGCCTTAAAATTGGTCCAACCGAATGGTTATATGAGAATTCATGCAACACATTTTGTGATTGATTTTTATTTGAAAAAACTCTTATAAGTTCAATTGTTTAAAAAATTACTGAGTTAATTACTCAGTAATTTTTTTAGAACTTAGGACTGAACACAATTGAATGTAAACTGTGTATTTTTATTTTCAGATCTGTTTTAGAGGACTACTCACTGCATTTAGTAGATTTACATCAAGGGAAGTTGTGCGACACTAAACATTTTAGAGTCGATAAAATTTACTTATCACACAACCAGGGTATTTATTTGTACAAAGAAGTTTTGGCTGTGTTGTCAGTACAACATCAGACTATACACTTGTTCCAAATTGTTGAAGGCATGCTAATAGAAATAAGGAAAATCGGAAGGTTCTGTTATGACGATGACCCATTCATTGTTAATTCAGTCTTCGCACCAATGTTGAACGAAAGACCTTTTCATGAAGAAACTATCAATAGCCTCAAGCATAGGCTGCTTGTGTTTCTATTTAAAAGAGCAAAGAAAATAAGTGAGGAAACAAAAGATCCTCTTGAATTGAGAAAGTTTTATAAATACTTTGACATGTTCAAAGGCTTGAGAATGTGGAAAATGCAGTTGCTAGATGAAGACCATTTATTTATTAAATATGCGAGTGAAGAAGTCGTTACTCTACGTGTTGCGGAACCAAACAGCCAATCGTCATTTTTTGTAATCTATAATATAAGCGAGAGTAAAATTCTAGAGGTGTTTGAAAACACATCAGAAGGACTTTTGCAATTATTTGAGAATTATTGCGATTGCTTTAGAAATGCAAGGCTCTGTGCTGATTCTCAATTTACTTGTTCCCCGTCAAATAATTTATATGCCAGGTTGACTCAACAGAGATTCAAATTAACTATAGAACGAGCGATATATGGAGGACGAACAGAAGCTACAAAAAGAATTTTAGCCCAGTTGCCTATAAGTGCACAGTCATACAGTGGTTCTCCATATTTAGATTTAAGTCTATTCAGTTATGATGATAAATGGGTTTCAGTCATGGAAAGACCTAAAGCATATGGAGAGTATCCAATAAGGTAAGAAAGTTAACATATTCTAATCTACCTGATGCCTGCAGTTTCGCACGCGTGGATAAGTTTTCGCATACCAATTTCCTACACTTATTAACCGCCACCAAATTATGTCCAAATCTTTTCAGCCGTTTCCGCGTGTAGCATAACAAACACACTCACAAAGTTACGCCTTTAAAATATTGTGTTTGCCTGTCTCGTTGCCTCGTACTTTATTCAGCAGGTTTACTGTTAGCAGGCGATGTCTTGAGTCTCAGTGATCTTAGTGCCTTACACTCTCTTTCACTATATGTGTTAAAGGAATTGATTCAAGCCCCAAGTAGGAGCAGAACAGGTCTGCAGCAATCGCTCTCAATAATACAAAAAATAAATAGCTTCTAAGAGCTTAATCTAGATTTTGAAATCGGCTGGGAACGGTAAGACGAAGATGAACTTATAGTTTTGTTATTAAGTACGAGTTGAGGTAAACATGTTTTATTTTATTTTCAGATTCTATGCTCGCGACTCTGGGCTACTAAAATTTAAAATCTACGCCGGTGTGTTGGGTCAGACGGTACCCGCGACTGCGCGACGACTGGTAGCCTTTACTTTCCATCCGACGGACCCCTTCGCGATTAGTGTTCAACGGACAAACTCTGAATATATTGTGAATTTTCATATAAGACATGCAGTGTTTAGTTGATGCTGGTCATTATTTAATAGTTCTAAGTAATAAACACTTTAGAGGTTAATAAATAAGTATAGAAAATGCTACTGTGTAGTATATAAAGCTAACAAGCTATGCCATGTTTTATATTTATAAAAATGTTGTGAATTGTAATAAATAAGTATTATGGCCTCGCTAAATAAGTTTTCATATCTACTCTGAACGAGGTGTCGGACTCCTAATGTTTTTTTTTCTATACCACTAATGTTGCAAAAAAAAACAAACAGCCCATCTGATTGAAAGTGGTCGCCGTAGCCTATGGACGTTTGCAACACCGGAGGTGGTCCTATACGTAAATAGTTTCAGAATCTTTGACACCAAAGTCCAATAACTCCTCCTTAGTTATTAAATCTATACTAATATATATGTGAATGTACGTTTGTTTGTTACGCTTTCATGGGAAAACTACTTAACCGATCATGAAACTTTGTACACATATTCTCGGAGGGTGAGATCGTAAATCGTGAGGGTGCTTATCGATGGGATTATTACCCACCTGATAAGTGCCTACGCGCCACAGGCTGGTTGTAGCGACGCCGATAAGATGTCATTTGAGGCCAACTCGAGGGAGTGCTTCGGAGCATTCCGTTGTCACAGTTCATGGTGGTTTTGGATACGGCACCCGCAACGCTGAAGGAGAAACTATCCTTAGAACGTGTGCAGCTGCCGATCTGGATATTGTGAACACGTATTTCAAAAAGAAATCCGAACATCTCTTCACCTAGAAGAGCGGGAGGCGTACAACTCAGATCGATTTTTTACTCACTAGGCGACACAGCATCGGCAAGGTGGCCAACTGCAAGTTCATACCCGGAGAGAGTCTTGCTGCACAACACCGTCTCCTTGTCATGGACCTCTGCGTGAAGCCCAAAGGCAAACTCATCGAGCGGTGCCAGCGCCGCATCAGATGGTGGTTGCTTGATGAAACTAGGTCCCAGGAGTTCGTCTCAGCTGTCGGTGACAAGTGCACCGACACTGAAGGCGAACCATTTCAAGATTACTGGGACAAAGTTCAGGCGGCCATTCTTGGAGTGTCGAAGGTGGTGCTCGGTGAGTCTAAGGGTGGACGCAATTGTGACAAGGAAACTTGGTGGTGGAACGACGCAGTCCAGAGGGAGACTCGGGAGAAGAAAGCCCTCTTTAAAAAGTGGCAAGCGACCGGATCTCACGAAGACCGCGACGCGTACAGGGCTGCCAAGCGCGCCACAAAGACAGCTGTAGCCAGAGCCAGACGTGACCACTTACAACCTCTGTATGATAAGCTGGAATCGTCTGAGGGGCAGAAGCTCATCTATAAGCTGGCGCGCTCCAGGGTCAAAGCGGCACAGGATATATCCAAGTGTCGCTGTGTAAAAGACCCTGAAGAGCGAAGACCTCGCGGTAAAGGAGAGATGGCGCTCGTATTTCCACGAGTTGCTTAATAAACAGCACAAAGAGGTGCAGCCTCCGGACCTCCCTCCGAATCAGGGACTAGTGCCACCGGTAATGCCTGGAGAAGTCCTGACTGCGCTTCGCTGCATGAAGAATCCGAAAGCTGTCGGACCCGATGGAGTCCCCATCGAAGCCTGGAATGCGATGGGTCCTCGCGGTGTGGGCATCTTAGTAAACCTTTTTAACTGCATACTCCTCAGTGGGCAGATCGCAAACCAATGGAGACTGAGTATTATTACTCCATTCTTCAAAGGTAAGGGGTCAGTGCAGAAGTGCGGGAGGTGCCGCGGTATAAAGGTGATATCCCACACCATGAAGATCTTCGAGAGGATTATAGACTCTCGGATCCGGCAGGAGTGTACTCTCTCGGAGTGTCAATATGGGTTTCGCCCTGGTCATGGGATCAAGGACCCTGTTTTTGCCCTGAGGGTTGTCGCAGAGAAATACAGGTCGAAGAACACGCCTCTGCACTGTATGTTTCTAGACATGCAGAAGGCCTTCGACTGTGTTCCTCGTGCGATGATCTGGTGGACACTGCGGTCCAAAGGGGATCCAGAGGTCTATATTGACACTATCCGGGACATGTACTGTGACTCCGATTCCATGGTCGGACTGCTGTTAGCGACACGAAACCCTTCCCCATCACCGTCAGGGTACACCAGGGTTCGGTCCTTAGTCCGCTTCTGTTCAGTGTAATATTAGACGAATTGTCGGACAGCATTAGGAACTCGCATGAGCAGCCTCCATGGTTGCTCATGTATGCTGACGATATTGCGCTGGCAGACGCGGACAGGGGCCATTTGGTGCGACGTGTAAAGGCGTGGAAAGAGACGCTTGAGAACGGCGGTTTGAAACTAAATGTGGCGAAGACCGAGTACTTTGCACTAAACTCGACAGATCCCACATCCGTCCGCATAGGCGGTGGTTTGGTCGAGCGCACGGACCAGGTTAAATACCTGGGATCTGTTTTTCACACGTCCAGTGACATCGATTGCGATGTCAAGTCACGCATTGCTGCCGCGAGGGCCAAATGGCGGGAGATGACCGGTGTCATTTGTGACCCTAAAATGCCGATCCGGTTGAAGGGACAGATCTTCAGAACCATCATTAGGCCTGTCCTTTTACATGGCAGTGAGACGAGGCCAATGTTGGAGTGACACAAGCAGGAGCTGCGTGTCACGGAAATGAAGATGCTGCGGTGGATGTGTGTGGAGGAACTCTCGCATCCGCGGCAGCCTTCACGTCCGTGATATTGCAGACAAGTTGCAAGAGTGTCGCCTTCGTTGGTATGATCACGTCTTGCGGCAACCGGCAAAGGATAATTGTCTTATGTGTATTGCGCGGGTGGGCTAGTATTTAAATAAATAAATATATAGGGACACTTTTCACACAGCGCCATCTACCCAAAACTAAGCTTTAAGCTTGTTATATTGGATTGGTTGATTAATATGGGATCTAGACAACTAATATACTAGTTGACGCCCGCGGCTCTGCACGCGTGGTGAAGTTTTCTCGTTTTCGTTTGCCACAGGAACTTGTGTGTTATTCTGATGTGTAAGCAATATCTACTATTGTCAAGTTTCATCAAAATCCATTCAGTAGATTTTGCGTGAAAGAGTAACAAACATCCATACTTACAAACTTTCGCGTTTATAATATTAGTAGTATGTATTTTTAAATACATAAGTGTTATACATAGTATACCCCCAAACCAAAGTACATATATGTCTGTGCCCAAACTCCGAAACAAACATTTGTGAATCACACAATTATTTTTTTCGACGGGAATCGTAACCGGGACCTCAGCGCGGTAGTGCATACACGCTACCACTTATCACCGAGACAGTTTGTGCTCTTAGCAGTGACTCTCCAACATTACGTACATATCGTCACAAAATCAACTCTCTCATTCGCGGCAGCCTTCACGTTCGTGACATTGCAGATAAGCTGCAAGTGTCGTCTTCGCTGGTATGGTCACGTCTTGCGGCCATGTGGAAAACAAATCTGGCCATGTCGGTCCCACCGAATCCTGGTAGACCTGGAAGACCATAGAAGTGCTGGATTGACGTCGTAGAGGATAACATGCGTGCCAATGGTCTCGCTACAGGAGATGCCGACGACTGTGCAAAGTGGAGGAGAAAACGGATCGCGAGACGTAACTGGAACAGACACTTGGATAATGATGATGATATAGCTGTATAAATGTCCTAAATATCCATTCTCGAAGCCTAGACAATTCTCATTCTTTTGAACCAGGCCCTCATTTTAAATTATTACGTATTATGAAGGTTAAGGTTTTATAGAAGTAAGTAGGTATTTCTATATTGTCAATGATTTTCTGCGCCTATACTTTGACAAAATTAACCATGTCAAATCCAAAGAGTATAATATGGTCAAATCCCTCAACAACTATGTTAGAAAAGTAATAAATATACAATAAAAATATGATAACAGGATAGATAAATAAGAGATGCACAAGTTACCAGTAACATTAGAAGTATAACCATGCATTACAATCAACCCTTTAACAATACTGCCACCGTGTTTAATAATGGATATGCTTATAGTTACAACCATGCCTATAATCCACGTAAGAAACTATTTAATATGAACTATCAACATGAAACAACTATCTTCACGCTGTATCCCTGGCGGGGTACTTATCTTGTTTTTGAGGCCGTTAATACCCTAGCACTTCGTCCTTTTTGGGTCTTTTGTGCCATATCCCTAATGGGTAGTCAGAGCGGACAAATGGCCAGGCTTTGCGATCCATTCATATCTCTTTCGCTTCCTGCGTCGTTCTATCAATGACGCAAGGAGGCGCTGGACCGGGACTACAGACCAGAACCCCGAGAATTTGAGGCTCAGCGATCCCTTCTCCGCCAGGAACTCATGGAGACATGGAAGGTGCGACTTGAGCAATATGAGTGGGGACACACCACTTTTGAGGTGGTGAAGCCGGTCATGGAGGAGTGACTGGAGAGGCAACATGGCAGCCACCTACCGGACGTCACAGATACTTATTATTAGTACAAGTGCTTCGGTAAGTTTTTGTGGCGTCTGAACAGGGAGATAACACCGGAGTGCCAGCACTGTGCGGACTGCAGCGAGGATACCGCGCTGCATACACTGGTGGGGTGCTCGGCGTGGTAGCTGCAACACCGGGACCTTGTTGCATGTCTGGGCGTAGACATTCTGCAACTTGTGCAAAGTAGGCGGCGGAAAGGGAGCAGGCGAGAACAATTCCTCCCGGTTTTCCCAATCTGCCTTTGTCTTGTCCTAACCCAAGACTACCTCCCTTCAAGACCGAAGGCCTGATCGCCGTTCTTATAGAAGCAGGTCCTGGACGGTGGCGTGAGAGCTACACGCATGCCCTTCGACCCCTCAAGGGAGTGGGATAACACCTGAACCCCCAAAGAAGCGAGAACACTCGAACCTCAAAGAGAGGCGGCATAACACGCAAACCCCCAGAGCTGAGGCTGCAAAAGCGGATGAATCTGTCGGGAGCCCTGGGACTATCCTTCCGAGGGTATATCTGGGACTCCTAGCTATAGGCATGATTTTAGTCAGTACCTAAGTGTTCATCATCACAAGCTCCAGAAAGTACCGTGTCTCTAATATTTTGTTTTTTGTTTTACGTAGAACTTCATTCTAACTGCTGATAGCCTTAGCAACCGCATTAACACCAAAGTGTTACTGCGGCCGCAACTTTCTAAATGTATTCTGTTCCTTTTTAGCGCCAGTTGGTTTCTATCCACAATCAGTAATAGGCGAGGGCGACGTCAGCTGTGTAGCACTGCCGGATGGAACATGCCAATTCTATTTCACACCAACTGCTAATTGGTGCGCACCTAGCAACTCTCCTGGCCATAATATGATTAATACAAATAATTTCAATCCTTATTGGAATCCCAACATGGGTGCTTGGTTCGTTCGAAGCATAACTAGCCCGTATGTATCCACACGTATTTATTTTATTCGATAGATGCGATGATTGTACGCTAAGACCAGTAGTATATGATTACTCGGAAAATGTAAGGAAGTTGGAAGTGCATTTTGCGTTAGACATCTCTTTAAGAACATAGAATAGATATGTGTCTAAAACGAATTACTTATCATCAGGATACCCGCAATCGGACAACGACACGAAGCGCCGATACCTTTCCATTCGCTAGACTGTAACATGGTGATTGATAATGGATATCAAATAAAGGTACTGAAAACTATATAAAATGACAATTTACTTCTGAATTTGATAAAAATGTATACCAAATATTTCAGTTTCATAACGATATGTGGACATCTACAACGGATATCCATTACTTTTATCCCTGCTTGAGGCAAATTGATTATACAGTTGAACTGCCAAGCAGGGGTTGTGCAGCCGTCCAAGTAGACACTCCGATGGTGACCAACACAATATTCCGTCAAGAAGTCGTTTGCTCCAAACCATGCCATTGCACTTCTTGTCCAGCCCCGGATACTAAACCGTCAGAAGACATGGATTGCCAATGCACCTCAACTTCCAGGTTGATAAGAACTGTTAACACGAACTCACTACAACGATTGCATCTTTTACCGACTGATGTGAGAAAAAAGCGTATTAGACTTGAAAGGAAAACAAGAAGGGGTGTTAAAAGTAACGACACAATATGTGAATGTGACCAACCGCCATCTTTAGATAGAAAAATACAAAATACAATTGAAATTAAACCAAACGAACCAGTTTGTCGATTCAGACCACAGCCTGATTTGGGAAAGAAAACAGACGGTGATTTTAAACGTAAAAATAAGGATATAATATGTGAATGCGACCAACCGCCATCTTTGGAACTGAAAAAACAAAACGCAATGAAAATCAAATCAAAAGATACTGATTGTAGATTTAATCCATATACGGATTTAGAAAAGAAAACAGACAAGGATGCCAAGAGTAAAAATAATGACGTAATCTGCAAATGCGACGAACCGCTGAGTTTAGCGCGGAAAAAAGAAAAAGCAATTGAAATTAATTCAAAGGAGGCGGTTTGTGGATTCAAACCTCTGCCCGTGAAGAATGTTACAAGTAAAAATAACGACGAAATTTGTGAATGTGACCAACCGTTAACTTTGGATAAGAAAAAACAAAACACCACTGAAATGAAGACAAAAGATACTGTTTGTGAATTCAACTCACGACCTGATTTGAAAAGGAAAGCAGACAATAAAAATAACGATATAATTTGTGAATGTGACCTACGATCAAATTCACAAAATACAATGGAAATTAAATCAAAGAATCCTATGTGTCAATACAATCCACAGCCAGATTTAGAAGACGAAGCACAAAAGGTTCTTTGTTGTCAATGCTGCCGCGATAAGACATTATCTGTGGAGAAATCGGTAACCACACATGATGCCTGTAAAGCATCTGGTGGTGATATCGATAAAAACGTACAGTGCCCGTATTTGGATTTAGAAAGACCAGCAATAAGAGGAGAAGTTTTTGTAAGGATACAACCAGAAGCTTGGTGCCCAGCCACGGAATCAGTTCAAAAAGTCTTCAACTATGAGAAAGATGCCTCAGAAACCACATGCTGTTCGCGCTTTTGTAGTGGCAAAATGTTAGATAAAAAACGAAAATAAAATACATTAAATAGGTAGGTAATTTATATTTTGTTATAATACAGTTGACTTAAAGTTACAAATACCTATTTACAATATGTCGAAAATAATAGTACAAGTAATAAACAAAACAATTGAGATTTTAATACCTTAGTTCTTATTCTGTTTATACACAACTGCAAACAAATCAGTCCTTACTACTCTTCACAAGACTAGTAAACAGTTGTACGATATTTGTCTACATAAGAATTGAACTTTCGAGTAAAGGAAGACTAACATAACACCAAATAATTCAAGTTCCTACGCTTTGGCAGAAATCAAACGACTCGCATTTGATCGCTTCATTACTCACAAAATTTCTGATAGATCATAAATATATGGTAAAAACAATTTAACACTTAAAATCTAGTATTGCATAAGATTAAACACAAGGAATAAAATATATTGTGGTGGTAGAAATTCAAGTCTTCATTTATATAAAAATGCACAATCTTATTACATCTAAATATTGATGCCATACGAAAATTACGTGTTGCTATTCTGTTGCGAATGAAACCTTTTAAAACAACTAGGTACATAAATCAAGTAATTCTATACAAAGTTTGTTACAACATAATAGTAGACGATTTGCATTTATTTTGAGATTCACGGCGTATATAAGACTATCATTTTTTTATCATGTTAGACACCAATTCGTTAATACTATAGTGAATAAATTCATTAATGCAAGTGCATCATAATTATCAAATAAATCAAGAGGACGGCTAAACGCTCATTAAATATTTCTCTCCATCATATTAATATTTATGATAGAAAATTCGTTTGAAAATAAACCGATCTAAATTTACACAATCAATAAATACCACATGGATAAAATAGTTTAATAATATTTATTGAGAGCGTAGCCTTGTTTTCTTTTCGGTCCGTAATGTTGAATTCCCAAAATTTTGGATGCCATAAAAATTGCTAAATGTTGAACTTTTAATATCAAAACATTACATAAAAAATGGTCTGGTAGCTTTCTAATTTGATCGATTTTTTACCCTTTCCATAAAACTAAAAAATCGATCATACTCATACTACGTTAGTGACTGACTGCCCTCCCTCCTGAACGCCTGAACACGGAGGGCAGTCTTCATAATACCATTCTTCGTCACCAGGGTGGGAAAGAGCTCTGGCTTTTGTCACGTAGCCTCTAAATAACTTCAAAAAGCAGTTAAGCATCTTTAGATTACAGAAATGTAGAATCATATTTCGTATTCCATTCTTTCGAGGCGATGAGGGTTGGGTGTCGGTATCTTTAAATGAGTTGCAATCTTGCAACCGAAAGTAAGTATAAATCAACCATTGAAGCAAAGAAAACAATTTACAATGTTTTACGAGTTCAAGATTTTGTGAATTAAACATTATGGGATTCAACATTTTTGAAACTCAACATGCTAATTCAAATTTTACGGAACAAAAGGCGTCGTCTAATGCTGAATAAGAACACGCGGTCTTGTTGTAAATTATAATCTTGAATGTATAAGTAATTTTAAGATAACACACAACCTGAAAGTTGGCATCCAACTTTTTCATCCTACGACTAAATATACCTTACTTCTATTAACACGAGGTGAAAATATCAATTACATATTTGGACATTGAACTTTTGACATGGCAAATTACACTGATCACATATGATTGAACTATTCTGGACTCCTATACGACACAGCGACTTTATAGATGATTTGATACTTATGTATAATGGTAGGGAGATGAATATCTATTAACGATTTTCTTTTATATGGTGAAAGATATAGGCTCCCGAACGATTGGTACAATATAATTTTTCACCTCACTTGCTCGGAAAGAACTTTACGAAATCCGAGAGGAACATAGCATTTAATCATCTCAACCATCAAGGGTTTTTAAAAAAGGAATCTACGTACAGATTCAACTGAAAATGTATTTATATTTATTAAATCCCTGTGTTAGCTTAGCTCATGCATCAATCCTAGAATACTTTGGTTTCTCAGTTTTACAATAGTACTCCCAGAAAGAATATTGCAGTATTGCTATTTCTGTTTCGTGCTAACAACTATTAACACTTATTTTTTAAACTATTAAAAACTAAATTTGGGAAATAAAATCTCCCTTTAATGGACGCAAAAGGTCCGGTATGGGTTTATTTTTGATGTAAATGTTGTAAATTTCACTCATTCAGGTTTGATACAACTCTAAAATAGGTATATACTTATATATTATAACCTCACAACGGTGACAATGCAGAGAGCGCTTATAATTCACTTTTACTTATATCATTGAAAGAAAACCATATACTTGTATGATTTTGTTTTATTTTAAACAGTTTTCATGTTTGCAGTGTATATATATTTTGTTCAATCGTTCTGTATGTCAGTCCTCTTTGATTAATTACATTGCAAATACTTTAATATGATACAAACAATATTACAAACAATACTTTGACTAGACAGTACCTTAGTACCGACATAACCTTCATGACCTATATTGGGTGGAATCTCGATATTTAAAGTTTAGGCCTCCAATAAAATATGTTAGGAAAACTTTTAGTGAAATATTTAATATGAGCTAAATATAGACTTTGGTAATACGAGATTTTTTTAAAAAATAAAGAAAATTAGAAAAAGACTAAGCTATGTTTCGGTGTTTTTGTATTTTAGTGAGCGGGTATCGATTCCACTAAAAGTTTTCCCAGAACTTAATATTTAAAACACATTCTTGTACAACAAATAAAAATTACACATAATCTATGTCTACATTACATTTATATCTTAGCGAGAGAGTGTCTTCAAACATATTAAAATAATTTAGTACTTACATATTGTATTTAATTTAATAATGTATAAAATACAGCTCGCAACCTTCACAGCACTTGCCCATTCTCGGTTGTACATACAGTTTACACTATGCTACGTAGTCCAGCGACACACTCGCCGCCCGCGTCTCACTGGAACAAATACATCACTAGGTTATTACACACTTCTGGGAATCATAGATTCTACGCAGGAAAATTGACAAGTGCGGACGCTTGCCGTATATTGTTTTCTAAAACTAGTGCATTTATCTTGTTTTATGTGCGGGAGTGGTGATTTCTTGGACATGAAAGTTGTGTTAACTTGCTATTAAAGTTATTACGTTAAAGTGAACGACAATGATATATATATGCAGTGAAATGCTAATTTCTATCTTGCCGCGTAGAATCCACTGAAAACCTCAGAACTACCTTTATACTGAAATGAGACTGACCCTGACTTTTTAGATAATAAGAAAGAAACCTGAAGAAATATGAATTAGGATTTGGCTAAAAGGTCATAGTAACCATAAAATAATTACAACAAAAAAAAATTTGGTCCTGGAAAAGTTGTAAGGTGTAGGGTAGTAGCCACAACTTTCAGCTGCTTTAGGACAGATTCGCTTTACGGAAATATTGTACAATACTGTTCGAATTGTGTTCAATTTCGGTCTTCATTTTGTGTATACTTATGTGTTAACAAGTTTACACGTATATTAACTGATTTTACTTAATTTTTTTTAACTTTGAATTTGTATTTTACCTTTAATTTATTTAGATGGAAGACATACTTATTCTGGTATATATACGAATAGTTTTTAACAATCAGAAAAAAAGAATTGGGGTAATCAGTAAACGTAACTTAACCGGTATATCCAGTTTTAAGAAAAAGAAAATCTTAGAATAATGTTACTATTTCGTCCCATAAAATCTACAATATGTAGATACATAAAAAATATTTGGTCAGTGTCTCACCGCGCTCACGGCTCACCGTGCGGCTCGTTTGATCATCGTCAGGTTGCGAGGCTAGTGAGCGAGCGACGAGCGAGTCGTCGCGCGGATGTTCATTGATGCACTTGTGTGTTACTACCGCAGCACCGCCGTGACAATCGACTTACGAAATGGCATACCAATTCATGAATCGCGAGTACGTACTCATGCTGCGTGCATATTTTATGTGTGAAGAAAATGTTAGTGCCGGTTTACGTATGTACCGCGAGCTTTATCCAAACGCTCGGCAACCAAATCACTTCACGATGTTCGGCGTGTACCAGCGTTTGCTAGACCACGGGTCACTCCACATGCCCTCGCATGCACACGGCAGAGGAAGACCAGCCCTCTCACAAAACATATATGACGAGATACTAGAATTTTTCGCAGAAGATCCTCGTCGGAGCACTAACGACGACGCACGTCGTTTTGGTGTAAGTCAGCGTTGTGCCTGGAAGATAGTGAATTCAGCTGGAATGCATCCATACCACTACAGAAAGGTCCAGGAGCTCACTACAATTGATCTAGCCCCAAGGATTGCATTCTGCAACTGGGTGATCACTAACCCTATCTTGAATGTCCTGTACACAGATGAATGTTTGTTTACGCGGATCGGGCTGTTCAACCAACACAACGAACATTGGTGGTCTTATCAAAATCCCAAATTAACCCGACAGCATTCATTCCAACACAGGTTTAGCGTGAACGTGTGGGCCGGGATCTTAAACGAGCACATTGTAGGTCCATACTTCATTGAGGGTCGGCTGACGGGCGAAACGTATCTAAATCTTCTTCGTTCTATGCTGAACAATATGCTAGACGACATTCCCTTAGTAAACCTAAGAGGGCTCTGGATACAACAAGACGGGGCTCCACCGCATTACCATAGTGCGGTGCGGTACGTACCTACCTTAATGCGGAGTTCGGAGATAGATGGATCGGTCGCGGAGGTCACATCGCGTGGCCCGCGCGATCTCCTGACTTAACTTCTATGGACTTTTTCATGTGGAGTGAGATAAAACGAAGAGTGTATGTGAGTGAACCAAATACCCGGGAAATTTTAAAGGAAAGAATAATTAACGCCTTTGACGAAGTTCGACAACAAACAAACTTACAAAAACGTGCACGTGTTTGTGTCCAAAATAATGGTGGGCATTTCGAACAACAATTAGTAGTAGTAAAAGTATTTGTAGGTAAGTTGAAAGTACTTAACTATTTACTAGAATAAATCACATCAGCTGTTTGATCGTGTTTATATTCCTACCTATACATGCCTACACCGACGCGCCACACGGGCCGGGCCGGTGAGCGGTCGCGTCATAGGCAAGTGAACCGTGATTTGTGATATGTTTTTAATATTATATTATATAATGGTAATAACTTTGTCATAGTAAATAATAATAATGTTCTCATTAGGCCAATGTCAAAGTATATTTTGTCTGCTTCTGCCCTTAAATTTTTTCTGGTAGTTAAAAACTTTTCGTGTATAACGATACCACTAAAATATCGCTTTTCGTTTACAATAATACCACCCGTACGACTTGTACCACTTCTCTTAAACCACATAAGACGTTATTATGTCATATATATAATAATATAATAATAATTTATTTATTTTCTCTTCACAACAGTTACTTATATTTATGATAAAATAAGGTAAAAAAATTGTAATAATTAACATTGTGAGAGACTGGTGCCTGAAGTAGGTTTGTGCATGTGCACAACCTGTATTACTGGTCACCAGGACCCTATATGTACAGTAAACCAAAGACTTTACACTTATGCTTGCTTACCAAAAAATTTCGTTGAGCTAAAATGACATTTATTTTCTTACCAGTAGAGTAGCTATTTCCTTATAAGCGGTAGCTAGCTAAAAACGGTCCTGCGAGAGGGCTACGAAAGTTTCTGTGACCTTGTCTAACGCGCTGCCAGCTCAAATAACCATTGGATTTGGTAGAAATGGTAGAAAATTTTATATATTTCTTTTTTTATGACTTACATACATACATACATACATATTGTCACGCCTTTATCCCCGAAGGGGTAGGCAGAGGCATATTTAACGCCCACGTTTCCCCGTATGCATTTCTGTCCCACGTAACAGGTGGTGAGCCCATTGCCGTGTTGAAATGGACAGGCAGTAAACCTGTTAGTTATTTATATGCACACTTTATAGCTGCATCTCGGTAACGGTGTCGCGAGTCCAAATATTTTTATGATTTAGTAGAATTAATTGTTCATAAACTTAAGAACTTATCTAAATATTTCTACACTTCCTATAATTATTATTAAGAATTTCATAGTATTAAAAAAATACTCATTAATACTAAGTAAGAGTAGTACTTAAATGTTTGAGTTTGGTAATACTAAATGCAAGATCCGCCTAGACCCGCCATCTTGCTTAAAGTGTATATACAATCTCATAATAGTAGGTAGGTATATACTTACGTATCGATTGTTTTAAATTGGAAATGTACCGTTATAAGGTCATTGTATGCTTGTGCTTCGATATGCGATTGTGTTAATGTTCATATTAAACCTGTTAGATTTTCATGAAATAAAGTTAATTCATGTTGTGTGACAAGGTGCAAAAATGACTTATAACGGTAGCAGCTTTTCTTTCCACGGGTAAGTTACAGCTCCAACCATATTTTTTTAAGTAACATAGTATTTTGTTAATTAAAAGATTTTTTCAATCTCTTAGTATTAGGTAGGTAGATACGCAGCATCAGTTTAAATTGGAGATGTGTGACAAGGTGCAAAAATGACTTATAACGGTAGCAGCTTTTCTTTCCACGGGTAAGTTACAGCTCCAACCATATTTTTTTAAGTAACATAGTATTTTGCTAATTAAAAGATTTTTTCAATCTCTTAGTATTAGGTAGGTAGATACGCAGCATCAGTTTAAATTGGAGATGTGTGAAAAGGGGCAAAACCTAACATTTCGATTTTTGGAACAAACTTGAAAGCGACTCTTGGATTCATTTAGTAGAAAAAAAATCAGTCATTTAGTAGAAATCGTCGTATTAATGAAATGACATAAGCCATGTGTGTACCTATGCGTGTGTGTATCGAACCTACAAATGAGCACATGAGCAAGTGAGTGCGCAGCCGGGTGTACAACTCTCTCTCTCTCTCTTTGTCTCAATACACGTATTTTTCTGCAATTTTTTTTTGTAACGTTTATACCTCGTTTCTGACGGGGATCCCCGACTGTATATTATTTTTATATTATATATATTCTTTTTAATATTATTTATTTACAATAAATTCAGTAGGATCAAACAATCGTTCAAGGAATTTGTCCTGTGTTCTAATTGGTCATGGTCACTTATTTAGAAAGAGACACCGCCACTGCCGAGAGCCATCTCACGCGCTGATCGATTATTTCGCAGTAGTGCACAGTCTAGTTATAGGTATAAGGTCTTTGCAGTAAACTCAATCGTGTCATTTAACATGGTGGCTTTTAAAAGTGTATAATAAATAATAAAACTTACGCGTTGCACTCCGGGAGTGCCGACAGAAGTGAAAACTTATTTCGGCGCGTTAGACATTTTTTAGATGGATACAAGGGTGAAACTCAATTACTTAAGAATAAAATAGTACTATTATTCTTAAGTCATTGAGTTTCACCCTAGTAAATCGGGTTAAAAAAATATTATAGTTATTTATAATTTAACTGTGTTTAACTACACAAAAAGAGTTCCTTCGATCCGGATTTAAACCAGCAACCTATGGATTCCAATTTATAACCATCTACAGCCGACCCCTCTACCAACTGAGCTATCAAAAATTGATAACTGAGTTTGAAATTATCAATGTAATACTTTAAAACTTTTTATATGCACAATTTATAGCTGCATCTCGGTAACGGTGTCGCGAGTCCAAAGATTTTATATCATTTTAAAATATGCGTACCGCGCTGAAATAATTTTTCACTTCAAATTATTGCGAAATGTAATTTTAGGGCATAGCCCTAATTGCATTTAAAACCTTCTGTCTAGAGTTTAGGGGTTTGGAGGTGATGTGGGGGTTGGTGTGGTTGGCAGTGTGGTGTGGTGCGTATGGCGGTGTGGTGCGTATGGCGGTGTGGTGTGTTGTGGTTGGCGGTGTGGTGTATTGTGGTTGGCGGTGAGGTGTGCGGTTGGCGGTGTGGTGTGTTGTGGTGGGCGGTGTGTTGTGGTTGGCGGTGTGGTATGCAGTAGTCGGTGTGGTGTGGTTGGGGGTGTGGTGTGGTTGGTTGGCGGTGTGGTGTGGTTGGCGGTGTGGTGTGGTTGGCGGTGTGGTGTGGTTGGCGGTGTGGTGTGCGGTTGGCGGTGTGGTATGGTTGGCGGTGTGTTGTGGTTGGCGGTGTGGTGCGGTTGGAGATGTGGTGTGGTGTGGTTGGCGGTGTGGTAAGTTGTGGTTCGCGGTGTGGTATGTTGTGGTTGGCGGTGTGGTGTGCGGTTGGCGGTGTGGTGTGGTTGGAGGTGTGGTGTGGTGTGGTTGGAGGTGTGGTGTGGTGTGGTTGGAGGTGTGGTGTGGTGTGGTTGGAGGTGTGGTGTTGTGTGGTTGGAGGTGTGGTGTGGTGTGGTTGGAGGTGTGGTGTGGTGTGGTTGGAGGTGTGGTTTGGTGTGGTTGGAGATGAGGTGTGGTGTGGTATGATGTGGTGTGCGGTGTGGTGCGGTACCTGGTGCGCGGGCGGCGGGTGGGGGGGCGGCGCGTGGTGCGCCAGGTCGCGGATGGCGGCGAGGCGCAGGCGCGTGTGCGCGAAGGTTGGGCGCTGCGCGGGGTCGGCGTGCCAGGCGGCGCGCATCACCTCGTAGGGCCCGCCGGGGCAGCCCTCGGGCGCCTCCATGCGGTAGCCGCGCTCCACGTGCCGCACCACCTCCGCCAGCGGCTATAACACACACATCACGTCACAATATTTTTTTATGACCACTTCCTAGAAACCAGGCCATAAAAAAAATCGTTTCCTCACTGTCTGTGGCCAAGAATCTCGGATGAGCTCTCAGAAGCGCGCTCCCGACAGACTTTGTTAACTACCGCGAGCTCAATCGGAAGTGACTAGGCCATAAATAAAAAAAAAAATAGACTAAAAGGTGCGTCCTTGTCAAATCCAGACCTTAGAAATCCGCCTTACTGTAACACGATTTTGATGTGGAGTTGCAATTGCGATCATTTTAAATTTATTTTACAAGATCTTAATCTCCTTCAAATACAAAATCAAACGACTGCCATTTCTGAATATCTTATTTACTTGTGCAAACAAATAAATGGACAACCATTTGCATGCTTCACTTATAATAAGTTTGTACGTCAAAATTTTGATACTCACAATTCGCGGGTAAGGTACTCTCCCGAATGAATATATTTCCCACAGGAGGATACCAAAGCTCCACATATCAGACTTATTTGAGAATTTCTGTAAAAGAAATAAAATCTTTAAATATATTTTAACGTACAAGTAGAATGATATCAGTTCGGATATAACGTATTCATTTCGTTGTATACCTGAGGCTGACAGAGAGGGTACACTGTGTGATGAGCAATCAGATTCCTATGATGAAACTGGATAATAATATGAACGGGATAGAAAAAGAGGCAACAATATACATATACACGAGTATTTGTACCTACTGGCATTACTAGTGTCAAAGATCAGCTGTAGTACGAGTCGAGTCGAGAGGTGTCCTGTATGCAGTACTTACGTTGTAATTGTCGTAGTCGGCCACCTTGACCACGCCCTCGCCCGAGATGAGCACGTTGTTAGTATGCAGTAGTGTTGTGGTTGGCGGTGTGGTGTGCGGTTGGCGGTGTGGTGTGGTTGGAGGTGTGGTGTGGTATGCGGTGTGTGGAGGGGTGTGTGGTGTGGTGTGGTTGGAGGTGAGGTGTGGTGTGGTTGGAGGAGTGGTGTGATTGGAGGTGTGGTGTGGTTGGAGGTGAGGTGTGGTGTGCGGTGTGTGGAGGGGTGTGTGGTGTGGTGCGGTTGGAGGTGTGTGGTGTGGTGTGGTGTGGTTGGAGGTGAGGTGTGGTGTTCGGTGTGTGGAGTGGTGTGTGGTGTGGTGTGGTTGGAGGTGTGGTGTGGTGTGGTTGGAGGTGTGTTGTGGTGTGGTTGGAGGTGTGGTGTGGTGTGGTGTGGTTGGAGGTGAGGTGTGGTGTGGTGTGCGGTGTGTGGAGGGGGGTGTGGTTGGAGGTGAGGTGTGGTGTGGTGTGGTTAGAGGTGAGGTGTGGTGTGGTGTGGTTAGAGGTGAGGTGTGGTGTGGTTGGAGGTGTGGTGTGGTGCGGTACCTGGAGCGCGGGCGGCGAGTGAGGGGGCGGCGTCGTGGCGCGCCAGCCCGACGTCGGCCACCTTGGCCACGCCCTCGCCCGAGACGAGCACGTTGTTAGTATGCAGTAGAGCGAGAGCGGCAGTACTCACGTTGTACTTGAGCGCCTCGGGCGCGGTCCACTTGATGGGCAGCTTGGCCTGCAGGCGCGCCGCCTCGACGGGGTCGTCGAGCGCGGCGTCGTGGCGCGCCAGCCCGAAGTCGGCCACCTTGGCCACGCCCTCGCCCGAGATAAGCACGTTGCGCGCCGCTAGGTCGCGGTGCACCACGCGCATGCGCTCCAGGTACTCCATGCCGCAGCATGCGTCGCTGCAAACACACACACCGTTACCTCTCACTCAACCCCTCACCGCAACGTGTGCGGACTTTACTAATAATCATGTTTGATGAAAGCGTTCAATAACTACCAAACATAAAATTCAACAATTTTTTTACGAATTTCTAACTAAAAGAAAAGGAGTATAGAACTCGTTTTAAAACCACACTGGAAGGATTCCAGTCGGCCAGAACCCTGATTAACAATAAGTATATACATTAGATAATACTAACTACGCGAAGTTAATCTGATTGAGCTGCGTGACGTAGTGCCTCCCGCGTGACCGCAGGTAGTCGAGCAGAGATCCTTGCGCGCAATGTTCTGTCACTATACACGTGCTGCCTGACGACGTGAAAACCAACCCCAGGAGACGCACCAAGTTATCGTGTTTCAAAGACCTGAAACATTACAACGAACGAGGTAAATACAGTCACTAAGTAGACAAATTAACACACTCGTTTGGAGAGTTGACCTTCAATGACATTATTTAACATACATCCCGATCGCCCATAACCCAAGACCCACCTACGAAAATTTATTACCAGACAGAGAGACAGCTTAAGTTACAGCGGCTGATTTGTATGTACATTATAAAATATTATTAATATAAAATGTATGGGTAATACACTAGGGTCCGTATTCCAGAACGTTTATCAACACTCAAGAAACACTTGAGAGTAGATTTTATAAGGCAAAATCTAATGTCGATCGAGTATTGAGAAACGATCTGGAATACGGGCCTAGGTGTCAAATTGCCCAAGCTAAAATTGACAGTATTTAGTTCGGGCAAGTTGACTTGAATTGCCCGAACTAAATACAAATTTCAATTTGAAATGCCTTTCAGAACCTCGACATCTCTTTAAATGGTTTAGTGAAACAGCATTCATTTGACCACTTAACGACTTCTGGAATAACCTTTCTGGTTTTGATTACATATCGTCAACGTGGTTTTCCATCAGATATTACAATACGTATAGCCAAAATTATGAAAGTTACAATAGGAGAACAAAAGTAAACTATGTATACTTACGCCATTACACTAGCTTCTGCTCTGAATTTACTAGCAGCCTCCCGATCCTTTAATATCTTGACTGCGACTTTTTGTGAGCCATTCAATATGCCCAGCATGACATCACCAAATTCACCTTTACCTATGTTTTCACGCATCTCAAGGTCACGTTCATCTATTTTCCAACCTGAAATTGTTATAATTATAAAAATAAGAAAAAATGTAATGGGTTCTCAAGGTCAACAATAATGGAAGATTTCTAATCTTCAGTGTACAGAAACTTGAATTTTGAAAAAAGAACCCATTATTAATAACTAACTTATTAATAATGGGTTCTTTTTTCTTTTTTTGTTATTATGTTGTTTACTTTTCAGTATTTTTTACAACTGCCTTTGGTTGTTAAGGGAACATTTTCTTTTGTGGTACATTTAGTCTTTCATTTAGTAAGAAGTTATTCATTATATTCTATTTTGAAGTACAAACATGTATGTATGTACACTGAGGACTGCATTTATTTCATTACAATAACAATTTCCTTAAGTAATCATGTTTATTAAAGATTCAAATGAGGTAAATGTTCAATAAAGTTTCGTTGTAAATGATATACAATACAGTACATAATAATAATCCAGGTCCATCCGCGTGACTCCACACATCCACCGCAGCATCTTCATTTCCGTAACACGCAGCTCCTGCTTGTGTCGCTCCAATATCGGCCACGTCTCACTGCCATGTTAAAAGACAGGTCTAATAATGGTTTTGTAGACCTGTCCCTTCAACCGGATCGGCATTTTAGGGTCACAAATGATACCAGTCATCTCCCGCCATTTGGCCCACGCGGCAGCAATGCGTGACTTGACATCGCAATCGATGTCGCTGGACGTGTGAAAAACAGATACCAGGTACTTAACCTGGTCCGTGCGCTCGACCAAATCACCGCTCAGCGAAACCCATATTGACACTCCGAGAGAGTACACTCCTGCCGGATCCGAGAGTCTATAATCCTCTCGAAGATCTTCATGGTGTGGGACATCACCTTTATACCGCGGTAGCTCCCGCACTCCTGCACTGACCCCTTACCTTTGAAGACTGGAGTAAAAATACTAAGTCTCCATTGGTTTGGGATCTGCCCGCTGAGGAGTATGCGGTTAAAAAGATTTACTAAGATGCCCACACCGCGAGGACCCATCGCCTTCCAGACTTCGACTTCGACTCCATCGGGTCCGACAGCTTTCCGATTCTTCATGAGGCGAAGCGCAGTCAGGACTTCTCCAGGCGTTACCGGTGGCATTAGTCCCTGATTCGGAGGGAGGTCCGGAGGCTGCACCTCTTTGTGCTGTTTATTAAGCAGCTCGTGGAAGTACGAGCGCCATCTCTCCTTTACCGCGAGGTCTTCGCTTAACAGGTTGCCCTCAGGGTCTTTTACACAGCGACACTTGGATATATCCTGTGCCGCTTTGACACTCTAACATATTATCATGTATTGCATAGGAACTAATATTACATACTTGGATGGAATATTACAAGACTATCCTCATATCTCATCTATCATATTTTGCATGTTTATAAAAACTGTTGCTATTTATTGAATTAATTGTATATTTTATGTGAAGTTATGCAATAGCGCCATTGTTATTTTTTTTTCAACTAGCTGAATCTCGCGACTTCGTACGCTTAAAGTGACCCTACATTTTGACTGCCCGGTGGCGTAAGTGGTATGTGACTACGGCGCTGTGGCCCCGGGTTAGATTCCCGGGTCGGAATAAATATTTGTGTGAACCTCAAACGTTTGTTTCGGAGTTCGGATATTTCCCATGTATATTATATCTTTTTGCGCGAAATTCTGTTTTTTTTTTAATAAAAGTAGCACAAGTTACTCTCTACACCATCAGTTCTCTACTAGAGAAGATCCCGTGAAAATCATTATCTACCAGTAATCTGTCCAACGGCAATATGTTCTTGATGTTCATACCATAACCACAAGGCCGCCAAGGCACAATAACAAGCCTTTTAAAATATCTACTACTACTCTATTACTTTTAAAACAAGGTTTATATGGGTATGTGAACTCATAGTCCCAAAAAGGGACGGTCTTCCCAACTGAGGTCTGAGTTGTCAAGAATCTGTGTTAGGCAGAATCTTGTCGTTCTGTATTATAACACATATTACCTATTACAACAAAAGTAATCAACTTTATACAATATCTATGTAATTATCAAATATAGTCTCCATTGGTTTGGGACCAAAATGTGAAATTATGGTCCATCGAGCCGGATGGCATGTGGATGCGTTAAAACTTACGTGCGTCAACAAAGGTCGTCGCGCTATCCGCCTGGTCGGCGGCCGGCATCTGTGAGGAGTATGTGTGCTGGAAGTGACCCGAGCTTAGAGCGCTAGACACGCTCGGCGTTGGGGGGTACGGGGGAGGTTGCTGGAACAACAACAAACTTATTAATAACAAGCGATCGCTCGACTAGAATATTGACCCCAGGTTCAGGCGATTCATAAGCATGACTGACCCTCTGAACGCTTTCTGTGGCCGTCTACACACCTAAGCTACCGGCGCGCCCCCGGCGGATTAGGCTGACGGCCTGATTTTGACTGCCTCTGTGGCGCGGTGGATGTGTGTGTCCCACAATATTTATCTATAATATGTATGTATTTAAAAATATATAAGCATGTTTATCAGTTATCTGGTTACCATAATACAAGCTCTGCTTAGTTTGGAATCAGATGGCATTTTCTGAGTTGTCCTAACGATATTTCTTTATTTATTGATTTATCAATCATTAAGGATTAATTGGAACTCCTTAACCTATCCAAAATTATTTTCTCGTTCCTAACTTCAAGAGTCTCGTGGTCTCGTACGTCACATTCATACGTGCAAAACCACATAAGTTTGACGAATTTGGGAAGAACAGGAACGCCAATTACCCTCTATGGATTATGTGCTTATTATAATAACGCACTATTGTATGCGACACTTTAAGAAAAATACGCTCTATAGGCTTTTGAGCTCAAGTACTCTTTTGCGATTTTGTTATATGTCAAGGAGTACAATCGTGATTATCAGTCTGGTGAAGAAAGTACATCAGAAGAGTAATCTGCTCGTTCCTGCTTGTGCCAATCTGAATAAGTAAAAACTATATTTTACTTAAAAATTAAAATTTAGAAAAAGGTTTAGGTTAGGTTTACTTTGTAAATGTCAAAGAATGACAGCTGGTGAATGACAGCTGGTAAATGACCATGAATTTTTAAAAAAAATCAGTATATTTTAGATTTTCAATTACATTATAAATGCATGTGTACTTCAGTAAGATAAATATTTTATTCAACTATATAAATGATCTTACTTGAGGATGTGGTGGGTACGGCGGTTGCAGAACGCCATTGTTGTTGGCGCCGTTCGGAGATGCTTTCGGCAAACATCGAACTAGCTTCGTGCAAAGTCCGTCAGCGTCTTGTAGGTAATGCTGCAATGTTAAGATGGTATGTTATTTAAACTGGATACTTGTGGTTATTGAGAGTAAAAAAAACATAAAGATCATTGTTCTGCCTTGAATTCTTTTTGCTGATGTCACATAGTCTGTGGACCATGACACTCCTGGGCAGACTATATCAATACTAATGTAATCTGCCCAGGAGTGTGCCACCCTTTGATCTAAATCAGTGAAACCGTTTGACGATGCAACTGTAAATAGGCTACGGTGTCTAGTTCTCAGGTGGGTCGAATGCTTTTGTGCTAATTTTTTTTTTAATACCATTGAGATGGCTGAGAAGCGTACAGCCCACCTGATGGAAAGTGGTCACCGTAGCCTATGGACGTTTGCAACACCAGAGGTGCAGCACTCGCGCTGCCGACCCTTAGTAGAATAATAATAAATAATAAGAGGCCCTTTCTGGGTCCATCGCGTAATAAAAGCACATTCCGTTATTTACACAACAACAAACAGTAAAAAGTACTTACATGAATTAAATCTGTCATATTGTCAAAGAACTCTTCATCATCTATAGTTAGTCGTTGGTTTTGGTTGTCAGGTGCAGTTGCCCATTTCACTCTGTGAAAAGATAAAAGTAGGTTATATTTTATTTGTCATTAGGACGTTATTTTCAAACAACAAGAGAGTTTCGACTTACCGATAATGTTCAACTCGGCCACGGAAGCGGACACATAGTGTATGGTCTCCTGGAAAGTTCGTGCTCTCCCGTACAAGGAAAACGCCGTCTGAGGAGCCGGACAGCAGCGCCTCGGCCCGATCGCGAGATATAGCGCCGTGGTGCCATCTGTTCGTGAGCAAATTCAACATTTAATAAGTGATAACAAAATCAATATTCATCATAAACTGATATTTATTTGGGTTTAGATGTTTAATTAAGGAAAGTTTTGTCAACCTTGGGGGATAATTGAAATATTCAATTATCTGTATGTGGATATTTCTGTATATAGATATCTTCACGCTGTATCCCTGACGGGGTTGTCAGAGAGGACAGATCGCCAGGCTTCACGATCCATGCATACTTCTTTCGCTACTTGCATAGATATCATCCATAGTATATAGTTTCAGTCCTAATAATACCCATACGTGGGTTCGCATATAACTGACAAAGTGTAGTCTATTTATAGTAACAAAATTTTAATAAATACATGTGAATGACACTAACAACATATTTGAAAATAATCCTGTTCAGTTTGTGTTATATCTGTTTGTTCTGGAAATCTCCCAAACGGCTGGTGACCAATTTTATATTTTATACTTTAATGCTGATATTATACGGAGTAACTTATGCCAATTTATTCTAGAAAAAACATTAGGGTAACACACAAAAAGAAATTAGCGGGTTACAACACGCGTACGAAGACGCGTGCTCAGTTACAATGAGAACTTTGTTAAAACATATATATTTTTACCTATCATATATAATCCTAGATAATGCTATTCCATATTTGTGTAAGTTCACGTATCTTGTAATCCTATTATCTTTATTATTTATTTATTAAAATACTGTAACGAGAATTGCTACATATAAATAACCCATTTATCGAAATTTTTCACCTAAGGAATTTCTTTCTGTTTTATACATTCGTTTAGCATCATAGATTATGGCGTAGGCGGAGAAACAAAATCAAAATAAATCCTAGAAGTAATATTTCAATGAAATCAAAGTTTTACGGAATAGGTACTCTCGTGAAAATTCAGTTGGTTCTACAAGAGCTGGTGGCTAGCAACAAGTGATTAAGTCAGTTAAGATAAAAAAAAACCAAGTGTGAATTAATCTTTACTTAAGCCTTGATAGTGGTGAATAATTATATTAAAAATCCAGTGATTAAACACTTTTGACAATAGGAATAATAGTGTTAAGATGCTTTCTCCCTTTATAATTTTTTTTACTTTTATTTATAAGTACCTATACTTATTAAAATTCATACCTAAAGTTAAAACGTTTCATCTCATAAACTAAGGGCCGTATTACAGAACGTTTTTCAATACTCAAGAAACACTTGAGAGTAGTATTATAAAGCGAAAACTAGCCTTAAGTGTTTCTTGAGTACTGAGAAACGTTCTGTAATACGGCCCTTAAAGTTACTTCGCAACGTTTAAATAAGTCGGTGACTAAAGGATAATGAGATTTAAGACAGAATGTCAAGGTAAAGGAAAAGGAAAAACTGGTAAGGTTGCTAATAACTTGACAAAGTCAATCCCAGGAAGAAGTTGTTCAAGGTAGAATACATTTAGATCAAAGTCATTGTATAAATGTACTCATAATAACAACACAGTTGAAATAAAATTGCAACGCAGAAATTAATACCAAATTATGTCTTCTCTCCACGACAAGACAAATTGTTATTAATTTAGAAAATGTACCAGGGTTTCAGAAATACATTCGCTTTCCGTTACGCGGAGTAGTAACGTAAATAAAAAGTTATTGAAAATATATGCTCTTAATAAAATAAGTATGAGTGAATTCGAATATATTTACCGTAATGCTTTTTGTAAGCTGGAAGATAGTCAATAGATAATTAGTAGCATAATAAATAAAAAAAATGGGGCTGCCTGATGTTGTTTGAATGTTTACTATAATAAATAAATACTACGTATCAAGTTATAAAGCGAAGCCAGATAATTCTAGTTTTTATCAACTCTACTTTACATACTGACCAAAAATCAAAACATCACATAAGTATGTCCAAGAATAATAATAAAATATTACTCAGTATCGTGGGTGATCTCTGGCGGTACACACAAAAACACTTTGTGTGGTTTATAAAAGCACTCTGTTATATCAGACACAAACTCCATACTACTCGTCGCAATCAACTGAATAACATTATCAGTTTATAACAAATATGTTTTTATCATTCTGGAGATAAGGTTATTGATGTTATCATAATTCTGCTAAATAATGATTGGATTACTGTTTTTTGAATAAATAACTGTTGTTTCATAACCTAAACTTTGTTATTAGGAAGCACTACATGGGTTAAGTTCGTATACATTACCCTAAAAAGACATGCGTTTCTGCCCGTTGGAAGGCCACGATTTTCTAGGACACAACGTAGTGACCAAGTATATAGCCATATGATCTTCGTTATCATCAGAAGAGACACAAAAAGTCCTGCTTGACGTGTTGAGTACGAGATGATATATAGAATGATAGTACGAGATGATATATAGAATGATAATACGAGATTTGATTGTACTCTGGATGCGAAGACGGTGCAAAATGGATATAAATAGCAAGAAGGCGGATAAGGCTACGTAAACAAGGACTTCGGATTAAACCGAGGATTACGCTACAATGATGATAGTGTTTTCTTGATACATTTACGGGTACTTTTGCAGTGGCAAGATGGTTTGTTTGTTTTTTTTTGGGGATACTAACGATTGACCTCCTAAACCCGAGGTTGGCTCTGGGCCAGAGCCTTGTCCGTTCATGAAGCGCATTGACGACATAAGCTGGTAAAGTAGGTTGACCATTGATATTTTAACTAAAGAGATAAGACGAATGCAGCGTTTACTATGCGAACCTGTCTCCAAGTTTCGCCCACAACTCCCTACACTACTACATACGAGTCATATGCAAATGGTAATTTGCACACAAATGTCCATCACACGCTTTAAACTAATGACATTAATTTGGTTTCACACATCAATATTTTACTGAAGTAAACGTAGTACCATATTGCAAAAGCAATTTATTTATTACGTCTTTTGACAAAAGGCCAGGAAAAGAGTACGCTTAATCGGCTAGCAAACAATTATGAAAGTTGAAGAAGCGAAAGTTGTATGCCAGGATCGTAGCAAGTGGAAAGCTATAGTCTCTGCCTACCCCAATGGAAGACAGACAGAGTATGTAATTTATTTATTTACATTGAAATTATGAACGTTCGTTCTAAAAAGGAAGACAGCGCCTCACGCTTGTTTCACATATCTTTGAGGTTAACAGACGATAGAGTCTAAATAGAGAGAACAAAGTGCAATCTATGCATTTCGCAAACAATTGGTACGTGATATCTATTACAGTTCATAGGCCAGATGTGATTAACCCAACCTAATTATGTGATGAATTATTGAATACTTAAAATTAACCTACATCGCCAGGCGAAGGGTTATCTTTTATTTATGTACCTTTAGATGTCTACACTCCTTCTTGTTTATCTGTTTTATTAGAATAACAAAGTTGGTATTTATTCAGTGTGAGGCTATCGTCTATTACACTATTTGTTATTACATATACGAGACATTTACCAATGTATTATTGCTTCGTTGAGTTTTCGACATTTCGGCACTATTGCAAGCGTCATGACCAATGACGAAATAACGTAAACTCGACGAAACAATAATACATGGTCAATATCCCGTTATAACATTAAGGTGATGTCCCACACCATGAAGATCTTCGAGAGGATTATAGACTCTCGGATCCGGCAAGAGTGTACTCTCTCGGGGTGTCAATATGGGTTTCGCCCTGGTTATGGGACCACGGACCCTGTTTTTGCCCTGAGGGTTGTCGCAGAGAAATACAGGTCGAAGAACACGCCTCTGCACTGTTTTAGACATGCAGAAGGCTTTCGACTGTGTTCCTCGTGCGATGATCTGGTGGGCACTGCGGTCCAAAGGGGTTCCAGAGGTCTATATTGACACTATCCGGGACATGTACTGTGACTCCGATTCAATGGTTCGGACTGCTGTTGGCGACACGAAACCCTTCCCCATCACCGTCGAGGTACACCAGGGTTCGGTCCTTAGTCCGCTTCTGTTCAGTGTAATATTAGACGAATTGTCGGACAGCATCAGAAACCCGCATGAGCAGCCTCCATGGTTGCTCATGTATGCTGACGATATTGCGCTGGCAGACGCGGACAGGGGCAGATTGGTGCGACGTGTAAAGGCGTGGAAGGAGACGCTTGAGAACGGCGGTCTGAAACTAAATGTGGCGAAGACCGAGTACTTGCAACTAAACTCGACAGATCCCACATCCGTCCGCATAGGCGGTGATTTGGTCGAGCGCACGGACCAGGTTAAATACCTGGGATCTGTTTTTCACACGTCCAGTGACATCGATTGCGATGTCAAGTCACGCATTGCTGCCGCGTGGGCCAAATGGCGGGAGATGACCGGTGTCATTTGTGACCCTAAAATGCCGATCCGGTTGAAGGGACAGGTCTACAAAACCATTATTAGACCTGTCCTTTTACATGGCAGTGAGACGTGGCCGATATTGGAGCGACACAAGCAGGAGCTGCATGTCACGGAAATGAAGATACTGCGGTGGATGTGCGGGGTCACGCGGATGGACCGCGTGAGAAACTCTCGCATCCGCGGCAGCCTTCACGTCCGTGACATTGCAGACAAGTTGCAAGAGTGTCGCCTTCGTTGGTATGGTCACGTCTTGCGGCAACCGCCGGGCTACGTAGGTAACAAATGTCTGGCCATGTCAGCCCCGCCGGGTCCCGGTAAGAGGGGAAGACCCAAGAAGTGCTGGCTTGACGTCGTAAGGGATGACATGCGTGCCAATGGTCTCACTACTGGGGATGCCGAAGACCGTGCGAAGTGGAGGACAAAATGTAGGAAAGCGCACCCCGGGCGTCGCGAGACGCAACTGGGACAGACGCTCGGATGATGATGATGAATATCCCGTTATAACATTAGTATTAGAATTTAAGATACTTTGTTTACTCTAAAACATTCATTGTACTATCGAGTTAGCATTTCATTTTTATATTTGCTAGAGAAATTTTGATCCGTTTGCCTCTATATTATTGACGTTGACCGTACCGGTACAGACAAGGTACGGTGACGCCTTACAATTAAACCCGAAGGTCAACTTACAACTAGTAGAGTGAGGCGTATTAATTATAAACAATATACTTACGGCCATTGAGTCATGTTGACGAGCCGGTTGCCGGCGGGCGGCGGGTTGACGGATGATGAGTTCACCAGCACGTCGCTAGGGCCTTTCGTCACAGCTGGTAAACAAATACATATTTTATTACCAACAATTATGAAAAGCAATTAGTATGTTAGAATAGTTATTCTAAATTTAGTACATATTTCATTCTACATTTACAATCATTCTGAATTTCGACAGTTTATTATTTCGTAGATTGAACGCGCAAATCTCAGGAACTATTCCGACAGGTCAGATTTAAAATAGTCTTTTTTGGGTTGGATAGCCCATTTATCGAGGAAGGCTATAGGGCTATAGGCTATATTTTATCACGCTACTATCCTGGAGAGCGGTGCAGTAGTTATTAATGTCGAAAAAATTATTATGCATAATAATGCATTCAAATTTGCCCGATATTGTAGAATTTATAAGCGACAGGATGAAAAAGGTGCGAAGGGAGTTCGAAGTATGTCACGGGCGAAGCCGTGGAGGTCACCTAGTTATACTTATATTAATATAATGCGGATGTGACAAGCATTGGTTTGTTTATCTACCGTCTAACTATAAATAACTAATTATTACTCTGTCAGTATTAGATTAACAGTAACAAAAGATGAATGTATAATTCATCTCGTATTGTATGGGTATACGCGTAATGAATTTATGTATGTATGAAGTACGTGTTGACCGTGAGGCAATAGGTACTGATTTATATTTACGGTACCCGGCATACCATGTAATTTTTTGTATTGATAATGATATTCATTCAGTAACCATTAGGGATTAGATGTGGAAACATACGGAATGCTGGGTTTTTGATTGCCCTCACCAAAGTCACACTGAACGTAAGCGTGTTTTAGCGTAGTAGCGCTTTGAAGTGTAGCACGAATAGAATAGAAAAACCAGACACGTGCACGAGGGTTCCGTAAAAGTATGTTTCTTGCGTCATAAACGGTTAACTTATATGATTGATTTTTCAGTTTCAAGGGACTATAGACCTGAATATGTAATATTATTTTTAAGCCGACTTCACGCGTTCTCGTCTTGACAGACGGACGAACTACAAAGAGATCCGATAAGGTTCAGTTTTTTTCCTTTTTGGGTACGGAAAAAAGTAGAGATGATATAGAAATATTAAAAATAGTAGGGATCATAATCTGTCTATTTTAACACGGCAATGGGCACTGTGGGACAGGAAAACACATGGTGAAAAGTGGGCATACAATATGTATGCCTCTGCCACCCCTTCAGGGTTATGGCGTGATAGATAAGTATAAGTTAGTAAAAATAGTAGGAATATTCTTCTTTCATCCTTCATGCGATGCCAGAAACGGTTCGATTTGTATCAGACGATTGAAGCAGTTTGAATGATTTAAAAAAAAGTAGTTACCGGTTGTAGTTTGTGAAGTGTGCATTGCTGAAGGTAGAGGTCCGTTCGGGGCAGGCGTCCTAACGGAGGATGACATTAGAATCTGTTGACAAACAACAATTTTGAATGCTATAAAATTAAAAATTGAATACCCAGAAGTAAGCAATTTTGTGATTTGGATCTCTTTCCTGGATGAGAAAATCTCCGGTGCCTAAGCGGTTGACGAAACTGCTGAGTAACGGAAGAGGCAACGTCGAAAGCCCTTACGGATTTGGCTGTCGCTTTTATACCAAGGATTTATACCAAGTTTCTTACCAAGTCTCCTGCTTTGCAAAGGAGGAAAGAGGCGTTACGTTTTACAACTTTTTCAAATTATCTACTGAGTAATTTCGCTGCGGGTTCTAAAACATTCTTACTTCTCCTGGTACTTCACCGAGAT
Source organism: Thumatha senex (assembly GCA_948477245.1). NCBI lineage: Eukaryota > Metazoa > Arthropoda > Insecta > Lepidoptera > Erebidae > Thumatha > Thumatha senex. The sequence continues at coordinate 15,237,687 of OX419741.1, read as the reverse complement.
CGAGAACAGTGTAACTTTTGTTTTCTTGGTCATTGCTGTAGATCCTGGTTTACAGGAGTCACAGTAATGGGAATGCGGAAAATTAAATATTATATATTATATTAAAAAAAATCCGCATTCACACATTTCACAGGCAATTAATGTAAGGACCCCAGGCTTCAAATACAGGTAGGGTTTAGAAGCAACTCGGAAAGACTTAAGATGAAGAAGAAGAAGTAATTTCTCAGACTAGATGGGTAGGGGAACAAGACACAAAGATCTGGCTAAATTATGTGTATAACCTTTGTCTAGTAGCAAACTAGTGTAGGCTGATGATAATGAGATATCATGTCCACAATGAAGTTAGGTACCTCGATACGTTGGTTTAACATTATCAATCAACTTGTTTACCTACTTAAATACCAAGACTGTTCTTAGGCGGAAGTTCATAGTTGGACTGGGTTGTTCCACTGCAGTCACTTCCATGGATGGTAAAAAAATCATATTAAAGTACTCCAGGCAGGCGAAAAACTCTTACATTATCCATTTCATGTACATTTTATGAACTTGTTGTACTCCGTATTTTCGGACACATAACAGAGTACACGTATAACGAATAACTAAAATGTTACTAATATAAGTACAGTTATGTACAGTTACAAAACATCTATTATTAACTAGGTGCATAATGCACGCAATCATATTGTTGGGGAATACTCCCAGATTGTGAGGCTATGAGCATCTGTAAAGTATTTCTAATGAACAAAGAATATAAAAACGAAATAGTTAAATGATTTACTTATAAAAAAATATCTCTAAAGTGCTATGGACTTCTATTTGAAAACACTCGAACGACTTTTCGAGCAGGATGGATCTTTCCACTGTTCAGAAATCTAACTTTGTAGCCTGAGAGCTGTGCAATATGATAGGTAATTTGTAGTGGCATAAAATATAAATCAACTCCACAGTGTATATTTGTGTATGTCAATAAAATACTAAATCAATAGCACAATGAATATTTTAGAACGAACAAAGTGTCGTATACTTGTTATATACTGTTCGTTCTTAAATATTAATATATATATATATTAATATAAATCTGTCATTCTGATATAATCTTTATCCAAATGCGATACGGTTTGATTATCATATTAGCTATGATAATTTCGAATGGTCTAGTCGCTTCTATATTATGTGAGTGTACATAACAAGGTAAAATATATCAATACAGTAGTATGGCCAATGGCCTTCGTAGAGTACCAAGAGTAAGTATGTTAGATTCTAAGGACTCTAAAGCGTTTCAATGTAAATACTCTACAAAATTATACAACTTAACGATGATAAAAATAAAATAAATAACATTTCTTTTCGTTACGACCTAATAAACTTCAGTTACAACTCGCGAAAGTGTATGCATCAAAGTATATCTTAAATGTACAGTATTTCAACTTACATTATGTGGAATGCTATTCTGCAATGCGGTGGGCGAGAGAGGCGCGTTTGGCCCATTACTGCCGCTTACACTACTTCCACACTGGAACAATGTTTGAAATTATGTTAAAAATAACTACAATGTTATGTAAATACGCATACTAGTAAGACCTCACTTTTCTGCCGTTTGCCTTTACCGAACAAATACGATGTGATCTAGTGCTCTACAATACTTTCTAAGCGGCCGTGTGAAATACTCCTAGTCACAAAGGGGATCACTGAATATGAAGTTTACTTTCTGTCGTTTGTGAACTGGATAACACACAAATCATTTAAAAATGTTTCCACACTTCGACGATGGTAATGTTTCAATCGTTTGTAATAGGAACTGTTTGTCTATAAGCTTGTAAGTAGATGTGGTCGCACAAAGGGATATAAATTTAAATAGACATCGTTATTACACCTATGCTACTGTGTTATGCGGTGGCAATACTGTACTTATACTGAATAGGTACGATAAATTTTAAACAGTATTAACATTACAATAATAGTATGTATATTGTCTATGTGTTTCTACGGACTTTCGTTAGGTAGACAGAATTGTTTTTATTACATTGTTCAATGTGCAAAATTACTCGAAGCATAATTGTCATGGATCACGTATTTTAATTAGTGATGAGGTTGAAGTCAAAACGTTTTATCTCTTCAAACAATCAGAATTGAATTGCTTAATTAAAACGTTATCCTTAATTGTATTACAGTTGAGAAATCAGATGCGTTCAGACAATAAAAGACGAATTACAAATGTACCTAGTTGTTTAAAATTTCATCATCCTACATCATTGTGTAGAATAGAAACTGGATAGTTCAATGTAAATAATAAATTCGGGATGAAACATTTTGGGAATTGATCTGCCTCGGTGACGCAATGGGCTCACCAACTACTCCGTGGGACAGGACTGCACATGGTTCACCGTCATACATACATATATCAATCACGCCTATCCCGAAAGGGTGGCAGGGGCATATACGCCCACAAATTTTTGTTATTTAACTAACACGCTGTATCCTTGACGGGGTAGTTAGAGAGGACAGATCACCAGGCTTCACAATCCATGCATACTTCTTTAGCTTCTTGCAAAATCATCAATAGCTTCATACATGTACGTCTGGGTATCTGAGTACTTTTTGACTTTTCCGTTTTTGCGCAATCTGCTCACGTGGTCTTCAAAAGTAAGTTTCGACCTACCCTGACTCCTTGGTATAACATTTTGGAAATTCACCATTTTGGGAAACCAACATTATGGTACGGAAGGGTACTTACTGGCAGTTGATGAGGAAGCTGAGCCCGTTTAAGGCGGGTGGGCGCAGTGGGAGCCGGTGCGGCAGATGCCGAATACCAACCGCAAGGGCCCACGCCCTGCGCGCCCACGTGCACTCCGTGCTGAAAAAGGCACAACATTTATTTTAGGCGCAATGAAAAAGTTTCAATATTTAACATGTTTATCAATGACGCCTTATCCCCGACGGGGTGGCGGAAGCAAATACTACGCCTACATTTCACCTTGTGCATTGCTGTCCCACGTAATAGGCGCTGAGCCGTGAGCCCATTGCCGCTTTGAAATAGACAGGTTGTGACTACCCGCTGTTGAAATATTCAGGCCATAAGGCCTTTATTTGGCTTAACGACTGCTATGTTACTGGCAACCGCCTTACTCTATATATTTCATACAAACCAGGGCAGTGTCAGGGGGCGTTACCGTTTACTCATACGGTTACAATAATATCTCATACAAATGGCGGGCAACTGATGCGGGTGTGATTTTGACCTACAGCTAGGGACACGGTATCGAACAGAAAGTATCGATACTGCACTCATAAGTAGTATCGATAAAAAAGTATCGTACTCAATAGAGTACCGAAAAGAAAGTATCGATACTTTAAAGTATCGAGTACTTTTTGTAGGTCAGAACTAACAAGTTAAAAAAAATAGAGCTAAATATTTAGTAGTGATGATTCGATACCGTGAAAGTATCGATACCTACTCAAATGAGAAGTACTCAAATCATCTTGCGATACTACTCAAAATGAGTACTAAAAAGAATCGATACTTTTTTAAGTGTTCCTACCTACAGACGGACGTAAACTTGTATCCTATAATTACTTTCGTATCTACTAGGGCGCGAACGAGGGAGCGAGCAAAATTCCTTGCACTGCGGATGAGAGTTTAATTGTTGTATTCAAGTGAACAAAAGATGTGAAGGCTTCAAATTATCTTCGCTCTAGCCACTGGAGGATCTTGAAGGCCACTACACGCTGCTACTCATGAAAAGGTCACGTAGCGCAACTGAAAAGGCTAGCCTGGGACAGCCTCGCATCTAGAGTCACTATAGACATTTATTAGAGCAGCGTAATGACATCAAAATTACATTAATCACAGCTTTGTCTGCGACGTACTTCAAGCTCCCGTCGCACCTATTTATTCCCGTCGATTATAAATCTTACAATAATTTATGATTTTTTTTCCGATTTGCTGACATTTATGATTACTGCTCCGCTCTCCTGGGTAGTAGCGTGATAATATATGGCCTATAGCCTTCCTTCATAAATGGGCTATCTAACACAAAAAAGTTTTTCAATTCGACCGATTAGTTCCTGTAATTAGCACGTTCAACCAAATAAACAAACTCTTCAGCTTTATATATTGGTATAGATATTAATTTTATAATGAATAGGCTCAGAAAAAGGGGCCGATTTTAAAAATTCTTTCAATATTAGTAAGCTACATTCTTTGAGAGTAACATAGGCTATTTTGAATTTTTAAAAAGTTTAGGGTTCCGTACAGAATCTCGAATAGGTAAACTTTACCACACGGGCGAAGCTGCGTGCGTCAGTTAGTATAACATAAACTCATGGAAACTTTTTAATTCCTTGTACAACAACAGGAAAAAGTTTTGTCCTAGTAATGGAACTTTTGAACATCAAAGAGAGAAAACCAGACGTTTGACAACCAGAGAAATCCTAAACACGAACTCTGGGTCGCCAGAGTTGGTGTTAAAAGTGGCCAAGGTAACTTTTATGGGTATTTTCTGTCTAGGGTGTTCTGGTCCTTAGCTGAACTCGTGAAGGAGCACCCAGTTTTAAAATAAATAGTTCAATCCAGTGTTAGGGTGTCCATTTAGAGTGCTTTCAATATATCCGTTTTAATCTAACATTTATCTTTGTAAAGTGAACGTCGTTGTTTTAATATTATAATGTTAAATCTTGTGAGTAGAGGAGTTAAATGAGAATCTACCAGCTCTTCTGTTTACACTAGATTTGCATTCGCAAAATAATGTGTAAATAGACATGTATCGACTATCGACCCACTCATATAGCAATATTTTTTATCAGGCGCTTTGAAATCCGTGAATCAGTGTCATCGATTCATGAATTAGCATTTTTACATAATTATGAATATTAGGAATGCTTAGAACTTAAATTGTTGTCATTGTTTAACATTACAACGTTTTGCAAATTGCCAAATTATGCTACTAATTTTGATGCCAAATTATGCTACTAATTTTGATGCCAAATTATGCTACTAATACCGAGTTAAAGGTTGTCAAGTAGCTAACAGTCGTAACCGTAAACCAACCTCTTAATATACGACTATTGAATTTAAAACACAAAAACTAGTATGACACTATACAACATTGACGAAGAGGATCAAGTATTCAAGACCCCATTGATACCGTGAATAATAAATTGTAGCTACATATCAGCTGTGTATTTGTTTCGTAATTCAATAGTAATTGTTTCAAGTGTATAACGAATGGGTGGCACTTAGATAAACGTGAAATGTTTCTTGTCCATTGAAACGCACAACCTTGGCTTTATGCCAAAATCGTTGCTGCAGTTACGTTGGAGACAGCATTTTAAGATAATTTTCTTTTATGTGTGACTTTAAACTGCAGATATATTCACAACTATTGTGATAAGACAATAAAAAACGGTGACAACTAATATGCTTTGAGACAGAATGTATTTGGTAAAGATGTGGTAGTTAGTTAGTTAATTCTACGATGTGTGTATTCAATGTGGTTGGGGTTAATATCTATTAGATTACTAAATTTTAAGAACATCTAAATTATACTAGTCAGAGTAATAGACTTAACCGGAGAGTAGGAGTAAGTTACAGTTTGGCAAAAAAAAGTAATGGCGCCGCTGTTGGACAAGTGGCAAGCTGGCAATCTGTTAGAAAGCATTTTATTTCGATAAAGTATTGTACATGAATTTCTCGTACTGAATTTATTCAATAACATAGGTAAGCTATATTTTGTCAACATAAATTGACAATGAAACTAGCATGCAAAGATGTTAGTTGCATTTTAAATCTTTTTGGCAAAGCTGCAGAAGAATTTTGATTTTTTAATTTTTTTTGTGATACAGAGTTACAACTTATGTTACGTTGTCTAGACTACAAGTCGGTATTAAAGTTGGATAACACGATATAATGTTCAACGAATATTACATATTGATATGATACATCGGTAAAGAATTCGTCACTGCCAATTACCAGCTGCATATCTACATAACACAAATTTAGACTAGATTAAATAAATTTATTATGTGAATTATTAGTCGAAATAATTTGACGAATAACAAGTACTAAGTCACACGAGTCTTAGTGCAGACCTCCACCTTTCGGACTTAGCTATCTTAAGCCAGCTTGCGCTACTGCTGACTGACAAGTGTGTCTAGGCAAAGGTGTTTATGTAACTGGGTGGACGCTAAGATGAAGAATTGTCTGACTCAGAGTAATTATTACTGACTAGAATAAAATAATAACGTCCTAGAATTGTTTACTTCATTTGCATTACAATTGTTCACTTCTTTATTTTTAGACTAGCTAAAGAAAGTTACATGAATGCGTCAGTATTAAATTGGACAGCATAAATTAATTTTGGCCGTACGTGTCGTCATGGACTAGTTACGTTGTCGGCCATTTTAGACTCTATGGCTTACGTTAAATTAGGCTTACATTACTTATTAACATTGTAAGTGTACTAAGTTGCTGTACGTATACATTACTCATAACACAATATTTTTTCAGCGCAGCTGATTTATAGAAATTGTACTAGAATAATAACTTTCGTGATAATTGGTCATTATGAATAAAGGTTATAAATTAGTATAAATGAAATAAAGGGCATAAGTTCTTCAAGAACGTCACATAAACTGAGCCTATTCCAAAATTAAAATTTTATTTGAGGCATTGATCTAAATATGGACAAAAACCCTGAAACTAAATCATACTGCTGCCAAGTGCTAAAATTTTCCAAGCCATAAAGAATGACATTGGAGAAAAGTTTTCAAGCACTTTGACAAAGATTTCAAAGCATTATTTTTATTGTGCTGATTCTAAGGGCCCTATAACAGAACGTTTCTCAATACTCAAAAAACGCTTTTAGGCTAGGTTTCGCCTTATAATACTACTCTCAAGTGTTTCTTGAGTTTTCAGAAACGTTCTGTAATACGGCCCTTAGTCTATCCAACAGCTGTGTGTTCGTCGCAATGGTCGCAAGTAATTAGACCGTTGATAAACGAAGGGTAATATGTTTGGAATTTTATTATAGAAAGTAATAATGCATACCTGTACCAATGGCGGATGCGCCTGGTGCCGATGCACGTCAGAATTCATGTCGCGAAACTCCTACCACAACTGCTTACCCCTCATCATCTGTGGGCAAATAAAGTAGGTAGATTAGTTACGAATATTACAGTATCAAAAACTCATTTGGAAAAAAAAGTTCAAAGGGAGCAGTAATTTATTAAAATTTTTTGGCCGCTGATCTATCTTTTGGATAGTGCGATTGTTACTTTCGTAATATTCCTTTAGGACCATTGAGTTGATTTCGCATAAAGTTGATTTCCCAAAATGTTGACTATTTAATTTCGCAAAATGTTAAATTCCGATAAAGAATATGTAGAATTCCTCATAAAGTTGAAATCCTAACATGTAAAAAAGAACCTTAGATAGATACAATACTTCTATAATGTACAATATATTTACTAGTAAGTATATTAACATCTTCTCTTGTAAAACCTAAATTAACCGAACAAACGAAGTGGGTGAGGTTTATTGAAGATACACGCCAAAATGCAATTGAGTTTATGATTTTGTATGCGCGAATATAAAATTGTCTCGAAAGCAACGTACGTTTAATCTTACCATTGGCAATTGACTTTAAACATGATAAATTATTCCCTCTGTACTCTAGCCTGGGAGAGCTATTGAGGTATTTCAGACTTTAGAATTCATTCGTTCTGTATCCGTGGTCCGCAGTGAAATTTGTTAGAGATATTTTTTTTCTAACTAATATTATAAAGGCAAAAGTTTGTAAGTATAGATGTTTGTTACTCTCTTACGAAAAATCTATTAAATGGATTTTGATGAAACTTTATAATAATATAGCTTACACATCAGAATAACACATATGCCACTTTTATCCCGGGAACAAGTTCCTGTGGGAAACGTGAACGGGAAAACTTCACTACGCGTGCGGAGCCGCGGTCGGCAACTAGTAAGGATATAATGCTATGAGTGTCGGACACTTTTCACACAGCGCCATCTAGCCCAAAGTAAGCTAATATTAGCTTGTGTTATGGGATCTAGTTAACTGATAAACATACTTATATATTTCTAAATACATACATATTATAGATAAATACGACGCAAATTCAGCTAAGTAAACACATACATGGATAAAGTTTAGGTTTTATATTACTGTCATATCTAAGTTATTATTATACACTAGAAAAGATATCATATTATAAATAATTTATCGTAACGTCTGTTCACAAGTAATAATTACTTAAGTTCCGCGTAAACATTATCGTAAACGTATTAGCAACACGACAATAGAACATTTATAACGGTCTGCAATAAAGTCGTCAAGAATGAAAAGAAGTAGAAGCAATCGATGACGCTTCAATGAGAAAATTGATTCAGAGAAGAGTAGCGCGATAGATTGGGAATGTATCGATAAACTTTCAATCGATTATATCGAAGAAATTGGAACAAACAGTTGACATAGTATTGAATACATAGTCCGAAAAATGTCTAAAACGCCGATTGTCTTTACAGTTGAGCGCTAATTGCAGAAACCAAAGGCGTGGGCTGGGAGTGGTTGTGCTGATTCACTCTCGTTCTCTACCGATCATGTGGAACTAACGCACGGTGGCGATGGAGCGCCTTCGACCGTGTCGGACACGAGTGTCGTGACTGCGCTCCCTGTCCGTGTTATGATGCACATTATTATCTAACAACTGCAGGTGGAACTTGGGAATACGATCCGATAATATGCAATTACTAGCATGTGAGTTGTGGTATCAATGAGTTTTAATTTACATTCTGCGTTTTCCGACAATGTATAACGCTGCATACGAAACTATGAAAAAATCAGTAATTTATATAAATTAAAATGTTTTTATGATCGTAAATCATATGATCGGTAAAAAAAAATATTTAGTCAGATACAAGACTATTTAGACCTTGCGGAGGTGCTATGACCAGGCATTTGCTCCTCACGTATCCGTTCAGCTGTCGCGAATCGCTACGGAAGCCTACTTGCATCTGGCAGTCAAGACACGAACCGTGGATGTAGTAATTCCTCAAGTAGTCCATTCACTGTCCTGGCGCAACGTGCTTCCACCGCAGCTTATTGTTGTGATACATCTCCTGATGTCCGCAAAAAGGTTGTAGCTCAAACATCGACTACATTTCATTAACATATAAATTGTTTCTTTTAGTTTTATAGATATTCTTCTGTCTTACAGAATAACTATGAAGTTTATAATTATTTTATTGTCTATTTACCTACAGTATTTAAGTATTATAGAAAACATGATAAGTACTTATTTTCATACAGTCGTTTGTTTTGTAATGTGTATTCTACTTACTTGTGCGTCATCTATAACTATTTCACATTTTATATATGAGTAGTTTTCCGCCGTAATCTCCACATAAACCTTTAAACGACCTTTTCGAGCTGAACTTATTATTTTTTTAACTGGTTTAGCAGTTTCAGTTTAATTATTATTTATGAGCCCTTAGGTAACTGAATAATCGTTAGACCTAAGTAGTTTAATCTGTTGGTAAAACAATACACACTTACTTTCGTCATTCGTGCAGTAAGGTCATTCGACTAATCAAGAGCTTCTCCGACACTGATAAACCTGCCCCAATAATTGGGTACAACCGGAAATTCGCAACTACTATGCAAGGTCGACGCAAGTAGTCTATCTCAATAACCTATGACGAACACAATGTATATCGATAGTTTACAGAACTTGCTTAACTTTTTATGATACTGATTGATGTAACAGAGTATGATAATATGTTGGTTATAGATTTGAACAATTATTTATTGAGAGTATGTATATTCTCTCATAATTATTACCGTATGTGATATTTGCGTGCTTAGGAAGACACTGTAATCCGTTGATACCAGCTGTCAGTAACTTTTTACCAGCTTTAAGCATTTAAATAATTTTAAGACCTTTTACACTTATTTATTAAAAGAGTGTCACATGAATGACAAAACAGGGTTAGATTTGAGGGTGGAGAAGTTGAACTCACGTCACAAAGTGAGTTTTAACTCTTTTGTGGTGAGGGTTCCCACAGAACGCATCGCCACCTTCTTGAGTCCCGACTTTTGGCCAACAGGGGTGAAGTTCAGGCGCTTCAGAGGACGCCTGCCAACGCATGATCCCTCGACCTGCGACACGTCGACGTCACAACGTGTAACTTAGGTTAAGTTATTATTCTATGTATTTTTAGGATTAAGGTACGAGTATGGGCCGTAGAATAAGTTTATAAGATCTGTAACTTTTCTCGTGTTGCCTGATAATAAAGAATTTTTATTATTTCCTTTATTTATTATATACACATAAAAATTACATTTTTACATAAATTATACTTATTAAAAATCGATTTAAAAATATAAAAAATAGTATCCCGCCGGCATCGGGTACAGGGACCAATATACCGGTGGTCAGGGCTGCAGAGACAAGAACTTCCGCACAATACGTGCCGTGCCCAGAAGAACCGCCTTCTGCATCAAGCCCTTGACCCAACTGCCTAACGCGAGCCTCTTGAGATGTTGGTCGAGGCTCTTGGCAATCAGACCATGTGCCGATACAACTATCGGAACAATAATCGCTGAATCCACATCCCACATGTCGACAATCTCGTGAGCAAGGTCCAAATATTTTATTTCTTTATCCTTTTCGGCTTTTACGAGATTCTCGTCATGTGGAATGGTTATATCAACGATTAATGCGAGGCGTTCTGACCGATCTATTACCACTATATCAGGCTTATTGGCTACAATAGTCCTGTCAGTGATAATAGATAGGTCCCAGTATTATGTGACACGACCATTTTCTAGAACTGGGTCGGGTACATACCTATAATACGGTACCTCTGAATCGACAAGGTTATATTTCAGTGCAAGTTGCTGATGGACAATTCTGGCTACTTGGTTGTGCCTATGCAAATACTCGCCGTTGGCAAGACGAGAACAACCAGATTGAATCTCTTAGACATATAATATGTCTAAGAGATTCACCAGGAAGGTGGTATGCCCGACATATGTCAACCGTACCATCTCTCAGAATATACTTCCGATATTATTATTATTATTATTTTCTAGGTACGACCGGGCGTGGGAGTCATGAGTCTTATCCCTTAATCTACGACCAATCTCAGATATAAAAAAAATCTTAACTAAGATACAGTTTATATAACACCAATCTCAAAAACAAAAAATATCATAACTAAGAAATAGTTTCTATAATGCGTGATAATCTTCCAATCCAAATGTAGTATTATTTCGATTTTGATTCACTTGACCTAGCCTGAATGTGAAGTCGAGAGTGTACACGAGCTCGGACATATAAACATAACGCAATACACTGTTTTACTTCAGTTGTGTGCTGTGCCACTCATGCAACAGAGATACGCGTGGGTGCACACCGCCATACGGCACGACATATACAGTAAAAAAAAGGCTTTTATCATGCAATCTAAATAACACTTGCCCGTAATAGGTACTTGTCCAGGAATTTTGTTAACAGTCAAATCACTCGGTTCTGACTTCACGCCTTTATCTATTTCCCGAAAGGATATTGTCAAGGGGTATTTTGTCCAACGTAACATGTGTATTACGGCAATAGGCTTACATTGCCGTAGTACGCGTAGAAAACAATCATAGTATTATATATTATGTACGTTTGCCAGTGTTTGAAAAATCTCTTACGATCCTATAACACATTACATATGAATAAAAAATTAAATGAAAAAAATTAAAGCATTAAATGCTTCAGTCGTGTAAGCAAAATCAGTTCATTGGCAACATAATTTGATGTCTAAATGGACTGCAAATTAAGTTTATTTCGCTATATTAAAATAAACGTATTAAAATAAAAAAAATCGAATATTCTAAAAAGAAAAGAGAGGCTCATAAAATCAGCTGTCCGCTGTTGAATAATTTAATTCTCCAAGTATTATGTATTCATTTACCAGACTAAGGGCCGTATTCCAGAACGTTTCTCAATACTCAATTGACGCTTAAGAGTAGATTTTATAAGGCAAAATCTAGCCTCAAGCGTTGTTTGTGTATTGAGAAACGTTCTGGAATACGGACCTGAGTCACAGAAAACCAAGTCGAATATATAAAACAGAATTTGACAGTCATTTTTACCATTTGATACAAGTCATGAATCGATTACACCATTATCTATATATATAAAAGGCAAAATCACTGACTGACTAGTTGATCACGAAATCTCTGAAACTACCAAAGCTATGAAGCTCAAACTTCGTATGGAGATTCTTTTTAATACGTAGGTTTCCACTAAGAAGGGATTTTGCGAAATTCTACCCCTAGGGAAGTAAATAAGCGATAAACGGTTGTATGGAAGTTCGTCATTTTCAAAGTTAGAAACTTGAATTTACGTACACCTGTTTTTGGTTACACATAAATGGGCACGTGTTTGACGGTTTTGTAAAAAAATACCTATAAGGGGGTAAAACACTAAACAAAAAGTACTAACTAAAAAAAAAGGTTATTACTCTATTAAAGACTATTTACAGGACAGGGATGCCTGGAAATGATATGCTGGAAAAGAAAATATAAGTAAGCTAACGAAGTTATGAAGTCTGAACTTCGCATGGGGGTTCCTTTTAACACGTAGGTGCTATGAAGGGGTTTTGCGAAATTCTACCCCTAAAAATGTAAATAAGAGATAAACGTTTGTATGGAAGATTGTCATTTTCAAAGTTAGTAACATGAACTTACGTAGCTACACCTGTTTTAGAGGAATATTCTAAGGCGTGTTTTACCAGCAAGTTCGGTGTTCCTACGAGAACGGAAACTATGCGAGTAAACCACGCACAGCCTAAACATTAAACATAGGTACATATCTGAAATTTAGTGAAAGTATTTATTAGTTATCTACCTTTAATCAGCACTAAGAAAGGAATACCCGGTATTCCTACGGGGACGGGAACTACGTGGGTAAAACCATAAACAACCTAAAATTTGGTGAACGTATTGTTTACGTACCTACGTTAGATGAGCACCAAGAAAGAATTCCCGGTGTTCCCACGGGAATGTATTCTTACTAATATTATAAATGTGAAAATTTGTAAAGATTTCTAAATTATTTGGACGTTTGTTATTTAATCACATTTTGATGAAAATCGGCATATAGGTAGAACATTTTCGAAAGTTGCTGCCCGCGGCTCCGCTCACGTTTGTCGTTAGTACACAAAAACACAAAGATGTTTTCCCGAGATATAAAGTAGGTACCCTATATATTAATTTACGAAATATTTCGCACCGGATATTCAGTTCAAGCAGTTTCGTCAGCGTGTATATCATTCAAGTAACTCATCAACTCACTAGTATTCCGATTTCATTCTGTTTTTGTTGTTAAAAAGCGAATACTTCAGCAAAGCCTACGCACCACCCTCTTTAACTAATGTCTGTTTTTTGTCTGTTTCTCTTATGTGGCGCTAACGAAGTTGCGCGGGTCAGCTAGTGTTTAATAAATGTAATGATACATGACTGAGTGACTTAAGTGTAAAATTTGTACAGAATGGTAAACCTATCTATTATTTGCAGTAACTACGCATTTACACATCTGTGCACATAACAATGAAGGTCGTAACCATACTATAATATAATTTAAATTGTCCTCACTGGACAATGAGCAAACAAGACAAGCGATTAGAACATCAACAGGAAAATGTGCCTATCGCCTTAGTCAACGTTAGTTCGTGACGAATGGAAATGTATTAAAAATATAAGCAATAAAAAAGTTATAATTGCTACCGTTTTATGCTTTGTAACTGCTTTAATTCACAGTGCGACGTAAACATTTTTCACTGTTCACGATATTCATTACTTCACTGCATGTAATTTCAACGTGAGTCGCAGTTTCTCGGATATTACATAGTAAGTCGGACAAAAAACTAATTACAATACTAATCCGTTTATAATATAGCTCATATCGAATTGAAAGGTCGATTCCACAGTAACATACAAGACACAAATGTGTGTTTTCGCCGCAAAGAAAACCCTATGTACTGCAGTGAGTGACTATGTACGTGAATCGCACGAACATACGATGCGATTGCGACCAACGATATTCGACCAATAGTATATCTAGCATTTTAGTGTCAGAACTTGCGATAATCAGGCATTCGCACTTAATGACGACAACGCCTGTGGTGCCATCGGGATTCTTAGTGTTGACTATTCTAGTAACGTCCAGTACCATAATATTCATTTAAAAGTGCAAAACTAATTTGCCGCGAAGTTATGTTCTTTCATCAACTTTCTAAGGTTTTGTCTAAATATGTATATCAACAATAACTTCTTCTAAAACAAGATTCAATCTCTTACGCAGACTAATATATGGATAGGTACGATTACTTATCCACTTCTCCAACTAATTGTCGTGCATGCGACATCTTGTCATGCATGCGACAGAGTAGAGAGACGTGATCAAGGGATTTCTAGTTACGTGTAAGGAGAGCTTATCGTGTAGGTATTTGTTATTAGATCACCACTTAAGAATCCGTCACAGATCCGTATATGGTGTAACCAGGTCAAACTATTTATTGGGCGACGCAAAGTACCTATAGGACCTGTATGCCCTGGGGCCAGCACACGTTGCGATTTAAATAATATACACCCACGAATGAAAATTATGAAATTCAATAACAACTATTTTCAATTCATTTATCAATTGATAGGTAGACAAGGTCACTATCGGCTTATTCAAGAACTTGGCACGTTATGATTACCATAGGGATTTTTTTTTCAACACCAGAAGAGCTACACTTATGTTCCCGATCCCATTAAAATCTTCTAAGACCCTTTTTGAAGGTTTACGTTACGAAAACTAAAGCAGGTAGTTCGTCTTCTATCTATATATTAATAAAACTATGTGTGACTCACTCATCTATCAACGCCCAGCCGAAACCCTTACACATAGGAACTTTTATGTTATTCGGGTCTTTTTCGCGTAATCTTGAAGTGAAGGTCGCGCGTGAAGGTACTTGTCGGTGTACTTTGGCTTTCTATAAACAATGTGCTTTAGGGATCCATCCTTACACACCATGACTGTTTGTGAATAAGATGTGAGTACCTGACGAACGTACAAGATGATGACGCCCGCCGCTTTCCCCAGTCTACTCGTGACCACGGCTATTGCAATATAGCCGAAACGTCGAGAGGTGAGAAAAAGTTTAAAATATTATTAATAATGTAAGCACCCACTGTGAACAGGTTTTCAAAATTTCACCCCTTAATATGTTAAATAGGGATAATTATAAGGGATGGACGGTTGTATGAAAGTTAGACATTTTCAAAGTTAGAGACATAATCACATACCTATTCCTAATTATAAAAAAATGGACACTTATATCGCGGTATTGCACAATTTTACCTATAAACAGGTAAAATAGAGGTTGTTTTTTACGGGACGGGGGACGCATTCTTATATTCAACTCTAGTGGAAGCGCAAGACTTACAAAAATGAAATTTTTAGTGTGCGCTACCCTCATATACACCCACTAATAAAGGATTTTTAGACATTTAAATAAGGGATAATTGGTTTGGATAAAAGCTCGTCCTTTTCCAAGTTGGAACCAGAAAATTACGTACACGTGTTTCACGGTTTTGCCTAATTTAACCTATAAAGGAGTAAAATCGAGGTTTTAAGTTTATTTCGGAGATTCTCCATTTTGAAGGATAGCAGCAACAAATTTCGTTTACCTATTTCTCATCAAAAATAAATAAAGAGATGTTTCAGGACTTTCCAAAATTCTACCCTAAAGGGTGTAAATAGGGGATGAAAGATTGAATGAAAGTATTTAAAAACTAATTAGGGGCAAGAGTTAAAGGGGTAGGGGGAAGGGGGTTGCAAAGGAATTTTGAAGTATAACACAGGTCAAGTCGAGGTGGCCTTATCTATATTCTACCCTGCTTCTGATTAAGAATAAATAAATACGTGTTTCTGGATTTTCCAAAATGTTACCATTAAAGTTTTAAAATAGGTGATCAAGTTTGAACGAAAGTATTTGAATATTTATAAGGGCATGGGTCAAATGTGTGAGGTGCAAAGTTGTTTGAAGAATGTCACGAGCGAAGCCGAGGGGCTCAGCTAGTTCTTGATTATATGGGTAATTAGTTGTTTAATTATTAAAAAAATCTGATCTAATTAATGTAACTAAAAGAAGCACAATTTTTAAATGCCAGGAATTTTTGAGTAGCCCTCTATTTGCAGATTTTTTAAGTCACTTCAAATCAATTCGAATATATTTTTTTAGTTTCCTTAAAATTTTACTGAAATTTAAGACAAATCACACACATAACTGAGACATTAAACCAAAATCAGTTACTTGCGGTTGAATCTGTTCGCATTGACTGCAATTAAGTTGCTTTGCGATCGATTGAACTATCAACGGAAGTAACTTATCCAAGCATGACCGCGACTGTGTTACATAACCATAGAAATCGATATGAGGACTATATCAAGATCCTGGGTTTCATGGTTGTAGAAATCACGATACTATAAGTCGGGTTCACTGCAATTATAGCTTTTAGACTTCGAAAATTACATAGGCTGAAAGCACGTAAGCAGTCCGCGTTTGCTTGTAACATCTTGATACTTGGTAGACTGTAGAGAAATCCCAACAAGAAAACAACACGAGTAACTAGATGGGCCGCCCGAGGACTAGCAGGCGCGTGCCGAGTTGAACGACCACGCGGCCAAGGGACCACGCGCGCATTTCACTTTCATCGTATCCCGTGCCGCCGCCCGCAGAGACCGCGTCTCTGCCATTACAGAATAACATCATTCATCACTTCATCAGCCAGCGTCCTGGTTGTTTGACTTTTAGTGCAGTTTAGTAAATGGTATCGAACTCAGTTTTATGCAGAAACAACAGATGCAACATTGTTTCCACACCAAGTTATTGTTTTAATGCTCTAAGGTTCGTATTCCAGAACGTTTCTCAAGACGCAATAAACGCTTGAGGCTAGATTTTGCCTTATAAATACTACTCTCAAACGTTGATTGAGTATTAAGAAACCTTCTGGAATACAGCCCTAAACGTTTTTGATAGGTATTCTTAATAACTCTGAAATTTATAGACAGGTGATTCAATAAAATTTGCCACAGTGCCATATTGTTGACCCAAATTAATTGACGACCTTTTGACCTTTACGACCAGTCGAATATCCCATTAACCAGGGAAATATTTAGATTTCCAAGAATCCAATTATACAATTGAAAAAGTTACGCTGATTTTGTAGAAAATATAGGTAAATGATATTACGAACGGAATTCATAGACAGCTGATAGTTAAGTTTGATTCCGTAAGATCATAAACGATCGTATCGTACGCATTCTTTACGTTTCGTAAACCGGTTTTATGACGAATTGTAAACAATTTTTTTTACACGTGTATATTGCAATCGTTGCAAAATTTACTATCTGATATTAGACTTACAAATGACAAATTTTACGGATGTGTAAATAATAAAACATGTTTTTGAAAATTAGATTATTATAATAGAAAAAAATTAGATTATTTAATTAGAAGTCATAATGGGTGATGTGATATACAGATCAAACCGTTCCTACATAGTTACCAAGTTCAAGCTAAGCAGATCTCTATAGTTTTAAATTAATCTCAATCGAAATACTGATTCTATTCGGCTGGAAATCAATGCCTTCTAAGAACAACTGCGCTCGCACTCTGAAACCCTGAATAGGTTTACTCAATATGTTTACGAATAAGTTTTCGTGTTTTCAGTAACTTCCTTACTAGTGACCTTTTGATAATTACATCATTTTCCTATTGACCTGGCCAAGGTGAGTTCTTAAGCGGCAAGGTCAAGTCTTATTCTTATAAGCACGTTTTTATACTCTTAAGAATAGTAAATAAACATTATTTGATATGGACGGCAATTCTGGATCATGCTTCACAAAAGTCAAAACAAATTACAATTCAGCAGGGAATTATTCGATTCGGTTTATTTTGGAATGGCTAAGATTTGCTGCTTATTGGATGTTATTGGGTATCAAAATCTCCGGGCAGAAGCGACCTCACTTGCAATCGGTGCACCTGCTGACCCACGAACGAAGATACGTTGCAGGCACCTTTGCAACAATGCCTAAAAGCCAAAAGTCAACTGATAGCTGCTCCTAGCAGCCAAATAAAAGTGGGTGATTAAGAACCTGCGCCACTCTGTAAGGGAGAAAACCTAGTATAATATTGGTGGCATTTTAACGACCCAGAAAAATCTCAGTTTATATCAGCCCATTGACTCCCACCATTGCTGGGCATAAGAAATATTCAATTTTAGGGGGTATTTTACTTGAACTTTTATTCTTGGCTAGGGGTAAAGCTTTCAGCATCTAATTACATTGCTTTCTGTAATATGTCTTAGTTTTACGGTCAATAATGCTGAAAGGCAATAACTACTACAATTAAGAATGAGTCGAATATAATTGCGTTTCACTTCCTGTGAATAATTTTGGTCAAACACTGAAATAGACGCACGTAGAGTTGCCAACACAATACATTAGCCATCTATAAAAGGACTTCAGACTAACGTATCGATTGAACCGACACTTAGTACATCGCATACGGATATGTCGGATATGGTTCAGTTATATTGCATAATGCGGTTCAATATGAGAATGTTTTTGTAAAAAATATACCTATGTGCCCTCACGCCAATGGTTTCACGTTCGGACATATCAGATAACATATCCCGTGCAAAATGTAAAATTAGAACTTCGGGCCACTATTAAAAGGTTTACATGCAACCAGAACTTTGAAATATTCTGTAGGAATCATTTTAGATATTACCAAACTTCAATACATAGTAGTAGCAGTGGCATAAAATTTAGAAAAGAAAATTTATTGTAGGATATTTAGTCCACACCTCAGTAGGCTTGATATTTTGGTTTCTTGTTTGCCCTATGGTACATTATATACATTATATACAAGTATCTTTGGATAGTTATTTCAAAAATATTGTATTTTTGCTTCATTGATCCATTTGTCATACACACAGTCAAACATTATGCTAAAGGACGCTTTCACATAATAAGTGAAGCTACGAAGACACCTAGGTTTGAGGTGTCTTCGTCGCATTACAGTAACTGTGCAATCGAAATCCATTCACTTTAAAGAAGCAGTCGCTTACGTCGCCTACTTGATAAATGGATACCAAGCCATGCTACTGCAGTGCGACTTAGAACTGAAGGCGCTCTTAGGGCCGTATTCCAGAACGTTTCTCAATACTCAATCGACGCTTGAGACTAGATTTTGCCTTATAAAATCTACTCTCAAGTGTTTCTTGAGTATTCATAATCGTTTTGGAATACGGCCCTTAAAGTGCTAATTTGAGTCAAATGTTTAAATTATTAAATTACCCTACTATCAGAAACTCTGCTTCTGTGGCGCGGTGGTCTACGCAAAAGGTCGTGGGTTTGATTCCCACCCAGGATAAAAGTTTGTGTGATAAGGACGATTGTTTATTCTGTGTCTGGATGTTATTTCCCTATAATATGTATATCAGTTATCTCGTTACCATAGTACAAGCTCTGCTTGATTTGGAATCAGATGGCATTGTGTGAGTTGTCCCAATGATATTTAAAAAAAACTGGAATGTGAAAGAATTTACAGTACCTAAGAGTAGTACGATGGTATGTCAGTATTAATTTCAATCAATTTAATTGAATTGGCGCAAAGTATTTCCTTTCACCAGTACCGTAATGTTTCGAAGAAATAACTTACAATACGTCATATTTTAACCCTACTTTCTGCCGGTTAGAGACAGGATATGTGCAATGAAATGATAAAATGCAAATTTTAAAGACAATGTAGTGCATTCAAAAATAAACCTTATAGCTGTAAATGCAGGACCAACGATTGTAAATAACAACTTCCGGTCGCTATTTTCATGTTTAGTGACCATCATAAATTGAATTCTGGTAAATGACACCCCACTTTCATGTTGTCGATAGGGTAAAGGCCGCTCCTCAGTTCGGTTATACATATATTTGACTCAATTGTAAGTATGTAGCTATTATTCCAGAATTACTACGTATCATGCAATTGCCATTTTATAAAACCGGCCAAATTACTTACAAAGGTATATTATCCATCATTTTTAACATAAAACTGTCCTAAAAATAAGGAGTATTGCCTATACCTAATGAATATACCAGGGCAAACCTACAGTGTATAGCAATCTAATCATGGTCGCCAGGGTTCTAAGCACCGTTACCTGATAGACAGGTCTAGTTCTAGTGCAGGTGGCTGTGATTTTGGAGTCCATTCAGACATTATTCACTTGTAGCAAGCGGGCTTCAGAGTTGATACATCGATATATAAGAAATGCGTTAAAATTCAAAATATGATGGCCACGTTCTCGTAACCAGCTCTACTGATGTATGTTTTACTTTTTTATGTTATAAAGCTCATGATTACATACACAAACTGGTAATTATTTATTTTATCTAGCTACGGTGACGGACGGCGGCGGAGACCATGTGTTGAGGCCACGCAATACAAATATGAGTTTTATATTTGCCTTGCAGAGCAGAATAAATTAATATTTTCAGATTCATTATATTTACGCTTGTATATCCACGATGCCTAGGCATTATTGGATCTTTCCTGTGCAAATGTGATTTTTACTACGCGTTTGAGACAGTACTTTCGGCTGATATCTGTCAAAAAGACAGTCAGAGTGGCCTTGAGAGCTTGGCTCAGAATCTCCGTGTCTTCTGTAATCTGGAGTTTCATAATGCGCCGAGGAAAAACAACGAGAGCAGTTATGAGTTAGTTGTCTCTTAATTTTTTTAGAGGAATGGTCTCGCAAAGGCCAAGCTAGCAACTCTGATAGGCAACAGATTGTGAGAAAAGTCCTAAGTCAAAACCAACGTGATGTCCTGATTATGCATAGAACATCACGTTGCTCTGGCACGGTTACTCTTGCAAGAACCAGAGTGGTACTGCGTCAAGACCCATCCAGCAGCACTTCCGCGCAGAGGTTCCAAGTACCATGGTCTACGTATCTCGCGTTCACCACAACGTGAAGGTCGTAGACGTCGTCAACTACCTCGAGAAGAAAACAGGGTTAGATTTGAGGGTGGAGAAGTTGAACTTACATCACAAAGTGATTTTCAACTCTTTTGTGGTGTGGGTTCCCACAGAACTCATCGTCGCCTTCATGTGTCCCGACTTTTGGTCAACAGGGGTGAAGTTCAGGCGCTTCAAAGGACGCCTGCCAACGCATGATCCCTCGACGTCACTACGTGTAAATTAGGTTAAGTTATTATTCCATGTATTTTTAGGTTTAAGGTATATCTATGGGCCGTAGAATAAGTTCATAAGATCTGTAACTTTTCTCGTGTTGCCTGATAATAAAGAATTATTATTATTATTATAGGCTCGGGCAATCTATGCTCTACGAACCAATAGTAACTAAATGCTTTCAGGAATTGTACTCGTAACATTTCACTCCTAGGGTAGCCTGCTGTCGGAGAGTTCTTGATTTCAATTTATTCTAATAAAGATAAAAAGGAGCAACATTACTTACTGAATTGTGTCGAGTCAGCACTAATATTATTATTATAACACAATAGCAGACATAGGAATATATCGATAGATTCAAATAGATCCACTAAGCGTAAATTAGTGGTTCTGATTGCTCTAGATTTATATAATTATCAATAGAAAAATGCCAAATCAAGATCAAAGCAGTGCATGTATGACAGAGCTGATATAACCAACCCACGACAAACCTAATCAAGGTAGACTTGTTTACACATATTGGTTTCCATATACAGAGATGACTTGGTGCTCTCCATAAGTACTAGTGGTTCTGTGAACCGTAGACTTCGGAGTAATTTTATTCATTTTTTATTATTTTCAGTAAATTAAAAAAAAATAAGAAAAATCAACATTGCTTTTTTTTTCGTTTTGAGCGCTCTAGCCAACCACTATGGGACCATTTCCCCTCCCCCCCGATCGGAAAAACCCCCTCGCTAAAAGTTGTTGTCTACATCAAGGATTGTCCATGCCAAGTTGCATGCAAATCCGATGAAAAATGCTACATGTAGACTGAATGGACGGTCGGACATCAATAGCATTTTTCCCGTACCAGTGGAATTAAAACGGAGACTTTCGTCGGCTCGCTTCGCTCGCCTCCTCAGTCAACTAGTTTATATTATCGACCGGTATTACACATATATGATTATCTACTTGTACACCATTAATTATGTTAAGTACATATTACAAACCTTTGCTGATACAAAAAAAACTTCACCTCACTATAAATCCCTTCCAAAACACTACACATAGAAGACAAAATAAACTTTTTTTTTGTAAACTAAGCAACAGCAGTGTTCACACTCACACGATTGACGATTTTCAGCAGTGACTCATCACAACCCACCACAGTGGTAACTTTGTTTATTTACACTGGGGAACATGTTCACAGCACGGCACATTATAGCCAACATAACTTGTTTATAGGAAAATGTTCTAAACTGGGCTTCCGTAACAATAAACGTTCTTGTGTCGCGACTGCCAATCGCAAACTGTCAGCGGGGGAGTTGAAGTCACGAACGCGGTCTGCCCACCGGCTCGTGATTTCGTTAATATCCCTATTAGTAAAGGTATTACACAAACAACCGTCCATGTCCATACCATTCATCTTTACTGCGTAATCGTAAACGGGGGCGGACACATTTGGACACAGCAAATCTTCACGGTTTACAGGCAATGGAGCAACCACATAACTGAAACTACTTATGGTATGGCATTGTTGAAGCAACTTTCGTTTTCATATTTTTGTTAGATATTATAAAAACTATTTAAAAACGTTTCCTAAAAATTTAAGAGAAATTCAAAAGTACGTAGTGGTAAGAGAGAAATAACGTGACACAGTACCAACTTAACTATATAAAATGTAAAGCGTGTTTTTGATGTTTTCTTGTTACACTAGACATGTACGGATTACTTAGTGCGATCGGTTTTAGATTCTCAAGTTACAGTAAGCAGGGTTTATGCTTATCTATACTCGACGAACGTAATAAACTGACACTCTCACTCACTGGCAAACATAATTATGAAATATGGGATTGTATATATGTATAAAATATATATAAAAAAAGATGTGGTGTCGTGGGACACCAGGTAGGAACGAATTTAGAAAAAAAACTAATTTAGAAATAAAAAAAAAAACAAAAAAAAAAACTTGCTCAATTTTATTTAAAAACAAAAAAAAAACACCCCCTCCCTCACCCTCACCCCACCCTCACTGAAAGAGGGAGAAAGAGAAAGGTATTATACACTACTCGCTTGTGTATACGACTTTCGCGCCTGCGCACGTCTCATTTAACGGTTTTATTCCACCCAATTTTTCTTACGGTTTTACTATCACATTTTTTTCAGTTCGGTCGCCCAACAAAATCCCTATCTCCTCCAAGCCTGCCGTAAGGAACTTCGTTCCAAAAAATAGTTCTTTATCTTCCTGTTTTTCACCAAACTTATTGTCATAGCAGCCAGTATATTATTTTAGATATTTACATTACATATTGTGCTTGTACTACAGTACAATTTAGATTCTAATGAAGCTCATGAAGTTATAAGTTAAGTTTTAAAATCGAAACTGAACACGCAATGTCACGAGTTTGCAGTCAATAATTTATATAATATTAAATGAAATAAATATTTCTAGGTATAAAAGTCATTTATACTTAAATCAATTCAAAATAATGCAATAACAGGAAAAATGAATATGAAGTGTGAGATTAACATTATTACTACTTACTCACTAAGTTAGTTATGTAAATTATGATATATCGTCTAACTCGACTATCGTTCGTTACATACAGAACTTCTACTCTGGAATTTGGGATGAGTTGAAAAATAAAGAATTTGGTGGAACAATCCATACGCCCTTTTTGTAGCGTCAATAAGTGAAAATAATTTTGTTAAGAACATTACACATGCTCTTATTTGCATGTGTAACATGAGAAAGTAAAGAAATGATTTGGAGTGCACATCTCGTCAACAGTCCATAATGCCACATCCGTACAGCAAAATGCAATACAATTAGTGATATTTGCGGTAACTGGAGCGTGAGAGTTATCCAGTGTACAGAAAAGTTTGTGGATTGTGATGAAGCCCTAGCATACAGAAGGTCTCATTGATCAACTTAAAAGGTTCTATCATGTATTGAAAATGATCTATAGCGAACATTTGAATAAAACTAATGTAAAAATAAGTTTCATTACCTAAAGTTTTAATAATTTGCCATTGGTCGTGATCAGCTTTATATTTGACTTCAAAATGATATTAACGAATAATAAAAAAAGGATAGTTTAAACTGCATTAAAAATAGTTACAGCAATTTTCCATAATCTATTTTTTACGTTGTAAACTTATCGTTAGACTCGTACAGTATTATAAGGATAAGTTAACGCTATCTAGCAAACTTAGGAGTTTGGGCGGCCAAGTCTGTTGGGAACCTTGGAATTATCATTCCGAGGATTCCAGTCTCCCACCCATTGGCAGATGGAAGGGTACCGTGAGGTTTTAGTCGGTAGAAGTATGGCATAGCATCCATGAAGATTTCTAACTTCATACTACCTCTTAAGACTTCCTCTGTGGCGCGGTGGGAGTGCATCCGACTGCTACGCAAGAGGTCGTGGGTTCGATTCCCACCCAGGATAAAACTTTGTGTGATGAGCACGATGGTTTATTCTGTGTCTGGGTGTTATTTATCTATAATATGTATATATCTAGAAATATATAAGTATGTTTATCAGTTATCTAGATCCCATAACACAAGCTAATATTAGCTTACTTTGGGCTAGATGACGCTGTGTGACAAGTGTCCCACAATATTTATATTTTTTTTATATTTTATATAACTATCTTCACGCTGTATCCCTGACGGGGTAGTCAGAGAGGACAGATCGCCAGGCTTCGCGATCCATGCATACTTATTCGCTTCTTCAAGATTCATCAATCGCTTCATACACGCACGTCTAGGTATCTGAGTACTTTTGACCTTTCCGTTTTTGAGCAATCTGCTCACGTGGTCTTCATATGTTAGTCTCGGCCTACCCTGACTTCTTCTACCATCTACTTTCGCACAATATATATTCTTCGTCAATCGCTCCCCACTCATTCGTTGGACGTGTCCAAACCAACGGAGCACGCCATTTTCTAGCTTAACGCTGACACTTTCATTCAAACCTGCCATATTGCGATAACTTCGTTACGTATTCGGTCGGCCAAAGTAACACCGCACAATTTTCGAAGTGATCGCATCTCCACAGCATTCAATTTACTTTCATGCATCTGCTGACATACCCAGGTTTCACTACCGTAAAGCAAAGTTGGCACTAGCACTGCGTTATGTATCGCCAGTCGTGCTCCTTTTACGATGCTTTGTCGCTTTACTAATTGGGACAAAGCACCGTTAAATCTGTATCCGGCAGCTACTCGCCGTACTACATCCGAATCACATCTTCCATCCGCGCTAAACATACTCCCTAAATACACAATTTCATTCACTTGCTCTAGTCGTTCCTGGTTTACCCTAATCTCGCATTTGGTTCTTACGTCATCTCTTTCAAATACTAGAACCTTAGTTTTACTTGCATTCAAGCGAAGACCCTTACTTTCACACTCCTCTTTCATATTAGTGACTAATGTCTAAAGGTCGGCTTTTGATGAGGCCATGAGCACTGCATCATCAGCGTACAGCAGACAGTTTACTTTAAAGTCACCCAAATTCACACCCATATCACAATCTTTTAACTTCTGCAGGCAACTGTCCAGATACACTATGAACAGCCAGGCGTACATGACACAACCCTGTTTGACGCATGTACAGACATCAAAAAGAGGTGACACATCCCTCCCCCCCCCCCTATTCGCACGCAAGCCTTACAGTCCCTATAAAGCGACTGTATTGCCCGCAGTAGCGAGCCGTTCACACCATATCCGGGCAGCAAGTCCCACAGAGTTTCTTTCACAACGTTATCAAATGCTTCATCCACAAAAGCGCAGAAAACTTTCTGGCTATTAGCCAGAAACTTCTCCGCGATCATGCGGAGAGAAAACACTTGATCCATGCAACCTCTTCCACGTCGGAATCCGCATTGACCCTCCCATAAATACCTTTCAGACATTTTCTTGCATTCTTGCCGTTATAACCTTTGTATACACCTTACTAGCTAAGCAGACCAAGCTGATCGCCCTGTAGCTGAAGCAGTTTAAGCGCGAGCCTTTCCCTTTGTAAATAGGTACTACAACTGCTTTTCGCCAGTCATCTGGGACCTCACCCGTCCGCCAGCGAAAGTTGCATAACAGACATAGTTTGTCTCAGACGCGCGACCCAACGTACTTGATCATCTCAGCAGTAGCTCTGTCTTTTCCGCAGCCTTACCACATTTCATACTTCTTATCGCTTGTTCAATTTCTTTCATACTAATGACTTCAATGACTTCGGGAACCGGAGCATCGAAGTGAGCTCCACTTCCCGATGTGGCATCTCTGTCTTTTCTTGCATACATCTTTCCATAATATTCACTCCATCTCTGCAGGACATCAGTTTGGTCTGTTAGGACGTCATTGTTAACACTAAGCACTTTATTCATACTGCAGATTGCCGAACAACTCCGGGTCTTGCCTACCTCTTTCCAGAAGAGCTTGGCATTATCCCGGAAATTGGAGGACAACCTTTCATGCGCTTTCATTCTGCACCTTTCCCGAGCTTCTTCTATCAGTGCCTTCGTGTTAACTTTTTGCAGCTTGTATGTCTCTTTCATATTAAAATCATTCCGCGAGGCTAAGTAGTCTAACCATGCTTTCTTCTTCATTCGAACTGCTTCTTTCACTACCTCATTCCACTAGGCATCACGCTTATTATTACTGCCTCTTTTTGTTTCTCCACACACTTCCACAGCGGCATTTACCATACTATCCCTAAGGTTCTGCCATACACTTTCCACATTCTCACTACTAACATTGACGTCGCCAAGCTTTTCGGCTACCCTTTCTTTATATTTATCCCTAGTGGATCCATCCTGCAGCTTCCAGCTTTTGATGCTATAAGTCGGCTCAGGTTCAGGACACTCGGTACGATGACGCCAACCCGCGAACAGACCCCTAATCCTAGTTATGACTAGGTAGTGGTCTGATCCCAGCTCAGCGCCTCGATAAACCCTTGTGTCCATCACCTGTTTACGGAGCCGACTATCCATTAGGAATAGATCAATCATGCTTCTCTTTGACCTACATCTCCTCGTATACATATGAATTTGTTTATGGTTGAACATTGTGTTCGCCACAATCAAATCCTTTTCCTTACAAAATGCCAGTATACGCTTGCCAGCGTCGTTCACCCTTTTATCCTCATACTTCCCGAGTACCGACTCAAAACCATCGCGAGCGGTACCCACCCATCCATTCAAGTCTCCACATATTACAAGTCTTTAATTTCCTTCTATCACATTTAGAGCTTCTCTCATACTCTCCCAGAAGTCCTCTAGCTCACTCGCGTTCGACGAAGATACTGGCGCGTAAGCAGCCACCAGGAAAATCTTCGTCAAACCAAGTTTTAGACGGATCCAGAGGATTTTAGGACCTACCAGTTTGTACTCATACATACCTGAGGCCTATCGCGAGTAAATCGCGGGCAATCATCCTCAAGAAACCCAACAAATATTTGGTTTGATTTAACTACCAAAACGGAGCGCCCATTCCTGTAGGAATACGGGGATAAATGTACCCCAAGTTACTCTTTATAACATCAGCTATCTGCCAGTGAAAGTTCCTTTAATATCGGTCCGGCCGTTTCAGGATAAGCCGGAATTTTTTTGTTTATGTCAATTTCGTATATAATTATTTCGTGTGCAGTTAGTGAAAAAAAAGTTAATTTGGATTTACAAACAGACACTTTATTTTTTATCTGTAAGTGTAGATTAACTTATTAGCCGTACTAAGTACATACATTAGATGTTGTTACTTAGCATGTGCGAGATACTTGTTCATCAAATTAACTTTACACACAGTAGGTTAGGCGTTTGTCGATGATGTCACCGGTACCGGCTGTCAACGCTGTGTTGTGAGTAATGAATTATGGATTTGTAACCTTATGTGTACAATTTGAATACTTTGTTCATTGATGTGATTTTAATAAGTCTAGCAAATTTGTCACAGCATGAATTACTACAGAATTTTTAAATATTTGTTTAGGTAATTGTTTTTGTAAAATAAAAAAAATACGCTTGCAGAGCATCAGAGAAAAGAAACAAATGCACGGAGTGTAGCGATAGTTCATATCAGAATATCAAGAACTTTTGGAGATATGAAATATGAATATTGTGATCGTAAATCGACCACTAAATCTATCTATCTATCTAATGTTTAAGGAGGGGAGGGGATCGAGTCAAACCTCATCTAATCTTACGTTGGAGAGAGGGGGGATCTCGGCAAACATTACGCAATTTTTTTTCTGATTGAAAAAAAAAAAAACATTATACTATTTTGGTCCATTTGCTTATGATACTTAAGATTTAATCTTAAGCGTATATCGTAATACGATTAGGATCATTCACTAATTCGTTCGAAAGAAAATAATTTCATTCATACTTCGACGTTATACGAGTACATCTACCGACTGTCAAAGCATTATATTTGTTTTATACTAAATAGCTCAATTTAATCTGAATTTACAGTGTAGCCCGTTGTTTGTTTTCGCGCCACTGTCAGCCGAACGCGCGACTCGATTAACTAGTCGTAAATAAAAGCACGAAGCATTTTTTTTTCTTTTTACCACAACAATCCAACGCGTTTACGTAAGAAACCCACATTTTGAAAATCTCTCGTGAGATTGGGGGAGGGGGGAGGGGGTTGAATAAAATCTCACCAGGGGGGGAGGGAGTTACAGAAAATTTAAAAAAACACCTTAAGTAATTTATGGACGCCCCCTTATGTACTATGAAAGCCTGAATAATACCAAACCTAACTGTGTAACCTTGCGCTATTTAATGTACAACCTATTCCAAGAAATAAAGTGACGAATACATTGAACTAAACTTGAAAGATGAAACAAAAGTTTGTTTACTTCAAAACGGCAAGGACGTCTTTAGTTGCCCAGTTTTTGTCGCGGAATTAAGTAATAATGGAGTTTAAAAAACCGTGACCGCTACTGGTTTTAACGTCTGACTCACTCACGTTGCGTTGAGATGCCTGCTAATATCAAGATCAAGAGATAACTATAAAATGCTTAAGAAAAATCAAGTCGGTGCCGACCCGTAACATTCGTTTATTTCTTATTTTAGTACAATATCAATGAGGAATATTAATCAACTGCATGAATCCGATGATAAAGGTTGTTCACATTTTGTATTTCCAAGCTGAGCCATTGCAGTAAAATACAATGTAGATACTGCAATAGTAATACAATATAATATATGTATAAATGACTAAGCTGAACGTCTTTGTGGTCGTATCCAGACATAAGCACCGTCATCCCAAGCCCGTATAAAGAAAATCAGGTCTACATTGAACTCGCTTCCACTTATGATCAATGACAGCGTGAGTCAGAATGCTTCGACATCTGCGCACTGATGTATTTTCTAAATATAGGCACAGACAGAGTCTGTTTAATTATACCAAGCATTTATATGCATTAGGTTCACGATACATTTAGGATTTCAAATAGCCCTAAGCACTAAGTTTCCCCTTTGCGGTGGTGGCTAACATGTTCAAAGTTTGAAGCTACTGTTCGTCTTTTTGATTGTGTCTGTACTGAAGACCGATTAGTTCACGATTACGATTAGATTGCCAATGGCGATCCATAAGGTTCAAAGTACAATAAGTTGATTTTAAGATTAGTATGATTGATGTTTGGTTTTTAAGCACGATGTACTTGGAAGCCTTTGTCGACCTCAAAAGTAGGAAGTAATTATGGACCTATGGACTTGTCACATCCTACAATGAGAGAATCTGAGGGCCGTATTCCAGAACGTTTATCAATACTCAAGAAACACTAGAGAGTAGTATTTATAAGGCAACAACTAGCCTCAAGCGTCGATTGAGTATTGAGAAACGTTCTGGAATACGGCCCTAAGTTATAAATCTATTTCCCGGCATCGTGCCGTGGCCTCGCGGTGTCAGTGTTCTGTAAACGACCACTGAGTTACGCAACTTTCACTATGGCTGGTCCTCGGATGGGTGACCACTTTGTGGCATTTACATTTGCGAGCGTTTCCGTGCTTCGGAAGGCACGTTAAGCCGTTGGTCCCGGTAGCCAGTAAAATGGCAGTCGTTAAGCCTGGTTGAAGGCCTTATGGGCGGCTTGAAAATTTCAACAGCAGGTAGCCACAACCTGCGTCTGTCTATTTCAACACGGCAATGGGCTCACCACCTATTACGTGGGACAGGAATCCACACGGTGAAAAGTGGGTATATAATATGCCTCTGCCACCCCTTCGGGGATAAGGCGTGATGGATATTTATTATTATTTATTTATTTCCTCAGTTTATGTGCAACTGCGATAAGAATTTCAAAAGGGTTATGAGGAGACTGGAAGTTTTCGAATCTGGATCGATTCAGAAAAGGTAAATTGTAACCAAGTGCACAGCGGAATTTAATACAAAGTGGCACGATAGCGGAGTGTACGTATTCTATAAACTAGTTGACGCCCGCGGATCCGTACGTGTGGTGAAGGTTTTCCCACAGGAACTTGTTCTCGGAATAAAAGTAGATATAGTAGCCTATGTGTTATTCTGAAAAGTAAGCTATGTTATTGTAAAGTTTCATCAAAATCCATTCAGTACATTTTACGTGAAAGAGTAACAAACATCCATTCTAACAAACTTTCGCGTTTATAATATTAGTAGGATTCGGATATCGATGTCAATTGAACACCCGTCCATTTCTCGTCACGCACAAGTTAACACATTAACCGTGTTCTACTTATGTACGCAACATATTACGTGATTGTAATTTTAAGAACTTTAGCGTAAGACTAGTAGTTGTTTGAAATGCGCGGTTCTTCCGAGCAGCCTCGGTGTGATGGGATTGCAAAATGGGCAAAGAAAATCAAGTTCACTTCCTTCTTGACAAAATGTGTTACAGGTTAGTCCCACAGCTATTACACATGGAGGGAATGTAGGTTAAATATTTTAAAAATTGTATTAAGAATTACATTAAAAGCTGTCGGACTGGTCGCGGAAGGCGTAAGAAGATCGTTTGTTATGGAAAATTGGGGGAGGCCTACGTTTAGCTGTAGTGGTCAGCCAGTCGATTTAATTGATTCAAGAATATTTGAGTAACCATATCTGAACCGTTAATTAAACCTGCTACGAAGGGCGACACTGCAAGTTTTTAGAACTGGCCACTTTAAACGATATAATTGAAATTTAAGTACAAATTTAAAAATGGAACTCTTTACCAATATTATCGTTTGTATTTAATTCATTTGTTTTACGACTTGGCGGCAAATTGAAAATTGTCTGTACACGTCAGCATGAATTTAACCAGAGAAAATTTTCAAGTCAACAAGAAAGTTACGACAGAGTTGGCCTTTCACGATGAAGCCCCATCTGGTGCCACTGTTTACAACCGGTTTAATGAGTGTAAACGTGGTCGCACTAATCACACATCAACACAGTGTTGTGCGACGTATGATAGAGACTGACAAAAGAGTCACCTATCAGCAGATTCGGACAAGCTCAGGCATCGGTATATCAAGTGCACAAAATCCTCCATGAACATTTAGCGGTCAGGAAGCTTCGTGTCCAGCGGAAACTTCAAATCCCGTCGTGTTGATTGCTGCTGTGAAATGGTTCAAATATTTAACGGAGGTGACACAAATGCTGTTTTCGACATACTTATGGGTAACAAAAGCTGTAAGGGTAACTAAACAAAATCCTAAAACTAAAATAGTCTGCTGAGTGTTTCCATTCGAGAAGTTGCTAACTAAAGGGCAGAGAGTCGCCTCGTTCTTCTGAAGGACAGGTCATTAAGCAACAATTGTATTGGAGGATCAGGAACAGTTACTGCAGAGATTAACAATTTTTTGCCACTATCTGGGAAAATGTTCGTGAAAAACGACCTCCCAGTAGGATCATCCTTCACCACATCAGCGCATCTTAAATCATCAACCAACACTAGCCACGATATCAGCCAACCATTTACCCTGACTATATCTGTATTGCCATAAGCGGCCTTAAATTTAGTAGTCTTCGGATTTGTGGCATTTACATTTGCGAGCGTTTCCGTGCTTCGGAAGGCACGTTAAACCGTTGGTCCCGGTTGCCAGTAAAATAGCGGTCGTTAAGCCTGGTTGAAGGCCTTATAGGCGGCTTAAAAAATTTCAACAGCAGGTAGCCACAACCTGCGTCTGTCTATTTCAACACGGCAATGGGCTCACCACCTATTACGTGAGACAGGAATCCACACGGTGAAAAGTGGGCATATAATATGCCTCTGCCACCCCTTCGGGGATAAGGCGTGATGGCTATTTATTTATTTATTTATTTAGTCTCAGGATGGAAGTTTGTTACTGTACACCGCGAACTTCCACACAATCGTCGAATTCAGGTTCAAATTCTTTCCGAGAAGAGCCGTTAGAGAAACCTGAGTGAACCTGGCACCCTACTTGCTGAATCGAATTTTTTTTTGCGTATTCTTGATAAGGTTGGTATGTAGTTGATTGTAGTAAAAAAAAAATTGTTTGTAGTTGAACCGAAAAAATATTATGGATAAACCAAAAATAGCCAACCCCCGGATTTATACAAATTCAATTCTAACGGTTGATTTGTATGAAGAATCGTTAGTAGTTGATTGTAGTGAACGAATTTTCGTTTGTAGTTAATTGTAAAAAAAAAAAAAATTACAATAGTTACTTGTTATTAAACCTTTTGCCTGATTTGAGGTTTTGTAGTAAAAGAACTTTTAAGTCTGTTAGAAGAGAAATTCATTAGAATCGATGAAGTTGAGTAAAACTCGTTTTCGAGCGATCTTCACTAAATTACTCCGGTTGTGAAGATTGGTCGACTACTACAAACGTCAACTATGACTCAAACATGCTCGTAGATGTTTGTAGTGGAGGAATTTTCGATAGTAGTAGGACGAAAATAGATTGAGATCGATAAAGTTGAGTAAAACTCGTTTTCGAACTATCTTCACTGAATTACTCCGGTTGCGAAGATTGGACGACTACTACAAACGTCAAAAATTACTAAAACATGCTCATAGAGGTTTGTAGTGGAGGAATTTTCGATTGTAGTAGAACAAAAATTGATTGAGATCGATCAAATTGAGTAAAACTCGTTTTCGAGCGATCTTCACTGAATTACTCCGGTGAAGAGTGATCGACTACTTCAAACGTCAACTATGACTCAAACATGCTCGTAGATGTTTGTAGTGG
Source organism: Thumatha senex (assembly GCA_948477245.1). Classification (NCBI taxonomy): domain Eukaryota; kingdom Metazoa; phylum Arthropoda; class Insecta; order Lepidoptera; family Erebidae; genus Thumatha; species Thumatha senex. Next base: position 15,204,228 of record OX419741.1, on the reverse strand, counting down.
AGGAATATTCGATTGTAGTAGGACGAAAATTGATTGGGATCGATAAAGTTGAGTAAAACTCGTTTTCGAACTATCTTCACTGAATTACTCCGGTTGTGATGATTGGACGACTACTACAAACGTCAAAAATGTCTGAAACATGCTCATAGAGGTTTGTAGTGGAGGAATTTTCGATTGTAGTAGGACGAAAATTGATTGAGATCGATTAAGTTGAGTAAACCTCGTTTTCTCAGAATCTGAACAGAATTACTCCGTTTGCGAAGATTGGACGACTACTACAAACGTCAAAAAGACTCAAACATGCTCGTAGAGGTTTGTATTGGAGGAATTTTCGATTGTAGTAGGACGAAAATGGATTGACATCGATCAAGTTGAGTAAAACTCGTTTTCTCAGAATCTGGACTGAATTACTCCGGTTGCGAAGATTGGACGACTACTACAAACGTCAAAAATGACTCAAACATGCTCGTAGAGGTTTGTAGTGGAGGAATTTTCGATTGTAGTAGAACGAAAATTGATTGAGATCGATCAAGATAAGTAAAACTCGTTTTCGAGCGATCTCAACTGAATTACTCCAGTTGTGAAGATTGGACGACTACTGCAAACGTCAAAAATGACTCGAAAATGCTCGTAGAGGTTAGTAGTGAAAGAATTTTCGATTGTAGTAGAACGAAAATTGATTGAGATCGATCAAGTTGAGTAAAACTCGTTTTCGAGCGATCTTCACTGAATTACTCCGGTTGTGAAGATTGGTCGACTACTACAAACGTCAACTATGACTCAAACATACTCGTAGATGTTTGTAAAGGAGGAATATTCGATAGTAGTAGGACGAAAATTGATCGAGATCGATAAAGATGAGTAAAACTCGTTTTCGAACTATCTTGGACTGAATTACTCCGGTTGTGAAGATTGGACGACTACTACAAACGTCAAAAATAACTCAAACATGCTCGTAGAGGTTTGTAGTGGAGGAATTATCGATTGTAGTAGGACGAAAATTGATTGAGATCGATCAAATTGAGTAAAACTCGTTTTCTCGGAATCTGGACTGAATTACTCCGGTTGCGAAGATTGGACGACTACTACAAACGTCAAAAATGACTAAAACATGCTCATAGAGGTTTGTAGTGGAGGAATTTTCGATTGTAGTAGAACGAAAATTGATTGAGATCGATCAAGTTCAGTAAAACTCGTTTTCGAGCGATATTCACTGGATTACTCCGGTTGTGAAGAGTGGTCGACTACTACAAACGTCAACTATGACTCAAACATGCTCGTAGATGTTTGTAGTGGAGGAATATTCGATTGTAGTAGGACGAAAATTGATTGAGATCGATAAAGTTGAGTAAAACTCGTTTTCGAACTATCTTCAATGAATTACTACGGTTGTGAAGATTGGACGACTACTACAAACGTCAAAAATGACTAAAACATGCTCATAGAGGTTTGTAGTGGAGGAATTTTCGATAGTAGTAGAACGAAAATTGATCGAGATCGATTAAGTTGAGTAAAACTCGTTTTCTCAGAATCTGAACAGAATTACTCCGGTTGCGAAGATTGGACGACTACTACAAACGTCAAAAATAACTCAAACATGCTCGTAGAGGTTTGTAGTGGAGGAATTATCGATTGTAGTAGGACGAAAATTGATTGAGATCGATCAAATTGAGTAAAACTCGTTTTCTCGGAATCTGGACTGAATTACTCCGGTTGCGAAGATTGGACGACTACTACAAACGTCAAAAATGACTAAAACATGCTCATAGAGGTTTGTAGTGGAGGAATTTACGATTGTAGTAGAACGAAAATTGATTGAGATCGATCAAGTTGAGTAAAACTCGTTTTCGAGCGATCTTCACTGAATTACTCCGGTTGTGAAGAGTGGTCGACTACTACAAACGTCAACTATGACTTGGTTTGTAGTGGAGGAATTTTCGATTGTAGTAGAACGAAAATTGATTGAGATCGATCAAGATAAATAAAACTCGTTTTCGAGCTATCTCGACTGAATTACTCCAGTTGTGAAGATTGGACGACTACTACAAACGTCAAAAAGACTCAAACATGCTCGTAGAGGTTTGTAGTGGAGGAATTTTCGATTGTAGTAGGACAAAAATTGATTGAACGAAGATGCTCGTAGAGGTTAGTAGTAGAAGAATATTCGATTGTAGTAGAACGAAAAATGATTGAGATCGATTAAGTTGAGTAAAACTCGTTTTCGAACTATCTTCACTGAATCACTCCAGTTGTAAAGATTGGACGAATACTACAAACGTTAAAAATGACTCAAACATACTCATAGATGTTTGTAGTGGAGGAATATTCGATTGTAGTAGGACGAAAATTGATTGAGATCGATAAAGTTGAGTAAAATTTCGTTTTCGAACTATCTTCAATGAATTACTCCGGTTGTGAAGATTGGACGACTACTACAAACGTCAAAAATGACTAAAACATGCTCATAGAGGTTTGTAGTGGAGGAATTTTCGATTGTAGTAGGACGAAAATTGATTGAGATCGATTAAGTTGAGTAAAACTCGTTTTCTCAGAATCTGAACAGAATTACTCCGGTTGCGAAGATTGGACGACTACTACAAACGTCAAAAAGACTCAAACATGCTCGTAGAGGTTTGTAGTGGAGGAATTTTCGATTGTAGTAGAACGAAAATTGATTGAGATCGATCAAGATAAATAAAACTCGTTTTCGAGCTATCTCGACTGAATTACTCCAGTTGTGAAGATTGGACGACTACTACAAACGTCAAAAAGACTCAAACATGCTCGTAGAGGTTTGTAGTGGAGGAATTTTCGATTGTAGTAGGACAAAAATTGATTGAACGAAGATGCTCGTAGAGGTTAGTAGTAGAAGAATATTCGATTGTAGTAGAACGAAAAATGATTGAGATCGATTAAGTTGAGTAAAACTCGTTTTCGAACTATCTTCACTGAATCACTCCAGTTGTAAAGATTGGACGAATACTACAAACGTTAAAAATGACTCGAAAAAGAAGAATTGATTGATCTCAATCAATTTTCGTTCTACTACAATCGAAAATTCCTCCACTACAAACCTCTATGAGCATGTTTTAGTCATTTTTGACGTTTGTAGTAGTCGTCCAATCTTCACAAACGGAGTAATTCAGTCCAGATTCTAAGAAAACGAGTTTTACTCAACTTGATCCATCTCAATCAATTTTTGTCCTACTACAATCGAAAATTCCTCCATTACAAACCTCTACGAGCATGTTTGAGTCATTTTTGACGTTTGTAGTAGTCGTCCAATCTTCACAACCGGAGTAATTCAGTGAAGATCGCTCGAAAACGAGTTTTACTCAACTTTATCGATCTCAATCAATTTTCGTCCTACTACAATCGAATATTCCTCCACTACAAACATCTACGAGCATGTTTGAGTCATAGTTGAGGTTTGAAGCAGTTGACCACTCTTCACAACCGGAGTAATTCAGTGAAGATCGCTCGAAAACGAGTTTTACTCAACTTGATTGATCTCAATCAATTTTCGTTCTACTACAATCGAAAATTCCTCCACTACAAACCTCTATGAGCATGTTTTAGTCATTTTTGACGTTTGTAGTAGTCGTCCAATCTTCGCAACCGGAGTAATTCAGTCCATATTCCGAGAAAACGAGTTTTACTTAATTTGATCGATCTCAATCAATTTTCGTCCTACTACAATCGAAAATTCCTCTACTACAAACCTCTACGAGCATGTTTGAGTCATAGTTGACGTTTGTAGTAGTCGACCAATCTTCACAACCGGAGTAATTCAGTGAAGATCGCTCGAAAACGAGTTTTACTCAACTTGAACGATCTCATACAATTTTCGTTCTACCACAATCGAAAATTCTTCCACTACTAACCTCGACGAGCATCTTCGAGTCATAGTTGACGATTGTAGTAGTCGACAATCTTCACAACTGGAGTAATTCAGTCGAGATCGCTCGAAAACGAGTTTTACTCAACTTGATCGATCTCAATCAATTTTCGTCCTACTACAATTGAATACTCCTCCACTACAAACCTCTACGTGCATGTTTGAGTAATATTTGACGTTTGTAGTAGTCGTCCAATCTTCACAACCGTAGTAATTAAGTGAAGATAGTTCGAAAACGAGTTTTACTCAACTTGATTGATCTCAATCAATTTTCATACATACATACATATTGTCACGCCTTTATCCCCGAAGGGGTAGGCAGAGGCATATTAAACGCCAACATCTCACCGTATGCATTTTTGTCCCACGTAACAGGTGGTGAGCCCATTGCCGTGTTGAAATGGACAGGCGCAGGCTGCGGCGACATGCTGTTGAAATTTTTTAAGCCGCCCATAAGGCCTTCAACTTGGTTTAACCGACTGCCGTTTTATTGGCAACCGGGACCAACGGCTCAACGTGCCTTCCGAAGCACGGAACTGGGGTGGGTCTAAAGGGCCGAATAAATTTAATAAAATAAAATGTGTCTATTTTAGATGTTAAATTTGGAATAAATTTTGAACCCGTTGCCTTTTTAGTGAGGTGGTAACAAAAAGGCTAAAAGGTCTTATGTGCTAGACACTAATTAGCACGACCAATTAAAGTCCTGGTAGTCTCGGACTAAAACCAATTTTCGTTCTACTATAATCGAAAATTCCTCCACTACAAACCTCTATGAGCATGTTTTAGTCATTTTTGACGTTTGTAGTAGTCGTCCAATCTTCACAACCGGAGTAATTCAGTGAAGATCGCTCGAAAACGAGTTTTACTCAATTTGATCGATCTCAATCAATTTTCGTTCTACTACAATCGAAAATTCCTACACTACAAACCTCTATGAGCATGTTTTAGTCATTTTTGACGTTTGTAGTAGTCGTCCAATCTTCGCAACCGTAGTAATTCAGTCCAGATTCCGAGAAAACGAGTTATACTCAATTTGATCGATCCCAATCAATTTTTGTTCTACTACAATCAAAAATTCCTCCACTACAAATCTCTACGAGCATGTTTGAGTCATTTTTGACGTTTGTAGTAGTCGTCCAATCTTCGCAACCGGAGTAATTCAGTGAAGATAGTTCGAAAACGAGTTTTACTCAACTTTATCCATCTCAATCAATTTTCGTCCTACTACTATCGAAAATTCCTCCACTACAAACATCTACGAGCATGTTTGAGTCATAGTTGACGTTTGTAGTAGTCGACCAATCTTCACAACCGGAGTAATTCAGTGGAGATCGCTCGAAAACGAGTTTTACTCAATTTGATCGATTTCAATCAATTTTCGTCTTACTAAAATCGAAAATTCCTCCACTACAAACCTCTACGAGCATGTTTGAGTCATTTCCGACGTTTGTAGTAGTCGTCCAATCTTCGCAACCGGAGTAATTCAGTCCAGTTTCTGAGAAAACGAGTTTTACTCAACTTGATCGATGTCAATCAATTTTCGTCCTACTACAATCGAAAATTCCTCCAATACAAACCTCTACGAGCATGTTTGAGTCTTTTTGACGTTTGTAGTAGTCGTCCAATCTTCGCAACCGGAGTAATTCAGTGAAGATCGCTCGAAAACGAGTTTTACTCAATTTGATCGATCTCAATCAATTTTCGTTCTACTACAATCGAAAATTCCTCCACTACAAACCTCTATGAGCATGTTTTAGTCATTTTTGACGTTTGTAGTAGTCGTCCAATCTTCACAACCGGAGTAATTCAGTGAAGATCGCTCGAAAACGAGTTTTACTCAATTTGATCGATCTCAATCCATTTTCGTTCTACTACAATCGAAAATTCCTCCACTACAAACCTCTACGAGCATGTTTGAGTCATTTTTGATGTTTGTAGTAGTCGTCCAATCTTCACAACCGGAGTAATTCAGTGAAGATAGTTCGAAAACGAGTTTTATCAACTTTATCGATCTCAATCAATTTTTGTCCTACTACAATCGAAAATTCCTCCACTACAAACCTCTACGAGCATGTTTGAGTCATTTTTGACGTTTGTAGTAGTCGTCCAATCTTCGCAACCGGAGTAATTCAGTGAAGATAGTTCGAAAACGAGTTTTACTCAACTTTATCGATCTCAATCAATTTTCCTACTACTACTATCGAAAATTCCTCCACTACAAACATCTACGAGCATGTTTGAGTCATAGTTGAGGTTTGTAGTAGTCGACCAATCTTCACAACCGGAGTAATTCAGTGGAGATCGCTCGAAAACGAGTTTTACTCAACTTCATCGATTCTAATAAATTTCTCTTCTAACAGACTTAAAAGTTATTTTACTACAAAACCTCAAATCAGGCAAAAGGTTTAATAACAAGTAACTATTGTAATTTTTTTTTTTTCTAATTAACTACAAACGAAGATTCGTTCACTACAATCAACTACTAACGATTCTTCATACAAATCAACAGTTAGAATTGATTTTTTTATAAATCCGGGGGTTGGCTATTTTTGGTTTATCCATAATATTTTTTCGGTTCAACTACAAACAAAATTATTTTTACTACAATCAACTACATACCAACCTTATCAAGAATACGCAAAAAAAAATCGATTTTTGCAAGTAGGGTGCCAGGTTCACACAGGTGTTAGAGAACACTGCCCATTCTTTTCAATGTGTATACCAACGATCAACGGTCAACTTTTATACGTACCTGTTCCTCTACGGACACAACCTCGCGCTGACCTCCCATGCATTAAGTTTCGTATCAGGTGGAACTCAATCTACCAGGCGCTCAGCAAAGCTTGGGAGAGTACTACGAGTACGACGCCGACTCTTTAATGCCGAAACCGAACAAAACTGAAACGTGCGTATTCCATCTTTGCAACAAGGAAACGGGAGTCTGCAACAATGGCGAAGGGGTACTCACCGAACGCAACGCCTTCCCAACGCATTTAGACTTTACTATAGATAGATCGCCCACTTCCAAGATGTCCTGCAAGAACTTGACTGATGCGGAAGCCTTCGAGCAAAGGTTGACTGGAGTAAGGAGAACTGAGAGGGCTTACAGGATGACTTGGCTTCAGAGTCCCTGTGTGGATATATTCTTAGACAATGGAACATCTGATGGATTGCCTTGCTTGCCCCATCAATTGTACACAAGAAGACCTAATGAACACTAATAAAAATGCTATTCTCATAGCTGAGTTTTGGTCCGAAATAATATAGATTTGCTAGCGGCACAAAAGGAGAATCATTTACACCTTTATTATATTATGGTTCGGATCTCTATCAATTTTTTTTTAAATAATTATTTAATGGCCTGGTTTCTAAGACCTTTTAGCCAAATCTTATTTTTTATATCATATTTCTTCAATCTTATCTTCTAATTAGTCCTGTCCAGTCGATGTCGTGTCCTCAGGCTACGTCCTGGTCCTTGCCCTCAGTATAATGGTGATTCTTATACTAAGGTTGTCAGTGGACGTTTCGCGGCAAGAGAGAAAATAGCATATCACTGCATATATATCATTGTCTTTCACTATAGCACGTAAACACAACTCTTATGTCCAAGAAACCGCACATAAAACAAGATAAATGCACTAGTTTTAGAAAATAATATAAAGCAAGCGTCCGCAATTGTCACTCTTCCCGCCAAATGTCCCGATCACTATCAATTAATGATCAAACCACAGAGCAAGGAATGTTGCTAGTGAGCAACATTCCTTGCTCTGTGGTTTGATCATTAATTTACATCTGGCTGTAATTGAAAATTGCATACATGGTCTGCGAGTTGCCTGCCATACATCAGATTCATACATAGAATTTCAACAAATGTAAGATTTATATTTAGAATTGTGTATTGTACATTGTTTAGAGTTCTGGACAGCAGTCAGTCAATGTAATTGTGTTGAAAATAAAGTTTCACACAAATATTGTTATTATTTAAAGTTCCAACATTTGGTCAGGTTGAATACTCAGGTGCTGCCCTCTGTCATCTTCAGGCTTATAATGCTTATGGCCAAAGAGGGCCCAATAATTCAAAAAGTTACTCTCTACCAGTATATTAATAATATTAAAATGGGAATTTCAACAGCGGGTAGCCACAACCTGCGTCTGTCTATTTCAACACGGCAATGGGCTTACCGCCTATTTCGTGGGACAGGAATCCACATGGTGAAAGGTGTGCATATAATATGCCTCTGCTACCCCTTCGGGGATAAGGCGTGATGGATATTAATTTATTAATTTTAAAATGGGAATTATTATTTGTTTATGTTAAGCAGATTATTATGTTAACATACATGCATACATATTGTCACGCCTTTATCCCCGAAGGAGTAGGCAGACCTTTCACCGTATGCATTTTTGTCCCAAGTAACAGGTGGTGTGGTATTATGTTAACCTTTAAATAAATAGTCCATTTTTGGCATGCAGTTTATTATTTTTCTTTTTACACAAGGTAGGGTGTGAATTGTCCATAATGCAAGGCCATATCATTAAAATTTCAAGATCTTTGAATGTTTAACTAGTATGTAACTGTACCATTATATGTGCTATACTTTTTTTTAAAAAGATCGCGAGTTTTAGAGCGACAAGTTACTATGCTGTTTATAATTGGTATTATATATAAATTATTTATGGGGGGCTGACATACAGAACACTTCATAGTTTTAATCAACATTTGTATATTCAGAATCTACAATAAAATGTGGCCATACTAATCAAAGGATATTTAGAGAATACGTATTTTAGGCCATAACACCTATTATTTAATATTAATGGCCCAAGAGCTACCATACCTGCCTGCATTAAATGATCTTAATAGTAAACAGGCTAATATTTTATTGACTTCAGGGTTTGTCACAAAAACACAACACAGGGCTGAGATGTCTACATCTCCATACATACATATTGTCACGCCTTTGTCCCCCAAGGGGTAGGCAGAGGCATACTATACACCCACATTTCACCATAAGCCTTTTTGTCCCACCTAACAGGTGGTGAGCCCATTGCCGTGTTGAAAATGGACAGGCACAGGTTGTGGCAACCTGCTGTTGAAATTTTTCAAGCTGCTCCTAAGGCCTCCAACTGGGCCCAACAACTGCCATGTTACTGGCAACGGGGACCAACAGCTTAACCTGCCTTTTGAAGCATGGAAATGCTTGCAAATGTAAATACCACAAAGTGGACTCCGATCGAGAACCAACCATAGTAAAAGTTATTATAGCAGTGATTGTTTACAGAACACTGATTCTGCGGGGCCACGAGCGGTTCTTCTACCATCACCAACAGACAACAATTATGATAAACTATTACATTTTTTTTATATTACCATTATCATCAAATTTTTATAAATAATGACTTGCTTATCTCTACACCAAATGTAGAATTATCAGCTGTTTGGAATATAACTGTGTAACTATGTTGACTTCTTGAAGAACTTTTAATATATTGAACCAAATCCTAAACTGTATTACATGAGAACCTGCTTCGTTAATTCATATGGTTTACATCGTTTTATTGAGTATGAACACTTTTGCAATTCTTATACAGGCGCATTGCAGTAATTCGACAGTCAATATATCTACTTTAAAAGAATTCAGCAGTATGTGATTTACACAAATGAAATACAAATCGAAACGAGGACGATCCATCCCGCCTACAATCATCAGTCAACTACACCAACATTGTGACAAATTATTATACAGTAAAGTGACGTAAAATAAAATATAACTTACCAAATTGATGACGAACAGATAAGATAATAAACTGATATAGCAATTATCACTTCATTGTAAAATCACGTATCCTATATTATTTTATGCAATTCATAAACACACAACACATACGTCACTCAAAAATCAGCCATTTTGTAAGTTGTCTTTTTTTTTTAGTTTGACATTAAGTAATACCAAACCAACGTCGCCAGTTTATAATACCTAATAAAATATTGGTGCACTGAATTAAAATATGAACTGACCTATTATTGACACGTCAGCATTTAGCCCACCCGGCGACGTTGAATGATGAATGAATTTAATGGCAATATTTAAACGTGATACTGTCGTGCACTTTAATTTGGGACGTGGTATAATATTTAACAGTCAGCTAAAGACATTTAGAGCTATAATTTTATTGAAGAGATTGATTGAGAAGCGCTCGTGGCCCCGAAGACTCTGTGTTCTGTAAACGATCACTGCGTTAAGCAACTTTCACTGTGGCTGGTCCTCGGATGGGGACCACTTTGTGGCATTTACATTTGCGAGCGTTTCCCTGCTTTGGAAGACGTTGGTCTCGGTTGCCAGTAGCATGGCAGTCGTTAAGCCTAGTTGAAGGCCTTATGGGCGGCTTGAAAAATTTCAACAGCAGGACGCCATAACCTGTACCCGTCCATTTCAACACAACAAATGGGCTCACCACCTGTTTCGTGGGACAAAAAGTCCATGCGGTGAAATGACTATGCGTATAGTATGCCTCTGCCTATCCAAATAATATGCCTGTCCAAGATGGGCGAAGATACGTAACAACAATTTACATATATTTTAGAGTAGTTTGGTACGCACGGTTGCTGTATTTTATTTTCCAAAACTAGTGTATTATTCGTGATTTTGTGTTTTATAATGTTGAATTATGATACATAATGTGTTTTAAAATTTGCTTGAGGTATGAAAAATGAAATGTTGCAGTGAACAGCGGTGTTTTTTGTGTTAGTGCCTAATTTCCATAAAAAGTTAAGAAAGGGTTTACTTCTTTACTATCAAGAAATAACCAGCAATAACTAAGCTAAGCTACCGGTCTATGTGTGTGTAATAGGCTACGCTGTATTTCGCTAATGTTGGGTCTGCTTACTGTCTTATATGTCTGTGGAAGAAGTAATAATTAAGATTTAGCGGGACATTTGGCGGGAAGAGTGACAAGTGCGGACGCTTGCTTTATATTATTTTCTAAAACTAGTGCATTTATCTTGTTTTATGTGCGGGAGTGGTGGTTTCTTGGACATAAAAGTTGTGTTAATGTGCTATAGTGAAAGACAATGATATATATGCAGTGAAATGCTATTTTCTCTCTTGCCGCGAAACGTCCATTGACAACCTTAGTATAAGAATCACCATTATACTGAGGGCAAGGACCAGGACGTAGCCTGAGGACACGACATCGACTGGACAGGACTAATTAGAAGATAAGATTGAAGAAATATGATATAAAAAATAAGATTTGGCTAAAAGGTCTTAGAAACCAGGCCATTAAATAATTATTTAAAAAAAAATTAAGATTTAGCGGACATTTGGCGTGAAGAGTGACAAGTTCGGACGCTTACTTTATATTATTTTCTAAAACTAGTGCATTTATCTTGTTTTATGTGCGGGAGTGGTGGTTTCTTGGACATAAAAGTTGTGTTAACGTGCTATAGTGAAAGACAATGATATATATGCAGTGAAATGCTATTTTCTCTCTTGCTGCGAAACGTCCACTGACAACCTTAGTATAAGAATCACCATTATACTGAGGGCAACTACCAGGACGGACAATGAGGACACGACATCGACTGGACAGGACTAATTAGAAGATAAGATTGAAGAAATATGATATAAAAAATAAGATTTGGCTAAAAGGTATTAGGAACCAGGCCATTAAATAATTATTAAAAAAAATTTAGATTTAGCTGAAAGGTCTTAGTCATAAAATAGTTTAAAAAATACATTAAATGATTTACAAGACTTTACGCGGGAACATTGAAAAGTGAGGACGCTTGCTGTATATTATTTTCTAAATATAGTGCATTTATCTTGTTTTATGTGCTGGAGGTGGTTTCTTGGACATAAAAGTTGTGGTAATGTGCTATACTGAAAGACAATGATATACAGTGTGATTTTTTTAACTGGGACAGTATGGGGAAATCGAAAACCATAAAAGATACAGGGAAACGGCCATAGGAACCATTTAATCTATTTTTGTAAAAAACAAGCGTGTCAAGCGTGAGTAGTCCATACAAAAGAGACATTTAAAAAAAAAAATTTACAAGTCGACTCAATTTCATATAGGGAATATTTCATTGTATTTGAAGAAAAAACGTGAGCAGTAGAAGTTACTCAAATTTAATAAAATATTTTTATACCATTTTTGTAGTTAATGCTAATTTTTACCAAAACTATCAAGGCAACATAATGTTCAATATGACCTCCCTATTGCTGAATACAGATACGAGCACGTTTTAGTACACCTCTTGTTGCCTTAACCAAGGACATGTGATTAATGTTGTTTAAGTGGTACAGGACTGCCTCTTCTAATTCTTGTACAGTATTGTATCGAGATTCATAAACTCGACCCTTAAGGTGGCCCCATATAAAAAAGTTCTTTGGCATCATGTCGGGTGAACGTGGAGGCCATTTAATAGGACCATATGTACCCATCCAACGACCAGGAAGATGTTCATCTAAAAACCATTTGTTATAAAAGTTCACCCAAAAAATGTGAGCCGTCACGGGACGCCCGGCAGATGTGAAACATCGACATTATTTTGTAAAAGTAATACGCAGAAAAGAACATGATAATGTAATGATAATTATGATTGTGATAGGAACTAAATATGTCATAATGATAAAATAAAATATTAGGTTTTTTTTTCCAGAATACGATGACTATATATTGAATAAACATTTATTTTCAATAAATAAAAAAATAAAAAATATCTTTTTTTATATTTTCGCATCTCGACGCGTCGCCACACCGTACACACTACTGCATATAGACTGTATAAATATACCAACATATAGAGTGGTGACGCGTCGCCACGACATGCGTCGCCACGCCAGAAAACTGTTTTACGTGCGGCTATAGATGTTGCACATCAAAAATACTATGTTAATTTTTTTATCACAAAAAGAGAATAAATGGTTCCTAAGGCTGTTTCCCTGTATCTTCTATGGTTTAAGATTTCCCTATACTGTCCCAGTAAAAAAAAAACTGTATATGCAGTAAAATGCTATTTTCTATTTTGCTGCGTAAGCCCCACTTAAACCTTAGTATAACAACTACTATTATACTGGGGTAAGCCTAACCTTGACTAAGGCGTAGAGGACTGGGACATTTTAGGTAATAAGAAAGATGATTTGGCCAAACAGTCTTAAAAGCCAGGCCATAAAACAATTTCAAATGAAAAAATAACAGACCACCATGACTGTCATCATGTCATCCTGTCATACGTCTGTGAAATGTTTAAATCTTAAATTAATTGACTTAGTAAAATAATTATAATTAATCATACATGTCGCAATATTAAGTTCTGGACATATCTCTACTTTCTTAATAATATTTCATAGAACATTTAATATGGACGAAAACAAAAAAGGTCAATCAGCAACTGTTGAAGATCTCAAAGTCAAAGGCAATGAATGCGTTAAAGATGGAAAATTCATCGAGGCGGTATTGCATTACACTCAAGCTATTAAAATGGACTCTAACAATTACGTTCTATATAGCAATAGATCGTTTGCATTTTTGAAGTTGGACCAACATTACCTAGCACTTCAAGATGCTAATGAAACTGTACGGTTACAGCCTCAATGGGCGAAGGTAGCATTTTATAAAATTCTAATAAGTTTTCTAACTACCTCAAAAACATAAATTGTGTTAATAAATAAAGGATTTCAATCTTTTGTAGGGTTATTTTCGTCGTGCAGAAGTAGAAGCAGCTAGCGGCCTTTTTGATGAAGCAATAATATCTTATACAAGAGCACTACAACTAGAACCACATAATATAAAATTAATGGAGTCTATTAAATACTTAACAGATACACAAAACAAGAAACTAAGAGGTATCTTCTATTTGCACTTTCGTTAGAACTTGTCCTAATTAGTAACCATAACATAAATTAAAAAGGGGAAAAATTAGAGTATGTTGCACATAATGCATCAAGAATGAGAAATAATAACTTGTACTCTAACCACTGGCAAAATTAACATGTGGGTAACCAAACATCCAAACATTTGTATTTGTCTATTGCTTAATCAATAATATTTCATTATTTGATGGCCTATCATTTAATCTATAGGTACTAAACATCAATACTGTTTGAAGATGCCATACCATATATTAAAATTATGAAACACACACAAGCCAAATACTACCATTTTAATTTCAGCTATTTAATGAATGTTCACACATTTTAGTATTAAAATGTTTTGTTTCATTTCCAGATAACCAAAACATCATTTGGATATGTACCTGTTTGGGTTTAGTCTTAGGAATAGCAGTTGTTGTACTAGATTACACCCTAACTACAAATCCTACTCTTTCGGTTTGTATGATTAATTTGAATCAATCTTTTATAGTAAACAACATTACTATCACTGCCCTGTGTAGTTGATAAATACTGTGTAATCACCAGATTACTGCAAATACACAGTATTTATCAACTGATCATCACCAGATGATCTTAACAATCTTGCTTGCTCTCCCCATGTTATGGTATTTGATTTCCCTTATGTGTACACTTCTGTGGAGAAGGCTCCATGCAACCTGATTCCTACAAGCATTCCTTTGTAAATTATATAATCACAAGAACAGCATTATACCAGTGGAACAGCCACAATACAAATAATGGCAAAATTTAATAATGGAACATATTGAATAGCTTTATTTTGAAGTTCCTATGCAATTTTGGATACTGTAAATTTTTAGTTAGTAGGTAGTAGTAGGAGTTCACTCATTCAGTTGACAATTACTGAAAGAATGTGCTATCAAACATAATGGTGTTCTGAGTTTTCATACTAGACTACATATTTTGATGCCATTTTATATCAATAAAATGGCATCAAAATATGTTTAGTAATTTCCCGAACATTGTGATCAGAACAAAAAAAGGGTAATGGCACACTCTGAAAAAAAAAACCAATGTGTTTTTATCAACTGATTTCCTTTTTTACAGCATCCATTTAGCATGATTGGATTTTCGTTTGCCTTGGCAGCTCTTGGTTGGTCCATAGGAAAGACTGTGACTCTGATGGGAGCATGGAGTGCTGGCAAATCATTGCAACCTCCTGATGACTTAGGTAATTATTTAGGTTTTCAATGATTAAAACTCTGAAGTTGACACTGCAAAATTGAGAAATTTCTAACTATAAGATGGTTACTGTGAAATATGGGATGCATATAATATGCCTCTGCCATCCCTTCTGGGATAGAGGCGTGACTAATACATAAGTAACAAGTGACTAAGGTAATCACCTCGGAGGTCATACTTTACTCAGAAACCAGTATGATTAGGTGTGTATCGGTCAATTGCTCTAAAAATAGCTCCTATTATGGGTTGGCTCTCGGTGTAGCTACTGCTATTCCAGCTCTTCCAAGCAGCCTATCAGACAATTGATGGTTTGTTAGAGTGACATTGGTGAACCCAGTTTAGGAAATTCCAGATGGATATGACTGGCCATTTGTCAACATAGCAGGGTCTGCAGAGTTGTAGATGAGTATGAAAAAAAAAATTGTACATAAAAGATGTGCGTGAAAATGATTTTTAAAAATGACAAATTAATGAAAGTTACCTCTGTATTTCTCATTCCTGAAAGTTCATTAATTCTAGGTTTGGATAATAGTCAAGAAAAAGACGCATCTGCGCCTGAGAAGAAGAAGTACAGTAAGGCGCAAGCGAGACAGAGATATAAGCAGGGGAAACTTTAGTTATAAGAATATTTGGAGATTTTTTTGAGAATTATCTTTTTGTAAAGGCTTTAAATATTAAGCATATCTATATTAATTGCTTGGTGAGGGGTGTTCAGTTGTTAAAGATTCTGCTTGTCTAAATATATTGCTTGGAAAGCAATTATTTGAAAGACTAAATGTAAAAGACATTTTTTAATACATTTTTCTGACTTGTTAATCCATAATAATGAAGGTTTTTAATAAAATATTTAAAATTTACTGAAAATTTAATCATGTTTAGTGTCTTTATATATTTATGTTAGTTTTGTACTTAAAACATATTTGAAGTTATGTTAGTTACCGAAATATATAAACAAATATGTTTACAATGACCATTTCTATATTCTGAATGTTTTTAATAATTACAAAACTAAAATACATATGTTCATCGTTTTTTTTTATTACTTACTCGTACAACAAAATAGGTCAATGAAAACATGAAATTGGGGAGAAATACTTTATTGATCCTAGTGTAAAATGTATTTCGAAAATTCCAGAATACAATATTTATATTCTTTGAATAAAATTCTTGGTCTCATTCATACCTTATACTTAAAATAAGTTCAACATGTATGGGGATAAAAAAATCTGTACAACAATAGGATACCTACATTTACAATAAATGACTACTTAATATGTCGAAATTTACAGCGATTGTCTGACATACAACATACATCCTTATAACGTACTCGCACGTTCGACAATGGAAGATAATATTACAACTGTTGGAGCAGGATCCCACCAATAACAGTACTTAAGAAGTTACTCTATTGCATCCGACATCAAGGCCATACAAAATTAGATAACGCAATTTAAATACTAGAACGAAAAGGCAGGCATAATATCAAACAAAGCATAGATAAAGTTCTCATTAACTACATTTATGTTCGCCAAAGGCATTGTGAGGTGTTGAGGTACAATTCTTAGAACGGCACCTGTATTTAACGTAAGGTAACAAACGACGTTTATCACGTACTTTTATTATTATTAATATTTATTGTGTTGTAGAGTTGCACTTTGGTGTTTAAAATTACCGTTCTTTCTACAAAAGATATGTCAATCACTGTCAGATATTGCCTTCTTTCTTCGTTTTGCCTGTTTGGGTTTCACAATCTCCTCCTCCTGAAATAAGGATAATGGTCTATGATTAGAATAAATCTATGTTAAATGTTTTAAAAAGGTGACATTGGAAGGTTACAAGGGATTATCTCTGAAGCTACTGAACCCATTTTGCAATTCATTTTACTGTTATAAAGATATATATTATCTCTGAACTCTGTATGCTTATATGCTACTTTTTATAGCGGGAACATGTAGAAACAGGAACGGGCAATTTTCAACGCGAGTATTCTTGTGCAATTGTTGAAAATATCAAACCCATTACCAGACAGTTAAATCGGATTCTGGCCACCAAAACGTGCAGTTTGTATGTAATTGCGACTCAGTATAAATGCTATAATCATTGGGATGATATGAGAGATAGGTAAAATTTTAATCCTTTATTAAAACGTTTTTTTAACATCGCTATAGTGACGCAGATAAGGACAATAATAATTTAATGTTTCATTCAGAATGCCTAAAGTGCTATTTCGAATCACGCTGCAGTCGCGATAGTATGGAGTCGACGGCAACAGTACTACTAGCTCGTATGATATGGGTTCCGAGCACCGCGGTAGAGACACGTGTTGTCGCCCATACTCATACATGTCATAGTCAGCAGGTGCAAAAAGCAGTAACACTGCACTAGTTATGTACGAAATGTCGTGAGCCTATTTCATTAGCAAACATAAATTTGTCGGCTTACGCACGCTTCCCTACTTTTCTATCTCTACTGTCCACGATTTTCTATATCCCTGATAGTCTGATAGACGTCAAGACTGCACTTTTTAGCCCAGCTCGATAGTATATAGCATAATTGCAGTTGGTCCACGGATATGACAAGTATTTATATTTAATGCAGCTGAACCATCACTAGAAAACGTGTAAGTGTGTTGATCTTGCGAAAAGCAATACCACTGATCGATCGAAGCAATATGCTCCAGTATATTTATTGGGCGACTTTAGTGTGGAATAACAATGGGCGCCATAGATGAGATGGCAACCCGGCAACAGAATTGGTTGTAAGGATTTTTTTTATACCACAGAGGTGGCAGACAAGCGTACGGCCCACCTGATGGAAAGTTATCACTATAGCCTATAGACGTTTGATAGCAACCCAACAGAATTGGTTGTAAGAATTTTTTTATCCACAGAGGTGGCATACAAGCGTACGGCCCATCTGATGGAAAGTGATAACCATAGCCTATGGACGTTTGCAACACTGGAGGTGCAGCACTCGCGCTGCCGATCCTTTATAAACTTCCTAAGACCCCTTTTGATACTGTCAACGTTCGGGAAAAACGGGCAGGGAGTTCATTCCACAATCTAAGCGTACGTGGAATCAAGCCTCTTTCGGACCTAACAGTATGCGAGCGCACCGGACGCAAAGTATGAGGGTACACACCCTGTCTATGGCGAGCAGTGTGATGATAAAAGGTAGCCGTGGGCATCATATCAAACAACTACTCAGAGCACAGACCGTTGTACAGGCGATAGAACACGCATAAGGAGGCAAAGTCTTTTCTGTCGCGAAGTTCCCATCTGAGCCTTACCTAGAAGCTATTATGATACACAGCACTAGAGTGATTAGGACAGAACCTTTAAGCATAATATTTCTTTCTTTCGACGTGAAAGATCAAACAATCTCTCTCAGATTTGTAATGTTAGTATGGATATGGATGACATTGCGTTATATTTACCTCACTATCTTCATTTGAAGAGTGCAAGTTCTGGTTGATCGGTAATGAATTCGATGCTAATTTCCTGGCTCTTCTCGATGTCGGCAACTCTTCTTCCCATGCCATGGCGAGTAAGTCGCTATATTGCCTCTGCAATTAATAAAGAAGGTAGAAAGAATCGTTATTTTTTCGGTAAAATGTTCTACGAAGAAAGTCGTACATCATTTACTAATCGATACAAGAATAATATTTTATTATCCGTGTCGATATCTACATATACTAATATTATAAAGCTGAAGAGTTTGTTTGTTTGTTTTGTTGAACGCGCTAATCTGAGGAACTGATAAATGACTGGTCGGATTTGATAAATTCTTTTTGTGTTAGATAGCTCATTTATCGAGGTATGCTATATGCTAAATATCATTACGCGCTACGTCTCTGGAGAGCCGAGCAGTAGTCATAAATGTCGACAAATCGGGCAAATTTTATTGCATTATTGTAAAATTTATAAGAGACTGGATTAAATAGGTGCGACGAGAGTTCAAACTATGTCTTCGGTGTCGTAAGTTCAGATTATTTTCAAACAAATTGAAGAAATTGCTGAACATTTGGCACATTGAGGTTCTAATGCGGAAACCTTCGAACGTTGTCCATTAAATGAGCAAGTAGTTTTAACTTTTAAGACAATTGCGACCTGGTACAATTAAAATTTATTTTTGAAAAATTAATATTTTGCAATATTTTTTCACATATCACACTTACTCCAAATGAAGCTAATAAAAGTTTGTGCTACTAGGTGAAGAATAGAAAAATTGTAGAAAAACGCGGTCTCGGTATGTAGTCGTCTCAAGCTGAAAATAATAAATATACTTATACCTAGGTATATCCGATTTGGTCGAGCGCATGGACCAGGTTAATATAAATACCTGGGGGCTGAGTCTTTTACTCGTATTAACGCCGTAGAATAGTAAAATCGATTGCGATGTTAAGTCACGCATTGCTGCTGCCGCGTGGGCTAAATGGCGGGAGATGACCGGTGTCATTTGTGACCCAAAAATGCCGATCCGGTTGAAGGAACAGGTCTACAAAACCAGCATTAGACCTGTCCTTTTACATGGCAGTGAGACGTGGCCAATATTAGAGCGACACTATCGGTGCTGCGTGTCACGGACGGAAATGAAGATGCTGCGGTGGATGTGTGGAGTCACGCGGATGGATCGCGTGAGGAACTCTCGCATCCGCGGCAGCCTTAACGTCCGTGACTTTCGTCCGTATCCTTAGTTGGTATGGTCACGTCTTGCGGCAACCGCCGGGCTACGTGGGAAACAAATGTCTGGTCATGTCAGCCCCGCCGGGTCCCGGTGAGTGGGGAAGACCGAAGAAGTGCTGGCTTGACTTCGTAGGGGATGATATACGCGCCAATGGTCTCACTACAGGGAATGCCGACAACCGTGCAAATTGGAGGAGAAAATGTAGGAAAGCGGACCCCGGGCGTCGCGAGACACAACTGAGACAGACGCTCGGATGATGATGATGATTTCTAAATAAATAAACTTAAAAAAGCACCCAAATAATTGCGGATCACACAAAATTATTTGTTCCGATCCGGTATTCGTACTTTAGAGTCCACAGACACTACGCCATCGATGTACATCATCAGTAGTTTACTGTCCAAGTAATTGTTTGTTAATCAGACTTACCCTTAAGTTATCGCTGCTATTGGACTGTGCATGCTGAAGTGCTTTCTGCATACATTCCATTTTAAACAATGAGATGTCATTTTGATCCACACAGCATACTCTTAATTGCTCTAAATGTCCAAGCACCTATTGAAATAGATTTTTATATATTAGAATAATAAAACCAAATTTATTTTATAATCTGTTCAGTAAATACTTTCATTATACTCACTAGTTCAGCTGAAGGTGGAGCATTTGGTGGAATACTGTGTTTGCTAGGGCGTTTTCGTTTATTGGGGCTTGTGCCTGGATATCTTGTGTTTAATAGTACTGACAACAAATCACCGACTTTGTCCTCATAATCTTGACACCAGTACAGTACTGTAGACATTACGAAAGTATCTTCTTCATCGACTGGTCGACAGAATAATTGTCGCACAACGTCAGGTGTAGGCTTTTCTTGTTTCAACATCAAGAGAACTGATGTAAGTGCTTCAGAATGATCTTTGTAAGATAATTTAGGAATGATGGGTAAGACATCTTCAACTGATATATCATGTGCAGTTAGGAGTTGCCAAAGGCAATACTGTTCAAACGTTTCCCAACCAAGACTGGTCTGCAACATTGTTGTTATGTCGTCTGATTTAAACATCATCAGAGTGCCCTGGAGTGTTAAACAGACAAGTCTTTGCAGTTGCCCTGCATCCAAAGCCATCACAATGGCATGTAGTAGTCTAATATGATTTTGTGCCTGATCTTTAAATTCTCTATAAATATCTGGTATCAACCATACTAATACATTTGCATCACACTCTTGGCATCTTTCAAAGTCAAATGCTAAGCTATCAGCCAACTTTAATTCTAAATAACTACAATATTCTTCGTACACTTCAGCTTTAAACTTGACATTTCTTCTTTTAACAAGGTCACGTTCATTACGTCGCTCTCGCTCATAAGAAACTTTCAAATAAAATAACAAACAAAATCCCACATTATGAAGAGTATTTTGACCATGGATCTCTTTTAATGTTTCCAGCATAAGCTTCCTCTTTGTTTCCACATCATGACTTGAACCTGATGCTCCAATAAGGTATGAAAACATGGCAAACAGTGGTGAATTCAGAGATGCATCTAGTTCTACCTGAGATGGATCACGATTTACACGTAAAGTGGGAACCTCTTGGACAGCTGCTACAAAGAGATCAGCAAGAGCAGTGGGGGTTGGCATTGGAGAGTTGCATGCATTGATTAGGGCCATGGCTGCAGCAGATGAGCGCTCATCTAGTAGAGTTTCTGCAAGAGGACGCAATACTAGTGGCAATGCTGCTGCTAATTCTGGTCGTTCGCGCGCACGAACCTCTGATAGTGGTAAATCATCATCATCAGTATCTTCTGTGATAATTGGAGCAACTTCATCTTCATCATCAGAAAAGGCAGGTTCGTCAGGACCACCTCTTGGAAGATCTTCACTGCTTTCATCACGTATGCCTGATACACCTTCACCATTTCCATTTGTGCAAAACTCTTTAAAGGTTTCCCTTACAGTAGCTCTCAGTTCTCGATCTAATTTAGGAGAGTCAAATAACGGATGTAAGTTAGGTAGTACTCTCTTTTCTATGATTTGCTGCAGTGAATTAAATATGCCTTGTTTAACTTTATCAGCAAAGGGCAGATGAAAATTTGGAATGATTCGACATAGAAAATCAAGTAATGTGGCAGTTACAGCTGGGTGAGATCTCATTGAGTGATGCATAACAAGAATGGCTGGTTCAATGTTCATTATGTTATCTTTCTCAGGGTCATAGAACAACCAATCATAGAAAAGGGCCAGTTTGGCATTTGATGCAGCAACATTTGAGGTACAAGTAGTAAGCAACCATCCTATAACTGCCCACCTTGGAATGATATCAGAACAAAGTAGCTCATTTGTAGGGTGTATAACTCCAACAATAAAGCGAATCATGTCACTTCTTAGTGATTGTGACTCAGGTGTAGCTAGGTACTGTCTCTGAAACCACTCTTGATACTTTTTATGGTGGCCAAATCGGACTTGTGAGGTAAGAAATACTAATTTCCTTTCCATATCAGGTGTAAGTCTTGACTGTAGATATCTGCGAGATGTTCTTGTTTGTAACAGTTGTAATACACTTGTGAATGTGGGGCACAAAGATTTAGGATTAGCAAGAATCACTTGCCACAGCTGATTAAATTCGGGAATTCTAGCAACATTCTGGAGCAACCGTACTAAATCTCTGCCCAGGGTTAAAATGTCTGCAAAGTGCTCTCTTATAAGAGTAATAACAAAGTTTACTTCTTTCTGTCTCAAACTCATGAGCTGTGGTATATTGTGGTCTTCTATTAACCTTAAATATGTATATACCACCATACAAATAAGTACAGGAAACTTATCTAGCCATGCTCGGTTTTCAATATAAATATCTAAAAGAGATTCTACTAATTGTATGTTTTTAGGTGTAACATCCCCTCCAGAAGCGTACCGCATTAAATTCCAGCAGACACTGTCCACACCATTGACTGCATTTCTTATCATTTCTTTTATCAGCCACAGTAGTTGATTGCGAGAAGTGTCATGAAACTTCAAATACCTTTCAAGAATCAAGTTGGATAAGTTGTTAAGCACACAAGTCAGACCATCTCTTGTAATAAGTGTGAGGTCTCTGTAGCACTTGGTGGCATTATGAGGTTCAGTCAGGATAGACATCAACATGCCAAGAGAAACATCCTCATGATTCTTACAAACAGCATTATTGAGTGCATCATGTGCTTCTTTCTCACTGCAGTCAGCAACTAATGATTGAAAGTAATTGTAGGCTCTTTCGTATCTCTGGAAATAATACATTAAGTATGATAAATGAAAATAATCAAAATAAATTAAACTTCGCGCCACATGCACTGCAGCGCCACCACTACCAGTTTCAAGAAATACGATTTTACATGGCCGACTACACTATTCTTTGTTGGAAAATTGCAAAATTTTATACTGTACCTCTTCAACTTCGTCCTTATTTTCTATGGCGGTGCACAAGAATAATCTAGGTGAATTGGATTTACTTTGCTCCATAATTTCTTGACAGTTAAAACTATTTATTTTAATACAAATCTAAAACAGATTCTCTCCTGCATGGCTATCGTAAGCGAAAAATATTTATGAGAAGCAATACAATCACAACATGAATGTGTGCGTGTATATATATATATGTCACCGACCGTGCGTGACAGTCAAACAAAAGTTACAAAATGCCAACAGATGGCGCGATCACTTTTTTTTATTTTTTTTCAAATTATTTTATGGCCTGGTTCTAAAGACCTTTTAACTAAATCTTATTTTTTATATCATATTTCTTCAATCTTATCTTCTAAGGTCCTGTCCAGTCTTTGTCGATATCGTGTCCTCAGTCCTACGTCCGTCTTTGCCCTCAGTATAATGGTAATTCTTATACTAAAGAAAAGTCAATAATTGTTAGTTTCCTTAACAGATATGTGAAAGAGGATTTTGTAGCGGCTGCACGCCTTGTGAAGTCTTTATCTGTTCATGACTTGGGATTTGAAGGCCCATCTCAACGAATTTATATAAATGATCATTTGACTTCTGACTCTAAAAAGCTGCTTAATATAACCAGATCCTTGGCTAAGGAGAAAGCATATAATCATGTATGGGTGCGTCATGGGAAAATACATCTACGAAAAGATGACGGCTCACATGTTTTCATTATTCACTCTGAAAAAGATTTAAACAAACTAATCTAATCAGTTGTATGTTTCTAATAATGTATTTGTTTACTATTTGTTAACATTAGTATTTATAGTGTTCTGTACCTGTACATACCTACTTAAATTATGCATATTGCTTATTATTACTTTCATACTGGCCAGTCTTTGTAAATTGGTAAATGCTGTTAATATTACAGCGACAAGCTGTGAATACTATATTCATCGATATACTTGTTTATCATGTTGCGCTATCCTGCTTATATTCATATCATGGAACGCATACCGTTACCCACTCGCACATTCAATGGCTCCGCCTTTCATATTCTCTCACTCACATGCCTGTTCATTGTTTATTAGATTTATAACCTACCCTGTTGCTTATTTACTTTGCCTGAGTTATGTTTGGTGTCTTAGTGCTCTTCAATATAAATTGCAATTATATAAATACTTTAACTATTTTGCATATAATACTGTTGGTGTTATCTACAAATCTATTAATGGATAGTTCAAATCTAAATATTATAAATATATCCATCATGCCTTATCCCCGAAGGGGTGGCAGAGGCATATTATATGCCCACTTGTCACCGTGTGGATTCCTGTCCCACGTAATAGGTGGTGAGCCCATTGCCGTGTTGAAATAGACAGACGCAGGCTGTGACCACCTGCTGTTGAAATTTTTTAAGCCGCCTATAAGGCCTTCAACCAGGCTTAACGACTGCCATTTTACTGGCAACCGGGACCAACGGCTTAACGTGCCTTCCGAAGCACGGAAACGCTCGCAAATGTAAATGCCACAAAGTGGTCACCCATCCGACGACCAGCCATAGTGAAAGTTGCGTACCTCTGTGATCGTTTACCGAACACTGAGACCGCGGGGCCACGAGCGCGAGTGAGAGAATCTAAATATTTACTATCAAAATACTCGTGGGCTTAGAACTAAAACAGAAAAGTTTTATCGTCAACTCTGTCTTGCTTCTTATGATGTTATTATATTAACTGAGACTTGGTTGGTTAATAGTATTAGTGATTCAGAGATATTCAGTGATAGTTATGCTGTGTGGCGGCGAGACCGCGACTATGAGGCGACACAACAAGTATATGGCGGAGGTGTTTTAATAGCGGTACGTAAACAAATATTAGCTGTTGCACGTCCTTCTTTCCATTCCACGGCTGAGGATTTGTGGCTTACTTTAAATTTGCGACAAGTAAACACCAATACAAATATAAAACTGAACTTATGTGTCATTTATCTGTGTACTCAAAATTGTGGATGGTCATTTTCTGCTCAATTATCAAATTATCTGTCTAGTTTGTCTAGCACAATGTTAAGTTATCCTAATGAGAAGTTTTTAATCATAGGTGACTTTAATTTAAGTAAAATATCATGGACTAGAAAGGGTAATATTATGTTGCCCGGTAACATAAGTAGCTGGGATGAGTATAGGTTTACAGGTGAATTGCAGGATTCAGGTCTTTTTCAGTTTAATTGGGTGCTGAATGCCGATGGTAGGCTCCTAGATTTAGTCCTGTGCAATGAGGTAGCTGTAAGTGTATTGGAATGTACGGATCCCCTTGTACCCATTGATGTATTACACCCGTCTTTAATTATAACTGCCAGCTTTGTTGAACTCACGTATATATCTCAGGCACCATATGCGCAGTTTATCTATAGGAGGGGTAATTGTGCAGCAATTAATAGGGAAATTTCATCTATTGAGTGGTCTAATGAGTTTGGTAGTAGATCAATGGAGGAAGCAGTGAAATATTTTTATAATTCTGTATCTGAGCTACAAAATAAATTTATTCCTACTAGGATAATAACGCGAAGCACTTATCCTGTCTGGTACTCCGGAGCGTTAAAATCCTTAATAAAAGAAAAATACAAATATTTTCGTAAATATAAACTATATGGAAGACTTTCTGATCTAGCCACGTTTAAACTTCTACGAGATAGGGTCAGCAGATTGGAAGCCGTTTGCTATGACACGTACTTGAGATTGACAGAGGAGGCTATTGAGAAGAATCCTAAGCGCTTTTGGAGCTTTGTCAAACATCGAGTGAAATCTAATTTGATACCCAGCCATCTTAACTATGGTGATGAAACTTTCGTGTGAGTTGAAGCTATATGTGATGCCTTTTCCTCACATTTTTACTCAACATATTATGCTGAGACCAATAGCCTCATGCCAATGTCATCTGGCATGTCACATATGCATCTGCCTAGTGATGATGCGTACTCTGATGCATTAGCTGATATTTGTAAGGTAGAAGTCGATGTCAACTCAATACAAAAACTGCTGCTTCAACTAGATCCGTCAAAGTCTGCTGGCCCAGACCTTATCTCACCTCACCTATTGATTGGATGTGCCAAGACCATAGCCCTACCGATTGCCCTCTTGTTTCAAAAATCTATCTCCTCCTCCACAGTTCCACTAATTTGGAAATCGGCCTATATTACTCCTGTTCACAAAAAGGGATTAAAAACAGAGGTGACAAACTACAGACCTATATCTAAGCTGTGTATAATTGCAAAAGTTTTTGAGAGAATCATATATGATCAGGTGTATGCAATATTGAGGCACACCTTTAGTTCGGCTCAGCATGGTTTTTTAAAGGGAAGATCAACGGTTACCAATTTGGCATTGCTTAATGATTATATTACGGATGGCATGGCTAATGGGACACAAGTTGATGTAATTTATACGGATTTTAGTAAGGCGTTTGATCGCATTGACCATTCCATCTTGAAGTCGAAGCTTTTGGGCATTGGAATTAGGGGTGATTTGTTCAGGTGGTTTTCTTCATATCTTGAAAATAGATCACAGGCTGTCGTCATCAGTAACTACATCTCTAGCTGGGTCACAGTACCTAGCGGTGTTCCACAGGGATCCCTGATGGGCCCGCTACTCTTTACTATTTATGTGAATGACGTTGATGTCTGCTTTCGATCCTCGCAGTTCCTTTGCTTTGCTGATGATATGAATTTTTTTTCTAAAATTTCATCATTGGATGACATTAAAGCCTTGCAGGATGACTTAGTGCGATTTCAGGATTACTGTATGCGTAATAAATTAGATCTCAAAAATGCTCAGTAGTCTCCTATACCAGGAAAAAAGAAATTCTTCCAACCTCGTATGTGATCAAAGGTATTGAGCTTGAGAGATTGGATGTAGTGCGTGACTTAGGTGTTCTTCATGACTCTAAGCTTTCGTTTGCTGGTCATATTGAGCATATCGTTGCCAAGGCCTTAAGGGCTTTGGGATTTGTTATGAGGGTTTCCACTGGTTTCAAACGAGCTAAAACTTTAAAAATACTGTATTGCACTTATGTAAGAGTCATCTGGAATATGCTTCACAAATATGGAATCCATGTTATGATAAATATATCAATATAATTGAGAGTATACAGAAACGTTTTATGAAATTTCTATGTTTTCGTCTTCGCATACCGTATCGTTCTGAAAATTATGTAAGTCTTTGTAAAAGGTTCCACTTACAGCCTCTATCCTATCGCCGAAGAATTGCGGACAGTAGTTTTCTTTCAAAAATAATAGGGAATGATTTGGATTGCTCTGCACTGCTAAGTAAACTAAAATTTAATGTTCCGACTAGGTCAACTCGGTTTAATCCTCCTATTTCGGTCCCAAAAGCCTCTGTTAATTATAGGAGGAACTCTTGTATTGTGCGAGTGAGTAAAGATTTTAATAAGTTAAATAAGGAACTGTCGTTTGATCCATATATCGCTAGTAGTAGCTTAGTCCGTAAACTACTTAATGAAAAATTTTTCTCTTCATAAGTTTAACTATTTGTTCTCATTGATATTGTTGTAGATGGTAACTCTCACATACATGTTAATTTATGTTTTTTTATGTATTTAGATGTGTTGTGCTTGAATAACGAATGTGACTTATTAGTTTTATATTCTATAAATTTAATCGTGAAAACCTATTATTGGCATTCTGTCACTTATTGCTTAGTTTATAGGCTGAAATATTGCTGTTGGTTTTCCTATTGAAATAAATAAATAAATACTGAGGTTTTCAGTGGACTTTTCGCGGCAAGAGAAAGAGAGAAAATAGCATTTTACTGCATATATATCATTGTCTTTCACCATAGCACGTTAACACAACTTTTATGTCCAAGAAACCACCACTCCCGCACATAAAACAAGATAAATGCACTAGTTTTAGAAAATAATATACAGCAAGCGTCCGCACTTGTCACTCTCCCCGCCAAAAGTCTCAAACTTTGTTTCGCTCAATCTCAAGATAGTGCTGGACAAACCGTAAGTTATAGTTATAAGTTGCTTTCTTTCTTGTGTGAGTGAAACAAAAGCAATCAATTCGTCTATTAGTCGTTTCTCGTCACTTAGATGAGGATTACTACAGATGTGACATGGTAATAATCTTAGGTGAAGTATAATATAGATTCGACATGAGCATACGCATTCGACATAAGCTTATATTAGCTTGCTATGGGCTGTGTAAAAAAAGACATGTCCCACAATACTTATATTTATTTATTTGAAAAAAAAAAGCGCTCGTGGCCCCGCTGATTCAGTGTTCTGTAAAAGATCACTGCGTTAAGCTACATTCGCTATAGGTGGTCCTTGGAGGGTGACCATTGGTGGAAATTACATTTGCGAGCGTTTCCGTGTTTCGGAATTCACGTTAAGCAGTTGCCATAGACTCACTCACTTCACTCTCACAATTTGCGTCCGGAGCGCTCGCAGACGGTTAGATCCGATAGAGGCTTTATTCCGCGTACGCTCAGATTGTGGAATGAACTTCCTGCCTGGGTTTTCCCGAACGTCTACAGTATCAAATGGGGTCTGAGAGGGTTTATAAAGGGTCGGCAGCGCGAGTGCTGCACCTCTCGTGTTGCAAACGTCCATTGGCTACAGTTACTTTCTAGTATGTGGGCCGTATGCTTGTCTGCCACCTCAGTGGTATTAAAAAAGTATTCAATCATGTCCAGTCCTTTGTCAATGTCAAGTCCAGTATTGATTTATGTATCCGTGCCCCAATAAGGCTGTAGATTCCTTACTGCACCTTTGTATGGAGATTTGGTATTAACACATCGAACACCGCTGTCTTGCCGTTCACTGCAACATATTATCACTTTCCTACACTAATACATATTCCCAAACTCTTAATGTATAATATTCCACTAGTATTAAACACAAAAACATGAATTATACTCTAATTTTGGTCGAAAGTGCGTTGTCGTCCATGTCGCGTTTAAAATCCACCTAATAAAATTCGACAATGAAGGCTGGTATGTCATTGTTATGACCGTCGGATACAAAGTTAAATCTATTAAATCTACTAATAACAGACTTATGACAGTAAGACTAATAATATTATAAAATCTCAAGCATATCATTCAGCTAAAGATATAACCAATCATCATCATACGAGCGTCTGTGTCAGTTGTATTCACGGCACCTGAGTTCTGCTTTCCTACTTCTCCTCCACTTCGTAATGTCATCGACATACGCGGATAAACGCGGATGCAAGAGTTCCTCCACACATCATCGCACTATTTTCATTGCCGCGACACACAGCACAGTAGGTGCTGCTCCAACAGAGCCACAGAGGTACAGGGTTTTGTTTTGAATTGTTCTTTTATTCGCACCCAAAATGTGCTTTAAAAAGCAAAAATAAGTGCAATCTATCCAAAACTTTACAAATTAAAAAGATTAGATATGAAAATATAATAATTACTAAATGGCGCTGCGTAAAAAATGTCCCACAATATTTTATATTTATTTATTGTAAGCCCCTCCCCCTACTAAAACCTTGCTATGCCCGTGGTGATTAGTGATATAGTATCGTCACATCGTTACGAACTGTCTTTATGAGAGAAGGCTGATTTGAAAGTAAGAGTGGCAAAGTCGCCCACTGTGTAAGTTGAAGCTAACAGTTGTCAGATATCGGAATCTTTTGGTACTGCTGTTTAAATTATATCTGGGCTAACTTTTAGATTTAATTAAATTCTGGGGTAATTTAATTACGTTTCCCATTCCAATTATTGACAATAGTCTGACGGTAATTCATCACGATTTATAGTCCACATGACTACTGACAGCGTCCTTCAAGTGGGCGGTCAAATTACTAGCACAACAATTTGATTAATAATTTATCTTTTTTAACTTTAACACGGTTAATTGTAAATAATAACATGTAGGTATATAATATACATAAATACTTACCCGCTCTCGTGCGCGCACCTTTTAAATCGCGGGAAGGAGACGGCGAGAGAGAAAATATACCGCCGTACAACTTAGTTGCTCGTGCGCGCAGTCTCTACGACGGCCACGCTTAGTTTCAAAGTGGATACAGCTATTTCATAATGTTTCCACCATTGCTTCTACCAGATGCTACTACTTGCTTTGCTTGCTGATAGGCTACTGTAGGTTTGTAGACTTTGTAGTTAGTAGTAT
This sequence comes from Thumatha senex, assembly GCA_948477245.1. NCBI lineage: Eukaryota > Metazoa > Arthropoda > Insecta > Lepidoptera > Erebidae > Thumatha > Thumatha senex. The sequence continues at coordinate 15,173,955 of OX419741.1, read as the reverse complement.
GTTTATTGTAAGTTGGAGTCATAGATTAGAATACGTACGTATAACTCTGATTTTTTCCTTTATACACTTGAAGGACATTTGGAACGTTGCCGCTTTATCGCAATAAAAAGATAGCGACGTGACCAAATATAATAGGTGGTTAGTTGATTAGTTTGAAAATGAGTATTGAATGAGAAGTTTTAGAATTTACTTAATTTAAGTCATGCAGTTTTATTCTTAAGTTTTTTGAGCACTCTGAAGCTTGTTTGCTTTGTCACCTAATAACATATCGAATTATCTTTCCTCCTTATTGGAAACATATTTAAACAAGTTTTGTCACTGTCTTCTCTGACGCTCAAAGTAACCCGGCGTATTTTTTTTCTTAGAGACATAACTGCAGTACTCGGTTCAATGTTTTGCATGATGTTTTACATAATACAACAAACATAAAACCAAACAGTGACACTCAAACAACAACGTAGCAAAGCTTGTGGAATAGGTAGGTATACGTTAAACCGATCAGGAGCGACGATCGTTCGGCGTTATGGTATTTTCTGGCAGATATTATTGTTGTAATATTTATGGTTTATATTTTTTTGTTGTTGAAATGAAGAAATTTATGCATGAAAAATAAAATTTAACAGTAGCACCCTCAGGACAGACTGCGGGTCGGGTTCCTAAACGTGCCCTCTACGCCGCCTCTTTCGCGAGCATGACGTGCTCTGTGCTCGCAGAATGACATGGCAGAGTCCTTACTTGCTCCCGCAGGAGACCATGGTGCGAGTCATGGTCACAAAAGAATATCTTCGTCTAAGAGAAAAAAATATCATTAACCGAGCGTCTGTCACAGTTGCGTCTCGCGACGCCCGAGGTCCACTTTCCTACATTTTCTCCTCCAGTTCACACGGTCGTCGTCAGCATCCCGTGTAGTGAGACCATTGGCACGCATGTCATCCCTTACGACGTCTTGGGTCTTCCCCTCTTACCTGGACCCGGCGGGGTCGACATAGCCAGACATTTATTTGCCATTTAGCCCTGCGGTTGCCGCAAGACGTGACCCTACACCAGCGAAGGCGACACACTTGCAGCTTATCTGCAATGTAACGGACGTGAAGGCTGCCGCGGATGCGAGAGTTCCTCATTTCTGTGACACGCAGCTCCTGCTTGTGTCGCTCCAGTAGTGGCCACGTCTCACTGCCATGTAAAAGGACAGGTCTAATGAGGGTTTTATAGACCTGACCCGTCAACCTGACCGGCATTTTTGGGTTACAAATGTCACCAGTCATCTCCCGCCGCTTGGACCACGCAACAGCAATGCGTGTCTTGACGTCGCAATCGATGTCACTCGACGCGTGAAATACAGATCCCAGATATTTAACCTGGTCCGTGCGCTCGACCAAGTCATCGCCTATGCGGACGGATGTGGGATCTGTAGAGTTTATTGCAAAGTACTCGGTCTTCGTCACATTAAGTTTCAGACCGTCGGTCTCAAACGTCTCCTTTCACCCCTTCACACGTCGTACCAACCTGCCCCTATCCGCGTCTGCCAGCTCGATATCATCAGCATACATGAACAACCACGGAGGCTGCTCATGTGAGTCCCTGATGCTGTCTGACATCGCTTCTAATATCACGCTAAACAAGAACAACCTAAGGACAGAACCTTGATGTACCCCGACGGTAATAGGGAAGGGTTTCGTGTCGCCAAGTCGCCGTCATGTGTTCAAGAGCAAAAATAATAGTTAGGAAATATTTATAACATTATTTGTATTATCAGTATGCATTTTAATAGTAATATTAAAAACTTTTCCTCTTAGTCGATTGATTTGATTCATAAACTAAATTGCCTAAGTAAGGCACTATGCTTGCAATTTTGCAACATTAAAAACATTAATGACATACTGAAATGTCTTTTTAATCTATAAAGACTTACAATTTCACATTACAAATAATCTCCATCGCATGTCTGTTTTTGGCTGAATCGTTGAGTTCGTTCGACGAGTGCCATACCCAAAAAATTGAATTGAATTGAAAAAATTAGAGTACCTATAGGACATTTGGCGGGAAGAGTGACAAGTGAGGACGCTTGCTTTATATTATTTTCTAAAACTAGTGCATTTATCTTGTTTTATGTGCGGGAGTGGTGGTTTCTTGGACATAAAAGTGGTGTTAACGTGCTATAGTGAAAGACAATGATATATATGCAGTGAAATGCTATTTTCTCTCTTGCCGCGAAACGTCCATTGACAACCTTAGTATAAGAATCACCATTATACTGAGGGCAAGGACCAGGACGGACAATGAGGACACGACATCGACTGGACAGGACTAATTAGAAGATAAGATTGAAGAAATATGATATAAAAAATAAAAAAAAAAGCGCTCGTGGCCCCGCGCTCTCAGTGTTCTGTAAACGATCACTGAGTTACGCAACTTTCACTATGGCTGGTCCTCGGATGGGTGACCACTTTGTGGCATTTACATTTGCGAGCGTTTCCGTGCTTCGGAAGGCACGTTAAGCCGTTGGTCCCGGTTGCCAGTAAAATGGCAGTCGTTAAGCCTGGTTGAATTCCTTATGGGTGGCTTGAAAAAATTCAACAGCAGGTACCCACAACCTGCGTCTGTACATTTCAACACGGCAATGGGCTCACCACCTATTACGTGGTACAGGAATCCACACGGTGAAAAGTGGGCATATAATATGCCTCTGCCACCCCTTCGGGGATAAGGCGTGATGGATATTTATTTATTTTATTTATATAAAAAATAAGATTTGGCTAAAAGGTCTTAGATACCAGGCCATTAAATAATTATTAAAAAAATAAAAATAATAAAAAAGTACCTATAGTTGGAGTTGGATGGATGATAGTACCTAGAAGCGTCAGAAGAAGGCGCCATTTTGTTGAAAAAGTCAAATTGAAGGTTATGTAGCTTTATTTGGCGGTTTCGGCAGATACTTTGGCAGTTTTTTGTGTGTATAGAATTCAAGTTATTCTCTATAATCTAATCTAGGTAAGGCTGAAGATTCTAATTTTTAAATTTTAATACATTCACATACTCTTGTGTATGGAACCGGCTTGACAAGCATTACCAATATCCCGTCATTTCATTTATTTGTTTTAAGTTATTATGGATAATCAGCGCGAAAAAGAGCGTGATCGATCAAAGCGTGGAGATCGTCCATCCCGGTTTTCTGATGCTGCGCGTGATCGCTCCAAAGATCGTGATCGCCCCGAGGGAAAGAGATTATTTGTGTCCAATATACCATACGAGTATCGGTGGACCGAGCTCAAGGATCTGTTTAAGGAGCAGGTTAGTTGACTTTATTATCAGTAAAAAAAGCTTGCGTTGTTGCACAAATAACGACATTAATTGAATTTTTAATTCTTAGGTGGGAGAGGTAGCTTTTGTGGAATTATTCAATGACGAGAATGGTAAACCAAGAGGATGCGGTTTTGTCGAGTTTGCTAACGCTGAAGCGATGAAAAAGGCACTACTGGTTATGCACCGATATGAAATAAACGGTAGAAGACTTGTATTGAGGGAGGAGTCAGGTTTGTTACTGCAATAATTTGTCCACAGTACTACCAGCATTTGATGCTTAATCTTTTATAAACTTATTATATTGCAGGCCATGAAAAGAACAGGATGAATTCAATTAGGTCCGGAGGTGGTGGTGGAGGCGGTGGTGGTGGAGGCGGTGGTGGTGGTGGCAGGAACAACAGAGATGATAATGAGTATGTTTTATTTTATGCCACATTCACTACAATATATTATACTTATTCTTTGTTATATAGTATAATAAAATTAAGGAGTAGAATGTCCAGAAATAATTCATCAGGATGGTGGCACCAGGGGGAAATAAACTTCCTGAACCCACCAGTGTGGCGTAGCAGTGGTACCACAAAAAAAAGGGGAGGTGGACAGATGATCTAATAAAGGTTGTGGGTGGATCTCTGGCCAGTGCCCAACAGTGGGTGTCAAATTGACTGACATGATAAAATAAATAAATAAATAAAATAAATATCCATCACGCCTTATCCCCGAAGGGGTGGCAGAGGCATATTATATGCCCACTTTTCACCGTGTGGATTTTTCTGTCCCACGTAATAGGTGGTGAGCCCATTGCCGTGTTGAAATAGACAGACGCAGGTTGTGGCTACCTGCTGTTGAAATTTTTCAAGCCGCCCATAAGGCATTCAACCAGGCTTAACGACTGCCATTTTACTGGCAACCGGGACCAACGGCTTAACGTGCCTTCCGAAGCACGGAAACGCTCGCAAATGTAAATGCCACAAAGTGGTCACCCATCCGAGGACCAGCCATAGTGAAAGTTGCGTAACTCAGTGATCGTTTACAGAACACTGAGACCGCGGGGCCACGAGCGCTTCGTGATAATGATGAATCCTACTAATATTAATGTGAATGTGTCTATGAGTGTAAGTTGTTATTCTTTATGCAAAAACTACTCAATGGATAATTACTGTGGGAAACAGAACGGTGATACGATAGCAGAGCAATGGTCATCAGCTAGATTTAATAACATAATTTATTTCAGTTGGTCAATGAACAAGCTGCGAGATGCTGACAACTACAATACTTATGGACTTAGCTTACAATTCTTGGAATCTATAAATGTGCAACCACCCCTTGTGAAGAAAGTTTTTGTAGCCAATGTAAGTTGATTCTATATAGCTTTTTGTAGATTCAGATAAAACAGCTAGCTGTTACAGCAGGTAGCCACAACCTGCGTCTGTCTATTTCAACACTGCAATGGGATCACCACCTATTACGTGGGACAGAAATCCACATGGGGAAAATTGGGCATATAATATGCCTCTGCCACCCCTTTAAGGAGTGATGGATATTTATTTATTTATGTTATTGGAACTTTGATGTCTGTCTGTGGCCAGGGTCCGTATTCCAGAACGTTTCTTAATACTCAATCAACGCTTGAGACTAGATTTTGCCTTATAAAATCTACTCTCAAGTGTTTCTTGAGTATTGATTATCATTTTGGATTACGGACCCAGGTGTCATGAACCATGATAGTTAAAAAGTTGAAATTTTCACAAAAAAATGTATTTCTGTTGCCACTGTTACATCAAATACTAAAAACAATAAAATAAATATTTAACAGGGGCTCCCATACAATGCATGGATGGATGGATTTTATGCCGTTCTTATAGATAATGGTACGGAACCCTTCGTGTGCGAGTCCAACTTGCACTTGGCTGGATTTTTTTAGCTTCCCAACTTATAATACTAACATACACAAACATACAACAAATAACATATAGTCAAAGGTCACCAGTTCAATCCCTGTCTCGAACCAGGTTGTTCAAATCTTGAGATGTTTTCCAAATCCCAATTCCTTTGAATTTTCTATAAACTGATGAACTTTCATATGTTTTAGCTTGATTATAAAGCAGACCGTAATAAAATAAAGGAGGTGTTTAAAATGGCTGGGAAAGTACGCAATATTGATCTGGCAGTAGATAAAGATGGTAACAGTAGGGGCTTTGCTGTCATTGAATATGATCATCCTGTGGAAGCTGTGCAGGTAATATTTTGTGAATCTTTACTAATATTGAAAGCTGAAGAGTTTTTTGTTTGGTTGAATGTGCAAATCTGAGGAGAGGAACTACTGGTTCAAATTATATTTTATACTCAACAATCACATGGTCCAGATCTGAATTGTATTCTAAATATTTGTGTTCTTTGAGAACTTAGTAATAAATACCTACTTAAAATTTATAATATTATATTATCAATTTTAAGTATATAAATAATAACCACATAAAATTTAAAAATATCAATTTGCTATAGGTGCCTGATGGCAGCTCGAAGTATATCACGAGCACAGCCGCAGATGTCAGCTAGTTATGTAATAATAATAAGTACTTAACAAACATTATGTTATTATCATACATAGCTTTTTTTTCTTGTTGGGGACGCTGGCACCGCCAGGCGAACGATCCGACCGCACGTTTAGCCGCCTACTTCGTTCAACACAGGCAACTTATGCTCTGTGTCTTTGTCCGTGATGTATTTCCTTTATAAGTGACAGGCTCAAAGACATTCTTCATTTGACAGTCTTCTTTCTTAGTGACTTTTCTAATTGAACCCCAGATACTTTAACCATAGATAAACAATAATAAACTCCAGCTATTATGATTAACAAGGATAAAATCAGCAAATTTATGATTAACAAGGATAAAATCAGGTCTATATGTTTAACGTACATTTTAAAAATAAATCTAGAAGAAAATTTTATGAAGCGCCATGCTACACAAACCAAAGTTCATCCACTGATTTCGAAGTAGGTTATCAATATGTTGGGACAGGCAGTATTAACAATTATAAGTATATCATGGTTAAGACAGCGCTTTTACCAAATCATCGTTATGGTTATTACTGTGACTGTAGTTGTACGCTTTCTTATAAATACGTGGCGTGGTAAATAATATAGAAACCCATGACGACATGTAGCGAATTGAGGGGCACTCTCTTAGTCTACATGACTACTGACAGTGTTCCTCAATTTGGCGGCCGTTCACTTTCCGCTTGAAGAACCCAGGATTGTAAGAGGAAGGAAATAAGTGCGGTGGCAGAGCGTTCCAGGTTACTATAGTTCGACTGAGAAATGATCTTTTAAATCGTGCCGTTCTGGCGAAAATTCTCGCCACTGTATGAGAGTCTCCTCTGCCTGGCACGCGTTGTTCGGGAACTAAAAGGAAAGGGTGAGATTAGGTTGAAAAGCTCTTCAGAACACTTACCGTGGTAGATTCAGTAAAATGCAGCCAATGAAGCTATGGTTCTACCTAAACTTCCTGTCGTTTGAGTTTGAGTTGTATTAAAGAAGTACCTTAGACTTATCCATTCAACTAAAAAAATATAATTTTGTAAATCTGTCCAATTGCAATGGATACTTACGAATTATTTATATAAAAATTTTATTTCAAGACGCTTTTATAGTTGACAGTAACCTGGATTTAAGTGCGAAAGAATATAAAAATAAATTTGTGCCATCTCACCCTCACATAACACGACTACATGCGCTCGATAACTTGAGAGCGGGCCTCTGCTGTAGTACCTCAGTCATAACCCTAAGACACCCTTCGCACCGCGCACGGTTTATTGTGTCGGATTCGCATGTATAAAAATGCGTCGCCCTAAGAGATGTATAGGGTGGAATATTTCATTAGTTTCGAGCATAACTCGGTATCATTGCGGGCTAAAGTGATATTCTCGGTTTGGGCAAAAAAACACGTGTTCAAATCATACTCTAATCTCGTCAAATTTTTTTCACAATAAATTATATTTTTTTTATTATCTTTACCATTGCAGGCAATATCAATGTTTGATAAGCAAACTTTGTATGACAGAAGAATGACAGCTCGCATGGACAAAGGTTCATCCGACAAATCAGAACTAAGACTGCCTGAAGGTCTTAAAAGTATTGGTCTTGGTCTAGGCCCCAATGGCGAGCCATTGAGAGACGTCGCCAGGAATGTCATGCAAACTCAGCAACCATCCAATCCCACCTTAAACATAGCAAATACTGCTAATCCATTAGGGACAAGTGTTTTCGGTGCTGTTCCTACTACTGGTGTCACTTTAAATGGTCTTGGTACCGGGTTAGCTGCTGCTAACACTTTGAATACTAGTACAGGACTGGGTGCAAATCTTGGACTACAGGTAACTTTTAATGTTAAAACTTTAGCTTTAATAAATTTAACTTTAGCTTTCAAACGATTTAACTGTGCATATAAAATTTTCAGGCTCTGAGTTTAACAGGCTTAGGAGCTCTCCAAAACCAATTGCTTCAGCAAGGGTTGACAGCCACTGATTTGGCAACAGTCCTCACTGCCCAAGCCAATATGAATAACACATCAAACTTGGGATTAAACACAGACCTGGGACAAAATGTCCTCTCTAACTCTGGTCTAAACTCCAACAATATGTTGGGAAATAATTCCATGAGCTCCGGACCATTGTCAGGTTGGTTAACTAATATATTATTGTTGAATTCTTTTTCATCTGATTACAAAGTCCCAGTTATAGTTGTTTACCATATCTTAACCTTGGAGCTGTGTGTGAATAGTGAATTGGTGACAACTACTTACATCATAAATAACACTTTATTTCTATATTTAAAAGGAGCTGGAAGACAAATGGGTGGCGTCTCACATTCTGGCCAAAACTACGGCAGGGATAGTCAATCCAGTCGTGATAAACAATCCGATATGGTCATAATTACCAATGTAAGTCTATACACATTTTTATTGTAACATACATTATTGCTAAATATTTTGAAAATTATTCTGTCAAAGTAATCTCATTGGCAATACTTTCGCTCGTCTTTGTCGCAACATCGTATTGGCGGACGTTGAACTATTTTATTTTCTTTTGCGTTATATTTATATGTGTAAAATCTGAACCGAGTATTTGAGCAATTATTCCTTTCTACTTGCTTGTGTATTGTGTTAATGTAACCATATTATATAGTGGTTAAATCAAAGTAATGTAATTAATGGCGGCTAGAAAAGTGTGGCGATGAGTTTTATTGCCAGGTACTTCCTCAGGCTCTACCTATTGCTTTGTGAATCTGGCAGTAAATGTAGAAGCATTACTCTTGACGTTCACTTTCTGACCTACATGAATTACTTATTAAAAAAAGAAGTTTTAACATTGTCGTGGAATAGTAACTAGAATACTCTATGTTTTACGATAAAAGATAATAAATAAAATAATATTTACTTAAAAGTAGTTGGTCACCCAGCTCTGCGTTACGTATGAAGTGATTAATGAATCGACAGGAAGCGAAAGAAGTATGCATGAAACGCGAAGTTTCGCGATCAATCCTCTCTGACTACCACTTTAGGGATACAGCGAGAACATAATTAAATTAATTTGTATTTACTTAATTAATTAATGAAGCGCTCGTGGCCCCGCGGACGTAGTGTTCTGTAAACGATCACTGCGCTAAGAAACTTTCACTATGGCTGGTCCTCGGATGGGTGACCACTTTGTGGCATTTATATTTGCGAGCGTTTCCGTGCTTCGGAAGGCACGTTAAGCCGTTGGTCTCGGTTGCCAGTAAAATGGCAGTCGTTAAGCCTGGTTGAAGGCCTGGGCGGCTTGAAAAATTTCAACAGTAGGTAGCCACAACCTGCGTCTGTCTATTTCAACACGGCAATGGGCTCACCACCTACTACGTGGGACGGGAATCCACACGGTGAAAAGTGGGGCATATAATATGCCTCTGCCACCCCTTCGGGGATAAGGCGTGATGGATATTTATTTATTTATTACTTAATTAATTATATGTTTTTAGCTTCCATCGACTGTGACCTGGCAGTTGATACGGGAGAAATTCAGCGAATGCGGAGATGTGAAATTTGCTGAAATGACAGCGCCAGACACTGCTGTTGTCCGTTTCCATAAGGAGTGGGATGCAGAAAGAGCTATTAGTATCCTTTTATAAATATCAATCGACGAAAAATCTATATTTATATGTTTATTTTTAAATTATTTTATGGCCTGGTTACTAAGACCTTTTAGCCAAATTTTAATTCATATTTCTTCATTGTCCCTGTCCTCTACGTCTTAGTCACGTCTAGTCTTAAGTAAAGGTGAGTCTACCCCAGTATAATGGTAGTTGTTATACTGAGGTTTTCAGTGGATTTTACGCGGCAAAATAGAAAATAGTATTTAATTGCATATATATCGTTGGCTTTCACTATAGCACGTTAACACAAGTTTTATGTCCAAGAAACCGCCAATCCCGCACATAAAACAAGATAAATGCACTAGTCTTAAAAAATAATATACAGCTAGGTCCGCACTTGTCAACTTCCCCGCGTAAGATCATATTTATATGTTATTAACTTGGTATTGCCAACTGTATCTGTAAGTCTTGCATATCTAAAGAAACACTTATAATTTTCTTAATGAAATTTATCAGAAATGTTTGACAGAACCCGCATTGATGGCAGGACTATCGATGTTCGCTTCTTCTAAAAACATGTAGGTAAGTGCCCTCTGTTGTTCTTTGTTGCTGTTTGCCTTCCAGTCTGTACCTGTCCCTCAGAGGATCTATACTGAATTTTGCATATATTCGCTCGCGAATATTGTTGTAGTGTGGTGCCTTTCGGGTCTTATATCCTGCATAGATGACTACAACTTTTGCCCTAAACTCCTACAATATATATTCTTCGTCTTTTACTCCTCATGAGTGATACAAGCAATGGCTTCTCATTTTTTCTACATCAAGAATAAAATGAAAATGCATTTAATACAGTCTATCAACTATTCTTAGTCGATAACTGGATAGCTGTTTTCTTGAATGAAAATACTTGTATTATTCCACTTAATTACTCTTTAACCTGACTGGCTTTGCCTTACGGAGTTTTCAAAGGTTTCAAAATACATTAAAATATGTAGCTAGTATGTTTAAAAAGGTCGTAAAGCGAAACAAGTCAAGTTAAAAGGTAACAAGTGGAACAGTGCAAGTGTTTTCTATCAAGTGTAGTAAGTTCCACCAAATGCTGTCAATCAACAGTAAAACAGTCTGAAGAGCTTTTTGGTTATGTACACGACCATCCATGAAACTAGGACTTTTTTTTCTGCTATGTTGCTCATTGGGCCTTCGTTTAGCAAATTTATGGATCACATTTGGCTGTAGAATTTTCTTGATGTGTAATTTGACTGAAATGCTGCTGAAAATAAGCTAATTTTTTTCTCAGGAACTCAAATTCTGAGAGAAATGCTCGCTTTGATTGAATCCTAAATATTGTAATTTTTGTGATTTCAGGAAAGTTGTTCAAGTCTGTGTGTTTCGGGTTTGTATGCACTGTGCAGCCTGGATTTATCATAGTGAACCATTTAAATCTTCCATCTTCGTCTCATACTGTGTCCGGCGGATGATTTTTTTTCGGTTGACATTCAATTATCGATAAATAAGTACTTAGGTTAAGTTTATGTAAGAGTTCTGAATATTCCATGTAGTCCATCTGATTAAAGTCAAATAAACTTCATTTGAAGAAACTATTATGTATGTTTTATGCAGAACATTTCCTGATTTTTCATACACAAAGAAGACTCATAATATCTATTTTAGGGCGTGCTGTGTTGTATTATAAAATTATCATGAGGTGTGTAGCGATTTTCTAAAAGACCTGGGATTTAATTCCATATTGATAAAAGTTGGCGAGCATATACATACATACACATTTTATTAAAGGACACATGAGTTGGTTTTATCATATACACTTGCTGTTTCTTCCAAGCTAAAGCGTTCTACACGCGGCGATTAAAAAAATCTAGTCATGAGCCAGTTTGTTTAGTTCGGATACAGCTGTTGTTAGACGGAAGTGACAGTTGTGCTGTGCTTACTTGAATAGCTCATTCGTTCATTCGGGTGTTATTTTCATTCGTTTACATCATGCATATAAACATTCAATGAGGATTGGTTTTAGAATTGTATGTTTTGTGATTTACCTCTGGCGCAACCATGATAATATACTTACCGGCGTTGTGAACTGTCATATATTTATTTTTTAGTATCCTTGTCTATGGCTTTTAAATAAAAATAAGTAGATCTTAGGTAGTTTTATCGCGTGCGGTGGGACATAAACTTTATACACGTTCACTTTGCATAAACTTTTAGGCTCGGTTAGGTTAGTGTTGATTGTATTTTATAGTTTAGGTTCTATGGATTAAAAAATTGTAATAGGAATTGATTTTACCTACATTCGTTATCACACTAGACTCTAGTGTAATAACGAATATGATGTGAAAATAGTTCACTCTATTGACTAGAGTGAACTATTGTGAACGAGTCGACAACATTCATGTAAAAGAAATCCTAAATTATGTCTGTATTTTCTAAATATGGCGACACAAAGCATCGCCGATACATCAAAAAAAAATTAAAATTGTAAAAATCGTTAGCGCTGATGGACTAGATACAAACTCGTTCCTGCGACTACGACAAAAAGTTGTTTTTTTAATGGCGCCAGTTATAAGCTGTGTATTTTAAAGTAAGGTTTTGCGCCATTGAGTTTATCTTGATTTTTGTTTTTATAATCAATGGTCTTTAATCGCAATAGACACTAACAGTTGAAATGTTGCTCAATGACCTGGAATTTTATTTATTAGGGACTGCTATGTCCGGTCGTGGAGCGGGAGGATTTGTCGATGACCATAAAGGTGTGGAATATTATATACTTAAAAATATTATACCGTGTTTTTAAACTATATATTTTAATTTTAGCTTCTGCGCACTTAGTACAAAAATCAACAATACATCTTGCAGAAAGAAAATATTGGTGTAAGCCTTAGAATTTGAAAGATGTTTAGTATTAAAATCAAAATGAACAAAATGCAATATATAATAATAATTTACGGCATCTCTTTGTTTAATTAGATTGGACTAGCCGGGTGAGAAAGAGTCCCGTATCAATATTTCCATGTGTAATCGAACGAGATTTGACACGTAGGTACCTAATACTACCTAATAATGTTCAAATTTGCTGTCGGTCACCGAGATTGTTACCAGAATTATATTAATAGATTTTTACCTGAAAATTTCTATTAAAAGTTGTATCCGACTGTTATAGAATCCAGAATCTCCTAAATGGAAATAGCTATCAAACTTAATATTGCTTTTCGATTCCGAAAAATGTATTTTTTTATTGTCTTCGCCCATCTTGGGCAGGCAAAGGAAACTTAGTCCATACAGCCTAGTCATTAGTATTTATTTTTTTCTTGTTTTAGTCCTGTCTAGTCGTTTGTCGATGTCAAGTCCTCAGTCCTAGGTCCTTGCGTGCTCCAATAAGGCAGTGGATCCCTTATTGCAGCTCACTATGGAAATTTGGCACTAACAGAAACAACACCGCTATTCATTGCAATATATCACTTTCTTTAACTAATGCACTCCCGAACTCTTTATGTATAATGTTCCACCATTATTAAACACAAAAACACGAATTTTACACTAGTTTTTGAAAATAATATACGACAAACGTGCATCACTGCTCATCTTCGCGCCAAAACTCCTCTCCGAAAAATGTAAATAAGGTTCACACTCTCTAAGTTACGTCTCTATTGTCCGCAATTCCTAATGTTCCACGACCGCATACATTATCGATATCGTCTTATTTTAATGACTATTCGTTACCAGGCAAAATTGACGATCTGTACATTATTTGTATATTTATTTTCAATTGTTCTCATGTAGGTAAACACTTATTTGTGTTGTAAACTGTCTTAGGGTTCTCCCATTCAGTATAATGAAACGCTGCCATTGTATTAAAAAAAGCTTTATTGCCGTTGACTATTCCATTCGATGTTGGTGTCCCAAGTTACACATATTTAAAAACTCACTACATCTTAGAAGATTTTGCTTGTTTCCCCGTTGAACAACAAATACTTTCCAGTCTGTTTTGACATATAGAGGGTTTGCAAACAGCCTCGTATATCATATCATAACTTCTACGAACTCCATGTGCTAAAAAAGAATTGTTAAACATCGCTACATACTCCGTATTCTAAGAGTTGGCTATACTTTGAAGAGTCTACCCGCAGAAAAGGGTTTAAGAAAGGTTAGTTTGCAATTAACTTATTGAGTCAGTCTGAAGTGATTAAAGGCTCATCAAGAGGAATCGATTTTATACGTTGTCCAAATTATAAAACGATGTCTTCTGGTCTCTTCAATTTGAATGGTAAGTTTTCTGTGAATGAATTTCGATTTTGTTTTGGGTACTGCATGGGGCTTCTATACAGATTGGGTGCTATCATACTAGAACTTCAATTCGTGCTACTCAGCATATTGTTTTCTACTGGTTTCTAAAACTTCTATACACGACAAATCTTCTACGTATTGCGACATTCAGCGTTAAACTACTATCAAAATGTCTTGGTTGTGTCATCTCGTCCAGAAGATTTGTTGGGTCGGCCAGAACTGTCCGTTTTCGAATGCGATCGAATCCTTCCAAGACAACGCGCCATGATCCGTCAGGATTTGTGGCGGCTTCTTTGTACGGTTGGCGTAGGTACTGCGTGTTCTGAATTCAACAGCTTACTGTAATGTAATTCTGTAAGACTTCTGTACCCTCACGGTGATATTCCAAATTTTGTTCTTATCTACATTTGGAATTTCAACGCAGTTTCAATTAATAAAATATTAGATTATAGAATACCATTGTTTATCAATTATCAAGATATGCTATAATGTCGTGTGAGATATTCTTAACATATGCGTATATTTTTTACAATCTATCTTATAATTCATTTCAGAACTCATAAACATGAGATAATTATGAGTGGACCTGAAGGACCAGTATAGTACAAAAGTACAAAGTGTTACGATGTACTCGAGGAATTAAACAGCCTTGTAGTCTCCCATTCTTCGAAGGCCACGAGCAATGGGAAGGTAAGTGAATTAATAAGTACTACTAAGTAGTTTCAGATACATTTAAATGAAGCAAATAATTATGTATTGTATTCTACTTCTTTCTATCTTATTCTTATTCTTACACAACATTTCTGTACATATCATATTTAGTTTTTCATAACTAATATTGAACTTTTTTAACACACAATGACGTTGTTTATTTTACTTCTTACTGCTTCCTAAGTAAGTTTTAGAGAATTCATCTGCATTATTATACTCTGAGACAAATTAAACCAGAAAATGAAAAGTAGTATAACAAATTTCTTCAGTGTTCAGATATGGTCAGTAAGATACTAGTATATTACAAACAACCCTGTTGGTAGAAGCATCTTCAACATTCACGTGTTTATTAAAAATACTTAAACTATTGAGGTAACATTATGATATACCCGTTTGTGAACCCCTAATGGACACGTTTTTGAGACTTTGTATGAGTTTCCATAAGTAGGAGGTGTTTTCATATTTTAATTTATAATTTAAATTAAAAAGTGAAAAAATTTTTTAGTCACAAGCTGGACTCGAACGTCGCCTTAAGACGTGAAGAGGTGGATTAATTGGTCAGTTTCGAGCAGGTCACGGTGGTGTAGTTGGTAAACGCGTAGTTGGTGCGTTGAACTAGAAGACACTGGTTCGAGTCCAACTCGTGGCTGAAAAATTTTTCCTCTTTAAAATTTAAATTTAGAAAAAGTTAGTAAGTTATACTAATTGCTTTTAAAAATTGTTTTTATGTATTCATATGATTTATGTATTCTTATGCTTCGATATCTATTCGATATTTATTTAACCCCATTGTTTAACCTATTCTTTTCCGTTACCATCTTTTTTTTTCAGTATAGAGTATAGCAGCCATACTTTGCATTTGCAGTTATAAACACGATATGAGGTCATGGATACGAGGGCGGCACTGAAAATTTCGGGAATCAAGGAAGTGTTCTCAATACTTTTTGGAAGTATTCTCCGCGAAATTTGACACATTTTTCCATACGATGGAACCAATCATTGAAGCAACCATTCCATTCGGAAGTTGGGGTATCCAAAATGGCCGTTTTGTAGGCGTCCACAGCTTCTTCAGTTGATGAAAATCTCTGACCACGCAATTTATTCTTTATTTTAGGGAAAGTATAAAAATCATTAGGGTACAGCCCCATCATCCGTCCATCCATCATCCATCCATCCATCATCCATCCATCCATCATCCATCCATCCATCATCCATCCATCCATCATCCATCCATCTAATAATTCTATGTTTTCTTGCTCTAAAAACTCTTTTGTTCTGTGCGCGGTGTGAGAACTCGCATCGTCGTGATGGAGGATGATGCGGCGGTTGCAGTTCTCTTTACGGAGTTCAGAAACGACCTGTGGCAAACAAATGCTAGCATACCATTCTGCATTAACCGTTCTTTGTCCCTCAAGAGGAATAGTCGCAACAAGGCCGGCTTTGGCTTTGCCACCATTACCAAACGTTGCCACCATTTTTTTTGCAACACTCCGTGAACGAACAATTTTTGCTGGCTTTAACTCATTTTCGAACACCCAAACTCGTGACTGGTTTTTTGTTTCGGGTTCGTACGCGTAAATCCAGGATTCGTCACCTGATACGATGTTGTATACAGCATTTGAGGATCCTGCGTGAAATCTTTCGAGAGTTCTGATGCACCAAGTAACGCGAGCCGCTTTTTGCTCATCACAGAGCGAATGCGGTATCCATCGAGAAAACAACTTTTTTACACCTAATTGTTCATGCAAGATTATTTGTATTTGACTCATGCCAATGTCTAAAGTTGCCTTAATTTCGCGGTATGTCACATGTCGATCTTCCTCAATCAACTTACGCACAGCATCAACGTTTTCTTGGGCGACTGCAGTTTTTGGACGACCTTGACGGGGATCATCACTGAGCTTGACACGTCCACGTTGAAATTCAGCAAACCAGCGATAAATTGTGGTTTTGGATGGGGCTTCATCACCAAATGCAGAAATCATCCGGTCAACACACTCTTTTTGTGTTAAACCACTTCGAAAGTCATAATAAATCATTGCTCTTGAATTTTCTCGAGTCAATTCCATTTTCTTAACGACTAAACAAGTTTGACAAAACCTTGTGACAAGACCGAGAATATTTTATTTAAATAAATAAATAAATGGTATTCGATTTTTAAAACCAAGGAGTTTTCAATTAAAAAGATTTTAATATGACAGGAACAGTGGAAATGTTCCATTCCCGATACTTTTAGTGCAGCCCTCGTATTAAGGAGATGGAGAACATCTAGTTTAAATCATGAACGGGAAGGTAAATTTTACGAACGATTGGCGACATTGGGACGATATATACGGATATCGTAGGTCTTGAATAAGCAAACTTTACCAGTAGCAGGAAAATAATTATGGTGTTTATTTTCCTGAGCTGTGTTTTTGTACGATTTGTGCAATATAACATCAAAAATTTACATCATAAAACGTAACCCGAGCTAATTCATCAAAAAGGGATATCACAAAATATTAGATGTGGACTGTCAAAAGGCAGTTCGAGGTAACTCATCTACAAGTGAAACTTTAGCGTCGGATGTGATCCATCGAGGGGCTGTTCGAGCTGATGTTAACAAATAATATCACATTGCTTTAGCGGCAGATGTGGGCCATTGAGAGACAGTCCGAGGCAACTCATCAACAAGTAAAACTTTAGCGTCAGATGTGGACCATCGAGGGGCTGTTCAAGCTGATATTAATAAATTATTTCACAATACGTTAGCGTCAGATGTGAGCTATCGAGAGACAGTCCGAGGTAACTCGTCAACAAGTAAAAGTTAAGCGTCAGTTATGGGCCATCGAGGGGCTGTTTGATCTGATATTAACAAATGATATCACAAACCTTTAGCGTCAGTTGTGGGCCATCGAGAGACAGTCCGAGGTAACTCGTCAACAAGTAAAACTTAAGCGTCAGTTATGGGCCATCGAGGGGCTGTTTGATCTGATATTAACAAATAATATCACAGACCTTTAGCGTCAGCTGTGGGCCATCGAGAGACAGTCCGAGGTAACTCATCAATAAGTGAAACTTTAGCGTCAGATGTGAGCCAATAAGGGACTGTCCAAGCTGATTCATTATCAAATGATATCACTAATCGTTAGTGTGAGATTTGGGCCATCAAGAGTCAGTTCGAGGTAAAACGTCAACAAGTGATATCATAAAACAGCGTCACGTTTGGACCAAAGAGAAGGAGGACACAGAGAATTCGCACTTTAAATGATACTGTTAACAAAAATTTTAATGCTTATTGAAATAAATCTTTAATTTAACTTTGTTTTTTAATCAAAGACATCTTCGGAATCTGTGGTCTGGTATATCTTCGCCAAATCCCTTTTGCAATTTGCATTATCTCATAAATTGGAATTCTTAATGCTGTCATAATCAACTCCATTATCGATATCACTGAAGTTCCAATACATAGGTTTACTACGCCACCAATTCTCACTGAAACAGAATTATGCAATATGTATGTATTGATGTGATAACGTCCGAAACGTCGATACAAGTGTTAAAATACATATCGTCATATCAAAGAAGTTCCGAAAAGTATATTACCTATCTATTACGCGAGGAAAAAAAATACAGCGGTCAAATGGGGTCGTGAAGTATGCCTCCTACATTTCTGTCAGTAAGACAGCAATATTCGATAATTGCTGCAATCCATTATATTGATTTCAAATCGACTAGATGCACAAAATTAAGACAAAGTGATAACATTAATTTATACAATATGTTAAGAAAACCCTGTCTGATCCGTGAAGGTATCGGTAAGTATCTAATAAGTAAAAAAAAACCCTAAAAATTTACCCCGAATAAAATAAATTAAAAATTAATATAATGTGGTAGCTTACATGGCAACACAGGGAAAGGGCTATTCGGAAATGTAAGGTCAAAAGGTCAGCTTATACATGCCGGCGGTTTCTTTTGATATTACATACACTTGTCGCCGCATAAAAATGTCGGTTTTAAAAAATTTGCTATATTTCAAGGAAATTGGACTAATTATGTACTAAAATCACACATTTAAAAAAAATGATAACTAGGTCATACTTATGAATAATATGATTTTTAATTTTTTTTTGGTTATGTTTTTGAAGTGCCTATGTGCCCCTTTCGGGTCGGACAGGGTTTTCTTAACACATTGTAGAACATCACAACATAACCCAGTAAGTTGTTATTGACGATCACAGATGGATGGCGACCCCAGAAGCTCCATATACCTAATTAGTCAGCGATGAGATATGATTTAAAGAGATTAAATGTATATCGTTGGATCGTGGGGTCCCTACGCGTAGACAATAAGTCTTAACAGGCAGGACGCTTTTGATGCCGGTTTATCTACCCTTGAATTGATGGTAGACGGAAAAATAATGTAGGTTAAATACTTAAAATTTACTTACGGAATAAATCGTAAAAACTAAATATAATCTCTCTCCTTACTCGTACTTTAGGGAATGCCCCTACTTTTACCGTCAGTCGGTTCATCGTCTCTTGGGGTAAGAACGTGTCGTAATCATTGCTGTAGACGTCTTCCTCACAGTTTCCTAAACAACCACAATCTCTAGAAGATTTAGGTAGATCTTCTATGTTGTCGAATCTATTCCTAGTATCATTTGTGATTGACAATGTCATAATTTCCTTCTTGTATTCGATAAGACATTCCAGCTCAGATAAATTACATATCCTTTCACCGTCTGTAAAAACGAGACAGTTAGTTCCCGCATAGCGTAATCGACTAACATCTGTGATAGATCATTAGCACATATGTAATTTTCTACGATGTTAATCTAACACTCATATGGAACACTTTCTGAGACTGGGATCTGACGAAGGCGATATAACCAGACATTAGTTCTCATTCGGTTGACAGTACTTAAGTGATGAATACCTGCAACGGCAAGTCCTTTGCAAGAATTCTTGCAGAATGAACACTCTTAAATACCAGAGTTACATAAGCGGTTGATTCTTATAACTCCGCGCATCAATTGCAGCATAATCTGTTTAAAAGTACAATATCTACTGCTTTTCAAACAAGTTAATTTTGCTTCTAGTAGCCGCCAAACTTTATGGCCTTTATGCATTAATAAATATTTAGGTTTTCGGGTCTACTGGTGACCGCCTGTAATTTAGCCGGACGTCGAGCGGTGTGCTAAGTTGCGTAAAAGACCTGAAAATCATATTACAAACTTTATGGGTGCTTTGAAGATGGCAGCGTGCGACTAGGGATATGCCGCCTGTCGGTACCGATCTTCCCATTTTCACCTGTTGCATCTATGGCTATTGAGGAATAAGGATCACACCGCACGTTACGCACTCACACCTAGGGTCCAAGTTTGTCAACACAACGTTTTATGCTCGTGTGTGACAGCACTATATTGAACATAAGGTACTTTACCACTACTGGCGTCTTCTTTCTAGCCTTGAAGTGTTGAAGTGACTAGGAAATCGGTCGTAAAGGCACGGCCGCCTACCTTGCAGATGATAAAATGTTCGATCCATTTTCACTTTTCAGGTTTCAGTCTAACAAACTTAATTCAAGTAAAGTGCATAATTAGGTACCTAAAGGTTTGTAGAAATGTGGAATGCAACCGCACAGCGACAATATCATTTTAATTCTGCATTCCAATAAGCAACGATTGTATGAATAAACTGGATATCTTTTGCTCTCGGGTTCGTCAATAAACCTGAAAATAACAAAGACAAACAGTGGATCGTGGTTAAGGAATCTGTTTAAAGGATTAAGCAATTCAAAGTACAACTGAAGCTATCACCGTAGACGACATGATATGTATAGTATTTTGGTATTTCCGCTTATACGCGAAGCGCTCGTGGCCCCGCGGACTCTGTGTACTGTAAACGATCACTGCGTTAAACAACTTTCACTATGGCTGGTCCTCAGATGGGTGACCATTTTGTGGTATTTATATTGGCGAGCATTTACGTGCTTCGGAATGCACGTTAAACCTTTGGCAACATGGCAGACAATAAGCCCAGTTGAAGGCCTTATGGCCGGCTTGAAAAATTTCAACAGTAGGTCGCCACAGCCTGCGCCTGTCTCACGCTCACCACCTGTTAAGTGGGACAAAAATGCATACGGTGAAATGTGGTGTGCGTTTCGATTGCTCCGCCAGTGTCCAATCAAAAAAAGCACTCCGTCAAAAATTTGTCGGAATTTGTCAAAACTGAATGCAATAAAGCAAAAATTTGTCAAAGTAGAAATAAAGAAGATATTAGGGTTTAAAGTTGACCGCGCGAACGAAACGTGGAGGATTGCGCGGCCACGGAGATCTCAGCAACTACATGGGTTAGATTAGGTCTAATTCTTTTTGTCAATTAATGATTAAATTTGTCGAAAATTGTCGAAAAAAGAAGTATAAGCTTAGGAGCAATATTTTACGAAATATTCGCCTTTGAAGTTATGGCCGCGCAATCCTCCACTCGTTGTTTCTTTAATGTTGAATATTTTTTAAACCTTATGATTTCTTATAGTAAATTAACACAAGAAGATGGATCTTAATTAGTCGAAACTAATGAAACTTATAAATACTACAAAAGTTTAGTTAAACAGGAAATATCGGTCCAAAACAAAATGTCCGTGGTCGTGCGAACGAAACGCTACTTTGTGGGCTTATATCTCACTACCTATAATTGCTAGGATTTTGGTGTGAACTTCCATTTATTCGGCATATTAACCTCATTAAAATGACATATTGTTTACCCTCAAAACAGTTTGCAACGCGTTTTAAATCAAAAGGGGTCTCTAACCCATGTAGTTGCTGAGATCTCCGTGGCCGCGCAATCCTCCACGTTTCGTTCGCGCGGTCAACTTTAAACCCTAATATCTTCTTTGACAAATTTTTGGTTTGTTGCATTCGATTTTGACAAATTCCGACAAATTTTTGACGGTGTGCTTTTTTTTATTGGACACCGTGGCGGAGCAATCGAAACGCACACGAAATGTGGGCGTATAGTATACCTCTGCCTACCCCTTCGGGGATAAACACGTGACAATATGTATGCATGTACTATTATTACATGTAGTATTATGTATACAATATTATAATATGCATACGTTAAGCACTTAATCGAGTAATCATACGCCAAAAATGCCTTACATCATTTTGGAAAAGAGCTGATACTCCTACCCTGATGGACCGATATTAACCAAACATAGCTAAGAGTGGCTCTTAGCTATGTTTGGTTACGCAAGGAAACTGGCTTTCAAATAAAAAAACTGCATTGAAATCGGTCCATCTGTTTGAGAGTTACGATGCCACAGATAGACACACACACCTAGATTGACGTCTAACTGTGGGGGTTCAAAAAGTGCTATTCTATTAGTAGCCAATATAAGCAGACCATAGGCTCCACGTCCAGATAGGGATTTTGCAAGCTACACTAACAATAATTGGGTATTAAAGAAGAATGGCACTAGGTATTATATGTACTTAGTCAGGTCATAAGTATTGTCACACAGTAAAAACTATTCTTTTAGAAAAAAGTTTATTGAATTCGAATTTCGAATTGTTCATGAAAATAAAAAAGTATACTTTTTAGAATTTTACTCATTTTTAAATATGGAGTGGACGCGCCGATTCAAATTTTTGACATACTGAAAAATTTGAATATAACCAAAAGATTCGTTTATCGTACCATCAAACGATACAATGAAGACTCTAGTGTAGATGACAGGTCAAGAAGTGGTCGCCCTCGGTCTGTTAGGACTCCAGCAGTGATAAAAGCTGTGAAGGCGCGAATTCAAAGAAATCCCAAACGTAAGCAGAAACTGTTGGCCCTTCAGATGGGGTTAAGCAGAACCACGGTGAAAAGGGTGTTAAATGAAGACTTAGGGCTTCGGTCATATCGAAGAAAAACAGGATATCGTTTAAATGCTCGTCTAATGTACCTGTGACTGAAGAGATGTTTGAACACGCTTTGTTGAAGCGGTACGCAGTAAAAAAATATCGGGAAATTCTTATTTCGGATGAAAAAAATTTTACCGTAGAAGAGAGCTACAACAAACAAAATGATAAGGTGTACGCACACAGTAGTGAAGAAGCGAGCAACCGTATTCCGCGTGTCCAACGAGGTCATTTTCCACCCTCGCTCATGGTATGGTTGGGAGTTTCTTATTGGGGCTTAACAGAGGTACATTTTTGTGAGAAAGGTGTAAAAACGAATGCAGTTGTGTATCAAAATACAGTCCTGACGAACCTTGTGGAACCTGTTTCTCATACCATGTTCAATAACAGGCACTGGGTATTCCAACAAGATTCGGCACCAGCTCATAGAGCGAAGAGCACACAAGACTGGCTGGCGGCGCGTGAAATCGACTTCATCCGGCACGAAGACTGGCCCTCCTCCAGTCCTGATTTGAGTCCGTTAGATTACAAGATATGGCAACACTTGGAGGAAAAGGCGTGCTCAAAGCCTCATCCCAATTTGGAGTCACTCACATCCTTTATTAAGGCAGCCGCCGATATTGATATGGACCTCGTTCGTGCTGCGATAGAAGACTGGCCGCGCAGTTTGAAGGCCTGTATTCAAAATCACGGAGGTCATTTTGAATAAACTTTATTGTCATAAGAATCTATGTTTTGTTAAGTTCATTTTGGTATATAAATGGTTATATAATGAATAAACTTGTTTCAATTATTTTATATTAGACATGTGACAGAATTTATGGCCTGACTAGGTATATATTGCCTTACTTGCATTTACGTAAGTGTAACGGTAGGTCCTTTATATTCGCCAATGCCCGTGTGCTCGTGATTTTGACTCCAAACGTCAGGAACCCGTAAGTATCAAATGTTAATGATGGTGCCCCGCTAAGCAGAATTTCATCAGGGCTAGTCGTATAAACCTGTAAGACAGTAAATTAAAATGAAAGGAGTCTATATATATATATATACTACTGAATATGAAAAAATATTTTTGTGTTGGATAGCCCTTTATCGAGGAAGGCCATATGCTATATACCATCACGCCACTACCCTGGAGACCGGAGCCGTGATCACAAATGTCGACAATTCGGGCAATTCTTATGCGTTATTGTAGAATTTACAAGCGACGGGAACATATAGGTGCGACGGGAGTTCGAAGTACCCATGCCACGGGCGAAGCTGTGGGGGTCACCTAGTACTTAGATATATGCTAGTAGGTGAGTATTTAGTAGGTATGTAATTTATGTATGAACAAAGTTATCTGATCTCTCTGATCACTTTATCCTTTTGTGTTTTTCATCTTAAACGCCAGAGCGTTAAAGATCAGAAGTTAATTTTTAAATTAAATCTTAAAAAACGTTAAATTATTTTTTACCTTATATGCATCAGCGTAGTCTAGAATTTGGACAAAGAAATCGATGTCAAACACAGAGAGCTCAATACTTCTCTTAACGTGTCCCTCAATGCTGCGAGTCCATAGGCTAAAAAATAGACTTCTACTTATTATACGTAGGTACTTAAAACGAGTCACTCACCAGACACAGAATAATAAATAGAACATTTATTTTCAAGAGTCTCAAGTCAATTTTCCTATCCTAGTGATATTATTTACTAGCGCTTACCTTGATGTTCGTGCTCTTACCCAGCCTGAATTACGTATAGAAGGATACTGCTGTGTCAGTACCTAGGTAAATTATATAGTCAAAAGTTATATAGTCACTATTAGCCGTACAAGGGAGAGTGGTTTAAAAATAGATTCATCCTCTGTCAAACTATAGAAACTTGGGACGCTCTGCCAGCTCACGCGTTTCTCTACTCTTACAACCCCGGGTTCTTCGAGTGGAGCGTGAAGAGGCACATAATTAGGCTGTTAATTAGAGTTCCACTGTCAATGGTCTTGTGGACTGTCTGAGTAACCCTTAATTTGCTAGTTGTACATGACCTTTCATTAAGCGGATGGTGACATTTAGGCGAGCTAAATAAAAAAATGTTGCCATAGACACTCGCTTGTACCTGCCACCAGTTCAAGAAGCTGGCAGCATAAGGCTGAGTCAGCGTTATGGTAGCTACACACGCTACGAAAAATCAGTACGATTTAACTGTACCGTTCAAACTAAGCCAATAACCGGAACATGTATATACCTATGATAAAAACGACTGTACCTTCAGTTAAATCGTAGCGATTTCTCGAAGCGTGGGTAGCTACCATTAGGCACGTTTTGACATACTTAGGTAGTAATCGGTTTTAGCTAGGAGTCTTCTAGACGTAATCTATGAGGAGTGAGAGAGATTGTACAGTAATTTTGAGCTCAAGATGTAGCGTTAAAGATAAAAGAACTTACTTAGGGTTATCAAGAGGAGCTACGTTGGAATTGAGAATATGGCACATTCCCATTTCAGTCATCGTGCTATCCAAACTTATAGGCCAGTTAAGGTGAGTTGTCAGTGTTTTCATATCAAACTTTTGGAATAACTCCGCAGCTATTGTGGCATAATCTTCAGGCAGTATCAACTAAAATGTGTTTGCATTCTTCAATATAGGTTTTCCTTATTATAATAGGTAATGGGCTATTGTTGTCACTAAAGGCTCATGACGAAGAGACAAAAATTTTATTACTTAGTGTTAAATGCTCTTAAACAGAGCTGGATTTATATTTACTTGTCATTTGTCATCTTCACTCCACCTCGGGACCCAAATTAGTTCGAGGTCGAAAGTGGGTCCTGGTTCTAGAAGCTTCCTTCGACTGTTACCGATGTTTTAAGATAGGTAGGTTCAGATAAAACCAGTTTCCGAGGTGTCGCCAAAGTTATTACTAACTTTGTCCATGGACGCCAGAGATATGAATATCTGTATGCCGCCCGGCGCCCACTTAGACCCGTGCCGCGGCTAAGTCTACTTGGCATTAGGTACGTAAATCCAGGACTGCTCTTCCATAAGAAGAGCTTTTCTATGCACAGTTAGGCTTTGTCTAAAGAGCGAAATATAGCGTAAGAGAGAAAGAAATGCAACTATTTCACTGACTGTCGCTAAAAATGCCTAAGGGGCCGTTCAAGTATTACGTGAGCAGATTTCTTACCATTTTTTACCCCCCCGCCCCCCTTGTCATCAAAAGTAAGCAAAGCACTTACCCCCTCCCCCTATGCTTACGTAAACATTTTTAGTAATAAATGTTTTTTTATATTGTTATTTTTAAAATAGGAAAATTCATGAAAATATTAGGTTTAACTGATACACATAGAGTAAATGACAAAAAAATATAATCAGAAATAAAGAACATAACTAACATAAAGAATATTTTCGGAACACATTAACAGTCTTCAGTCCATGAAACCTGAATCCATGATTCTAAGTTATCGATGACATTGGATTGCTGCTCAGTGTTGTGAGTCTGCTCACTTTCATCCGATTTTGGAATGTCTACGTCACTCTCATCGAGCCATTCAACATCTTGGTGCTCTAAATTTTGAATAATGCACATCAGTTCATTAGCACGACGAGCAGCGACTCTTACAGGTCTAACTTTTCCCTCTGTGGGCGGGTTTACTTTTTTATGGATCTTCTCGATGTGACGATTTAATGATTTGACGGAAGCATGATAAAGACCACACGTTTTGCATGTTCGGCTTGAGAGCCTCAATTTTACCGTCGGACAAAAATAATCGTAGGGCATTTGCAAAAAATCTTTGAGGGTAGTACTCAAGCGTAGAGCTAAATTGACTGGAAGATCAAGAAATTGTCCTCCTTCATCCAAAACCAAGTCATCAACTGTTTGTTTTACTTTTGCAGGTGGTGGAAGAAACCTGTTGTCTAGTAATCTGAATAGGCCACTTCTTGGACGACAGCATTCTGTATTTTTACATTTTACAATTTGAAGCAAGTATTGGCTTTCACGCACATGTTCTGAGTACCATTTAATGTCTGGAAATTCAGGAACATCTTGTTCATCAGCCTCAACATATTTTGCAGTAACATTATAGCCATCAATTTCCATTGAACTCCATACTTCAGCTAATACATTTCCTGCAAATTCGAAATTATATCTTTCTAATTGTTCATCATTTGTAATGCCACGTTCATCCAAATGAGACCCAAAATGGTCATGAGGCAGTATTAAACCAGCCAGTTCCCGACTCAGAGGAGCCATTCTTCGCTCTACTCTGTTATACGCACTCCTTCCAGGAGCATTGGTAGCTATAAACAATGCATCGAGATCATGTCGTTTAAAATGTTGTATAGCAAACCCTATGACTTTTTGATAACGCGGCTTTTCATCTGGCCCTCCATCAACCGTCATAATTACTACTGGTTTTACTAGTCCATGGTCAGTTTTTGCTAATGGTCGAAACTCTTCAAGTTCGAGAAGCGTCTCGAAATCCTGAGCATGAGTATTAGCAGTAGATGAACTATGCTTTCCACTTCGAATAGCGATGAATGTTGGCCCAGAATATCCGACGGCTTGCGGTTGTCCTAGCATATTGGAAGTAACTTTGATACCAGCATAAACAGATGGTATTAATTTATGACGCTCAGCGATTACCCAATCGTGGTCAGGTAATTTGATTCTATATTCCATATGCATTAAAAGAGGTGCTTGCTTATTTGCCGCAGTGACGCCAATAGGGACTCGAGCTTTGTTATCTTGAGATAAGAAAAATACTTGATCTGGTCCAAGTATGGATGCTATGTTCTCTAAATAATGGATTGATGTTTCAGCGAACTTGCTATCTAAGTGGCTCTTGTGGTGATCAGTTTGAGCACGAATGAGCCTAACAGGGACTGTCGATACATGTCTTCGTCCCTCTGTAGAATTCGATTTTCTGGGAATCAAACGAAGATATGTCGCACTGCGACTAATGTCAAATCCTAGTTTACGCAGTTCTTGTGTGAGTTCGTCAAGAGTTTTTACGCTGCGAATAGATTCCGTTCGTCTCCTGTCATCACATGCACTCCCAAATAAAGCTATATCCGCAATTGTTTTCAATAGTAATGGTTGATCGCTTTCAAGTTTAGGATGTCCTACTGAATCCCTCAGAGATAGTCTTCTTTTTATTTCAGGATTTTCCTGACAAATATCTTCTAACTTTCTTTTCATACCATCCCTGTGTTTCTTCTGGGCAACTGCGTTTTGAATCTTCCTGTTTAAAGTATTTTTTGCTGTTTTTAGTTCCTCGCGCAACTTAATGATCTGTTTATCAACTTCAGCGCAATTTGGCATAGTATCTCTGGCAGAATACAAAGCGTTCAGATTTTTTTCGAGTAGAGTAATCTTATTTTTCAAAGCTTCTTGAGAAGGTTTTGCTCTTTGTTTATCTGCATTATTATTATTTTCGCATTGCTCTTGTGATTCATTGCCGGTTTTAATTTTATCTTCTTTCTGTTTTTCAATGTTAGAAAATGGCTGTATAATTTGTGTTTTTTCTGCAGGTTTACTGGTAGAAGACGTTGCCTAAAAATGAAAAATTTCTAAGAGTTCTGCTGGATATTCTCTTATTAAGCTACATAAATTCACCGTATTTAATAAAACCAGCGTTTAAATATTATTGAAAGCTTTTCCCCACAGAAACCCTTCACATACAGATATTGAAAAACACCGTGTATTTTGTGACCAATTGCCGGAGTCGATCTTAAGAAATAAAATATCAATCATTTACCTTTTTACTTTGAGATAGGCCATCATATTTTTTACTCATAAATCGTTTTAATTGTTACAGAACGTAAAGAGAAACTTTGTACTTATATTTACTCACCTTGGAAAAAAAATGAAGCAGATTGGATTTATTTATAGTCGCCGCTTGCAATTCGTCTTCAATTCTCTTAGATACAATAATATCTAGTTCCTTATCTGACTTTGCTTGTAATTTATAATTTCGCCAAACTTCGTTAACTAACTTTTGTACATTTTGCACTTTCGTCCCAGTATGAGATTTTTTAAAACTTTCGAACAGTTTTTGGTATAACTTGGATTTGTCTATATGATATGACATTCTAATAAGATATTTAAATTTAAATAATTAAAACGTTAAACTTTGGCTAATTGCATCAACATAAACACAAATGATAACTTTCAATGCTTACAATACGTTTAGAATCCAAACAAAACAATACTGATAGATGCGCACTTGCAGCCGGCCGGCACGAGAGTGAATTATTAGACAAGTGAATAGCGCACGGTAATTTCCCTAATGCGCGGTAATTCCCCTAATCAGTTCTCAAAGCGAGTGCCTACGCATATGTATTATTTGCGGGTATCCCCGAAAAAACTTAAATAACTAACGATGACGTAATCATCATCTAGACCCCCCCACCACCCATGTCATCCAAAATAAGCAAAACAGAGAATTGGTGCTTACGTAATACTTGAACGGCCCCTAATGTGATTTTTCACGTCTAGCTACAAATCATTGAATCGCTTTCGCAAAGTTACAACGCTGTTACCTTTAATATGTCCGGCGGCGGCATATCCAGAACATTTAAGGACTCCAGAGAGACCGATGAAATTCCTGTGTAATATGAACCAAGATTCGGTCCGGATCCATTAATTGTTTTGCTAAGAATATTCAAATATAACGTTAGGATTGATTAAGTATAGGTACCTACGTATTTTATTAAACGTACCTAAGTATAGTCTTCATGGATACACATATTTTTTTAAAAAGTAATTTTGGGGCAAGGTTATTTTTAAACATTATTACCACTATGTCCGCTTCCTAAAATGTTCACTTCCCATTTCATCCCGTACAAACGTAAGGATTCCTTCCCGTAATGACTACTTTCTCAGATTGACTACTTCCCATTTGAATAAATGAATGATTTTTTCTACACGCACAAAAAGATTTTAATAAATATTACAAACACACAATGATATTGTAAAGTTATGCCACAGTTATGCTTACAATGTGCGTGCCCGAAAAGGTCCACTTCCCAAAACGACCACCTGAACAACATATATTTGGACCGATTTTAATACCTAGTTGGATGCAACAAAAGACAAAAAGACACTATGATGAGGTAGAGTTGTACGTTAACTACATAATCAAAAACCTAACTTTATAAAACGATAAACTATCTCAATTAGGTCCTATAAACAGAGATCTCTGAGGCCCAAACGACTTCTCCAAACCACAACGAAAATGAAAGCCAAACGATACCAACTTGCTCCAAATAAAGTGTACCACAGGCTCCAAAGTCCAAACTCACAGTTAGTTAGTCTTTGGAAACAAGGGAAAACAGAAGAAGCGCTCGTGGTCCCGCGGACTCAGTGTTCTGTAAACGATCACTGCGTTAAGCAACTTTCGCTATGGCTGTTCACGGATGGGTGACCACTTTGTGGCATTTAAATTTGCCTGCGTATCCGTGCTTCGGAAGGCACGTTAAGCCGTTGGTCCCGGTTTCCAGTAACATGGCAGTCGTTAAGTCAAGTTGAAGGCCTTATACCTACTTATAGAAAAAAATCAACAGCAGGTAGCGACAACCTGGCGTCTGTCTATTTCAACACGGCAATGGACTCACCACCTATTACGTAGGACAGGAATACACAAGGTGAAAGGTGGGCATATAATATGCCTCTGCCACCCCTTCGGGGATACGGCGTGATAGAAAAATCAGTTGGCAGAAATATTTGTTCCAACCTGGGTTTCATTACCACTTACGCCTGGGACAGGTCTAAGTTCTGTAGTGGACTATGATAGGCAGGTTAATTGATTAATTGAGGAGATATTGATTAGATAGGACCTAGATAGCACAAACAATGGGTACATAGGTATTTATTTTGTAAACAAATATCTGTCGTTGTCTACATATTCTCAACTTACTTTTCATAGCCTGTAAGAATTCCTTTATCAATTTTCTGAATCGGACATAACATTATAGACGGATAAGACACGTTCCAGTTGAAGTAGTCTTTTTCTACACTCATCACTAGGGGGGCAGCCTGGAAATATACTTATATATAAATAAATACTTAGTTCTAAATTTGGAATTTTCTAGATTACACCCACCGATACAGGTGTATAAAAAAGCGGAACAAACAATTAACTAAATGCTTTACAACTTGATAGTAAATAAAACTAACTGTATGTAAGCCTTTTTTTGTACCACTGAGGTAGCAGACAAGCGTACGGCCCACCAGATGGAATGTGGTTACCGGCCTATGGACGTTTACAACACCAGAGATGCAACACTTGCGCTGCCGACCCTTTATAAACCTTCTAAGACCCCTTTTGACGATACTGTAGACGTTTGGGAAAATCCAGGCAGGGAGTTCATTCCACAAAGCCTCTATCAGACCTAACCGCATGTGTGCGCTCCGGGCGCAAAGTGTGAGGGTGAACTGAACACCCTGTCTATGGCGAATAAGAAAACCAAACTAGCTTTACAAACAAAAGAAAATCATTATTGACTTACATGTTTTCAATTTGTCCGTAAATAAAAGAAACAATGAGGGGTACCTATCTACCAGTTTTAAATCATCAAGACATTCGATACGGTAGATACGATAAATTAGAAGGAAAAACTATAAGCTGTAAGATTTTTAGCTTTGTTGTCTTTTTTATTTTTTTTTATTTACATTTTTTTACCTACAAATTAGGTACAAGTTTTAAATTATTGTCCCAAAAACCGCTTACACAGTTTGTCTGCAGGAACAGGTGAGTTTCGTCATGCTTAATTTATAACATGCAAATGCCTAAAACAATAATAATAAAATCTAACTAAAGAGACGAAGGTAAAAACTTTTAATTTTATTTTTAAAAAGTTTTCTCTCTGCTTCTCGTCTTATTTCTTCTGGCAAACTATTTAAAAGGTACGGTATGCGTATTTTTAACGTTCTATCTCCAAAATAGTTTATAACTTTGGGTACTTCAAATTAGCCAGCGGACATAGAACGAGTGCTGTGACTATTACATACTAGAGTTAGATTACGCTCCTGGGTATCGTGATTGTTTATAGCTAGCAAGTATTTATGTTTTAAACTGACTGGAAATATGTTACAAATAGAAAATAACTTATAGTAGTTACATTTACATTTTGCTTTAGTATTTTTTGTTACCAACAATTTTAAAAATCTAATCTGCAAATCTTCTAATTTATCAATATTAGTTTTAAATGTTAATCCGTAACTATCAAGAGCGTAATCCAATATAGAATCTACCAATAAAAAATATAAACACTTCAGTGTTGTGCCAGGAACTTTACAACTTAAGTGATAGAATTTACTTAGTATTAATCTTAACTTACAACATAAATATTCCACATGGGAGGACCAAGAGAAGTTTGTATCAATTTTAACCCCAAGGTAGGTTACACAATCAACCTTTTCAATGGGTTTACACTGACAACCAACAAGGTCTTTATGAAGACATGAGAAAGTATGTGCATAAGTCTGACATACCGTACAGATATTGACTTACCACAAGTCTTGTATATTGAGAAGACACAAGATAAAAAGTGATGACACAGGCACCCACAAAACAAAATGCCCAGAACACTCTGTAAATGAATAAGGAATTCAAAAGATGAAAACAATTTTGTAGCTAGGGTTCCGTACCTACCTCAAAAGGAAAAATACGAAACTCTTTTAGAATCACTAGATGACCCCCACGGCTTCGCTCGTGACTTACTTCGAACTCCCATCGCACCTATTCAATCCTGTCGCTTATAAATTCTACCAAAATGTATAAAAAATCGATTTGTCGACATTTATGATTGCTGCTCCACTCTCCATGGAAGTAGCGTGATGATATATAGCCTATAGCCTTCCTTGACAAATGGGCTATTAAACAAAAATATTTTTTCAAAGCCGACTAGTAGTTCTTGAGATTAGCGCGTTCAACCAAACAAACAAAAAAACAAACTCTTCAGCTTTATGTATAAGTATAAATTTAGCGGTTCGTCTGTACTTCATAGAGCCTGCGAAAACAATCGTACCATGGCTTGATATGCCATATTAAGGATGATGAGGTGAATGATAAGGTTATTTATCTCTTGCAATTGTATTTACTCAAGTCATTAATCCATTGAACCAATGAAACAGACAAAGTACTTCATACAATCATTGTAGGACATTTTTTTTACACAGTGCTAACTTACCTAGAGTAAGTTAATGGTAAAGTTTATGGTATGGGATCTAGACCACTGATAATCACACTTATATATTTAAAATATATACATATTATACATAGAAAACACGAAAACACAAACATTTGTGGATCACACAAATATTTGTTCCAACCCGGGAATCGAACCCTGGATCTCAGCGTGGTAGTCCCATACACTATCACTACGCCACCGAAGCAGTCAATTGAGTGCAATGTGAGACTACTCCTCTATCCTGACTCCCCGCATTTTTGCCACCTCTCGCAAATGTCCAGTTGGAATGGATTGGTGGTTTCCAAAGTGTAAATACTAGTAAAATTCTATGTTCTGTAAGTTTTATTGATTGGCCAAACCTACTACAAGTATCACTTGACGTGGCTCTGCAAGCAGGCTTTAAACGCTAAACGTTTGCCCAATACATTACAACAGAAAACTTGTTAGCGGAAGTAATGGAACACCTAAATAGTTTTAGACTTGATACTTTATTAGGTACCTGTAGTTTAGAGTGTAAGGGGGCCCCAACAAGAAATCAGGGACCCAAGCGACATTACCTGTTAGCGGTGCACCTATTGACTAACGGATGAGGCAACAACGCAGGCGTCCTTACAGGGTTGGGAGATCAGACACTATTAGCCGCTCTCTATAATAAGCCAAACGATAGTTGCCTTATAAAAGACCACCCAGAATCAAAATTTAGTTAGAATTTGTAGTCCGATCAAATTAGACCAAAAAATAAGAGTAAAGCAATAATACATTCCCACCAAGCTGAAAATCAGTAAGATTGTTTAAAATATGATTAAAAATAAAATTTGAAAGTTCTTAAAGTTTTTTGGAAAAAATGTTCATTAAGTACCTCTCGAACCAGTGAATTTCGGTATTGGCGATGTAAGCCAACCCGTGTGTAGTAGCTGTCTGGAACTCTTTTTGTAAATAGTTTAAAAGTTTCTTTGTCTTTGTTCTCCTTGCGCAATTATCACGTTTCTTTTTAAACGTAGGTTTTTCTTTCACATTAATCCTCAACATTGTAACTATTGATCCCAGTTCCAAGTTTTCACTTCCTTTGTTTCAAGATTGTTACTCGTTTTCTTTAGTTGATCCTAAAAATGTTTATGTTTGTAAATTAGATCACTAAGAATTTTATTGAGATTACTTACTTGAAATTTACAAAGACTATGCGTGGGGAAGGGTCACGCAAAGCGGGTAGGCAGAGACAAATAGTAAAAAAAAAATGTTAAATTTAAACTCCATAGACCGTATTCATAATATGTATAAAATTTTGTAGTACTCACACGGTTTAAATACGTCATGACAAACTAAAAGAAAAAGGATAAACCAAAAACAATAAAATACCCAATTTAGGTAGGTATTATTGATTGATAAAATTAATTATAATGTTTATTTGAAATAATTACCTTTTTGTGTACACAAAACTCAAGGATTATAACAGAACCACACAAACCGCTGATGAGTTTTAAATACGAGTATGATCTCGGAATTGCATTATTATTTTACTTCTTTCTCTATGAGTACGCTATCATTTATTTTCATCAACGATCATCGTTTTCACCTTGATACTTGTGTCCTTCTTAACAGAACTGCAACTGTTCGACTAATAGATATCCTAGGTATCTACCTATTTGTGTCCTTCTTAACAGAACTGCAACTGTTCGACTGATAGATAGCCTAGGTACCTACCTATTTGTATCCTTCTTAACAGGAC
Organism: Thumatha senex; assembly: GCA_948477245.1. Lineage (NCBI taxonomy): Eukaryota > Metazoa > Arthropoda > Insecta > Lepidoptera > Erebidae > Thumatha > Thumatha senex. Next base: position 15,139,729 of record OX419741.1, on the reverse strand, counting down.
TGCAACTGTTCGACTAATAAATATCCTAGGTATCTACCTATTTGTGTCCTTCTTAACAGGACTGCAACTGTTTGACTGATAGATATCTACCTATTTGTGTCCTTCTTAACAGGACTGCAACTGTTTGACTGATAGATTTCCTAGTTTCGATGATAAATGACACCGAAGAGGCTTATTGTTCGTCACATGTTTATAGTAATTTTATGTTGATAATGACAGTTATCATCAGACAAATAGAATGCAAACAAAAGGTCTGTCGGAATAAATTGTATCGGCGTTCGGCGTATATCGGATAAAATATGACAATAATAACAAAGCTAGGTATTTACTTATTGATATAATCGAGTAAGGTAAGGTCTAAATTGTTTTTTCACAAAGCATTTTGTCATTATTTATTCCATAATTCCCATTCACTGTGTTTAATTTATGAACAAACAAAACGATTTTCCTATTTTTTTCTTAGCCTTTATGCATAATAGACAGGAAGTTCTACTCTCGCTACAAACCTTCTTAACAGAACTGCAACTGTTCGACTGATAGATAGCCTAGGTACCTACCTATTTGTATCCTTCTTAACAGGACTGCAACTGTTCGACTAATAAATATCCTAGGTATCTACCTATTTGTGTCCTTCTTAACAGGACTGCAACTGTTTGACTGATAGATATCTACCTATTTGTGTCCTTCTTAACAGGACTGCAACTGTTTGACTGATAGATTTCCTAGTTTCGATGATAAATGACACCGAAGAGGCTTATTGTTCGTCACATGTTTATAGTAATTTTATGTTGATAATGACAGTTATCATCAGACAAATAGAATGCAAACAAAAGGTCTGTCGGAATAAATTGTATCGGCGTTCGGCGTATATCGGATAAAATATGACAATAATAACAAAGCTAGGTATTTACTTATTGATATAATCGAGTAAGGTAAGGTCTAAATTGTTTTTTCACAAAGCATTTTGTCATTATTTATTCCATAATTCCCATTCACTGTGTTTAATTTATGAACAAACAAAACGATTTTCCTATTTTTTTCTTAGCCTTTATGCATAATAGACAGGAAGTTCTACTCTCGCTACAAACTATGGGGTCATAAAGCAGGTGTGATAAAAATTGGGTTCAAATAAAGTTAAAAAGTTATAACCCGTCTAGGTACGTTTATTATAATCGGTTCTGTAGTTTAGGCACTACGGTGGAACTTACAAACACACATAAGTACATAAGTTATATTTGAATAGAGCACTTTAACGGTTTTCATTCTATGGACGTCATCGCCTTTTTATTTTACGTGTTGAGGTCCTCATGGATGCTATGTCGAACTCCTACCGACTAAAACCACACACGGTGCCCTTCCATTTGTCTATGGCCAGGAGTCCCGGGTAAGCCCTCGGAAGGATAGCCCCAGGTCTCCCAGCAGCGGACGTCATCGCTTTAACATTTCATCGGGCTTGAGACGGAATTGGACTAAAAATAAAAACCATCGAAAGAATAACGAAATCAAGTGAGACTAATATTTGTAGTGCAGACTTAAACAATAAAAGCACAAACACCAGTGAATGATTTAATGTAGTAGCAATCTATTTGTTAGCGATAAAACTCTTGGGAGTCGTTGTAGAACAAACACTAACTGTACCAGAATACCCGTTGTAGCCAAGAATGCCCCAATCGGCCATTTGCTTGTGTTAAATCCCTATTTATTATCGTAACTAGTGGAGCACTACAGTTTTCGGAGCAACTCAGAACTCTGAGAATGTTTCCTGTTCTTGCGAGATGTTTGTCTGAATCTTATTACTAATTCAACGATACGTGATAGACGGCTTGATTTCGTTTCGAAAATATTCGAGACAAGGGAACGAATCGACCGATAAAACGTACTCTGCGTACACAACAATTTATTACCTACTCTGACTTTGGGAGGCTTTCTTTTCAGTTTTACAATGGCATTTTATCTATGCACGCCTGAGCAAAATGTAAGTATTTTCTTACAATTGACAGTTATAGTTATGTAGGTACAATTTGCCAGCCCAAATGCTTCGAAAAAAAAAAATAGTAGGTATTTGAAAACACGCCATCTCGAAATTGATACGTGGTTTTAAGCGATGTAGAGGGAGGAGCACAAGAGTAAGAAAGCGGATCCAGACTCTGAAGTTTAAAACCCTCGCTTTGGATGTAACTGGTACTTTCCCTTGTATGATACTGATAAGCTGCTAGTGAAAATTCCATCTAAATTGACCCAATACTAAATATTTCTGAATAAAGTACTTAGGTAAATACATCTGCTTTGTAGAGGACTGTTTACTTTGAAGAAGTTGATGCAAGTCTTTAACCACCTTTCTAGACGTAATGTTTTACTTGTAGATAAGTAATTTAAAATAAAAATTATGTTACTTTTCTATATTACATAGATCGATTAAAAAATGTACCCATTTAAGTTGAAATATTTTCTACTAGATAAAAAAATAAGATAAAAATCAATTCAGCCGTGCTTTTGTAATAAGGTAACAAACAAACAAACAAACAATAATGTTGTCAAATAAACCGTGAAAGTATTTTTATGTACTGATTTTGTGATATTAGAGCTTTACAATCCAATAGTTGTATAATTATCTCCAAAAAACTAAATATACAAATATACACAAAAACCGTCAATAAATAAATAAGGAACGATTTTGATTACAACAAAGCACCTTTGACTGATCTCTCACAGTCGATGTTATTTTGCATTTGAATAAAAAAGTACGCCAAAAGCCGCAATCAGTTTTGTATATTCCAATGATTCCGAATAAAATACATACACTTGATGTTTACATTTGGCGTTCACTAAATATTGGAATAACTTCGCTACGGAAATTGAACTCGAGAGCGACAAATATATATCCATCAAATACGGTTTATTTGCAACAAAAAATACACGTAAATTGGCAAATACCTACTTGTATAAGGTATGTAAGGTATACTATATTTGATGTTCCTAAAAAGTAACTGGTCTCACCATTTTCTAGATATTAATGTCTTATATCTGTGTGCTATTTTGTACAGCGTATTTTTTGTTATACCACTGAGGTGGCAGACAAACACTTGATGGAAAGTGGTAACCGTAGCCTATGGACTATTGCAAACGTCTAAACCAAAGCTCGCATTGCTGACCCTGTAAAAATCTTTTAAGACTTCAAACCCCATACTGTAGACGTTCGGCAAAACCCTGGCAGGGAGTTCATTCCACAATCTAAGCATATGCGGAATAAAGCCCCCTATCGGACCTAACCGTATTCGAGCGCTCGCTTTTGTCACAAAAAATTACGAATAGTGTTGGGTGTTTATTCTTTTTTTTATAGTGTGAACCACCAACATTTTTTAAAAAGTAACTATGCTGGTAAGTATAGTTACTTTCAAAGGCGTGGAAGGAGACGCTTGAGAACGGCGGTCTGAAACTAAATGCGGCGAAGACCGAGTACTTGGCACTAAACTCGACAGATCCCACATCCGTCCGCATAGGCGGTGATTTGGTCGAGCGCACGGATCAGGTTAAATACCTGGGATCTGTTTTTCACACGTCCAGTGACATCGATTGCGATGTCAAGTCACGCATTGCTGCCGCGTGGGCCAAATGGCGGGAGATGACCGGTGTCATTTGTGACCCTAAAATGCCGATCCGGTTGAAGGGACAGGTCTACAAAACCATTATTAGACCTGTCCTTTTACATGGCAGTGAGACGTGGCCGATATTGGAGCGACACAAGCAGGAGCTGCGTGTCACGGAAATGAAGATGCTGCGGTGGATGTGTGGGGTCACGCGGATGGACCGCGTGAGAAACTCTCGCATCCGCGGCAGCCTTCACGTCCTTGACATTGCAGACAAGTTGCAAGAGTGTCGCCTTCGTTGGTATGATCACGCGGCAACCGCCGTGCTACGTAGGTAACAAATATCTGGCCATGTCAGCCCCGCCGGGTCCCGGTAAGAGGGGAAGACCCAAGAAGTGCTGACTTGACGTCGTAAGGGATGACATGCGTGCCAATGGTCTCACTACAGAGGATGCCGAAGACCGTGCGAAGTGGAGGAGAAAATGTAGGAAAGCGGACCCCGGGCGTCGCGAGACCCAACTGGGACAGGCGCTCGGATGATGATGATATGCTGGTAAGCATACGAAAATTATAGCGTAATATTGAGATAATGACGATAGATGCAAGAAATTTTTTTTTGAACTTTTACTTATTGTAATTTTTGTAAACCATTTTAGTAATAAATTAACCCAGCTTTCGGCTTAACATAATAGACCCCTTATTGGGACAACTTACCAATATAACTTTGTCACGCTATATCCTAGTCAGACAGGATAGATCGCCAGACTTTGCTCTCACTTCCATACAATAGTTGTTTCATACATGCACGTCGACACAAGTAATCCAGGTACTCGGATAACCCGACGTGCATGTATGAAACAACTATTGTCTATTTTTTGAAATGGTCTTGGTCTTTGAAGATTTAAACATAAGATATTTGGAAAATAGGATATGACGTGACAACTTAGGTTTACTGTTAAACATATTGTCTGGCGTGGCAATATAAACAATAATGATTAAAAGCAGAAGAGTAAATGTTGAACCATTGCAAAATTATTTAATTCTCTCTCTCTTTATTAATGAAGTTATTTTAAAAACCCTACATGATAAAACACGATTACGATTTCAGATGCTTTTAACAATCAAAGTTCTACTAAGTACTC